>OU342736.1:443684967-444935493 GCA_910589765.1 Avena atlantica
TCTCTCTCTCTCTCTCTCTCTCTCTCTCTCTCTCTCTCTCTCTCTCTCTCTCTCTCTCAGCGCGAAGCGTTTTTCTACCCGCGGCCTTACCCTCTCTGCTCACTGACGCACCAGCCCCATGCCATGCTGGCAGCCCTGTCATCATCTCTCCCACCTGTGTGACCCGTTTCCCCCTCACCTCGCTGCCGTTCCCAGTCGTAAATTCGCGTGAATGTGTGATCAATCGATGCCAGTGACCTCCCACTCTTAATTGCCCGCGTCCCCTCTCCCGTTTCCCCCAGACGTCACTTCTCCTCTGCCCCAGGGCTGCTCGGATTTTGAGCCACACCACCTCAGCACCGACGACCTTCTCCGACCAAATTCCGGCAACTCCGGCCACCACTCCACTCCCAGTACCTACTAGTGTGATCACCATCATCAGGCGCACCTACCCATAGCCCCAGCTCGCCCGCGCGTGTCCCAGCGGCTCGACAACTTCAACACCCGAGCGCCGCCACGGTCTGCAGCAACTTCGGCGACGCCCCCTGGTAGATTCTGACCCCCCTCTCCCTCTAGATGACACGCGTACGTTCACCGACCCCGTACGCATCTAACACAATTGTTACTTTTGCCTTTTCGAACTGTGTAGCCTCACCAACATCGACGTACAGAAGTGCCCGACGCCATCGTGAACTCCGGCGAGCAATCCCATTCACTCCCGTGCACCCCTTGAACTAAAACGACCACCTTGAGCTTCAGCACATCTCGGCGAACCCAGTGAGCCTCCCCATACTCTCCCTCACTCCCCGTAGCCGCCCCAGGACCGTAGACGGAGCGTGCCACCGCCATCCACCGTCGCTGCGCCGCCCATCTATTGTCGTCTCGATGTAGGCCGTTAGATTGCGATCCAGCGGGTGCGATAGATTGCTTAAGCGAACAGGTACGAACCAATCTGCACCGTGCAATTTAAGTTAGATCCAACAACCCACGATGCTCGATCCAGCCAAACTGATACACTCCAATTAGATCAAGACACGTGGCCCTGGCTGTTGATTTAAAAACAGATTTGATCTATTAGATGTTAGATTTTGTAAAATTCATAACTTTAAATCTACATGTCCAAATTTCGCAAATTTTACATCAATGGAATCAGAAAGAAGAAACCTTTGCAATCATGCCCTTCTTTTAGTGAATTGCTTCTATAAAATTGGTTGTTTTTGCAGAAACATGTGTAGGCAGATTTTGAGTATAAAATTTATTCTAAAAATGTTTTGAGGGTAAAATCTTTTATAAATGGTTTGTTTTGAACCTACTGACCATAAAAACCAACTTGTAGATTTAAAGTATATTGTGTGAGGCTAAGGAATAAATCTTTGAATAAAAGCATTCCTAGTTAAATAAAAATGTTGATTATGTTTTAAAAATGTTTTTTTTGAGTAAAAACCCTTGAGAAATGATTTATTTTAAACTCTCTGACCCTAAACACCAAGGTTTGGAATTAAAATTATATTGATAAAACCCTAGAGAATCATACTTTTGTTTAAAGGCATTCCAAAAAAATAAAATGTTGCTTTGGATTTTGGATGAAACCCTATGAAAATGGATTTGTTTTAAAACATTATGACCATAAACATTAATATTGGTGTTTAAAAACATTTTGGATAACACTAGAAATTATTCTTTGAATAAAATCAATTCTAGCAAAACAAAAGGGATTTAAAGTGGCCATTTTAACTAACTTGATTTAAAATGGTTTTGCCACTTTATAATGACCAATAGGTGTTTTAAAATTTTTATAACCTATTAGAAACCACTTTTCCAAATAAAACAATCTTTTGCATGCTTGCATGCATTACTTTGTTTTTACTATTTTATGTGGTGAAATTGTTTGAATGTTAGTTTTGAAATTGTGCCTTGCTCGATTGAATTGTAGTGAACTTCGAAGAGTGTGACTATTGCAAGATCAAGGAGTGAATTTATATTCTCTACCAAAAAGGCAAGTGGTGCTCCATACATTTTGTCCCATTATTTCACTATGCATTAGTGATATTTTGAGTAAGACTTGCATGGAATTTTACTAATTATGATATGCCTTGGGAAATCCTAGTAGATGATGCCTTAGTAGAATTTTCATAAGTTAATATCCCTACTACTATCATGCTTAGATTAGCTAGTATAAAACAAGGGTGGATTATAATCATGCTATGAAATATTTCTAAGTCAATGACTTGTGTTTTGTTTAATAAAACAACTATGTGAATGAATCACCTAGGTGGAATGGAAAGGGTGGATTATGTTGAGTGGTTACTCAGGGTCCCATATTCATGGCCTACCCTGGTGTATCTCACTTGTGGAAAGCCACCCAAGAACAAAGATATTTGAGATGTCAAATGTTGAGAAGCTTCAAGTGCAGCCACATGGAATTATGGGCTCTGCCTGGATCATATAGGTTGCAATAACTTAGCCAGATGGACAGTTGGTGGTAGGGGTGATAGGTTTGGAGCGCGTCCATTTTGTTCTAAGGGAAGGCTTCTGAAAGATCTTGTCTCGATGCATGTGGAGTCTTGTGGGGGAAAGTGCACCACCTCTCGAGAGAGTAAAATCTAAGTACTTAGCCGTGTCCCCGGCAATGGACAATTTGAGCATCAATACATGGAAGCTATCAAGGATCTCCTCATCCCAATTTCTAAGTTAAAAATTTGTGGTTAAACAAGAGTTAAAGGATCACCAATTTCTATTGGTAGATGCCTTGGGTGATTTTGACAAACAAAAACTTAGTGTTTTCAAATGATAAGGATAATCTATTTTGAGCAAAGCAAGCCTAAGCTCCACTTAGCCAAATGCATATAGATGATAGATACCACTATTCTTTCATAGTATCACTTGCCAATACAATTCAAATGTATTGACCCTTGTGGCGGTAACTTATTATGTTGCAGGTTTGTTTGATGTTAGTGAAGTGTGTTGATTAGGATTACAAGTCTACAGCCAACATTATTGCTTGTGGCACTTTGAAGATGAAGGACTCCATGCTATATAGTTATTTCTGCTGCATTGTAATGAGATAGCCAAATGAGCTATGTGAGATGTAATGAATTATTTTATTCCTAGCTAAAAAGTTATTGACCTTTGTTTCTTGATATTACATCTTAACTATGGATGCTAGCTGTTTATCCAGAGACTAGCATTGTAAACATAGGGATCTCCACCTTATTAAAGGTTGGGACCTCTACAAAAGTACCGACTTTGAATCGACTAGAGGGGGGGGGGGGGGGGTGAATAGGCTACTACCAATTTTTAATTTGTTTCACACTTTTAGGCTTAGCGAGAAAGAAATTTATCTAGATTTACAACTAGGTGAACAACCTATATGCTAGATAACTTACAACAACCACAAGAACGGTAAAAAGCAAGAAGTAAAGGTGGGTAACAAGATAACCAGAGTGGGGACACGGAGATGTAATTCCCGTAGTTCACTCCCAAGGGAGCTACGTCTACGTTGGAGAGGTGTCAGGGCCACACAAGGTCACCCGAGCGCCACAAAGGCCTCACCTTCTTCTCCGGTGAGCACCCCCACAAAGGAGGCCTCACAATCCACTAACTAGTGACCTTGAAGGCGCCAACCGAAACCTTTACAACAAGGTTGAGGGGGAAGCTCCACAACTCAATTGGAGGCCCTCAACGACACCACAAAGCTTTACAACACAAGCCCTTAGCTCCGAGGATGCCCTATACCATCTAGGGTTTCAAGAAACCCAAGAGCAACAAGATCCACAAAGGATAGGTGGGGGAAATCAAATCTTCTTTGGTGGAAGTGTAGATCTAGGTCACCTCCCTCACCTCTCAAAAGATCAAGTGATTTGAGTGGCTAGGGATAGAGATATAGTTAGGTGAAGCTCGAGTATTAATGGAGGAGAGAGAAAATTTAAGAGTTAGGTAGGAGGAAGAAGGAGGGCGCCTTAAATAGGATCCCTCCAAACTGAACCGTTGGAGCCTCCGCGACCTCACCGGAACTTCTGGTGAGCGGCCGGAAGTTCCGCCCAGCATAGCCCCAACGGTCATCAGCCCGTTGACGCACGCACCAAAAGCCTAACCGGAAGTTCTGTTCAAAATGATCGGAACTTACGGTGAAACTTCCGATGCAAGTTCCGGCCCAAGTTCCATCAAATAGAACACTTCCAAACAGAAGTATACTGATTCTGAGCGGAACTTGGAGCGGAACTAGGGGCAGAGCATCTGGGTCATGAAACTTGTCTGACCGGAAGTTTCGACGCCTGGGCGGAAGTTCCGCTCAGGATCTCAATGGAATAAGCAACGGAAGTCCCTGACCGGAACTTCCGATGCAACTTCCGGTGGAAGTTGGAATAAGCAACGGAAGTCCCTGACCGGAACTTCCGATGCAACTTCCGGTGGAAGTTCCGGCAAATAGAACATATGAAAACACTAGGTTCTGGGAGCTGGACGGAACTTCTAGCGGAAGTTGGATCAAAACTTAGTCCCAGATACTCCCCACTGAAAGCCCTGAGTGGAATTCCGGCGCCTGGCCGGAAGTTCCGATCAGACAAAAACTGCTCCAATAGTTCAGAACTTTGCTCTCTCGCAGAAGAGTAGGATGGTTGTGGCGGTGCATTTGGGGTTTGTGCAAGAACAAGTGATTTCCACAGCCTTCCGAGATGGACCCCTCTTGATAGTACGTCGATCTAAAGCAATACAAAGAGAGAAATAGAAAAACTAAAGGCCGCCGTCTTCACAAGATCCCAAAGAGAGCATCCACACAATTCATAGGAATCATCAAAAAGCATTTTTCCTAAAACTCAAGAACACGATTAGATCACAAGTGAGATTGTCATCATCACCAAATTAGCATGGGAAAATATAGTCCTTTCAATCTCCCCCTTTTTGGTGTTTGATGACAATCCCAAAGATTTGCATAAGATAGAAGCAATCTTTGCAATGGATGGAACAAGCTCCCCCTATATGTGTGCAAGGTAGAGATAATGCTCTAAAAACAAGACTAGCACACATACAAGGAGGCTCCCCCTTTCTATTGCAAAGATAGCACAAATACAAGGGAAAGATAAGATAGAGATCATACCGTTGCACCAACCAAATGTGGTGGAGACAATAGAAGAAATATCAAGGGAGACTAAGAATGCTCCACCACCATATACATATGCCCATAAGCCAACAACAATAATACCAAACACTAGGCATAACATAGCATAACATACCACATAGCCTCATACAAATAACATGGTCCAAAAGCATAAATAGGTTCACAAGCACAAAGAGGTCCACAAGCACACATAAATAAACTAGAGAGTTCGCGAGCTAGAAAAGATCAAAGACAATAACAAGCTCGTGACTCGGCCCATGCAAATCCCGTGAGCAACCTAATAGACATCTTTCTCCCCCTTTGGCATCAAGACACCAAAAAGGAAGAAAAGATCACTCTAATCACCCCAACCATGAACAGGAGGAGGAGAAGGCTCGGGGTCCCAAGAGGCATTGTTTCACTCAGGCGGGGGACCGGTGACTTCCTCCTCAGACTCATCCTCAGACCAATGGCAGTTGTCGCGAATTCGCTCATCCTTGGGAGCAGTGACGGAGCTAGTGACTGGAGAGCAAGGAATTTTGAGAGCTGACATGATAGCCTTCTGGCACCGAACACTGTGTCGCTGATCAACATAAGACTGATACTCTCGATTCTGCAGAAAGCAAAAAATCTTCTTCACCTTTCCTAGCATCTTCTTGACCCAAGACGGCTGCCTCTAAAGAGAAGGACCACCAGCACTAGAGACACAATGAGGAGAAGAGGGACCACCAGCATCAGCAAGAGCCTTCCAGAGAGCTTCTTCCTTTTCAGCTTGGGACCGAGGCTTATTGTGTTTGCTCACACGCAGCTTCTTCTCCTCATGAATGGCGATGGCTTCCTGAGACAAGCGCGTACCAGTCACCTCAAGCCACTTGTGGTTGATGAGAGTCTGAACATATGGAGCATAAGGGCAGGAGCGCTTGTCAATGATGGCTTGCCAGATCTCAGTGTAGATGAAATGCATTACATCCAGCTTCCTGTCAGAGTCACGACGAAGGTAAGTCTGATACATGAGATCAACTTGATATGCATGAAACTGATCAAAGTTGCCGGCCTTTGGAGAGATGGTGTTCAAGTACACCCTGCGCATTATGTCATAGACCGGCTGGAGGTGATTCACAAAACCACAAGTGCCCCATCCTTCAATATAAAGAGGCTCCAAGACTTCGGGATCAACAACTTGGGCGGTATGAACACGCCATCCATTTGCCCCCTTGCCAGGATGAATGGGATAGCCAAGGAGAGCAGCAAACTCGGACCATTGGGCGGTAAGCAACACACCATTATTCATCCACTTCAGGACCCCTTTATTAGAAGAACTCATATCCATGCGAAGAGTAGTGTAGTACTGAGCAATATCATTCTCATCATAGTTCTGACGATGCTCCATGATGGGAATCAGCGCAAACCTTCTGAAAATGTCAAGAGCTTCAAAAAAGTACGCATGCTTGTCTTACATGTGAGCCACGTTGATGTATTTCTGAGGAGAAACGACAAACTTGGTCTTGGTGGCATAAATTTCAGCAAAGATCTGTTCTTGACGACAGTTGTGGAAGAGAGGATCCAAGCAATGACGGCCACGAGGAACAAGGTAAGGATCCACATGCCTAAAAGCAGAGTAGGCCTTCTGAGTCCACTTAGAGATCTTGGACTTGTATTTGTCAGGCCCAGTGGCCTTCTGAGAGGCAAGAATAGGCCGCTTACCCTCAGTAGCAGTGACACGACGAGCAGCAACAGACTTCTGACGGGCAGTATGAGTGGATGGACGCAGAACCTCCATATCGTCTTCATCAATCTCAGGAGGAAAATCAGAGGAAGGTCGGCGGGTGCGATTGCCTTTGCGGGTACCAGCTTGCCCTGAGAAGAAAGCAAAAGAGTAGGGAGGGAAGGTGGGGTAAGTGCACAAGTTCGAAAGAAGACACAAAAGGAGATTGGAAAAATACAATCAGGAAATTTTTTACTGGCGCCGGAACTTCCGCTGAAACGTCAGAACTTCCGGTGAAAATGGTCCACCAGAAGTTTCGGTCGTGGCTCACCAGAAGTTCCGGTGAGACCACGAACTGGGCGGTTCAAGCAGGAATTTCCATAGATCTAGATCTACTCACACAAGTACGGATTTTCCATGAATGTATTGGACCAATCTACCCTAGTAAGATTCCCTATGCCTACCAAGATCTCCCAACATGTTCTAGCCAAAGAACTAGCCTAGACAAGGTAAGACCTAGCTCAAGCAATGGAGAGAAGGAAAGATCTCCATTAATGGAGGGAGTTGAGGGAAAATACCGGAGTCCATGGCGGGATATCGAGGTGGGGAAGGTTTCCACGGAGGAGATCTGAGGAAGGGTGGCCGGAGACGGAGGGGCCGGAGCACCTCCGCGGAGTTGGCTTCGCTGGCGGCTGCTCCAAATAAGAAGTGGGTCTTGGGGAAAAGAGGAAGAAGATCCCGTTTTCCCCAGGGCCCACTTTATATAGGATAGAGAGCCTGATCGGAAGTTCCGGTCAATGAACAAAAGTTCCGGTGAACCGAAAGTTCCGAGCTAGGCAGAAACTATCCAGGTCAGTAGGTGGTTCCTAAGAACAACGTGCTGACCAGAAGTTCCGGTGGACCTGGCCAGAAGTTCCGGTGACGCCAGAAAAACTTTCTCAGGTTAGGAAGATAGCAAGGAAGAACTTGTGCAGGGAATAGAGAGGGCTTGAGGAAAGGAAAGGCTTGGGATAGAGAGCTCAAACTGTGAAGAACCAAAAACAACAAAGACCAAGAAAACACAAGAACAACCAAGCACGAAAACACAAGGGAAAACAAAACAAGAACACAAAAAGGTCGGTGGCCGAGGCCACCTTATATAAGAGTAAATGGCTTGACAGCGTGAAGATATATCTTGGGTTCATTACCAACACTCATCATGAAGCTCAAATGGTCTCCTTTAGAGACTATAGAGTACGAAAACATTAATGTGCGCATAATAGGGACAATGTTTGTTCATAAGAGGAACTACACTCCCCCTAAATCCATGCCTACATCCAAACAAAGATACACATTGAGACATGGGTAGGTGTGCAAGGTACTCAAGCAACATTGCTTGAATCTATGATATTTAGCTCATGCCTTAACTCTCGGAACCTTGCTTCATCAAGAGGCTTCGTGAAAAGATCCGCGGGATTTGCCTTGGTGGGAACATACTCCAAAGAAATGTCTCCCCTTGCAACATGGTCCCGAATTAAATGATGACGAATATCAATGTGCTTAGTGCGGTTGTGTTCCACGGGGTTGTGAGCAATAGCAATAGCAGTCTCATTGTCACAAAGAAGATGCACCTTGTCAAAAGAGAGTCCAAGATCCTTCAAGGTTTGCTTCATCCATAGCAATTGAGCACAACAACTTGCGGCGGAGATGTATTCAGCTTGGGCAGTGGACATAGACACACAATTTTGCTTCTTAGAGGACCAGCAAACCAAGGATCTTCCAAGAAACTGACACGCTCCGGAGGTTGACTTCCTTCCCACTTTTTCACCAGCCCAATCCGAGTCTGTGTATCCAATAAGGTCAAAGCTGGCTCCCTTGGGGTACCACAACCCAAAGTTTGGGGTATGAACCAAATATAGAAAGATTCTCTTGACAGTCACCATGTGGCTTTCTTTTGGTGCGGCTTGGAATCTTGCACACATACCCAGACTCAACATAATATCCGGTCTGGATGCACAAAGATAGAGCAAAGAACCAATCATAGAGCGATAGAGTTTTTGATCCACATCCTTACCCTTGGGATCGAGATCAAGATTAACCTTAGTTGGCATGGGAGTCTTGGCACCTTTGACTTGATCAAACTTGAACTTCTTGAGCATGTCTTGGATGTATTTGGCTTGGTTGATGAAAGTGCTTTTCCTCAATTGCTTGACTTCAAACCCAAGGAAAAACTTTAACTCTCCCATCATGGACATCTCGAAGCGATCGGTCATGAGCTTGGCAAAATCCTCATTAAAAGCTTTGTTAATAGACCCAAAGATAATGCCATCAACATAGATTTGGCATACGAACAAGTGGCCTCCAACTTTCTTAGTAAAAAGAGTGGGATCAATGAGGCCCACTTTGAAGCCATGATCTAACAAGAGCTCTCTAAGGCAATCATACCACGCACGTGGGGCTTGTTTGAGGCCATAAAGTGCCTTATTGAGCTTGTAGACATGGTTCGGGAAAAGTGGATCCTCAAAGCCCGGAGGTTGCTTGACGTATACCAACTCTTTCAAGGGACCATTAAGAAAAGCACTCTTAACATCCATTTGATGAAACTTGAAGTTATGATGAGTAGCAAAAGCAAGAAGCATACGAATGGATTCAAGGCGAGCAATAGGGGCATAAGTCTCACTGTAGTCGATGCCCTCAACTTGTGAGTATCCTTGGGCAACTAACCTTGCCTTGTTGCGCACAACTATCCCATTCGCACCACACTTGTTCTTGAAAACCCATTTGGTACCGATGACGTTTTGACAATCTTTGGGCCGCTCAACCAAGGTCCATACTTTGTTCCTCTTGAAGTTGTGAAGTTCTTCATTCATAGCGCCAAGCCAATCATCATCTTCAAGAGCCTCAAAGACTTTCTGTGGTTCCACAAGAGAGATAAAAGCATGGTGAGAGCTAAAGGAGGCTAATTGCCTCCTAGTAGTGGAACCTTTATTGAAATATCCATAAACATTATCAAGGATATGGCCATCTCGAACGAGCTTGGCGAGACGATAGGCTTGACGGCGGGATTGTGCTTCAACACGAGATTCTTGAGCAACCACTTGGTCATTGCCACCATTGGAGTTCCCGCCTTGACTATAAGCATGAACACGAGGATCATCTTCATCAATTTCCACTTCGGGAGAGTCATAATTTGGAGTAGAGCCTTGATTATCATTAGCTTGCCCTTGATCTTGACGAGCTTGACCTTGCGAACAACCTTGAGAAGGAGCCCCATCTTGGGGAGGTGGATGTTGTTGATGAAGAGCTTGACCTTGGGAGGTGCCTTGAGAAGGAGCCCCATCTTGGGGAGGTTGATGTTGTTGATGAAGAGCTTGACCTTCGGGGCTTGGAGAGTCATGAGCATGAGAAGCTTCGGAAGAGCTTGAGGGAGCTTGTGCCAAAATAGTAGGTCCTTGAGAGGCAAGATGGTCTTGTGAGAGTGAGGGCTCCACTTGAGTAGAGCTTGGTCATTCTCCTTCGTCCACAAGGGGATCCTCAATGGGGAGGTGGAAACTTACACCCACTCTTCTTATGGACTTAGGAGGAATTTCATCACTTGGATCACAAACACCATCTTGCCTAACAAGGGACTCATGGTCTTCATCAAACTTCATATTGCTCGTCTCTTCAACTCTTCCATTGGCTTTGTTGTAGACTCTATAAGCATGGGACTGATGTGGCATCCCGCAAAACCACTACTAGAAAATCGCGTTGTTTTTATGCATTGCATCACCATGACCGCATGCTCATGTCATCATGTCACATTGCATTTGAGCATCGCCATCATCTTACATTTGCTTGCATAAAACTAATTGCAGAAAAACCTATTTTGTGTTTTCTAAAACGCCCCGTCTTTGTTCAAACGCAAAACCCGGGTCACCGGATTATTTTGTTTTGTCCGCTATCGGGTTGTAAAAGCCCCGTGTTAAACAAAGAAAATATTTAATTATTTTAGGGGGGCAGTCGAACGGGCCGATTCGACCCGAACGACCACCCCCAGAAATAAAATCGGTCCACCCATAATCCTAAAGCTACCCAACCTAATCTACCCACACCCCCTCCACCTCACCCCAGCCACTCGCGGCTCGCCACCTCACCCCATCTCTCTCCCTCAACCAATCCCCATCTGCCACCTAATCCTACCTTTTCCCCACCCCTCTCTCTCTCCCCCTCTACCAGCCTGGCCCCACCCCCGTCTGACCCCACCTCACCCGGTCAACCCCACACCCCGCACCCACTCTGGCCCACCCCAGACCCACGCACGCCACCCTCCCCACACCGGATCCCCACCCCCTGCCCCGCCGACCACACCTCCTGGCCCACCTAGCAGGCCCCACCTCGACCACCGCCCTGCCCCGCGCCTGCCCATCCCCGCACGCCTCCCACCCTGACGCGCGCTCGCCCGCCTCCACCTTCCTCCCTCTGGCAACCGCCGCCACCCACCCTCTCTCCGCCGCCGGCGCGCCCCGCTCGCCCTTCTCCCCATCGGCTCCCTCTCTGCCGCCTCTCCCTTCCCCCTCAAGCCGCGTCCGTCCGCCTCAAGCTCCGCCCCGCCACCACCCCTTAACCCCCGACGCGCTCCTCCCCGGCCGCGAGTCCCGCCGCCGGCGCGCCCTTCCCTCGTCTGGCCTCGCTCCGCCCGTCCCGCACGAGGCCCCGTCGGCCGCCTCCCTGGACCCCTCCTCCGGCCCGCGCCCGTCCTCCCGCCGCCGCCGCCCCGGAGCTCCGCCGCGCCCGCCGCTCCGCCTTCCCCGCACCGCTCCGGCCGCGGAGCCCTTCACCGCCTCCCCGTCGCCTCTCCATGCTCTGCCTCGTCGCCGTGAACCTCTCCAAGCCGTCCCCAGCCTCCGACCTCGCCGGAGTTCCCTCTCCCGCCAGACGCCGACGACCGCGAAGGCCATCGCCGCCCTCTCGGCCTCCTCTCTGTGCAGCAGCACGACCCGTGCGCCCCCGTCTCCTCCGTTTCGGCCTTCCCACGCACCGGCGCCGTCCCGGGCTCTGCCCCTCCTCGTCGCGCCACCAGCGGGCCCGCGTCTCGCGCCCCTCTCTCCGACCTCTGTGGCCCTGGTGTCTCTGCCCCACCGTCATCGTCGTCCTGTGCCTCTCTGCAACCCGACCACAAGCCGCTCGAGCTAATGCCCGCACGAGTCACGGGCCTCCTCCAGCGTGTTGTCCTTGTTTTGGGTGGTCTGTTGTACCGATATGGGCTTGCTGCTCTCAGCCAGGATCCTCCGTCTATGGTGTGCTGGAAACACCGGCACCGACCCAAGCGTGCCCCGATCGAACTCGAGTTCTTCTCAGACAACAAGATCCAAGATTGTCGTCATGAAACGTCAAGGCCTTCTCCCTGGAGTCGCCATGACCGTCGACATGGAACCATCTACCAAGATCTCCGAAGACCGATCCCGTACCCGGCGCCGTGCCAAGATCTCCGAAAAAACCCCGGTACCGAACAAGTTCGCCATCGACAATTGAAACCGGCACCCTTCAAGATCTTCTTCCCGATACAGCAAGCCCTCCATCCCGGTTACGCCAAGTTCGTCAAGAACCCGGACGCCAAGGTCGTCGATGCGAATGCGACAAGTGATTCATCCCGAACGCCATGACCGTCGACATGACCCGAAGACCGCGAATGCGCCAAGATCTACCCCGTTACCGAGAACGATCCCGCCGAGTCCGAACCTGTCGTACCCTGGAACCTGAGACCGACCCCGAACCCCGAAACCCCAAGATCTGCCGAACCCTAATGTGTGACCCCTTTCCGAGCCCTATTTTATAAATGCTAAATATAAAACCTGTTGCATATTAATCATTCATCTCGCATGCATAATTGTGTGGGTTGGGGGGCCTTACGCCGATTCACCTTATAATTAAATATGGGGCCATATGCGGGCAAAGCTAGTCTTATATTGGACTCATTTAAATTTGTGTAGCGAACCCGGTGCTATCTTCTGCCATGTTAAGACAACATTTAATTGTGGGGGTTCTAAATAACTTGAACCATATATTTAATTGTCGGGACCCCGGTTCCGCTTAATATTGCCCAATTGCATCGCACCTTTGCCATGTCATACATCATGCATGCATCATGCCCGATCTTTTGCCGTAGTATTAAATATTGCATCCGGTGTTTCTTCTAGTGTTTTGCTTCTTCGCGGATAAGGCCGTTGAGTTGATGCGAGTGCCGACCCGATCTTCGGTTGAACCTTCGACAATGTTTTCAGGCGAGCATCTCCCCCTTTCTACCTATATTACTTTTATAGTATTTATTCCCTCCTGTTGATCTATTGCTATCTGTGTTGCGTTGCTCTAGTTTTCGTACCCGTGATATCCCTTGCAGCCCTATATTGCCGTGGCCACCTCCTATTACCTGTTGTTTGGTAGATAGTTGGACTTGCGCGTCGTAGTCGCTTTCTCAAGTGCTGTTGCGTGTCGCCATGTACCACAGTTGTTGGAGTACTGCCACATGTTTGTTGTTGGAGATGATCATGGCTTTACTTATTGTTCACTTTAATTACTGTTTAACAACTAAAATTGAAGTAAGTAAGCAGAGGCATCGGTGGGTGATAGATAATATTTGGTTTCCGACCGCCCACTTGTGTCCCGTAGGACCCCGAGTACTTGATACCTGTTCCTTGATTTATCGCGCTATCCACATACGGGGAATTATGGGACCCCCCTTAGCCAGAGCTTGATTCCGTCTTATTTCTTGGGGCCACAAACTAGTTTGAGGTTTTATTTACGATCCTGTACTTATGCCATGCTACTGCTTTATTTACGATTGTGCGAGGAGCACACTGTACTTTTTAGGAATTGTGACCCGTTTACGCGGTATCGACAAGCCCAGTTTTGGGTTCCCAGTCGTTTACAACTGGCCCCACAAACCTCGGGTCCGTCTCGAAGTCAGCTAACTTCGTTGCGGGTGTACTCCAAGGGGTGGCCCCCTGAAATATTTCTGAATCTTGTGATTGCTCTGTCGTGAAAGCCTCGTTGGGTTTTGATTTGGTTTTTCCGAGGTCGATCGTGTGTGTGTTGCTATTTGTGCACCCCGGCCGGGTTAAAACTTTCTGAAAGCCGTGTCCGCGGTTATGGACGACTTGGAGAACAGTATCTCGATCATAGACAACTATAACTAAAGTTTACTGTTATAAATTGACTTGTATCTGATATGACTAGTAATCAGCTTCAACTACAACGGAATGGATAAATAAAACTGCCAACAATTGCTCGCTTGAGTTGTCGCTTGCGACCATTGTACCTGACTAGTAAATATTGCAACTATAACGGAATGGCTAAATAAAAGTACCAACAACTGCTGGGTTTTGGGTTATCTCATGCTAATTGTATCTGACTAGTAAGTGCCGCAACTACAATGGAATGGTTAACTAAAACGGCCCACTGCTTATTTTATCAGGATGATTATCTATACCTGACTAGTAATTGCTGCAACGATAACTGAATAAATAAAACTGCCAACTGTGTGAGTTCCTCGGTTGACTTCCTCGTTTGGTCTCGAGGGGAAACGCCAGGATGGGTTTGATTGGTGGTAGTATCAGGTTGGTTCCGAATAGGTCTTTCTTACCCCTCTCTGATTGCCGCCAGTTGTTTCGAGTCTCTATAGGTTGTATAGTGCATGATGCCGCTGCCGCTTCAGTCCACCATACCTATGTAGGCGAGGACCGCCGAATTCTAGCCTCGCCGTGTACTGGCCTCAGTACTGACGCTCCTATTTTTCCTTTTCCCTTTGTCGGCACCCCTTTTGTTTAAGCAGGTTTTGAGATCGACGTCGTTAGCAGGGTTACCGTTCCGGCTTGGCCTGTGCAGGGTTATGGACGCCATTGGTTATTCTTCAGGGCTCTTAGCCCCATTTGCATCTTGTCCGTAGTCGGACGCTCTGTCATTTTCAAGGTGATTTGGATCTTTGTATATTATATCTGTATTCTTGACTCGTTGAGTCGCTGTTATATATATCTGTTCTGTGGGTCCCATCGAGGACTGTTGTGTAATGTTATTACTTCGTTTTCCACCCGCACGAAAGTGCCTGGTGGGCACCTTTGAATCGATTCTATGCGGGTTTGGCGGGTATCGCTGAAACTTGCATAGGGTCGATTCTGAGGGTGTTACAACTGATTTGAGTAACCGACAAAAATCCCTTCTTAATCCTTGGACTCAAACTTGGACAAACGAACTCCTTTCTTGAGAATATAGCACTTGCAACCAAACACTCGAAAGTAGCTAACATTGGGCTTTTTCCCGGTGAGCGGCTCATAATGGGTATTGTTCTTTTTCTTGTGGAGGTAGAGCCGGTTGGTTGCATGACAAGCGGTGGAGATAGCCTCGGCCCAAAAGTTATACGGAGACTTGAATTCAGATAACATAGACCGGGCCGCATCCATCAAAGTGCGATTCTTCCTTTCGTCAACACCATTTTATTGAGGGGTATAGGGAGTGGAGTATTTATGATTGATTCCTTCATCACTAAGAAACTCATCCAAGGTATAGTTCTTGAACTCGGTGCCATTGTCACTTCGAATGGAGAGAATGGTTGCATTGTGTTTCCATTGAACTTCATTGGCAAAATCAATGACGGTTTGTTGAGTCTCACTCTTGTACTTGAAGAAGAACACCCAAGTGTATCTTGAGAAATCATCCACAATGACCAAGCAATACTTCTTGCCTCCAAGACTATCATGAGAAGGAGGGCTAAAGAGGTCCATGTGCAAGAGCTCCAAGCATCTTTCCATGGTGATTTGATTGAGCACTTTGTGAGGAGTTTCATGCATCTTCCCTTCAATACAAGCCCTACAAACACGATATCTGGCAAAAGAAACATCGTTAAGACCAAGGATGTGGCCCTCAGAGTGAAGTCTTTGCAAAGTTCTCATGTTAACATGGGCTAGGCGGCGATGCCACAACCAGCCCTTGTCGGCTTTAGCATAGAGACATAGAGCATGAGGAGTATGGTCCCCGAAAAGTCCACCACATACAAGTCGTGCTCTACATACCTTACGAAAGCCACCTTGAGAGACTTGCTCCACATGAGGACCACAAAATGCACACTGAAGAAAGAAGAAAGACCCATAAGGGCAAGGGCATGAACTAAAAGTAAATTGTAACCAAGAGTTTTTACAAACATGACGTCAACCAAGGATACATCCGGGGTTACCACTACTTTGCCAAAACCCAATACCCGAGAACTTGTTTTATCACCGTAGGAGACCATGGTGTTGGCAATATTTGGCCTTATCTCCGTCATGATAGACTTGCTTCCGGTCATATGACTTGTGGCACCACTATCAAGCACCCATTTTGATCCACCGGAAGCATAGTCCTACAAGAAAATTAAGCTTTGGTTTTAGGTACCCATTTTGCAATGGGTCCCCTTTTGTTAGTAACAAGAGTCTTTGGCACCCAAATGGCCCAATGATAATCATGCGTGTAATAAGTTCCAACATATCTAGCATATACATGACCATCATAAGACTTACAAAGAATATAAGAGGGATTGATCTTTCTGGCAAACTTCGTCACTTTGCAAGATGGTTGGACCATTGGAAGGTCCTTGAGTCATGACCTTGTTCTTTTTATTCTTCTTGTTCTTCCTCTTCTTCTTCTTCTTATTCTTGGAAAGTTGATCCTTCAATGCCTTGTTCTCCTCAATGAGATGCTCATGCTTGCATCAAGGGTTAGGAGTGGTAGACAGGTCTATAATTTGCACAGCGAAAGACTTAGCAAGTAAACAAGTTAGTTGAGTTTGAAGTTGTTCATGGGCTTCAAAAAGACTTGAGAATTTTCTCTCCAAGGC
Source organism: Avena atlantica (assembly GCA_910589765.1). Classification (NCBI taxonomy): domain Eukaryota; kingdom Viridiplantae; phylum Streptophyta; class Magnoliopsida; order Poales; family Poaceae; genus Avena; species Avena atlantica. Next base: position 443,701,570 of record OU342736.1, read on the forward strand.
TTTGTGTTCCTCTTTGAGTTTCTCAAGATCTTCTTGAGTCCTATCATGACAACCCCAAACTCAACCTTTTCTTTCTTAAAAACCTTAACCAAAGCAAGAGCATGATCACATTATTTAATTAGGGAGGACATGGTGTTGTTATGGTCATCAACAAGTTTAGACACACTTTCCTCAAGATTAATTCTCATATTTTGTTCATCCTCAAGACTTTGAGTGAGAGAAGCAATTTCATCGGTGGCATCTCTTTCATTTTTACTTAATGATGACCCACAAGTGTAGGGGATCGCAATAGTCTTTGCGGGGAGTATTACCCAATTTATTGATTCGACACAAGGGGAGACAAATAGTACTTGCAAGCCTTAACAACTGAGTTGTCAGTTCAGCTACACCTGGAAATAGTTCTTGCTCACAGAAGTTTATCAGTAGCAACAGTTTGTATTAGCAACATCAAAGCAACAGTAACAACAACAACAATAGTGAAACATCAGCAATAGTAACAGTAACGGTAACAGTATGATTCAAGTACGGTAGGCATAGGGATGGATGGACGGGCATTGCATGGATGAGTCTAAACATGTAACTTCAAAGAACTGGGGCATTGCAGATAAATAATAACAAGCATCCAAGTACTAAACAATCCTAGGCATGTGCTCCATATATAGTCATACATGCTCGCAATGAGAACTTGCACAACATCTTCTGTCCAGCCAGCCCGTGGCAGCGGGGCCTCTAGGGAACTACTGGCAATTAAGGTGCTCCTTTTAATAGAGCACCGGAGCAAAGCATTAACACTCCATGAACACATGTGATCCTCACACCACAGCCATCCCCTCCGGTTGTTCTAATTATTGTCACTTTGGGGCCTTTGGATCCGGACAATGATATGTGTACACAACTTGTAGATAAGATCACAAACAATACTATCATAATGATTCAATAATAAGTTCAGATCTGAGATCATGGCACTCGGGCCCTAGTGACAAGCATTAAGCACAACAAGTTGCAACAAAGTCAAATAGCACTAATAGAGATACTAGGCACTATGCCCTAACAGATCTTATTTGATTACATGATATAACTCATCCAATCCCTACCATCCCCAAGCCTACAGCGGGGGATTACTCACTCATGGATGAGGGAAACATCAGTCGTTGATGGAGATGCGTTGGTGATGACGATGGAGATGATCCTCTCCAAATTCCCCATCCCGGCAGGGTGCCAGAACGGAGTTTCTAGATCCGAATCTTGGTTTCTCGTGGCGGCGGCGGAGCAGAACTCTTTCTGGAAAACTATCAACCCCCCCCCCCCCGAGTTTTTAGGTCAGAAGGCAACTTATAGGCACGGAGGGAGGCCGAGGAGCTGCCTGGGGTGGCCATACCTCCCCCAGGCGCGGGGTCAGGTGGGCCCGCACCTGGGGTGGGTCTGGGCCCCCCAGGCCTCCTCTCTATCTCCCCTTCTGGCTCCGTGGATCTTCTGGTGAGAAATAGTTTTTGGCATATTTTCCGGGATTCTCCTGATAGTTCATTTTCTGCACAAAAACAAGACACCAAGGTAATTCTGCTGAAAACAACGTTAGTCCGTGTTAGTTGTATCCAAATCACACAAGTTTAGAGAAGAAACAATAGCAAAGTGTTTGAGAAAGTAGATACATTTTGGACGTATCAACTCCCCCAAGCTTAGCTTATTGCTTGTCCTCAAGCAATTCAGTTGAAAACTGAGTGCGATAAAAGAACTTTCACGAACACTTTGCTTCATATGATGTATATATTCTCAGCGCAGGAGTAGATGCTTAGACAATTCATAATAAGGAGTATGCAACTAAGTCTACTCAATAGTCATTGCAAGCTATGAAGAGAAACCAACTCAATAATAATTAGTAGCATGAAACATAAACATAAGCAACATTGCAATGCTCATAATAAGGTAGTGGTATCTCGCTTGCCTTTGTTTGAAGAGCACAATATAAATGTTGAGGCACCTCTGAAGTTCACATGAAGACTAGAGATAAAGATATCAGAGATACAAGCATCAAAGTCATGACATAATCAACCAAGTTTTGGAACAAACACAAGAATGACAACTATGCTCTCAAGAAGGTTCTCATAGAACAAGTGGTGACTCAACAAAGTTGTGAAAACGGTTTTTTTGAAGGTTTGAAAGGCTTCCTAATGCTGAAAGGAAGGTACTCGTTAGCTTTGAGCTCTTATTGCCCCTATCATATGAATCTTCATGTGGTTAAGGTGAAAGTGAGGTCCACTCTGAATCATATGCTTGACAGACCATAGACTGGAAATCCCAAGTCCCTTGAGTACGAGGGTCGCTCCGCATGCTACTCAACTTTGGTCACCTGAAAGTTCTTGTCATTGTAAATACATGCATATCATCGAGAACCGCCAAGGGGTATCCCTTGCACATGGTACAGGAGCTTTCCCATAACCAAAATGTCAAGGCAAGCAGACAATGAGCATCTCAACAATTTTTTTATTTACCATATGCATAGCTTTTTATTGAGGAAGCTTCATAGTTGCTGATTATGGTGATGCTGCAAGTTTCCACCATGATTAAGCATGGCTTAGGCTAGCGGCCCAGGCGTTTCTCTAACACAATGTATAAACTCCATGAACTAACAACTTCCCCTTTTATTTCACATCGTCGACATCCACAAACAAAAGAGCAAAGTATCAACTGGATGAGATATCCAATAGGTGTTGAAAGCGTTCCCCGTGACATCACGGTTCTGCTGATTCCCAGTATATAATAAGAAAGCATATAAATTTCATGGACTAGTCACAATGGTTTAGGATTATTAAGCGCAAGGAAATAAAGTGTGCCATCAAGTTCGTGAGAGATTTACTAACTAACTTTCTCAAAACAGGCAAACATTTTATTTTGGAAGAAAACACGGCATATATAATATGCACTGAAGTAGCAAATGATGCTAATAGGTAGGTATGGTGGACACATCTGGCAATATTGGTTTTGGGGAGTTGGAAGCACAGGTAGAGCACATACTCAGTGCAAGTGAAGGCTAGCAATAGAGAGGGAGCGACAAACAAGAGAGCAATAGCTGTCATAATCATGCTTGCAACAAAACAGGACTAACTATGGCATGAAAGTGATACAAGAACTCTGAGAAAAATAAATCATCGAGGCTTACTGACTATTGATTAGTCATATGCATGCATGAGAATGTGCCAAGTTGACTCACATGAACAGTCAGAGGAGGATACCACAATATCATACCAAAGTATGAATAAAACAATGAAAGAAAACATTCATGTGACATGCTACAAACTATTAGCAAGAACTACTAAGCATCCATAATGACATACACCTTACACAAACATGCTAAGCATGCTCACAATGATGAGTATATGTACAAAAATGAAACAAACAGAGTTTGTTACCAGCATCTTACCACACCTCGAGTTGTCTTAATCTTCATTATTGCCCTTCACTTGTGTGACTTGAATAATTAACATGAAAACCAATATCCACTAAGGACGGCTGAACCCTGTGAAGAACTCACAAAACCAAAGAAGAACAACAAATATTTTTGGTGTTTTCGATTTTTTAGAAACAACCAAACAAAGAAAAACCAAACAAAAACAAAGCAAACCAAACAAAGCAAAATCTTTTTGGATTTTTATTTTAAGGCAAAGCAAAGAAACAAAGAAACAAACCAAGAGAAACAACGAAATATTTTTGGTGTTTTTGGGTTTTTATAAAGTAGCAACAAAAACCAAAAAGAAAACGAAACAATGGATATACAAAGAACCGACCGAACATGATATATAGATGAGTGTGATGTCGGTGTACCTCCCCCCAAGCTTAGGCTTTCGGCCTAAGTGGGGCTCAATCCCATGGTGCCCAAGTGGATGCACCTTCGTAGTATGTCGAGGAAACTCCCTCGTCCTAGTATGAGCTCGAGGCCTCCCCTGTGTAGTGTACATCGGGGTCGTATGCGGGGGTGCTCCCCTGATAGTGCCCGTGGAAGTTGAGAAAGCGCAGCTTGTCATCCATCTCCGCCTTCGTGCGTGACCAAGGTCCCTGAGAAATACTGAGCAAAGTGATTTGGGGTAGAGGGATCTCTCTCTCTTCCCCGTCAGTAAACAACATTCTATAAACCAAGTTCTCAAGAGTAGAGCTAGAGGTGACAAAGTGGTGCTCCTTCATGGTAGAAAGATCAAGTCTCTGAGGAGCCAAAACTGTATCATGGGGATCAACAGCAATGTCCAAGGCAGCAGCAATATGAGTATCAATAATTCCCCCAGAAATGGCTCCCTTGCAGCTAAACGACGAGCAATGAGGGAACCAAGATTATACTTATCCTCACTGTAGAATGCAGCAGCTAAGAAGGCCAATTGATAGTTGGATATATTGCTAGTGTTCTCCCTACCAAGAACACTAGTGGTAAGATAGTAGGTGAAGTACCTGATGGCTGGAAGTTGAATGTTCTTTATCTTCCCTCGTTGAGCTCTGCAGTCATCATCATTGGTTATTCCTCGGTATAGTTCCAACAAAGCGGGAAAAGCTGTAATCTTCTTTGATGACCAATTTGTACCAAGTCCCAGGGCCTTGCAAAATTTCTTCAAAGGCATAGAATGAGCCCTGCTATAAAGTCTAAAAGACACAGAAGGATTGAACAAACTATTGGTGAAGGAGAAACTCTCCCCAAATGTTTTAGTAAGTGAAGCATATTGTGCACTCTCATCCTGCATGAAACTTGTTAGACCATCCCTCTCAATCAAAGCCATGAAATCATTAAGAATCCCAGCAGCTCGCAAGAAAGTTTGACAAGGAAAGGTGGAGGGGTGCACATCCCCTTCATCTCCCTCGTCACCAAACGCAGAGTGATGAGATCCTCATTGTATGAGGGTCTAGAACTGGTAGGTGACCTTGGGAGCCTTGTCCTTCTAGGTGCATCACTCTAAAAAATGTCACCAAAAGTGTGGTGGTCCATGACTTCCCTTTGCTGAAATTTTAAACAACCATCAAACCAAGTGATTTGTAAGTTGATAAATGATGAGTAACTACTATAGTAACTTGCGAGAGGACTACACATGCATCAACACAAAGTTTCTAAACATAGAACAAGCATGCAAGCTCAAACAACCTATCACCTACAGTAGCAAAATACTCAAGATACAATCTACCAATCACAAATCTAATTGGACAAGTGGAGGAGGCACATACCAAGGAGCAAACCCTCCAAAAATCAGCACTTGAGATGGGCTGAACAAGGAGATCAAAAATCACGAGCAAGAACAGCAATAACTCGAGCTTGAGGAAGTTTTCTGGTGTTTTTCAGGAGAGAGAAAGAAGGTGGCTTTGAGGAGGTAGCCTGGAGGGGCCCAGGTGGGCAAGACCCCCCTAGGCGCCACCATTAGGTAGGCCGCGCCTACCATGGGTGTGGGGCCTAGGGGTGGCCCCCTGGGTCATCTCAGGTGCCACTCTGTGTCACATCCCAAAATTTTCCAAATTTTGAAATGTGAAAAATAAATGAACAAAATAAAACTTTGTTGAAATTTTAGGGTGAGAAGAAACTTTTTGATTCCAATTGGAAACATCCAAACCTATTTTGATCAAATAAAATCCTAAAGGGATTTAAAAAGATAAATAAACAATAAAGTTAAAATATTTGGAATCACTATTTTTGGATCTTTTAATAAAAATATTTGATTTTCAAAAGCAAAGGTAGAGTTATAAATAAGGATTATTTTATAGAGCCAAATTAAATCTTGGCCAAGCTTTGGAAAAAAATATATCTATTTGATAAAAGGATAAAGGTTTATTTAAATAAAATAATGAGGATTTATTAATATCCAATTTTATTAAAGTAAAGGCTTTCCATTTTAAATAAACACTAAAACTTGTTAATTTATTTTAAATGAGATTTCCAAGTGTTTTATATTTTCAAATAAAACCTATTGAATTGGTTTTGGTATTATTTTGGATTTCAAATAGAGATTTAAAATAAATAAAATCCTATTTGAATTAAAGACTAAGGTCTATTTTATTTAATTATTAATGGATCCTAAAAAGAATTAAAATTATTTGTTTTGGACTTTGATTTGTGTTGTTAAACAGAATTAAAATCTACACAAAATTTGGCAAAGGTTTGAATTCATTTGGATGTTTGAATTATTTGAATAAAAACAAAACAGAAAATCAAATAGAAAAAGAAAAAGCAATCATATAAAAAAAATAGAAAAGGACGCAGCCCACTGCCAGGCCCAACTTAGCCCAGCAACCTAGCCCAGCTAAACTCCCCGCGGTGAAACGTTTTCTACCCAATTCTACACCCGCGCAGTCACAGACAAGCAAGCCCCACAGCCGCTCCCTCCACCTCGCTGACAGGCAGGCCCCACGCCAGCACGTCGTCGTCCTCACCCGCGACCAAGTCCCCTGCCATTGCAGCCGAGTAATTCCGGCGTTGAATTCGCGTTGATGGCGGCCTTAACTCCTCCGGTGATCATGCGTGTATAAGCGCCCCTCTCCGCTCTCTCGTTCCCCTCACTTGCTCGCTCCTCTCTGCCCTAGGGCTGTCCTAATTTTGAACCACACTCTACTGTCTCCGGCGAGCTTCTAACATCGATTCCGGCGAGAACACCCACCCCCAATGCCCTTGGTTGCCACTAGGGTACTCACCAGCACCAGCGCATCCACCAGTACCTCCAGCTCGGCCACGCTCATTCCAGAACTTCGGCAACTTCTCCAATCGTGCGCCACCGGCGTCTGCCATTGCTCCGTCGAGCTTCCCAGGTGAACTCCGTCCTCCCCAGCACCTCCCGATGATGCTCCCTTACTCGCGACCCTCGTGTGCACCTAACCATGCCTCTACCTTGTCTTAGCGCGGCCCTAAACGACGCCAGCGACAACGCCTGAGCACAACCGACGCCGCTGCACACTCCGGTGAGGAATTACTGCCGTTCCCGTGCGCCCCTTGGACAACTGCGACCACCTCGAGCTTCACCTCGACCACGCGAACACGGTGAGTTGTTTCCCTTCTTCCTTTGCTTCCTGGAATCGCCGCGACGCCACCGTCTGAGCGTGCACTGCCGCTCGCCGCCGCGCAGCGCCGCCAGTCCTTGGTCAAAGCAGCTGAGCCCGTTGGATCCTAATCCTGCGGCTAAGATTAGATTTAAGCGAAAGGGTATCGTGTGCCTCTGCGCCGCACGATCTCACTTAGATCCAACGATCCAGAGAGGCCGATCCGCACGAAGCGGTACCGTCCAGTAGAAACGCGCCACGTGGACAAGGTTTTATTTAAAAACAGAATTAGAATCTGATTGATATGCAAACTTGTAAAATTCATAACTTTAAATCTACACGTCCAAATTTTGCAAATTTTATATCAATGGATTCGGTAGAACAAGTACTTTGCAACCATGCACTTTGTTTAATGCTTTGCTTCTATAAAATTGGTTGAAATTGCAGAAACATGTGTAGGCTTATTTTGAATATAAAAATTGTTCTAGATATAATTTTAATGTGAAATCTTTGCAAAATGGATTTTTGTGAACCTACTGACCCTAGGAACCAACTTATGGATTTAAAAGTGTATTTTGTGAAGTTTAGGAATAAATATTTGAATTAACTCATTTCTAGTCAAATAAAAATAATGTTTATGGTTTAGAAATGATTTTTAAGTGAAACCTTTGGGAAATGATTTGATTCAAACCTTCTGACCCTAAACACCAAGTTTTGAGAATTAACAACTTAATTTATTAACAATATCAAACTATTGCCTTGATAAAAGCATTTTCAACCACATAAAATAATGATTTGATTTAAAAATGGTTTATAGATAAAACCTTTTTGCAAATGGTTTTACCACTTTAGTAAATTACCACTTTGAACTTTATAATGTTTAGAGCCTAGTAGAAACCACCTTTGCAAATAAAACTATCTTTTGCATGCTTGCATGCATGACCTTGTTTCTATTATTTTATGTGTGATAAATTGTTTGAATATTGGTTGGAATGCTAGTTGAATCTATGTTTGCTTGATTGAATTGTAGTGGAATTAGAAGAGTGTGATATTTGCAAGATCAAGAGGTGAATCATCATTCTCTACTAAAAAGGCAAGTGACACTATCATCCAAGTCCTACTATTTTCATTACACTTAGTGGATTTTTGAAACATGCATGATAAGGTTTACTATATTTTATGCTATGCTAAATCCTAAAAGGATACCCTTATATATTCCTTAGTGGAAGCAATGTAGTTGTAGTATGCTTAGCCCTGCTATATATTGGGATGGGATACATGTTATGAATATATGAAGTGTTGAAAAGATATATGTTTTATATAATAAAACAAGTACTCAATGAACCACCTGGGTGGACAAGGATACTCAAGTTTTGGACAAGGTGGCAACAAAAGGAACCATGTTTATATGGTCATCTCTTTTTGTATGTGCACCAGAAGAAAACCACCCATGGACTTAGAGATTGAACATGTTTCTCGTACAGTGGCTTCCGTGTACAGCCACATGCTAAATGGGCTCTGGCTTAGTCAACTACATAGTGGAAGACCCATGCATTGGCATCTTCAGGTTAACTAGAATTGTGTAAGGGAACTTGAAACCCTACATTGGTGCCTGGATGACAAGCTAGCATTGTGTATTGGGAGGACTCCTATGGAAAGACTTTGTCACATTCTCAATCTGCCAGTACTCCATCTTGGTGAGTACTTATCCAGCAGCCACTGGTGGCATCAAGATGAGATTGTGTCATGTGGGTAAAGTGTACAACTTCTGCAGAAGATCAAATTCTAAGTACTTAGCCGTGTCCCCGGTTATGGACAATACTGATCAACTAAGGCCTGAAGCTATGGAAGATCTCGACATTCCAATTTCTCATAGTAAAACTTGATGGTGACAACAAGGGATTTGAAGCACTTAGAGTTTTCCAAAAAGTTTAGAAAGATTTTGACAAAAGATCAAAACTATTTTGAAAAGATAGGACAAAACTATATTGCTTTTTGCAAATGAGCCTAAACCCTACTCAGCCAAATATGCATGTAATGATAGGACCCACTTATTTCTACATAGTAGTGAAACTTGCCAATACAATTCAAATGTATTGACCCTTGTGGCTGCAACTTATTATTATTGCAGGTTTGTTTGATGTTAGTGAAGTTTGTTGAATAGGATTACAAGTCTACAACCAACATGACTGTCTGTGGCACTTTGAAGATGATGGACCCCATGCTTATAGATATTCTGCTGCAATGTAATGTGATAGCCAAATGAGCTATGTAAGATATAATGAATTATTTTATTCCTGGTTATAAAGTTGTATTATGACCTTTGTTTCTTGATATTACATCTTAACTGTGGATGCTAGCTATTGATCCAAGGACTAGCATTGTAAACACAGGGATCTCTACCTTATTAAAGGTTGGGAACCTTACAGATGGTATCAGAGCACTGTGTTGCCTGTAGGATTGTAACCCTAGGATTGGACAAACCCCTTAGAAAAATAGGAGTTGTATTTGTTCCAAAATTTATTTACAAACAATCTTGTAAACTCTTTCCTCAACCTTTTGGTTTTGATTCTACACCTCTTCGTTTTCAACTTGATGGACAAAGCCTACCCCATGGCCAAAGACTTCACCATGTGCAAAAGATTTTATCAACTCTAATGACTCCAACATATTCAAGTGATTTCAACTTTAGTTTCACCAAGGACTTTAACTTAGACATCACTAAGGACTACAAGTGAAAAAACCAAGAGACATTAGATTGCCTACCAAAAACATTGATATCAAGTTAGAGTATGGATCATATTGACCTATGAGGTATGATTATACTAAGTTATTATTTTCAAGAAAACTTGTTGTTTCCTTCAACTCATGAGTTAAGCTCATAAGTTGTTAAGTGAATAGTTGTTTGTTGATTATCTGATTGTTTGATTGAACTTGGTTGTTTTGAGTTGTGTGTTAGGACTTCTTAAAAACCTATCCATCATTACTCATCCCTATCAAACCAACAGATGCCTCCTCGTCGTGCCAACCCCAACCAAAACAACAACATCACTCCTGAGATGCAGCAGATGTTGGCAGTTCAGACACAACTGATGCAGGAGATGACCACATTCATACAGAATCAGAACAACAACAACAACAATCAAAATAATCCTCCAGCACTTGACATGCTCACCAAGTTTCTGAAACTTAGGCCTGCAAGATTCTCTAGAGCAACTGATCCAATGGAATCCAAAGACTGGTTACGTTCAGTGAACAAAGACTTAGTGACTATTGGCTGCACCGATGAAGAAAAAGTAAGGTTTGCAGCATTTCTACTTGAAGGACCAGCAACAACATGGTGGGACAACTTTCAGATCACCACTCCCCTTGAAGATGTGACTTGGGCTATTTTTGAGGATGGATTCAGAACAACTCACATCTCACCTGGAGTGATGTACTTGAAGAAAAAGGAGTTTCACAATCTGAAACAACGTCACCTCAGTGTGGCTGAGTATATTGAAGAATTCAACAATCTGGCACGATATGCACCGGATGAAGTTGATACAGATGCTAAGAGAAAGGAGAAAGTTCTCGAAGGACTTAATGATGAGTGGAACCTGCAGCTAGCTGTTGCTTATGTCCCAACTTATCAATCACTCTGTGACAAAGCCACTATATTGGAAAACAAGATGAATCAAGTTGAGAACAGAAAGAGGAAGCATATGTAGGGGTTCGCAGCATGGAAAACAAAAATTTTCTATCGCATACAAACAAACAAGCCAAGATATATCTACTAGATTGTAGCAACGAGTCGATAGAGGAACTCACCCTCGAAGATTCCAAAACGGTTAACGAGAGCAGATTCTCGTGGGTGATGTAGTCGTACTCTTTCCGATCTCAAGATCGCGTAGACGATCCTTCCGGCGCTGCGTTCCGGCAGCGCTTACGCAGTCGGTCACACGTTCGGTACTCGACGAAGACCTTCCTCTCCCTTGTTCCAGCAGGCAGCAGAGGTTGTAGCACTCTCCTCACGATTCCGGCAGCCCAACGGCGTGGTACCGGAAGTAGAGGGGAGATCCCGCAGGGCTTCGCCTTAAGCCGGAGCGAGTATGGTGGAGTATGAGAGAGAACTATTAGTGGTCTAGAGATTAGACACACCAATTAGAAGGCTCTAAACCGCAGGCTAAAGCAATTACAAGCTCTAAACCAAAACGGCTCTAAACCGGAGATTAGAGGATAGGAACTTCTGTGTAGAGGAGGCCCTGCCCCTCCTTTTATAGGTGGTGGGGCTGGCGCGCCAGGGAAGGGGAGGGGAGTCCCTCCCCAACTCGGCCTAGGCTGGCCGCCGGCTTGGAGGAGAGGGACTCCTCCTCCAAGTTGGTTTCAACCTCCTCTTCCTTGTTTCCCACAGTTTCTTGTTTTAGCCGTTTGACTTTCAAACTGGACATTTGACTTTTCTGTTTTAGGATTCAATTTAATCCTTTATTTGGAACAGCAAGAACACTTAGTACATGATGCAATCATTCCAATATGTAATGACACATTCATGTACCCCTTCCCCCCCGGAGTGCCGGACATTCCGGAACCTTCTAGAACATTCCCGATGAAAACACCGGAATCATTCCCGAACTCCGAAACGGGACTTTCCTTATATGAATCTTATTCTCCGGACCATTCCGGATCACCTCGTGATATCCGGATCCCATCCGGGACTCCGAACAACATTCGGTCTCTTTATCATAATACCATAACTACTCAAACAACGTCGAATCCTTAAGTGTGTCTCCCTACGGTTCGTGAATTATGCGGACATGATCGAGACACTTCTCCGAACAATAACCAATAGAGGAATCTGGAAATTCATATGGCTCCCACATATTTCTACGATTACTTTGCGATCGAATGAACCACTTACATATGATACCAATTTCCCTTTGTCTCACGATAGTTTACTTATCCGAGGTTATGATCGTCGGTATCTCTGCATACCTAGTTCAACCTCGTTACCGATAAGTACTCTTTTCTCATTCCCGTGATATGTGATCCCTTGTGACCCAGTCACATGCTTGCAAGCTAATTGGATGACATTCCACCGAGAGGGCCCAGAGTATATCTATCCGTCATATGGATGGACAAATCCCACTCTTGATCCATGTGTTTCAACCAATACTTTCTGAACACTCAATGCCACCTTTATAGCCACCTAGTTACGGTGTGGTGTTTGATGTCATCAAAGCATCCATCCGGTAAAGGTGATATGCATGATCTCATGGTCGAAGGAATTAGGTTACTATGTATCAGAAAACATATAGCAATTGAACTATTTAAAATGACTTGATCTTTATGCTACGCTTATCTATAGGAGTATGTCCATCACATCATTCTCCTAATGATATGATCCTGTTGTTAATAACATCTCTATGTTCATGATCAGGAAACCATGATCATATATTAACCAACAAGCTAGTTTAACAAGAGGCTTTACTAGGGACTCTTATTTTAGTTTACAAATCACACAAGTATTAATGTTTCCTGTTAATACAATTATAGCATGGTATGTAAACATTTATCATAAGTATGAATATATGATAATAACCCACTTTATTATTGCCTCTTAGGCATATCTCCAACAGTCTCCCACTTGCACTAGAGTCAATAATCTAGTTTTAAACCTTTGTGTATTCAACACCTATGGCTTTCCGGTGTTGTAAGTACACGTTCGCTAGTGGTCAACTGATCTCCGGATCTGATACTTCCAGGTCCGTGTGTAATTGCATGTATTTGCGTCTCTACGCATCACTCATTCTCTAATGAGATGGCTTTGTATAAATTTGGTCCTTTGGTGAGACCTTTAGTTCTTTAGGGTTAAAACATGTTGATAATATTGTCGTACAATATATCTTCATAGTATTATCCCGCTATGAACTACACCTAGTTTGATAACAAACTACTTGACCCAAATGCCCTCTTTAGCTGCTATAATAGCAGTCATATACTTAGCCTTTTGTTGTAGTATCTGTCACAATGTCTTAACTTTGGAACTCATCCAAAACCATTATGGAACTTACTTTCCATTATATTGTGCCACCCTTAGTTTAGATTGAGATAAACTTAATTTGCACTTTGTGACAAAACTAGTATCAATGTAGTACTTTTACAATGAACTAACCATCTATTTGTCACTTCTACAAATATTATACTCTTAGTTCTTCCAAAAGATCATAAGAATATCCTTACTATTGTCCAATGATCATCTTACGAATCATTCTGGTATATGCTCACAACTTTTAGAGCATAGGACATATCTGGATTTGTACATATCACAGTATGATTGATATAAATACCCTTTGTGATTTCATACATCAAGTATCAATCTATACTTGATTATTTGTTTCACTTTACCAAATGTCAATACACTAGAATATATCATCAACATTGAACTCATTCAATCCTTTCTGTGCGACAAGAACCTTTCTTGTAGTTTCTATATTGAACTCCTTCAATATCTTATCTATGTACTTCTGGCACAACCATATTAGCGTCTATTGATGCCTAATATTTGGGTTTTGCCTAAGTCTTTCATCGAGATGAAATTCTTAATATGTGTTAATAAAAGATACATCATTTCCAATCAACAATATGTCTTCCACATAACGTATTAGAAACATGTCTTAGCGCTCCCACTTAATTTTTTTTTTTTTTTTTGCAAATGCAAGCATCTTCATTGTCGATGAAATTAAACTCTTTTAACAGTTTCATCATAGTGAAGATTCCAACTCCGCTATGCTTATTTCAACCATTGAAGTTTGCATATGCTTTTAGCATCCATTGAATTAACAAAACCCTATGGACCGTGTTACGCACATGTCCTAGGTAACAATTCTATTAGAAGAACTTGTTTTGTTTATTCAACTACCATATAACAAATTATATGTAGTGGTTGCTACATTAATCCGTCTAGACTAAATATCACTATGAAAGATCAAATCTTGTCATAGTCAACCTTTGAACATTGTTGTGAACTCTTTCCCAACATGTCGACTATTTCATAGATGTGAAACATCCATGTCTATTTCTTTATAGATCCAAACACAACTATAAGGTCTTACACCTTTCTTGAGGCTCCTTCAAGTTCAAAACTTGATTTCTCGTGTATGGAACTATCACGGATTTTTATGGCTTCAAGCCATTTGACGGAGTCAGGGCTCATCATCGCTTCTTTGCATGTAGTCGGTTCATTATTCTCAAATAATGATTCAACCCTCAAATCTTGGTATTTGACTGTTTACCCGACCTACTTGTTTCAATAGGAACTTAGATCTCCATGACCACAACCTTTGAGGCACGTGAGCCATGAGCACTATTGCTGCCTCCGGAACACTTTTCGGCGCTGCGCAACTCTGCACATATAGCTAAGGTTCCTTTAACCTTATTAAAGTTCTATTGTCCTCCCACTTAACTTTTCACGAAAAATTCCTTCTCAAAGAAACTTGACGTTCTAAGCGACAAACACTTTTGTCTCCGGTGTTATGGAGGAATACTTAACAAAGACAAGTTCATCCGACTTTGGTTGCAAACATCTTTATTATGTATAGCATACCAATGTTTAAGAAAGGACTACTTGGGTTTTATCCCAAACCATAACCTTATATGGTGTCATTTCAACGGATTATGATGAAGCTCTTTTCAGTGGAAAAACGGTAATCTCTAAAGCTTTTAATCTTTAAAATACAATGGCAATTTTATGAATTACACCTTTGATCTCACCATGTCAAACAAGGTTTAATTACATATCTCGAATGCTCCATACTTTTATGGTGTTTCGGGAAATGCAAATCCACGGAACGATTCCTTAAATCTTAGGTAATATGCTAAACTCTGTAACTCAAATATCTTCCTTTATGATCTTTATCATAAACTGTTTATATTCTTGTTACAATGATTTTGCACTTCATCTTGAAAGTCTTTGAACTTTTCAAATGTTTCATACTTCATCCTTATTAAGTAAATATTCATATATTCACTCAAATTTTCGGAGAAAGCATATGAAGTTGAAATCCATCGCTCTTGACTACACATAATGGACTTCGTACAACAATATGTACAAGTTCAAATAAGCTAGTCATTCGTTCCCTTTTGTCCTATGAACGAAGTTTTAATTATCTCTAGGAAAGTTTCACAAGTGTCATTTGATCAAAATCAAATGACTCCAAAATTCCATCCACATGGAGTTTCTTCATGTTTTCTTTTCAATATAATTTAAACGGCGATGTCACTTCCTAAGTGATCTTTCAATCAATTTGTCTTTCGACATTTTTAGCACTAGTTTTATGGATGTGATTTCTCCAACGAGATTTGTGAATCATCCATCTTTTATGGATTACGCCAATTATTTGAACAACCCTTTTGTTCTCATAATACCTGATAAAACAAATCTTGAAGGCAAACTTTGATGTTTAATGAGCAACACAATAACCCTTTATTTGTTCTCGATGAACATCATCACATATTCTTTTGCTAGTTACTTAGGCCATTGTAGTTCATGAATTGTGTTGTTTCGTATGACGATTCACACCAACAAATTCAGTATCAAATACTTAAGAACCACATTGTTTAATAAGCAAAGAATATAGCCATAACATGTATATCATCTATATACTTAAACTGAACAATTCTAGTCTTTTCTTTTCTGCCATATATTTATGAGATTCTCTTTCAGTATTTCCTTTTCTGTTTGAAAGAATCTATCAACATCAATAGTGGAGTCATACATATGACATATAGTCCAAAGCGTGTATAGTTAAATACCAATGTCTTTGGACTTGCACTTTGAAGTAGATCACCATCATCAAATGTTTGGTGTTCTTTCAAATTCCTTTCTTTAGTAATCTCTTGGTGTAGTAAACATTTTACCTACATCAAATATTCACCCTTATCATGGAATTGTCCACCATGATCAAGCTACTTTTAGCTTATAACGATGAATTATGAGTATAATGTTGCTATCCAAAACCTTTTGGAGGATTAGGACAACAAGTGTCTCCAACCTTTTGCAAATTCTCATCAAATATGAGAACATGACTTTTGCCATATTATACTCTATCATGTTGTAACCAAAACTTCGTTTCAGATATCACAATATCTTCCACACATCATGGTTTCTGAAACAACTCTTTCAGATCCTAGATAACCTTGATATTAAGACAATTCTTTGAATATCAAGAATCATGGAGACAAACATGATACTCGTACACTAACACTTGGAATTGTCACTCTTGTTTTAATACCAATTATTAAACTTCATGGAGTAACCGGAACTTACTGAAAGTTTGCAATAGGACTTTTAAACTTTAGATTAACACTTCAAAACAATATGATACCAGTTCGTAAAGTAACTAACCAGAATTCTATAGTTCTATCATCTCAATTATAACTAAGCGCAAGGTGGTAAACGGATGCCAATGACTACAACAATTATGCAAATTCACTTTGAGTTAATTTATGATAAATTGAGTTCTAATTAATAATTAAATTAATCTAGGTGAACTCCCACTCAAAACAATATCCCTCACATTGTTTTTGTGATCACACGAACCAAATCCACCACATCAAAACCGATCATCACGAGAGTTGATATAGCTTCAATGGCGAACAATCAACATGTTCATCATATCTACTATATGACTCATGCTCTACCTTTCGGTAATCCGTGTTCCTGAGGCCATGTATGTACATGCTAGGCTCGTCAAGATCAAACCTTAGTTTCCGCATGAGCAAATCTGGCTTGCTCACGTTGTATACACTTGTAGAATCTAACACACCCGATCATCACGTGGTGCTTCGAAACAACAAGCTTTAGCAACGGTGCTAACTAAGGGTGAACACTCTATGACTTGAAATTCATGTGCATGAGGGATCATCTTATAATGCTACCGTCGTCTACTAAGCAATACAAGATGCATAAAGGATTAACATCACATGCAATTCATAATATGTGATATGATATGGCCTTTCTCCATTGTGCTTCCGATCTCCATCTTCTAGCACGAACAAGATCTCCATCATCACCGACATTGCATCAAGGTCAATGACGCAGCTCCATGGTTGTCGTCCACCGGCTTCAACTATTACAACTACTTTGAATAGACACGCGGGTCTTAACAGAAATTAAAGACAACCATATGGCTCCTGCCGGTTGCCGACTTACAATAAGGAACATTGCATACATCATATATAATCACAATCATGGCCATATCACATCACTGCACACCCCTGCAAAACAAAGTTAGACGCCTCTACTTTCTTTGCATATTTTACGTGGTTTTGGGGCTTTCAATAAGTGTCGTTCTAACTTACGAACAAGAACCACAACATTGATACTAGTATTGTTAATCACCCGTTGTAAATTGGATCTTAACTATGCTAGGAGAAACAGGCACCCGCAAAGCCACTTATGCAATACAAGTTGCATGTCAAGCGTGGAGCAAGTCTCATGAACGATGTCATGTAAGGTTAGCCCGGGCCGCTTCATCCCAACATACCGCAAGATGCAAAGTACACAAGAAGCGATCGACAATAAAAGCATCAACGCCCACAATGACCATTGTGTTCTACTCGTGCAACAGATCTACATATAGACACGGCTCTGATACCACTGTAGGGGTTCGCAGCATGGAAAACAAAATTTTTCTATCGCATACAAACAAACAAGCCAAGATCTATCTACTAGATTGTAGCAACGAGTCGATAGAGGAACTCACCCTCGAAGATTCCAAAACGGTTAACGAGAGCAGATTCTCGTGGGTGATGTAGTCGTACTCTTTCTGATCTCAAGATCGCGTAGATGATCCTTCCGGCGCTGCGTTCCGGCAGGCAGCGGAGGTTGTAGCACTCTCCTCGCGATTCCGGCAGCACAACGGCGTGGTACCGGAAGTAGAGGGGAGATCCCGCAGGGCTTCGCCTTAAGCCGGAGCGAGTATGGCGGAGTATGAGAGAGAACTATTAGTGGTCTAGAGATTAGACACACCAATTAGAAGGCTCTAAACCACAGGCTAAAGAAATTACAAGCTCTAAACCAAAACGGCTCTAAACCGGAGATTAGAGGATAGGAACTTCTGTGTAGAGGAGGAGGCCCTGCCCCTCCTTTTATAGGTGGAGGGGCTGGCGCACCAGGGAAGGGGAGGGGAGTCCCTCCCCAACTCGGCCTAGGCTGGCCGCCGGCTTGGAGGAGAGGGACTCCTCCTCCAAGTTGGTTTCAACCTCCTCTTGCTTGTTTCCCACAGTTTCTTGTTTTAGCCGTTTGACTTTCAAATTGGACATTTGACTTTTCTGTTTTAGGATTCAATTTAATCCTTTATTTGGAACAGCAAGAACACTTAGTACATGATGCAATCATTCCAATATGTAATGACACATTCATGTACCCCTTCCCCCCGGAGTGCCGGACATTCCGGAACCTTCTAGAACATTCCCGATGAAAACACCGGAATCATTCCCGAACTCCGAAACGGGACTTTCCTTATATGAATCTTATTCTCCGGACCATTCCGGATCACCTCGTGATATCCCGGATCCCATCCGAGACTCCGAACAACATTCGGTCTCTTTCTCATAATACCATAACTACTCAAAAAAGTCGAATCCTTTAAGTGTGTCTCCCTACGGTTCGTGAATTATGCGGACATGATCGAGACACTTCTCCGAACAATAACCAATAGAGGAATCTGGAAATTCATATGGCTCCCACATATTTCTACGATTACTTTGCGATCGAATGAACCACTTACATACGATACCAATTTCCCTTTGTCTCACGATAGTTTACTTATCCGAGGTTATGATCGTCTGTATCTCTGCATACCTAGTTCAACCTCGTTACCGATAAGTACTCTTTTCTCGTTCCCGTGATATGTGATCCCTTGTGACCCAGTCACATGCTTGCAAGCTAATTGGATGACATTCCACCGAGAGGGCCCAGAGTATATCTATCCATCATATGGATGGACAAATCCCACTCTTGATCCATGTGTTTCAACCAATACTTTCCGAACACTCAATGCCACCTTTATAGCCACCCAGTTACGGTGTGGTGTTTGATGTCATCAAAGCATCCATCCGGTAAAGGTGATATGCATGATCTCATGGTCGAAGGAATTAGGTTACTATGTATCAGAAAGCATATAGCAATTGAACTATTTAAAATGACTTGATCTTTATGCTACGCTTATCTATAGGAGTATGTCCATCACATCATTCTCCTAATGATATGATCCTGTTGTTAATAACATCTCTATGTTCATGATCAGGAAACCATGATCATATATTAACCAACAAGCTAGTTTAACAAGAGGCTTTACTAGGGACTCTTATTTTAGTTTACAAATCACACAAGTATTAATGTTTCCGGTTAAT
Source organism: Avena atlantica (assembly GCA_910589765.1). NCBI lineage: Eukaryota > Viridiplantae > Streptophyta > Magnoliopsida > Poales > Poaceae > Avena > Avena atlantica. The sequence continues at coordinate 443,720,956 of OU342736.1, forward strand.
ACAATTATAGCATGGTATGTAAACATTTATCATAAGTATGAAGATATGATAATAACCCACTTTATTATTGCCTCTTGGGCATATCTCCAACAGCATAAACTCAAGAATCACTCGGGATCATCAAAAAAGAAGCATTCATACAAAAAGAGCAAGGAAGATTTTGAATCACATCAGTATCACCACAACAACAATGGAAGTGAAAATAATGGAAATGATATTGACAATGGAGATGACCTTGGTCAGAACCAACATGACACTTTTAAGAAGAAAGACATTAGCCAGTTGTAGTGCTATAATTGTAAGGAACTTGGACACTATGCATCAGACTGTCCTGAGAAGAAGAAGAAAAAGGATGCTAGAAGAGCCAATGGAAATGACTCCAATGTGACCCAGAAAGGACATGTGAACCACATTGACATGGATGGAAACTTTGAAGAGATAGAAGAAGTGGATGTCAGGAACTAGTTAACTCAGTTGAGTCAAATAAGGATTCCTTGTCTGGATATTAAGTGTTGAACCCATAGTCGAGTGAGCCATCAATGTAACCCTATGAGACTTTATTTTAAGGGTGGTAGTACCCTAGTTTCCTTGAAGCCAACTTGTAACCCTAGCCTTCCCAAATCTCGGGACGAGATTTATTTTAAGGGTGGTAGCCTGTCACATCCCAAAATTTTCCAAATTTTGAAATGTGAAAAATAAATAAACAAAATAAAACTTTGTTGAAATTTAGGGCGAGAAGAAACTTTTTGATTCCAATTGGAAACATCCAAACCTATTTTGATCAAATAAAATCCTAAAGGGATTTAAAAAGATAAATAAACAATAAAGTTAAAATATTTGGAATCACTATTTTTGGATCTTTTAATAAAAATATTTGATTTTCAAAAGCAAAGGTAGAGTTATAAATAAGGATTATTTTATAGAGACAAATTAAATCTTGGCCAAGCTTTGGAAAAAAAATATTTCTATTTGATAAAAGGATAAAGATTTATTTAAATAAAATAATGAGGATTTATTAATATCCAATTTTATTAAAGTAAAGGCTTTCCATTTTAAATAAACACTAAAACTTGTTAATTTATTTTAAATGAGATTTCCAAGTGTTTTATATTTTCAAATAAAACCTACTGAATTGGTTTTGGTTGGATTTCAAATAGAGATTTAAAATAAATAAAATCCTATTTGAATTAAAGACTAAGGTCTATTTTATTTAATTATTAATGGATCCTAAAAAGAATTAAAATTATTTGTTTTGGACTTTGATTTGTGTTGTTAAACAGAATTAAAATCTACACACAATTTGGCAAAGGTTTGAATTCATTTGGATGTTTGAATTGTTTGAATAAAAACAAAATAAAAAATCAAATAGAAAAAGAAAAAGCAATCATAAAAAAAATAGAAAAGGACGCAGCCCACTGCCATGCCCAACTTAGCCCAGCAACCTAGCCCAGCTAAACTCCCCGCGGTGAAACGTTTTCTACCCAATTCTACACCCGCACAGTCACAGACAAGCAAGCCCCACAACCGCTCCCTCCACCTCGCTGACAGACTGGCCCCACGCCAGCACGTCGTCGTCCTCACCCGCGACCAAGTCTCATGCCGTTGCAGCCGAGTAATTCTAGCGTTGAATTCGCGTTGATGGCGGCCTTAACTCCTCCGGTGATCACGTGTGTATAAGCGCCCCTCTCCGCTCTCTCGTTCCCCTCACTTGCCCGCTCCTCTCTGCCCCAGGGCTGTCCTAATTTTGAACCACACTCTACTGTCTCCTGCGAGCTTCTAACATCGATTCCGGCGAGAACACCCACCCCCACTGCCCCTGGTTTCCACTAGGGTACTCACCAGCACCAGGCGCATCCACCAGTACCTCCAGCTCGACCGCGCTCGTTCCAGAACGTCGGCAACTTCTCCAATCGTGCGCCACCGGCGTCTGCCATTGCTCCGTCGAGCTTCCCAGGTGAACTCCGTCCTCCCCAGCACCTCCCGATGATGCTCCCTTACTCGCGACCCTCGTGCGCACCTAACCATGCCTCTACCTTGTCTTAGCGCGGTCCTAAACGACGCCAGCGACAACGCCTGAGCACAACCGACGCCGCTGCACACTCCGGCGAGGAATTACTGCCGTTCCTGTGCGCCCCTTGGACAGCTGCGACCACCTCGACTACGCGAACACGGTGAGCTGTTTCCCTTCTTCCTTTGCTTCCTGGAATCGCCGCGACACCATCGTCTGAGTGTGCACCGCCGCTCGCCGCCGCGCAGTGCCGCCAGTCCTTGGTCGAAGCAGCTGAGCCCGTTGGATCCTAATCCTACGACGAAGATTAGATTTAAGCGAAAGGGTATCGTGTGCCTCTGCGCCGCACAATCTCACTTAGATCCAACAATCCAGAGAGGCCGATCCGCACGAAGCGGTACCGTCCAGTAGAAACGCGCCACGTGGACAAGGTTTTATTTAAAAACAGAATTAGAATCTGATTGATATGCAAACTTGTAAAATTCATAACTTTAAATCTACACGTCCAAATTTTGCAAATTTTATATCAATGGATTCGGTAGAACAAGTACTTTGCAACCATGCACTTTGTTTAATGCTTTTCTTCTGCAAAGTTGGTTGAAATTGCAGAAACATGTGTAGGCTTATTTTGAATATAAAAATTGTTCTAGATATAATTTTAATGTGAAATCATTGAAAAATGGATTGTTGTGAACCTACTGACCCTAGGAACCAACTTATGGATTTAAAAGTGTATTTTGTGAAGTTTAGGAATAAATATTTGAATTAACTCATTTCTAGTCAAATAAAAATAATGTTTATGGTTTAGAAATGATTTTTAAGTGAAACCTTTGGGAAATGATTTGATTCAAACCTTCTGACCCTAAACACCAAGTTTTGAGAATTAACAACTTAATTGATGAACAATATCAAACTATTGCCTTGATAAAAGCATTTTCAACCACATAAAATAATGATTTGATTTAAAAATGGTTTATAGATAAAACCTTTTTGCAAATGGTTTTACCACTTTAGTAAATGACCACTTTGAACTTTATAATGTTTAGAGCCTAGTAGAAACCACCTTTGCAAATAAAACTATCTTTTGCATGCTTGCATGCATGACCTTGTTTCTATTATTTTATGTGTGATAAATTGTTTGAATATTGGTTGGAATGCTAGTTGAATCTATGTTTGCTTGATTGAATTGTAGTGGAATTAGAAGAGTGTGATATTTGCAAGATCAAGAAGTGAATCATCATTCTCTACTAAAAAGGCAAGTGACACTATCATCCAAGTCCTACTATTTTCATTACACTTAGTGGATTTTTGAAACATGCATGATAAGGTTTACTATATTTTATGCTATGCTAAATCCTAAAAGGATACCCTTATATATTCCTTAGTGGAAACAATGTAGTTGTAGTATGCTTAGCCCTGCTATATATTGGGATAGGATACATGTTATGAATATATGAAGTGTTGAAAAGATATATGTTTTATATAATAAAACAAGTACTCAATGAACCACCTGGGTGGACAAGGATACTCAAGTTTTGGACAAGGTGGCAACAAAAGGAACCATGTTTATATGGTCATCTCTTTTTGTATGTGCACCAGAAGAAAACCACCCATGGACTTAGAGATTGAACATGTTTCTCATACAGTGGCTTCCGTGTACAGCCACATGCTAAATGGGCTCTGGCTTAGTCAACTACATAGTGGAAGACCCATGCATTGTCATCTTCAGGTTAACTAGAATTGTGTAAGGGAACTTGAAACCCTACATTGGTGCCTGGATGACAAGCTAGCATTGTGTATTGGGAGGACTCCTATGGAAAGACTTTGTCACATTCTCAATCTGCCAGTACTCCATCTTGGTGAGTACTTATCCAGCGGCCACTGGTGGCATCAAGATGAGATTGTGTCATGTGGGTAAAGTGTACAACTTCTGCAGAAGATCAAATTCTAAGTACTTAGCCGTGTCCCCGGTTATGGACAATACTGATCAACTAAGGCCTGAAGCTATGGAAGATCTCGACATTCCAATTTCTCAAAGTAAAACTTGATGGTGACAACAAGGGATTTGAAGCACTTAGAGTTTTCCAAAAAGTTTAGAAAGATTTTGACAAAAGATCAAAACTATTTTGAAAAGATAGGACAAAACTATATTGCTTTTTGCAAATGAGCCTAAACCCTACTCAGCCAAATATGCATGTAATGATAGGACCCACTTATTTCTACATAGTAGTGAAACTTGCCAATACAATTCAAATGTATTGACCCTTGTGGCTGCAACTTATTATTATTGCAGGTTTGTTTGATGTTAGTGAAGTTTGTTGAATAGGATTACAAGTCTACAACCAACATGACTGTCTGTGGCACTTTGAAGATGATGGACCCCATGCTTATAGATATTCTGCTGCAATGTAATGTGATAGCCAAATGAGCTATGTAAGATATAATGAATTATTTTATTCCTGGTTATGAAGTTGTATTATGACCTTTGTTTCTTGATATTACATCTTAACTGTGGATGCTAGCTATTGATCCAGGGACTAGCATTGTAAACACAGGGATCTCTACCTTATTAAAGGTTGGGAACCTTACACTCTGCCACTTTTTTCGAGGAAAAAATTATTTTGAATTTTCTGGGATTTTTCAGGAAACTTTATTTTTGGCCAATTTTTAGGGTATGAAAATTGATTTTCTCGCAGAAACAGTTTTTTCAGAAGAAGCAAAAGCAAACCAAAAGCCAAACTACAGGAGCTCTAAGAAACTCAAATAGGCAAACAACTAGCAAAACTAAAGCTAAAGCAAATTCTAGGAAGGATAAAGGGAAAAGAAAGCAAGTATAACCACAGTAGAAACATTATTTTGTTCATTAAAATCCTTTTGTTAACAAGGTTGATCAAGTCTTGTTACCAAAACAATCTTATATGAAACAAAACTTTGCATTCCAAAAGATGATTATGTTACCTCATACTTGATAGCAATGGTCCCAATCATAATAGTTTCAATATTTTCTTGTGGAATGGGACAATATATTTCTCCAACCTTGATGCCTTCAATATTTTCAATAGAATTCAGGCAATAGCTTGTGACAACCTTCTTGGGGAAATAGACAGTGTGCTCTTTGTCATTAATATGGAATGTTACTTTTCCTTGATTACAATTGATGACAGCACCTGCGGTATTAAGAAAAGGTCTCCCAAGAATAATAGACATATTATCATCTTCAGGCATTTCAAGCACAACAAAATCAGTTAAGACCATGCAATTATGAGCAACTTGAACAAGAACATCCTCACATATACCAATAGGAACAATAGTTGACTTATCAGCCATCTGCAAAGATATATCAGTTGGTATCAACTTTTCTAGCTGGAGCCTCTTGTAGAGAGAAAAAGGCATAGCACTAACTCCAGCTCCCAAATCACATAAAGCAGTTCTAACATAATTATTCTTAATGTAGCAAGGAATAGTTGGTATACCTATATCACCAAGTTTCTTTGGAACCTTACCATTGAAGGAGTAATTAGAGAGCAAAGTAGAAATCTCCTCATTAGGAATCTTCCTTTTATTAGAGACAATATCCTTCATATACTTTGAATAAGGAGGCAATTTAATAGCATCAGTCAAAGGAATTTGTAGAAATAAAGGCTTTATCCACTCACAAAACTTGTTGTAGTGTTCTTCCTCCCTTGACTTGTGTTTCTTACCTGGAAAAGGCATAGGTTTCTGCACCCAAGGTTCTCTCTCTTTACCATGTTTATTAGCAATAAAATCTTCCTTTGTGTACCTAGTGTTCCTAGTGTGTTTCTCAGGTTCTTACTCAACTTCCTCCTTATCAGGTGACTCATTATTATTACCATTTTCAGTTTCATCATCAGAGACAGATATACTATTAGGATCTACAACACGTTCAAGTGGTTCCTCAACTTTCTTATATTTCTTTTTCTTCCTCTTACGAGGACTACCACTATCCTCACCTTGTTGGGAATCCTGCTCTATTCTTTTAGGGTGTCCTTCAGGATATAAAGGATCTTGAGTAGCCGCACCACTCCTAGTTCTAATTCCATAAGCATGTTTATTTCCTAAAGCATTAACTAGCATATCCTTTTGCACCTTAGCAAGTTGATCAAGTTGGGTTTGAACCATTTGAAAGTGTTTAGAAAGCATTTTAATATCATTAGAAGTTATTTCCACAATATCTTTCAACTCATGGATTGCTCTAGAGTTTTCCAATAAATGATTCTGAACTTGTTTATTAAAGTGACCTTGTTTAACAATAAAAATGTCAAGTTCCTCTAAGCATTGATCAGGAGGCTTACCATAAGGAATATCACCTTCATCAAAGTGTTGGCGAGAGTGTACCTCGATAGTAGATGAGTGGGGAATTGGCTTACATAATTCTTCTATAGGAGGTAGATTCTTCACATCTTCAGCTCTAATACCTTTCTCCTTTAGACACTTTTTAGCTTCGTTCATCACTTCATCATTTAATGCAATAACTCCCCTCTTCTTTGTTGTTGGTGGTGGAACTGGTTCAGGAGTAATAGGCTCAGGTGTATTCAGCTCAGTTGAAGTCCAATCATCATAATTCTTGCTTATCTTGTTCATTAATTCTTCAGCATCTGTAGGAGTCCTTTTCCTGAAAACACAATCAACAAAGCTATCTAGGTAGGTTATAGAATCATCAGTTAGTCCATTATAATAAATATCAAGAAGCTCGTTCTGAGGTAATGGACATCCAGGACATGCATGAATCAAGGAACAAAATCTTTTCCATGACTCCGGCAATTTCTCTTCTTCTTCCTGTTTAAAATCAAAAAGTCTCTGCAAAGCAGCATGTCTAGCACTAGGAGGAAAATATTTATGGAAAAAAGAAGCAATCAAGCAATCAGGGCTATCAATGGAACCAGGAGGTAATCTATTAAACCAAGCCCTAGCTTCTCCTTTTAGTGAAAAAGGGAATATCTTAGCAACAAAGTACTTGCGCATTTTAAAATCATTAGAGAACAAATAACTCATAGTAGAAAGCTCATTCATATGAGCCACAACACTCTCATTTTCAGTACCACAAAAAGGTTCTTTCTCAACAATATCGAAATAAGTTAAATCAAGAGAGAAATCATAATCTTTATCCTTAATATCTATGGGAGAGGTGGCAAACTTAGGATAATAGGATTTCTTGGGAATAATAGCACGTCTAGCAAGGAGACTCTTAATAGAACTAGCACCATGTGTGTTTCGGCACTCTTCAACAAATTCATCAGTGAGCTCAATGTAACCATCATTAATATCAAAACTCTCACTAGACTCAGTTGAGCTAACAGGTGTAACAGTGTCTTCACTAGGAATTTTGGTATTTCCTAGACTAGCCATAGTAGCATCTAGAAAAGGACCTAATGAACCACTCGCATCTAGCACAGTAGAAGTAACATCATGAGTATCAAAAGCAGTTTTAGATTTAGTAGTAGTAGCAGTCTGTGTAGCATGAGTATGTGGTGGTGGTGTGACAAACTTACTTATAACAGACGGTGCATCAAGAGCAACCGAGGTGTTTAAGACTGTACCTCTTCTTGTAGTGGATGCTAAAATAGGGAACTTTCCATCACGAGACTTCCCCATGATGAAAGGAGTAGTAGCGAACAATAATAGATCCAAGTGAACTTACAAATAAAGCTATGCTCCCCGGCAACGGCGCCAGAAAATAGTCTTGATGACCCACAAGTGTAGGGGATCGCAATAGTCTTCGTGGGTAGTATTACCCAATTTATTGATTTGACACAAGGGGAGCCAAAGAATACTTGCAAGCCTTAACAACTGAGATGTCAGTTCAGCTGCACCTGGAATAGTTCTTGCTCACAGAATTTTATCAGTAGCAACAGTTTGTAGTAGCAACAGCAAAGCAACAGTAACAGCAGTAGTGAAACAGCGGCAATAGTAACAGTAACGGTAACAGTAGGATTTAAGTGCGGTAGGCATAGGGATGGATGGACGGGCATTGCATGGACGATTCTAAACATGTAACTTCAAAGAACTAGGGCATTGCAGATAAATAATAACAGGCATCCAAGTACTAAACAATCCTAGGCATGTGCTCCATATATAGTCATACGTGCTCGCAATGAGAACTTGCACAACATCTTCTGTCCAGCCATACCGTGGCAGTGGGGCCTCTACGGAACTACTGGCAATTAAGGTGCTCCTTTTAATATAGCACCGAAGCAAAGCATTAACACTCCATGAACACATGTGATGCTCACACCACAGCCATACCCTCCGGTTGTCCCAATTATTGTCACTTTGGGGCCTTTGGATCCGGACAATTATATGTGTACACAACTTGCAGATACGATCACAAACAATACTATCATAATGATTCAATAATAAGTTCAGATATGAGATCTTGGCACTCGGGCCCTAGTGACAAGAATTAAGCACAACAAGTTGCAACAAAGTCAAATAGCACTAATAGAGATACTAGGCACTATGCCCTAACAGATCTTATTCGATTACATGATATAACTCATCCAATCCCTACCATCCCCAAGCCTACAGTGGGGGATTACTCACTCATGGATGAGAGAAACATCGGTGGTTGATGGATATGAGTTGGTGATGACGATGGTGATGATCCTCTCCAAATTCCCCGTCCCGGCAGGGTGCCAGAACGGAGTTTCTGGATCCGAATCTTGGTTTCTAGTGGAGGCGGCGGAGCGGAACTCTTTCTGGAAAACTATCGACCCCCCCCTGAGTTTTTAGGTTAGAAGGCAACTTATAGGCGTGGAGGGAGGCCGAGGAGCTGCCTCGGGTGGCCAGACCTCCCCCAGGCATGGGGTCAGGTGGGCCCATGCCTGGGGTGGGGGCCCCCCAGGCCTCCTCTTTGTCTCCCCTTCTGGCTCCGTGGATCTTCTGGTGAGAAATAGTTTTTGGCATATTTTCTGGGATTTTTCCTGATAGTTCATTTTCTGCACAAAAACAAGGCACCAAGGTAATTCTACTGATAACAACGTTAGTCCGTGTTAGTTGTACCCAAATCACACAAGTTTAGAGAAGAAACAATAGCAAAGTGTTCGAGAAAGTAGATACGTTTTGGACGTATCACTTAACAAGTCAAGAAGTTATTCCTTTTCATCTAAAGCATCCCTAACATTGTCAAGTTGTGCAAACAAGGAATCAAAGCAAGTTTTAGTTTCTTCATCCAAGGTAGCAATAAACCCACACATGTTTATCATCTCTTTCTTTATCTCTAGACCAACAAGATCAAGAGAAGAAGGCTCACTAGAGATGGGTTGAGGAGTGGGTTTAGATGTTACCTCGGTGGCCTTGGCCATGAGACACTTTTGGTTGGAGGAGATGACGTTCTCATTAGGTGAGTCGAAGAGGTACAATCATGGAGTAGAGGTAGTAGCAATAGCAGCAACTCCCACAATCTCTCCATGTTGGACTTCATCATCATCTTCATCCGTGCCCGAAAGGTATTCTTCATGGACCACTATAGCTCTTTCCTTGTTGGCGATATTCTTGACAGCGTAGTTCTTGTTCAAAGGATGAGGACGCCTTGACTTGATCTTGCGAATGAGACGACCACCATTGTCTTCACGGTTCTCAAAGGGACACTTGGCCACAAAGTGACTCTCATTGTTGCAATTGTAGCATGACCTTGCCTTGGGAGACTTGTTGGGTGAATTGAATCTTGAGTTGTCCCTTGACCTTGACTTGAGCCCGGACTTGTTCCAAAAGGCCCTTGAAGCAAGATCAAGATGTTCGTTGAAGGCACACTTGAGATTCTCTTGAGACCACTCACTAGATGTATCATCATCATCAACTTCAATAGCCTTGGCCTTCAAAGCAAGATTCACTTTTGTTGATCCAATGGCCCTAGCACGGGCGGACTCCGCATTCTTCTTGGCAATGGTCATGGCAATCACTTCACTCAAGACTTCTTGGGAGGTCATTAGGTGAAAGTTGGTTCTTTCCTTGATGGAGTTGAGCTTTTGCTCTTCAAATGGAAGGAGAGCTTGCATGAACTTCCTCTTCATGAACTTGTCATCAACATAGGTAGAACCAAGATCCCTCATAGTGCAACAAAGGACCTTGAGCCGCCTATACATGTCTTCGGGGGTCTCATCATCTTGCATAGCTAAACCATCGCACTCGTTGTTGACTTCATCAAACTTGGAGCCTTGTATGCTTGCATTCCCAACAAATAGCTCGGTGAGTTGATCTCATGCTTCCTTGGCGGTGTTGAATTGGCGAATTTGAGCAAAGTCCTTGGGAGTCAAGGCCTTTTGAATCATCCCCAAAGTCGTGGCATTGAGTTGCTTGTCCACCACTTCACCTCGAGTCAACTTCTTAGGGTCATATGGAGAGAACCCATCCTCCAGAATCCTCATTAACTCAATAGAAGAACTGGAAATATGTGAGTGCATTAGATATTGCCAATTGGCAAAATTTGAAGTATCTAGCATAGGTGGTTCTCCTTGAGGAATGATGTATGACATGGGAATGGGTGGATCCGGAGTGTATTTTGGCGGTGGGGGCACCGCCGAATAGTCCTTTCCTCCACTTTCCTCTTTGGAAGTTGAATCTTTGGGCTCCTCGGTTTTCTCACTTGGAACCTTGGTAGATGTTTGTGCAACAAAACCAAGTCCCAAGTGAGTGGTGACGGCAGCGGGATTTCCCCCGGTGGCGGTCACGGGAACGGTGGGAGGAAGCTCGGTGGTTTGGGGTGTGGCGAGAGCAACCATGGGGTTTGGCTTGAGAGACTGCAGAATAGTCATCATTTCCTCAAACTTAGACATCACAGATGTCTCCAATTGCTTGAGGTCATCCATGGTGGCCAAGTTCTTGGAGTTTTCTTTTTCACTACCCCCTTCGTCGTCCATCATCTCTTAGGCGGTAAAGCCCGAAATAAGAGCCTTGGCTCCGATACCAATTGAAAGTACCGACTTTGAATCGACTAGAGGGGGTGACAAGGTCACCCGAGCGCCACAAAGGCCTCACCTTCTTCTACGGTGAGATCCCCCACAAAGGAGGCCTCACAATCCACTAACCGGTGACCTTGAAGGCGCCAACCAAAACCTTTACAACAAGGTTGAGGGGGAAGCTCCACAACTCAATTGGAGGCCCTCAACGACACCACTGAGCTTTCAAACACAAGCCCTTAGCTCCGAGAATGCCCTACACCATCTAGGGTTTCAAGAAACGCAAGAGCAACAAGATCCACAAAGGATAGGTGGGGGAAATCAAATCTTCTTTGGTGGAAGTGTAGATATAGGTCACCTCCCTCACCTCTCAAAATATAAAGTGATTTGAGTGGCTAGGGAGAGAGATCTAGTGAGGTGAAGCTCGAGTATTAATGGAGGAGAGAGAAAATTTAAGAGTTAGGTAGGAGGAAGAAGGAGGGCGCCTTAAATAGGCTCCCTCCAAACTGAATTGTTGGAGCCTCCGCGACCTCACCGGAACTTCCGGTGAGCGGCCGGAAGTTCCGCCCAGCATAGCCCCAATGGTCATCAGCCCGTTGACGCACGCTCCAAAAGCCTGACCGGAAGTTCTGGTGAAACTTCCGATGCAAGTTCCGGCCCAACAGAAGTATACTGATTCTGAGAGGAACTTGGAGCGGAACTAGGGTTGAAGCATCTGGGTCGCGAAACTTGTCTGACCGGAAGTTCCAGCGCCTGGGCGGAAGTTCCGCTCAGGATCTCAGTGGAAGAAGCAACAAAAGTCCCTGACCGGAACTTCTGATGCAACTTCCGGTGGAAGTTCCGACAAATAGAACATATGAAAACAGTAGGTGTCGTGGGAATGGTCACGGCAGATGCTGCAATCGGCAGCGAGTAGTAGAACGAGGGGCAAGGGTGGCCAGCCATCTGCGGTGCGAGATGAGGGCAAAGACACAGGGTTTTACCCAGGTTCGGCCCCCCGGAGGGTAAAGACCTACTCCTGCTAGATTGTATTATGGAGGTGTTACAATGGGCGAGCTCGGCGGCTAGGCGGCGACTCGCTTGGGTGTATGAGGGAACGTGTCTCTACTCACCCCATAGGGAGGTTTATATAGGCTCACCTCCCCTAGGGTTTACATATCTCAACCGATTCGGTTACAGCTTCGGTAATCGTTTAACCTAGTCCGACTGGGCCTATCTACTCGCCTGGGCCTTCAGCTTCCAGTCGCTTGGTACCTTGCTGGGCCTTGATCCACTCGCCGTTCTGCAGGCCCACTCGCCAGCCCTCGGGCTAGTCGGAAACGTCCTGCTGAGTATACCCCAGTAGGCGTATCCCCATCAGTAGTCCCCGAGGCCGTCGTCGATTAGGCGTAAGTGGCTGCTGGCAGTCGGAGTATACAACCCCAAAGTAGGCATCCAGTCGAATCGTCGGCGGGCTCCTGTATGAAGAAGAAAATCCGGTGAACCGAGTCACGCCTTGGGTGAGCCGAGTTGACGGAATGCGGTCACGGCGAGTGACCTAGCGAGCCGAGTGGCTGGAGTTGGACCGTCAGGCGTGGTCAAACTAGCCGTTAGGGCAACTCAACGGTAACTTTCGGCGTAATCATCGCGCGGTAACGGCCCCCTGATTTGGCGGGTAACTCCCGCTATATAAGAGGAATGGCAGGCAATCGTAGAGCCAACTGCCCACCACTTCTTCCGAGTGCGCGCATTCTCTTTCCTTTGCTCCTTGGTCCAATCGACCCGAAATCCTCCGATCTCCAACCAACCTCTCGGCTATGGCCCTTCTCACCGAACCATGGGGCAGGTCCAAGTGCACGAGGGCGCAGCTGGCCTCTTTCGAGGAGGCCGGAATCCTGCGAGCCGGCTGTTGGCGTATCCCCGCAGCCGGAGAAACGACCCCAAACCCGCGAGAGAGGGAATTCGTCTGTTTCACCAGTCATCTCGAGCGGGGGCTAGGGTTTCCCACATCTTTGTTCTTCCGGCGTTTTTGCGCCTACTACGGGATCCAGCCTTCAGATCTGGGTCCCCACAGCATCGAGCAGCTCGCCATTTTCGTGGCGTTCTGCGAGTGCTACTTGGGCTGCCGGCCCTACTTTCCCTTGTGGCAAGATCTGTTCCACGGACGGATCAGCCGTGAGGAGGCAGGCGGCCCAATGCTAGCCGCGGGCGGCCTGACGTTCCAGCTCAAGTCCAAAGCTTCTTTCTTTGACCTGATGCTACCCGCCAAAGCAGCGAGCGACTGGAAGAAGTCATGGTTCTACGTGACCGAGGCGACCCCGGAGGACGAGGCGGCGATCCCGCGGTACTCGGCCAATCGTTCCGAGCCGCGCCATCTCCAGGTCGGCAAGCTCCCCGACGACCAGCGGATGGTCGTCGACGAGATGCTCCAGGCCATCCGTGGTCTGAAGAAGAAGGGCCTTCAGACGATAAACTTGTACAATTGCTGGCTTGGGCGACGGCTCGTTCCGCTCGCCCAACGCGACCACTACATGTATCAGTACACGGGCCGGGGAGACTCGACGAAAGCCTGCCTCGACGAGTGGAGGCTGGAAGACTATCTCCCAGCGTTGAAGAAGATCACCCAGGCGGTGTACGTGGATGCACAAGCCAGGGTCGCCCCCTACACCGCGAAGCGTCCGGCTCCAACGGTAATTTCTTTACCTTGTTCGCAGTCGCAGCGTATGCAGTCGCGGTAATTCTGACTCTGTTTCGTATTCATCGCAGCTGTTCCAAGTGGTGGAAGGGTGGCTCCCACCTTCTGATGATGAGAGCCCGGGGCCATCCGCCCAGGATACAGGCGAATCGCCAGCCGCGAAGGGCAACGAGGACGACGAGGACGAGTCCGAAGAGGAAATCGCCCCGCTGGTCCGAAAGACCCGCGGGCAACGTCAGCGCGAAATCGAAGCGAGCAGGAGCCTCGAGCGTCATGATGACGATGACGAGGTCCCAGAAACCACCTCGCGCTGCCAGGCCACTCCTTCGAAGAAGAAGAAGAAGGAAAAGGAAGCGAGGGCCCCCCCGAAGAGGAAAACGAAGCCGCCGAGGATGGCCTCGCCGCCGCACTCGACGAGCAGCTCCGATGCTCACAGCTCGGCCGGTGACGGCGCGACCCCAGCGACAACCGCGCTAGACGCGCCGACTGTGGAAGTGCCGCTGGCCTCGATGCCCCCGCCGTTCGCGCCAGTCTCTGGGCTAGGGAAGGCTCCGGCTTAGGCGACTTCGCCTCGCAAGGAGGTTCCGATTGGGGCGGCTTCGCCCCGCAAGGAGGCTCCGGCTGTAGCGGCTCCAATTCGCGAGGAAGCCCCTGCCGAGGGTATCCCAGAGGCGCCAGCCGCGGCCTCAACGACGAAGAAGCCGTCCGTGTCTTGGGCACGCGACGTCCTGGAACTAGGGCTCAGTCGCCAACTGGGGCCCGAACTGGAAAAACCGGCCGGCCTTCGCACAGGGCTACGTTTCATCCCAGTTGCCAAGTGAGTGCATTCGGCCTTCCCTATTTTCCGTAGCTATTTCGATTGTCTTTATTGATTCAACTGATGTGCAGGACCGGAGTGAAAAGGATGGGCCACCCGACCGTGGCCCAGGTACCCTCCACCGCTAGCGAGGAGGATCCTTCCCGTAAGAGGAAAGCGGACGAGGTCGTTGCCTCAGCGGATGGCAGTAAGAAGGCCAAGGGCGACGACATCGTCACTGTCTCTGACGACACGGCGGTCGCGCCGGCCGGCCCCGCGGTGGAGGCAGCCGCGTCTACGAAGGAGGGTGTTTCCTTGCCTGGAACGGCGGAGGCGACTTCCTTTGGAGTGGGTGCCTCTATCGCTACCTTCCCTCGCTTCGTGACCAAGGCGGCCGCGGCGAGCGGGGCTGCGCCCCCGAGCCTCGCTCCAGGGACCGTCGATGCTGAAGCCGACCAGCGTCGTGGGCACACGCCAGCGTTACTCGCGTCCGTGGACGCGATGCAACTTCATGGCATGCTTGGCGCAGCCATCCAGGTATATCCAGTCCCCGAGGATCAGGTCGGTGCTTTGCAGCGGCTTGATTCTTATTATTTTCTCGTCTTTTATTTTCGTATCCAGTCCCCGAGTGCGCACGCGCTAATTTTTAGCGGGGTGGGCACTTGGGAATTTCTTGATCGCCAGTCCCCGAGTGCGCACTCGCTAAATTTCAGCGGGTGGGCACTTAGGAGGTTCGTTTTTACTGACTTTTTTGATGATGTGCAGGGTCTGCAGCTCGAGTCGGCGAACCGATTGGCCGCGCAACAGCGTGCTGAGAAGGAGCTGACCACCATCCAGGAGGCGAACAAAGAGCTCCAGGATGTTGCTGCAAAGGCAGAGGAAGCTCGCCAGGAGCTTGTCCCTGCTGGTGAGTTGGAGGCGGCGAGATCTGCTCTGGGCGCTGCTGAACGGCGGGTCGCCGACCTCGAGCGCGAGCTGCGGGAGGCGAGGGAAGAAGCGAGCTCGGCGGACGGGCGAGCTAAGGCCGCCGTTGCAGCCGCGGAGGAGGATCGCAAGGTGTCGGAAGTCCTTATTGCTGGCCTTCAGGACGACCACACGTCGCTTCAGTGCTTCATCACGGGACTCGCCCGCCCGTTGCTTGGTGAGTGCATCTTCCCTTTCTGTTAGTTGGGGTTTTTGTGGTGTCCGTCGCACTCATCATTGTCTCCTTCTCGCAGGTCGCGTTATTGGTAGCCAAGACGAAGCGAGCTCGCTCGACGCGAGGCAGTGCGTAAGCATGCTCGTCGACTCGGCTACGCTATCGGCGTCGTGCATCCGCGCCTACCTTCAAGAAATGTCCCCCACGGAGGTTATTCCCAGCGACCTCGTTGAGGTGTGGGAATATTTGGAGAAGGCGCCCGCGGTCGTTGAATTCATGACGCGGTCGGCGTTTCGGCGTGGAGCGTCGACAGCACTGAGCCTTGGACTCGCCCACTTCCCCGAGGATTTCGACCTCGACGATGTGACGAGTGGGTATCCCTCGTCGACTGGCGCGGTGGACCTGTCCGAGGTTCTCAAGTTGCAGGAGCGTGCCGCCACGTACTCGGAGCGTGTCTGGGCGATGGGCGACCTCCTTCCCTACCAGGAAACGGTCGTCGCGCCGAACGACCCCGAGCCGCCGCATCGTGACTTCAAGGTCGAGCAGCCTTTTCGCGCGGCGATGGCGGGTGTACTGACGACGTATCCATCAAACCCGTACACCGCGTTCATCCGTAGTCGCCGGGATTCTGGCGAGTCGTCATCGAAGCCTGCAGAGTAGGGTAGTTTGCCTTGAAGTGTTAGCAGCAGTTCTGCCACGCGGGCATATTTTGTAATATAAGACAATGCAATATGCGATTGAATTGGACGTCGTGTTTATTTTGCTATTTGTTTGTGTGCTTTGGATTGATTTTGGACGAGTCCCCGAGCGCGTCCGCCCTTTTGTGGGGTTCACCTCGTATATAATGTTTGTTGTTATCATGTGTTTTGTTGATTTAGTCGGCTCGCCTGAGCTCGGAGAGCCAGTCGCAAGGCGACTCCCTTGAGTGCTCTGTACTTTACCGTTTTCCCGTACGCGAACGGGGTCGGGTGGCCGAGTCCCCGAGCGTGGTACTTGGTAGTTCTAGGCGCGACTCGAGGGTGGTTGAGGACTTAGCGCGTTGGTGTGAGCGCGTCACTCCTGCCTGGCCCGTGGGGTCAGTCGCGTGGCGAGTCCTGGGCATGCTCTCTTACTTGGCGTTTTCCCTGACCGATCGCGACGAACTGGTATTCAGTCCCCGATCGTGGTATTTAGCCGTTCGAGTCGCTATGCCGAGGATGCGGAGGACCAAGGTCGCTGTGAGAAGCGAGGGCAGTTGTCTTGGTTCGTAAAACCAGTCGAGCTAGGCGGCTCCAATGGGGCTCCGGATTGGCGTTTTTCGTGGACGACGCAAGACTTGAAATGATTCAGTGCTCTTACGCCGCACTACTTAGCCGTGCCGATCGCTGTACCAAAGGTTGACTTCTGCATTTTAGCGTACCACTGTTATTACGAGTGCGAGTGGCACAAGTCATGGAGAGTAGACGCAATTTGTGGTAACCGTTTCTTTTATTTCATAGCGACTAGAGAGTACATGTGTGGGGTTCTAGGAGTAGAACTTCCGGAGGAGGTTTACGTTCCATGGTCGCTTGACGTCGAGCTCGCCGTCCCCGCGAACGTCGATGAGGTAGTAGGCGTCGTTGCCGAGTACGCGCCCGATAGCGAACGGGCCTTCCCACGGAGGGGAGAGCTTGTGCATGCCCTTCTTGTCCTGGATGAGGCGTAACACCAGGTCGCCTTCCTGGAAGGTGCGGGTTTTCACCCGTCGGCTGTGGTAGCGGCGGAGTCCTTGCTGGTAAATGGCGGTGCGCGATCGAGCGAGGTCGCGTGCTTCGTCGAGCTGGTCGAGCCCATCTTGGCGGGCCAGCTCGTTTGCGGCCTCCGTATACTGGACGACCCGCGGCGAGTCGTGTTCGAGGTCGGTGGGCATGACTGCTTCGGCGCCGTAGACCATGAAGAAGGGAGTGAATCCCGTCGATCTGTTAACCGAGGTGCGGATTCCCTAGATGACGGAGGGCAGCTCTTCGACCCAGCATCCAGCGGTGCGCTCGAGTGGTACTTGGAGTCGCGGCTTCAGGCCGTGGAGGATGCTTTGGTTGGCTCGTTCCGCCTGGCCGTTGGATTCCGGGTGGGCGACTGACGCGAGATCGAGCCGGATGTGGTGCTCTTCGCAAAATTCGGCCATTGCTCCCTTGGCGAAGTTTGTGCCGTTGTCCGTTATGATACTGTTTGGGAACCCGTAGCGATATATGAGCTCGCGTAGGAATTTAGTGGCGGTCTTCCCGTCGCATTTCCGGACTGGCTTGGCCTCCACCCACTTGGTGAATTTGTCGACGGCGACTAGCAGGTGGGTGTAGCCGGAGGGGGCTTTCTTGAAGGGGCCTACCATGTCCATGCCCCATACGGCGAATGGCCAAGTGATGGGGATCGTTTTGAGCGCTGAGCTCGGTACGCGCGTCTGATTGGCGTACTTCTGGCACCCGGCGCATCGCTGGACGATGTCGACAGCGTCGGCGTGTGCGGTGGGCCAGTAGAAGCCGTGTCGCATAGCCTTGGCGACCAGGGAGCGAGCGGCGGCGTGGTGGCCGCAGTCACCTGAGTGAATGTCGTGGAGGATTTTACGTCCTTCAGCCGGTTGGACGCAACGTTGGAACACGCCGGTGACGCTGCGCTTGTGTAGCTCGCCGTCGATGATGGTGTAAGACTTGCATCGGCGAGCGATCATTCGAGCGTTTGTCTCGTCTGCTGGCAGGGTGCCGGTTTCCAGGTAGGCGATGTAGGGCTTGGTCCAGTCGTCTGGCTCGGTGATGAGTGCGACCAAGGCTGCCTCTGGTTGGAGTGGGACTCCGATGTCGATCTCCCTCGGGGGAGAGACTGATGGTTTGGAGATTGTGTCGAGGAACACGCCGGCGGGTGGTGCGAGTCGAGCCGACCCGATGCGGGAGAGGGCGTCGGCCTCCTCGTTTTTTCGCCTGTCGATCCACTCGACAGAGTAGCCGGTGAAGTGGCCGCCCAACTTGTCCACCTCTTGGCGGTATGCCGCCATGGTAGGGGAGATGGCGTCGCAGGTGCCGGCGACCTGCCCCGCGACGAGGTCGGAATCTCTGTAGCATCGAAGGCGATTGACGTTCATCTCCTTGGCGGCTCGCATGCCGTGGAGTAGGGCCTCGTATTCAGCCATGTTGTTGGTGCAGGGCGTGAATTCGAGGCGGAGGATGTAGCGGAGCTTGTCGCCCTTTGGTGAAGTCAACACTATCCCTGCTCCTGCACCGTCCGTGTTCTTGGAGCCGTCGAAGTGCAGGCTCCAGTAATGGAGGTATGGCAGCTTCTCTGGCTGCTGGGCCTCCTCCTAGTCGGCGATGAAGTCTGCTAGTGCCTGTGACTTAATCGCTCTTCGTGGCTCGTATTTGATGTTATGGGTGCCGATCTCGACGGCCCACTTGGCGACCCGTCCGGTCGCCTCGCGGTTGCGGATGATCTCTTGCAGTGGCGCTGAGGAGACGACCGTGACCGGGTGCTCCTGGAAGTAGTGCGGCAGGCGCCGCTGAGCCCTGAAGACCGCGTATACTATCTTTTGGTACTGTGGGTACCGCTGGCGCGACTCGGTGAGGACCTCGCTGATGTAGTACACCGGCCGCTGAACCGGGCGCTCCTTTCCTACCTCTGGTCGTTCGACGACCATCACAGCACTGACGACGCGCTCGGACGCCGCGACGTAAACCAGCATAGGCTCTTTGTCGGCGGGGGCGGCGAGTAGTGGTGCGGCGAGTAGCACCTTTTTGAGGTCGCGGAGCGCGTCGTCCGCCTCCTTGTCCCACTGGAAGGTGGGGTTCTTGCGCATCAGGCGGTATAGGGGCATCGCCTTTTCGCCTAGGCGGGGGATGAAGCGACTGAGAGCCGCTACCCGCCCGGCCAGCTTCTGGACGTCACGCAGGCACTCGGGTTTGCCGAGCCGGGCGATCGTGTCGATCTTTGTTGGGTTCGCCTCGATCCCTCGTTTGGAGACGACGTACCCCAGTAATTGTCCGGCAGGTACACCGAAGGTGCACTTGCCTGGGTTGAGCTTTATCTTATACCTTCGCAGATTGGCGAAGGTTTCCGCCAGGTCGGCGAGTAGGTCGCCTTGGCGAGCGGATTTCACGACCACGTCGTCGATGTAGACGTGGATGTTGCGGCCAATTTGGCTCGCGAGGCATTCTTGCATGCACCGCTGGTAGGTTGCCCCGGCGTTCTTGAGGCCGAAGGTCATGGCGGTGTAGCAGAAGGCTCCGAATGGCGTGATGAACGCCGTCTTCTCCTCGTCTTCGACAGCCATTTTGATCTGGTTGTACCCGGAGTAGGCGTCGAGGAAACATAGCGACTCCGAACCCGCGGTTGAATCGATTATCTGATCGATCCGCGGGAGGACGAACTGCTCCTTTGGGCAGGCGCTGTTCAGGTTTGTGTAGTCGATACACATTCTCCAGGTCCCGTTTTTCTTCTCGACCAGGACTGGGTTTGCCAGCCACTTGGAGTATTTGATTGGCCGGATGAAGCCGGCAGCGAGTAGGCGCTGCACTTCCTCGGCGATTGCTCGACGGCGTTCTTCATTGAAGGGCCGTAGCGACTGCTTGACAGGTCGCACTTTGGGGTCGGCGTTTAGTTTGTGCTCAGCGAGCTCGCTAGGGACACCGGGCATGTCGGAGGGTTTCCATGCGAAGATGTCCCTATTCTCACGAAGGAACGCGATGAGCGCGCCTTCCTATGCTGGGCTCATGCCTGTCCCGATCGTCACCGTCTGGCTGGAGTCGCCTGGGACCAGCTCGACGGTGCGGGTGTGTGTCGTGGCCTCAAAGGTTGAGGTGTTTGTGCCCTCTGAGTTGGGCTTCTTGAGTATTGTGGGATCGTCACTGTTGACCCCGCTCGCGTATTTGGCGAGCTCGTCGGCGTGATTAGTCTCTGCCGCGATGACGGCGTCGGCAAGTTCGGCTCCTTTGGCCTCGCATTCGGCGGCCATGTCGGGGTCGCCGTTGATGGTGATGACGCCGCACGGCCCGGGGAGCTTCATCACGTTGTACGCGTAGTGGGGCGCTGCCATGAATTTAGCGAACGCCTGGCGCCCCAGGACGCAGTGGTAAGGGCTGTCGAAGGGCACCAGCTCGAAGACGATCCGCTCGGTGCGGAAGTTTGCCGGACTACCGAAAGTGACTGGCAGCGTGACTTTGCCGATCGGATACGCCTTCCGACCGGGGACGATGCCGTGGAACGTGGTGTGGGTTGTCTCGATCATCGACTGCGGGAGTCGCAGCCGCCTGAAGGTGTCGAGGTAGAGGATGTTGATGGAGCTGCCGCCGTCCATCAGTGTCTTAGGGAGTCAGTAGTCGCCAACCTTGGGCTAGACCACCAGGGCGACTCGTCCTGGGTACTCGATGCGTGGCGAGTGGTCTTGTCGGCTCCAGGTGATGGGCTGTTCCGACCATTTCAGGAACTGGGGAACGTCTGTTTGGGCCACCGCATTGACGGCGACGGCGCGGGCGATGACCTTCTTCTCGCGCTTTGTGTTGAAGCCTGTGAAGGTGTGGAGCGAGCCGGCTACTTTGCCGAATTTTCCGCCATTTGGCGGGTCGTTGTCGGTGTCCTCCCGCGCGTGCCGTGCCTTCTCGATTTCCCTGAGGGTGTGGCAGTCGGTGGTGGTGTGCGTTGCGGGCTTCCCTTCACTGCTGTGGAACGCACATGGTTGGTTAAGGAGGGCCGCAGGATCGAACCTTGGCTTGTTCTTGTAATTGCCGCCATCGCGCCGTTGCCCTCCGTCGCGGCGGTAGCTCTTGGGCTCGCGCTGTGCGTGCCCAGCGTTGGCGACGAAGTCGACTCGCCCGTCGCTGCGGCGCTTGCCAGTGAGGCGGGTGCTGCTATAGCGTAGGTCGGTTCGGCGTCCGCTGTCGTTGCCGCCCGTGCGGCGTTGCCCTCCTGACTCGTCGTCGGTTTCCTGGTTTGGATCCTCCTCGGCGTACCGTTTGGCGATCTCGAGGAGGTCGGGTATGTTGTCGAGTGTGCGGGAGTGTCGCTTAAGCTTGGCGACTAGAGGCTCGTAGCGGCACGAGGTCTTGAAGCAATGGATCGCGGTGTCCGGGTGGATGCCGACCACGTTGTACCAGAGCTCTTGCCACCGTTGGACCCAGTTGCGGGTCGACTCACGGGGTCCCTGGACGCATCGTTCCAGGTCCTCAATGGTGGTGGCGCGGGTGTAGGAGCACTCGAAGTGCCTGACGAAGGCGTCGCACATTTCCTCCCAGGAGTCGATACTGTCCTGGGGGAGAGTGTTGATCCACTGCCTGCACGTCCCTTCCATCATCAGTGGGAGGTAACGGGCGGCGAGTAGGTCAGTGTGACCCGCGATCCCCATTGCCATGAGGTATGTGTCGAGCCAGACTGCGGGGTCGTACGAGGAGTCGTATTTTTCTATCTCCTTTGGCGCCTTGAAGTTTGGCGGGTACTTCTCGCCTCGGATCATTGGTCCGAAGCACTTAGGCCCAAGTCGACTGAGCGACCCCATAGGCTCGCCATCGCGGCGATTAGTTAGGGTGTGCTGCAAGTCGTCGGGCTGGCGTGCGCGCCAGTTTTGGTTGTTGATGATGTGAGTGCGGGCGTCGATGGGTTGTCCGTTAGCGGCGACGAAGTTGGTCGCCGGCCTGGGATCGTTGGTGGAGAGTGCCGCGTTCGCGGGTCGGTGTTGGAGCTGCAGTGGCTCTGGTGGCGGGCAATTGAGGGTGTTTGCCGCCGCTGGGCGGCCGCTTGAGGCCGCTCTGCTTCCCGAGGAACGCGAGTATACTCGACCTTGCGAGTCGGCGCCCGCTTTTTGCTGCTCCACGGCCTTCGCAAGCAGGGCCTTGATGTACTGGATCTGTAAGGCGCCGTCGCCAGTGGCCGTGATGCTATCGGCTGCTGCTCGGCCTGCCACGAGGTTGTCCATTGGGGTGGAGAACAGTGGGAGGCCGTTTGCGTCTCGCTCCCGTGAGGAGACAACTATCCGCGGTTGGTCCCTAGGAGGGGTGCGGTTGGGTGGTGGTAGGGCACCCATCGCCGTTGATCCTGGCGGGGGCCGGGCGCTTCCTCCTGGTGGCGCGTTCTCGCAGATCGCGCGCTCGGCTATGCGGGCCGGGTCGTTTTTGTCGTCGAAGTTCAGGGCACGCTCTTGAACGGTGGGGTTCAAGCGTGACCTGATCCGTTGCTGGTGGTAGCGTGACAGCTCCTGCGCCGTCACCTGCTCGAGGCGAAATTTTTCGCGCTCGGCCTGCTCTTTGCGTACCGCCTCCGCCAGTTTCAAGCGGAGTTCCTCGACCTCCGTTGCCGTGGCGTTAGGAGGGATTGGGGTGGAGAAAGGATCCTCCGGTGGATCGGTGCCGGTGGCCATGTAAGCCGCGGCGTGGCGATTGGCACCATCGCGGAGGTCGGCGGAGTTCTCCGACCCGGAGTCGAATTCGAAGATCCCGAGGATGGAGGGGTCCTCGAAGTCTCCCGCGTTGGAGACCTGGGCGATGGAGCCCGCGGATGAGGCCGCGGTGATGGATCCGGCGAGTGACGCCGGGGTCGCCGAGTCGGCGTCATCGGTAAGGGCCGCATCTTCTGCGGCCGCTGAGTTCCCGGCCACGTTGCTGTGGGCCGAGTTGTACTCGGAGGCGAGGCGGTGGATCGTGCGAACCTGGCTCTCGGAGAGCCGATCGCGTGGCGGCGACTCGCGGATGCGAGCCGAGTCCTCCGAGACGATGACGTCGGTGAGGCCGACGAAGAGGCTGATCGTGCCGATTGGCAGGATTACGCTGTGTGTGACGGGTCGCGCTGCCGGGACGTAGCTACTCGGCAAGATCTGGAGCATCTCGCCGATCGCTATCATGCGGCCAGTGGCGACCGTCTCGTTGATGGGCAGATTGGATCTCGCCACAGAACACCGGCCAGACCGGCCAGGCCCCACGGTGGGCGCCACTGTCGTGGGAATGGTCACGGCAGATGCTGCAATCGGCAGCGAGTAGTAGAACGAGGGGCAAGGGCGGCCAGCCATCTGCGGTGCGAGATGAGGGCAAAGACACAGGGTTTTACCCAGGTTCGGCCCCCCGGAGGGTAAAGACCTACTCCTGCTAGATTGTATTATGGAGGTGTTACAATGGGCGAGCTCGGCGGCTAGGCGGCGACTCGCTTGGGTGTATGAGGGAACGTGTCTCTACTCACCCCATAGGGAGGTTTATATAGGCTCACCTCCCCTAGGGTTTACATATCTCAACCGATTCGGTTACAGCTTCGGTAATCGTTTAACCTAGTCCGACTGGGCCTATCTACTCGCCTGGGCCTTCAGCTTCCAGTCGCTTGGTACCTTGCTGGGCCTTGATCCACTCGCCGTTCTACAGGCCCACTCGCCAGCCCTCGGGCTAGTCGGAAACGTCCTGCTGAGTATACCCCAGTAGGCGTATCCCCATCAGTATTCGCCGTTCTGCAGGCCCACTCGCCAGCCCTTGGTACTGATACATGTAGTGGTCGCGTTGGGCGAGCGGAACGAGCCGTCGCCCAAGCCAGCAATTGTACAAGTTTATCGTCTGAAGGCCCTTCTTCAGACCACGGATGGCCTGGAGCATCTCGTCGACGACCATCCGCTGGTCGTCGGGGAGCTTGCCGACCTGGAGATGGCGCGGCTCGGAACGATTGGCCGAGTACCGCGGGATCGCCGCCTCGTCCTCCGGGGTCGCCTCGGTCACGTAGAACCATGACTTCTTCCAGTCGCTCGCTGCTTTGGCGGGTAGCATCAGGTCAAAGAAAGAAGCTTTGGACTTGAGCTGGAACGTCAGGCCGCCCGCGGCTAGCATTGGGCCGCCTGCCTCCTCACGGCTGATCCGTCCGTGGAACAGATCTTGCCACAAGGGAAAGTAGGGCCGGCAGCCCAAGTAGCACTCGCAGAACGCCACGAAAATGGCGAGCTGCTCGATGCTGTGGGGACCCAGATCTGAAGGCTGGATCCCGTAGTAGGCGCAAAAACGCCGGAAGAACAAAGATGTGGGAAACCCTAGCCCCCGCTCGAGATGACTGGTGAAACAGACGAATTCCCTCTCTCGCGGGTTTGGGGTCGTTTCTCCGGCTGCGGGGATACGCCAACAGCCGGCTCGCAGGATTCCGGCCTCCTCGAAAGAGGCCAGCTACGCCCTCGTGCACTTGGACCTGCCCCATGGTTCGGTGAGAAGGGCCATAGCCGAGAGGTTGGTTGGAGATCGGAGGATTTCGGGTCGATTGGACCAAGGAGCAAAGGAAAGAGAATGCGCGCACTCGGAAGAAGTGGTGGGCAGTTGGCTCTACGATTGCCTGCCACTCCTCTTATATAGCGGGAGTTACCCGCCAAATCAAGGGGCCGTTACCGCGCGATGATTACGCCGAAAGTTACCGTTGAGTTGCCCTAACGGCTAGTTTGACCACGCCTGACGGTCCAACTCCAGCCACTCGGCTCGCTAGGTCACTCGCCGTGACCGCATTCCGTCAACTCGGCTCACCCAAGGCGCGACTCGGTTCACCGGATTTTCTTCTTCATACAGGAGCCCGCCGACGATTCGACTGGATGTCTACTTTGGGGTTGTATACTCCGACTGCCAGCAGCCACTTACGCCTAATCGACGACGGCCTCGGGGACTACTGATGGGGATACGCCTACTGGGGTATACTCAGCAGGACGTTTCCGACTAGCCCGAGGGCTGGCGACTGGGCCTGCAGAACGGCGAGTGGATCAAGGCCCAGCAAGGTACCAAGCGACTGGAAGCTGAAGGCCCAGGCGAGTAGATAGGCCCAGTCGGACTAGGTTAAACGATTACCGAAGCTGTAACCGAATCGGTTGAGATATGTAAACCCTAGGGGAGGTGAGCCTATATAAACCTCCCTATGGGGTGAGTAGAGACACGTTCCCTCATACACCCAAGCGAGTCGCCGCCTAGCCGCCGAGCTCGCCCATTGTAACACCTCCATAATACAATCTAGCAGGAGTAGGTCTTTACCCTCCGGGGGGCCGAACCTGGGTAAAACCCTGTGTCTTTGCCCTCATCTCGCACCGCAGATGGCTGGCCGCCCTTGCCCCTCGTTCTACTACTCGCTGCCGATTGCAGCATCTGCCGTGACCATTCCCATGACACCTACTGTTTTCATATGTTCTATTTGTCGGAACTTCCACCGGAAGTTGCATCAGAAGTTCCGGTCAGGGACTTTTGTTGCTTCTTCCACTGAGATCCTGAGCGGAACTTCCGCCCAGGCGCTGGAACTTCCGGTCAGACAAGTTTCGCCACCCAGATGCTTCAACCCTAGTTCCGCTCCAAGTTCCTCTCAGAATCAGTATACTTCTGTTGGGCCGGAACTTGCATCGGAAGTTTCACCGGAACTTCCGGTCAGGCTTTTGGAGTGTGCGTCAACGGGCTGATGACCATTGGGGCTATGCTGGGCGGAACTTCCGGCCGCTCACCGGAAGTTCCGGTGAGGTCGCGGAGGCTCCAACAATTCAGTTTGGAGGGAGCCTATTTAAGGCGCCCTCCTTCTTCCTCCTACCTAACTCTTAAATTTTCTCTCTCCTCCATTAATACTCGAGCTTCACCTCACTAGATCTCTCTCCCTAGCCACTCAAATCACTTTATATTTTGAGAGGTGAGGGAGGTGACCTATATCTACACTTCCACCAAAGAAGATTTGATTTCCCCCACCTATCCTTTGTGGATCTTGTTGCTCTTGCGTTTCTTGAAACCCTAGATGGTGTAGGGCATTCTCGGAGCTAAGGGCTTGTGTTTGAAAGCCCAGTGGTGTCGTTGAGGGCCTCCAATTGAGTTGTGGAGCTTCCCCCTCAACCTTGTTGTAAAGGTTTTGGTTGGCGCCTTCAAGGTCACCGGTTAGTGGATTGTGAGGCCTCCTTTGTGGGGGATCTCACCGTAGAAGAAGGTGAGGCCTTTGTGGCGCTCGGGTGACCTTGTCACCCCCTCTAGTCGATTCAAAGTCGGTACTTTCAATTGGTATCGGAGCCAAGGCTCTTATTTCGGGCTTTACCGCCTAAGAGATGATGGACGACGAAGGGGGTAGTGAAAAAGAAAACTCCAAGAACTTGGCCACCATGGATGACCTCAAGCAATTGGAGACATCTGTGATGTCTAAGTTTGAGGAAATGATGACTATTCTGCAGTCTCTCAAGCCAAACCCCATGGTTGCTCTCGCCACACCCCAAACCACCGAGCTTCCTCCCACCGTTCCCGTGACCGCCACCGGGGGAAATCCCGCTGCCGTCACCACTCACTTGGGACTTGGTTTTGTTGCACAAACATCTACCAAGGTTCCAAGTGAGAAAACCGAGGAGCCCAAAGATTCAACTTCCAAAGAGGAAAGTGGAGGAAAGGACTATTCGGCGGTGCCCCCACCGCCAAAATACACTCCGGATCCACCCATTCCCATGTCATACATCATTCCTCAAGGAGAACCACCTATGCTAGATACTTCAAATTTTGCCAATTGGCAATATCTAATGCACTCACATATTTCCAGTTCTTCTATTGAGTTAATGAGGATTCTAGAGGATGGGTTCTCTCCATATGACCCTAAGAAGTTGACTCGAGGTGAAGTGGTGGACAAGCAACGGTTAACAGATCGACGGGATTCACTCCCTTCTTCATGGTCTACGGCGCCGAAGCAGTCATGCCCACCGACCTCGAACACGACTCGCCGCGGGTCGTCCACTATACGGAGGCCGCAAACGAGCTGGCCCGCCAAGATGGGCTCGACCAGCTCGACGAAGCACGCGACCTCGCTCGATCGCGCACCGCCATTTACCAGCAAGGACTCCGCCGCTACCACAGCCGACGGGTGAAAACCCGCACCTTCCAGGAAGGCGACCTGGTGTTACGCCTCATCCAGGACAAGAAGGGCATGCACAAGCTCTCCCCTCCGTGGGAAGGCCCGTTCGCTATCGGGCGCGTACTCGGCAACGACGCCTACTACCTCATCGACGTTCGCGGGGACGGCGAGCTCGACGTCAAGCGACCATGGAACGTAAACCTCCTCCGGAAGTTCTACTCCTAGAACCCCACACATGTACTCTCTAGTCGCTATGAAATAAAAGAAACGGTTACCACAAATTACGTCTACTCTCCATGACTTGTGCCACTCGCACTCGTAATAACAGTGGTACGCTAAAATGCAGAAGTCAACCTTTGGTACAGCGATCGGCACGGCTAAGTAGTGCGGCGTAAGAGCACTGAATCATTTCAGGTCTTGCGTCGTCCACGAAAAACGCCAATCCGGAGCCCGATTGGAGCCGCCTAGCTCGACTGGTTTTACGAACCAAGACAACTGCCCTCGCTTCTCACAGCGACCTTGGTCCTCCGCATCCTCGGCATAGCGACTCGAACGGCTAAATACCACGATCGGGGACTGAATACCAGTTCGTCGCGATCGGTCAGGGAAAACGCCAAGTAAGAGAGCATGCCCAGGACTCGCCACGCGACTGACCCCATGGGCCAGGCAGGAGTGACGCGCTCACACCAACGCGCTAAGTCCTCAACCACCCTCGAGTCGCGCCTAGAACTACCAAGTACCACGCTCGGGGACTCGGCCACCCGACCCCGTTCGCGTACGGGAAAACGGTAAAGTACAGAGCACTCAAGGGAGTCGCCTTGCGACTGGCTCTCCGAGCTCAGGCGAGCCGACTAAATCAACAAAACACATGATAACAACAAACATCATATACGAGGTGAACCCCACAAAAGGGCGGACGCGCTCGGGGACTCGTCCAAAATCAATCCAAAGCACACAAACAAATAGCAAAATAAACACGACGTCCAATTCAATCGCATATTGCATTGTCTTATATTACAAAATATGCCCGCGTGGCAGAACTGCTGCTAACACTTCAAGGCAAACTACCCTACTCTGCAGGCTTCGATGACGACTCGCCAGAATCCCGGCGACTACGGATGAACGCGGTGTACGGGTTTGATGGATACGTCGTCAGTACACCCGCCATCGCCGCGCGAAAAGGCTGCTCGACCTTGAAGTCACGATGCGGCGGCTCGGGGTCGTTCGGCGCGACGACCGTTTCCTGGTAGGGAAGGAGGTCGCCCATCGCCCAGACACGCTCCGAGTACGTGGCGGCACGCTCCTGCAACTTGAGAACCTCGGACAGGTCCACCGCGCCAGTCGACGAGGGATACCCACTCGTCACATCGTCGAGGTCGAAATCCTCGGGGAAGTGGGCGAGTCCAAGGCTCAGTGCTGTCGACGCTCCACGCCGAAACGCCGACCGCGTCATGAATTCAACGACCGCGGGCGCCTTCTCCAAATATTCCCACACCTCAACGAGGTCGCTGGGAATAACCTCCGTGGGGGACATTTCTTGAAGGTAGGCGCGGATGCACGACGCCGATAGCGTAGCCGAGTCGACGAGCATGCTTACGC
The DNA here is from genome assembly GCA_910589765.1 of Avena atlantica. Lineage (NCBI taxonomy): Eukaryota > Viridiplantae > Streptophyta > Magnoliopsida > Poales > Poaceae > Avena > Avena atlantica. Next base: position 443,749,873 of record OU342736.1, read on the forward strand.
ACTGCCTCGCGTCGAGCGAGCTCGCTTCTTCTTGGCTACCAATAACGCGACCTGCGAGAAGGAGACAATGATGAGTGCGACGGACACCACAAAAAACCCAACTAACGGAAAGGGAAGATGCACTCACCAAGCAACGGGCGGGCGAGTCCCGTGATGAAGCACTGAAGCGACGTGTGGTCGTCCTGAAGGCTAGCAATAAGGACTTCCGACACCTTGCGATCCTCCTCCGCGGCTGCAACGGCGGCCTTAGCTCGCCCGTCCGCCGAGCTCGCTTCTTCCCTAGCCTCCCGCAGCTCGCGCTCGAGGTCGGCGACCCGCCGTTCAGCAGCGCCCAGAGCAGATCTCGCCGCCTCCAACTCACCAGCAGGGACAAGCTCCTGGCGAGCTTCCTCTGCCTTTGCAGCAACATCCTGGAGCTCTTTGTTCGCCTCCTGGATGGTGGTCAGCTCCTTCTCAGCACGCTGTTGCGCGGCCAATCGGTTCGCCGACTCGAGCTGCAGACCCTGCACATCATCAAAAAAGTCAGTAAAAACGAACCTCCTAAGTGCCCACCCGCTGAAATTTAGCGAGTGCGCACTCGGGGACTGGCGATCAAGAAATTCCCAAGTGCCCACCCCGCTAAAAATTAGCGCGTGCGCACTCGGGGACTGGATACGAAAATAAAAGACGAGAAAATAATAAGAATCAAGCCGCTGCAAAGCACCGACCTGATCCTCGGGGACTGGATATACCTGGATGGCTGCGCCAAGCATGCCATGAAGTTGCATCGCGTCCACGGACACGAGTAACGCTGGCGTGTGCCCACGACGCTGGTCGGCTTCAGCATCGACGGTCCCTGGAGCGAGGCTCGGGGGCGCAGCCCCGCTCGCCGCGGCCGCCTTGGTCACGAAGCGAGGGAAGGTAGCGATAGAGGCACCCACTCCAAAGGAAGTCGCCTCCGCCGTTCCAGGCAAGGAAACACCCTCCTTCGTAGACGCGGCTGCCTCCACCGCGGGGCCGGCCGGCGCGACCGCCGTGTCGTCAGAGACAGTGACGATGTCGTCGCCCTTGGCCTTCTTACTGCCATCCGCTGAGGCAACGACCTCGTCCGCTTTCCTCTTACGGGAAGGATCCTCCTCGCTAGCGGTGGAGGGTACCTGGGCCACGGTCGGGTGGCCCATCCTTTTCACTCCGGTCCTGCACATCAGTTGAATCAATAAAGACAATCGAAATAGCTACGGAAAATAGGGAAGGCCGAATGCACTCACTTGGCAACTGGGATGAAACGTAGCCCTGTGCGAAGGCCGGCCGGTTTTTCCAGTTCGGGGCCCAGTTGGCGACTGAGCCCTAGTTCCAGGACGTCGCGTGCCCAAGACACGGACGGCTTCTTCGTCGTTGAGGCTGCGGCTGGCGCCTCTGGGATACCCTCGGCAGGGGCTTCCTCGCGAATTGGAGCCGCTACAGCCGGAGCCTCCTTGCGGGGCGAAGCCGCCCCAATCGGAACCTCCTTGCGAGGCGAAGTCGCCTAAGCCGGAGCCTTCCCTAGCCCAGAGACTGGCGCGAACGGCGGGGGCATCGAGGCCAGCGGCACTTCCACAGTCGGCGCGTCTAGCGCGGTTGTCGCTGGGGTCGCGCCGTCACCGGCCGAGCTGTGAGCATCGGAGCTGCTCGTCGAGTGCGGCGGCGAGGCCATCCTCGGCGGCTTCGTTTTCCTCTTCGGGGGGGCCCTCGCTTCCTTTTCCTTCTTCTTCTTCTTCGAAGGAGTGGCCTGGCAGCGCGAGGTGGTTTCTGGGACCTCGTCATCGTCATCATGACGCTCGAGGCTCCTGCTCGCTTCGATTTCGCGCTGACGTTGCCCGCGGGTCTTTCGGACCAGCGGGGCGATTTCCTCTTCGGACTCGTCCTCGTCGTCCTCGTTGCCCTTCGCGGCTGGCGATTCGCCTGTATCCTGGGCGGATGGCCCCGGGCTCTCATCATCAGAAGGTGGGAGCCACCCTTCCACCACTTGGAACAGCTGCGATGAATACGAAACAGAGTCAGAATTACCGCGACTGCATACGCTGCGACTGCGAACAAGGTAAAGAAATTACCGTTGGAGCCGGACGCTTCGCGGTGTAGGGGGCGACCCCGGCTTGTGCATCCACGTACACCGCCTGGGTGATCTTCTTCAACGCTGGGAGATAGTCTTCCAGCCTCCACTCGTCGAGGCAGGCTTTCGTCGAGTCTCCCCGGCCCGTGTACTGATACATGTAGTGGTCGCGTTGGGCGAGCGGAACGAGCCGTCGCCCAAGCCAGCAATTGTACAAGTTTATCGTCTGAAGGCCCTTCTTCTTCAGACCACGGATGGCCTGGAGCATCTCGTCGACGACCATCCGCTGGTCGTCGGGGAGCTTGCCGACCTGGAGATGGCGCGGCTCGGAACGATTGGCCGAGTACCGCGGGATCGCCGCCTCGTCCTCCGGGGTCGCCTCGGTCACGTAGAACCATGACTTCTTCCAGTCGCTCGCTGCTTTGGCGGGTAGCATCAGGTCAAAGAAAGAAGCTTTGGACTTGAGCTGGAACGTCAGGCCGCCCGCGGCTAGCATTGGGCCGCCTGCCTCCTCACGGCTGATCCGTCCGTGGAACAGATCTTGCCACAAGGGAAAGTAGGGCCGGCAGCCCAAGTAGCACCCGCAGAACGCCACGAAAATGGCGAGCTGCTCGATGCTGTGGGGACCCAGATCTGAAGGCTGGATCCCGTAGTAGGCGCAAAAACGCCGGAAGAACAAAGATGTGGGAAACCCTAGCCCCCGCTCGAGATGACTGGTGAAACAGACGAATTCCCTCTCTCGCGGGTTTGGGGTCGTTTCTCCGGCTGCGGGGATACGCCAACAGCCGGCTCGCAGGATTCCGGCCTCCTCGAAAGAGGCCAGCTGCGCCCTCGTGCACTTGGACCTGCCCCATGGTTCGGTGAGAAGGGCCATAGCCGAGAGGTTGGTTGGAGATCGGAGGATTTCGGGTCGATTGGACCAAGGAGCAAAGGAAAGAGAATGCGCGCACTCGGAAGAAGTGGTGGGCAGTTGGCTCTACGATTGCCTGCCATTCCTCTTATATAGCGGGAGTTACCCGCCAAATCAGGGGGCCGTTACCGCGCGATGATTACGCCGAAAGTTACCATTGAGTTGCCCTAACGGCTAGTTTGACCACGCCTGACGGTCCAACTCCAGCCACTCGGCTCGCTAGGTCACTCGCCGTGACCGCATTCCGTCAACTCGGCTCACCCAAGGCGCGACTCGGTTCACCGGATTTTCTTCTTCATACAGGAGCCCGCCGACGATTCGACTGGATGCCTACTTTGGGGTTGTATACTCCGACTGCCAGCAGCCACTTACGCCTAATCGACGACGGCCTCGGGGACTACTGATGGGGATACGCCTACTGGGGTATACTCAGCAGGACGTTTCCGACTAGCCCGAGGGCTGGCGAGTGGGCCTGCAGAACGGCGAGTGGATCAAGGCCCAGCAAGGTACCAAGCGACTGTAAGCTGAAGGCCCAGGCGAGTAGATAGGCCCAGTCGGACTAGGTTAAACGATTACCGAAGCTGTAACCGAATCGGTTGAGATATGTAAACCCTAGGGGAGGTGATCCTATATAAACCTCCCTATGGGGTGAGTAGAGACACGTTCCCTCATACACCCAAGCGAGTCGCCGCCTAGCCGCCGAGCTCGCCCATTGTAACACCTCCATAATACAATCTAGCAGGAGTAGGTCTTTACCCTCTGGGGGGCCGAACCTGGGTAAAACCCTGTGTCTTTGCCCTCATCTCGCACCGCAGATGGCTGGCCGCCCTTGCCCCTCGTTCTACTACTCGCTGCCGATTGCAGCATCTGCCGTGACCATTCCCACGACAGTAGGTTCTGGGCGCTGGCCAGAATTTCCAGCGGAAGTTGGATCGGAACTTAGTCCCAGATACTCCCCACTGAAAGCCCTGAGCGGAACTTCCGGCGCCTGGCCGAAAGTTACGATCAGACAAAAACTCCTCCAATAGTTCAGAACTTCGTTGTCTCGCAGAAGAGTAGGATGGCTATGGCGATGCATTTGGGGTTTGTCTTTGAACAAGTGATTTCCCACAGCCTTCTGAGATGGACCCCATCTTGATAGTATGGCGATCTAAAGCAATAAAAAGAGAGAAAAAGAAAAACTAAAGGCCTCCATCTTCACGATACCCAAAGAGAGCATCCACACAATTCATAGGAATCATCAAAAGCATTTTGCCTGAAACTCAAGCACACGATTAGATCACAAGTGAGATTGTCATCATCACCAAAATAGCATGGGAAAATATATTCCTTTCAGCTGCCGAGGTAGTTTCACTGCCTCGCTGCTGCCCACGACCAGCCCCCCATCCTCGGCCACGTTGTCCGCCATCACCGCGTCCTGCAAATGTCATGGCGACCATGTAAGAGGTTTGATTTTCTTCTGGAGGGCTCTTCCGCTTGGTTCTACTGTTCCTCTAATCTTGAGATGGAACGGCTATTGCCGACAGGGAGCCACGAGCATCGTCGTCGGCAGCTGCGAACTCACTAGCTAGCTGGATCATCTGGTTGAGATCTAGCCGGTGATTGTCCTACAAGCGTTTCAACTTATGTCGGAGCAACGTACCTTTATCCAACCCATCGATGAAGGCGGCCATGGCAGTCTGGGCGTGCACTCCTGCGCAGGAATTCTTCATATCCAGCAAGCGAGAGAGGTATGCATGAGATGAACCGTCTTTCTCCTGCACGCACCCCTGTAGATAGCCAGTAGTACAGGGACGCTTATACGTACCCTTGAAGTTGCACATGGATTTCTCCGGCAAGTCATTAATCCATTGTTGGGCCGTGCCCGCCAGCATTAGCGGGAGGTACTTGACGGCGACATTGGGGTTACCCCCGGCGATCTCCACCGCGTTGCCGTAATCCTACAACCATGTAGCTGGCTTGGCGGTGCCGTCATAGGGCTTGATGGTCTTGTCAATCCTGAAACCCTTGGGGTAAGTTGCGGTCCGTATTACAGGTCCAAATCAATGTGGTCCCAAGCATTGTCCTTCCCGGGCCTCGTGAATCTTGTCCAAGCATGAACGTGCATCATATGGGCCCGGGCTTGCTCTTTTCTTCTTGCCGCCAGGGGATGGGCTGCATGAACGATGCGGGCCTCCTCCGCCATGGGTGGATGCTAGGGGGCGACGGAGGCGGAGGTGGCGGTGGGTTAGCCTTCTTGATGTTACCCTCCTGTGACGCCTCACGCTTGTCGCGGTTGCTTGTCGGACGCGGAGGGTCATGGCGCGACCTTATCTTGTGTCCTTGGTTGCACTCCCCATCATGACGGGTTTGCTCCGTGTTGTCGCGGATGACAATGTCGCTCTGCCTTGGTGGAGGCATATCCATACGACGGTGAGTCTTGGGGTCTTCGCGATGTCAGGGAGAGCGCGGCGGTGGAGATGGGCGGCGAGGTTGAGCCTTGCCTCCATGGTCGGAGGATATGGGGATAGCGTCCTTCCTATTGCGCATATCCCTCCATCTTCGTTCTGACGAACCCGTCTGGGACCCGACATCATGAGGAGATCAATCCTGTGATGGCTTAGGCTGGCTAGACTGGCAAAATACTGGGTCAGACTCAAGCCTCTAAGAGGTGGCCTTTCCTGCTGTTTCACAGCCTTGGCCACAAGGTCATAGACATGTTCCACAACTGCGGGTGATCTATCCTGCTCCAGAAGGGTCTTGGCGACGGCGAGGTTGAGGAGAGGAGTGGGCATCACCTGCCTGCCCTCACTGTCAATGTATGGCTTCGCTTGTGGCGGCTTCGAGGGGGACCATCCTAGGTTTCGCCGTACACCAGGATCGTTGATGACGTGAGCCGGAGCTTTCTTAGCCTTCTGCTGCTGGAGCAGAGTCTTGTACTCGGCCTCCATGGCTCTAGCTTTCTCTATTGACTTCTGCGTGTTGGCCAGATCTCGATCTAGCTTAGCGCCTTGCTCCGCGATAGCCTGCGCTTCCTTCTCATCAAGCTGGTACGGTCAAGGGCTCGATGAGTAGGTCGCCGTACATCACTCTATCAGCTGGAGTGATTTGGGCAGCAGCAGATGTAGATGCCGGAGGTGGCGGGTTTGCGGTGTTGTTATTACTCGGACTGGTGCCGAGTTCCTACGACTGATGCACTGGGTTAGGCGGAGGGGCATGACCTTTGCGCGGTCATTGTCGGCAGCAACATGTGGTCCCTTCCCTTTCTCCAGCGCTGTAGGCAGAGCTTGTCCGGGCTGATCTTCATCCATCGTTGTCCCAATGGCGACGAACACCTCTGGGGACGTGACGGTGTTGTTGGCCTGCTCGTCGTGTTTGTAATCCTCCTCCATCTCCTGCATAGCACAGTCTAGCTCCTCCGGGCTGAAATCTATCTCCTCTGAGTCAGCGCTGATGTCGGTGTAGAGAGCGCGTCCAGCATGGAGTCAGAGGGTGTCGGGGCTTCCTTGATGATGGGCGGTGGAGGTGCAACAGCAGCGACGATGACTGGTGGTGGTGGTGCAGCTGCAGCGATGACGATCGGAGGCGGTGGCTGAGGCGGAGGGGCGCCGTCTAAGAGCACAAGCGCTGTCTGGGATGCCTCCTCGGCCTCCGCATAGTTGTTAATGGTATTCACCATGCTTTCGAAAGTGAGGCGTCCTGAAGCCTGCTGCCGCCTTAGCGTATGTTGGAGAAGTGTACCTTGGTCCAGTCCTTCCAAAAAGTGATACATGGCATCACCATTGGGGTAATGTGCCAGATAGGCCCGTATACGGATCCATCTGGCAAGGTAATCGCGGGGGTTTTCACCCTATCTCTAGATGCAACGCGCCTGATCGAAGATGGTCACCACTCCGACGAACTTGGATCTTTGTTGTCCAGACGCTCGGACGAAGCCGGCGGACTTGCAGCGATTTCCACCATTATATCCTGCACAGGGGCGGTTTGGGTGGGCCTTGAATTTCTCTGATCTTTGTCGGCAAACTCCAAAGAGAGATCCGACATCGATCCTTCCGCGAACATATCCTGCCCGTAGGCGGTCCGTGCGGGTCTTGACGTTCCTCCGACTCCTAGGGAACTAATGCGCCAGTCGGTTTCGCCGATGAAAAGGTGGATGTCTCTGATGGGGACGATCGAGCAACGGGTAGGGTTCGTCTTCGCCGGGATACAGAACTCGTTAGGAGGGACGATCGGAATGTTGCCAGAGAAGAAAATGCGACCGATGGCTACGGTTTTGCCAATTCCCGTGAAGATCTTGGACCTCATGCGCTGTAGAGCCTGAAGTGCCTCTAGCCCCATGGTGGGCGTCAACTGTCGTGGTATTGCCGACGAGTACGTCATGGAGGGTGTCCTCACAATGCATGTTTAGAGACGTGGGGTAAGGCGGACGGTTGACGGGTACGAGGTAACACAACTTACCCAGGTTCAGATCATACAACGGTGGCGGAATCCTACTCCTGCTATAAATCACTATAATGGCAATACGCCGAGTTACAGGGATTGGTTCGCTGTGCGAGGTATGAGTTGTGTCTTCTACGTTATTCCCTAAAGGCTCCCATAGGCCCGACTTATATAGTCGCCAGGTCCTAGGGTTACAGGGAAAGTCCTAGCCGGACAGGTTACAGAGTCCTACACAGTATACAATCAGTCTAACGCGTCTTACACTCCAAGGCTCTGGGTCCGTCGGTGACTCCTCTGTAGCCTTCCTTTATCCAGCATGGGCCTCTCTTCTGGATCCATCTAACTGGGCCGCCCAGCAGGCCATGGGCCATGCTACCAACTCTGGGCCACCCGGGTTATCCGGATAGGAGACATGCTATGAGGATACCATATAGCATATCCCCAACACTAAGACATGATGCAACCATTACACTTTTTCATGACACATCCATGTACCCTTCCCCTTCCAGATCGGTGAACCTTCTAGACCCTTCTAAAACATTCCGGTGAAAACACCGGAATCATTCCCAAACTCCGAAATTGGACTTTCCTTATATGAATCTTATTCTCCGGACCATTCTGGATCTCCTCGTGATATCCTGGATCCCATCCGAGACTACGAACAACATTCAGTCTCTTTACTCACATTCCATATCTACTAAACAACATCGAATCCTTAAGTGTGTCTCCCTACAGTTCGTGAATTATGCAGACATGATCGAGACTCTTCTTCGATCAATAACCAATAGAGGAATCTGGAAATTCATATGGCTCCCCATATTTCTACGATTACTTTGTGATCGAATGAACCATTTACATACGAAACCAATTTCCCTTTGTCTCGCGATATTTTACTTATCCAAGGTCTGATCGTCGGTATCTCTGCATACCTAGTTCAACCTCGTTATCGATAAGTATTCTTTTCTTGTTCCCGTGATATGTGATCCCTTGTGAGATAGTCACATGCTTGCAAGCTAATTGGATGACATTCCACTGAGAGGGCCTAGCATATATCTATCTGTCATATGGATGGACAAATCCCACTCTTGATCCATGTGCCTCAACACATACTTTATGAACACTCAATGCCACCTTTATAGCCACCCAGTTACGGTGTGGTGTTTGATGTCATAAAAGCATCCTTCCGGTGATGGTGATTATCATGATCTCATGGTCGAAGGAATTAGGTTACTATGTATCAGAAAGCTTATAGCAAGTGAACTATTTGAATGACTTGATCTTATGCTACGCTTAACTATAGGAGTATGTCCATCACATCATTCTCCTAATGATATGACCTTATTGTTAATAACATCTCAATGTTCATGATCAGGAAACCATGATCATATATTAACCAACAAGCTAGTTTAACAACATGCTTTACTAGGGACTCTTTTGTGTTTACAAACCACACAAGTATTAATGTTTCCGGTTAATACAATTATAGCATGATATGTAAACATTTATCATAAGTACGAAGATATGATAATAACCACTTTATTATTACCTCTTGGGAATATCTCCAATAGTCTCCCACTTGGACTAGAGACAATAATCTAGTTTCAAAACTTTGTGTATTCAACACCTATGGCTTTCTGGTGTTGTATTTACACGATTGATAGTGGTCAACCGATCTTCGGATCCAACACGTACAGGTCCGTGTGAAATTTCATGTCTTTGCGTATCTACGCATCACTCATTCTCTAATGAGACAACATTGTATAAATTTTGTCCTTTGGTGAGACCTTTAGTTCCTTAGGGTTAAAACATGTTGATAATATTGTCGTACAATATATCTTCATAGTACTAGCCCGCTGTGAACCACACCTAGTTTGATAATCAAACTACTTGACACAAATACCCTCTTTAGCTGTTACAATAACAGTCATATACTTAGCCTTTTCTTGTAGTATCCATCACAATGTCTTAAATTTGGAACTCATCCAAATCCATCATGGAATCTCCTTTCCATTACATTGTGCCACTCATAGTTTAAATTGAGATAAACTTAATTTGTACTTCGTGACAAAACTAGTATCAATGTAACTCTTTACAATGAACTATCTATCTATTTGTCACCTCTACAAAAACAACATATTCTTAGTTCTTTCAAAAGATCATAAGAATATCTTTACTATCGTCCAATAATCATCTTATGAATCATTATGGTATATGCTCATAACATTTAGAGTATAGGACATATCTGGATGTGTACATATCACAGTATGATTGGAAAAATACTCTTTGTGATTTCATTCATCAAGTATCAAAAATACTTGAATCTTTGTTTCACTTATCAAGTGTCGATACACTTGAATTTCGATTTAATCCTTTCTGTGTGGCAAGAACCTTTCTTGTCATTTTCATATTGAACTCTTTCAATATGTAATCTATGTACATTTGGCACAACCATATTAGGGTCTCAATCTATATATAAAGATATTGATGCCAAATATTTGGTTTTGCCTAAGTCTTTCATCGAGATGAAATTCTTAACACGTGTTAATAAAATATACGTCCAATCAACAATATGTCTTCCACATAATATATTAGAAATATGTCTTAGCGCTCCCACTTAATTTCTTGCAAATACAAGCATCTTCATCGTCTCTGATGAATTTAAACCTTTTTTAACAGTTTCATCATGGTGAAGATTCCAACTCCGCGATGCTCACTTCAACCATTGTAGTTTGCATACGCATTTTAGCATCCTTTGAATTAACAAAACCCTATGGAACGTGTTATGCACATGTCCTAGCTAACAATTCTATTAGAAGAACTTGTTTTGTTTATTGAATTACCACATAACAAATTTATATGCAGTGGTTGCTACATTAATCCGTCTATACTAAATATCGCTATGAAAGATCAAATATTGTCATAGTCAACCTTTGAACATTGTTGTGAACTCTTTCCCAACATATCGGCTATTTCATAGATGTGAAACATCCATGTCTATTTCTTTATAGATCCAAACACGACTGTAAGGTCTTACACCTTTCTCGAGGGTCTTTCAAGTTCAAATCTTGATTTCTCGTGTATGGAACTATCACGTATTCTATGGCTTAAAGCCATCTGATGGAGTCAGGGCCCATCATCACTTCTTTGCATACAGTCAGTTCATCATTATCAAATAAAAATGATCTATTTTCAAATCCTAGTATTTGATTGTTTACCTGACCTACTAGGTTGAATAGGAAGTTAGACCTCCGTGACCACAACCTTTGAGGCACGTGAGCCATGAGCATTGTTGCTGCCTCCGGAACACCTTTCCGCATCGCGTAACTTTACACATATAGCTAAGGTTCTTTTAACCTTATCAAAGTTCTATTGTCCTCCCACTTAACATTTCACGAGAAATTTCCTCTCAAGAAACTTGACGTTCTAAGCGACAAATACTTTTGTCTTTGGTGTTATGGAGGAGTACCCAACGATTATCCAAAATAACCTACAAAGACATGCTCATCCTACTTTGGTTGTAAACATCTTACATATGCATACCAATGTTTAAGAAGGGACAACTTGGGTTTTATCCCAAACTATAACTTTATATGGTGTCATTTCAATGGATGATGATGGAGATCTTTTTAGTGAAAAAGCGGTAGTCTCTAAAACTTTTAATCTTTAAAATATAATGGCAGTTTTATGAATTAGACCTTTGATCTTACCATGTCAAATAAGGTTTCATTGCATATCTCGATTATTCCATACTCATATGGTGTTTTGGGAAACGCAAATCCACAGAACGATTTCTCAAATCTTAGGTGTTATGCCGAACTTGTAACTCAAAAATCTTCCTTTATGATCCTATCACAAATTCTTTATTTTCTTGTTACATTGAGTTTGCACTTCATCTTGAAAGTCTTTGAACTTTTCAAATGTTTCACACTTCATCCTCATTAAGTAAATATTCATATATTCACTCAAAAAATTTGGAGAAAGCATATGAAGTTGAAATCCATAGCTTCTTGGCTACACATAATGGAATTCATACAATAATATGTACAAGTTCCAATAAGCTAGTCATTCGTTCCCTTTGGCCATGAACGAAGTTTTAGTTATCTCTAGGAAAGTTTCACAAGCGTCATTTGATCATAATCAAAAGACTCCAAAATTCCACCAAGTATGGGGTTTCTTCATGTTTTCTTTCCACTATAATTTAAACGGCGATGTCACTTCTTAAGTGATCTTTCAATCAAATGTATTTTGACATTTTAGCATTATCTTTATGGATGTGATTTCTACAACTAGACTTGTATATCATCCATCTTTCATGGAATACGGAAATTATTTGAACAACCCTTTTGTTCTCATAATACCTGATAAAACAAATCTTGAAGGCAAGCTTTGATATTAATGAGCAATAAAACAACCTTTATTTGTTCTGGATGAATATCATCACATATTCTTTTGTTAGTTACTTAGGACATTGTAGTTCATGAATTGTGTTGTTTCGTATAACGATTCACGCCAACAAATTTAGTATCCAACACTTAAGAACCACATTGTTTAACAAGCAAAGAATATAGCCATAACATGTATATCTTCTATATACCTAAGCTGAACAATTCTAGTCTTTTCTCTTTTGCCAAATATTTCTTAGATTTCTCTTGTAGTATTTCTTTATCCTTTCAAAAGAATCTATCAACATCAACAGTGGCGCCATACTCGTGACACATAGTCCAAAGCGTGTATAGTTAAATACCAATGTCTTTGGACTTGCATTTTGAAGTAGATCACCACCATCAAATGTTTGGTGTTCTTTCAAATTCCATTTTCTTTAGTAATATTGTAGTGTAGTAAACATTTTACCTACATCAAATATTCATCCTTATGATGGAACTATTCATAATCAAGCTACTTTAGCTTATAACGGTGAATTGCGAGTATAATGTTGCTCTCCAAAACCTTTTGGAGGATTAGGACGACCAGCGTCTCCAAACTTTTGGAAATTATCATCAAATATGAGAACATGACTTTTGCCATATTATACTCTATCATGTTGTAACCAAAACTTTGTTTCAGATATCACAATATCTTTCACACATGATGGTTTCTGAAACAATTCTTTCAGCTCCCCGATAACCTTGATATTAAAACAATCTTTTGAATATCAAGAATCATGGAGACAAACATGATATTTATATACTAACACTGGAATTGTTACTCTTGATTTAATACTAATTATTAAACTTCAAGAAGTAAACAGAACCTACTGAAAGTTTGCAATAGTACTTTTAAACTTTAGATTAACACATCAAAACAATACGATACCAGTTCGTAAAGTAACTATTCAGAGTTCTATAGTTCTATTATCTCAATTATAACTAAGCACAAGATGGTAAATGGATGCCAATGACTACAACAACTATGCAGATTCACTTTGATTTAAATTATGATAAATAGTGTTCAACTTTTAATCATATTATTGTTGAACTCTCACTCAAAACAATATCCCTCATATTGTTTTAGTTATTACATGAAACAAATATACTACACCAAGTTCGATCTTCACGTGACATGATGTAGTTTCAAAGGCGAACAATCATCATGTTCATCATATCATCTATATGACTCATGCTTTACCTTTCGGTATTCCGTGTTCTGAGACCATGTCTGTACATGCTAGGCTCGTCAATATTTAACCTTTTTCCGCATGCGCAAATATGGCTTGCTCCCATTGTATACACTCGCGGAATCTAACACACCCAATCATCACGTGGTGCTTCGAAACAACAAGCTTTGGCAATGGTGCCTACTAATGATGAACACTTTATAACTTGATATTTTGTGAGAGGAATCATCTTATAATGCTACCGTCGTGAACTAAGCAATACAAGATGCATAAAAGGATTAACATCACATGCAATTCAAAATATGTGATATGATATGGCCTTTCTTCTTGTGCCTTCGATCTCTATCTTCAAGCACGAACATGATATCCATCATCATCGGCGTGTCATCAAGGTCAATGGCACCGCTCCATGGTTATCGTCCACCAGCATCAACTATTACAACTACTTTGATTAATAGACACGCATGTCTTAACGAAATTAAAAGACAACCATAAGGCTCATGTCAGTTGCCGACTTACAAAAAGGAACATTGCATACATCATATATAATCACAATCATGGCCATATCAAATCACAACACACCCCTACAAAACAAAGTTAGATGCCTCTAATTTTCTTTGCATGTTACGTGGTTTGGGGCTTTCAATAAGTGTCGTTCTAACTTACGAACAAGAACCACAATGTTGATACTAGCATTGTCAATCACCCGTTGTAAATTGAATCTTCACTATGTTGGGAGAAACAGGAACCCGCAAAGCCACTTATGCAATACAAGTTGCATGTCAACCGTGAAGCAAGTCTCATGAACAATGTCATGTAAGGTTAGCCTGGGCCGCTTCATCCCACCATCCCGCAAGATGCAAAGTACACAAGAAGTAATCGACAACAAAAGCATCAACGCCCACAATGACCATTGTGTTCTACTCCTGCAACAGATCAACATATAGACACGGCTCTGATACCATTGTAGGGGTTCGTAGCATGGAAAACAAAAAATTTCTATCGCATGAACAGACACAAGCCAAGATCTATCTACTAGATTGTAGCAATGAGTCGATAGAGTACTAAACCTCGAAGATCCAAAGCGGTTAACGAGAGCAGATTCTCGTGGGTGATGTAGTCGTTCACTTGCCGATCTCAAGATCGCGTAGGCGATCCTTCTGGCGCCGTGTTCCGGCAGCGCTCCCACAGTCGGTCACATGTACGGTAGTCGATGAACACCTTCCTCTCACTTGTTCCAACAGGCAGCGGAGGTTTTAGTTCTCTCCTCGCGATTTCGGCAGCACGACGGCGTTGTGTCAGAAGTGGAGGGGAGATCCCGCAGGGCTTCGTCTAAGCCAGAGCGAGTATGGCGGAGTAGAAGAGGGCCTCGGTGATCTAGGTTTTAGATGCCCAGGGAAGAGGGCAGCCGGAGGCTAGGGTTTAGGCTAGACGGCAGCGGTGATTTAGAGGGGATCTAGGGCGCCGACGGCTTGGGGGGCAGTGGCGTCCTAGGGATTGGGTCTTGGGCGCCTAGGGCAAGGGGGATACCTTGGGGTGCGCCCCCACCCCTCATTATGTAGGTGGGGGCGTCCAAGGGTGTTCCCAACCTAGGTGGAAACCCTCCCTAACTCAGAAACCCTCCCTAACTCGGAAACCATGTTGGGATTTGACTTTTTCAAACTGCCTTTTTTGACTTTCAAATTAGAGTTTGATTTCTCTCTTCCAAGTGTCCAACCAAGTGACCTAAGACATGATGCAACCATTACACTTTGTCATGACACATCCATGTACCCTTCCCCTTCCAGATCGGTGAACCTTCTAGACCCTTCTAGAACATTCCGGTGAAAACACCAGAATCATTCCTGAACTCCGAAATTGGACTTTCCTTATGTGAATCTTATCCTCTGGACCATTTCGGATCTCCTCGTGATATCCCGAGTCCCATCCGAGACTCCGAACAACATTTGGTCTCTTTATTCACATTCCATATCTACTAAACAACATCGAATCATTAAGTGTGTCTCCCTACGGTTCGTGAATTATGCAGACATGATCGAGACTCTTCTCCGATCAATAACCAATAGAGGAATCTAGAAATTCATATGGCTCCCACATATTTCAACGATTACTTTGCGATCGAATGAACCATTTACATACGAAACCAATTTCCCTTTGTCTCACGATATTTTACTTATCCGAGGTCTGATCATCAGTATCTCTGCATACCTAGTACAACCTCGTTACCGATAAGTATTCTTTTCTCGTTCCCGTGATATGTGATCCCTTGTGAGCTAGTCACATGCTTGCAAGCTAATTGGATGACATTCCACCGAGAGGGCTGTAACAACCCTAGTTTTATTAATACTAATTAGGGTTTGTATGTGCATTCATGAGCATCATCATTGTAAAATGCATGCAAGAAAAATAATCACAAAGTCCTAAAAAACCCTATTTTACTTCCTCTTTGAAATCAATTCAAATGGTTCAAAATATTTGAAAACCCCAAAACCTATGGAGCCCAAAAAGTGTTATAAGGGCCCTCTAGTATTTTAAATGTTTACAAAAAATTTTGTATTCTAGAAACATTCGAAACAGAATTTAAATGGAAATACAAAAGAGAAATTGAAAACAGAAAAGAAAAAGGGTTTTAACAAAAAAATCTGTGGCTAAACCTAACTGGGCCGCAACCCAATTCTCTTCCCTTCCTTCCTGTTGCTTAGCGCGCTCGTAGCCAGCCCAGCAGCCGGCCCAACTCAGCCCATCTGGCCCTGTACTACTTCGGCCTCATCGCCTTCGTCGTCTTCGACAACGACGGCAACCATCTCGGTGTCCGCCGCTCCTCCGTCGATCGTCGCTCACCGTCGCGATGCACGCCGCTGCCCCCGAGCGCCTTTAAGGACCCAACCTTGCTGCCGAGAATCCCTGGCCTTATCCCCTCCCCGCAAACCCTCTCTATCTCTCCCCCCTTTGCCCGAACCCTAGCCGTGCAGATGCCGCGTCGCCCCGTCGTCTCCGGCCTCCCCAAGGTTAGTCGAGCGTGCAGGAAGCTCCGCGTTGTCGCCCTGACGCTTCTCCCCGAAGGAATCGGCCGCGGGCACCACAGAATGTCGCCAACGACCACTCCTTCCCCGTCTCCGGCCGCCGAGTTCATCGTCGATTCCGGTGCCGTTCGGCCTCCCCTTGCCTCGCCGACCGTCTCTTCATGCTGCTGGTGAGCATGCGGTGCTCAAGCACCACTCCGCTCCTCCCCTCCCTCTCTGGTTCATCCTCACGCCGTAGTCCGCCGCCGTGCGCTGTCAGCCACCACCACAACAGCCTCTCCGGCGACCTAGAACCAGCGGCGCTGCCACTTTCTGGATGCCCACGATGCCCTCTATCCAACGCCCCCAGCCGCGCAAGCCTGCTCTGCCCCTAGCACCGGATTTGATCCTCAGTAGTGAGCATCTCCATTGCCGGTGTCAGGATGACGTCAGTATGACGCAATAAAGCCTTTTTATTTAAATGTTTTGTAAACTGTTTTCTGGAATTATAAATACCCCCTGTGGGCCCCATCTGTCAAATTTTTATTCATTAGGAAAAATAATTTCTGTAATTGATAAAACTATGACATGTGGGCCCAAGCTGGAAAATAATTTAAATAATCCAAATATGTTTTATAATTTCCTAAAATGGATTAAAATTGGGAAAATCATAACTAATTCATTTTAAATCAGAAAAATACAAACAATTTATCAAAATGTTTAGAAAAATGAGCTCTATCTATTAGAGTTATAATCATGCATTGATAATCAACTTACATGACAAGTTTAATTAGAAGAACAAACCAACCCCTCTCTTATACATCCGGAGTTTCCCTGAGTTAGGGTTTGCAACCCTCATAACCCCGATTAAATTGTCAAGCATGCCTTAGGGGTTTATTTCAATACAAATTAACTTGTCATATCATCATCCTTGTTTGAGCATTGCATCGATGCCACATGTTTATTGTTTCCTTCCTTTCTGGTATTTGGTTCTTCTCCGGTAGAACACGATATCGGAATCGAGATCAAGATCGAAGACCGAGATCAACACCGTCGAAGCTCGAAGACAAATACTTGACCAACTGTAATCAAGTCAAGTACCAGATGTCCGAAGCTCTGCTTTCGGGATATCAACTGGCAAAGGCAAGCGAAGCCCCACACATATGAATCCTATGCTTTCAAAGTATTTACATTCTTGCCATGTGCATATGATTCCAAAGTCCTTTATCATTAGATAGAGTAATCCTATCTGATGCATGTTACCTTTGTAGCCTATATTCCCTGATACACTGCTCCTAGCATAACTAGGGTTTGGCTTGTGAAGCGTTGCTAGAGTTGTTACATCTGTTGTGCTTAACCATGCTTAGTTGTTACCACTGGTCCATCCGGTTGATGATTCAGAGCTGCGAATTAACCTAGTTCGACAGGATGACGTGGTGTGATCAGAGATGAAAGTTAAACATGCTAAGGCTTGTATGGGAGGCCATGGTAGGTTGTGGTTTTTGCAGTCCCATACTTGCCACTACTAGGACCTGAGTTCTTGCCTATGGATCAAGACGAGCGTATAGCCACACGGGGGCCTGGAAACCCCCTCGACCAACTAACTTGCCGAGTAGATTTCATGAGTCACATAGTTTGGGATTTCGATTCGACATACGCATCTTGGATGTTCTTGAATGGAGGTGAAAGAGGTGCATTCATACAGGTAGGTAAGCGTGGCCGGGAACAAGAGATGCCCGGCATCCGTAATCTTGAACCCCGCACACATCATTAGGGATCGGCTTCGGGACTCGACCCGTTACGGCGGCATCTCCCTAGTGGGTGACTCATGGTCTCGGCGAAAGCAAGGTAAAGGTCGTGGTCAACCACTCTCTGCCGGCCTTCCAAGGAAGAGGGCTAATGTACTGGCATTAAGGATCGGTTGGCGCGTGTGGGTAAAGTTGTACACCCCTGCAGGGTTAAATCTTTTCGAAAAGCCATGTCCACGGTTATGGATGACTTGGAAACCAGATTCAAATATCATAGAGAACTTGAACCTAATCGTAAAACTTGGCAGATCGATGTGTGCTTAAGGATGCTTCCTCATGGGTTTGAGGGGGTGATCCTAGATAGGTTCAGCTGATGATGTTTCGGTGGATATCAAGAGATGATCAAAATTAGAGATACCGCTCTCTTATCCCCTTTTAAAATATTCTGATTAGTCGAGATTCTTCTTCCTCTTGTTTTACAAAACAAAGATGGCTTTATGCAAAACAACTCCACCAGCCATAAGTCTTGCGGAGTACACCCTGTACTTACCCTTGCTTCGTTGATACTTTTATAGCAGAGTAAGTGTTACCATTGAAGATGAGTTCCTCACGGCATCAACATCGATGAATAGTTTGGAGTTCCCAGCCGGTAGTCTGGGATCTATGGATTGGACGTCATCGTTATGCTCCAGGCCTCTTAGGCCATTTGTTAAGTTTTCTATACTTAATAGCATAATTTGCCTTCCGTTGTTTGATGTTTGTGGTCAGTGACCTATGCTTGTAATATTTTGGTTCTTCGCTCAGTTATGAGCTTGCTGTAATAATTTTTGTGTCGTAGGGTCACTATTGTGTTACCTATTTTCCCTCTGTATGTTTTCGAGATTAGGTTAGGCTTATGTTCAGACGAAGGTCTGGGATCTGTCTAGCCTTAATCCCGGGGGTGTGACAGGTTTTGGTATTAGGGCAGTACCGACTGTAGGAAACCTTTCTATTGGTCGATGTTGAGTCTAGTGTTTGTGAAAACTATTTTCAAAGATGAAAATTATGTGCAAGAACTCTGGTATGCTTCTTTTCTCCTTATCCAGTTTTGCTCTAACTCTGGGTCACCTTATCTTGTGTTGATTTGGAAAAGTTTTGCTATCTCGTCTCCTCCTTCAAAGCTTAGGTGCCTCTTCAGGCATGCCGGTTCTCAACCATTTGACCTAGTGTTAAGTTCTCTAGAGTCAGTTGTGTGTGTGCTCCTTGTTTCCTTTGATCCTATTCGTTTGACATATTTCTTTCTATCATAATCTCTCTATTTTATTAGTCCACAACATCATGTTGATGGTTTCATATTGTTCTGTTCTAGGCCTCGAAGTTTCCTTTTGCCTCGTGTGCCTCCTTTTCATTTGTTTGGGTACTTCAGAAGTTGTATCTTCTCTTGCAAGCTACCTCGTGATTACTATATTGTATTGTACGCTTTGTCACTCAAGTAGTAGTTACTCCTTTATTTGGGTTTTAACCCCCGGACTTGAACCTAAGATCCCCGATTGTGCTGGATTCTGGTGTTGCGAATCTTGTACATGAAGTCGACCTTTAACCCAAGATCCATTGTTGATCCCTGTTGTTAATGTTCAAACATTACCTCGGGATGGCTAGTACCTTCTAGTATAGTTCAAGCTTGTGGATATTGTCGCTATTGAATAGTGACGATAAAGGACTTCCCCTACCACATGCTATGGCAGATGTTCTTTAATGGAACCAAATAGATCACGACAAGAGTTTTCCTAGTGAGTCTCTCATCTATACTCGTGACTCTGCCACACCTTCCCTTCTTTGCATTGGTCCTCGGAAGATTGTTGACTTATGCATCCACATCTCGGGATTCTATCCTGAGCATGCTCTTCCTTACCCTTGTTGTTTTCCGACCTTTGTCTACCAATTGGTAGCCAAGTAGTAAATGCAATGGTATCTTTCGATGCAAGATACTCTTGTGGTCCATCAAGACAAACCATCTCGGGATATCTAGGAGAAACAAACTCCAGCACCTCGTCATTTCTAAGACCAGGTGAAAGTGTTGTAATCCGCAGATTAATAAGCGTTGATTAGCTTATGTTCTATTCTACCTTAAAGTATCACACCCTTTCTATACTAAGAGGTCATGCTGAGATTGATGACCCTCTTAATGAAGTGATGCTTTCACACATATTTACCCACCTTTCCTCTGAGTTGTTAGCACTCATGAGTGTTGTGCGTGCGTAATGATGTGGCCATCTAAGATTCTTAGCAATTCCTATTGCTCTGAACTTCAAGAAAATTTGTATAATTCCTAGCGTGATGGTTAATCTATCACTAAGCGAAGGATGATTGTGCTACCAAGTCCGTTTTCCGGTGCACTCTCCTCAGTCAAAGAGTTAGGTTCATACCGAAGCTCTGAGACTACGTCTTCTTGCCTTACCAAGCAAGTTTCCTCTTGAACTAAGTGACATATCGATGGTTCGTGATATTCTGGATGTCTTACTAGAAGTATTTCCATGTTGCCACATGACCGCGTTGTCAGGTTCTTAAGTAAGCTGTTTCTTTAAACCGCTCCTTTCTCCAAGGATTCGTACTGTCTACCCCTGAACTAGTTGGTTGAACTTAAACAACAACTTGGAGAGTTATAAGACCAAAGTTCTATCCAACTCTGTTCCTCCTTAAAGGGATGTCTAGTTTTGTTTGTGTTGAAGTAAGATAGTATGTCCTTTATGGATACGTTGTCTTCCCCGCCTTTGATTTGAATTGGGCAATCGTCAAATCAAACTCAGTTCCAAGGACAATCTTGATGGTGTATCTACTCGTGATGTTTCACTTAAGTACATCTTCATGTCCCCTGGTCTGAACAATGTCTATGCCTTGTCCATACAACATGTGAGTCCGTCTTCTTGGAGTCTATATATAAGTTTGTTATTGAGCCTAACAATGACATCCTTAACTTCTCCATGTAAGAAGAGATTCATGTGAAACAGTTGGCATTAATGTTGGAAAATTTTGAGAACCATCTTTGTGTTATCTCGAAGTATGTGTTCTGGATGTTAGAAGTAACCTTCTTTGGTTCATGTGCAATCGTTGAAAGTTGTTGCCGTGGATTCGAGTTAAGTTATCTTTGTTTTCTCGAGAATTATTCCAAGTTAGTCAAGCATGTGTGAAGAATTCTTCATATGGAAGGTTGATACCTTCACATCTCGAGAAGAACCTCCAAGCACACCAAGCCACTGACTGACTTGTCATGGAAGAGAAAAAGTCCTACAAAACTTCAACATCCTCCTAAATGTTTCCCAACAAGGATTCAGTTGTAATTGTTGCAAACAATTCATGTATACGCAATTATCTTTTGATATCTTGCTATCACATGGGTTCCGCAATCTAGCTCATCTTTTGGAGGTTGACATTGAAGTCCCTGTCTTGAGAATCTAGTAACCTTATCTTCGTGGTAAATGTTGCACACTTTCTATTCAGCCACGCTGAGTCTGAAGTAACTCTCCACTTAATCAAAGTTGGATCTCAAGCAGTAATAATGATTGGTGTTCCTCAAGGTTATGACATAGGTCTATTGTAACTCTGACAAGATTGATGTAATGGTTGACACACTTAGCTGGAAAGACCTTTTGTCATATTCCCCTGATTCAGCAATAACAACCACTCTTCATGAGGCCTCTTCTATATTTTATTATAGGAGTTGTGCTTATGGTTTCCTATAACAGAAGTCTGACCTTTACTTGATGATTGATTGAAGGCTTGTTAAAAGTTTGATATCAATATCTCGAACATCAAGGAGAACATTTAAAGAAGTGTTGCTAAATGTCTCTCGGTCAATCCTCCAGACCCTTTTATGATGGCAAGCGTCTTGTTATGCCAAGTACTTGGAGTCTGAGAATGAAGTTTCTTTCTTCTCGTGTCATCAGGAATCTTCTCAACTATTCATCATGGTGGTGTAAAGTGATATCATGATCTTTGGCAAGATTTTGATAGTTCTGGATGAAGAAAGAGTTCCTTCTCGTTTCCTTAAACATGTTCGAAGAGCGATTATGATTTTAGTAATCAATAGTTTCTCTTGTTACATGTTCCTTGTGACTCTTATGAGTCCTCTCCACCAAAACACCTTTCTGTCTTGGCCTTGTGTTGAACGAAAGAGTGACCCTTCTGTGTCAAAAGAAGTTCAACTGCTTGGTTTTGTTGGTATCTATCTCTTCCACCTGTAAAGCTCTATTAAGCCGTTTAGTAGAGGTTTATCTCTCGAAGTTTGTGGTCATGATCTTTCTATTGGAAGCTTCCTTCTTCAGAAGCTTCAAAACCCCTGTAAGCTCCATGGTCTCAATCCTTATGAAGACCATATATCTAACAACTTGAAACCTTCTCCTGTTGTTTCCTCTGTTACTTTGGCGTGTTTCATGTCTGTTGGCTTTAGAGATGTCTGTGAAACATCTATCCATGAGTTGACCATGAGATACTCAGTTTGTGGTTCCATGTCATTCCCTCTTCCTTAGTGTGAGCAACCACCTCGAAGATTATGAAGCGCTTCATTCATTCAATAATGGTGGCATGGATCAACCTCTTCGAGAAGATCGTTGAAGTTTACTGTAACCCTGTTTCTTCTGTCTTCCTACCTAGGAATCTCGGGTCGAGATTCTTTTAAGGGGGATAGAATTGTAACAACCCTAGTTTTATTAATACTAATTAGGGTTTGTATGTGCATTCATGAGCATCATCATTGTAAAATGCATGCAAGAAAAATAATCACAAAGTGCTAAAAAACCCTATTTTCCTTCCTCTTTGAAATCAATTCAAATGGTTCAAAATATTTGAAAACCCCAAAACCTATGGAGCCCAAAAAGTGTTATAAGGGCCCTCTAGTATTTTAAATGTTTACAAAAGTTTTTGTATTCTGGAAACATTCAAAATAGAATTTAAATGGAAATACAAAAGAGAAATTGAAAACAGAAAAGAAAAGGGTTTTAACAAAAAAATTGTAGCTAAACCTAAATGGGCCGCAACCCAATTCTCTTCCCCTCCTTCCTGCTTCTCAGCGCGCTCGCAGCCAGCCCAGCAGCCGGCCCAACTCAGCCCATCTGGCCCTGTACCGCTTTGGCCTCATCGCCTTCGTCGTCTTCGACAACAACGGCAACCAGCTCGGTGTCTGCCGCTCCGCCGTTGGTCGTCGCTCACCGTCGTGATGCACGCCGCCGCCCCCAAGCGCCTATAAGGACCCATCCTCGACGCCGAGAAGCCCTGGCCTTATCCCCTCCCTGCAACCCCTCTCTCTCTCTTGTTTTTTCCATTTGCCCGAACCCTAGCCGTGAAGATGCCGCATCGCCCCGTCGTTTCCAACCGCCCCAAGGTCAGCCGAGCATGCAGTAAGCTCCGCCTTGTCGCCCTGACGCTTCTCCCCGAAGGAATCGGCCGCGGGAGCCACGGAATGTCGCCAACGATCGCTCCTTCCTCGTCTCCGGCCGCCGAGTTCATCGTTGATCTAGCGCCATTCGGCCTCCCCTTGCCTCACCGACCATCTCTTCATGCTGCTGGTGAGCATGCGGTGCTCAAGCACCACTCCGCTCCTCCCCTCGCTCTCTGGTTCATCCTCACTCCACAGTCCGCCGTCGTGCGCTGTCGGCCACCGCCGTAGCAGCCTCTTCAGCGACCTAGAACCAGCGGCGCTACCACTTTTTGGATGCCCACGACGCCCTCTATCCAATGCCCCCAGCCGCGCAAGCCCGCTCTGCCCCTAGCGCCGGATTTGATCCTCAGCAGTGAGCATCTCCATTGCTGGCGTCAGGATGACGTCAGCATGACGCAATAAAGCCTTTTTATTTAAATGTTTTTTAAACTGTTTTCTGGAATTAGGAAAAATAATTTAGGAAAAATAATTTATGTAATTGATAAAACTATTTTATTTAAAAATAAAGCCTTTTTATTTAAAAACTATTTTATTTAAACTGTTTTATTTAAATGTTTTTTAAGCATGACGTCAGATTTTTATTCATTTAGGAAAAATAATTTCTGTAATTGATAAAACTATGACATGTGGGCCCAAGCTGGAAAATAATTTAAATAATCCAAATATGTTTTATAATTTCCTAAAATGGATTAAAATTGGGAAATCATAATTAATTCATTTTAAATCAGAAATATACAAATAATATATGAAAATGTTCAGAAAAATGAGCTCTATCTATTAGAGTTATAATCATGCATTGATAATCAACTTACAGGACAAGTTTAATTAGAAGAACAAACCAACCCCTCTCTTATACATCCACAGTTTCCCCGAGTTAGGGTTTGCAACCCTCGGAACCCCGATTAAATTGTCAAGCATGCCTTAGGGGTTTATTTCTATACAAATTAACTTGTCATATCATCATCCTTGTTTGAGCATTGCATCGATGCCATGTGTTGATTGTTTCCTTCCTTTCTGGTATTTGGTTCTTCTCCGGTAGAATACGATATCGGAATCGAGATCAAGATCGAAGACCAAGATCAACACCGTCGAAGCTCGAAGACAAATACTTGACCCACTTAATCAAGTCAAGTACCAGATGTCCGAAGCTCTGCTTTCTGGATATCAACTGGCAAAGGCAAGCGAAGCCCCACACGTACATATGAATCCTATGCTTTCAAAGTATTTACATTCTTGCCATGTGCATACGATTCCAAAGTCTTTTATCGTTAGATAGAGTGATCCTATCTGATGCATGTTACCTTTGT
The DNA here is from genome assembly GCA_910589765.1 of Avena atlantica. Lineage (NCBI taxonomy): Eukaryota > Viridiplantae > Streptophyta > Magnoliopsida > Poales > Poaceae > Avena > Avena atlantica. Next base: position 443,774,354 of record OU342736.1, read on the forward strand.
AGCCTATATTCCCTGATCCACTGCTCCTAACATAACTAGGGTTTGGCTTGTGAAGCGTTGCTAGAGCTGTTACATCTGTTGTGCTTAACCATGCTTAGTTGTTACCACTGATCCATATGGTTGATGAATCAGAGATGCGAATGAACCTAGTTTGACAAGATGACGTGGTGTGATCAGAGATGAAAGTTAAACATGGTAAGGCTTGTATGGGAGGCCACGGTGGGTTGTGGTTTTTGCAGTCCATACTTGCCACTACTAGGACCTGAGTTCTTACCTATGGACCAAGACGAGCGTACAGCCACACTGGGGCCTGGAAACCCCCTCGACCAACTAACTTGCCGAGTAGATTTCATGAGTCACATAGTTTGGGCTTTCCATTCGACAAACACATCTTGGATGTTCTTGAATGGAGGTGAAGGAGGTGCATTCATACAGGTAGGTAAGCGTGGCCGGGAACAAGAGATGTCCGGCATTCGTAATCTTGAACCCCGCACACATCATTAGGGACCGGCTTCGGGACTCGATCCGTTACGGCGGCATCTCCCTAGTGCGTGACTCATGGTCTCAGCGAAAGCAAGGTAAAGGTCGTGGTCAACTACTCTCTACCGGCCTTCCAAGGAAGAGGGATAATGTACTGGCATTAAGAATCGGTTGGGGCGTGTGGGTAAAGTTGTACACCCCTGCAGGGTTAAATCTTTTCAAAAAGACGTGTCCATGGTTATGGACGACTTGGAAACCAGATTCAAAGATCATAGAGAACTTGAACCTAATCGTAAAACTTGGCAGATCGATGTGTGCTTAAGGATGCTTCCTCATGGGTTCGAGGGGGTGATCCTAGATAGGTTCAGCTGATGATGTTTCGGTGGATATCAAGAGATGATGAAAACTAGAGATACCGCTCTCTTATCCCCTTTTAAAATATTCTGATTAGTCGAGATTCTTCTTCCTCTTGTTTTACAAAACAAAGATGGCTTTATGAAAAACAACTCCACCAACCATAAGTCTTGCGGAGTACACCCTGTACTCACCCTTGCTTCGTTGATACTTTTGCAGCAGAGTAAGTGTTACCATTGAAGATGAGTTCCTCACGGCATCAACATCGACGAATAGTTTGGAGTTCCCAGCCGGCAGTCTGGGATCTATGGATTGGACGTCATCGTTATGCTTCAGGCCTCTTAGGCCATTTGTTAAGTTTGCTATACTTAATAGCATAATTTTCCTTTCGTTGTTTGATGTTTGTGGTTAGTGACCTATGCTTGTAATATTTTGGTTCTTCGCTCGGTTATGAGATTGCTGTAATAATTTTTGTGTCGTAGGGTCACTGTTGTGTTACCTATTTTCCCTCTGTATGCTTTCGAGATTAGGTTAGGGTTATGTTCAAACGAAGGTCTGGGATCTGTCTAGCTTTAATCCTGGGGGTGTGACAAGGGCCCAAAATATATATATATATATATATATATATATATATCATATGGATGGACAAATCCCACTCTAGATCCATGTGCCTCAACACATACTTTCCGAACACTCAATGCCACCTTTATAGCCACCCAGTTACGGTGTGGTGTTTGATGTCATCAAAGCATCCTTCCGGTGATGGTGATTAGCATGATCTCATGGTGGAAGGAATTAGGTTACTATGTATTAGAAAGCCTATAGCAAGTGAACTATTTGAATGACTTGAACTTATGCTACGCTTAACTATATGAGTATGTCCATCACATCATTCTCCTAATGATATAACCTTATTGTTAATAACATCTCAATGTTCATGATCAGGAAACCATGATCATAAATTAACCAACAAGCTAGTTAAACAAGAGGCTTTACTAGGGACTCTTTTGTGTTTACAAACCACACAAGTATTAATGTTTCCGGTTAATACAATTATAGCATGATATGTAAAAAATTACCATAAGTATGAAGATATGATAATAACCACTTTATTATTGCCTCTTGGGAATATCTCCAACACATATGCGGTGTTGAGAGAGATATCCTTCTTGCCGTACCCTCCTGGACTTTATATAGATAGGCAGGTCCCGGGTTAGGCCGAGTCGGTTACAAATTAGGGTTGGTACCCATTGAAATTCTATCTAACCTAGACTTGTCCTCCACGGAGTCGAAAACGTCATGGGCTTGGGCCACCCGAAGTCTTCATGGGCCGCGTTTCTTGACGTGGGCCTTCCTTGGGCTGGACCAGGTATACCAATGTCGTGTACCCATGGGGTATATCCATGTCAATGGTTGTTTGGGGGTCGGGATAAATCCCTGTTGGTATTCCGACACTAACGGGGTGAATCCCACGGGTGTCACCATTCCTTCTTGGAGGTCGTCGGGTATCCCCCTTTCTTTCTTACCTCCATGTACGGGGGAAACCCTACGACAGGTCCGGCCAGCAGCGTCGTCCTTGACGCTTACCTTCTTGAAGGTGTTTCTTTATACGCGACGTTTCGGAGTTCTTGATGCGTGGTGGAACTTCTACGGAGGGCGCAGCGGTTGCGAGCCATCTTCATTTAGTCGATCTGTTGTTGTTGGCATTATTTTCTCTTTTATTTCTCTATGTTTTTTTATTTGGGCTTTACTGTGCTGAGGCCCCAACAGATGTATCGTTGTATCAGTTGGTTTCTATATTAATATAGCTGGTCGAAAGCCTATTTCGAGAAACCTATTCGACAAAATTGCATGCATTCAAGACTTCACTTTTTGTTTCATGAATGTGCACCTAATTTTCAATGCAATTTTCTACCAGGGAATGGATTGATGGAAACATACCACCGGCGGCCCAATAGTGCCCCCAATAGGCCTTTGAGGTTCCTACCCAAAAATGCCTCCCATCGGCGTCCTCCAAAACCCATCAGCACATTTTCGAGCCCAACACAATAGAAGGCACACTCACGCCGGTCCTTACACACAAGGTCTAGGTTTGGAAGTGCCGACATTCACAACCACATCAAATGCTGCCCACCTTGGCCGCCTCAGAATCCAAAACACTATGGCTATTCCCATTTCCCCTAAATTTCCCATCTCCATTTCATTCTGATGCCCCATCGCTCTTGTTCCCATCCATATCTCCAGTAGGGGTGGAATCGAGCCGGCTCATGGCTCGACTCGAACAAGCTTGGTAAAAGTTGAGCCGAGTCTGGCTTGGTGTCTAAAATTTCAAAAAAGTGGGTTCGTGTCTCGCTCAGAAAAAAGCTTGCGGCTTGCTCGACAGGCTCGTCGAGCCGGGGTTAGCGCTGAGTTGACTTACCCCTCCAACCCCCGTGCGTGTGATTCCTCTCATGTAGGCGTAGCTCTCCTCTCCCTGTGCGATGTCGCGCCACCACCGATGGCTCCCACCACCAACACCGGCCGCCACCGGCCTTATCTCCTCCAGTCCTCCTCCATGGCTACCCCTACCTCCTACTCCTCCTAGTTCCGCAAGGTCTCGCGCGACACACAACCATCTAGCACCGGCCCTTTGCGGATCCGCCCGCCGGTCTCACGATGTCTGCCACTCGAGCCTTCCTAGAACAGTCGTTGTTGCTGGCGCAGGGAATCCCTTACCTCGCATCAGGTTTTCCTTCTTAACTTTATTATGATATTCATCGTTGTGACCATGTGTTAGATTGTCTTCATCTTGATTTTGGGAGAAGTCGACCTCTCAATATTTGCCTCTTGTGGGGACTTGCTGGAGGGAACTACTTGTTGGTAGAAGGAGGTGTGGTAGCACTTACAATGACTAGAAAGCTATTAGCACCCCTTACGTATCAACTTGGGAACCGATAAAACTCACGAAACACTATCCATGCCATGTGATACATCCTACGAGATAAAGTCCCTTAATAGCGCAGTAATTCGATTGATGTTGATTGCTTGTCTATTGTGGTTATGAGAATGATGTGAGCAGCGGTTGCTTCATATTCGTCCAATTATGGAGTTCCTCCCACACATACATAGTTGAGAATGTTCATCATAATAATCTTTACCTTAAACCTTTATAATTTTAGAGGTGTATTTGCTACTCCATGAGAACGCTTTTTCCATTGCAGTTTCATATCTCTTTTACATACGCGATATTTACTTTCTGTATTCAGTTTGTTTTACTTTACTTATTGTTCTCTTATACAAAAACCCAAAAACACCTTTTTACACAACACCTACATTTTATATTGTTACTTAGAATGTTATTTAGCATTACTATTTTAGTATTTAATTCAAGAGTTATTAGACTTCAGAACTCCCAATCCCTGTGGGATCAATATCTTTCTTTCGAAACTAGCTACAAACGGTTTTTGCACTTGCAGTCACCACCCTCTCCTCCCACCATCCCCTCTCTCTAGCACATTCCCACACTCACCTCTCAACCCAAGTTGCTACAATGAAACCAATGCCGAAACCTTTGTCTGTCGTGGAGCTGGGGTCCTCATCAAGCTCTGCTTTGGAGCTGTAGGTGGCTTGTTCAATTCCTCTGGCTGTAGCACCTTTTGTGAAGCGTCCTTCGCCTTTCACATGTGTGCGGGTCGCGTGCAAGGTGAGGTATCTGTCGCCCTTAGGGTTTTGGCCGGCCACGCCAGAACCCTCATTGCCCACCGAGCGGTCATCCAAGCTTACGGTGTCGGCTGCATCGGGCCCGAATGCTTGTGCGGTGACAGACACGTTCTTGTTGTCTATAGGTTGGACTCTCATTCCCAATGTGCCAAATTTTAGAGTGTACGCGGCGAAACCCCTATCGCTGGCTCCCCCTTCATCCGCGATTGTCGTTGCTTCTTCGTTGTATGTGGCTGGTTCTTCTTTAGTGACGCCCTGTTCATCTGCTCAACCCATCGACCCCTGTGTAGCAAGTTCGCGCCCCCCCACTACAACAAGGTTAGATTTGGAGGATTGAGACTTTAACCCAAATCAGACGTGCATCTAGATTTTGGCAACGTCTATTGCATGTCCCTTGTTGAAATGCTTAGTTATATGTCATATTCGTGATAATTGTCTTTTAGCCTATTCTTTATATGTCATATTCTTGATAATCGTCTTTTGTGTTGTTATTCTTAGTTATGATATATGTTGATGATGATGATGCATGGTTCTGTTTTGGTACTTAGATGATGCTTTGTGATGTTTAGGAATTTTCCATGACGCGTTGTGCTGTTGTATTTTTTTAGGATGCGTTCTGTCATGTCTCCTCATTGTGTCCTTTCGTCCATTTTGATCTGCTTTCTGTTGTTTAAAATTAAATGATATACCTTCTACATGTTCACATTATTTCAATGACCCATAAGTTTAGGTAATTTTGATTATGTTGACACTGTTTATTAAATTTAATTACATGATGCCTTGTGCTGTTTTGGTATTTTTCATGATGCATTGCATATATGCTATTTTATCTATCCAGATAATTTATTGTGTTGTTTTATCCATACAGATTATTTATTGTGCTGCCTAATCAATCTAATTAAATTATATGCCTTCTAGCTGTTTAATTAATGTTGTTTTGGTATTTTTGATTATGCATTGCATATATGCAGTTTTGTCTATCCAGACAACTCATTGTGCAGTTTTATCCATACAGATTATTCATTGTGTTGCTTAATCAACCTAATTAAATGGTATGCCTTCTAGCTGTTTAATCAATCTAATTTTGAGGACCCACCGGGTTAGGTGATTCTGATGATGCATCGTGCTGTTTAAGAAATTTAATTTACCTAATACCTTATGTTGTTTAGGTAATTTTGATGGTCCAATGACGCATTGTGATCTTTAGTCAATTTGTATGATGCATTGTGGTGTTTGGGTAATTAAACAGGTCTGACACAATGGTAATTTTCATGTAGGACGGCTCAGCTGTAATGCCGAAATTAGACTACATTCTTGATCGGAATGCTCCTGCTCCAGGTGCCTATAAATATGCTCTCCCAATCATACCAAGGGAGTTGAAGCTGCCGGGTAGGAGAGTGGAGGCCTTGGCAAGGGCGAGTGCTGCAAGGTCGGTCACTAGTTCTACCAAACCAAGAGGATGCCTTAGGTCGGCCGGACACCATGCCACCGCGCATCGTCCTAGGCGCTTCTACATCTAGTTAGTCCAGCATCACTTGTATATGCTTATCATCCTAACTTACCATGCCACCCCTACCCGCAACTAGTAGTGGTCCAAGCATGCGAGGAATGCGAGTGGGTTGTCCATGCCAACCGCAACAAAGACCAGATCGTCCTAGACAAAGGGTGGACTACCTTTGCTGCTTTCCATGAGTTGAAGGGGGGTTGTAGGGTTCGCGGCATAGAAAACAAACAAAATTCCTATGATGGGAACAACTAAGTACCAAGATATATCAACTAGATACAAGCAATAGGTGGATATACATCTATAGAGAACATACCCTTGTAGACTGATAAAGTTTAACGAGGTTGTACTCATGGATGATATAGACGAACGCTTGCCGATCTCAAGATCGAGAAGAAGTCCAGCGCCACAAATCAGCAGCGCATCCGTGCTCGCACACACGTTCAAGCCACGGAACAACCTACGCCTCCTTGCTCCAGCGATGCAGCAGAAACAACTCTTTCCAAACGAAAAGCCACCGGGAACATGTATCTCGCTAGTCCGAGACCATGTGGAATAAACTAGAGGGAAGAGAGATCCTTCACGAGGAGGTGTGTGTGAGAGAGAGAGGGAGTAGGGGTCCTTTTATAGGAGGAGGGGGCACCCCAAGAGGTGTGGCCGGCGGCCATGGTGGCTGCCCCCACCCCTTCCTCCATTCATATGGGTGGATCTCCCACTTACTAAAAGTCCCTCCATATTCTCCAGTCAAAAACCAACTCAAATTCCCATTAAATTTCCACCAAATTTAATGTAATCTCTCTTTAAATAAAACTCCTTTTATTTATTTATTCAGAATTTTGTCAATTACATTAATTAATAAACATCCACATAAAACCCCTTGCTGGTATTCAATTTCACATGTAGAAACAATTTCAACAATTTCACCCGAAACAATTCCGGTGTCTAGTGAAATAATTCATGCGCTTTGTAATTCTTTCGTCTAGAACATATTTGTTCCGAATGATGTCGGTGTCTCTTAAGTGTGTCACCCTACGGTTCGCGAATAATGCGGACATGATCGAGACCCCTCTCGGATCAATAATTAGAAGCGGGACCTGGAGATCCATACTGACTCCCACACAATCAACGATGACTTCTTGTGATCGTGAGAACCTTTTACGCTAGTAACTTAATCCCTTTGTCTCGCGATATATTACATGTCCAAGATTCGATCATCGGTATCTCCATACCTAGTTTTATCTTGTTACTGACATGTACTCTTTTCTTGTTCCCGTGATATAACAATCTAGTTATCACATCACTTTCTTGCAAGCTAACTAATGTGATATCACTGAGAGGGCCCAGAGTATATCTATCCATCATCGGGATGGACAAATTCCACTCTTGATCCATGAGCCTCTACATAACACCTTCATAGCACCAAACCCACCTTTATAGTCACTCTGTTATAGTGTGACATTTGATGTTATCAAGATACTCTTCCGGTGTTAGTGATTGACATGATCTCATGGTCTAAGAACTAGGATTACTTCGTATGATGTTATAGCAATGTAAACACAATGAATTTAATCGTAATGCTATACTTCGGATGAATGTTCATCACATCATTCCAATAATATTGTGACCTCGTTATTAACAACATCCAATGTCCATGATCAGGAAATCTTGATCATCTTGTAAATCTAAGAGCTAGTTTATAAGAGAGGAATAACTAGGAACTTTCCATTTGTTCATTAAACACACATGTATTAACGTTTCCGTATTAATACAATTATAGCATGCAAAATAAACATCTATCATATACTTGGAATAATTATAATAACAACTTTATTATTGCCTCTTAGAGCATATTACCTTCACAACAACTAGCTAGGGTTCTAACGGTTCTTATCATGATCCTTTTAAGGCAAGGCGAGGTCGTATACAGTGGCATGATGTTGATGACGACCGAGATGTGGTGGCGGTGTTGGATCTTGATGTGGGCACCCATCACTGCGCTAATCCACTTGGCGGACTCCTAGCAACTAGGGAGAGGCTCTGGAATAGTCAATCGCGTCCGGGCGGTCTAGAAAGACGGCGGTGATGTGGACTCGCCAATGCGCTGTCAAGCATGCGGGAGAGGAAGAGGGTGATGGTGATGGTTCTCTCTCATATGGGCCCCGCTCGACAGTGAGAGAGAGAATCTGTACTTGGGCTTGGGCTGCTACTGGGCCGTGAAGGATGTGCGCTGGCGGTAGATATGAGAGGAGAAACTATGGGCCGGTCCAGGAGGTTTGCTGGCCCTATTCTTTTCTTCTTCATTCCTTTATATTTTTCTGTTTTGTTCCTAGATTTGTATTTTTAAATATGTTTTGAATTAGTAATTCAGGATTTGAACTTCACTTGTAATATTTTATGAATAATTTTATATGCTTGAAATCCTCTAAAATATGTTTCAAGTTAAACTTTTAAATACTAATATATTATATAGTTAGCCTTATTACTATAAGATTTTATTATTCTTATGATGCATAAACCCATTGTAAAATCCACCTTGGCAATTTGGGTTTTAAATTTACTATTTATACCTTATAAATTTATTATTATCATTTTATTCACATAGTATACAATAACTTATTAAAGAAAATGTTACCACTTATACATGAAAACTTAGTTCTCCTTATAACTTATAGTTTCTAGGAAACTTTCTAATAGTGACTCTGCATTATCATCTGACACATAAAACCCTAAATAATTGCAGTTTTTACTAATCTTTTAGAGGAATAATATTACACTTATAACTCAATGTTTCTCTAGTATGAGCTTGGTCACACTATCTTAACTTCAGCTACCTCCAGTAACTCATATTCCAACTTCATATTACACCATTATGACTTTCCATAACTAACCTAAGATAACACATTTATTCTAGGGTTTAATCATGTTCTCTCTACCAATGTCACTTATGTATCATATGAACACTCACTCTTAGTGACTCAAACATGATCATTACAATCCTTTGATCATTTATGGCTTAGGTTTCTAGTTGGCTAATCAAGGTTGTCATCAATTCAACATTAAAGTTGTGTTATAATTATCTCCTTAGAAGTTCCATTTGACTAAGAGATATTATTCAATGACTATGCCTACTTGATCCAATAGTATTACTTCTTGGTAACTATATCTTCAAGATTCATCCTTTTGATCCTCTTTGTTACCACATCCATCTTAATTTAAGACAAATATTTTATTCCATTTAGGAGTGAGTTAATTCCACATAGTACCATATTGATTTGATTCTCTTCAAACACTCTCATCCTAAAAATGACATCTAAAACTAGCATAACTACTTACCTCTTCTTACTTCTTTCTTTAAAGGCGTTGAAATGAATGCTATGGTAAGACAAGAATTGATAGATCAAGGATTGATCACCCATCATTTATGATCAACAGATATTAGAACATGATTCAACAAATATGATAAGGATTGGTATGGCAAGAAAGATATGTGGTGAAGGGTCTTGACTTAGTTTCCTTCCTACTCAATATAACTAAAGAGTTGTCTTTAGGGATTACCATGATTCTCATGGTGGGAATAGATAAGAATAATATAGATCAAGATGTAATTATTGAGTTCTTGTTACTTGATTATATACTTAACTTAGTATCCTTGAGTTGTTGAATTGAATACCATAATATGATCTCTAGAAGTTCTAGTATTCGTTATTAAGTAATGTGTTGTGTGTTTAATTTACTTCATCTGATCCACCCATAGATCAAATTATATTTATCCAAAATAAGTTTTTAGCAAAGGTCATATTGAAACTATCGCAATCAACTTGATGATCTATTTTAGTTCCACCAAGTTAAGAGAAGCTTCAATCACTTTGACAAATTTTAATCAAAAGCGCGAAAAATTATTTAGATTTTCTATGCATGAATGCAATGCACACACCTGATCTTAGCTTATTTCTAAGCTCTGATGATCGGATTTTACACATAGCAACTCATACGGATAGTTCTTTCATCCAAAGAGTTACCTTCCACCATGGCTCGCATATCTCTCTCTCTCTCAGTTATCCATCCTTCTCTATGACACATCACAACCTTGCCTTCTTGTTGACCATCCTCTCAAGTCTTGACCCGTTATTACGTTGGCATAAAAAGAGGACACCACACATGTTCTCCATGTAGCTGAATTCGTCCTGCTAGAAATGATGCTTTTGATGGCATCCCCATGTTTAGATCTGATCTCAACGAGCAACAAAGGATGCTTTTATCACCTTATTGATGGATCGGGCTATATATAGTTCTCCATCATCATTATGGTGAGGTTCACGTATCCTTTCACTATCATCCTTGTGGTTAAACAAGATTTTCCTTCACCATTCTCCCCATGGTCTGGTCTGACCTCTCATCCTCCCTCCTTCTAGGTGGTCAGATGTGACGAGTCAGGCAAGTGGAGTACTCATATGTGGTGCTTGATAGACATCTAGATTTTAATTTGTAATCTAACATGGTCACACATCTAACCTCTCATCCTTCCTCTAGGTGGTCAGATGTGGCCATAACAACAATTATCAATGATATGTGATTATTTTTTCTTCAACTTCTTTGCCTTTTTCCTCATTGGGAGAACAATGCAACACATGGCATATACCCTACCTCACATTGTCAATGTCTTGATTATTTTTGGCACACTCAATGCGTAATTTCTTTTTTAGAAAAAGGAAACCAGAGGAAAAGAATATCCAGGAGGATAATGGATAACCAGATATAAGAATCCATCAAAATCAAGGCTATGAGGTGTGAGGGCCCATAAATAAATATCTTGAAACCCCAAATATTCGTGTGAGTTTCTTGATCTAGTCTCTCGACCATCCTTTGACGTCCTAGCAGCAAGATGTGACAACGACAACGATTAGTAATAAGTGTTGATTGTTTTTTATCATGCAGTGTTGCTTGGAAATTTGGGTTTGTTTCTTTCCATTTCACTGAAGATAATGTAAAACACGTGGTACCTGTGAAATAGACACATGTAAAGGAAACAACAACGACACCTAAAAATCATGTGAATTGGGGTCCAAGCCGACCTCTACAAATAACAATGGGATCATAGCCACTCACACATATTGTTGTTTCAGTCCAAAGAGTTCCCCTCCACCATGGCCCGCCCCCTCTCTATGTGTTTCTCACTCCTCACTCTTGAACATCACAACCCTTCTCTCTTGCCAATTATCCGCTATAGTATCGACCCTCCTTTATTACATCGACGGAACATCGAAGACGCCATCCTTGTCCTCCATAAAGCTAGATTCGCCCCAAGGGATCGATGCATCTTCATGTGTAGATCTAGTCTCGCCGAGCAACAAATTAAGGATGCTTTCCTCATCCTCACGATGGCTAGAGCATGGATCTGGGTCTCCACCATCACCATGGCGAGGTTCGTTCTTGTGGTTAAACCCGATTGTTCTTTGCTCTTCGCCCCAAGGTTAGATCTGATATGTCATCTTTCCTCCTCCTTCCCGGTGGCCAGATGCGACGACAACAATAACTAAGGGTATGTGCTTTTTTTCTTTCATAATTCTGGTTTGGAAACTTGATAGTCCTTTTTTTCTTGCCAGGAGAACAATGCCACATATGGCAGGTACCCTACCTCACATCATCAACTCCGTTTATCCTATTTCGAGCACATTCACTGCATAATAATTTCTGTATGAGGAATCCAGGAAGATTGTGGCAAAAAAGCTATGGAAATCTGGGCAAAGTGATGAGGAGATATCCTGAACTCCCCCAGGATCTATTGCCAAAGATAAGCCAGGCCACTGGATGGAAAAGCGAACTCAATCTCGGCGCTTTCGCCCCTAGATTCAGGCGCTTTTCATCAGGCAGGCCTCCGTCCCCACATCGAAGGATCTCAACAGGTCCCTGCCCCGACCCCGATGGCCCGATAGGCGCTATATATCCCCGTCCCCAAATCCCCCCTTCTCCGCCTCCTCTCGCTCTCTCTCGTTCACTGAACATCCATCTTACTCCTTCCTCCCGTACACAGAATTACTAGATCAGGGCGAGGCAGAGGGAGATGGAGAACGGCAGCGGCGCCGGCAGCAACGGCAACGGCGGGGAGGTGTTCCCGAACGAGAACGGCGCGGGGAACGGGAAGGCGGTGCAGGCGCTGCATCGGAGCTTCGGCGAGGTGCACGGGATCCTGGAGCACAACAGGATGCTGATCCAGGAGATCGGGCAGAACCACGAGGCGCGCGAGGCCGGGGGCCTCAGCCGCAACGTCGCCCTCATCCGCGAGCTCAACAGCAACATCGCCCGCGTCGTTAACCTCTACACCGACCTCTCCACCTCCTTCTCCCAATCCCTCGTCAAGGGTTCCCCCGCCGCCGCCGCCGACGCCACCGCCGCCAAGGGAGGCTACAAGAGGCCGCGCCCTCCCCAGTAGAAGGAAACAGACCGGCAACCCCTGCAATTCTCTGTTGTTACTGAGATTTAGATTCGTGTCGCCCTGGCCATGGCCAGGGCTCAGCAGCCATCAGTCAGATTCGCGACTTGTCACTTTTTTTCTTCTTCTTCGCTTTGTTGATGTGTTATTTTAGTGAGAATATGGACATGGGGAGCTTGTTGTCAGAAAATCAAACAGAGATGCAGGCAGCAGTCTATGACTGTATCAGTATGTACTAGTTCTGTGTTTGTACTATGGCCTACTGGCGCCCGTGTCCCAGATCGGATGGAATGATTGCTTTATCTGGTGACGTTGGTTGGTAAGCGATCCTGCCACTGCTCATCATCAGGGATCAAAGTACCAGGATCTCATTAACAGCATCTTTTTCCATGTGCTTTGCCTTTGCCGACACTATCTTGAGTCCCAGCGGAGCATAAGCATTTTTTTTTGTGTAATGCTTTGAAGCAACGACGGATGCTTGAAGCAACAATTTTTTCCATAGACACATGTAATTTTCCGTGCTCCAAACCGGTACAATTTCCATACAAGGTAGAAATTTTCCTTGGACCAAACGGTTCAATTTTCATAGAAACCATGGATCTTTTGTTGTGCTTGAAAAGGTCCAATGAGTTTCCAGGGCTCTAAATTGTTCATTTTCCCTAGACATGTAATTTTCTGCGCTCCAAACAGTACAATTTTCATATGAAGATGGAAATTCTCCACCCTCGAGCGGTTCAACGCCGTAGAACACAAAAAATCTTCTGCATTGTTTCAATTCCCATGAATATATGAAAAAATCTTATGTTCCAAACAGTTCAACTCTCACAGAAACACGGAACATTTGCATGCTCCAGACCCTTTAATTTCCCTATATAAAATGGAAGTTCCACACCCTTGAACAGTTTGATTCCCATGGCAATATTGGGAAGAAAAATAATGTGCTCCAGACTTTTTTCCTAGAGATGAAAGCTTTGCCTGCAAACCTGTACATGGCCCCTTTTTTGCAGAAAACATGCTGTTCTTGCGGTGACAGTTTACATGAAGACGAAGAAGCAAGGCGATGGCACAAGCAGCCGAGCAGAGAGAGCGCGTCAAGACAAGAGGATGACAGTGGGACACAGCCAAGCTTCGTCAGGCACCTACGTACGCCGTCCGTTTCGACCAAAGCGAAACGGAAACGGGCCAGCCGCGCCGGCCAGGCTGCCGCTGACGAGAAAACTGCTCCGGGACCTCGTGCTCTCCGGTGTGGTCCAGCCCGGCCTGTGCAGCGTGATCCCCCGCGTCTGCCCGCGCATGAATTTTGTTTCGAAGAGCAGGTGGGGTCCACGCGAGCCTCCGACGGACGGACGGACGGCCGGGACTGCGGCATGGTGTTCACTTGGAAGATTGTCGCAGCCTCGAATGCCACGTACCAACACGCAGTGGAGCGCGTAACATGTCGCGTGATATAGTCGTCTTCACCGGACGATCCATTTCGAACACAAGAGATGTTTGGATCTGTCTGTGGATATGAAATTGGACAATTTGGCCTATGTCTATTTGAGTTGGGTGTCCGTGGCGCCAACCCATTCTGGCGGGACGGACTGAACTGATAGAATTCAACAAATTACCATAACAATTATTCCCTCCGTCTCAAAATAGATGTCTTAGATTTGTTAAAATTTAAATGAATCTAGACACTATTTAGTATATAGGTTCATTCAAATTTTGAAAAATCTGAGACATCTATTTTAGGACGGAGGGAGTACATAAATTTAAATAGTTCACAAACCAAATACATAACATAGTTTCCAAGCAAATATAGTTCAAACATAGCAAACAATAAGAGGAGGCCATGCCTGGCAGTTGCTGATGTGCGCCCACATATGCTCGATCAAATCCTTTTGTACTCGAGTGTGTGTAGCGTGATCACGTATCTCATGGTGCACACGGAGGAACTCGTCGAAGGTTGTTGGTCGTAGTGTCGTCTCGACTAGCTCACCCTCGAAATCCCATCCTTGGTCATGGAGTGTATCATCACGCTCGTCCTCAACGATCATGTTGTGCATGATCACACAAACAGTCATCACCTCCCACATAGTCTCAACGCTCCAAGTTACATCAGGGTGTCGAACAATTGCCCACCTAGACTGGAGCACAACAAAGGCCTGCTCTACATCCTTCCTAGCAGTCTCTTGCTCCTTGAAAAACCTTGCACATTTCTCATCCTCGGTCTCACGAATGGTCTTCACGAGAGTTGCCCAATCTAGATAGATGTCATTAGCAAGGTAGTACCCTTTGTCATATGCATGATCCCTGATCTCATAGTGAATTTGTGGAGCATTGCCTTTCGCTAGCAAAGAGAATACCTAGAACCGCTGGAGCACATTGATGTCATTGTTGGAACCTACCATGTTAAAAAAGAGTGCCATATCCATAGATCTACAACTGCCTCAAGAATCACTGTGCATCCATCCACGTGCCCACTATACTGCCTCTGCTAAGAAAAAGGGCAGTTCTTCCACTCTCAATGCATGCAATCTATGTTGCCCAGCATCCTTGAAAATCCTCTCTTCTCATTGATGGAAAACAAACAAGCAGTGTCTTCGAGATTTGGTTCTCTCAGGTAAACGTCATCAAAAAAACCCAATCACCGCTTTTCATAACTTGTACATCGCCTCAAGGCAGGTGCTCTCGCTCATGCGCATGCACTCATCGACAAGATCACCGACCACTCCGTACGCAAGCATTCGATAGCAGTCGTCTCACTCGGACACCCCTTACCTATATACATCATACTCCTTAATGGTAAACACTCCAAACACTAGAGCGATGATTTATTTGTTGTGCGCATTACCACATCTCTTCCATCTACCTACACTTGGTGTTGTCAAGCATCTCATGGCATGGGTAAACAAGACATTATGAATAGAAACCATTACATGTATCATAGAAGTATCTCCAGAGTATGACAAACCATAAAATCCCAACACAGCGGTAAATGCATGACAAGTATCATCTCATACCACAATACCCACCATAGGAATTACATAGATAGATCCATAATCATGAAAGGCACACAATATGAACTTCAACAATGATCATACATAGAGACATTGGATCAAGTTACCACCACAAACCCATAGTCCTAGGGGGTGTATTACTCCCCTCTCATGGTGGAGAGCGATGAGGAGGCGTTGGTGAAGGAGGAGAGTCTACCGGAGGTGATTCTAGCAGTAGTCCACCTCCAATCTAACTCCGGCGGCAGCCTGCAGACTCTTTGTTTTCGATCTCCATCTCTGTATGTTCTGATATTGCGTCGGGTACCCTTTCTATAGAAGGTTTTAGGTCAAGACGGAGGGTATGGTGGTGAAATTGATGGCACCCGAGAAACGAGGTGGGAACGGAGGGTGGTGGCACAACCACTTAAGACCCGCACCACTGAGCCTCTTTCCTAGACCATAAATCCCCTGGTGTCCCACTTCATCTCATTTTGTTCGTCTCAAAATTTCCGAAGCGTGTTCTCTGACCTTGCCCTTTTTGGAGTCATGTAGCTCATGTAAAGTAAAAAATACTAATAGAAGGTATTTTCTACAAATAGAGTTAGAACCAAAGAAGAGGGGATTATTTAGAAAATCCCTAGAATCATTAAGAACATGAGTAATGACTACTAATATGATGCAAATATGTTGGGATATGTGACAATAAACTATAAAGTTCAGTATACATTTTACATGCATCATGGCCTTGTACAATATATTTGTACGGTGAAACTAGTCTCGCCAGAGTTGCTGATGGTCGGTCTCTCGATCGTGATTAAACGTTGGGCTCTGTCCCAGCACCGAGACCCTAAACCGCGGCATTTGGTTATCCTCGTGGTCATGGACGTTAATAGCCACAGCCACACAGAGCTTGGCGTCATCATCAGAATCGTCCGATGATGTGGTGATGACATTGTTGAAGAAGAACTTGTCCGAGCTAACCATGATCAACGGACGCGGAAAATAGCTGAATAGGTGCGAGCGGCGAGGACCACATGCACACACGAGGTGGTGGCGGTTGATGGCGCCCAGCACTTGTCGTGGGGCGCTTCGTTGGAAACCCCAAGAGGAAGGTGTGATGAGCACAGCAACAAGTTTTTCCTCAGTAAGAAACCGAGGTTATCGAACCAGTAGGAGGAAGGAAACATCACACAGGTGTTGCAAGCAACGTGGAAACCTGCACAACACAAACTCAAGACTTTTACCCAACGAATCAGTGAGGTTGTCAAGCTCACCGGTTTGCTGTAACAAAGGATTAAACATATGGTGTGTAAGGTAATGGTTTGCAGCAAGTAAACAGGTAACAGTGGATGATGTATCAATGGTAAAGATTGGACCGGGGTCCATAGTTCACTAGAGGTGCTCTCCTTAGATAAACAACATGGCATGAAGGATAAACAAATTACAGCAGGGCAATTGACAGGAACTGAGCAAGGCATAACAATGCAATAGTAGACAAAAAGATCCTATGAGATTCGATTAGGAAATACAACAATATACATAGACCGCCATCCAACTTCATCTATGACTAAAAGTCCACCTTCAGGTTATCATCTGAACCCCCTCCAGTATTAAGTTGCAAGCAACAAACAACTGCTTTAAGCAAAGTGTGTAAGGTAAACAATCCAATTGTTCCATAAACAAGAGACCGTTGTTTTCTCCCTAGTGGAAACAACACATCTACAACCGAAGAGATTTCTGTCACTTCCCTTGGAAACTAGAGGCATGAACCCACTACCGAGCATAAATACCTCCTCTTGGAGTCACTAGCAACTACTTGGCCAAGATAGCTACTAACAACGGAGAGCATGCAAGATCACAAACAACACAGACATGATAGTATCAAATAGACAAAACCATTAATCAATCTAACATAGTAATCTCAATATCCATCGGATCCCCGCAAACACAACATGCATGATTACAAATAGATGATGTTGATCATGAACGGAGCTCACAAGATCTAAACATGCCAGAACAATGGAGGGGAAACAACCATCTAGCTATTGTATGGACCCATAGTCCAAAGTGGAACTACTCACGCATCATACCGAAGGCTGGCATGGTGATGAAGAAGGCCTCCGGGATGATCTCTCCCCTCCAGCAGGGTGCCGGGAAGAGATTCATATCCCCCCGATCTAGGACGATGGTGGCGGCGGCTACGGATAGTTTCGTGGTGATCTGATCGGGTACTTAGGGTTTTGGCATCGGGGGGTTTATATAGGCGAAGAGGCAAGGCAGGAGGGAGGCTAGGGGGCCCACACCCTGCCCAGGCGTAGCCCAGGGTGGGCCCGCAAGTGGGGGGGTGCGGCCACCCTGTGGCTCCCCTCCGGTCGCCCTTTAGTCTCTGTGTTCGTCTCGGTGAAATATTGACTTTGGCTTTTGTCCCGTCCAATTCCGAGAATATTTCCTTACTAGCTTTTATGAAACCAAAAATATTTCCTTACTAGCTTTTTTGAAACCAAAAACAGCAGAAAATAGGCAACTGTCACTACGGCATCTTGTTAATAGGTTAGTCCTAGAAAATGTATAAAAATACCTCAAAGTGTAGACAAAGCAAAGCAAAGTGGATACTAAACAAGCATGGAACATAAAAAATTATAGATACGTTTACGACGCATCAATGATCCATGGTACATTGCATACCAAGATGAATCAACCCAGTGGTATAGCCAGAGGATGGATTTGGAGGAGATGGTTGCCAATTTAGGTGATGAATTGGCCTGTAAGAACCAGTTCATATTAGAGCTGAAGAGTACTGTCGAGAAAGAAAAGAAGAACCCAGAGCTTATTCGCAAAGAGAAGTTGACACTTGAGGCTGATCTTGTCGTATCTGATCAAGTGGTAAAAAATCTAAAACATGAACTTCAAGTGAAGGGGAGGAGAATAATAGATTAATGTGGGCAGTTTTAGTAGTTATCATCCCCATACTAACAGTTACACTATGGGTTTGTGGTTAAGGTGGCATGTGTAATGATTAGTTGAATTGATAGCTAATTTAGGTTGTGAGTTCCTGCTAATTTAGTCACTTTGCGGTCCCAAAATTGTCAAGAGATTGTGGCGCCCAAGTTGCTTACTATTGGATCTAGCTGTCCATAGTAGGCGTGCCAAATGCCTAGAGAGCCAAGTTTGGGGCCCTGTCAGTTATGATCGTTGTGTCGCTGTCATCATGGCTTCCATGTAGACTTGCAGCATTGATGGCAACATCCATTCCCCGTTCTTCTTGACGCCGCATTCTTCTTTTCCACAGAGGCGATCTATCATAGAAAGTACTACTCCCTCCGATCCAAATTAGTTGACTCAAATTCATCAAGATACAGATGAATCTAATACTAATTCATGTCTAGATACAATCGAATCTAGACAAATCTAAATCAACTAATTTAGGTCAGAGGGCGTACTACTTATGAATCAGTTTTAGAGCATATCCCTCCAATCCATATTACTACTTGCCACTGAAATGGATGTTTCTAAAAAGTGTTTTAGTGCTAGATACACCCATTTCAACGATAAGTAGTATGAATCGGAGGGAGTATCAATTTTGATTCAAATGATACATATTTCGATCAAATTTATACAAGCCCACCGGAGATTGTCAAAGCATACTCCCTCTGACCCATATTAGCACTAAAACTTGATTAGATACGTTCATATCTAGATGAATCTAAGTCAACTAATATGGGTCAGAGGGAGTATCAAATTTATTCAAATCATACATATATTTTAAGTCGCAGAATTTTGGTTCAAACTGGGCTCAAATTTGTCCCAATACTAAGTGGACGGTGAGCTAGCCACCCTCCCTGTTGCATCCATCCGGCCACGAGGTACATCTGGCCTTCACCATCGAAGTGCACCTCAACGTGCCAGCGGCGGTCGCGGCCTGCCTCCCACAACATCGGTTCGCAAGGGCTTGATCTGCGCCATCGCGGTGATGTTGTGGATGATGGCTTCAATCATCGTCGCATCGATGACCACTGTAGGCACCGCCACTGCCTCGGTGTCTTTCATCAGCAATGGATCTGGGGAGGTGAACAGGAGTGAGATGGACAGAGAAAAAAATTTAGACGCTTAGATCCTCACCGCCGCACGCCGTTCCAGCCGCCACACTTGGATCTGCGTCGCTACAAGCCGTTCCGACCCCCATGCTTAGGTCCGTGCCACCGCACGTCGTTCCGCCCGCCAGGGTTAGATCCGCGCCGCCACACGCCGTTCCGACCCCCACGCTTAGATCTGCACCGGCGCACGCCGTTCGGACCGCCAGGATTAGATCCGCACCGCCGCACGCCGTTTGTATCGCCACGCTTAGAACCGCGTCGCCGTACGTCGATAGGAGGGGAGGAAGATGTAGCTGGTATACGTGTGATAGGAAAAGGGAGGGAGAGATATCCAACCCGTCGGCTCTCCTCTGTGTACATTGTAGGTGCGCCCATTGGGAGAGAGAGACCTCCGGCCGTCGGATCATGATGTATCCAACGGTGGTTGGCCAAGATCCGTGTGACATACATCTCGACCAATCAGAGCGAATCCAAACTAATGTGGCTGGTATACGTGTGACATGGAAAGGGAGGGAGAGACATCTAGCCTGTCAGGCTCTCCTCTCTGTACAGGTAGGTGCACCCATCGGGAGAGTGACCTCCAGCCCGTCGGATCATGATGTATCCTACGATGGTTGGCCAAGATCCGTGTGACATACATCTCGACCAATCAGAGTGCATCAGCCAAACTGCGCGCAAGTTGAGCTGTTGTGAGGGTTTGAGTCAGGAGAGAGGGTAAAAGTGAGGAAAACTTTAGCGGGAGGGGAAAAGTGAGGAAAACTTTAGAAGGAGAAAACTGAGTAGAGCTAAGGAAAACAAGGGCACTAATATAAAAAATGAGTAAGGGAAATTCAAGCTTTTGGCATAATGTGTTATTTGAAGAAAATAATTCATCTTGGCCGACATTATATTGTTTGCAACTCAAATATACACAAGTGTTTCAGATTTGGCCTCATTTAGACAAAGTATATTTTGGGATGGGTTATTTTGGAGGTCGATCGAGTAGAAAGCCATGCATCTTCATAGCTAGTAGCTCATTCAAAGAAGGGTTTAAGAAGTGGTTTAGGGGATAAGTCCATTTCTCTTTATTTCCTTTTCCTTTATTATTCATGCTAGGTTGTAGGCAACATAACAATACTCCATTTGAAGTTTGCACTATGTTTTAACTTTTTTTGAATTAAACTAACCCTAAAACCATTTTTTGAATTTAATCACTTAGAAAAAAATGTGGCTGATTACAAGTTAATCCAAAATTTCCAATTTCATATGGATAAATCCAAGATACACAAGTGTGCCAAATTTTTGATCAATTGGACAATGTTTAAGACATGAACTAGCTAAACCCCATGTGTTGACCACATGTCGAGGGAAAAACTGAGCAGTGCTAAGCAACTAGGTGCATGACCATAGAAACTTGCAATAACATATACATTATGGGATTATCCAACATACAAATTTGAGAGCGTCACACTAGTTCGAATTCAATACAAACATTGACAATAGTTCAAATTTATCATACAAATTCAAATTAATAATTCAAATCCATTTATTCTTGCTCCTAGTGTTTTTAGATGGGTTCACCACCTTGCTCCTGGTGATCCTAGCTGGAATATTCTCGGAGTCCACCATCAGCTTCTTCCGTTTTTTCCCTTTGTTATTTTTCTCTACATCCAATGAATCAAGTGCTTTAGTCTGTCATACAATTGGTTCAATCACGTTTCGATCCTCTGGTTCATACGGTTCAAAAAGCTTTGCTTCTATTTCATCAATATCCGCTCGTGTAATTCCTTTACGCTTGAACTCTGCTTCAATCTCCCACACAGTTGATATAATCTCCTCTCGATCGACTGTTTCAATCTCCTCTCGATCGGCTGGTTCAATCTCCCCTGCATTTGGTTTAATCTCCTATGCATTTGGTTCAATCTCCTCTCGATCCATTGGTTCAATATCCCCTGCATTTGGTTCAATCTGCTCTGTATTTGGTTCAATCTCCTCTCGATCAGTTGGTTCAATCTGTAATGTATCCATTGCTTCATTCTGCTCTCATTCAAACACCTTATTCTCATATGCATTTGCTGCTCCCGCCTGATCATCCTCCATAAGCTGAGTCCACTGCATTTTTACAAAGCCTAGCAATGTGCCCTAGGATCTCACAACGTTTGCACTTACGTCATCGAGGTGGTGCACCACCCTCTGCACTAGCTCTTATCATATTCTTCCTTGGCCTACCTGCTGGTCTAGTAAAAACTGGAGGGTATAGCTTGAAGCCTGGATCCACTTCCATCCATTGGTCTTTTCCCAACAAGGCTGGAACATTCTGAGCATATGATGCCCTAAATTTGGCAACCGAGAAATACTCTAACACGTACTGATCAACTTCACCTCTTCACCTCCTAGAATACCCATGAAAAAACAATGCATGTATGCAGGGTTTTCCACAGAGCTGCCATTGCCTACAATGGCATGTCCTATCAACCAAACTCACTAGATACCTCCATTGCCTATCTTTACTATCAGTGTATGTTACCTCAGCCTCCATTCCTCTTCTAATGCATTTTATCTTCAATTGTTTTTCCTTGGAATGCAAATCCTTAATCAAAGATGGGAGGATGAGATGGCCAACATATACTGTTGATGCAATTCTTTGACGCAAATCAATCTTTATCATGATCATCTGCCTAATCTTATCAAATATTTACCACATCATAAGCCCTTCAATGACTTCACCTTTGCATTGAAACTCTCTGCAAGGTTACTTGTTACATAGTCTACCTTGAAAATTTGATTGAATCATCTTCTTGACCACACCATTCCATGATTTGCATCCAAGTACTCCTTCACTGCAGGTTTTTATTTATACAACACTTCCAAATGATACGGATGCTTCCTCAAATTGTATGTGTATGAAGCTGGCCATAGGTTGCCAGTATAAACTTTACCCTTGAATTTATTTGTAAAATTCTGCACTAAGTGTCGCATACATTCCCTATGCTCCAATCCGGGGAATACTGCTTCTACATCTTTCTCCAAACCTTTACAAGCGTCCGTGTGGATAGTAAGTCCTAGTGGATGACCTATAAGGTCGCGCAAATTCTCAAAAAATCAAGTCCAACTTTCCTCTGACTCAATCTCCAAAACTCCATAAGCAACAAGGAACATCCAATTGTGGCCATCAACTGCAGTAGAAGCTACTAGCTGTCCTTTAAATCTGCCATGAAGAGTTGTTGCATCCATAGCCAAATAAGGTCTACAACCATCCAAAAACCCTTGCCGGCAAGCTTTGAAACAAACAAAAGCCCTTCTAAAGCACTCCTTCTCCATTGTCTTTCCTCTTATTTTGTACTGAACTTTATGCCTGTCTATTTGTACAACACTACCTGGACTAGCCATCTCCACTTCAGCTTTCAGCTGTAAAGAAACTGAAAACTTTCATTCCATGGACCATTGATCCTCTCAAGAGCCATTTCCTTTGCATAGAACATCCTCATGTAGGGTAGTGTAATATTAAACTTTTTAGAAACATCTTTTATGAGCGTTGTTGCACCAAGTGATGGGTTCGCTCTCATCCAATCCATGATTGCATCTGCCAACCACCTAGTCTTTGCTAGTTTTGTTTTGTCCTTTGGCTTTCCCCCTTGAGGTGGACAAGAATGTTTGAACCGGTTAATTTTTATCTGAAACATAATAAAAATGTCAGGTACAGCTAACAAACTCTACACAATGATCTAAAATACACAACTGGTTGTAATACCTGAACCAAACTGCTCCTGAGCATAGTGGATGCATGCATCCTCCACCTACACCTCTTGTATGGGCACTTCATTGTGAACCTTGCTGGCTCACTCTTAATGACATCATAATCATTATTGGTGCGAATGCAATATGTAGTAAGGGAATTACGACAGTCCCGTATCGTTTCAAATACGGTGCCTTTTGAAATCTTAGGATCCTTCCTGTACCACTCAATTACTGGCAAGTCCTCACCATCGTACTCAGCTAAAATGAGGTTATCATTGTTCTCCTCGTTCTCTTTGTCATCAGTGTCATAAAATCTGACACCCTGGGCAATTTCATCCGTGTATTGATCCCCTAGTGCATGTTTACCGAATCTATCTACAAATTCAGGAAACATCAACTCATCCTCATCATCTAGTGGAGGCGCTCCCTCGTTAGGCTCTGTCTCGTCCTCCACATTGGCCACATGAGCGGTTTGGCTTACACTCGCAATGCGAATAGATGGTACTGTTGTGGACCTATAAGGATCTCCGAGGCACACACTATTAGCAGAGACATCAGAGACACATGATGTCCGACAACCTGATGATGCGTGACCACCAGATGGTGATTTAACACTCTTTCCCATGTGCTGAAATTTAGGTTGCACATGTAGACGAATTCGACCAAAACTTCACTAGTTAGTAGGAGCAATCTTTGCTCGCTAATGTTGAAATATTGCAAATCAACTGAATCGCCACTGCTCGAGGGGAATTTACAATAGATTTTATCTATAAAATCTCTGAGAGGTTGCAACCACCGTTGGGAAGTAAAATCCAGAGAGATATTGTTCACAACCACGAATTCCGCTAGTATCCAGTCTAATCGCCAGCCGAAATGCCAGCACTGGATCAATCCTATTCGAAAAGCAAGGCAGTTAGTTGAGCACCAGCGATTCATGCTCAAATATTGCTAATAATCAACCCACAAAGGGAAACGATGCTTACCCAGATGGAATCCACGCGTTAGATCCCTGCGGTTCCACCAAATATTCTCCGTGCTCGACGCGGATGGACGGTACATCAGCTGACGTTGCATACTGTTCCGCAAAGGGATAGATCTAGCGTGGGGCGGGAGCGGAGCCGGTGGTGGAGTGGGCTCCGCGGCTAGGGGGAGGGGCGGCTCTAGGCCGAGGACGACATAAGGTAGGAGGGCACTACGATGGGGCAGCAGAGGGGCGGTATGGGAGCTGTTCTAGGCTCGGGGGGAAGCGAATGCTTTGGGTGAGCGAGAATTATCGGTTCGATGTGTCTCCATGCGGCCCCACCTTTCACCGCGTATTCAAGACCCGTCCCAACGCGGCCCCACCCTTCACCACATATGCAGGACCCGTCCCAACATGGCCCCACCCGTCAGCATGTAACGATCGAGGCCACGTAACATAACGCTCAATGCACGACCTGGTCCAACACGGTCCCACCAGTCAGCATGTAACGGTCAAGCCTTCGACCTGACGGCATCCCTCCGTCCGAGCGCCTGTGAGAGTTTCGTAACATGGCGAGGGGAAAGTGAGGAAAAGTTAAGCGACCAGAGAAAACTGATTACAACTACCACGGGCACGAAAATAAAAATCCATTTATTTAAAAGGCCAATTAACCAAAAATGACCCTAGGCATTTTCTAAAAATAAAGTAAAAATAGTTCAAAATAGGAAAAATGCAAGGATTCTAAATCCTATTTTTATGGAATTATTAAAAATATTTTTAATAGGATAAAAATTCCAAGTACTTCCTCCAGTCCATATTAATTGTCACTCAATTTGATGTATTTATCGCTAAAACATGTGTAGATACATCCATATCTGTGACACGTAATATGGATCGGAGAGACTAAGTTATTTGACTTAATTAAATACCTTAAAATAAGTAAAAATACTCAAAAATTCATATAAGCCTAAATAATATTCCTAAAAATGAGAGAATATTTTTTCAAATCCATAAATTCACAATTTTAATTTAAATAAGATTTATATAATGCATATATATGAAACTTCTAAAGTAAAATTCAAATAAACCCTAAAAAGGGGAATTGATCTAAAATCATAACAACTCAAATCAATAGGATTTGAAAGCAATTGAGTGAACTCATTTGCATGGCATATACTTGCATTAAAAGCATATTGGTTTTTGAAAGCATTGTGTTTATAAAAAATGATTGCTTTTTACAGAACCCGAGGTCAAGGGTCAACTCAAACCTTCGAAGTCCATTATCTCGCAGTTACTAGGCAAGTTAAACCTTGCATAGAATTGGCAAATTCAACCTTGCACAACTCTTGCAAGTTATATTTAGCAAATAATTTTCTAAAAGTATCAAAAATGTTCCTACAAAAGCAAAAAAAAATTATGTATGAAATGAATGAATAGAAGGTAAATGGAAACCACAATGTGAGATGTTGTAGGAATAGATTCCATTGTACCAAGATAACTTAGGAGTAAACAACACTTGTAGTCAGTTATTCCAAGGCGTCGTATAAACCGCGTTGACCACAAATCTTGGAATGGGAGGGGCGAGTCAGAAGTTTTGCTTCATTGCGTGTAACTTCAGATGACTAAGTTGGGATGTATTCTCGAGAGGAAATACAGTGGATAGGATCCCGTAACGTCCCCATATTGTGCTGCAAGATGAAAACTTAGTATCTCTGAAAATATAGCATTTGAGCAGCGATCGTTGACCGGGTTTAGTGCAAAGGAAGGAACGCGAAATTAGGTAGAGCTCGATATAACTTGGAGACACTTGGTAACGGACCACACACCTAAGGAAGTGTGTTTAGGCAATAAGGCCAGGGATGTTTGTGGGAAAAGTAGCGCATCTCTCGTGAGTGTATAAAACGTGTCATGATACTCCGGGAAATAATGGATTGCAAACGTAAAATGGAAAAGAACTCAAGAAAGTTCTAACAACCCGTGAAAACTGAGGGCATAGTTTTTCTATAGTAAAAACAATCTTTGATAAAAACCAGTTTTAAAACCAAAAAGGAAACTTGGATGTTTGAATCCACGGTTGCACAACCAATTATATAAGTTGCTGAGTACGGTCATGAAGGGTTTCGCGGCATAGTAAATCAAAATTTTCTATGGATGCGAACAGAGGGAAATCCAAGATCTAATCTAGGAGATGCAAACAATGAGAGAGATTGGATTAGATCTTCATACCCTTGAAGATTCGCACAGCGGAACGTTCGTCGGAACGTGGGTGATGTAGTCGTACTCGCTTCTCCTCCTCGCGATCCGATCCGATCTAGCACCACAAGTGGCGGTGCCTCCGTGAGATGCACACGTGAAGCACCTCGATGTCTCCTCCTTCCTCGGTCCAACAAGTATGGTGGAGAGACGGATTGGATCTACAACACGACGGCGTGGTGTATATGGTGGAGAGTTTCTGCAGCAGGGCTTCGCCTACACGCAGTCGGGAGGGAGAGAGAGAGGAGGGCAGCAGGGCGACTGGCTTGAGGGGAAGGTGTGTGGGGGTGGTGCGCCCCCAGACCTCTTTATATAGAGGGGTGGGCGGCATCCCAAGCCCCTCCCCCAAGCCAAGGCCGGCGGCCAAAGGAGGAGGAGTGGGGGGCAAGGAACCCCCCCCCCTTCTAGAAGCTCCAATTAGGGTTTTACCCTAGTTGGCCGGTTGGGCCCTATGGGGCCTTGTGCCCCTGGCCCAATGCAGCCAGGGCACTCCCTCATAGGCCCATGCCCCCTCCCGGAATGTGGGGCCACGTTGGTCCCCTTCCGGAAGGTTCTAGAAGCTTCCGGTATAATACCGATTAACCCGGAACAATTCCGAACTCCAAAAACTGAACTGCCTTATATGAATATTATTCTCCGGACCACTCCGGAACCTCTCGTGATGTCCCGGATCCCATCAGATACTCCGAACAAAAACTCATAAACCAATTATCCAATCTATCCTAGCGTCGAGACACGTTAAGTGTGTGACCCTGCGGGTTTGAGAATATGCAGACATGATCTTCTATCAATAATCAACAGCGGGGTCTGGAAACCCATATTGACTCCCACACATTCATCGATGATCATATCGGATGAACCACGATGCCAGGATTCAATCAATCCCATATATATATTCCCTTCGTCTCGCGATATTTTACTTGCCCGAGATTCGATCGTCGGTACCGTCATACCTAGTTCAATCTCGTTCACAGCAAGTACTTTTCTCGTTCCGTAATCCGATATCCCTTTGTGATTAATTCCTTAACCACATGCTTGCAAGCGGTGTTGATATTGATTACCGAGTGGGCCCAAAGTATATCTCTCCGACTTGGGAGGGACAAATCCCATCTCGATACATACAACCCAACAGATACTTTCCGATCACCTGAGAGACACCTTTATGATCACCCACTCATAGGATGACGTTTGATGACCTCAAAGCTTTCTTCCGATACCAGGGAGTTGTATTATCTCATGGTCTAAGGAATACAATATTTGACATAAGAAAATCTTCGCAAAGACGAACACGATGACACGATCTAATTGCTTCGCTTAGTTTGGGTTTGTCCACCATATCATTCTCCCAATGATATGATCTCATTATTAATCGACAACTCATGTCCATGGTTAGGAAACCTTAACCATCATTAATCAATGAGCTAGTCCATAGAGGCGTACTAGGGACACGGTGTTGTTCACAAACCACACAAGTATTAAAGTTTCCGCTTAATACAATTCTAGCATGGAATATAAACATTATCATGAACAAGAATTATAATAATAACATCTTTATTATTTCCTCTAGGGCATAATTCCAACAGTCTCCCACTTGCACTAGAGTCAATAATCTAGTTTATATTTGGCAACAATCTCACACCCATGGCACTGAGGTGTTGATCATGTTTTACACGTGGAAGAGGTTTAGTCAATGGATCTGCAACATTCAGATCTGTATGTACTTTGCTGATCTTCAGATCTCCATCTGCTATATAATCTCGGATTATATGAAACTTGCGATTGATATGCTTGGTCTTTGGATGATATCTTGGTTCCTTAGCGAGTGTTATGGCGCCAGTGTTGTCACACAATATCTCCAGTGGGTCCAATGCACTTGGAACCACGCCAAGCTCAGTGATGAAGTTCCTGATCCAAACTCCTTCACTTGACGCTTCTGCAGCAGCCATGTATTCCGCTTCTACTGTAGATCCCGCGATCACGCTTTGCTTGCAGCTTCTCCAGCTCACAGCTCCTCCATTCAAATATATACACGTATCCTATCTGAGATTTAGAATCATCCTTGTCGGTGTCGAAACTAGCGTCGACGTAACCTTTTACGACGAGCTGTTCATCACCCCCATAGACTAAGAACATTTCTTTAGTTTTATTTAGGTACTTTAGGATGTTCTTCACGGCTGTCCAGTGTTCCACTCCTGGATCACTTTGATATCTGCTCGTCAAACTAAGAGCATTGGACACATCCGGTCTAGTACACAGCATGGCATACATGATAGAACCTATGGCCGAGGCATAGGGAACTTTGCTCATAGCTTCCCTATCATTTACCGTAGCTGGACATTGAGCCTTGCTCAATATCTTACCTGACAACATAGGCACTGAACCTTTCTTTGCCTTATCCATTCTGAACCTTTTCAGAACTTTATCTAGGTATGTACTCTGGCTTAAAGCTATCAGGCGTATTTGTCTATCTCTATAGATTTTGATGCCCAATATATAAGCAGCTTCACCTAGGTCTTTCATTGAAAAACACTTGTTCAAATAACTCTTCACATCGTTAAGCATGTTAATGTCATTTCCGATAATCAATATGTCATCCACATATAGTACCAGAAATGTCACCAAGCTCCCACTCACTTTCTTGTAGATACAAGATTCGTAGCAATTTGGAACAAATCCAAAGCTCTTGATCACTTGATCAAAACGAAGGTTCCAACTCCGAGATGCTTGCTTCAGTCCATAAATGGAACGCTGAAGTTTGCATACTTTATCAGCATCCTTAGGATCGACAAAACCTTCAGGTTGCATCATATACAACTCTTCATCAATGTTGCCATTGAGGAACGCAGTCTTGACATCCATCTGCCATATTTCATAATCATGAAACGCAGCAATTACTAATAAAATCCGAATGGACTTAAACATCGCTACGGGAGAGAAAGCCTCATCGTAGTCAACACCTTGAACTTGTCGAAAACCTTTCGCGACAAGCCGTGCCTTATAGACGGTAACATTACCATCCGCGTCCGTTTTCTTCTTGAAAATCCATTTGCACTCAACGGCCTTTCGGTCGCTGGGAGGGTCCACCAAAGTCCATACTTGGTTTTCGCTCATGGATCCCAATTCGGATTTCATGGCTTCTAGCCATTTCTCAGAGTCCGGGCTCATCATTGCTTCCTCATAGTTCGTAGGTTCACTGTCTTCTACTAACAAGACAGTCAAGACAGGGTTGCCGTACCACTCAGGAGGGGCACGCAACCTTGTCGACCTGCGACGTTCAGTAGCAGCATCGTCCGAAGCTTCATGATCCTTGTCATTAGCTTCCTCTATCGTTGGTGCAGGCGGCACTGGAACAATTTCAGGTGTTGTGCTACTCTCCAATTCAAGAGAAGGTTCAATAACCTCGTCTAGCTCTACTTTCCTCCCACTCACTTCTTTCGAGAGAAACTCCTTCTCAAGAAAGGAACCGTTCTTTGCGACAAACACTTTGCCTTCGGTTCTGTGATAGAAGGTATACCCAATAGTTTCCTTAGGGTATCCTATGAAGACGCATTTCTCCGCTTTGGGTTCGAGCTTGTCCGGCATCAACTTCTTGACGTAAGCTTCGCATCCCCAAACTTTAAGAAACGACAACTTAGGTTTAGCACCAAACCATAGTTCATACGGTGTCGTCTCAACGGATTTTGATGGAGCCCTATTTAAAGTGAATGCAGCGGTTTCTAATGCATAACCCCAAAATGATAACGGCAAGTCAGTAAGAGACATCATCGATCGGACCATATCTAATAGGGTTCGGTTCCGGCATTCAGACACACCATTGCGCTGTGGTGTTCCGGTTGGCGTGAGTTGCGAAACGATTCTGCTTGCTTTAAGATGCGTGAGAAAATCATAACTCAAATATTCACCTCCACGATCGGATCGCAGAAATTTAATCTTTCTGTTACCATGGTTCTCTACTTCATTCTGAAATTCTTTGAACTTTTCAAACGTTTCAGATTTATGTTTCATTAAATAGATATACCCATATCTACTTAAGTCATCGGTAAAAGTGAGAAAATAGCGATATCCACCGCGCGTCGAAACACTCATCGGTCCGCATGCATCGGTATGTATGATTTCCAACAAGTCCGTTGCTCGCTCCATCATACCGGAGAACGGGGTTTTGATCATCTTGCCCATGAGGCATGGTTCGCATGTTTCAAATGATTCAAAATCAAGAGACTCCAAAAGTCCATCAGAATGGAGTTTCTTCATGCGCTTTACACCAATATGACCTAGACGACAGTGCCACAAATAAGTAGTATTATCACTATCTACTTTGCATCTCTTAGCCTCAATGTTATGGATGTGTGTTTCATCCCTTTCGAGATTTAGAAGAAATAAACCATTCACAAGAGGTGCATGACCATAAAAGATGTTACTCATATAAATAGAACAACCATTATTCTCCGATTTAAATGAATAACCGTCTTGCAATAAACACAATCCAGAAATAATGTTCATGCTCAACGCAGGCACATAATAACATTTATGAAGGTTTAAAACTAATCCCGAAGGTAAAACTAAGGAGAGCGTGCCGACAGCCATCACATCAACTCTTGATCCGTTGCCAACGCGCATCGTCACCTCATCCCTCGCAAGCCGCCGTCTATTCCGTAGCTCTTGTTTCGAGTTACAAATATTAGCAACTGAACCAGTATCAAATACCCAGGCACTACAACGAGGGCTAGTAAGGAAAACATCAATAACATGTATATAAAATATACCTTTGATGGTGCCAGCCTTCTTGTCCGCTAAGTACTTCGGACAGTTGCGCTTCCAGTGACCCTTGTCCTTGCAATAGAAGCACTCAGTGTCCGGCTTAGGACCAGACTTGAGCTTCTTCTCAGCAGGGGCAGCGCGCTTGCCGCCGCCCTTCTTGAAGGGCTTCTTTGCACCCTTACCTTTCTTGAAGGTGGGGGGCTTTTTGACCATCAACACATGATTATCCTTCTTAATGTCCACCTCCGCAGCCTTCTGTTGGAATTATGCCCTAGAGGCAATAATAAAGATGTTATTATTATAATTCTTGTTCATGATAAAGTTTATGTTCCATGCTAGAATTGTATTAAGCGGAAACTTTAATACTTGTGTGGTTTGTAAACAACACCGTGTCCCTAGTACGCCTCTATGGACTAGCTCATTGATCAATGATGGTTAAGGTTTCCTAACCAGAGACATGAGTTGTCAATTGATAATGAGATCATATCATTGGGAGAATGATATGGTGGATAGACCCAAACAAAGCAGAGCAATTAGATCGTGTCATCGTGTTCGTCTTTGCGAAGCTTTTCCTATGTCAAATATTGTATTCCTTAGACCATGAGATAATGCAACTCCCTGGTATCGGAAGAAAGCTTTGAGGTCATCAAACGTCATCCTATGAGAGGGTGATCATAAAGGTGTCTCTCAGGTGATCGGAAAGTATCTGTTGGGTTGTATGTATCGAGATGGAATTTGTCCCTCCCAAGTCGGAGAGATATACTTCGGGCCCACTCGGTAATCGATATCAACACCGCTTGCAAGCATGTGGTTAAGGAGTTAATCACAAAGTGATATCGGATTACGGAACGAGTAAAGTACTTGCTGTGAACGAGATTGAACTAGGTATGACGGTATCGACGATCGAATCTCGGGCAAGTAAAATATCGCGAGACGAAGGGAATATATATATGGGATTGATTGAATCCTGGCATCGTGGTTCATCCGATATGATCATCGATGAATGTGTGGGAGTCAATATGGGTGCCCAGACCCCGCTGTTGATTATTGATAGAAGATCATGTCTGCATATTCTCGAACCCGCAGGGTCACACACTTAACGTATCTCGACGCTAGGATAGATTGGATAATTGGTTTATGAATTTTTGTTCGGAGTCTCGGATGGGATCCGGGATATCACGAGAGGTTCCGGAATGGTCCGGAGAATAAGATTCATATAAGGCAGTGCAGTTTTTGGAGTTCGGAATTGTTCCGGGTTAATCGGTATTGTACCGGAAGCTTCTAGAACCTTCCGGAAGGGGACCAACGTGGCCCCACCTTCCGGGAGGGGGCATGGGCCTATGAGGGAGTGTCCTGGCCGCATTGGGCCAGGGGCACAAGGCCCCATAGGGCCCAGCCAATTCTAGAGAGATTTGACTCGTTTAAATCTCGGGATAGAATTTCTAGATAAGGGAGAGTTTAAATCGTTTAAACTAGAGATAGGATTTCTAGATAAGGGAGAGTTTAAATTGTTTAAACTAGAGATAGGCTTGGAGGAGGGGCAAGGGCTAGCCGCCCCCCCTCTATATATAGAGGGGTGGTGCGCCCCCTCCCCCCCACACACACCTTCCTCCAAGCCCTGGCAGCCTTGCTACCTTCCTCTCTCCCTCCCGACTGTTTGTAGGCGAAGCCCTGCAGCAGAAATTATCCACCATATACACCACGCCGTCGTGTTGTAGATCCAATCTATCTCTCCACCATACTCGCTGGTCCGAGGAAGGAGGAGACGTCGAGGTGCTGCACGTGTGCATCTCACGGAGGCACCGCCACTTGTGGTGCTAGATCGGATCGGATCGCGAGGAGGAGAAGCGAGTACGACTACATCACCCACGTTCCGACGAACGTTCCGCTGTGAGAGTCTTCAAGGGTATGAAGATCTAATCCAATCTCTCTCGTTGTTTGCATCTCCTATATTAGATCTTGGCTTTCCCTCTGTTCGCTCCGTAGAAAATTTTGATTTACTATGCCGCGAAACCCTTCAGTGGTATCAGAGCTAGATCTATGCGTAGATGTGTTTCACGAGTAGAACGCAACATGGTTGTTGCGGGCGTTGATGTTTTCTGTTGCAAGCCTCTTGTTTGTGTTCTTCTTATGACTCGGGATAGTGAGATTGAAGCGGTCCAGGCCAACCTTACGCGACGTCGTTCGCGAGACCGGCTCCGCACTTGACGTGTGGCTTGTTCCACACATGCGGCTGGTGGATGTCAGTTTCTCTCACTATAGTTGTCATGGGATTAACACCGGAGTTTGGCAACCATAATATCACCGTTGTGGCTTTCCGTAGGTAAGAATCGTTCTTAACATCTACTCCCATAAAGCCACGTAAAACATGCAACAACAAAGTAGAGGCGTCTAACTTGTTTTTGCAGGGAGTGTTTTCTGTGATATGGTATGGCCCAAGATGTGATGTGTATATTGTATGCGATGATCATGTTTTGTAATGTTTCACGACTTGCATGTCGATGAGTACACAACCGGCAGGAGCCATATGGTTGTCTTTATAATTGTGTATGACCTGCGAGTCAACTTCTTATACGCCATGTAATAGCTTTACTTTATCGCTAAGTAGTTAGCAATAGTTGTAGTTGCTATTCGTGGTGGAGGCAATCATGGTGGAGTGATGGAGATCATGCCGGAACGCACAAGATGGAGATCATTGCGCGAAGATTGGCTATACCATGTCACATAAAGTTATATGCATGTGATGTTTATCCTTTTATGTATCTTATCATGCTTAGATCGCGACGGTAGCATTATAAGATGATTCCTCACTTAAAGATCAAGATAAAAACTGTGTTCTCCCCAAGTATGCACCGTTGCGAAAGTTCGTCGTGTCCAAGCATCACGTGATGATCGGGTGCTATAGACTCTATGCTCACATACAACGGGTGCAAGCCAGTTTTTGCACACGCGGAAATACTTGGGTCTAACTTGACGAGCCTAGCATGTACAGACATGGCCTCGGAACACAAGAACCGAAAGGTTAAGCATGAGTCATATGAATGATATGATCGACACTTCGTTGTCCACCATTGAAACCACATCTCTTCTCGTGATGATCGGATTAGGTGTGGTGAATTTGGATCGTGTTCACTAAACAACTTGAGGGATGTTGAATTTAGTGGGAGTTCATCTAGTAATTTGATTAAGTTGAACTATTTATCATGAACATAGTCTAAATTGTACTTGCAAATACTGTAGATCCAATGGCCAAGTCCAACTTCAACTTCAACGTTTTTGCTGAGAAAGAAAAGCTTAGAAACAATGGGTCTAACTTCACCAATTGGTTCCGCAATCTAAGAATCATTCTGTCTGGCGGACAAAAGGACTATGTCCTTGAGAAAGCGTTAGGTAACCCCCCTGCTGCAACTGCGCCGGCTGATGAGAAAGCTGTCTATCAGTCGCGCAAAGATGATTATGGTGTGATTAAGAGCACCATGTTGTTTGCTATGGAACCGGAGCTTCAAAATCGTTTTGAAACCTATCCCGGGCCCTTTGAGATTCTCGAGGAGCTGAAAACCATGTTTCAGACTCAAGCCCGTTCTGAGAGATATGAGATCTCTGAGAAGTTCTTTAACTGCAAGATGGAGGAAGGGAGTTCCGTTAGTGAGCACGCCATAAAGATGTCGGGCTACACTCAACGCCTTGAGCAACTGGAATGCACGATTCCAGAGGAGCTCAAGATTGACAGGGTTCTGCAATCACTCCCTCCCAGCTACAAAAGTTTTGTAGTGACTCATAATCAGATTGGTTCCACTGATATGATCACCGAGCTCTTCGCAAAGCTGAAGGCTGCGGAAGTGGACATCAAGAAGGATAATCATGTGTTGATGGTCAACAAGCCCTCCTTTAAGAAAGGTAAGGGAGCAAAGAAGCCCTTCAAGAAGGGCGGCGGCAAGCGCAATGCCCCTGCTGAGAAGAAGCTCAGGTCTGGTCCTAAGCCGGACACTGAGTGCTTCTATTGCAAGGACAGGGGTCACTGGAAGCGCAACTGTCCGAAGTACTTAGCGGACAAGAAGGCTGGCACCATCAAAGGTATATTTGATATACATGTTATTGATGTTTTCCTTACTAGCCCTCGTTGTAGTGCCTGGGTATTTTATACCGGTTCAGTTGCTAATATTTGTAACTCGAAACAGGAGCTACGGTATAGACGGCGGCTTGCGAGGGATGAGGTGACGATGCGCGTTGGCAACGGATCAAGAGTTGATGTGATGGTCGTCGGCACGCTCTCCTTAGTTTTACCTTCGGGATTAGTTTTAAACCTTAATAAATGTTATTATGTGCCTGCGTTGAGCATGAACATCATTTCCGGATCGTGTTTATTGCAAGACGGTTATTCATTTAAATCGGAGAATAATGGTTGTTCTATTTATATGAGTAACATCTTTTATGGTCATGCACCTCTTGTGAATGGTTTATTTCTTCTAAATCTCGAAAGGGATGAAACACACATCCATAACATTGAGGCTAAGAGATGCAAAGTAGATAGTGATAATACTACTTATTTGTGGCACTGTCGTCTAGGTCATATTGGAGTAAAGCGCATGAAGAAACTCCATTCTGATGGACTTTTGGAGTCTCTTGATTTTGAATCATTTGACACATGCGAACCATGCCTCATGGGCAAGATGATCAAAACCCCGTTCTCCGGTATGATGGAGCGAGCAACAGACTTGTTGGAAATCATACATACCGATGTATGCGGACCGATGAGTGTTTCGACGCGCGGTGGATATCGCTATTTCCTCACTTTTACCGATGACTTAAGTAGATATGGGTATATCTATTTAATGAAACATAAATCTGAAACGTTTGAAAAGTTCAAAGAATTTCAGAATGAAGTGGAGAACCATCGTAACAAAAAGATTAAGTTTCTACGATCCGATCGTGGGGGCGAATATTTGAGTTATGATTTTCTCACGCATCTTAAAGCAAGCGGAATTGTTGCGCAACTCACGCCACCCGGAACACCACAGCGCAATGGTGTGTCTGAACGCCGAAATCGAACCCTATTAGATATGGTCCGATCGATGATGTCTCTTACTGATTTGCCGTTATCATTTTGGGGTTATGCATTAGAAACCGCTGCATTCACTTTAAATAGGGCTCCATCTAAATCCGTTGAGACGACACCGTATGAACTGTGGTTTGGTGCTAAACCTAAGTTGTCGTTTCTTAAAGTTTGGGGATGCGAAGCTTACGTCAAGAAGTTGATGCCGGACAAGCTCGAACCCAAAGCGGAGAAATGCGTCTTCATAGGATACCCTAAGGAAACTATTGGGTATACCTTCTATCACAGAACCGAAGGCAAAGTGTTTGTCGCAAAGAACGGTTCCTTTCTTGAGAAGGAGTTTCTCTCGAAAGAAGTGAGTGGGAGGAAAGTAGAGCTAGACGAGGTTATTGAACCTTCTCTTGAATTGGAGAGTAGCGCAGCACCTGAAATTGTTCCAGTGCCGCCTGCACCAACAATAGAGGAAGCTAATGACAAGGATCATGAAGCTTCAAACGATGCTGCTACTGAACGTCGCAGGTCGACAAGGTCGCGTGCCCCTCCTGAGTGGTACGGCAACCCTGTCTTGACTTTCTTGTTGGTAGAAGACAGTGAACCTACGAACTATGAGGAAGCGATGATGAGCCCAGACTCTGAGAAATGGCTGGAAGCCATGAAATCCGAATTGGGATCCATGAGCGAAAACCAAGTATGGACTTTGGTGGATCCTCCTAGCGACCGAAAGGCCGTTGAGTGCAAATGGATTTTCAAGAACAAAACGGACGCGGATGGTAATGTTACCGTCTATAAAGCACGGCTTGTCGCAAAAGGTTTTGACAAGTTCAAGGTGTTGACTACGATGAGACTTTCTCTCCCGTAGCGATGTTTAAGTCCATTCGGATTTTATTAGCAATTGCTGCGTTTCATGATTATGAAATATGGCAGATGGATGTCAAGACTGCTTTCCTCAATGGCAACATTGATGAAGAGTTGTATATGATGCAACCCGAAGGTTTTGTCGATCCTAAGGATGCTAGTAAAGTATGCAAACTTCAGCGTTCCATTTATGGGATGAAGCAAGCATCTCGGAGTTGGAACCTTCGTTTTGATCAAGTGATCAAGAGATTTGGATTTGTTCCAAATTGCTACAAAGCTTGCATCTACAAGAAAGTGAGTGGGAGCTCGGTGACGTTTCTGGTACTGTATGTGGATGACATATTGATTATCGGAAATGACATCAACATGCTTAACGATGTGAAGAGTTATTTGAACAAGTGTTTTTCAATGAAAGACCTAGGTGAAGCTGCTTATATATTGGGCATCAAAATCTATAGAGATAGACAAAGACGCCTGATAGCTTTAAGCCAAAGTACATACCTAGACAAAGTTCTGAAAAGGTTCAGAATGGATAAGGCAAAGAAAGGTTCAGTGCCTATGTTGTCAGGTAAGATATTGAGCAAGGCTCAGTGTCCAGCTACGGTAAATGATAGGGAAGCTATGAGCAAAGTGCCTTATGCCTCGGCCATAGGTTCCATCATGTATGCCATGCTGTGTACTAGACCGGATGTGTCCAATGCTCTTAGTTTGACGAGCAGATATCAAAGTGATCCAGGAGTGGAACACTGGACAGCCGTGAAGAACATCCTAAAGTACCTAAATAGAACTAAAGAAATGTTCTTAGTCTATGGGAGTGATGAACAGCTTGTCGTAAAAGGTTACGTCGATGCTAGTTTCGACACCGACAAGGATGATTCTAAATCTCAGACAGAATACCTTTATATTTTGAATGGAGGAGCTGTGAGCTGGAGAAGCTGCAAGCAAAGCGTGATCGCGGGATCTACAGTAGAAGCGGAATACATGGTTGTTGCAGAAGCGTCAAGTGAAGGAGTTTGGATCAGAAACTTCATCACTGAGCTTGGCGTGGTTCCAAGTGCATTGGACCCACTGGAGATATTGTGTGACAACACTGGCGCCATAGCACTCGCTAAGGAACCAAGATATCATCCAAAGACCAAGCATATCAACCGCAAGTTTCATATAATCCGAGATTATATAGCAGATGGAGATCTTAAGATTAGCAAAGTACATACGGATCTGAATGTCGCAGATCCATTGACTAAACCTCTTCCACGTGTAAAACATGATCAACACCTCAGTGCCATGGGTGTGAGATTGTTGCCAGATGTAAACTAGATTATTGACTCTAGTGCAAGTGGGAGACTGTTGGAATTATGCCCTAGAGGCAATAATAAAGATGTTATTATTATAATTCTTGTTCATTATAAAGTTTATGTTCCATGCTAGAATTGTATTAAGCGGAAACTTTAATACTTGTGTGGTTTGTAAACAACACCGTGTCCCTAGTACGCCTCTATGGACTAGCTCATTGATCAATGATGGTTAAGGTTTCCTAACCATAGACATGAGTTGTCAATTGATAATGAGATCATATCATTGGGAGAAGGATATGGTGGATAGACCCAAACAAAGCAGAGCAATTAGATCGTGTCATCGTGTTCGTCTTTGCGAAGCTTTTCCTATGTCAAATATTGTATTCCTTAGACCATGAGATAATGCAACTCCCTGGTATCGGAAGAAAGCTTTGAGGTCATCAAACGTCATCCTATGAGAGGGTGATCATAAAGGTGTCTCTCAGGTGATCAGAAAGTATCTGTTGGGTTGTATGTATCGAGATGGAATTTGTCCCTCCCAAGTCGGAGAGATATACTTCGGGCCCACTCAGTAATCGATATCAACACCGCTTGCAAGCATGTGGTTAAGGAGTTAATCACAAAGTGATATCGGATTACGGAACGAGTAAAGTACTTGCTGTGAACGAGATTGAACTAGGTATGACGGTATCGACGATCGAATCTCGGGCAAGTAAAATATCGCGAGACGAAGGGAATATATATATGGGATTGATTGAATCCTGGCATCGTGGTTCATCCGATATGATCATCGATGAATGTGTGGGAGTCAATATGGGTGCCCAGACCCCGCTGTTGATTATTGATAGAAGATCATGTCTGCATATTCTCGAACCCGCAGGATCACACACTTAACGTATCTCGACGCTAGGATAGATTGGATAATTGGTTTATGAATTTTTGTTCGGAGTCTCGGATGGGATCCGGGATATCACGAGAGGTTCCGGAATGGTCCGGAGAATAAGATTCATATAAGGCAGTGCAGTTTTTGGAGTTCGGAATTGTTCCGGGTTAATCGGTATTGTACCGGAAGCTTCTAGAACCTTCCGGAAGGGGACCAACGTGGCCCCACCTTCCGGGAGGGGGCATGGGCCTATGAGGGAGTGTCCTGGCCGCATTGGGCCAGGGGCACAAGGCCCCATAGGGCCCAGCCAATTCTAGAGAGATTTGACTCGTTTAAATCTCGGGATAGAATTTCTAGATAAGGGAGAGTTTAAATCGTTTAAACTAGAGATAGGATTTCTAGATAAGGGAGAGTTTAAATTGTTTAAACTAGAGATAGGCTTGGAGGAGGGGCAAGGGCTGGCCTCCCCCCTCTATATATAGAGGGGTGGTGCGCCCCCTCCCCCCCACACACACCTTCCTCCAAGCCCTAGCAGCCTTGCTACCTTCCTCTCTCCCTCCCGACTGTTTGTAGGCGAAGCCCTGCAGCAGAAATTCTCCACCATATACACCACGCCGTCGTGTTGTAGATCCAATCTATCTCTCCACCATACTCGCTGGTCCGAGGAAGGAGGAGACGTCGAGGTGCTGCACGTGTGCATCTCACGGAGGCACCGCCACTTGTGGTGCTAGATCGGATCGGATCGCGAGGAGGAGAAGCGAGTACGACTACATCACCCACGTTCCGACGAACGTTCCGCTGTGCGAATCTTCAATGGTATGAAGATCTAATCCAATCTCTCTCGTTGTTTGCATCTCCTAGATTAGATCTTGGCTTTCCCTCTGTTCGCTCCGTAGAAAATTTTGATTTACTATGCCGCGAAACCCTTCACCTTCAGCTTTGCGAAGAGCTCGGTGATCGTATCAGTGGAACCAATCTGATTATGAGTCACTACAAAACTTTTGTAGCTGGGAGGGAGTGATTGCAGAACTCTGTCAATCTTGAGCTCCTCTGGAATCTTGCGGTCCAGTTGCTCAAGGCGTTGAGTGTAGCCCGACATCTTAATGGTGTGCTCACTAACGGAACTCCCTTCCTCCATCTTGCAGTTAAAGAATTTCTCACAGATCTCATATCTCTCAGAACGGGCTTGAGTCTGAAACATGGTTTTCAGCTCCTCGAGAATCTCAAAGGGCCCGGGATAGTCTTCAAAACGATTTTGAAGGTCCGATTCCATAGCAAACAACATGGTGCTCTTAATCATCTCTGCGCGACTGATAGACAGCTTTCTCATCAGCCGGCGCAGTAGCAGCAGGGGCGTCACCTAACGCACTCTCAAGGACATAGTCCTTTTGACCGCCAGAGAGAATGATTCTCAGATTGCGGAACCAATTGGTGAAGTTAGACCCATTGTTTCTAAGCTTTTCCTTCTCAGCGAAAACGTTGAAGTTGAAGTTGGATTTATCCATTTGATCTACAATATTTGCAAGTACAAATTAGACTATGTTCATGATAACTAGTTCAACTTTTAATCAAATTACTAGATGAACTCCCACTAAATTCAACATCCCTCAAGTTGTTTGGTGAACATGATCCAAATTCACCACACCTAATCCGATCTTCACGAGAAGAGATGTGGTTTCAATGGTGGACAACGAAGTGTCGATCATATCATTCATATGACTCATGCTTAACCTTTCGGTTCATGTGTTCCGAGGCCATGTCTGTACATGCTAGGCTCGTCAAGTTAGACCCAAGTATTTCCACGTGTGCAAAACTGGCTTGCACCCATTGTATGTGAGCGTAGAGTCTATAGCACCCAATCATCACGTGATGCTTGGACACGACGAACTTTCGCAATGGTGCATACTTGGGGAGAACACAGTTGTTATCTTGATCTTTAAGTGAGCAATCATCTTATAATGCTACCGTCGCGATCTAAGCATAATAAGATACATAAAAGGATAAACATCACATGCATATAACTTTATGTGACATGGTATAGCCAATCTTAGCGTAATGATCTCCATCTTGTGCGTGCCGGCATGATCTACATCACTCCACCATGATTGCCTCCACCACAAATAGCAACTACAACTATTGCTAACTACTTAGCGATAAAGTGAAACTATTACATGGCGTATAAGAAGTTGACACACAGGTCATACACAATTATAAAGACAACCATATGGCTCCTGCCGGTTGTGTACTCATCGACATGCAAGTCGTGAAACATTACAAAACATGATCATCGCATACATTATACACATCACATCTTGGGCCATACCATATCATAGAAAACACTCCCTGCAAAAACAAGTTAGACGCCTCTACTTTGTTGTTGCAAGTTTTACGTGGCTTATGGGAGTAGATGCTAAGAACGATTCTTACCTACGGAAAGCCACAACGGTGATATTATGATTGCCAAACTCCGGTGTTAATCCCATGACAACTATAGTGAGAGAAACTAGCATCCACCAGCCGCATGTGTGGAACAAGCCACACGTCAAGTGCGGAGCCGGTCTCGCGAACGATGTCGCGTAAGGTTGGCCTGGACCGCTTCAATCTCACTATCCCGCGTCATAAGAAGAACACAAACAAGAGGCTTGCAACAGAAAACATCAACGCCCGCAACAACCATGTTGTGTTCTACTCGTGAAACACATCTACGCATAGATCTAGCTCTGATACCACTGAAGGGTTTCGCGGCATAGTAAATCAAAATTTTCTACGGATGCAAACAGAGGGAAAGCCAAGATCTAATCTAGGAGATGCAAACAACGAGAGATATTGGATTAGATCTTAATACCCTTGAAGATTCGCACAACGGAACATTCGTCGGAACATGGGTGATGTAGTCGTACTCGCTTCTCCTCCTCGCGATCCGATCCGATCTAGCACCACAAGTGGCGGTGCCTCCGTGAGATGCACACGTGCAGCACCTCGACGTCTCCTCCTTCCTCGGTCCAGCAAGTATGGTGGAGAGACGGATTGGATCTACAATACGACGGCGTGGTGTATATGGTGAAGAGTTTCTGCAGCAGGGCTTCGCCTACACGCAGTCGGGAGGGAGTGAGAGAGAGGAGGGCAGCAGGGCGACTGGCTTGAGGGGAAGGTGTGTGGGGGTGGTGCGCCCCCAGCCCTCTTTATATAGAGGGGTGGGCGGCAGCCCTAGCCCCTCCCCCAAGCCAAGGCCGGCGGCCAAAGGAGGAGGAGTGGGGGCAAGGAACCCCCCCCCCCTTCTAGAAGCTCCAATTAGGGTTTTACCCTAGTTGGCCGGTTGGGCCCTATGGGGCCTTGTGCCCCTGGCCCAATGCGGCCAGGGCACTCCCTCATAGGCCCATGCCCCCTCCCGGAAGGTGGGGCCATGTTGGTCCCCTTCCGAAAGGTTCTAGAAGCTTCCGGTATAATACCGATTAACCCGGAACAATTCCGAACTCCAAAAACTGCACTGCCTTATATGAATCTTATTCTACGGACCACTCCGGAACCTCTCGTGATGTCCCGGATCCCATCCGAGACTCCGAACAAAAACTCATAAACCAATTATCCAATCTATCCTAGCGTCGAGACACGTTAAGTGTGTGACCCTGCGGGTTCGAGAATATGCAGACATGATCTTCTATCAATAATCAACAGTGGGGTCTGGAAACCCATATTGACTCCCACACATTCATCGATGATCATATCGGATGAACCATGATGCCAGGATTCAATCAATCCCATATATATATTCCCTTCGTCTCGCGATATTTTACTTGCCCGAGATTCGATCGTCGGTACCGTCATACCTAGTTCAATCTCGTTCACAGCAAGTACTTTACTCGTTCCGTAATCCGATATCCCTTTGTGATTAACTCCTTAACCACATGCTTGCAAGCGGTGTTGATATCGATTACCGAGTGGGCCCGAAGTATATCTCTCCGACTTGGGAGGGACAAATCTCATCTCGATACATACAACCCAACAGATACTTTCCGATCACCTGAGAGACACCTTTATGATCACCCTCTCATAGGATGACATTTGATGACCTCAAAGCTTTCTTCCGATACCAGGGAGTTGTATTATCTCATGGTCTAAGGAATACAATATTTGACATAAGAAAAGCTTCGCAAAGACAAACACGATGACACGATCTAATTGCTTCGCTTAGTTTGGGTCTGTCCACCATATCATTCTCCCAATGATATGATCTCATTATTAATCGACAACTCATGTCCATGGTTAGGAAACCTTAACCATCATTAATCAATGAGCTAGTCCATAGAGGCGTACTAGGGACACGGTGTTGTTCACAAACCACACAAGTATTAAAGTTTCCGCTTAATACAATTCTAGCATGGAATATAAACATTATCATGAACAAGAATTATAATAATAACATCTTTATTATTGCCTCTAGGGCATAATTCCAACAGGTCATACTCAAATTATCTTCTTAAATCCTTGCTAGACTATGAGAATATTGAGATAGAGGTAAACAATACAAATAGTGACGACGGAGGGGTCTATTATGAGGAATCAGATCTTTTTGGAG
The DNA here is from genome assembly GCA_910589765.1 of Avena atlantica. NCBI lineage: Eukaryota > Viridiplantae > Streptophyta > Magnoliopsida > Poales > Poaceae > Avena > Avena atlantica. The sequence goes on from OU342736.1 coordinate 443,818,247, forward strand.
GCATTGAAATATTAGACTACGATATAGAATATGGAGCAGACCAAAAAGACCTGGAATCAGAAATTAGAATATTATAGATAAGCCGAGTAGCATAGACCTACTTAAATAAGTTGCTGAGCTCCAATGACATTTAATCTAGTGATGCCGTTTCTACTCAAATTAGCTAGTTTGAATTTCAATATTTTAAGAAGTCCTTAATGGACCGATGAGGATTTTGAAATATGTGAACATTTTTGTTTGAATATAATGAACATGTAAAAGTTGTAGACCTACAATGTTTTTGTTGTACCACTATGAAGGATGTGATATTTTTAAAATGGTACTTCGTGAATATTATGTCTACGACTTGCGCACTACAATGTACAGTGATGTGCTAGGTCACTGTAGCTGGTATCAGAGCAATCTACTACCTTATGTTAGATAACCTAGTAATAGATAAACGTGCGGGAATTGAGCGGCGTAGAACTAAGAATTCTCTAATAATATGATGGTTATTGAAATGAGAATATTCCAGTCATATTAATAGTGCTATAATTCTTACTGTTTGAGTAGCTAATTTACCGACTTAACTCTTTTTATGAACAGTCAGTGATGGCGTGTTTAATGCTTGCGAGAACCGTTAAGAGTTCATGAGTCAATGGATGACTATCGGGTGAATGGACAGATATATTACGTCAGCTTAGCTTCTGACAACTTTTGATTGTTCGCCTAATATCTTAGTAAAAGTATTTTCATACTTTGACCGATGTATCTTGGCGAAATACCGAGTAGCAATATAACTTCCATCTAAGTTAGAGCGTCTTCACTCGTTGGGCGAACCCAGGGCAAAAACCGGACTTCCATCTAAGTTAGAGCGTTTTCGGTCCGCCGAGCTTCCCACTCGCTCGTACCTAGGCCAAGTCCTAGGTTCGGCGAAATTCAGTTAAACTCGGCGAAACATAAGCGAATATAGGCGGATTTTATTAAGTAGGGCAAGAGCGCACATATTACATCGAATTAATAACTAGGAAAAGGCCGCCGCCGCCGTGGTCGACACCGGACGCCGCAACTACAGGCCGAGGCGGGGGTGGTTGCCGGCCTGGATGTGGTCCATGATGCCGACGAGAGTTCACCCTGGAACGCTTCACCAGCGGCGGCGGAAAGCCACATTGTGACGCGACGGCGGCGGCGAGCCCGGCGGTCCGTCGTGCCGGGCGAGTTCCTCGAGGCGCCTGTCGGCGAAGAACTGCCTCCAGAAGACCAGGTTGCCAGGATCCTCGGCGAGATCCGGGTCTTGCATGGCGGCGATAGCCGCCTGGATCTCTCCGACGAGGTCCTCTTCCGCCGGCACCGGCGGAACAGGGATCCCGCCGACGCTGAGTTGCCAGCCGAGGGGGAGATGAGTGTCCAGCGACGCCGTATAGCGCGCCTCGCGGAGCAGCCTGGCTTCCCACGGCGGCATCGTGCGTCGGCCCTCGGTCATGGCTTCTCGGCGGAGTTGGGGAGAAAGAAAGGTGCGAACGTCCGAAGTTCGCCGAAGTTGGGGGTGGTGTGAGAGACTGTGAAAAGAGACGGCGAGATGTACGCCTTTTATATGCAGAGTTCGGCGGCGAGGGCGGGAAGGATGGCGGCGACTCGGCTTCTGTCGCTGACAGGCTGGTCTACTCAGCCAATTCACTGCGTCCGGCGTCCCCAGGGCGTACCCGAGATCCTGGGTTTGGCCTGGGTAGTCCGGACCAAAGTTGGTCTAAATCCGCCGAAAAGAGGTCCCTGGGTACGCGACTAGGCCGATTTTTGGCGTCCGGACGTAATTTCGGCGTCCGAATCGGCCTCCTGGATAGACGAGTAGAGATGCTCTTAGGACTGAATATTATTTTACCATATGGAGAAGCACGCAGTTCAGTTGTAGCATTTGAAATAGCGGTAGTGGAAGCAATAACTATTATTAGGGAGTTTAAATCCAAGAAGTTGGCAGGAACAGTTTTCATGGTTATTCCTTTTGGCGACTTTGGTGAACGAGTTGAGATGGATCACCTTGCATTTGCAAGTGTTGAACCTGTAGTTGCAGCACGATATTTGACCGATGTGCAGCCGTTATCATTTCGTTATTTCATCTCCATGGAAACATGGAGAATGAAATCGATACGTTGTTGGAGGAATATACGGCTGCCGATCTTGCTTGAGGTAGCGATTCTTCACCAGATCTGGAGCCGTTGTTCTTGTTTCTCTGCCGTCCACCACTTCCTCAGTGGTGATCTGACGCCGTTCTTCTCCAGACTACGAGATTTCCTTGAAAATTTGCTCATCGTTTGGTCAGTTTGCAGATCTCTCGCAGTCTGCACCAATTCTGAACGCTGGTAGTATATCTATTCCATGCGTGTAATCCCCTTCAAATTCTGAATGTTGAGATTTCCTTATTCTTGTACCGTGTCTTGAAAATTCTACGGAGTACTTTTTTTTTATTTGAGTGGATACCGATACGTTTGTCAAACCAAACAGGTTTCTGTTTTACCCATTCCGTTACCAGTACCAGCGTAATTCGATTACATTTACATTTACGTTACCGTTTCTCAACCAAACACCTTCTACGAAGCTTTGCTTTTTGTATACAAATTTAGCAGCATACCCTTCTCCGGGGTTACCCACAGAAGTTCAGAAATAGCGTGCAGATCTCTAAATCAGCAAGCAGAACAACGGTGCACTATGTAACAAATTGGCATTTAGCCCATGAAAACATACAAAAACACATACATGATAAATTACTTACAAAGCAAACCAAGAAAGATGTGTATCACAATTACAAAACAGCATATGGCACAAAGCTATCGGAGTAGATACACCCGGCCGGAAACCTAACCGATCATCAAGGCCTCCAAAGAATAAAAAGCTGCGATGGCAAGCAGCTGTCCCCTAATCGTCACCTGCCGAGGACATGGCAAGTGTTCGCCTGGAGATCTCCATGTGGAGTTGCTTTACGAGGTTGATCCAGGCACCAACGCTTTGCCCGTCAATGGTAACCCAGTCAACTATTGTTGCGGCTGGTTGCTCGTACCACTCATCGACCTGGACATTACAAGGGCATCAGTAAGACAAAAGAAGTTGATGGACAAGAGCATAATGCGATCATGCAACTGGAGATGCTGTGTTCAACAAACAAATCAGACAACCAATGTGCTATCACTGGGGGACTATTTGGGTTTGAAGTGGGTTGGGAACAGTACTCCCCGAAGAAGCAGTTCCTGCTATCTAGCACTATCACTTCTCTCATCAGATTACAGTGAGACTATGTTGATATGATGCCCTTGAAGTTCAGACCTTAGTTGATTGGTGATTGCAGTAACAACTTCGCTAAATCAGAATGCTGTGCATGCAAGTTGGTATTACTTACCAAGCCCCTCACACGTCTGCAATCCTCGAAACACCTTTGAGCCTCTTGAACTGCATTTCTCAGTTCTGGCAGCCAACGTTCCGCCACAACCTTTTCTTGTTCACCGGCTAACTTGAGACAATAGTTGGCCACTCTACATAAAGGAAGGGCACATCGGTAAGCATTCTAGAAACATGCAAAAAAGAAACTGAAATTCACTAGGTACGAAATAACAGGGAGACAAAAATGACTCTGGCTTCAAACAGAGATCGGGCTAAAGGGAACTCATGCTATTCATTGGACTGTTGATGAAGTAAAATGTTCTGGAGCAATGGAAGTATACTACAGAAGTGTTTCTTATTTAAAAAAAAAAGAATCCACAATTATTAGCATTGACATTAGCTGCAACCTGCAAGAGGGTTTTATTTGCCTGGTCATCACCCTAGTGTAGATGAGGTTACCTGACCAGAATACCATGCATTGACAAAATAATGCTAAGTAAGCCCATCAATTCAAGGTTTGAGTGTCATCCCATGTAAATCCAATAGAATGTCAGTGAATTTGCAAATGCCAAGTTGCTATCAAGTAGCATGTGGTGCGAAACTGCCTGACCGAAGAAAACATGTATTCTCACCACTTTCCAAACAGTGAAAACATGTTGCACTCCAAAGTTAGAAAATCTATGATGAAATTCAGCACAGTATGGTATAACATGCACCTATGTTTACTATATTTGCGAAAGAACGTAGCATATTGTTAACTTTAACAGGACTACCAGGTACAAGCCTACAAAGAAATTGGAAAATAATCAATATTCACTACGACATGCCAACAAAGAAATGAGAACTGCAGCATACCTACAACCTGTATTCGAACAATGACTGCAATAATATACCCTCTAGATACAGAAAATATCTACCACCGCAGGGGAAAAAATCATACCTTTCATATTCTTGCTGTGCACGGTGTGCACGGTTTAGCAAAACACGATCGTTCTCAGCAAGATTTCTTCGTGTGTGCACCAAATTAATAGCTTTTGATAGATCCTCTAGTATACTAGCTTCAGAACCACAAGGTTTTAAGCAAAACTCCAGTGAACTCAAAACTGATGCTAAGCCAGAATCTGTGCCTTCTCCTGGCGAGACTGTTAAACAAAAAAACAGAGACAGGTGAGTACTCTCTATAACCAAAGAGAAGAACACGAAAATAGTTCATAATGAAGTGGACAAAAGGCACATGGGAAGAGGAAGCACTCTTTGTTGCAACCCGGTGAGTCCAAGCGTAGGTAGATAAGAGAATATATAATTTTAACAGAGTTAGTGCTAAAAGTGTTCCGACAGTTTTCTCTTTAATTTGTGATGACATCGTGCTAAATTATTGATTCTGTTCAGATGGTAACATTAGTTGGATACGGTAGCAAACGCAACTTGACCTTAAGACCTTCACTAATAAACAGATGTCTTGGTCCTACTGGCTAACTGCAACCGAAGATGACTTTCTTTGGGATAAAAGAACTATTTTTATCCTTGCTTGACACAGACTTCACATCAGGGCAAGCATGGAGACTCCCATGGCCACACCACTAGGGAGGGAAGGACACATTCTGCCTTAGCATGGCTTATAATATAGAATATTATTACAAGAAAAAAGAAGAGAAGAACTCCCAACGATACTGTACCAGAATTATACTGAAGAGCAGTAGAAATGCGGCATATTGATGGTATGGCAGATGGATCTCTAGCACCAGCTCTGGCAGTTAACATGGCAGCATGTTTTTCTGCAGCTGCGAGTGCGTCTGAGCCTGTAGCACCATTAGAACCCACAGCCTCCAAAAGGGCCTATGAAGCGGAAACAACAGCAAATGAAATGGAAGATCAATGAGGCAAATCAAAGGACTAGGTTTTCAGAAGAAAAAATAGCATTAACTCAATATGTTACTGACCTGAGGAGTCGCCGGTAACCTGCATAAGCTATTCTCCAAACTTTGACCAAACGCGACTAATTCTCGCTCGATAAGATCTCTCGAGTTAGTTGACATGTCGACCACAGCATTGCATGCAGGAATAATTGTCCTTGATGAATATCCTCTAGCAGATAGCGGTTGTTGCTCCCAAAATGCCGATGCTTCCTATACATGACAATTCAGTATCATTTTTCAAGAAATAAGCATATTTATTGTATCTAAATGGGGAAATGAAAATCGAGATAGGGCCTAACCCCATGAGTCCACACCCCTACCTAGCTCCTATTACCACCATAAAGCTGCCGGCAATTATGGCCAAAAAATCCAATTAATTATTACTTCAAGTGATAATATATTACTTTAGCTTGCTGCACTGCTTTTTGTTCATGCTAACCTACTAATCATGCTGGCAATAGTGAAGATTTGAAATTGCCTTACATTTATGTGTTCATGTCATATCAAACAAATTCTACTGTTGAAAGAAAAAACAAGACATTCCAAACTAACCATGTTGGCCCGTAGAAGAGCACTGTAAATGCACTCGAGTTCTGATCGACGAGCATCAAACTCTTCGATTTTCTTCCACTTCTTTTTAAGAGAATCTTCCGCTTCTTTCCACTCGGCGCATAACTTATACAAACGTTGTACCTCAGATGTTAATGTATTCAAGCTTGCCTTCAATCCAGCAACTTCTCTTTCTTTGGCCCAAACGTCCAGCTAAAATGAGATAGCCAGTATAAGGAAAAGATAGTGGCTTATACAACGTTTTTTATCTTCTGTAATGATATAGTTGCAAAGGGAGAATGCACAACTGGTTAGCTTACAAGAAGCAAGCCCGCACAGCTTTCAGATCGAAAGTTCAACACAATTCTGTAAAAAGAATCTCAACCAGCAGGTCTTGAATAGTGTGAGAACATCCAAATAAATTCTAAGTGCCTACATGAATGCATGGTCTCAAGCTATCATCACATCCTAGTGCCTACTGTTAAAAAGGTCACGTGATAGTGGAAGGCTTCTCTGAACTCAATATGAAATTAGAAATTTGTTTTCTTTATAAACGTATGTTGTTGTTTTGCTATTCATTATAAGCATAAAGATTAGAGTACTATTTTGAAATAGCATCTTAATATATTTTATGGCCTTTATTATATCATGATGACATTCTGAACATGTACCTCCAAGTGCCTGCTGTTGGTCACGTTCTGTGGGGTGTTCCCAGTAGGCAGCTTCTTACTTCCGGTTGTATCAACAGTTCCATGGAGCCGCTGCAAGAGCTTCTGACTTAGAGCTTTAGCTTCTGCAGCTTTATTTAAAGCATCTTCTGTGGCTAAGAACTGCTGAACATGTTCTTTCTGCAAGGTCAAATGCAATACAGAAGTTAACTTCAGTGTCATGTGCCTTGTTTGGATGAGGATCTGGGCATCAGGCACAACAGGAAATTTAAGTGTAGCCAGTGGAGAACAAAGAGTTAGATTTAATTATGAAACTTTTTTGGTAACAGAACAGGATAACAAGAAACAGAGCTGTGAAATGTCTGGAGAATATAAAAAGGCCATTCTAGAATAACAAACCCTAAATCATAACTTGACATCGATTTCTGAGAACAAAGAGATAAAGTAACGAAATACAGAAGATGCAAAAGGTGAGAATTTGCATGCAGGAAAAGAGGTCTAGAACTAGACCAGAAGTTCATGTATCCAACAGAAATAATATCAGCGTACTCTCTTCCTGTAAATGTAGTAGACATAAGCAATAATGTTAATAGGAACCTTAAACTGCCTCTTAAGGGAATACCTGTCGCTCTAGTAGCTGGTCATATGTTCCACGGGTTGAGAGCTCTGATCCAATCTTTCCATTGCCATACACCTGATATGGTAAGGGTGAGCTTGCATCAGTTGAAGCAGCATCAATGACCTGTTCATTTTCATACTTATACCTAGGAACAAGAATTTGTATATTTGGTTAACATCTAACCAAAAGAAATATAAGCAACTTAGCAAGATATTGTATTTAGCAAACCAGTTCAGTACAAAGACCAAATAACAATAAAAGAAAAATTCTAAAAAAGATCTCTCTTTCAAATTGCAATATAGTATTTCCCTCTGACAATGTAAACTATAAATCTACTTGTTTGTTTTGGAAAGGTAAATAAAATTCCAATTAGAATAGAATTCACTCTAGAACATGCAAAGCTACAACTGCAGGATTAAATTCATGAGGTTATAACTAGGCCACGAAATGATCAGAAGTTGTTAGAGAATATTGCGCAGAGAATCATCATTGTGTGGCAGGAATATCTAACTTTTACATGTTTGTTCTTGAAATAAGAATAGGACAAATAAAAAAATAGTACCTCAGGAGTTCTGCATCAGCACGTATGTCAATCTTTTCTGTTTCTTTATGCACAAGCATCTTCATGCGTGATGTATACGCATTGACCGATTGCAGTAACAAGGAAGGATTTTTTAGTGAATCTAATGCCACAGCTTTAACATCTGCTGGTACTTCACCATCCAAATCAGTTCCCAGCTTTGCCACGTCTAACTGGCAACTCGAATTAATGCCATTCCCTTCAAACGCTGGAAACGAACTCCGAATCATTTCAACCATATCTGCAGCTAGAGTTTCACATGCCTTCCGAATACTCCTTTCGCGTGAAGTCTCTACAAGGACAAGATCTTCAGATAACCTGTTATTTTTTACACTCGAGTAAAGGTCCTCTCGCTCGCTCTGCAATTGCATCTCGTCAACAGCATCTGCAGATCCAGCCACACCTATACTTGATCTTCGAACATCTCTTGCTTGGTTAACAAACTGATGCAGACGTCGCTGGTATTCAGCAAATATTTTGCAAGCTTCGTCACATTGCTGGTCATATGCCTCGAGCATAACTTGCTTGTGCCTAAGGTTGAAAAATGGAATTATTATTTTATTCTTCTTCTGTCAGACTAAAGTTGTAGAATGTCATTTGAAAACACCTAAGGAGTGGAACAAAAAGCAGTTATATATGAAAATTTTAGCTCTGATCTCTTCTGAACAAATATTATAACAGCATGGCAAAATGATTTCTGAATATTTTTCGCTTTTCAAGTTCATACCAGAACTAATCTAAAAGCGTGTAGAGAAAAACTTCTGCATTCTAGCAGTACACAAATGAAATTTCTGCAGTTCCTTCTAAAAACAGGTTTCCTACGTGACTGGAAGGAGCCTGACCCTATGTGTTAGCGCACAATCAATGTTTAGGCCGCATAAGTTATAAACACAAAGATGGGATACTGATTGGGAACACTGTTTGCTGAGCATAAACAAAGTGCAACTACGATTTATCATACACAGATACATCACTAAAGTTAATCAAGAGAAACTGAAATGCCGACCGTCTCACACAGTCACGCTAATATGGGTCAATAGGACCAATGATTTACCCTCATCTCATTAATCATGTTAATGTGTTGCAATTGAAATTAGGAAGCTGGCATGCATCACGAATAGGAGAAGAAATAAAAAGGCAGTCTCGATACAACCATACATAAGTATAAACAGCAGTGCAGCGATAAGGGTATCTGTGTATGCTCCTATACTGGAACATGTCGATTTCGCAAGCTTGCAAACCTATCGAAGTTTATGGAAAATAGAGCTAATGACATTTTATTGATAAAACTGCATTAAGAGTGGCCATAAACAGCACTGATACTTTACACTGGCTCTACTATCTGTTAGTCTTTTGTGTGGCACCCTTTTGAATACATCAAACCTTTGTTTCCATTAAACTCAAAACAAGAGTGACACTTTCAAGCAATTCTATCAGTAGTAGATTTTCATGATTTTCTACTAGAATCGGTAAAATAGTAGTAAAATATTAAGTCCTACATTTTCAGGCATTTCTATCATTTAGTTAAGCAATCTGCAAAAGTGAACACCACAATGTAGTGTGAGCATAATCCCCATGTCGACTACGCGTCGACTTTTTGGATGGCATCAACCTGATCATCCCTTCTAATACATCAAACCTTGTTCCCATCAAAACTCAACTCTCAAGAGTGACAGCTTCAAGCAATTATATCAGTAAATTTCCTTGCATTCGTATTAGGATCAGTAAAGTAGTGACAGTCAGTAAATATTAGCTCCTACATTCTCAATCATTTCTATCGATAGATTAGCAAGCTGAAAAAGTGAAGACCACAATGTAGTGCGAGTATAATCCCCATGCCGATGGGTGCCATCAACCTGAACATCCCTTCTAATAAATCAAACCTTGTATTTTTTTCCATTAATATCCAATAATGAGTGACAATTTCTATTAATTCTATCAGTAGAAGTAGATTTTCATGCATTTCTATATTGTCAGAGAAGTATTGACAGTAATTACTAAGTCGAAGATTTTCAGGCATTCCTATAAGTAATACAGCAAGCAGCAAAACTGAAACCAAAATGAAGCATCAGTTTGATACTCCTATCATCAAATCAAGCCATGGATAGTTCGTTTGCACCCTACTTCTTGGGTACCTGGCATTGGAGCGCTCGCCCAAGACGCGTTTGCGTTCGGCCTCCTCGCGCGCGACCTCCGCGATGCGGGCGCGCAGCTCCTTGCGCTGCCTCCGCACGACCCCACGCAGCCGCTCCGCCTCCTCGGCGGCGAGGTCGCGCTCCCTGGCCTCGGCCTCCCTGGCGGCCGCATCGCCCCCGCCCGCGCCAACACCCCCTTCCCTCGCCCTCCTGGCCGCGACGCCGTGGACGAGGATGTTCCGGCGCGCCGTGGCGACGGTGCGCTCGGAGCGGACGCGGCGCAGCAGGAAGGACCAGACAGGGAGCATGTTCCCGCGGCAGATCTTGCGCAGCTGCTCCGGTGCAGGCGGCGCGGAGGGGTAGCCCATCTCGTCCTGCAGCCACTCGATGATGGCGTCGGGCGACACGCCGCCGGGGCCGCTGCCACCGGAGACGGAGGAGGCGGGCATCGCCGGCCGGTGGGAGAGGGGAACCCTAGGCGCCCGATCTGACGGAGGGGTTGGATTGGATTGGCGGTGGGTAGTGGAGGGAGGGAGTGCGAGTGGTTTTTTGAAACTTTCTCCTGGGGTTTCGCTTGGATCTCGCCGAGGGAGGGGGAGGGACGGCGTAACGGAGCGTGGTCACGGCGCCGGCGCAGGACGGCTACGCCGTGACGGCCGTCCGAGCCCTGAACAGGTAGGAGAAGCTGGGGTCGAGTGTTTCGAAATGCTGTGCTACGAACCATTCCCTCCTTTCCAAAATCGACGCAGTATTGTCATAGAGCATTTGAGCAGTTTAAGATGCACGTTTTCATTTCATCCGTGCGTGGGAAAGAATTGAAACCGAAAATGGAACTGAATTTAAAAATATACATGTTCTTTTGCGCACGCATCAGTTGTATAAACTAAAACAACGCGAAGATATTATTCTATGCACACTGTGCAAGAACGAAATAAAGATGGCGCGGCGAAGTGTGCTTTTCATCTAGTCGGTGTTAAGCCTCCTCCCCTTCCCAAAAGGTTATATATGCACATGAAAAAATCTGGTTCTCTTTCAATTTCCACATAAATATGAAAATTCTCCGTTTGTTCAAGTAGTAGTACAATTTTCATAAATAGATGAGAATCTGTCTTTTTATTTTAGTTTTCATAAAATATAAAAATTCTCGTGAATATGGAAATATCCCCTACCTGATATCGTTCAATTTTCCAACAAATTTCGCATGCTCAAACATTTCAATTCTCGTGGAAATAAGTAAATGGATCATGTGTTCCCGGCATACCAAAGTCTAGAGAGAGTGAGCTAAAAAAATTTGCCCGTAAACATGAGGAATGGCTCCATTTGCAAAAAACATGTTGTTCTTATGGTAACAGTTTACATAAATACTCCTTTTATTGAATAATACTCTTTGTAGGGAAAAGGAAAAAATGCATTTACAGCTTACATGATTAATCTTTGTAGGGAAAAGGCAAAAAATGCATTAGCAGCTTATATATACATATCCTAAACCAGGAGACAGTATCTTTTTTCTCAGAATTTTGGAGAGCCCGGGTGATTTGTTTGCCAGCGATACGTGTCCTCTTCAATCGTCTATGTGCGTTCCCGTGTGAGCATACCAATTTGTCCTGCTGCTACATGTTCTGGATGGCCCACCCGTCATTGCCTTGGGAATAAAACACTAGTCTTTTTGGTGTGTACCTAGCTATATCACCTGCTTTGTCATTGTATGCGGCTTATCAACGTAGTCATGTCTATGCATATATTTATGTTTTTTTGTACGAGTGCCTCTTGTTTTTTTGTATGATTGTTTCTTTCCAGCTGGTTTGTCGATGCCTCCTTTCATTAATCCTTGCGCCAATTGTCATCATAATAATTTGTCTTTTCCTTTCCTCATCATGTCTCTCTTGTCTGTATGCATGATGAATTTCTTGTTCTCATACATGATGAATATTTCTTATCCTTATGCATAATGAATTTCTTGTCTCCACATATGATGACAATGCCTTGTTTTCACGGCTTCCTACTCCCTCTTTGTTCATATATGATGAGTATTTCTTGTCCTTATGCATAATGGATATGCATAATGGATTTCTTGTCCCCGCATGTGATGAAAATTTGACTTATTTTCACCGCTTCCTACTTTCTCTTTGTTGTCACTTATATTTTTTCTTTGCGTGATGTCTGGCATGGATTTTTTTGATTTCATCACTTCCTACTCCCTTCATGATGCCACTTGTATTTTCCCTTTGCATGCTAGCTGGCGCACTGGGGCATGTGGCCGCGATTCTAACACGTGGCTGTGCTAGCCACGTTCATAGCGATGGCATGGCCGCGTCTCTATTCCCATGCAGTGGATCTATGCGTGGCATGAAGCTAGCTTGTGTGTTTGACACGTTTGCCTACGCGTGGCTTGTGTATGAATTTCAGGAAAGATCCGGTTTCATCCTCTCCTGACGATAAAAGAGAAGGAGACCAAAGCAACAATCAGTGTGTCGCCGCCCTTCCACTACCTCGGCCCCTTCCCAACCACCTCCCCGGCTTCCCCGGCCGTTTCACCGCCCCAACTCCTCCCCAACCAGCGTGCTACCGCCGCTACCCCGCCGCTGCCATAGCTCCTCTTCTGAACAGCGGATCTCGACCCGGCCGTACGGTTCGCCGGGTGGACGCACTATGGCCAACAACACTGGCGAATGCTCGCCACATCAGAGCGTGCCACCGCCGACGCGGAGGGACCATGAGGAAGGGCGACCACGAGAGGAACTGTCGTCCCCAAGATCCGGGCGAGACAAGGAGGCCGGGGGCGGCAGCGGAAGGCAGACGGGAGGATAGGCATCGTGGTGCCACTACAGGGGGTGGTATAGGGCCGGGGCGGCCTCGTGCTTGGCTCACTCATCTCCTGCGAGATCTCTACTTCCTTCATCTCTACATCAAGCGCAACCTCCCGCCGCCGTCGCCCGTGCCAGAATCCCCCACGACGGCGTCCCCCGCCACCCCCTCCAGCGCCACGGCCGGGGTTGTCTCCACGATACACCGCACCCTCTCTAGAATCTTTCTACTAGCTAGCGGTGTTGTGGGGGAGGAGGCCGCCCTCCTCTGTTCCCTAGACGGCTGATGACGCAGAGGAGGATCTAGGCACCGTCCCCTGCTCCAGTCCCCTCCACAACGGCTTCCAATTCTGACGGGACAGTGATGAGGTCCATAGGTCCTCTGGGACGATTTGGTCCATCCGGTATTGGTCTGCTGCTTTGTTTAATCAGGTTCCAGTCTGTTCTTATTGGATGATATCTTTGGTTTCTTCAAATTTAATTGCATTCATTCTGTAATTAGTGTTCAAAAATTTATATAGAAAACAATGCACTGGATAACATATACTCTATCCTGTTAGTAGCGGTGAACTAGAAAAACCATCGATGATACATGTGATCCGTTTTGAGCATGAAGAGAATTTGGATTTTCTCAGTCAGGTTAGCTTTCCTCTTACAGAAATTATATGACCATCGATGTTTTCAGTAACAATGTTTCTAGAACCCATGTGGTATAGTTTACAGCCATGATATATCAATTTAGATGTATATTAGGTACTCTATGTTGCCTGCTTATTTCTGTCAAAACTGCGAGACCAGATAATGCCGCTTTTTGTATGGTCTCGTGTAAGTAGATCTTAGCGTTTAAACTTTAGGCATGTTTATGATACAGCTTATAGGAACCTATTTTCTTGCCAAGTAAGCATTTCATGTTAGTTGTGTGAGCCTTTCATACATCCACTTATATGCAGCATAAGTGTTTGCTACATGAGTAGAATGTAGAGGGTGTAAGATAAAGAAACTGAATTTGATAATTCCGCACTTGATAATTCCACATCTACACATGTTTGTGTCTTTTCAGCACCGTACGTGTTGTGTTCCTGGAGCCGACGAGGCGCAAAAACGACAAGTACGCCCACAACTAGCATTGGGTTAGTCCGGCTTCTACTCGGCTGAGACACTTCTTGCTGATATGGGGTACTATAATGTGTAAATCCAGGTTCTTCTTCGACCTAAAAAACGTGAAGGTGAACCGGTCATCCATTGGGTCATCTACTGATGGATTCTTCTCTACAACTTTATGGCCTTTGGTTTGGTGCAAACTTACGTGCTGTAGGTTCCTTATCGAATGTTTGGTAAAATCTTAAATCGCCATCTGTGATTGCATCAAGAACAGGGCATTTTGTAATGGTCTAATTGCAACAGAGGTAAACAAGAATAGTCCAGGTCATTTTCTCGATGCTAAAATATTATTTGCAATCAGCATGGTGATGGGAAAACTTCTGCGCATTGCTCTGGATTTCCTATCTCTTATTTTTTTCTATCACTTGTGGCTATATTTAATTGTTTATATAATATATATGAATAGCTATCAGATACATGAAGAGGTCGGTAAGGTCTGCTTAAATGTTCTATCATAGTATGTTACACTCTGATTGTGAGCTTTTGTAGTAAAATGATTTTCAATCGAAAAGAAAGCAACACATACTGTTAATTAAACTGTGGATTCTTCTCTATTTGCATAAAAACGTACATCATATTAATCCATTTATGAAATACGGATAGTAAAAATGTAGCATCAAAGAGGTTGGTACTTCCTGAAGTTTATAGTGTTTAGTTTCTAATCTCAGTGCAGTATTATTACCATTGTTTATGCATCCACTCGAGTTTGTTGTCTATTTTGCCAACCATCCCTGAAGAGCTTCTCATTGGTTTTATGTGCTTGCACAAGAAATGATGATATGATACTGTAAGGATCTAGACACTCACTGAGGAGCATGCACGACATACTTTTGAAAATCTCCTATATAGGTTTAATGTTTTAGAGAATTCACTGGACCACACCCAACCTTCTATGACATATTACTGCTTGGCAATCCATTTCTTTTACTCCAATTAACTCCTGAATGCTAGATAGTTAGCGCTGAAAACTTATTTCATCTATTATTGCTTGGTAATGCATTTTTTTAACTCCAATTAACTCCTGAACGTGAGATGATTAGCTAATATATGAAAATCTACACAGTTTGTTACTTAGGTCCTAACCTATGATTTTAAAGAGGAAAGGTTTGCACAATTGCACAGATCCACACTCTGGGTTCTCGGAAGAAAGGTCATTCTTAGGTAACCCAGCTATACTTGAAGTAAATTAGGCAGCCTTGAAAGATAAAGCCTCTTTGAGGTCTTAGTTCCATGATCTTCTTTTTCCCATGCCCTTTGTTTTGTTATATAATGGATTTTTGATTCGGATCCTAAATTGAACGGATGTACCGTTTCCTCCTTTTTTTGGCAATTTCTACCATATCGAAGGAAAGCATGTTGTCATTATACTGCATTGTACGTTATGGATGTATTTTGTAGTTGTGCGCTGGAAAAATGTTGTTTATTGCACAAGGAGCATATATATTTTACTATCTCATATTTTTGATACTTTCCTGCAGAGAACGGGGACATGTAAGGGTTGTGCCATGATGCAATGCAGAATAATGCACTCTAGCCTAGAGGTGAGATCTCCATGCCGGCATATATTCGATGCTATATCCTTGAGATGTTTTATGGTACCCTCAGATGAATAACAGCCCTTCATTTTGGTCCATCCAAAGGCCTAAAACATTTTATACTAGTGGTAAAAAGTTGACTAGTAAAATTTATACTAGTGGTTCGCTGATGAGAAAATCGGCACCCAAAAAAAACAGGCCATAGACGGGCCCGTCCGAATAGAGCCCAAGTCGAACATGGCCGGGTGGGACTGATATCGCCATGGCCTAAAGAATGTCATAACCTTTATTTCGATCCTGCGTGGTTTCAGAGTTCCTCGCCATGGCCGCCTCCCATCTCACCATCGCCTCGGACCCTCCCGCCGACGTATGCGAAGCCTACAACAAGTACGACCCTCTATTTTCCTCCTACGCTACGTACGACCCTCCGCCGTCCTCCTAACCCCCAATCCCAGATCCCACGATGCCGCCCTCTTCCATCGTCAAGGCATCCGAGCTCGTAACTGTTCCAGGAGTAGGGTTTCGAGAAGATGCGGCCGCTGTCTGAGCTGGCCGACGATTCTATGCCACGGGACGTCGACGCGTGCAAGGAGGTCGTGGCGGCGTTCCAGGTCATGCTCGGGGTGCGTCAAGCCCAAACTGGAGGGGCGGCTACGGATGAGAGGGTCGCGGAGTCTGCCATCTCATGGCCTGCTTGGCACGTGGTGCATGGCCCGGTGGTGTGGATGGTGACATAGCCTGCCCCGGCTACCTCGCGTGCGCGCTCCTGCCATGACAATTATAGCGATGAGGAGGGTGTCCAGCTTTTCGGCGCTGCCCTAAGACCGTTGCGGTGAGTTCTGTTTTTTTCTCCAATGTAGGCATCATGGATTCAGACTTAATTTTGTAGCTATATGATTATTCAATTGATGTGTAAACTTAGTTTGTGGTCCATTTCAAGATGAGAAGTATCTAGAATTCCACACTTAGTTTCTGGTCGATTTATGAGAATATTAGTCATTAATTCTTTAGTTGCTTGGCAGAGACGTGGCTTCCAAAATTTACTTGTAAATTGATCGAACGCACTAGTATAAAACTTGTATTCTTGTTGGGACACTAAGGTAGCCATGTTTCTAAGACCAACACGGCTCCCTGTTATCAAAGAGATAGTCTGAGCAAGAACGCTTCATCATGATTTGCAACATTGTATGCGTCCATTTGTTGCAGCATGCATATGCTAATCAAGATGTGATCTAAACACTGACCAAATATTTGGTATAATATTGCCAGATCGTTCCCAGTGTTTTTAGAAAAACAGAGAAAACAGATCAAATTGTCACAACAGCTATGAAATGGTTTATTCAGTAAAAAACAACCGTGAATTGTCCTTGTGGTAATTCTATATATCAAACTATGAGGAATGTCTTAATCTGAATAAGCCTGGTTAGTTGTTATTATGGAAAATTTCTTACTGAAATAATGTAGTAATTTTGAACATTGTTTACTTCTCACAATTCATATTGTCATGAATGTGTTATGCAATGATTTGAATTCATAGGCTTGATTTGTATAGTACTGGCTGGGTCTAAGACAGTTCTTGCAGTAGGCCCAGGTTAATTTCTCAAACAGAACTGTGTGTTCTATTCTCTTAGGTACTATCTGATTTTTTTCTGAGTCAGAAAATTTCCTTGCAATTACCTTGTGCTAATTAAGTAAAAGAAGAATACAATCCTCGAGTTCTGTATGGAGTATTTGTCACTAATGAAATGATCTAACTGCAATTCGGCACTATATCATAGCATAAATAGCTACTTGTTGTGGTGCAGGGAGGAAAGAAGACACAGACACAGTTAGTGGGAAATTGCATTGTGACGTGTGAGATGCATCTTGGACATGGTCAGTCTCAGTTCTCTATTCTTTCTGAAGATTTTCTTCCCAACATATATGGCTCGTGTCTTGTGAATTGCGAAGGGGCCTCGATATCAACTAAGTTTTAATATTCCTTATGAAACTCTGGTAGTAGCTTGGCCAAAAAAATGACACAGAAGCTGATATAACCAGTTTCTTGTTGATGCAAGTTCCATATTAATATTGCTTTGAAAAATTCTCTGCTAACCTTGGTCTTTTTTCCATTTGACTCCAGAACATTCAGCATGGTTCAACTGCAAAGTGTTCCTAAGTAAAAGGCCAGAATCCCTTTTCTTCTGTTTGTACCAGGCAGGCTAGCACCCTATGTTTGTGCGCTCGTGCGTGAAGCTAGAAGACTTTTTGTTGTACCTATTTCCTTACGTCAATCTGCAACAGTGGAAGTGATTGTGCCGATCGAACTCTGTAGTGTTTGGTTTTAAAATGCCATGGTCTATAATCTTCTTATCATTTGTTGATGCCGGTGCATCCCAGCTTTTTCTTAATTCTATGTTACCTCTTGCGACAGCAAACAAGGATTATTTTGTAATTCTAAGTATATCATTGTGACTCAAAATAAATGGATTACTTCCATCTCGTGTCCAAGAGGAAACCTCCTGGCATCTCTAGTTGCAATCCATTGGATAATGTGTTTTGCTTCCCGCGAAACGGCAGACCCACAGGATTCATGGGGTATTTTTTGTTAATGTACAATTGCTCATGTTTTCCAAATGGGGGTATTCTATTGGATTCTTTTCGGGCATGGTTCCTCTGTAGTTTAGTGTTACTGTACTCGTACAGTAATCGAGGAAATCTGTCGTCCACCTGATCCCTCATGTCTAGTATGGTCAATGGTAGAATCTAAGCACTCAGTTCTGGTAGTACTGTGTTCTCCCACAAGGATCTCTCTGTCTCTGTGAAATATCATCTGAATTTGCGACCATAATTTTAACAGTTAACATGATCCTCATAGTTTGTGACTGTTAAATGTGAGCATATGGTTGTATTGTTGGTTGTTACACTTGTATTCCTTACACATTCTACTGCAGTTTATTCAAAAGATTGTGCTATATTTTTCTTATTCTCATACATCCTTACGGTCCTACCGTGCAGGAACTGGTGGCATTTTTGACACTAAGCACGACCATTGAGTACTATGAGAAGGCATGAATGCCTCAGTAAAATTCTTTGGTTGGTCCAGTGTTTTTTTGTTTTCATTGCAGTATATTTGCCTCAAGAAATAAGAAAAAACGGTTATGTTGACAACCCAGAATTGACTGTTGTGTATTCTTGTTTTTCACATCAATAAATATATGTCAGGCGATTGTTTTGTCTGGTGTCGCACAACAACCATTGTCATATGCCTATGTAATGCTACTCCGTATTTCGGATTTCTGGAGGAAACTCTCCCGATACACCTGTGTTATGCTTGCGATGTTCTTTTTATACTCAAAAGTAATTTAGCCTGCAAGAACGCATGTCACCTAGAGCATCCCGATACTGCGATACAAACTTGCAACGTTTCACCTTTGTTACATAGTTGCATAAAACAATCGCACCACATCTAAAACATCATTTACAAGAAGAAAACCACCATGTATCCACAAAGATCCCAGGTAAAGGTATTTGATTTGTAGTAAGACGTGGAATCTATGTCATAACATATATACGGGCGTGCGGCCTGCTGAAATGTTCGTCTAGGACATGACCTCCAGATTTTTCCCAAATTGAGAATCTGATAATTTGTTGCCAACTCAAACTTGCAAGAAAACCTCTGCTCAGATAATTTCAAGACCTGAAAAGGTGGAAACAAACTCGCCAACATCAGAATAATATATCCAGATAGGCTATCAAAAGAAAAGCACTAGCATTTAGAATTCTGAGAAAGATCACACATTCATCTTCAGGGAACTACCATTCCAGACCATTCAAAGACTACACAATGCAATCCGTTATTTTAAAGCAGGTGGAGCTAATGAATATTGCTAACTAGATTTACTGTCGTTGCAGTAGCAACCCTAATATGGTTGCTTGATTTTAAAACTACACAAGTATATGCACAATTAAAACTGACGAGCAATGAATTGTAAGAAAACATACCAGTTGTCCATTGCAATAAACTTCAAAGGCACCAGAATTTTTCTCAGTATACCAATGTATGCATAGAAATATACTAGTTCTTCATTGCGGTAAACTCCATGGTACTACGATCTAGAGTGTCAAGTGGGATCTCACCTAAGTCCCACCTCTAGTCCATTGTGAGATTTCTAGTGTAAAATTTTAACAAAATTTTGCACTACAAAGTTTAAAATGAACTAGAAGTGGTATCTAGGTGGGATCCCACTTGACACCTTACTACGATCTCCCTTGTTCCTTTAAAGTAATACTACTGCTAAGGGGCCACCTTCTTGACTTCCTGAATGTGTGTATACTCCATCTCTGCAAACAAAACTGTCAAAAAAAGTTCCATCAAAACAGAGCATAGTTTGTGCTTCTAGGATAAATATTTTACAGGATCACTAGGTGGGCGTAAAACTGAAAGAAGGGATCCAAGTAAACAAACCGTAGGACAAAAAGTAGCATACACGATGGAATAAAGACTACTACAGCCCGAGCATGATCCATCAAACCATGCTCCCAGAATTTAGAAAATATCAGCATACCCGCAAAAAAAAGCAGGACTCGAGTTCATCAGCAAGTGCAATGGTGAGCTGTGTGGTGTAACTCTACTAGAGTTCATCAGTTAGCTTCCAAATGTGAACTAATTCTTCTCATTTAGAGCAGGATTCAGATTTGGTGATTTTACATCTCCATATGCATATAAGCCAGATGCTAAAACCTAAATTGTACTACCAAACTTCGGAATATTATCTTTAGCATTATAGTTGAACAATTTTGAATCAAAAAAAGTATGCCTTGATGGCACATTTAGTCCCTTTACGGCTCAATACCAATTGTGAAATTAGTAGAACTGCAGACAAGACAACCGGGAAACCAATCTGAAACTTAGATTGAAATAAACAAGAGTATGGAAAACGTACTTGATGCGAACGGAGCTGCGCCGAGGGCGTCGTGCGGGTCGGCGTCGGCTCTGTCGAATTGATGTGGAAGCGGTCGTGGAGATGGGGTCCGGCGTCAACAAGATCAGAGCGGGCATTTGGCGGCATGGATGACTGTGGAGGCGGCGGCGTGCAAGGAAACTTGGAAAGCGGAGAAAGGGGTGGCGGCTGCGCGCGTGGAGAGGGGGTGGCGGAGGCGCGAGTGCGGTCAGGCGGTGGCGCGCGTCCGGGTAGAAGTGGTGGCGGCGGCGCGCGTCCGGGGGAGCAGCGGCGGCGACGACGTCTCACTCAAGATTTTGTTTTGTTTTGTTCTTGGCTGGAACGGTTTTTTTGTGATATTTTGTTCACACAGAATTACTAGCTGGGCCTGTTGGGCCAAATCTATCTCAGACGTTAGATCAGATTATACTAGTCACCTTTGAAGAGTAGTAAAAGTTACTGTAAAAGTTACCATATCCTTATGGATTGGATCTTTCTTAGGTAGTTCACGCCAACTCATTTTCTACTGAATATATGCATGTTTAGCTCCTTTATGAACTCTCTGTGACGTTTGGTTAGAGCGGATATGTGTTAGCATTAATTATCCAATATTAACAGATATGCCCCAGTTATGAAGCTACTGGATAATTTAGACTCTGCACCGAAGTTTTCTATCATACCGATAGTTGCTCCTTTGTAGTACATCTTGCATATGTTTGACAAAAAAATCATTGAAGCAACGGGCCTTTATCCTCTACTAAAGCCTTCTGTAGTAATGACGGTAACTGCTTTTTGCTGTTGATTTTGCTAGCACAGTCAGTAGTGGTTGTATGTTGACCTATAGCTCATTCTTGCAGATTTTGTCGCGGCCACACGGTAGACACTTATTATAGTAAGGCGTTTATTTTTCTATCACATGCTAGCTAGAATGCGTGCAGTGCCGATTAGACCATACTATCCATGAATCAGCCAAAATATAATAATTTTATCACGTATTGTCACCACTTTACAATCCATGTTGATTGGACCTGGCTGGATTTGCAGACACATTAGTAACAATGGCGCGGCGCAGCCCAGCTAGTATTATTTTAAAAACACTCCTTTCGCATTGACTCGCTCTCACTCTCTCTTCTCACAATGAATAATTAACAGCTCACGCAAAACAAAGGATTTAAAAACACAAAATAAATGCATGAATAGTCGTTTATATAGAACAAGTAAACAAGGGGAAGTATCTCGAAATGGTACACAATTGAGTTCAAGATAAATGAACGTTAGCACTATTTGTTTGATCCAAAGAAAATTTGTAGGAAATATCCTACTAAAACATATGAAACTCAGGCCTTGGCTAGCCTAGAGACAAGAAAACTGAATTGGAAAAGGGCAGTACTACGCGTTCCTCGGAGGATTTGTGTTTTTTATCCCCCGGGTCCTCAGCCAACCACGTGTCTTTTTTTTAGGTCAAAATCCTGCTTTTGCTACAGACATACTCGTTTTTGCTACAAATAGCCCCGCTTTTGCTACAACGTAGCAAAAAACGGTTTAACCCAGAAAATAAAAAAATAGACTGGACCTCGCCGGAGAGTTCGCCGGAGACATCGTCGGCGACCGTGCAGCAAAAAGGTTGTGCTAATGTAGCAAACCCGACCTCGCCGGAGATCTCACCGGAGACCGTGTAGCAAAAAATTTATGCTGTTGTAGCAAAAACACAAAATGTATGTAGCAAATAAATTATCATATTGTAGCAAATCCGATCTCATCGGACACCTCGCCAGAGATAATGTAGCAAGACTCAAAATACGCTTGTAGCACCGCCGCCGGTCGCATGTAGCAGCGCCCCCAACCACATGTAGCAAACCTCGATGTCATAGGTAGAAGCAACGGTAGCAGTAGGCAGCAGCGTCGCTAACCCTATGTAGCAAAACTCGACACCGTAAGTAGCAGCGTCGGTGGCCTTCGGTAGCAACGCAGGTGGCCTTCGTCATGGAGGAGTTGGGACAAAGGGGTGAGATCACTCCGGCGAGAGAAACGGCGAGGACAAGTGTTATGGGGTAACCCCTTGGGGTGGCCAGATCTTTCACGAATTTCCACGGGAAGCGAGGGGAAAGCGGTGGACGGGGGAAGAAGGGATGAAAAACCACGAACACACGCACGCAAATCACGATACACGCCGATATCTCACGCCGGTGGCAACCGGTCCAACATAATCTCTAGGATCGGTGTTGGGAGAAGCTCTCTCTCCACGCCAACAACGGTGGACGAGGTGCTTGGTGAGACCTTGTCGACTTGGGGGCGAGAAACCGAGAACCCAAGGCCTTGTACAACTTGAACACACTAGGCAAGATCCAAGAGGAGGGTGAACAATAGGTGCTCCTTGGTAGGAGCATGAGACCAATAGATTGAAAGATCCTCAAAGGGTGTCCTTAATCTATTATTATCCAAGTCTAGGGTTTACATATGAGGGGTGGGGCTATATATAGGCAAACCACATAAACAGGGGTAGTTCTGGAATAAAACTGGAAGTTTGGGCGAAATTGGGGGTTACATGGGCCAGGCCCAAAAGGCTTTAACATGCCTGGCGTCGATCAGTCCGGAGACTCCGGTCTGGGGTCCGGAGACTCCGGTCAATCTCCGGACCCGTCTCCGGAGGGGGCTTCTGGCTGTCCCGGGCTTGGGTCTCCGGTCTGGACCGGAGGAACGTCCGGAGACTCCGGTGTAGGAGACCGGAGACTCCGGTCTACACCGGAGACTCCGGTGTGAAGAGCTCCAGCAGCTTCTTCTCCTGGTCCTGCTTCCTTGGTGGCTTGGTGTGGTGGTGTTGCTTCATATCTGAGGATACACAACGTAGATGCATGAAGTAGCAAGCCATCCAAAGGTAGACCAAAATCACATGAGGAAAGGAGCGAGTTAACCTTGGCTTGTAGGAGCTTGGCACGAGCGCGAGTCATTGGTCCACTTGGGGGACTAGGTGTTGTAGATGGAGGTGCGTCCGTAGGACGGGCTCCATCAGCTCCCCCCCCCTTGGTAAAGAGTCGTCCTCGACTCTTCAACCTTCTCAACTTCATCTTCGCCATGTTAGGGTGATAGGTCCTTGACATTGAATGTCGGGCTCACAAGATACTTGGATGTTGGGATATCTATGATGTAGGCGTTGTTGTTGATCCTCTTTAGCACTTTGAACGGTCCATCACCTCTTGGCTTGAGTTTGGAGTCGCGGTCCTTGGGGAAGCGGTTTTTACTCAAGTGTATCCACACAAGGTCGCCTTCTTCGAAGATCATCTCTTTCTTGTTCTTGTTTAGCCTTGATGCTTGGCGAAGGACTTGTTTCTCGATCGTAGCTCTTGTGTCTTCATGGAGTTTCTTCATTGTTTGGGCACGCTTGACCACGTCCATATTGGCACGTTCATGAAGAGGTAGTGGAAGGATATCGAGCGCGGTGAGGGGCTCGAAGCCATAGACGATCATGAATGGGCTCCTCATGGTGGTGGAGTGCTTGGCGCGGTTGTAGGCGAACTCGACGTGTGGAATACATTCCTCCCAGTCTTTAAGGTTCTTCTTTATCAACACCCGGAGGAGTGTGCCAAGACTTCGATTGACGACCTCAGTTTGTCCATCGGTTTGAGGATGCGAGGCGGACGAGAAGAGGAGCTTGATGCCGAGCTTGGCCATGAGAGTCTTCCAGAAGTAGCTCATGAATTTTACGTCGCGGTCGGAGACGATTGTTCTTGGTACACCGTGTAGCCGAATTATTTCCCTGAAAAACAAATTTGCTACATGTGAAGCATCATCGGTCTTATGGCACGGAATGAAATGTGTCATTTTTGAAAAGCGATCCACTACTACAAATATAGAATCATGACCATGTTTAGATCTAGGCAAGCCTAACACAAAGTCCATGCTAATGTCCGACCAAGGTGCATGAGGAATAGGCAATGGCATATAAAGACCAAAGGGGTTGGACTTAGACTTAGCTTGGATACATGTGGTGCATCGTTGGACATGGCGCTCCACGTCGCGCTTCATCTTTGGCCAAAAGTAGTGAGTGGAGAGATGTCATAAGTCTTGTCACGGCCAAAGTGACCCATAAGGCCTCCACCATGGGACTCTTGAAGAAGCAAAAGTTGGAGAGACGATTTCGGAATGCAAAGCTTGTTTTGTTTGAAAAGAAAACCCTTATGCAAATAGAAATCATCAATCCCTTTGTCTATTGAACATGTTGCAAAAATTGGTCCAAAGAAAGGGTCGGACGCGTACAAAGATTTGATGTCATCAAGACCCAAGACATTTACTTCGAGTCGTGTAAGAAGGCTTGTGTTTTTGCAAGACAAGGCGTCCGCTACCACATTTTCTTTGCCCTTCTTGTATTTGACAATGTAAGGAAAAGACTCCATGAACTCAACCCATTTTGCGTGCCTTTTACTCAAGTTGGCTTGGCCCTTAAGATACTTCAACGACTCATGGTCGGAATGGATGATAAATTCTTTGGGCCAAAGATAGTGTTGCCACACTTGAAGAACTCGAACCAAGGCAAAAAGTTCTTTGTCATAAATGGGATAGTTGAGGCGTGCGCCATCAAGTTTCTCACTATGGTAAGCAATAAGATGCCCATTTTGCATAAGGATGCCACCAATTCCAATACCACTAGCGTCACATTCAATCTCAAAGGTTTTTGTGAAATCCGGTAATGCAAGAAGTGGTGCTTCGGTGAGCCTCTTTTTGAGCTCATCAAAAGCCTTTTGTTGTGCTTTTCCCCAAACGAACGTGACATTTTTATTGGTCAATTCGTTGAGGGGGCAAGCAATGGTAGAAAATTCTTTCACAAAGCGACGGTAAAAGCCAGCCAACCCATGAAAACTACGAAGTTCACTAACATTTGTAGGGATGGGCTAATCTCGTATGTCCTTGACTTTTGAGACATCAACTTCAATGCCATTGGAAGACACAACAAAACCAAGGAAAATCAGCTTGTCTTTTGCAAAAGTGCACTTTGGGAGATTAGCATAAAGCTTTTCATGACGAAGGATTTGAAGGGCCTCCTTAACATGAGTAACATGCTCCTCTAGTGACTTGCTATAGACAAGGATGTCATCAAAGTAAACAACGACACTCTTCCCAATGAGAGATCGCAAAATATGGTTCATGAGGCGCATGAAGGTAGATGGGGCATTAGATAAGCCAAAAGGCATAACCAACCATTCATAGAGACCAAGCTTGGTCTTGAAGGCGGTTTTCCACTCATCACCTTCGGCCATGCGAATTTGATGGTAACCACTACGAAGATCAATTTTCGAAAATATAGTGGCTCCACATAACTCATCAAGCATGTCATCAAGACGCGGTATAGGATGTCGATAACGCACGGTGATAGCATTGATTGGACGGCAGTCCATGCATAACCGCAACGTATCATCCATTTTTGGAACTAGAATCACGGGGACCGCGCTTGGGCTAGTGCTTACTTGGATCAAACCTTTGGAGACGAGTTGGTTGATTTGTCGTTCTATCTCCTTCGTCTCTTCCGGGTTCGTGCGATACGCGACGCGGTTTGGGAGTGGGGCGCCGGGTATGAGGTCGATGCGGTGCTCGATTCCATGAAGAGGAGGTAGTCCATGAGGAAGCTCTTCCGGAAATACATCTTGGAATTCCTGCAAAACAGCCATCAAAGAAGGAGGAACATTTGTCAAGTCATTAGTTCCTTGCGCTAGTCCCTTGCATACAAGGACATAGTGCAAAATGGATGGGTTGTTCCGCACTTCTCTCATCTCACTTTTGGTGGCAAGAAGAACACTCTTAGTTTTTCCACTCGAGTTTGGCTTGTGGCACTCACTCACTATAGTGTGGTTCTCTCGCTCACCACTCTTCTCACAAGATGTTTTTGTGTATTGCGCCCTCGCTAAAGCCTTTGCATTATCCGCAATTATTTGGCTAGGAGTCATTGGTTGCAACACACAAGTTTTGTCAAGCCATTTGAAGGTATAGGTGTTTGAGTGACCATTATGCAAAGCACACTTGTCAAATTGCCACGGACTTCCTAGCAACATATGGCAAACCGTCATTGGGACCACGTCACATTCCACCGTGTCCTTGTAGGGTCCGATTGAGAACGTTATCGAGACGGTGTGCTTGATCTTGACGGATCCTTGGTCACTTAGCCATTGTATATGGTAGGGGTGTTTATGTGGATGGAGGGTGAGGTTGAGCTTATCACACAATTCCGTGCTTGCGAGATTGTGGCAACTTCCTCCATCGATGACAACTTTGATGGACCTCCCATTGATACCGGCACGAGTTTGGAAGATGTTTAATCGTTGGTCTTCATTCTCATTGGCTTGAGTAGTTAAGACCCTTGTGACCACAAGCGATGGACTTGCGTCATGCTCACACATGAGTAGCTCTTGGTCCTCTTCCAAATGTTGCCTTTCCATGGCTTCCTTGACCCTTGCATCAAACTCATCTTCACTCAAGTATTCTTCATCGCCGTTGTCATGGATGAACAAAACTTTCTTGTTCCCACATACGGCCGACTTGTGTCCTTTGCCTCCACACTTGTAGCACTCACCATTGAATGGTTGTTCATCTCTTGTGTACTTGCCACCTGGGGGCGGTTTTCCTTGAGGAAGTGTTGGCTTGAAGGGAAGCTTGGTGGTATTTGAGGAGCTTCCACTTGGTGTTGTCGGAGTAGTGGTTGGAGCTTGCTTGTATGTGAAGTATGTATTTGGCTTGTTGAACTTGATGTCCTCTTGCACTTGATGCTCGGCCTTTGATGCAATGTGCACAAGCTCAACCATGTTGTTGTACCGTTGGAACTCGATGATTCGCTTGATAGGATGGTTCAAGCCATTGAGGAAACGTGTCATTGTTTGTTCATCACGCTCTTCAATGTTGGCACGGATCATGTTGAGCTCCATTTGCTTGAAGTACTCTTCCACGGTCTTTGTTCCTTGACTAAGCGTTTGAAGCTTGTTGAAGAGGTCACGCGTGTAGTGTGAAGGAACAAAGCGGGATCTCATATGAGCCTTCATATCTTGCCAAGTTGAGATTGGGGGCTCTTCTTTTGATTCACGAGCGAGTTGGACTTGTTCCCACCAAAGGTTGGCATATTAATCGAACTCGAGGGATGCCATGGCCATCATCTTCTCATTGCTAAAGTTGTGCATGCAGAAGATCCTGTCAACCTTGAGTTCCCATGAGAGGTATTCTTCGGGATCATTGGAACCGGTGAACTTGGGCATGGTGAACTTGAGCTTGCCAAAAGTTTCTTCCTCATTGCGGTTCCGGTTTCGACGGTTGCCATGATTGTGGCGGCCATCTTCATCATCCGAGCTCTCATGTCTTTCTTGTTGATGGTGGCGTTGCTCTTGCGGTTGTTGAGGTGCCGCGTTTGGTGGTGGAACTTGGTTTGGACGACGAGCTTGGGGAGCTTTCTCTTGTTGTTGGCGCGGTTGAGGACGAGGAGGAGGTTGTTGGTCCTCACGGCGAGCTTGGGGAGCTTGCTCTTGTTCGTGTCGTGGTTGATGACGAGGAGCATTATCTTGCGCCATGTGGCGAGGAGGACGTCGAGCCGCATGCGCAATGGGCTGCTCTCTTTCTTCTTGATGTGGAGGAGGCTCGTCGTGAAGATCATGTTGACGATGTTGACGTTCATGTCGAGGGGGTCGCCTTGGTGGATCTTCGAGTGCTTCACGCCGCCGACGAACTTGTTCTTCCACTTCGGATGCTTCACTTGTTGTGGAAAGAACATGTCGATGACGATGGGCTTGGTGGTCCATGTGAGGTTGTTCTTGTTGAAGCACAAGTGCCCTTTGTTGTGGCCGGTCCACGTCACGTCTTGGAGGTCTTGCGGAGAGGTCACCATTATAGCTTGACGTTGCGGCGTGTCGCGGAGATGGTACCGCTTGAGAAGAGCTCATGGATTGAAGTACGGGTCCATCCCGGTGCCTTGAAGCGTGACATCGAGGAGCACTTGATTCACTTGAGGAGTGCCGTGATGATCTTGAGTCGCGCGAGAGTGGCCTTGCTAACCCATCAATGAGGCGTTGAAGCTTCTCATCCGTTGAGGCGAGGGCACGACCAAGAGCTTCATTTTGATGACCAAGGTTGTGTTGCATGGCATGCATTTGGCCTCGGACTTCTTCGAAGCGGTTGTCGATGTTCTTGAACTCCACTCGGGCTTCGCTAAATATGTTCATCTTGACGCCGCTCAAGTGCTTCACAATGGTAGTTGAATTCTCCTCGGACCTTCCAATGGTCTCATCTTGTCATGTATGGATTGTCGTCCTCCGGAGGTGGTGGTGGTTGGGACGGCTCGCCATTCCTGTCCATGATGCAAAGCCGACAAGGGTTGTATATGGAGAAAAAGGGTACGTAGAGTTAGCCCTTTACCTCACCTTGGAGATTATATCAAACCAATTGCCACACAAAGGAGCGAATAGCGTGCAAAGTGAAATGGCAAAGAAACTCACACACAAAGGAGCTACAACTCTCAAAAGCTTTTGATGGATGGGTAGGATTGTGGGAAAACCAAAGAACCAACCGAACGCAGAGGATAGTCAAAAGTGGAGAAAATCCAACAACTCAAGTCAAAAGGAAATGGTCAACTCAAAAGGTGACGAGAACCTACGACTACACACACGCGTGGAGAAAAAAATGGGGTTAGCACGACTATGAAAGTGAGCACGAAATGGCCTAACGAAGACTACGCTCGGGTGTCGTGCCAACGCAAGGAGAGACCACAACTCGTTTGCCAAAAGAGGGTAAGCAACGGATTTGTGCACTTGCCTTGGCGCGCTTCTTCCTCTCTCTTTTGCTTACAAGCTTGATGCTCTCTTTGTATTGGGAGACTATGTATCTTTATATTTTTCTTTTCTTTTTCTCTCTTTTTTTAATTTTTTTTCTTTTTCTCCCTTGCTATGCTACTATGTTAACTTTTGTATTTGCCTCACACTCTCACTTTCCAATGGCAAGTGCACAATGCTTAGACAAACACAAAATGAGTTGCTCTCATAGGATAGGTACACACAAAGGAAGATATGGCTACAAGGGTTGACACAAGGTATACCTTAGTTGATGGTGATGATCTTGTGTCAATGGAGCGGGGAAGAGTTTGGGGTCCGTGGTGTCGAAGAGCGCGACGATGTTGCGGAAGCTATCTGTTAGTTGGTGACACGCACACGGAACACAAACAACAAGTGGATAGATTAGCCAATGCAGAAAAGAGGAAAAATGGGCAAAACTGGCGTCCAGGGCCGGAGACTCCGGTCTTGGGCCGGAGACTCCGGTGTAGACCGGAGACTCCGGTGTACCGGGCCGGAGACTCCGGTGTGGGATGTCTGCTCGTGTTCTTGAGCGGAAATCCACGCCTAGAGTCCTCAAATCCGCGAAAATTTGGCCAAAATTGGGCTGGAAAACGTAGGCAAAAGCTGAACCAACACCTTAGACAAGATTTGGTCGGATCAAAACCACAAATAACACTCCAAAACGACAGATCGATCCAAAGGCAAATTGGGGCTGTTTTTTGGAAAATTTTCGAATTTATGGTGGATAGAAGAAAAATTGGGGGGAAATTCGTGATCAACCTTGCTCTTGATACCAAGATGTTATGGGATAACTTCTTGGGGTGGCCCGATCTTTCATGAATTTCCACGGGAAGCGAGGGGAAAGCGGTGGACGGGGGAAGAAGGGATAAAAAACCACGAACACACGCACGCAAATCACGATACACGCTGATATCTCACGCCGGTGGCAATCGGTCCAACATAATCTCTAGGATCGGTGTTGTGCGAAGCTCTCTCTCCACGCCAACAACGGGGGACGAGGTGCTTGATGAGACCTTGACGACTTGGGGGCGAGAAACCGAGAACCCAAGGCCTTGTACAACTTGAACGCACTAGGCAAGATCCAAGAGGAGGGTGGACAATAGGTGCTCCTTGGTAGGAGCATGAGACCAATAGATTGAAAGATCCTCAAAGGGTGTCCTTAATCTATTATTATCCAAGTCTAGGGTTTACATATGAGGGGTGGGGCTATATATAGGCCAACCACATAAACAGGGGTAGTTCTGGAATAAAGCTGGAAGTTTGGGCGAAATTGGGGGTTACATGGGCCAGGCCCAAAAGGCTTTAACATGCCTCGCGTCGATCAGTCCGGAGACTCCGGTCTGGGGTCCGGAGACTCCGGTCTGGACCGGAGACTCCGGTCAATCTCCGGACCCGTCTCCGGAGGGGGCTTCTGGCTGTCCCGGGCTTGGGTCTCCGGTCTGGACCGGAGGAAGGTCCGAAGACTCCGGTGTAGGACACCGGAGTCTTCGGTGTGCAGAGCTCCAACAGCTTCTTCTCCTGGTCCTGCTTCCTTGGTGGCTTGGTGTGGTGGTGTTGCTTCATATCTGAGGATACACAACATAGATGCATGAAGTAGCAAGCCATCCAAAGGTAGACCAAAATCACATGAGGAAAGGAGCGAGTTAACCTTGGCTTGTAGGAGCTTGGCACGGGCGCGAGTCATTGGTCCACTTGGGGGACTAAGTGTTGTAGATGGAGGTGCGTCCGTAGGACGGGCTGCATCAACAAGGGAAGCGGGCGTGCAGGGAATCTACTCCGGCGAGGGTAACAACGAGAGGAACGACATGGCGCGTGCGGCTGAGCTCCCTGGGACGGCGACCATGGCGGGTGGCCTCCATCTCCCTGAAGCCGCTGGGGGATATGGCGGCGAGAGCTGAGGCGTTGCAGCGACTAGGAGTCGTGGCGGTGTGCGGCGCTGGCTGCAGCGGCTGGAGGACATGGCGGCCCGCGGCTCGACGGCGAGATCTGCACGCGCGGACGGCGCACGCGACAGCAATGGCAACAGATCTGATGAGATGTGCAGCAAACAGGAAGAGGATGAGCGTACGATTTGATTATTTGGTAGGCCCAAGTGCGGAGCGTAGAAAACGAGCGAGCCGGGGGATCATTGCGTTCGATCACCGGGAAAATCCTATCGTTTTCCATTGGAAAACCTGGATGCTGCGTACAGACAACAAACACCAAATCCGAGCCGTTCCATACGAAGAAAAACCCAATGGAAAACAATATCCCAAAGCAACACAGCGTGGGTCCCAAAATTAAGAGCTGGAAAGCTTTGAAGATATCGTCTCCAAAGTGGGACCCGAAACTCGAGGCCAACTATATCCCTTCAAAGTCCGAAATCCACGCCAAGACGCCTTGAAGGCTCTCGCGGTGACCAACGACTTCCACTCCGCGTCCACGGCACCTTCCCCCACCGCGCAAGCCTCCTCGGCGAGGTCACACGAACGCGAGGGAGAACAAAAAAAATCCTCAAATCGGCGGGAGTGGAGGGAACAAACCGCCGCCGCGCACGTCTACCCGGCGCGGCGATGGCCCCGCGCAGGGGCGCCAGCCCCCTCTGGGTCCTCCTCGTGCTCATGCTGACCACGGCGCTGCCGCGGGGCGGGGCGTTTGGGCTGAAGCTCCCGTTCAGCCCCGGGGACGTCCTCCCGATCCTGCCGCGGCAGGTGGCGTGGCCCGTGATGAACACGCTCCACAGCGCCGTAGACCTCCTGCCCTCCTTCGTCGCCGCCGTGGCCCCGGGCGACCCCGCCCCCGCCGCCTGGAACGGCTCCTGCTTCGCCGTGAACGAGGCCGCGCTTCAGCTCACCCCTGGTGACCGTAACGGTACCGAGGTCGGCGGCGCCGTGCTCCGCCTCAAGGTCCGTCCCTCAGACCTCGACTCACGTTGCCTCAGTTTTTGCTGGACTATGTGAAATTAGGAGCAACTGCTTGGGCGTTTGTTGCTAAATGCTAATTGATTCCGTATATGAGTAGCTTCCTTTTGGAACTGCTGAATTGAGGGGGTATATGAGTGGTCTAGTGCAAATTAGGAAGAGTTGCTCTAGTGCATCCTTGCTGCTTAGTTATGATTAAGAAAGGGGGGTAACGAATCCGTGTTGAATGCACACATTAGCTTCGATGTCTCACTCTATTTCTATCTTGCTTGTTGGGACCAATATCTCTTAGCTACCAATGAACTTTCCAGAGTAGTTTTTGTTAATCTGATTTATGAAGTTTTGTCGAGCTACTACGACTATAAAATCACTCCACTAGAAATGGTAATATCATCATAAATGGTAAGATCTCCGCGAAGTAAATATAATCATGACACCATAGGTAATTGCGTTCTTCTTTTAATTTCTTGTAGTCTCCACTTCATGCATAAAGCATATTATCATAGCTTTTTTTTTTTTACTTTGAAGTCAAATGTATTTGTAGTAGTTGGTTCCTAAAGCTAACGCTACATGGTGATTTATATATTTTCCTTTCTCACTTGAAACTTGCAACTCGTTTTCACTCCATTACCTCACTTGCTCACTGTGGCAATGCGCAACTATACTAACTACTGTGCTTGAGGTGCTCAATAGTAATATATACATACCAACTTCTTAGTGGATGTCAAATATGTGCTTGAACTTATCCTGCAGTACCCATTTAAAAGAAGAATCTTAGCTATTCAGTATTTGCTTGAACCGATCCTGCAATAGCCATTTTAAAAGAACAATATTTGGCTGGACTTGATCTGCACATGGCAAATTTCTGATCGTGAACATTGGCTGTTTTAGATGGTCTGACTATCTGAGTAAAATGGGTTTTGTGTTAACATGTCTACCCGTTATGCAGACTGCTTCTGCTCAGAGCTGGACATGCATGGATCTTTATGTGTTTGCAACGCCATATAGGATAACATGGGACTACTACTTTGCTGCTCGCGAACACACTTTGGAGATAACGTCATGGGAAGAAGAAGCAGAACTGGAATATGTGTGTTCTCTTTCTGAAAGTTCTCTTAAATGATTCAGTAGCATGTGAAAGTAATAGCTGATCGATTTCCATACTTTTATCAGGTGAAGCAGCATGGCATCTCTGTTTTTCTCATGCCATCTGGGATGCTTGGAACTTTATTATCTATGATTGATGTCCTGCCTTTGTTTTCAAACACTGGCTGGGGTCAAAATTCCAACTTGGCCTTTTTAGAGAAACATATGGGAGCTACATTTGAGAAACGCTCTCAACCTTGGGTTGCTAATATTAGAAAGGAGGATATACAATCTGGGGACTTTTTGGCTCTGTCGAAGATCCGAGGACGATGGGGTGGGTTTGAGACCTTAGAGAAATGGGTAACTGGTGCATTTGCTGGGCATACTGCTGTCTGCCTGAAAGATGAGAAGGGTGACCTCTGGGTTGCAGAATCAGGCTTTGAGAATGAAAAGGTAATCTATAGCTTGCTATAGTATGAATGGAATCTTTGCTGTTTAATTGCTAACATGTTCTGGCTGTTGTTACTTCATTTCTTATCTTCACCCTAATCATGTTCGCTGACAACATGGTTACTACTGTTACTAATCATTATCACCTTCTGATTATACTGAAAATAGTGAAGAATGATCCAAGTTTGTACTTTTTAGTTCTTATCAATGTACTCATCATTTTGGTTTAAATATCGTAACGAGCCAACTTAATATTTTAAATTATGCCTGGTGGTAGTCAACCTTTACTTGCTAGATTAGCATTACACTTTGCTCTTATTCAACGGATAATATGTCCTTTTGGCTTTAACTAGCTGCCTGATCAGCTTTGGGTATCTGCCACAAGGAAATATTAAAGCCAGTAGCAGAAACTTTCTTCTCCACGAATTTGTAGATGATTGTTCCATGTATGCTTACTCCTGTACAAAGAACTGCAGTCCTGATTTGTCTTGACTGTACTGAATCGCAATAACAGGGAGAAGAAATTATTGCTGTAGTTCCTTGGGATGAATGGTGGGAAATGGCACTCAAGGATGGATCAAATCCGCAGATAGCCCTTTTGCCATTACACCCTGATATTCGTTCTAGATTCAACGAAAGTGCCGCATGGGACTTTGCCCGGAGCATGGTCGGAAAGCCTTATGGCTATCATAACATGATATTTAGCTGGATTGATACTATAGGCAACAATTATCCACCTCCCCTTGACGCCAATCTGGTAATTCTCCTTAACCATGTTTGCAGAGCCTTGATTAATTTTGCGTTTGCTCCTTAACCATGTTGCATATTTAGTTTCAGATTTATCAGTGTTTAGACATATTTCTTGTTGATGTTTCGAGTGCATATATAATTTAACTGTGCAGATCAGATATGGAATTTGTGCTAATGCCAATCAAACTATTGCTTTTAGTGAGAGTCATCTATCTAGTTACTTAATTGATACAGCCATATTGAATCTGTTGTCTAAATCTAAATAAAAATAGAAAGAATTTCATGCTTTGCACGCACATTTTTAGTTATTATCTTGTTAAAAGGTTAGGAAGCATACTTGGAAACATGTATCAATGCAGAAGAAGTCACAAGATCGCTTGAAGTTAGATGGAAAAGTGATACTGAATTGGAAATAGCCTGAATGATGTACTCCTTGCTAACGGCATAAATTTATAGAGGATATCGGGTCTTTCATACCGAAGATAGATGAATATTGGTTGTTATGAGCTTTCAGTGAAGACTAGATAGCATTAGAGAGTTAATTCATGCATTGCACTATTTTATCATAGGTAGTGTTCGAATTGCTCAATATTTTTCCATGACGTTTTTTCAGGTAATGGCTGTTATGTCAATGTGGACTAGATTACAACCACTTTATGCTGCGAACATGTGGAATGAAGCTCTTAACAAACGACTTGGGACTGAGGTTTGTAAACTAGTTTGTACCATGTCTTCTTTTCATGGATATGGTAAAGGGGCCTGTAGGGTCCTGAAAGTTTGCAGTGATTCAAGTTGACACAAGTTTAAAATAATGGTTGTGGTTTCTTTTGAGCTTTTTAAGCACTAGTGTTAGGTTCTGTCTATATGCATACTTCTATCCTTCTACTGCAACTTAAATACAGTAATTGCATAGCTTTCTCCTGGGCTTGATTGAAATGATAGGCTTGCCCTAATTAGCTGTTATTTTCTTCTATTAAAGATTGGTAAATAGTTCTGCTTTTAACTATCTGACAGTTAATTTTTTACTTAGTTATCAAATTCATGTTATCTGTGTTGTGCAGGGTTTGGACCTTAAGGCTATCATTGTTGAGACCGAAAGTCGTGGCATGTCTTTTGACCAGCTGCTCACCATTCCTGAGCAAGACGAATGGGTATACAGTGATGGCAAGTCAACCACTTGTGTTTCCTTCATTCTTGCGATGTATAAGGAGGCTGGAGTGTTTGCTCCTTTCACAGAGTCGATTCAGGTCACTGAGTTTACTGTAAGTGTCACAAGCCCCTTTATCTGTCATAGTTGCAAATAAACTTGTTATTCTTCACTGTTCATTATAGACAAGCTATGTTTTTCCATTAATTAACCTACTTCCTTTTCAAGTCATTTTATCCTTTCACATGTTCCATATTTATGTTCATTCTAGAGAAGCTTTTTCAGCAGTCAACTCCTGTTCTTCTGGTTGATTGATCCGATGTTATTAAATATTACCTTCTGCCTCAGATACGGGACGCATACATGCTCAAGATTTTTGAAGACAACCAGGCCAGGCTTCCGAGCTGGTGCCATGCCGAGGCAGACAGGCCTCCCTTTTGCCAGATACTTGGGGAGTACAGGATGGAGCTACCCGAATACAACTCGATAGAGCCATACGCGAAAATGAACGAGAACTGCCCATCATTACCACCTACTTACAAGCGACCATCACGCTGCTGACATGAAACAACATACTGTACTACATAGGCTGCTGCTGTTTAAGGGAGTAAATTGTTGCTTAAGTTGTGTAAATAGACGATGCTGTATATAGTTGTTTGGGAGACATGTTGTTTTCACGGGTGAGCAAAGCTCGGTGTGTAGTTTCCCTGCCAGTTACGGAGCAGTTCCCAGGCTTTCAGTGTGAACCTGGCTAGAGGGTTTGCTCGCATAGATAGAACTTTGGAGCTATAGCTAAAGAGAACTTGCTGTCGATGATTATCTTTGCTTAATGAAGTGTATGTTCTTGAAATAAAATCCTCAATCTTTCTTCAAGTGTTGTACGGCTTGGTAAGTGTATGTCCCTGAAACACTTATCGCCTCAATTGGGGACCATGTCCCTCAGTCCCTGAAACTGTTTGGTGACTCAAATTCATGTGGAACACGTGTTTGGTGACTCAAATTCATGTGGAACACGTCATTAAAAGAAACATCGAAAGCTCAACAAAAACAAAAAGTATATCGAAATCCTTGAGAAACCCTTCATCTTTAACCTCTAGATCGTGTCGATGGTGTGCTGCTGCTCCTCCTTGAGTCGGCCTGACATTGTTGGTTGCGGACAAAAGTCGTTGAACGGGTCAAAAGGACCACATCCGTCCTGAAGACAAAGAAGGATGAAATGCCGATGAAGGTCCTTGACGATCTGAAGATCCCCACAGCAAGAAGAAGTCCTCGAGGACCAAACCACTTCCACAAGCTTCTCGACTCGCCGTCGAGATGGGGCTAAAGCCGGGAAGATCTTATTGGAAGAAACGTCACCGCCACCACCTGAGCGCCGCTCCACCAAACTTGAACCCTAAAAACAGAAAAACGGAGCCCTCCTAACGGTGGAGCCTAGATCCACCCGCCTCCATGGCCCGAAGGCCATAGAAGCGAGGCAGATCGGCGACGGCGAGAGAAGCAAGGAGGAGAGCACTAGTAGAAAATAGGGCTTCGGTTCGGTCCCGGTTCTAGCTCTAGTCTCGGTTTTTTATGGGTCAGGACTAGTGTGAGCACTAGGCCCGGAAAAGCCCTAGTCCCGGTTCATGATACATCCCGGAACTAGTGATCTCACACCAGCTAGCCCCACGTGCGGAAGCATGTTGTCCCGGTTGGTATTACGAAGCGGTACTAGAGGTAAATCACTAGTCCTGGTTCGTAATATCAACCAAGAATATTGGTTTCTCTATATAATTCGGCTTTGTCCGTGCTCGAGCCTATGTCAATTTTTCCTCCAAGCAAGCCGAGTTCATGCCCATTTTTTCTTCAAGATTTGTCAAGATTTGGTGGCAACACCTAAATCCAAGGTTTTAAAAGGTTAGCAACTTTATCCTTTTATTTCACATTGTTAGTTTAGCTCAATGCTCTAGAAGTAGAGAGGGATTTCATGCTCTAGAAGTAGAGGGAATTTTAGGTTTTAGGCAAATTTTGATTAGTCAAAAGTTATTGAAAATTAAAATGTGTAATTTTAGAGTTTAGGATCTTAGAATGGAATGAGGTTTTCACTGCTAGATCAATAATTAAAAACTCCACATTTTTTATGTTAATTGTTTTGTCCAATTCAAAAATTGGTGCATGTAAAATTTCCAAACTTCAAATTTAATGCTCTAGAATCTCACATTATAACTTGTATTAATGCAGATGGTCCGGGAATGGATGTACGGTACTGACCGTTGCTCTGACGAGTTTATTAATGGCGTGCATGAATTCCTCCGTGTGGCTGATGCAAACAAGCGGAATAGTTTTGTATTCGGTCCATGTAGTGTCTGTAAGAATCAGAAGGATTACTCTAACTAAAAAATCCTTCATAGCCACTTGTTGAAGTCTGGTTTTATGCCTAGCTATAATTGTTGGACCAAGCACAAAAATAGAGGGGTTATAATGGAAGACAATAAATAAGAAGAGGATGATGGCAACTATCATGGGTTCCCTGAATCAGTGATACTTCCATGGGGGAAGCTAAAGGGGATGTCGAAGAAGAGGCACATGATGAGCCCACTGATGGTCGGACCATTGCTGATGCACGAAGAGACTGCGAAAAAGAAAAAGAAAAGGAGAAGTTTGATCACATGTTAGAGGATCACAAAAAGTCATTGTACTAGTCAGATATGTCACCAGCCGAAGCCTAAGGAACGAACTGGTGCTGATGTATTTGATATGGTCAAGGATTTGGATCAAATAGTAACCTTTGGAAAGGATCCTGATGGACAACCTATTTCGAAGGACTCTGACGGACACACACCCATGTGGAAGAAGAAATATATATTTAGGGAGCTACCTTATTGAAAATTCCTAGAGGTTCACTCTGCAATCGACGTGATGCATGTGCCGAATAATCTTTGCATGAAACTGCTAGGCTTCTTGGGCGTGTATGAGAAGACAAAAAATACACCGAAAGCACGACAGGACCATCAACATATGAAATACCCAGAAGGCCTGCATCCTTATTAAATTGAGTCTTTATCAAACTTCCCGCTCGGTCACCCATCCTAATACTACTCCAACTCCAGCACTTTCAACTTCTCAGTTCCTTCCGAATCAGTTTCCACGAAGTAATTACCTAGTTGTCAATATTATAATA
Organism: Avena atlantica; assembly: GCA_910589765.1. NCBI lineage: Eukaryota > Viridiplantae > Streptophyta > Magnoliopsida > Poales > Poaceae > Avena > Avena atlantica. The sequence continues at coordinate 443,856,790 of OU342736.1, forward strand.
TCAATCCTATTAACTCTTATATCATTATGTCACATGTTTTTATTTTTTGAAACAACAAACACTTATTTAAGTAAACAACAATGAATAAGTAAAAATATTACTGATTCAAATAAAAATACTATTGAATTCAAATAAAAATATAATAATTTTACTTTTTTGTATTTTCTATTTAATATGGAACAATTAATATATTTAAATACGTAAATCGGAATTCGATAAATAATATGTCTAAATTGATCAGAAAAATGAAAGGAATCTAAATATGATACCCATGTCAAGTTATCACAAACCCCCCATTTTTGAATTAGCTATTTGGTGGTTGCTTCACAAAATCCCCGCATTTTATGCTAGGAAAATAGAAAATGGCTTTTTGGTGCGACGAAAAGGAAAAATTCCTCCTACAATATTGTTCGCCATCCCATGATGCACATATATGCACAATATGGGCACATTACCACAAACTATGCCTTAATTCTAGCCATAACATTGGTCATTTGATCCGAAAGCCAAGAAACCTCGAATGAGATAGGTCATTTTATGAAGGTTTTGCATTCACCATGGATAGACGGTTTCAGACATAACAATATGACACCAGCGAAGGTTTTGTATTGTTTCGATTGTTTTTGAATTTTTTATGCCCGTTTTAAACTATCGTCAAACTTTGTCAAACGACAGGCATGAAGATTCTTAGCTCGTGGCCGAGCCTCGCTAAATTTGCATTGGATCTCTGATAAAATAGCATATTGTGAACCTAAAAATGATTTTTGTAAAAAATTATAAGCATCAAATCATGTACCTATAGTTCATATCTGACCCACTTCCTTTCGATTCGGCAGGAATTTGTCTTTTTCACCAGGGATAGACGGAAAGGTTTGAGATCCCCCTATTAGGACATTGTCCATCTAAGGTGGTATAGTATTTTGTAGAAATATGGTGGTAGCATTTTAAATTAGTCATTTGGTGGTTGTTTCATAAAACCGTCCGTTTTTTACACTCGGAAAATGGAAATAGCTTTTTGGTGCGACGAAAAGAAAACTTCCTCCTGCAACATTGTTCGTCATCCCATGATGCACATGTATGCACAATATGGGCACATTATCACAAACTATGTCTTAATTCTAGCCATAACATTTGCCATTTTACCCGAAAGCCAAGAAACCTCGAATAAGATAGGTCATTTTGTGAAAAAAAATTCAGACATAATCAATATAGCAGGTTTGATATTTTTCCTTCTAACTATGTCACATAATATGACACCACGCGAAGGTTTTGAATTGTTTCGTTCGCCTTTGAATTTTTTATGTCTGTTTTAAACTATCGTCAAACTTTGTCGATCTGCGGGCATTAAGATTCTTAGCTCGGGTCCGAGCCTCGCTAAACTTGCATTGGATCTCTGATAAAATAGCATATTGTGAACCTAAAAATAATTTTTGTAAAAATTCATGAGCATCAGATCATGTATCTATAGTTTATATCTGACCCACTTCCTACCGATTCGACATGAATTTGTCTTTTTCATCAGGGATAGAAGGAAAGGTTTGAGATCCTCCTGTTAGGACATTGTCCATGTAAGGTGGTATAGTATTTTGTAAAAATATGGTGGTAGTATTTTGAATTAGTCATTTGGTGGTTGCTTCACAAAACCGTCCGTTTTTGCAATCAGAAAATAGAAAATGGCTTTTTGGTGCGACGAAAAAGAAAACTTCATTCTGCAACATTGTTCGATATCCCATGATACACATGTATGCACAATATAGACACATTATCATAAACTATGTCTTGATTCTAGCAATAACATTGATCATTTGACCCAAAAGCCAAGAAACCTCGAATGAGATAGGTCATTTTGTGAAGGTTTTTTTGAGACATAATTAATATACCAAGTTTGATATTTTTCTTGCAACTATGTCATATAATATGACACCACGCGAAGGTTTCACATTATTTGGATCGTTTTTAAATTTCTTATGCCTGTTTTAAACTATATATAACGTTTTATGTTTTACTTAATTTTTATTTACAAATATATAATATTTAAGTGTAGATAGATAAATCTTATTTTTCTGCAAATTTTGATATATTGTTTGTATTTTTCGAATTAGAATAATTTATTTATGATTTTTCAATGTTTAATGAGATAAAAGGAAAAAGCTACGCCGAGGACAGCCGTCGGCGTAGCATAAGATATATTGAGGGAAATTCTACGCCGACGGCTGTTTGGCGGGGCTGGCCTAGTCACGGTCTACGCCAACAGCTCTTACGTTTGGCCGCCTACGTAGCAACCTGTCATCGACGTATTTATCCATTCGTGTAGTCATTCTTGTAGCGATCCTTTCTTTTGAGGAGGTGCAAGGAGAGATCCTGCTGGAGGAGTTGCAGCTATTTCGTGGCACCATCGTCGGTGAGCCGTGCGCCCTGGGAAGGTTTGTGGTTGCCGTCAGATGGGATACCCTGATGCAGCTCAAGTTCAAGATTGCTAGTACTAATAAAGACTGCTCTGGCAGTGATGTCGAGCACAGTTGTTCCTTCGAAGCTCAGCTAAAGGGAGACGCAAGCCATCAGATCAATCTCGAGCTTGCCTCTATATTGGTAAAGGTGACTTGGGCGACATTGCGTCTGTAGGTTCTCGGCATTTAGCGTTTATCGCGTTATGTAATCTTGCACTGGATCTCGGTAGATATGTTTACTTGGCTAGATATTGCTTTTGTGTTGGACCAAGTAACCTCAATCCATATTTCAGTCGCTAGTAGAAGTCTGTTCCATATTTCAGTCGGAAACCTCAATCCGTATGTCAGCTCCGAACAGGTTAGCAAAGGGCAGTACCATAGTAGACAGTTTCCTGCCAGTTCTGAAACCAGGCTTCCAATGTGAACCTGCCTTGGAGGATTTGCTCGCATAGATAATCCTAGTTTGATGAAGTGTATGTTCCTGACATAAAATCCTTCATGTTTCTTCAAATGTTGCACGGCGTGCCAAGACCCTGGAATAAAAATCCTCTACGCTTTGGTTTATACGTTGTCCCTGAAACCGTTTATCACCATGTTGTACTCATGACCAAACTATGTTTATCACCATGTAAGCAACAATTGGCTAAATACCAATAATTTAGGAAAATGATACTATGCCCCCGGGGGATCCCGTGATTTTATCCCCCGGGTAGCTCGAAACCGTGGGACGCCTCGCGAGTGGTGGGTCGCGTCCTATCTTCAACCTCCCGTCCTGTACGTCTCCCTGCATCTGCTCCCGTACGTCTCCTGTCGCCGCGCACCTTTAATCCCGCGAGCCGCCGTGAGCCTCCTGCCGCCGCGCCCCTCCGGTGCCGCGCTCCACCGGCAAGCTCCGTTCCTCCTCTCGTAGCAAGCACCTGTCGACGCGCCCCTCCGCTGCAGCTCGCGCCGCCGCGGCCCACACCACCTGCAGTGAGTGCCGTCATGACCCGCGCCGTCTGCAGCGAGTGCCCGCCGCCCCAGCTAGATGGTGCCTGTTGCTGCGAGCGACGGTCTCCGGTGTTGGCTATGGATTGGAGCTCATAAACATCCTTCTCCATCCTCTCCGATGTTGCCCAGATTCCGTGGGACAAGCGGCCATGGTCATATTCTGCAACCATGGCCTCACGGAGCAGTCGTGGGACAAGTGGCCATGGCCAGATTCTGCAGCCATGGCCTCACGCCATGGCCATGGCGTGCTACCTAAGGCGACCGAGTTGCTTCTATGGTCTCCAGTGTCAGTGTTTGCTACTCTAACAGGCATGCGTTGCTACTTATGTTGACCAGTGTTGCTAATTATATTGTCAGTCGGTGCTACGAGCATTTGCTACCTTATCATATTTTTTTGCTACATATTCGTATACCTTTTGCTACTTTCGCACAACCTTATTGCTACAACCAATCTCTATTGTTTTGCTATGATATCTTCGGCGGAAATCTCCGGCGATGTCTTCGACGATATCCCGTTTGCTACATTAGAAAAAACATTTTGCTACAACTGTTTTACGTTTTTGCTACAATAATGTAAATTATTTGCTACGAGGTCTTCGGCGACTTTTTTCGGCGAGAGTCTCCGGCGATGTTTCCGACGATGTTGGTTTTGCTACATTGAAATATTTTTTTACTACAAGGTCGCCATTAAGGTCTCCGGCGAACTCTCCGGCGAGATCTAGTCTGTCTGTTCTATTTTCTGGTTCGAATCGTTTTTTGCTACATGTAGCAAAAACAAGATATTTTGTAGCAAAAATGAGTAATTTGTAGCAAAAGCGGGATTAGAGGTGTTTTTCTGGGACACGTGTCGGCCAGGGGACCCAGGGGATCGGGGGAAGTTATCCCCGGAAGACGCGTAGCGCTACCCATAATTTACGCAAAAATAGAACAAAAACCTATCGCCGTGGCCACGAGGGTGGGGCTCGTGCGGCTCAGCACCCCATCTCCACGTAGTGCGGGTGGTGGCGACTACAGTGGAAGCATCAACTTTGCTAGCCGGCACTCTGGATCCCAAACCTTGGCGGTGGAATCGTATTTGATGGAGGTGGTTGAGGCTGTGCACAATCCCTCGGAGTATAGAGGCTGTAGAGCAGTGAGCATTGATGATTGTCGGCAAGGCAACGATCAAACACGAGAAAGAAACGAGGCCGCACTTCCACTAGCTCGGCACGGTGCGCTACACATGGTGCTATGAATATTTTGTTCGATGATCCTCCCTCTTTTCTGATGATCGTTTTATTATTCAATAGTAAAGTCGCATGAACTTTTGTAAAAAAAAACCCGCAGTACTACTTACTCTCTCTATTTTATATTACTCCGCATATTATGTTTGGTCAAAGTCAATATCTGTAATATTTGACAAACCATATATTATAAAATATCAATAAATGAAATATCAAACTTATATAATAAAAAAGGAATAATTGATTAAGGTTCTAACAATGTTTATTATCTTTTATGAATCTTGATATTTTTTCTAACATGATTGGTCAAACTTCCAAAGTTTGACTTTGACTGAACCCTACTCTCTGTCTATAAGTGGAGAATCTTAACTCGTTATACTAGGCAGTGGTGCATTTTAGGCTGGTCATAGTGGAGAGTAACTTAGACTAGTAACATACATATGTGTGGTGTCATGCAAAGACTTATTTATTGCAATGTAGACTCATTTTGTCTTGAAAAATGTGATGTTATGGTAACATAGCTAGTTACCACAAGCTTCTCTCTCATCATTTAATTGCATGCCATGTCATCTAAATGCTTAGTTGGCAATACATGTAGGATCATGTTACTACTCAAGTTACTCCCACTATGACTAGCCTTAAGAGACAACTAGTACAATAAATTATATATATATTTAATGACTTTGATTACATGTATATATGTGATTGGGCTAACCATGTATTTTGCCTATGGAACCATGCAAGGCTTGTACTACCTCTGTTTGAGATTATTAGTCCTAAGGCCTTTCACAATAAGTGGTTCTTAGCGATGTATTCTAGGCACTTTGCCTATGTGGCATCATAGTTAGTGATGAAAGATATTAAGATTGTATCTTAGCTAAGAAACACCTCCTGCACAAAATCATAGGCAAAGAGCATGGTTAGGCCAATCAAATGCATAAATCATTAAATGTAGATACACCACTTAAGAAACAATGCGTTAGAGAAGTTGTCTCTTAATAATTTATTTCTACTAAAATAATGTGCTAAGATACACCCCATTGTAAAAGGCCTAGGGGCCAAGTTGCTAGTACCAAGACGATCCATAAATCTTTCTCATTAATCTATGCATACACCAATAGTTTTACATGCATTAGAGAAGTAAGAGAAAAAGAAGAACATGCATTGGACAAGAGGAACTAATAAATAAGATAGGTCTTATAATCTCAAACAATATAAAAAATCTCTTCGGCCTTATAATCCTAAACAGAGAGTATCTAAGCTAAGATACAACATCACATTCTCATACAAAATTTGCCTATAATACTGTGCTAAGAAACGTCCATTGTAAAAGGCATAAATACTTTCAGTTGTATTTATACAAATGAACACAAACATTTATGCCACCAAACTAGTAGATTCATGATAAAATAGTATTATCATCATATAGTTATATGCTTTCATAATATTGTTACATTTTTATGCAAACTATATCAAAATGTAAAATAATTTGACTTTCCAAGAAAGTTAAAAATAAACTCTTTTATGGACGGAAAGTGTATGCGTAGAGTAATGTTCTCCCTATTGCAATGAATAAGGCATCCACGTTTTTCATATTTTTTATTTGATCAAAATTACTCTAAATATAAAAAAATTGTTGGTGTAAAATTAGCATCATTATATAATATATTTTCAATACAAATCTAACGATACTAATTATATATTATAATTAAGATATTGTTGCTCAATTTTTTGGTTAAAATTCTTATTAAAATACGTGTGGACCTTATTCATAAGAACGGAGATAGTATGAAAGATGGAGTATTCGTCAGCCTATTTTAAAATAGGCAACCCCATTTAAGAGAAATGAAACACTGAGGATTTGGAGAAAAACACAAGTTTCTTCTCAAACGTTCCACTGCTCGTACATACTCCCTTTATCCCCAAATAAGTGTACTTGTAGGTTTATACTAAATCCCCCCAAAAAAATTGACCAAATTTATTAAAAATAATTACATATATAACATAAAATATATGTATTACAAAACTCTACTTAAAACAAATTACTGATACTAATTTAAAGTCATAAATGTTATTAAGTTGAGGACCTAGCTAAAAACTATCTAGGGTTCCATCCCCCTCGTTGGCATTGTCGCCGGTCCGCTCTGCCTCCGGTGGCCTTAGGGTCTTGAAGGTGTGATGGACCATGTTCTCTCACAGGTGGGAGGTTTCTGTTCTTTGTTTAGCCAGTTTTTCAGTGTATTCTTTGGGATGTTAAGATGACATCTATGTTGTGAAGTCAGAATAATGTCTTCGTCGCTATGTCCTCGCTCCGGTGGTGCATCTAGCACGATGCTAGACACGTGGAGTCGTTTGTCAGCGGATCTTTTGGGATCTGGCCCGTTTATGTTTGTGGTTTCTTTTTAGGTCAATCTCTTCTGATCTACAGTTGTCATCATTGGCGATGGTTGTTGCTCTAGCGTTGGTCCTTTGTAACCTTAGTACGATGACTTCCTCTCTATCTACTACGAGAAGTTCTACTATGACAAGCTTTGTCTGGCTCTAGTGATGGAGGGACCGAGGCACGCCTTTGGCTCGCGCTAGTGTTTGTAGGTCGCTAGATGGTCTAATGACATATTTATAGTTTTTATTACTTTAGATCTTTTTTACTGTTATTGATGATTATTAATAGATTGGCATAATTTCGCAAAAGTAAATGTTATCATGTTTTTTGATAATTTTTCCTTTTGACTTAAAACAATGCTAGAAGTACACATTTATGGACTAAGGGAGGTATTACTTTACGCCATACTCTTTCCGTCCGCTAAGGCTGGTCGTAGTGGTAGTATCATACTACTAGTCTTATGCATATGATACTAGTATATGATACCATCTCCATAGTGCATGGTATAATATGGTAGTATCATACTAGTGCTATATTCAATGATTTGTAGAATCTCAAAACAAATGGTGTATAAGATTTATTTGTATGAGGATTTTCTAATTTTTACGTGCTATGATACGGTATCTACCTATGATACTCTAACCATCTCTTTCTTCATTAATTGTTGTGCCATATTAGATTTTTGCTAACATGGCATGCATGATACTCCCACTAGGACCAGCCTAAAGTGTGTTACTCGGTGTACTTCCCCCGGTCCAGTTTATTAGACACACACGTAGTTTAAGAAAATCTTTGACCATCAATTTTGACTAATAAATTATACAATATATACCCCAAAAATATACCATTGGAAACTAATTTTGAAGATGAATCCAATGGTATAATTTTTATGATATATTATGTAAAATTTATTGATCAAAATTATTGGACAAAGTTGTTCTTAAACTACATGCGGGCCTAATAAACCGGGCCGGAGAGAGTAACACAATTTTCAGGACATGGGTACTTTTAAACTTGACTGTACTTATCATATTATTAAGTTACATAGTTATCTAAAAATTAATTATAACTTTTTTGTAAATTGGCCCTTCCTTCTTGCTATTCGTTTAGAACTTTGTGATTTTTTGCCTAAGCTCCCTAATTGTAGCACCGAATCAGCCATGGCGAAGGCTTGAAAACCATCCTCCTTCAGAGCATCTCCACTTGGGGCTTAAGGGACATGGGGGTGTTGGTGCCAAAATTGACGCTTAGTCGGTCCCCCAATTTGGTTTTGGCGTCGATGCAGTCCAACTAGTTATTCGGCGCCCCCAGGCCAAAACCAACCCGCAGGGGGTGATACGTCGGAAACGTATCTATAATTTTTGATGTTCCATGCTTGTTTAATATCTATTTTGCTTTGCTTTGTCATTACTTTGAGGTGTTTTTATATGTTTTCTGGTACTAACCTATTAACAAGATGCCACAGTGTCAGTTGCCTGTTTTCTTCTGTTTTTGGTTCCAGAAAGACAGAAAATCAATATTCTTGGAATTGGACGGGACAAAAGCCAAAGTCAATATTTTACCGTGGGGAAGACGAAGCCGAAGTACGAGACAGAGGGGCCACACCCCCTGGCTGCATGGGTGGGCCCACCCCACGCCTAGGGGGTGCATCCGCCCTGGTGGCCCCCCAACCTCGCATCTTCGCCTATAAGAAGCCCCCGATGCAGAAACCATAGGCACCCGATCAATAATCCAGGAAATCGTCTGTAGCCGCCGCCACCATCGTCCCTAGATCGAGGGATCTGAAGCTCTTCCCGGCACCCTGCCAGAGGGGAGATCATCCCGGAGGCCTTTTTCTTCATCATGCCAGCCTCCGGTATGAAGCGTGAGTAGTTCCACCTTGGACTAAGGGTCCATATAGTAGCTAGATGGTTGTATCTCCTCCTTGTGCTTCCATGTCTAGATCTTGTGTTCTCCGTTCATGATCAATATCTAATCTATTTGTAATCGTGCATGTTGTGTTTGCGGGGATTCGATGGATATTGAGATTACTATGTCAGATTGATTAATGGTTTTGTCTATTTGATTCTATCATGTCTGTGTTGTTTGTGATATTGCATGCTTTTCGTTGTTAGTATCTATCTTGGCCAAGTAGGTGGTAGTGACTCCAAGAGGGGGTATTTATGCTAGATAGTGGGTTCATGCCTCTACTCAATCAAGGGAAGTGACAGAAATATCTATGATTGTAGATGTGCTGTTGCCACTAGGGAGAAAACAACGGTCTCTTGTTCATAGAACAAGTGGATTGTTTACCTTACACACTTTGCTTAAAGCAGTTGTCTATTGCTTGGAACTTAATACTGGAGGGGATTCAGATGATAACCAAAAGGTAGACTTCTAGTCATAGATGCAGTTGGATGGCTGTCTATGTATATTGTTGTATTGCCCAATCGAATCTCATAGGATCTTTTTGTCTAGTATTGCATTGTTATGCCTTGCTCAGTCCTGTCAATTGCCCTGCTGTAATTTGTTTACCCAGCATGCCATGTTTGTTTATCTAAGAAGAACACCTCTAGTGAACTATGGACCCCGGTCCAATCTTTACCATTGATACATCTTCCACTGTTACTGTTTACTTGCTGCAAACCATCATCACCTTCCACACCATACAGTTAATCCTTTGTTATAACAACCGGTGAGATTGACAACCTCACTGTTAGTTGGGGCAAAGTCTTGAGTTTGTGTTGTGCAGGTTTCCACGTTGCTTGCAACAACTTTGAGACGTTTCCTTCCTCCTACTGGTTCGATAACCTCGGTTTCTTACTTAGGGAAGACTTGCTGTTGTGCTGCATCACACCTTGCTCTTGGGGTTTCCCGACGAAGCGCTTCTAGGCGCCATCAGGGGGCTAGTAGGGGCACCGTATGGACACGTTTTGGCTAGAAGGCGGGTGAGAAGAACGTGTGTGAAAGATTCGATCATCGTGGGCCAACTTTGTAAGCGTCTGCGGATTCACCGGTCCATCTTCCTCCTCACCCGCCGCGTCGTTATAATGGCTCGAGCACCGACGTAGTCTTTGCAGTCAGAAGCATCGACGCGTCCAGTCGATGAGGCATGTGGTGGGGTTTAATTCGCCTCCATCATCTCTCTCCTCTCTACTACCGCTATTAAACTGGCCGCATCGGTGACATTCCTTCACACAATGACATAGATATGCCCAACGGTCACTCAACTACAGCCTATCTGCCTTAGCCCAAAGAGAGGCCCACTCGACAATCTTTCAAGGTCCATGAAGCACAAGATAGTTTGGCTGATATGGAGCCCATATAGACACGAACTCTAAGAGTACAAGACAAGGAAAGCTAAATACTATAGTTCAAATGTAACTTGTAACCTACTCGGTCATGTTACCAGAGACCTGGTCTCCCCATATAAAGGCCATGAGGGAGAAAATAGGAGGGTAATTAATTTCTCGTTCATACACATCATTGCCATCTTGGCGATTTTGTAAACCTTCGATTCCTTAATCAAGAATAAACAAGCATGAGTAGGGTTTTTCCTTCAGGGGCCTGAACCTGGGTAAACCTCGTGCCTCCGTGTGTTCGTCTATTAGCCCACGAAGTCTCTAGCGTGCCGCTCTTACTTTAAACCCAAACCCATCAAGTATGAGCATTGACATAATCATCTCATGTTAATTGGCACCGTCCGTGGAAAGCCCGTGCGCTGATGTTGCGACTTTGGCACTTCCATCATCAACAATGTATGATTCGTCGGCTCCAATCAGATCTATAAGATCGAGATTTCCAAGATATTCGGTGGCGGCCGAAAAGAATCATCACTGTGCCAAGCTATGTAGAATAGATGCCTAGGCGTTTCCCGCCGACAACATAGGCAAGATTTTGCATCCTCGTCCGGTTTCAGGACAGATCAACAGATTCAACAAAGAAGAAATCTACGACCGTAAAGTCAATTAGAAAAGGAAAATGATCCACATCCCCCGGACGACCATCATCCGGGTCATGCCTCCTGCGCGTCACGCACCCACTCCGCGCTCGACGACCTTCGCGCCCGTCTCCGGCAACCTCCATCCCGGCGACCTCAGCCCCGTCTCCGGTGACCTTCGCCCTGGCGACCTCAGCCCGTCTCCGGCGACCTCTGTCCACCTCCGCCCCAGTGACCTCCGCCCCGGCGACCTCAGCCCCGTCTCCGGTGACCTTCGCCCCGTCTTCGGCGAGCTCTATCCACCTCCGCCCCGGTGACCTCTGCCCCGTCTCTGGCGACCTTTGCCCCGGTGACCTTCGCCTTTGTCTCCAGCGACCTCTGCCCACTCCCCGTGACCAAGCTGCGGCGGCTGAGCTTGCTTCCATGGGCAGCCGACCTTGCTGCCACGGGCGGCCGTGGTTGCTACCAGCGACTACCGAACTTGCTTCCAGCGGTGGTCGAGCTTGCTTCCATGGGCGGTCGAGTTTGCTTCCAGTGGTGGTCTAGCTTGCTTCCATGGGTAGCCTTGGTCACTGCCATGGGCGGCCGTGGTTGCTTCCAGCGGCGGCCGGCCTGGATTTTGCTACAAGTTCTCCGGCGAGGTCTTCTGGCTAAATTCTCCGGTGATGTCTTCGATGAAGTAGGTTTTCTGCTACATTATAAGAACTTTGTTGCTACACCCGTCTTGTGATTTTGCTACAACAATGTCAACTATTTGCTACAAGGACTCCGACGAGAGTCAGCAGCGAGTTTTTTCCGACGATGTCTCCGGGGAAGTAGGTTTTGCTACATTAGCACAATTCTTTTGCTGCATGGTCTCCGGCGAGATCTCCGGTGAGACGTTTTATTTTTGAAACGAACATTTTTTTTTGCTTCAGAAGCAAAAGCGGAAACATATATAGCAAAAACGGGGTGTTTTGCAGCAAAAACGGAATTTAGGACGATTTTAGGGACACATGGCAGCAACGGAAGCGGGACGATGAGAAGGTTCCATCGTCCGGGGGACACGTAGCGAGCGCCGTTTAAAAAAGTGTATTCATCACAGACACACGCGCCTCGCGCACCCGTGGAGGATTCTTCGAGTTAGCATGGGAGTCGGCCGACTCTAGCCTGTTGTCTTTTTCTGTCACAGGAGTAGCTGAGACCGAGCGGAATTGATACTTTACCTCTTTGCAGATAAGTCAGAGATAATTTTTTTTAAAATAATACATTTTTATTCAATTTCAAGAATAATATACGAAATGGGGAATTTGCAAATCTAAAGAACGCTTGCAACGTTCGTCCGTTCAAAAGACGATGTACATGTTCGTCCTTTGAAATGAAGAAGGTGGCATTGATCATGCACACTATGTGCATATCCAAATATGTTTTAGGTTTCGGACCGTTTATTTCGCGTCGTTTTCCCGTCGTCTTTTCGCGCCGTTTTTTTCGCGCCTTTTTTTCCGCCATTCTTCCCCGCTGTTAGACCATCATTAAAGAACAGAGATGAAGTATAAGACACATTCCTTATGTACATATATTTACTTACGCGTGCACGACATCTGAAAGGAGAACATCCGGATGTGGAGGATCTACCATCTGGCAAAGACCGTACTGCCGCATGACCCTCTGTTGAGACATCTCCTCAATTAGGCAATCAAAGATGATCTTCGATTTAGTCAGCCAGTACTCTCGATCTCTAGTGCACATAATAGATAACCCGTCGGGGTATCATGTGTGTCGTGCCTGCAGGGTGTACGACTCCCAAATCACGACATCCTCTTTCAGTGTGTCGAACTGCTCTCTGAACGATGGATAGCATCTAACGACTTGCCCTCTCGTGAAACGATATTGCATGACAAAATAGCTGTTAGTAACCTTCATATTATAGTACCAGAAGTGCAATTTATTAAGACATTACACTGACCTTGCGACGCGAAGAGACGGCGAGAAAAAACAACGGGGAAGAATGGCGGGAAAAAACGGCGCGAAAAAACGACGCGAAGAGACGGCGGGAGAACGGCGCGAAAAAACGACACGAAGAGACGGCGGGAAAAACAGTGCGAAATAAAAGGTCCAAAACCTAAAACGTATTTGGACGTGCATGTAGTGTGCATGATCAATGTCACCTTCTTCATTTCAAAGGATGAACATGTACATCATCTTTTGAACGGAAGAACATATCCATCGTCTTTTGAACGAACGAACGTTGTCTATCATCTTTTGAACAGACGAGCGTCCTTTATATTTGCATATTACCCATTTCGTGTATTACTTTTGAAATTGAATAAAAAATTTATTATTCTAAAAAAATTAGCCAAGTCAGAAGTCAAAAGAGTTCCAAGAAAGAACACGTCCTTGCGGTCAAATACAAACCACGGAGCTTCTTCGTCACGGACCGGGGACACGGCGTGGGTTTATAATTCAAAAGGAGCGAGAAATAGGCTACATGCCTACATTCTACATACGAGTATTAGCAGGAGTGACCTAGTTCAGTTTGGACATTCACATGTTGATTCGAAACAAGACAAGGCAGTTTGTATGTGCTTCACGTACAGAAGCAGCTAACAAAAAACAGAAGATAAAAGGAAATCCAGGCAACGAACCTCGCGAGTCATGTCCTCACGAGCCGGGATATTGCATGAAAAAAAAGCGAGTTACTCGTGTAAAATACAAGAACTACTTTATCAAGAGAAAAAAAGGCTATTGTTTGCAAAGAGATGTACGCGATTGAAGGACACGACAAAGAATATTTTTCCCGACATGGATGACAGCGTGATCTCCGGATAGAACAACCATAGAACGTTTAGAGGGCATCGTTATTTTGTATTTTTATGTATCTTTGATACTTTTGCATTTCTTTCTAGTTGTGTGGTTTTGTGGATGTGTGCATCCTAGTTATGCACAACCCGAGTGTAAATTCACTTTTAAGTAATAATAGAGCATCTATTTCCAAAAAAAATCAACTACGTGTCCGCCCTAACGACTCCGTCAACTACGTTGATTCTACGCCTAGGGTTGCGCCGCGTCTGCCTTGCCGACTTCGTGTCTACCACGCAACTTCGTCGACCTCGACTGCAGACTCCTACAGTCTTCGGCAGCGGTGACCCGCTGCCGCCATCGGCTCTGGCAACCTCCTGTCGTCTTGGCTGCGGCGACCCGCTGCTGCCATCGGTTCCGGCGACCTGATGTAGTCTTCGATTGCACCCATTGCAATCATTGGCTGCTATGACCCGACTCCATCCGTGGCGACTACCAACACCATTAAATTTCCTCTACCAAGAGTTCATAACTGTTTGACTTAATCGCACACGACACACTCGAGGGTTATATCCTCTTCGAGTAACCTAATGTGACATCGAATCGATCCACTTAAGCATTTTACAAGCGACATTCCGATTAGCTGATTCTGACTGGTCGTCAAATTTTTAAACTCCGAGTACCTCAGCAAGGTACTGAGACTAAGGATAATCGGGCTAACGAAAAGGCCTAACATACAGTGCAAAAATATCGACTCGATTGGTACCAGAAAATATTATAACAAGCCGAAAGACAAATATTCTATACAAGATATAAGTGCTTTACAATTATTTGCATTTTCTGCAGCTTACAAGGATGTTGACTTCATCGAGCTATTCTATCGGTCCGCCAGCAAAGTTGATTAACACCAGCAGTGTCAACAAACACCAAAACCCGAGTCGACACTTTCCTCGGAAGACCACGTCTGTTGACGACAGAAGCAACGTTCGCTGTGCACTCGAAAAAAGCAACTGTGTCGACTTCGTCCGCAGTGTCGAGTCCTTCCGGCTAAACGACGCACGACTCCGCTACGTCGACCCTGATTGCAGTGTCGACTCTTGGCTCTTTACGCGTGAGACGCTGACTCGATGCACTTCTGGGTCAATTGTTTCTCCTCGCATGATTGTTGAGTGCGACATCATGATAAAAGACATGAATCTTTGCTCGAGTCTATGACACACTAGACACTTGGGGCTACTCCAATCCAGAGCGCTAGATGCGCACCCGATGCACTTCTGGATTCATTCCAACAAGACGTAATCTTCGGATGGGGGATTAGAATGCCTCGAGTCTTTACCGAATTCATGATTATACTAAAGACTTGTGGGGCTACTCTCATATGGAGCGTTGGTCACGCATTCGAAAATAAAAGAAGAACCTATAACGATGGCATCCGGAGGGTCATCCGAAGAATTTCTGGATCATCGTATCGACCGACAATCATGCAATCGGAAACTATAAGTCCCTACTCGAGTTTACGACTTGAACAAACACTCAACGGCTACTTACATAGGGAGTTTTGGTCACGCACCCTATAGAAAACAAAAGATTCATAGTGCAGTCCATTGTGTCCATTGCGTCCATGATGTCGAATCATTTATAGCAATCAAACACACTGGTGATTTCGCCCTCTATACACTACATTGCGAGGTTCGGAGATAACATTTCGCTGACCACCCGAATCACATATGCGGTGATAAACATTCCGATGCTGTGTCTATAACAGAAAGATAATACCTACAGATCTAATCTGATGGCCTGGCAACTGCATCCTCTACGGTCTATCAGATAAATATCGTGTATGCAACATGAAGAAAATACATGAAGAAAATCCCGACGGACGCGTTGGATGCATACTTATCAACTGGAATTCGGCTCGGTAAGACCTCCACGGCATGAGCCATACCCCAGCTTATACCGGATTCGAGTCCGGGGATTCGAATCTGAGTAGGTTGCGTTGTCTTTGCCACAAAGTAATTAATTGGTCCTGATACGTGGAGTTCACCAGGCACGTTAACCAGCATCCCTATGAACTGTTACGAATTTGGCTGACCCGATAAACTTCCGGGTGAGTGCTTCGCACCTTATACAGCTGTTGACTCTGACTACCAAAGGCAAAAGTCAAGACTTCTAAGTCTCCACCCGAATCTGCGATTCGACTGGACACTCGGGGGCTATTGATATAGGTATACCCAATGGTCACTCGACTGTTGGAGATATGCCCAAGAGGCAATAATAAATAGGTTATTATCATATCTTCATGCTTATGATAAATGTTTATATACCATGCTATAATTGTATTAACCAGAAACATTAATACTTGTGTGATTTGTAAACATAAAAGAGTCCCTAGTAAAGCCTCTTGTTAAACTAGCTTGTTGGTTAATATATGATCATGGTTTCCTGATCATGAACATTGATATGTTATTAACAACAAGATCATATCATTAGGAGAATTTTGTGATGGACGTACTCCTATAGTTAAGCGTATCATAAAGATCAAGTCATTTAATATAGTTCATTTGCTATAAGCTTTCTCACACATAGTAACATAATTCCTTCGACCATGAGATCATGCTAATCACCATCATCGGAAGGATGCTTTGATGACATCAAACACCACATAGTAACTGGGTGGCTATAAAGGTGGCATTGAGTGTTTGGAAAGTATGTGTTGAGGCACATGAATCAAGAGTGGAATTTGTCCATCCATATGACAGATAGATATACTCCGGGCCCTCTTGGTGGAATATCATCCAATTAGCTTGCAAGCATGTGACTGGCTCACAAGGGATCACATATAACGGGAACGAGAAAAGAGTACTTATCGGTAACGAGGTTGAACTAGGTATGCAGAGATACCGACGATCAAACCTTGGATAAGTAAAATATCGTGAGACAAATGGAAATTGGTATCGTATGTAAATGGTTCATTCGATCACGGAGTAATCGTAGAAATATGTGGGAGCCATATGAATTTCCATATTCCTCTATTGGTTATTGATCGGAGAAGAGTTTCGGTCATGTCTGCATAATTCACGAACCGTAGGGAGACACACTTAAGGATTCGATGTTGTTTAGTAGATATGGAATGTAAATAGGGAGACCGAATGTTGTTCAGACTCTCGGATGGGATCCGGGATATCACGAGGAGATCCGGAATGGTCCGAAGAATAAGATTCATATAAGGAAAGTCCAATTCCGTAGTTCGGGAAAGATTTTGATGTTTTCATCGGAGAGGTTCTAGAAGGGTCTAGAAGGTTCACAGGACCGGAAGGGGAATGGTTCATGAATGTGTCATGGTTAAGTGGAATGATTAGATCATGTCCTAGGTCACTTGGTTGGGCATTTGCAAGAGAGGAATTAAGCTCCAAATTTCAAGTCAAAAGGCAGGTTTGAAAAGTCAAACTAGAACAATGGTTTCCTAGTGGAAGAAGGAAAGAGTCCTTCTTTACCTTCAACAAAAAGAGGGAGTTGGGGAAGGATTCAAACTCCCCTCTCCCAAGCTGCCCCCTCTCATAAATAGAGGGGAGGGGCTGCCCCAAGAGATCACAACAAGCCCTTCCTACCAAGCCGTGCCGCCGCTCACCGCCGCCGCCGGCCCATTGTCATTGCCCTAGCCGTCGCCGACACCTCCTCCTCCTATCTGTCCCAACCTAGATCACTGGAAACCCTAGATCCACCATAACCTGCTCCGGCTTAGGCGAAGCACTACAGGATTTTCCCTCTACTTCCGACACCACGCCGTCATGCTGCCGGAATCGCGAGGATAGAACTACAACCTCCGCTGTCTGCTGGAACAAGGGAGAGGAAGGTCTTCATCGAGTACCGTACGTGTGACCGACTGCGGGAGCGCTGCCGGAACGCGGGACCGGAAGGATTGTCTACGCGATCTTGAGATCGGCAAGTGAACAACTACATCACCCACGAGAATCTGCTCCCGTTAACCACTTTGGATCTTCGAGGGTTAGTACTCTATGAACTTCTTGCACCGATCTAGTAGATAGATCTTGGCTTGATCATAGATTAGATCTTGATTGTGTGTTGATGCGGTAGAATTTTTTTCCATGCTACGAACCCCTACAGTGGTATCAGAGCCGTGTCTATATGTAGATCTGTTACACGAGTAGAACACAATGGTTATTATGGGCGTTGATGCTTTTGTTGTCGATTGCTTCTTGTGTACTTTGCATCTTGCGGGATGGTGGGATGAAGCGGCCCGGGCTAACCTTACATGATATCGTTCATGAGACTTGCTCCACGCTTGACATGCAACTAGTATTGCATAAGTGGCTTTGCGGGTGCCTCTTTCTCCCAACATAGTGAAGATTAAATTTACAACGGGTGATTGACAATACTGGTATCAACGTTATGGTTCTTGTTCGTAAGTTAAAATGACACTTGATGAAAGCCCCAAACCACGTAAAACATGCAAAGAAAATTAGAGGCGTCCAACTTTGTTTTGCAGGGGTGTGCTGTGATGTGATATGGCCATGATTGTGATTATATATGATGTATGCAATGTTCCTTATTGTAAGTCGGCAACCGGGAGGAGCCATATGGCTGTCTTTTAATTTCGTCTAGACCTGCGTGTCTGTTATTCAAAGTAGTTTTAATAGTTGATGCTGGTGGACGACAACCATGGAGAGGCGCCATTGACCTTGACGCCACGCCGGTGATGATGGAGATCATGTTCGTGCTTGAAGATGGAGATCGGAAGCACAAGAAGAAAGGCCATATCATATCACATATTTTGAATTGCATGTGATGCTGATCCTTTTATGCATCTTGTATTGCTTATTTCATGACGGTAGCATTATAAGATGATCCCTCTCACAAAATATCAAGTTATAGAGTGTTCGTCCTTAGTAGGCACCGTTGCCAAAGCTTGTTGTTTCGAAGCACCACGTGATGATCGGGTGTGTTAGATTCTGCGAGTGTATACAATGGGAGCAAGCCAGATTTGCTCATGCGTAAGCTAAGGTTTGATCTTGACGAGCCTACCATGTACAGACATGGTCTCGGAACACGGAATACCGAAAGGTAAAACATGAGTCATATAGATGATATGATGAACATGATGATTGTTCGCCTTTGAAACTATATCATGTCACATGATGATCGGACTTGGTGTAGTGAATTTGGTTCGTGTGATCACTAAAACAATGTGAGGGATATTTTTTTGAGTGGAAGTTCAACAGCAATATGATTAAAAGTTGAACACTATTTATCATAAATTAAATCAAAGTGAATTTGCATAGTTGTTGTAGTCATTGGCATCCATTTACCACCTTGCGCTTAGTTATAATTGAGATAATAGAACTATATAATTCTGGTTAGTTACTTTACGAACTGGTATCATATTGTTTTAAAGTGTTAATCTGAAGTTTAAAAAGTCCTATTGCAAACTTTCAGTAAGTTCCGGTTACTCCATGAAATTTAATAGTTGGTATTAAATCAAGAGTAACAATTCCAGTATTAGTATAAAAGTATCATGTTAGTCTCCATGATTCTTGATATTCAAAAGATTGTTTTAATATCAAGGTTATCGGGGAGCTGAAAGAATTATTTCAAAAACCATCATATGTGAAAGATATTGTGATATCTAAAACAAAGTTTTGGTTATAACATGATAGAGTATAATGTGGCAAAAGTCATGTTCTCATATTTGATGAGAATTTGCAAAAGGTTGGAGACGATGGTCGTCCTAATCCTCCAAAAGGTTTTGGAGAGCAATATTATACTCGTAATTCACCGTTATAATCTAAAGTAGCTTGATCATGAATAGTTCCATGATAAGGATGAATATTTGATGTAGCTAAAATGTTTACTACACTAAAATATTACTAAAAAAATGGAATTTGAAAGAACACCAAACATTTGATGATGGTGATCTACTTCAAAGTGCAAGTCCAAAGACATTGGTATTTAACTATACATGTTTTGGACTATGTGTCATAAGTATGGTGACACTGTTGATGTTGATAGATTCTTTTGAAAGGATAAATAAATACTGAAAGAGAAATCTAAGAAATATTTGGCAGAAGAGAAAATACTAGAATTGTTCAGCTTAGGTATATAGTGAAGGGAATATGCCCTGAGAGGCAATAATAAAGTGTTTATTATGTGTATTCCAAGTATATGATAGATGTTTATTTTGCATGCTATAATTGTATTAATACGGAAACGTTAATACATGTGTGTTTAATAAACAAACAGAAAGTTCCTAGTTATGCCTCTCTCATAAACTAGCTCGTTGATTAACAAGATGATCAAGGTTTCCTGATCATGGACATTGGATGTTGTTAATAACGGGATCACAACATTAGTGTAATGGTGTGATGAACATTCATCCGAAGTATAGCATTACGATCAAAGTCATTGATTTTATATTGCTATAACAACTTACGAAGTGATCCTAATCCTTAGACCACGAGATCATGTCAATCACTAACACCGGAAGAGTTTCTTGATAACATCAAACGTCACACCGTAACAGGGTGATTATAAAGATGGATTCAAAACTAATAAAGTGTTATGTTGAGGCTCATGGACCGAGAGTGGAATTTGTTCATCCCGATGACGGATAGATATACTCTGGGCCCTCTCGGTGATATCACATTGATTAGCTTGCAAGCAAGTGATTTGATCACTAGAATGTTATATCACAGGAACGAGAAAAGAGTGCATGTCGGTAACGAGATCAAACTAGGTATGGAGATACCGATGATCGAATCTCGGACATGTAATATATCATGAAACAAAGGGATTAAGATACTAGCGTAAAAGGTTCCGACGATCACAAGAAAGTCATCGTTGAATGTGTGGGAGTCAGTATGGGTCTCCAGATCCCGCTTCTGATTATTGATCCGAGAGGGGTCTCGATCATGTCCGCATTATTCACGAACCGTAGGGTGACACACTTAAGAGACACCGACATCCAATTGGAGCAAATGTTTCATGCCGAAAGAATGAACAAGCGCAGGAATTTATTTCACTAGATACCGAAACAGGTTTTCGGGGGAAATTGCATAAAGTGGTTATACATGTGAAATAGAATTCTAGCAAGGGGTTATTTGTGAATGTTTGTCATTAAAGTAATTGACAAAATTCTGAATAAAATAAAAGAGTTTTATTTAATGAGAGTTTGCATTAAATTTGGTGGAAATTTAATGGGAATTTGAGTGGACTTTTGAGTGGAGGGAATTTAAAGGAGATTTGTGAGTGGAGTGTCCACCCACATGAAGAGGGGAGGGCAAGGCGGCAGCCCCCATGCGCCGGCCACCCCCTTGGGGTTCCCCCCTCCTCCTATAAAAGGAGCCCCCCTCCTCACTTGTCTCTCACACCTCCTCGTGAAGGATCTCTCTCCCCCTCTAGAATTTATCCCCCATGGTCTCGGACTAGCGAGATACATGTTCCCGGTGGCTATTCGGCAAGAAAGAGTTGTGCTTCCGCTGCATCGCTGGAGCGAGGAGGCGGAGGTTTCTCGGTGCCTCGAACGTGTGTGCGAGCACGGATGCGCTGCTGATTTGCGGCGCTAGGACTTCCTCTCGATCTTGAGATCGGCAAGAGATCGTCTACATCAACCACGAGTTGAACTCGTTAAGCTTTGTCGGTCTTCAAGGGTATGTTCTCTACGGATATACATTCGCCCGTTGTTTGTATCTAGTAGATAGATCTTGGTATATAGTTCACATCGTAGGAAATTTTTTGTCTTCTATGCTGCGAACCCTACAGTGGTATCAGAGCCGGATCTATGCGTAGATACTTTACACGGGTAGTACACATATGAGTATGTGGGCGATGATGATTATGTTGTTTCTCCTTTGTTGTAATTTTGGATATTGGTGGCATAGTGGGATGATGCGGCCCGGACAAACTTTACATGTCCTCGCACATGAGACCTGTTCCACGCTTGACATGCAACTAGTTTGCATAAGTGGCTAGCGGGTGTCTGTCTCTCCTACTATAGTCACTATCTATTTTGCAAGCGAGTTGTCAACAATTTGATTATCCTCGTTGTGGTTCATGTTCGTAGGTAAGAACGGTTCTATCTCGAAAGCCCTAAGCCACGTAAAACTTGCAATGGATAAATTAGAGGCGTCTAGTTTAGATTGTTGCTGGGCTAGTGTTATGATATGGTAGTGTTGTAAGTAGAAGTATGAGATGATACTCTTACAACACACATAGCGTGTAAAATCCATAGACCTTGGATTTACACATATAGGTATGATAGTGATCATACCACGATGCACATGATAGAGATCATCTGCGGGAACCATATCATTTCACTAATAAACATATGATGTTTGATAGCATCTTATATTGCTTGTTTAGCGCTTTGTTAGCATAATAAGATGATCCCTCATTTAAATATCAAGATAAGAATGTGTTCTTCCTTTAGTATGCACCGATTATGTTTTCGTCGCTCCAAGACATCACGTGATGATCGGGTGTTCTTGGATCCACGACCATATTTCGGGTGTAAAACAGTTACAACGCGAATACTAAGGTTCTAACTTGGCGAGCCTAGCATGTATAGACATGGCCTCGGAACACGGACCGAAAGGTTAAGCATGAGTCATATAGTTGATTTGATGCCCATTTGATGCTCGCCTTTGAAGCTATACCGACTCACGTGATGATCGGACTTGGTGTAGTGGATTTGGTTCATGTAATCACCAAAAAGGCACGAGGGATGTCATTTTTGAGTGGGAGTTCATTCGTAATATAGATTAGTTGAACTCAATCTATCATACACTTAGTCTAAACTTTACAAATTCTGTTATAGATGGCACCACCTGCTTTTAATTTCAATGTGTTCATGGAGAAAGAGAAACTAGCAACGAACGGTAGCAACTTTACCGAATGGGCCATGAATTTGAGGATTCTCCTCTCTGCTGCACAAAAGCAATATGTGCTCGAAGCGCCATTAGGCCTCCCACCTTTTGATGATGCCCCTGACGAGGAGAAGAATGTCTATCAGACTCGTCAGGAGGACCACAACTTAGTTCATTGCGGCATATTGTATGGGCTAGAGCCGGAACTTCGAAAGCGTTTCGAAAACGGCAATGCATTTGATACAATGGGTGAGTTGAAAATGATTTTCGACACACATGCTGCTGTAGAGAGCTACAACGCTTCAGAAAAGTTCTTTAGCTGCATGATGGAAGAGCACAACTCCGTTAGTGAGCATGTACTCAAGATGTCGGGTTACGCCGATAAGCTTGTGTCCCTGGGAATATCGATTCCCATTGACTTAGGCATCCATCGTGTTCTGAAGTCTCTACCACCTAGCTATAAGAGCTTCGTGATGAACTATAATATGCAAGGCATGAAGAAGTCTCTCCCCGAGCTTCTGTCAATGCTTAAAACTGCAAAAGTGGAGATCAAAAAGGAACATCAAGTGTTGATGATCAATAGGAACACTGGTTTCAAGAAAGACAAGAAGGGAAAACGGAAGGGAAGTAAGGGCGGCAAGCCTGTTGCCGCGCCTGAAAAGAAACCCCGAGTTGGACCTAAGTCTGATTTCGAGTGCTACTATTGTAAGGGGACTGGCCACTGGAAGCGCAACTGCCCCAAGTATCTGGCAGACAAGAAGGCCGGCAAGGCAAACAAAGGTATATATGATATACATGTTATTGATGTGTACTTGACTAGTGCTCGCAGTAGCACCTGGGTATTTGATACCGGTTCAGTTGCTAATATTTGTAACTCGAATCAGGGGCTGCGGAACAAGCGACCGCTAGCAAGGGGTGAGGTCAAGATGCGTGTCGGCAATGGATCAAGCATTGATGTGATCGCCGTCGGAACGCTGCCTCTCCACTTACCGTCGGGATTAGTTATAAACTTGAATAAATGTTATCTGGTGCCTGCACTGAGCATGAACATTGTATCTGGATCGTGTTTGATGCGAAGTGGTTATTCATTTAAATCCGAGAACAATGGTTGTTCCATTTATATGAATGAAATATTTTATGGTCATGCACCGATGATGAATGGTTTATTTCTATTAGATCTCGATGATAATGTTACACATATTCATAATGTTGATGCTAAAAGGATTAAACTTAATGATGATATATCCGCATATATGTGGCACTGCCGTCTAGGTCATATTGGCGTTAAACGCATGAAGAAGCTCCATTCGGATGGACTTTTGGAATCATTTGATACATGTGAGCCATGCCTTATGGGCAAGATGACTAGAACGCCGTTTTCCGGTTCAATGGAACGGGCGACAGATTTATTGGAAATCATACATTCTGATGTATGTGGTCCAATGAGTGTGTCGGCGCAAGGTGGATATCATTATTTTGTTACTTTCACGGATGATTTGAGTAGATACGGTTATATCTACTTGATGAAACAAAAGTCTGAAACCTTTGAAAAGTTCAAGGAATTTCAGAATGAAGTGGAAAATCATCGTAATAGAAAGATCAAATTTCTACGGTCCGACCGTGGAGGTGAGTATCTAAGTTACGAGTTTAGCACTCACATGAAAGAGTGTGGAATTGTTTCACAACTCACACCTGCCTGAACACCACAGCGAAATGGTGTGTCGGAACGTCGTAATCGTACTTTATTAGATATGGTTCGATCTATGATGTCTCTGACGGACTTGCCGTTGTCATTTTGGGGTTATGCACTAGAACTGCTGCATTCACTTTAAATCGGGCACCATCTAAATCCGTTGAAAAGACACCGTATGAATTGTGGTTTGGAAACAAACCTAAGCTGTCATTTCTTAAAGTTTGGGGATGCGATGTTTATGTGAAGAAACTTCAACCGGATAAACTCGAACCCAAAGCGGAAAAATGCGTCTTCATAGGATACCCTAAAGAAACTATTGGGTATTCCTTCTATCACAGATCCGAGGGCAAGGTTTTTGTTGCCAAGAATGGATCCTTTCTAGAGAAAGAGTTTCTCGCGAAAGGTGTGAGTAGTCGGAAGGTAGAACTCGAAGAGGTTGTGGAACCTTCTCTTCAAAGTATGGCGAGTAGCGCAGTGCCGGAAGTTGTTCCGGAGTTGGCTCCACCTGTTGAAGAGGGAACTAATGATAATGATCATGAAACTCCGAAAGAGAGTACTACCGAACCTCGCAGGTCAAACAGGACGCGTGCAGCTCCCGAGCTGTACGGAAATCCTGTCATGAATTTCATGGTTGATGAAAATGATGACCCTGCGGCGTATGAAGAAGCGATGATGAGCCCGGATTCCAACAAATGGTTAGAAGCCATGAAATCCAAGATGGAATCCATGTATGAAATCCAAGTTTGGAACTTGGTGGAATTACCTCACGACCGAAAGGCCGTGGAGAACAAATGGATTTTCAAAAGGAAAACTGATGCTAATGGTAATGTGACCGTCTATAAAGCTCGACTTTTCGCAAAGGGGTTTCGACAAATTCAAGGAGTTGACTACGATGAGACTTTCTCTCCCGTAGCGATGCTAAAGTCAGTTAGGATTATGTTAGCAATTGCTGCATATTTCGATTATGAGATATGGCAGATGGATGTCAAAACTGCGTTTCTCAATGGTAATATTGAAGAAGAGTTATATATGATACAACCAAAGGGTTTTGTCGATCCTAAGGATGCTGACAAGGTGTGCAAGCTTCAGCGATCCATCTATGGATTGAAGCAAGCATCACGAAGTTGGAATCTCCGCTTTGATGAGGTGATCAAAGAGTTTGGATTTGTCCAAACTTATGGAGAAGCTTGTATTTACAAGAAAGTGAGTGGGAGCAATGTGGCATTTCTGATATTATATGTGGATGACATATTATTGATCAGAAATGATATAGATCTTTTAAACAGTGTTAAAAGTTATCTAAACAGCAAATTTTCAATGAAGGACCTAGGTGAAGCGTCATACATATTAGGCATAAAGATCTATAGAGATAGATCTAGGCGCCTAATAGGGCTATCACAAAGTACATACCTTGATAAGATTTTAAAGAAGTTTAAATGGACGGAAGTAAGAAGGGGTTCTTACCTATGTTGCAAGGCAAGACATTGAGTAAGACTCAAAGTCCGGCTTCGGCGGAAGAAAGAGAGATAATGGACAAAGTCCCCTATGCTTCAGCCATAGGCTCTATAATGTACGCCATGCTATGTACAAGACCGGATGTGGCACATGCTATTAGTTTGACTAGTAGGTACCAATCGGATCCAGGTTCGGAACACTGGATAGCGGTCAAGAATATCCTTAAGTACTTACGAAGAACTAAGGATATGTTTCTTGTATACGGAGGTGAAGAAGAGCTCGTCGCTAAGTGTTATGTCGACGCTAGCTTTGACACCGATCCGGATGACTCTAAGTATCAATCCGGATACGTATTTCTCATGAATGGTGGAGCGGTTAGTTGGAGGAGCTCCAAACAACCTGTGGTAGCGGGATCAACAACGGAGGCCGAATATGTTGCTGCTTCAGAAGCGGCTCAAGAAGCAGTTTGGATGAAGGAGTTCATATCCGAACTAGGAGTGGTGGCAAACGCGTTGGACCCAATGGTGATCTATTGTGACAACAATGGTGCCATTGCCAATGCCAAAGAGCCAAGGTCTCACAAGCATTCCAAGCATATTAAGCGCCGGTTTCACTCCATCCGCGAGCATGTCAAGGATGGAGATATAAAGATTTGTAAAGTACATACGGATCTCAATGTAGCAGATCCGTTGACTAAAACTCTCCCTAGAGCAAAACATGATCAACACCAGAACTCAATGGGTGTTAGATTTATCACTATGTAACTAGATTATTGTCTCTAGTGCAAGTGGGAGACTGAAGGGAATATGCCCTGAGAGGCAATAATAAAGTGTTTATTATGGGTATTCCAAGTATATGATAGATGTTTATTTTGCATGCTATAATTGTATTAATACGGAAACGTTAATACATGTGTGTTTAATAAACAAACAGAAAGTTCCTAGTTATGCCTCTCTCATAAACTAGCTCGTTGATTAACAAGATGATCAAGGTTTCCTGATCATGGACATTGGATGTTGTTAATAACGGGATCACAACATTAGTGTAATGGTGTGATGAACATTCATCCGAAGTATAGCATTACGATCAAAGTCATTGATTTTATATTGCTATAACAACTTACGAAGTGATCCTAATCCTTAGACCACGAGATCATGTCAATCACTAACACCGGAAGAGTTTCTTGATAACATCAAACGTCACACCGTAACAGGGTGATTATAAAGATGGATTCAGAACTAATAAAGTGTTATGTTGAGGCTCATGGATCGAGAGTGGAATTTGTTCATCCCGATGACGGATAGATATACTCTGGGCCCTCTCGGTGATATCACATTGATTAGCTTGCAAGCAAGTGATTTGATCACTAGAATGTTATATCACAGACACGAGAAAAGAGTGCATGTCGGTAACGAGATCAAACTAGGCATGGAGATACCGATGATCGAATCTCGGACATGTAATATATCGTGAAACAAAGGGATTAAGATACTAGCGTAAAAGGTTCCGACGATCACAAGAAAGTCATCGTTGAATGTGTGGGAGTCAGTATGGGTCTCCAGATCCCGCTTCTGATTATTGATTCGAGAGGGGTCTCGATCATGTCCGCATTATTCACGAACCGTAGGGTGACACACTTAAGAGACACCAACATCCAATTGGAGCAAATGTTTCATGCCGAAAGAATGAACAAGCGCAGAAATTTATTTCACTAGATACCGAAATAGGTTTTCGGGTGAAATTGCATAAAGTGGTTATGCATGTGAAATAGAATTCTAGCAAGGGGTTATTTGTGAATGTTTGTCATTAAAGTAATTGACAAAATTCTGAATAAAATAAAAGAGTTTTATTTAATGAGAGTTTGCATTAAATTTGGTGGAAATTTAATGGGAATTTGAGTGGACTTTTGAGTGGAGGGAATTTAAAGGAGATTTGTGAGTGGAGTGTCCACCCACATGAAGAGGGGAGGGCAAGGGGCAGCCCCCATGCGCCGACCACCCCCTTGGGGTTCCCCCCTCCTCCTATAAAAGGAGCCCCCCTCCTCACTTGTCTCTCACACCTCCTCGTGAAGGATCTCTATCCCCCTCTAGAATTTATCCCCCATGGTCTCGGACTAGCGAGATACATGTTCCCGGTGGCTATTCGGCAAGAAAGAGTTGTGCTTCCGCTGCATCACTGGAGCGAGGAGGCGGAGGTTGCTCGGTGCCTCGGACGTGTGTGCGAGCACGGATGCGCTGCTGATTTGCGGCGCTAGGACTTCCTCTCGATCTTGAGATCGGCAAGAGATCGTCTACATCAACCACGAGTTGAACTCGTTAAGCTTTGTCGGTCTTCAAGGGTATGTTCTCTACGGATATACATCCGCCCGTTGTTTGTATCTAGTAGATAGATCTTGGTATATAGTTCACATCGTAGGAATTTTTTTGTTTTCTATGCTGCGAACCCTACATATAGAGGATATACATGTTATGAATGTATTATTTGCTTGTTAAACAATGTAGTTCTTGAGTATTGGATACTGAATTTGTTGGTGTGAATCGTCATACGAAACAACACAATTTATGAACTACAATGGCCTAAAGTAACTAGCAAAAGAATATGTGATGATGCTCATCGAGAACAAATAAAGGGTTGTTGTGTTGCTCGTTGAAATCAAAACTTACCTTCAAGATTTATTTTCAATAATTGTTATTTTGATCAGGTATTATGAAGAACAAAAGGGTTGTTCAAATAATTTCCGTAATCCATAAAAGATGGATGGTTTACAAATCTCGTTGGAGAAATAACATCCATAAAACTAGTGCTAAAAATGTCGAAAGACAAATTGATTGAAAGACCACTTAGGAAGTGACATCGCCGTTTAAATTATATTGGAAAGAAAGCACGAAGAAACTCCATGTGGATGGAATTTTGGAGTCTTTTGATTTTTGATCAAATGACGCTTGCGAAACTTTCCTAGAGATAATTAAAACTCCGTTTATAGGCCAAAAGTGAACGAATGACTAGCTTATTGGAACTTGTACATATAGATATATAAATCCCATTATGTGTAGTCAAGAGTGACGAATTTTAACTTCATATGCTTTCTTTTAAAATTTGGGTGAATATATGAATATTTACTTAATGAGGATGAAGTGTGGAACATTTGAAAAGTTCGAAGACTTTCAAGATGAAGTGCAAAATCAATGTAACAAGAAAATAAATAATTTATGATAGGATCATAAAGGGAGATATTTGAGTTATAAGTTTAGCATAACACCTAATATTTGAGGAATCGTTCCATGGATTTGCGTTTCCCGAAACACCATATGAGTATGGAATAATCGGGATATGCAATGAAACCTTGTTTGACATGGTAAGATCAAAGGTGTAATTCATAAAACTGCCATTATATTTTAAAGATTAAAAGCTTTAGAGACTACCGCTTTTTCATTAAAAAGAGCTCCATCATGATCCGTTCAAATGACACCATATAAATTTATTGTTTTGGATAAAACCCAAGTTGTCTTTTCTTAAACATTGGTATGCTATGCATAAAGAAGATGTTTACAACCAAAGTTGGATGAATATTTCTTTGTATTTTATATTGAATAGCTGTTAAGTATTCCTCCATAACACCGAAGACAAAAGTGTTTGTCGCTTAGAACGTTAAGTTTTTTTGAGAAAGGAATTTTCCGTGAAAAGTTAAGTGGGAGGACAATAGAACTTTGAAAACTTTAAAAGAACCTTAGCTATATGTGCAAAGTTGCTCAGCACCGAAAAGTGTTCCAGGGGCAACAACAATGCTCATGGCTCACGTGCCTCAAAGGTTGTGGTCACGGAAGTCTAAGTTCCTATTGAACCAAGTAGGTCGGATAAACAATCAAATACCAAGATTTGAGGGTTGAATCATTATTTGACAATAATGAACTGACTACATGCAAAGAAGCGACGATGGGCCCTGAATCCGTCAAATGGCTTGGAGCCATAAAATCCGTGATAGTTCCATACACGAGAAATCAAGCTTTGAACTTGAAAGACCTTCTAGAAAGGTGTAAAACCTTTCAGTCATGTTTGGATCTATAAAGAAATAGACATGGATGTTTCACATCTATGAAATAGTCGACATGTTGGGAAAGAATTCACAACAATATTCAAAGGTTTACTATGACAAAATTTGATCTTTCGTAGCGATATTTAGTCTAGACGGATTAATATAGCAACCACTACATATAATTTTGTTATGTGGTAGTTAAATAAACAAAACAAGTTCTTCTGATAGAATTGTTACCTAGGACGTGTGCATAACACGGTCCAAAGGGTTTTGTTACTTCAAAGGATGCTAAAATCATATGCAAACTTCAATGGTTGAAGTAAGCATCACGGAGTTGGAATCTTCACTATGATGAAACTATTAAAAAAGTTTAATTTCATTGAAGATGATAAAGATGCTTGCATTTGCAAGAAATTAAGTGGGAGCACTAAGACATATTTCTAATACATTATATGGAAGACATATTGTTGATTGGAAATGATGTATCTTTTATTAACACATGTTAAGAATTTCATCTTGATGAAAGACTTAGGCAAAACCTGAATATTTGGCATCAATATCTATATAGATAGATTGAGACGCTAATATGGTTGTGCCAAATGTACATAGATGAGATATTGAATGAGTTCAGTATGGAAATGACAAGAACGGTTCTTGTCACATAGAAAGGATTAAATCAAAATTCAAGTGTATCGACACTTGGTAAGTGAAACAAAGATTCAAGTATAGATTGATACTTGATGTATGAAATCATAAAGAGTATTTATATCAATCATAATGTGATATGTACAAATCCAGATAAGTCCTATGCTCTAAATGTTATGAGAATATACCAGAATGATTCATAAGATGATCATTGGACGATGGTAAGGATATTCTTATGATCTTTTGGAAGAACTAAGAATATATTATTTTTGTAGATGTGACAAATATATGATTAGTTTATTGCAAAAGTACTGCATTGATACTATTTTTTTCACAAAGTACAAATTAAGTTTATCTCAATCTAAACTAAGGGTGGCACAATATAATGGAAAGTTCCATAATGGATTTGGATGAGTTCCAAGGTTAAGACATTGTGACAGATACTACAACAAAAGGCTAAGTATATGACTGCTATTATAGCATCAAAAGAGGGCATTTGTGTCAAGTAGTTTGTTATCAAACTAGGTGTGGTTCACAGCGGGATAGTACTATGAAGATATATTGTGCGACAATATTATCAACATGTTTTAACCCCAAGGAACTAAAGGTCTCACCAAAGGACCAAATTTATACAAATCCATCTCATTAGAGAATGAGTAATGCGTAGAGACGCAAAGACATGCAATTACACACGGACCTGAAAGTGTCGGATCCGGAGATCAGTTGACCACTAGAAATCGTGTAAATACAATACCGGAAAGCCATAGGTGTTGAATGCACAAAGGTTTGAAACTAGATTATTGACTCTAGTGCAAGTGGGAGACTATTGGAGATATGCCCAAGAGGCAATAATAAAGAGGTTATTTTCATATCTTCATGCTTATGATAAATGTTTACATACCATGCTATAATTGTATTAACCGGAAACATTAATACTTGTGTGATTTGTAAACATAAAAGAGTCCCTAATAAAGCCTCTTGTTAAACTAGCTTGTTGGTTAATATATGATCATGGTTTCCTGATCATGAACATTGATATGTTATTAACAACAAGATCATATCATTAGGAGAATGGTGTTATGGACATACTCCTATAGTTAAGCATAGCATAAAGATCAAGTCATTTAATATAGTTCATTTGCTATAAACTTTCTGATACATAGTAACCTAATTCCTTCGACCATGAGATCATGCTAATCACCATCA
The DNA here is from genome assembly GCA_910589765.1 of Avena atlantica. NCBI lineage: Eukaryota > Viridiplantae > Streptophyta > Magnoliopsida > Poales > Poaceae > Avena > Avena atlantica. The sequence goes on from OU342736.1 coordinate 443,888,441, forward strand.
GCGTAAGGATGCTTTGATGCCATCAAACACCACACCATAACTGGGTGGCTATAAAGGTGGCATTGAGTGTTCGGAAAGTATGTGTTAAGGCACATGGAATAAGAGTGGGATTTGTCCATACATATGACAGATAGATATACTTTGAACCCTCTCGGTGGAATTTCATCCAATTAGCTTGCAAGCATGTGACTGGCTCAAAAGGGATCACATATCACGGGAACGAGAAAAGAGTACTTATCGATAACGAGGTTGAACTAGATATGCAGAGATACCGACGATCAAACCTCGGATGAGTAAAATATCGTGAGACAAAGGGAAATTGGTATCGTATGTAAATGGTTCATTCGATCACGAAGTAATCATAGAAATATGTGGGAGCCATATGAATATCCTGATTCCTCTATTGGTTATTGATCGGAGAAGAGTCTCGGTCATGTCTGCATAATTCACGAACCGTAGGGAGACACACTTAAGGATTCGATGTTGTTTAGTAGATATGGAATGTAAATAGGGAGACCGAATGTTGTTTGGAGTCTTGGATGGGATCCGGGATATCACGAGGAGATCCAGAATGGTCTGAAGAATAAGATTCATATAAGGAAAGTCCAATTCCGTAGTTCGGGAATGATTTCGATGTTTTCATCGGAGAGGTTCTAGAAGGGTCTAGAAGGTTCACCGGACCGGAAGGGGAATGGTTCATGAATGTGTCATGGTTAAGTGGAATGATTAGATCATGTCCTAGGTCACTTGGTTGGGCATTTGCAAGAGAGGAATTAAGCTCCAAATTGCAAGTCAAAAGGCAGGTTTGAAAAGTCAAACTAGAACAATGGTTTCCTAGTGGAAGAAGGAAAGAGTACTTCTTTACTTTCAACAAAAAAAGGGAGTTGGGGAAGGATTCAAACTCCCCTCTCCCAAGCTACCCCACTCTCATAAATAGAGGGGAGGGGCTGCCCCAAGAGATCACAACAAGCCCTCCCTACCAAGCCGTGCCGCCGATCACCGCCGCCGCCGCCACCGCCGCCAGCCGCCACCGCCTCGTGCCGCCGCTGGCCCGTCACCGTCACCCTAGATGCTGCCGACACCTCCTCCTCCTCTCCGTACCTCTAAACCTAGATCGCCGGAAACCCTAGATCCACCATAACCTGCTCCGGCTTAGGCGAAGCCCTGCTGGTTTTACTTCTACTTCCGACACCACACCGTCGTGCTGCCGGAATCGTGAGGGGAGAACTATAACCTTTGCTGTCTGCTGGAACAAGGGAGAGGAAGGTCTTCATCGAGTACCGTACGTGTGACCGACTGCGGGAGCGCTGCCGGAACGCGACGCCGGAAGGATCGTCTACGCAATCTTGAGATCGGCAAGTGAACGACTACATCACCCACGAGAATCTGCTCTCGTTAACCACTTTGGAACTTCAAGGGTTAGTACTCTATCAACTTGTTGCACCGATCTAGTAGATAGATCTTGGCTTGATCATAGATTAGATCTTGATTGTGTGTTATGCGGTAGAATTTTTTTCCATGCTATGAACCCCTACATCGACTACAACCTATCTGGCTTGGCCCAAAGAGAGGCCCACACGACATCCTTCCAAGGTCTATGAAGCACAAGACAGTTCAGCTGATATGAAGCCCATATAGACATAGACTGCAAGAGTATAAAACAAGAAAAGCTGAAGACTAGAGTACGAATCTAACTTGTAACCTACTCGGTCATGGTAACTGAGACCTGGTCTCCCCATATAAAGGCCAGGAGGGAGTGATACGTTGCAAAAGTATCTATAATTTTTGATGCTCCATGCTTATTTTGCACCAATATTATTATATTTTTGTCTACACTTTGTGGTATTTTTATGAATTTTCTGGAACTAACATATTAACAAGTGCCATAAAGCCAGTTTCCTGTTTTCTGTTGTTTTTTGGTTTCAGAAAAACTAGTAAAGAAATATTCTCGAAATTGGACGAAACAAAAGCTGAAGTTCTTATTTTTCCTGACACGACACGGAGTCCGGAGGAGAGGGGAAGACGCACCCCAGGGCGGCCACAACTGGGCCAGGCGTGGCCAGGGGGCCGCCGCCCTATGGTGTGGGCCCCCCTAGCACTCCACCGACCTCACCTCTTCACCTATATAATCCCCCCGAGACGTAAACCCTAAGTATCCAATCAGAATTCCACGAAAAAATCTATAGCCGCCGCCACCGTCGTCCCTAGATCGGGAGGTATCTAAAGCTCTTCCCGGCACCCTGATGGAGAGGGGAGATCATCCCGGAGGCCTTCTTTATCACCATGCCTGCCTCCGGAGTGATGTGTGAGTAGTTCATCCTTGGACTACGGGTCCATAGCAGTAGCTAGATGGTTATTTCTCCTATTTGTGTGGTCATGTTTAGATCTTGTGAGCTGCCTATCATGATCAAGATCATCTTATTGTAATGCTACATGTTGTGTTTGCTAGGATCCGATGATATTGAGCATTATGTCAGATTGATTATTGTTCTATCATGTCTATGTTATTTGTGATCTTGCATGCTCTCCGTTGCTAGTAGTTACTCTCGCCAAGTATTTGTTTGTGACTCTAAGAGGGAGTATTTATGCTCGATAGTAGGTTCATGCCTCTAGTAATCTGGGAGAGTGACAGAAACTTCTAAGATTGTAGATGTGTTGTTGCTACTAGGGAGAAAACAACAATCCTTTGTCCAAGGGAAATTGTATTGTTTACATTACACACTTTGCTTAATGCAATTATCTGTTGCTTGCAACTTAATACCGGATGGTTGTTCGGATGATATCCCAGAGGTGGATTATTAGTCATAGATGCAGTTGGATTACGGTCTATGTATCATGTTGTAATGCCCAAGCGAATATCATAGTGATCATCATGTCATGTACATGTATTGTTATGCATTCTCTATTTGTCAATTGCCTAGCTGTAATTTGTTCACCCAGCATGTTATTTATCTTTTGGAGAAACACCCCTAGTGAACTTTGGAACCTGCTCCATTCCTTCCCACAGATATTCTATCTACTGTTTACTGTTTACTTTCTGCAATTACTACAAGCAATTACTTTCTTCTACACTATATGTTTAATCCTTTGTTTTTAGCAAAACCAGTGAGCTTGATAACCTCACTGATAAGTTGGGGCAAAGTATTTTGGTTGTGTTGTGTGCAGGTTCCACGTTGCTAGCAACACCTTCAGAAGTGGTTTATTTCCCCTACTGGTTCAATAACCTTGGTTTCATAACTGAGGGAAAACTTGTTTCTATGCTCATCATACCTTGCTCTTAGGGTTTCCAACAGGCTCTACATCAACTGCGCCATCAGGGAGCAACGAGAAGGGTAATCAATTTCTTGTTCATACAACACCAGATTCAATCTGCACATCATTGCCATCTCGGCGACCTTGTAAACCTTCGGTTTCTCAATCAATCAAGAAAAAAAGCAGGAGTAGAGTTTTCCCTTCCCGGGGCCTAAACCTGGGTAAACATCGTGTCCTCGTGTGTTTGTCTGTTAGCCGACGAAGTCTCTAGCACGTTGCTCTTCCTCTAAACCCAAGTCTATCAAGTATAGGTATTGACGTGATCACTCCACGTCACACTGCCATCCTCTCCGCCCGCAATCTTCTTGTCCAAACCCTAGCCGAATCCCCGCCGCTAATGGAGCTTTTTCCAGGAGATGGAGCCGCCATGAATGGCTTCAGGCGGCAGTGCCTGCTCGCCAAGGAGGCGCAGGCGCTCTAGGACACCCAATACCCAGTCTCTCCGGTCTTTCGGTTATCGAGGGGATGGGTGCTCAGCGTTGGTGGTCTACCGGTGCCTCCGGTGTTGATCGACCGGGACCGATCCACGACCATCTACGAGCACTTCTGGTCCGTCCTCACGTCAGAGGAGAGGGACGAACCCCAGTGGGATCCCAACAACCTACGAAGAGCAGCACGAGGACCGTATCGCCGCCTACGACACCAACAACCCGCCACCGGAGAACAACAACAGAGGCCGGCGACAGTAATGAAACGCCCAGGGTGCATGTTCGCCTGAGTGCTCGACTACATCGCCGCTAGGAACCACCCGAGTTTGACGATGCCACTGTCGCAACCGCATTAGCCCCGCTATGGGCTCCAGGCTCGGCTCCTCCCTCGATACGGCGCCTAGCTAGCGCCCATGAAGGACAACCCAGAGGAGTACCTTTGGCCTATTCGTCGACCCGAAGGACGGCGATGTATGTTTAATTTCGTATTTTTACTTGTTTGTTTAAATTTTATATAAAGATGTTTAAACTGTCTATGTAATGGTCGTTAATTTTGTATTTTTACAAATTTGCTGTTTTTTCGAACGTTTAAAGTTTTTTATATAGCACGACTAGAAGACAGCGCCCTTAAATCGTGCGGGACGCCGGGGAGAGCAATGCTACATCTACGGAGAGGCTTTACAAAAACTGCCTACGGACTCATCAGGCAAGGGTAGGAGTAGAAAACGTGGTCCGATTTTTGGGGAAAGCACTAGAATTCAGCCAACCAATTCAAAACACGTATGCCCGTAAGATTTTCCGTAGCCCAACAGCCCGTAGGTCTAGGTTTTCCGCGCCGGGGACGTATAGGCACAAGTGAAGATGCTCTAAACGCATCGGCGACAAGTCAACCAGGCAGCGACAAGTCAACCATTAAAGGCAACCGGAAGAATGCCGGCCTCCACCTTCCAGGTGCTGTAGCCCCCACCGGCTTACCACGATGCCGATGGACACTCCGCCGCCGCGCGCGGCAGCGCTGTCCGACGACGACCGCCTGCTCGTCGCCCACTGCGCCGCGCTCTCCTTTCCCTCGGGCTCGCGCTCCCCGTCCTCCGCCACCGCCTCCTCCTTCCAGGTGCACCACGCGTCCCACCCATACCCTTGCGCGGCCTTCGTCTTCACGCCCACCTGGTCCGCCGCCGGTTGGATGCCCTCCTCTCCCGACGACGGCGGCCGCGCGCCGTTCGGGGACGCGGAGGTCGACCCCGCGCTCTTTCCGTCGCTCCGCAGCGTCGGGAGTGGCGTCCCCGCGCGGGCCAACGCCGCTTTCGTGGCCGCCTTCAGAGGCCTGCTCGACGGCTCGCCGCTCCAGTCTGAGGTGAGGATCTACTTAGAATCTTTGATAAAACTATATCTGAACCTTCTGCACTCTACTTCAGTTGCTTTGTAGGAACTAATAACACACTGTTTCAGGAAACCATTTTTCTCTTGGAACCAAATCTTCATCTCGGTTGTCATAGAAGATACCTATAGTGCTCCTTTTGTATCAATATATTTTGTTGCTGCTGCAAATACAGTATCAAAATATCTGAACCGGCAATGAGCTATGGGATGTGGACTGGTGTATTTGAAAATTGGTGTAGTGCTCGTTTTAGTCCCTTCCTTTCTTTCTAAAAAAAAGGGAGTATGGGAGTATAAGTAATAGCCCAATAGGGATCCAGGAGCCTCTTTCTCCTTGTCTGATCTATAGTTGTTGCAATGCATTTAAAGTATTTTTTGGGTGGGTTTTTGCTTTTATAGGTTCGATTTGAGCTTATGAAACAGACTGAGAGAGGTGCTGTGAGTCCGTGGTTATAGTGTCAGATTTCTAGTAGTACATGGTAAGCTACAGATTAATTCGGCCTAGTTTTGTTGAGTTGAAAACTGTAGAGGAGTCCCCGACAGTAAATTTTATTATAAAGGAACAATATATACAAGATGTGAGAAGGAAATGTACAAAATGGCTTAGCCCAAAGAAACTACAGAGCGTCTAGCCAGCAGTGAGGGAAGCTTTCAGATCATCCTTCATCCTATAAGAAAGAAGAGGTCCCTTTAACAAGAAAGACCAAGCTCTGATCGAAGGTGCTACATTATAAAAAACTAGAGCATTCCCATGCTTCCAAATATTCCAGCATGCCGTGGCAAACACTTCGAAGAAGAAAGGTCTTCCAAAGTTGCATCTTGCAGCAGTGATCATTTGAGGGGGCTCCAGATTGTCATCAAGCGTGGTGTTGATTGATTGCCAGCATTGCCTACTAAAACTGCAGCTCCAGGAAAGATGGTCTCTAGTTTCTAGAGACCCGCTATCGCAGATTCGGCAGAGGCCGTTGTCATTAAGATTGAAGCTTTTGAGCATGCCCTTCGTGTTTAGGCGATCATTAGTTCGGCCTAGTGCCATTTATGTTCCTGAAACAAGTAAAATGAACTAGTAATTTGACATAAAAAAATGAATTGACCACAGTGAGTTTGGTAATACGACCGATTTCTTAATGTTGTGATCATAGACCTTTCATAGTCCTACCTCATGTTATGCTATATTTATATCAATAAAGTGAATGTCTTGATATGGTAGAATTTCATTCGAACTATATTTTTCCCAAGTGAAAAAGTGGTGATTTTTGTTACTTTGTATTGCAGGTATCTAGAGCGGTGGCAGAGGAGAAACGCATCGTATTCACAGGCCATTCATCAGGGGGTGCAATAGCCACCCTTGCTGCCATATGGTTTCTTGAGAGCTGTACCAGACAGGGTAGTGTCAATCAAGCGCAGCCATTTTGTGTGACCTTTGGGGCACCTCTTGTTGGAGATAATGTTTTCAACCATGCTGTTAGAAGGGAGGGCTGGTCGCAGTGTATCTTGCATTTCATCATGCCGCTAGACATCATCCCACGAATACCACTTACCCCCCTTGCATCCTCTCGTGAACAAATTCAATCTGTTCTCGATTGGTTATCTCCTCATAGTACAAACTTCTCACCTGCCGGGAACTCACTTGTCATTCCTGAGTTCTATGAAGCTCTGTTGAGAAGCACGCTATCTATTGCCAGCTATGAGGCCTGTTCTTTCATGGGATGCACTAGTTCGATCCTAGGAACACTGACATCCTTCATTGAGCTCTCCCCTTACAGACCCTGCGGGACTTACCTTTTCTTGACAAGTCCTGAACAACTAATTGTTCTCACAAACTCGGATGCTGTATTGCAGTTGCTATTTTACTGCCTTCAATTGGATCCCCAACAACAATTGCTTGATGCTGCTGCCAGAAGTTTAAGTGCTCACTGGCAATATGAATCCATTAAGCAATGTATGACACAAGAGATAGCTTGTGTGGATTACCTAGGAGCAATTTCATCATCCCTTCCTAGCAGGCCAATGAATGGAACAGCAATTGGTGGACTTGAACTGGTAAGCAATCCCCTTCTTCAAAAAACAATAGTGGCTTGCTGTTGTAAACATTTTTTTTTGCTGAACTGTTACGTGTGAAGGCAGTAGACTGGAAACCATCAGTTTTTGCTTTTAGCATCTGATCATTCCTTTAGTGTGTAGCCAAAGGGAGCACATTTTTTTCCCTGAAAGGGGGAGTATACCCCGATCAAAGGCAACACATATGTTTGTAGGTTAAGAAATAGCAAATGGACACATCAGATTTATACCACTAACTGTTTCTGATGACACTATTCTACTAGTGCTGTTTTCTTTTCTATATGTCCCCCAAGTTTGAAACCACTATAGTACAGTAAATTTATTAACCAGTAAAATTGCATAATGTTCTAGTGGACACTTTCATATTACAGAGTAAGGAAGCTATGCTGAGCCTTGCTGCAGCTGGACAATGGGAGAAGCAAAGAGAGATAAACCAAGCAAAGATAGATGCAAACTGCAGTAAAATTCAGGAAGCCCTCAAGTACCTGAACGAGTACAAGAGAACATGCGAGCTCCATGAAGTGAGCTACTATGATTCCTTCAAGCTTCAGCGGGAAGTGCATGACTTCAATTCAAACGTACGTAGGTTGGAACTAGCCGGCCTTTGGGATGAGATAATCGAGATGTTGCGAAGACGTGAGCTTCCAGACGCATTTGAAGGGCGAGAAGAGTGGGTGAATCTGGGAACCTCGTATCGGCGGCTGGTTGAGCCCTTGGACATTGCAAACTACTACAGGCATTCCAAGAACGAGGACACGGGCTCCTACCTCTGCAAGGGGAGGCCGAGGCGTTACAAGTACACCCAGAAATGGCGTGAGCAGTCACTGCGCATCCCATTAGGTTCCAGCCTCGAGTCGTGCTTTTGGGCGATATCTGAGGAGCTCCAGGCCGAGATGATCAACGGCAAATCATTCCAGGATCTGAAAGACAGGGTTGGTAAACTCGAGAGCGATGCACTTGGATGGTTCACCTCTGGATGTCTTGGCAAAGATGTGTTTCTGAGCAGCTCATCCTTTGTGATATGGTGGAAGACACTCCCAGAGCAGCACAGGTCTGCGTCCTGCATCGCGAGGCTTATTCCTCCATAAGTTTAGTTCTGTATAGAGCTAGCCGTTTACGATATGCCAGGAACTCCAGCCACTGTAAGGCATGCTGCTTTGTATGTATAGTGCTTTGTATGTATTTTCCAGGATAAACAGTCTACTATTGAAAAACTTGGAACAGTTGTCAGATGAAACTGATGTACCTATGGTTTCTTGTCGCCTGAAAAAATAAAGTAAGAAATATTTTATAGTGCATCACAAACTGATGAGTATTTCGGTGGCATACAGAGAATACCTCCTTGTCATCATATGCTTAATAATACCTCTGGTAGCTGGTCAATAACTTTCTCCCAACAACTAGTAAGCGAAATTACTGGTGATAATTATGCGCGAACGTTCCGTGACGTCCCCTGTCTAGGGTTTTCTCCTCCCGGTGGCTCCCCGCCGGCAAGTCCGTGTTCCCTCCGTTTCTTTCTGGGCCCAACCGAGATCGACTCCCCTCCGGTCTCCCCTGATCCTAGCTTTGGTTGGGGTGGTCCTTGGCCCCTCCTTATTAACCTCGGTTGGCGATCGTGGGGTTGGAGGATCTAGGGTTTGGGCGGCGAGACGATCTTGATCTCGCCAAGGATGGCGTCGGCTTCAGACGCGCGGTCAGCAACGAGCAAGGGGAGTTCGAAGGTGAAGGGAAAGGAGCCCGTAAATATTGACGCGATGCTGGAACAACTGGATCTACAGGACGAGGACTTCCATGATCTGGTTTTGGATGATGTAGAACAGGAGCTTCAGGCAGGCGTCCAGTGGATGGCACTGGCGAGGGTGCAAACTGAGAAGGGTTTTAGCCACCCTGCGTTCTTTGGGGAGTTCGAAGGTGAAGGGAAAGGAGCCCGTAAATATTGACGCGATGCTGGAACAACTGGATCTACAGGACGAGGACTTCCATGATCTGGTTTTGGATGATGTAGAACAGGAGCTTCAGGCAGGCGTCCAGTGGATGGCACTGGCGAGGGTGCAAACTGAGAAGGGTTTTAGCCACCCTGCGTTCTTTGGGGAGATGAGAGCTGCTTGGAATCTGGCACAAGGGGTCAAATTTAGAGCGATTGGCGAGAATCTGTTTACGATCCAGGCTTCATGTCTGGGCGACTGGGAAAGGATTGTCGAGAATGGTCCCTGGCTGTTTCGCAACTGGGCAGTACTGATTGAGCCGTATGACGGCCTCTCAAGAGAGGAAGAGAAGGAGCTTTCGCATATGGCAATTTGAATACAGATTCACGAGCTACCGGAGGGCTACTGCAAGTCTAACATTATCACTCAGCTTGTAGAGCGGGCAGGACTTAAAGTGATTGCGGTGAAAACTGATGGGATACGAGGGAACTATGTCAGGGTGAGAGTACAATATGATGTGCGTAAGCCTCTGACCCGAGTGGTTTCGATCATCAGACAGAATCAACGTCAGTTATTTGTGGTCAGGTATGAGAAACTTGCTTTCTTTTGTGAAGCCTGTGGCAAACTAGGACATGGTTATAAAGAATGTGGTCGTGGAGTGTATGAGGAAAAAGAACTAAAGTTCAAAAAGTGGCTATATGCTGATATGCCACCTCGTAATACCTTTGGAGGTGGGTTCAGTGGGAGCCGGGGAGGTGGTAGAACGGGAAGAGGAGGCTTTGGAAGGGGTACTGGTCGGGGGGTATCCCAGGACGCGGATGAGAAAGAGTCAGAGGAACTGGAAGACACGGGTACAAGCCCAAAAAAACCATTGGATACAACAATGACTGAAGGCAATATGTATGCTCGGAAGAGGATAAATTTTGATGATAAGGAACCGGCTGTGGAAGGGAATAATGGACAGATTGTGGTACGGAACAATATTGATATAATTATGAGGACGGGGGAGGAGACTGATGAGGAGAGTACGTCTTCTGTGGACAGTAAAGGTAATAAGAGAGCTAAGAAGGGGGAGGTAGGCAACAAACAAAACTTGGAAACATTGGCGGGCTCCCGAGAGGAGTGCCGCCAGTCCCAATGAAACTCCTAGCTCTAAACTGTCGCGGTTTGGGAAGTGCCGCGGCAGTTCGTGCGCTCCGGGAGATCCAGGAGAAAAACAACCCCCAGGTGATGTTCCTCTCTGAAACTCATCTGGATAAAGCTGGTGCAGAATGGTTACGGGTGTAGACTCGTATGGATGGTATGATAGTGGCTGAAAGTGATGTTCGTGGTGGTGGCCTAGTTCTTCTTTGGAAGAATGAGGTGGGCATTGAGGAGATGGGAATACACTCAAATTATATAGATGTTCTAGTGGATGGTGGTGACGCTGCTACTAGATGGAGATTAACGGGCCTATATGGTGAACCGTCATGGGAAAATAAGTACAAAACCTGGGAACGTTTACGTGATTTACATGGGCAAATCGACATGCGATGGATGGTGATCGGAGACTGGAATGAAATTCTTTACACGCATGAGAAGGAAGGGGGCAACCCCCGACCCATGCACTATATGCAAGCTTTCCGAGATGCGCTTACTGATTGTGGCTTGGAAGACTTGGGATATATTGGTGACATTTTCACGTGGAGAAGGAAGAGAAGTCGCAGGGGTGCAGGGATGCGAGAAAGACTGGACCGAGCTTGCGGTAATGAGGCGTGGTCTCAGCTTTTCCCGTTTGCCTGCCTTTTAAATAAGGAGGGTCTTCGATCTGATCACAAACCAATTCTGTTGGATACTGAGTATTACTTGACAACTGCAATGTCAAGGAAGGTTCGACGCCGTCGATTTGAAGGTAAATGGCTCAAGGAAGAAGGAGTAGGCGAGGTGGTTCAAATGGCCTGGTCTAACGGTCTTGAGATAAATGATGGGAATGTGGCGAAAGCTATAGCAGTTGTGCAGGATGCGCTTCATGCTTGGGACGGGACTGTCCTGAAGAAACCAAGAGTGAAACTTCGGTCCCTTTCGAAGAAACTAGAAGAGGTCCTGCGGGGGGAGCTGTCGGAAGAAAATGTGAGAAGACAGGAAGAGATAACTGGTGAGATTGAGAAGATTTTAGAACAAGAAGAGATATATAAAATGCAACGGAGCCGGGTCAACTGGCTTACCCATGGAGACCGCAACTCCGCGTATTTCCATAACTATGCAAGAGCTAGAAAGAAGAGGAACCTGATAGTAAAACTAAAAGATAATAACAATGATTGGAGGGAAGGTAATGCATTGCTAAAACCCCTGATTTTGGATTATTTCTCTAACCTGTTTACGTCTGAAGTAGATGGATCTGATCCGGAGTTGCTTACGAAAGTGCAACCAAAGGTTACTAATGAGATGAATGAGCGATTGTTAGCCCCTTTCACGGAAAAGGAGGTAAAGAAGGCTTTGTTTGTGATAGGTGATTTTAAGGCACCTGGAGCAGACGGGATGCATGCAATATTCTTCAAGAAATTTTGGCCTCTAATTGGGGGTGCCATAACAAAAGAGGTGTTGGAGTCCCTGCAGGCGGGGGTTATACCGCCAGGATGGAATGAGACTGCTATAATCTTGATACCAAAGGTAAATAACCCTGAGTTGATCACTCAATTCAGGCCGATAAGCCTATGCAATGTATTATACAAGATCATATCGAAAGTACTTGCAAATAGACTGAAAGGGATACCGCCTGAGGTAATCAGTCTTGCCCAAAGCACTTTTGTCCCAGGGAGGCTGATAACTGACAATGTCCTGGTTGCTTATGAGTGTGTTCATACGCTCAAAGGAAGGAGACAAGGTAAAAACGGTTATTGTGCTGTAAAACTTGACATGCACAAAGCATATGACCGTGTTGAGTGGAGTTTCCTCAGGGATATTGTCGTGGTGGTGGCACGGCAGATGCCATGGGTAGGCTAAAGATTGGGGCCAATGGGTGCTAGTGGGATCTGGGGAGGGAAGATGCAACTGATTCTACACTCAGTTAGTAAGGAAAAGATCTTTATTTCTCTTCTTATGGGTTACAAGTGCTCCTTGAGCTGTATACAGGGAGACCAGATGAATCTTACCAGCCTAACGGTACTGAAGGGAGTCGATCCCACCCTCAGGGTCCAAGCCTCCCCTTATAAAGAGGTGCCTTGGGCGTCCTTAGGGCTGACGGGGCAAGCATATTCGAGGAATATGCTTGTCCTAGAATAGTAGTTCGGCGGCCTCCTTTCCCTGTCGCCCTTCTAACAACGGCAAGGCTCCAGAGAACCCCTCCTGACTGCCTCGGGCTCCAGGACTGTCACCCTCGTGACCTCCTTCTGCCCCTCTGACGTCCTGCATCTTTGTCTCTTGTGCTTGGCTCCGCTCTGATTCCTTCTAGCCTGCAGCTATAGTTTGACCTTGGGTTTCTCCTTCTCCTGCAAGCTTCGTATCACTCGGCCTTACCTTACCTTGTGTAACTCGGCTTGTCCCTCACCTGCCTCAAGATCACTCTGGCTAACCCGGCCGACCCTCGTAATAACTCGGCCGGGTAGCTGCTCGATACACATACACGGGCTTCTCGCCTCCGTACCTCGGCCGACACATTCATGATTCGGCCGACCTAAAACGTAACTCGGAAACTAGACGGGGATTGTCCCTCTGTCTTTCCCCGTCTCTGACCTATCCGGGGTCAACCCCCCGACATTAGTCCCCGAAGCTGGTGCGACCCCGTCGATAACTTCGGCCAGGTCGTTTCAGCTTCATTATATTCTTCAGCTTTGTTTCCGAGTTATATCCTCTTCCTCCGAGATTTCCTCGTTCCTTCTCTCATACGCCATGTCCTACGTGTCACCCCCATCATCGTTCTTCTAGTTTTCTGGTCCCTCTACAGTACTCACTGTCAGGCTACAGTTAACTTTGTACCTGCCGCGCCGCCGCTGCGATGCCTCGGGTGCCGTTTCCCCTGGGGATCGTAACGCTCTTCCTTCCTGTGTGGCCGTTGGTGTGGCTCCACTTATCGTCGTGCGTTCGTGCCGCACCCACGATCTACACAGTCAACCGCAACACCCACGATCCCACTACCTTGCTCGTGGCTCGATTATAAAGAGGGGGACGGCATTTGGGGAACTCACTTTCCCCTTCTCGCTCGTCTTCGTCTTCCTCCTTCCTTCCGCCGGTGCGTCCTTTCGCAGCTTCGTCGCCGCGCGCTTGCCAGAGCCTCCGTCGGTGAAGACTCCGCCGCGCCGTTCTGCCTGCCTCGCCTGCGCTCTGCGGCTTTGGCTCCGTCGCCGGTGAGTCCTCTCCGGTCGCATTGCCTGGGTTTTTCCCTAGATTCATCTGTTTCGATTCCGTGCTCGTGCGACGGTTCCTCTGGTTCTTCGCCATTGTTCTCGTGCAAAATTCCGACGGGGCCTTGCAGCTCTAAACTCTCCTCCGCCGCCAGTCTTTCCTCCGGCGATCTTTCTGGCGCACATATGTCTAGTTCGTTTAGCGGCGCTCTGGTTGAGGACGATGACGCTGGCTCCGGGCCCGAGCGAGGCTCATGGCAGGGCTCTTCTGTCACACGCCGTGAGATAGAGTGGCTCATCCGGACTCGAAGAATTCCCGCCGAGGTTTCTTGCCGTTTACCCGGCAGCGAATCCTCTCCGGATGTTAGGGAGGGCGAGTATGTAGTTTTTATGTCGCACTTCGCGCGTGGCTTCGGTCTCCCTCTTAGCGATTTCGCTAGAGAATTCCTCGACTACTTCGGCCTTCAGCCGCATCATCTTCCTGCGAACGCTATCGCTTCTCTTTCTGCTTTCATCTGCGCATCGGAGGGATACTTCGGCTTGTGGCCGTCAGTGCATGTCTGGTCGAAGTTCTTTCAGATTCGCTCCAATGTAGTTCCTGACAAATCTCTGCACCCTTCCGAGAAGTTGCTTACCCAGTGTGGGGCAGCGTCTATTACACCTCGGAGGAAGTCCGTGTTTCCTCGTGTTACTGGGTTGGAGTCGTGCAAGAAGTGGCACAAATCATTCTTCTACGTCAAGAACAGAGGGGCTGAGGACAAGATTCGGCTCCCTTCATTCTCAATTGGTCCACCTTCCAAAGTGAACTGGCTCTACAATCCGAGGAAAACTCATGCCTTGGCCGAGGCCTTCGAAATTCGGCTTAAAGAGTTGATCCGGGTCGGGTTATGCGGCGAAGACCTGATGGATACTTTCATTAGTAGCCGGATCTGCCCATTCCAGAAGCGGACTCACAAACTGTGCTACATGAGTGGTCCCCTTGACCCTAATCAAGTCTCGACCGTGGAGCTGGACAACTACCTGATCTATAAGCGCGTCCGAGCTGTCTTCAAGACAGAGATGCCTGAGGATTGGGCTTGGGGGTTAAAACCGTTCACCCGCGATCATCCGCCTCCCGAGGTGAGCTTAATCTACACCGCTCTGCTATTCCATTGTTTTTGTAACGGGTTCCCCTAACTTTCTTTTTCCTCGTCTTGCAGAGGTTCACAGAGCAGAAGAACGAGGACGCCGAAGTTCTGCTGCTCCCTTGGCCCGCGGACAGGAGTACCCCGGATACTGGTGAGTCGGACTCCGAGGAGTTCGTCCCTAAGTCGGATCCTGCCCCGGCTCGAGCTCGTGGCAAGACTTCGGCGCACGATGAGGAAGGTGATTCGGACGAGGTCCAAATTCTTGAGGTAGTTGCCGCTATGCCTATTTCTTATGCATTTCCGGCTTCTACCTTCCCAGCTAATCCGGCCGGTCAGGTTCACGACGCCGAGCCCATTGCTTCTCGACCCCCTGTTACCTCGGGGAAGCGCGGGGCTCCTGCTAGTGCCTCGGAGGCGGTTCCCAAGAAACGAGTGAAGAAATCCGCTCCGAACCCTCCCAAGCGCAAGACTATGCCTGGGGTCGCCGGGTAAGTTCCTTTTGCTTATATTTCTTGTTTCTTTCTTTTTATTTTTCATACTGACGATTCTTCTTTCTTATTTTTGCAGTGCTCCTCTTTCTGTTAAACCCGGCGGTCCTAGTATGACTAGTCGCCCGATTCAGCCGCCGTCTCCTCCTCCTGCTGATGATACTAGGATTCCTAGTCCTATTCGTCCTGCTTCTCCTCCAGCTCCGAATACGTCGCCTCTTCGTCGCGAAGTGCCTGAGACCCCTTCCATTGACCCGGACTCAAACCGGCCCTCCGAAGTTTTTGTCGAACCCGCCGCCCCTTCTATGGGCCCCAGCGCTGCTACTGAGTCTCTGTCTACCCCGGAAATTTTTATAGCCACTCCAACCTCGGCCGAGAAGGTCGTTATCTCGGCGCCCTCTGCGACCATAACCCCTGCTGCTCCTAAAGACGCCGTCGCCACCTCTGAGGCGTCACTTCCTGCTGATGCCTCCTCTAAGGCGAGAATAACTGTTGCCGCCAAGACTTCCTCTTCTCAGAAAGGTCTTGTCGGCTCTTCTCAGCCGAGTATTGCCGACATGCTGCGTCAGGGAGCTGCGCCTACTAAGGTCTCTGTTGCCTCGGCTGCCGGCACCCAGCTCGCTCTTCATAAGAGCCCTGCGACCGCCGTGGTCGATCAGCCTGTCCGGGGTAAGGTCTTAACTCGGACAGCCAGTGGGCACAGCCTCGGAGCGCTGGTGGAGTATGCGAATAATTGGAACGCTGCTGATCAGTTTGAGGGTAATCCTATGAATCAACCCTTTCAACTTTCTGATATCAGCGGCCGTTTTTACCATGCTGCCAAGTTTATCGTTGATACCAACAAGATGAATGAGGTAATTACTGTTTCTCTAAGTTTTAAATTATTTCTCAGATGTTACTATATGCTCTAGTCCCCGAAACTTGCAAGGGAATTAATTGTTATACGCTTGTAAGTTTAATGATCTTTTGACTTAATTTTATTCCTACGGTTCGTTAATCCGGCCATCCATATCCGAGTTAAGTTTTGTTTGACCTGGATATGCTGTAGCTTTGAATAACTAGCCGCCTAAATCCGAACTAAGTTCTGCTTGATTCGGATCTAATTTAGCTTTGGATATCCAGCCACCTAGAGCCGAATAAAGTTTTGCATGATTCGGATCTAATTTTAACTTCGAATATCCAACTACTTAGATCTGAGTTAAATCCTGCTTGACTCGGATCTGGTTTAGCTTCGAATATCCAGCTACCTAGGGCCGAATTAAGCTCTGCTTGATTCGGATCGAATGTAGCTTTGAATATCCAGCCACCTAGATCTGAGTTAAGTCCTGCTTGACTCGGATCTGGTTTAGCTTTGAATATCCAGCCACCTAGAGCCGAATTAAGCTCTGCTTGATTCGGATCGAAAGTAGCTTTGAATATCCAGCCACCTAGATCTGAGTTAAGTCCTGCTTGACTCGGATCTGGTTTAGCTTTTACTGTCGATTTATCATTTTGCCTCATTGTTCAGGTTGCACATGACCGGCGGACCGCCGAATTCCAGAGGTTGCTTTTTTCGCACCGCAAGCTGGAAGAAAAGTACGAGAAAATTCTTCCAGTGGTGAAGAAGGCTGGTATGTCGATATTTCCTTTTCCTTATTTTCAATGTTCTCATGTATTTGTTCACGGAATGCCGGCTTACTTCTTGGTGAATAGGTAACATTAATAACCTCAATATTCGCCTTGAGAAGAAGGTCAAGAGCTTGGAAGGTTAGTTTCCTTTCTATTTTACATCTTCTCCCCTTTAATATATGCGCTAAGTTACCTTATTGCGCTTGGCTCTGGTAAAGCCGAGTTGCAAAACTTTGCAGTGTCACACCAAGATTGCATACCCATGCCTGACGTGATGCTGCATTTTTTAGAACAAAACGCTATTCATTCAGCGCAACTTCAAGAAAAAGATGATGAAATAGCTCGCCTGCGATCCGAGGTGGATACCCTCAAGCTTTCCTAGAAATCCGAACTGGAAAAGGTCGACCAAGAATTTTCCGAGGAGAAGAATCGGCTGACTTTGGAGCTGCAGAAGAACAAAGAACTTCTTGAGGCTGCCGAACTTAAAACTCAGGGTTTGAGCGAGGAAGTTGCTCGTTTTGAGAAGAGTAAGGTCGATTGGACCAAAGACCTTCAGATAATGATGAGATACATTCATCGTAAGCTACTTGGCATGGCCGAATTATATATTTCTTTTTTGTTCCTGTTACCATCTGACACTTTCGCGCTTTGCGCAGATCATTTCCCCGAGGCCAAACCCGTGAGTTCTAAAGCGGTTCTTGCAGCTCGCGTGCGCCGAGGTGAACCTGTCACCGTTGATTCGGAATATTCAATGGAGGATTACTTGGTTGCCGTTGGTGCTGCAGTTGGTCCGATGAAAATTATGGGCCGGGACTTGGTGCAAGCCGCTATCCGATCTTACCATGTGCTTTGGCCGAATACTTCGGGGACTCCTGATATCAACGAAGTCAAATTATTGGTGAAAAGACTAATGGCATCTGAGAGGCAGCTGAGTCTTTGGAGGGAATCTGCTGGGCGTGCTGGTGCCGATATGGCTCTTACTGTTATCATGTCATGGTATGAAGACATCTCTCTTGACATCCTGAGAAATTTGCGCACTGGTTCCCGCTGGGTTGAGGATCCCACCTTTGTCGCTCTTCGGCAAGCTCGGGCCTTCCAACTTGTCGAGTACGCCGACGTGCACACTTGGAATGAAGGGCCGAGTTTTCTTCCAGACCCGGATGAGGAGGTTGTAGCTGAAGATGCTTCGGATGATAATTCGGCTGAGCAGGGGGAGGGTGAAAATGATTCGGCCGCATCTGATAGCTCCAGCTCAAGCTCGGACAGCAACGGCGACGCGCGGTCTTCTTCCAAAGGTACCGGGCATTCTACCGCATAGACTGATGCTCCTGAGCAACCTCTGACTTCCGCTGAAGTTGCACCCGGGTCGGCGGAGGGCGAGGCGACCTCAGTCCAAGTTCCTCCTACCTCAAAGTACCCCGTACCTGAGCCGGCTGCTGCCTCCCCAACGAACAATGCCTAAGTTATTTCCGATCCCTGGTATGCCGGGCGTATGATGTAGGCGAAATACTTGTCAATTCTCTGTATGATTCAAACTTGTTTTGCTGTGTACTGCTGTGACATTTGGTTAAGTGGATGTTCGTCCGAATTCTTGCTTTGTTGGCCCTCCACTTCCTGATCTTTTAGGATTTATCTTCGCCTCTATTTTTTATGGTTTTATCAGGCGTGAGCTCTGAATATCATATAATACTGATCTGTTCTGAACAGAAATTGACCGCTTCGTTGGGAAAATATATAGTAATCGTTAAGCCATTGTTTATTGTGCGAAACTTCGATTTGTAAATCGAATTTCAGAGGTAGTATAAGACTAATACGGGTGCGCTCAGTATAAGATTGAAGTAGCATACGGTAGCCCCCGAGTCGTTGCTTTAGATGCCGAGGTTTAGTTATTAACATGAAATTGATATTTCATATGGCAGTCCCCGAGTTACTGCTCTGTGCGGTGAGGTTCAGATACATAACATGAAGTTAATATAAGATACGGCAGTCCCCGAGTCACTGCTCTGGGTACCGAGGTTCAAATACATAACACGAAATAGATATAACATATGGCAGTCCCCGAGTCATTGCTCCGGGCGCCGAGGTTCAAATACATAACACGAAATAGATATAACATACGGCAGTTCCCGAGTTACTGCTCCGGGCGCCGAGGTTCAAATACATAACATGAAATTGATATAAAATACGGCAGTCCCCGAGTCACTGCTCTGTGCGCCGAGGTTCAAATACATAACATGAAATTGATATAAGATACGGCAGTCCCCGAGTCACTGCTCTGGGCACCGAGGTTCAGATACATAACATGAAATTGATATAAAATACAACAGTCCCCGAGTCACCGCTCTGGGCGTCGAGGTTCAGATACATCATTAGATCTTGACTTTGAGAAATAATGTTACGAGTAGAATGGCCGTAGTAAAGCCACATTCCAGGGACGCTTCGTTTCTTCGCCAGCTTTGTCTGCCTTGCTCCCTCCGGGGGACTGAGCGTCGATTAAATAATATGCATCATTGTGCAACGCTTTGCTCACAATAAATGGTCCTTCCCATGGGGGTGACAACTTGTGCATGCCGGCCGTGCGTTGCACAAGTCGGAGGACTAAATCTCCTTCTTTGAATACTCTTGGATTCACTTTCTTGCTGTGATACCACCGCAAGTTCTGTTGATAAATAGACGATCGTGATAATGTCAACTCCCTAGCTTCTTCCAGCAGGTCCACGGCATCTTATCGAGCTATATCATTTGTCTCTGGGGTTGTGTACTGAGCCACTCTTGGCGAGTCATATATTATGTCGGCTGGAAGTACGGCCTCTGCCCCGTACACCAGAAAGAATGGAGTATAGCCTGTTGATCTATTCGGAGTAGTCCGGAGGCTCCATAGTACAGCTGGGATTTCTTCAATCCAACATCCTGCCGACCTTTGCAATGGTTCGACAAGTCGTGGTTTTATTCCTGATAGCACCAGTCCATTAGACCTTTCCACTTGTCCATTGGATGCTGGGTGAGCCACAGAGGCAATATCTAGTCTTATGTGCTTCTCTCGACAAAATCTAGCGAAAGCTCCTTCTGCAAAGTTTGTGCCATTGTCCGTAATAATATTGTGCGGGTATCCATATCTCAGGATGATATCCTTGAGAAATTTCACTGCTGTGTGCCCATCACACTTTTTAATTGGTTTTACTTCAATCCATTTTGTGAACTTGTCCACCATAACCAATATGTGGGTCATTCCTCCTCGTGCCGGCTTGAATGGTCCCACCATATCTAAACCCCATACAGAAAATGACCAGGTGATGGGTATTGTTTTTAACTCGGCCGACGGCATATGTATCTTGGTTGCGTATCTCTGACATCCATTGCATTTCTTAACTAACTCTTTTGCTTCTTTCAATGTCGTTGGCCAATAGTCCATGCCTGAATGCCTTGGCTACTAAGGCGCGAGATGCGGCATGGTGCCCACATTCCCCTTGGTGTATGTCTAGAAGGATTTCCTGCCCTTCTGTCGAACTTACGCATTTCTGCAATACGTTTGTGACGCTTCTTTTATACAGCCCATTGTTTATGATTGTATAAGCTTTTGCTCTTCTTACGGTTTGTCTAGCTAATACTTCGTTGCTCGGCAACGTTGCGTCTTTTAGGTAAGAAAATATGGGTTGCGCCCACACCGGTGTTACTTTTTCTGATGTGATCTCACTGTCTATCTCCATGTTCTCTGCTGACATATATATCTCGGCTCTCTCCATGATTGCGCTTACCCCGGCTGTCCCCCTCCTTAGGGGTTCCGAGTCATTCTGCGGATCTACCTCCATTGGCGTGTGATCTTCTGCAGAATTTGCTGGGATAAAGATAGATTCTGATTCTGGTGATGGGATTATTGATGGTTTCCTGAGATGTTCCAGGGCAATACCCGGAGGAATTGATTGCCGGGTTGATCCTAATTTTGACAATGTGTCGGCGGCGTCGTTTTCTGCCCGAGGTATGTGATGGAATTCACATCCTTCAAAGTATCCACTGATTTTTTGCACATGGAATCTGTATAAAGCCATATTAGCATCTAATGCATCCCAACTGCCTGATACTTGCTGTACTACTAGATCTGAGTCACCATAGCATAAGATTCGGCGTATACCAATTTCTTTTGCTACTTTCAATCCATGGACAAGCGCTTCATACTCAGCTACATTGTTGGACGCAGCAAAATGTATTTGCAATACATATTTCAATTGGTCTTTTTTAGGCAAGGTTAACACTATTCCTGCTCCCAAACCATTTCTTAGTTTGGAACCATCGAAATGCATTGTCCAGTAATTTGGATCCGGCAATGGTGGCTCATACTGTACCTCGGCCCAATCCACGAGAAAGTCGGCGACAACCTGAGATTTGATTGCATCTCTTCTATCAAACTGTGGTGCGTATGGAGATAACTCGATCGCCCATTTTGCTATTCGGCCACTTGCGTCTTTGTTGCTCAATATGTCGGCTATGGGTGCCTCACAGATTACTTTGATGGGATGCTCGTCGAAGTAATGTTTAAGCTTTTTTGCCGACATATATACTCCATAAGCCATCTTCTGATAATGCGGGTAATTCTGCTTTGAAGTGGATAACACCTCACTTAGATAATATACCGGCCTCTGAATTGACTTACCATCTTCAAGTCGTTCCACTACGACTACAGTACTAACTACTCTATTGGTAGCTGCTACATAAAGTAACATAGGCTCTTTTGATAATGGAGAAGCCAAAATGGGTGCCGTAACTAACATCTTTTTCAACTCACGAAATGCAAGGTCGGCCTGTGAAGTCCAAATATTTATCCGACCTTCTCATCAGCTGATAGAGCGGCAGTGCTTTCTCCCCTAGCCGACATACAAATCGACTAAGCGAAGCCAGGCAGCCCGTGAATTTTTGTACATCATTCAAACATTTTGGCAATTCCATTCTTTCTATTGCTCTTATCTTTGTTGGATTAGCCTCGATACCTCGGCTAGATACAAGGAAACCGAGTAATTTTCCTGCCGGTACGCCAAATGTGCATTTTTCTGGATTGAGCTTCATACGGAACCTTCTCAGGTTCGCAAAAGTTTGCCGTATATCTTCTAATAATGTTTTGCTCTCTTTAGTTTTGATGACCACATCATCCACATACACTTGTACATTTTTTCCTATCTGATCATGCAGACATTTTTGCATGCATCTCTGATATGTTGCTCCTGCATTTCGCAGGCCGAATGGCATTGTGCGATAACAATAAGCCCCGTACGGGGTAATAAATGCAGTCTTTATTTGATCAGCCGGATTTAACGGTATCTGGTGAAAGCCAGAATACGCGTCTACAAATGATAATAGCTCACAACCAGCGGTCGAGTCAATGACTTGGTCTATTCTAGGCAATGGAAAAGGATCTTTCGGACATGCCTTGTTCAGGTTGGTGTAATCGATACACATTCGCCATACGATGGCTACATTTGGATCATCTTTCTTCTTTTCTACTAGCACCGGATTCGACAACCAATCCGGGTATAGTACTTCCATGATGAACCCGGCTGCGAGGAGCCGAGCTATTTCATCTCCTATCACCTTTCTCCTGTCTTCGGCGAAGCGGCGGAGAGGTTGCTTCACCGGCCTTGCTCCTGGTCTCACGTTCAAAGAGTGCTCAGCCAACTCCCTCGGGACACCTTGCAGATCTTGAGTTGACCATGCAAATATGTCCCGATTCTCACGGAGGAAGTTGGTGAGCTCGCTTTCCTATTTAGCGTCCAAGCCTGCACCAATGGTAACAGTCCGCTCTGGGAATTGCTCATCGATCTGAAATTTCTTTGTTTCTTTAGTCGGCTGAAAGGAGATACTGCCATGTGGGTTGGCCAACGCCGGCATATTCAGCTGTGCCGACTGAGCGAGGGCCGCTACCTCTTGAATCCTTCTCTTTTCTCTTGCTATGACCAATGACTCGGCCAAATTTGATCCGGCTGAAGCACATTCCATTGATTTCTTGTAATCCCCTGCAACTGTTATTACTCCTTGTGGCCCGGGTAGCTTCATCTTCAGATAACTTATATGACAACTGCTCATGAACTTGGCCAGCGCGGGCCTTCCGAGTAGAGCGTGATAGCAACTTTCCAGATCTACCACTTCAAATTCTAAGTTCTCTGCTCTGCAGTTATCTCTTGTGCCGAATAACACATCAACTCGGATTTTGCCGATGGGCTCGCATGAAAGTCCCGGCACTATCCCATGAAAAGTGGTTCTTGTGGACTGCAACATGTTCTGCGATATTCCGAGTTTATGCATAGTATCCTTGTACATGATGTTGATACTGCTTCCATTGTCGATGAGGACTTTTGAAAATTTTACATTGATGCTTGGTCCAATAAATGTCGGATCCAATACTAGTGCGTATGACCCTGGATTTGGCATTATCTTAGGGTGGTCTTTTATGCCCCAAGTCACCTCCTGATCTGACCACGACACATATCTGGGTATTGCCGGCATGACTGCATTTACTTCCATATGCCGGCGTTGCACACTCTGCTTGTCTTGCTGTTCTGTCGTGAACACGCAATAAGACTGATGATGCTCTCTGTAATCATTATGTCCTATATTTGTTGGATTTATCCTTCCATCCTGGACTTGATTCATTACTTGATGCACCGCATCTCTCCGATCCGAGTTGTCATACCTCGGGGGAGGAGGTGGTAACATCAGTTGCTGTGTATTTGCTCCGGTCAATTGTGGTTGATGCTGCTGATGTGCTTGATGGGGGGCCTGAACTCCTGCGGGGTTCCCCATTGCATTTTTCATCCATGCACATTGGCGGGTCGTATGATTGGCTGGTCTGGATGGATTTGATGTGTGAAATTTGCATGGCTGATCTAACATGGATTCGAACGTGTATTTCGGCCTCTCCTGCCACTGCTTCTTTTGTTCTGGGGTCCATTGCCTTTTTCCTTCATTCCTTGGTGTCCACTGCTGAGGTCCATTCTTCTGTCGCTGAGTTGCTCCATGACTCGGCTGATCTTGTGTTACTGCTGCCACTTGGGCCGAGTTATATCTATAATCCGGCCTTTCCTCTCTTCTTCTTCCTCTGAAATCATTGCGCCTGGATGACCCGGCCAAGTCTCTTGCATAATGATCCTGTTGCTCGCGATGATCCGCCGACATTAGTTCTGGTTGTGTTGGGTCCCCTAGTGCATAGGAGTCTGCTATTCTGATAGTTTCTGCCAGTGTGGTCGGCATATCTCTTTGCAGACGTTGCCACAGCACGCTGCCATAACGGCAGCCTTGGGCGAACCAAGCTATTGCTTGCAATTCTATAACCCCTTCGCATGAGTTTCTCAAGTTACACCATCGAGTTAAAAACTCTCTATCTGTTTCATTCGGCCTCTGTTTGCACATGGCTAATTGCTGCGGCCTGTTTGGCCTCTTGTATGTGTTGGTAAAGTTGCTAACGAACATTTCTTCAAAATCTAACCAACAATTGATGCTGCCTGCTGGTAGATTATTCAGCCATACCCTGGCTGGTCCTTCCAACATTTGTGGTACATATCGTACTGCCCATCGTAAGTTCCCACCCGCTATTTTCACAGCGGTGGCATAGTCGATTAACCAGTCCTGTGGCTTGGTGCTCCCATTATATGTTTTTGTGCCTCTTGCTAGTTGAAAATTTGGCACGGGTGGTTCTCCCATTATCCGTGGTCCAAAACAAGTCGGGCCCGGTGGACCCTGTTCTCCCAACAACTCGGACCGGTATAGTCTGCCCAGCTTCACTCTTGCATCATTTGATGGCAAATCCCTGTACAGAATTCTGTATTGCATTCCATAATGGTTATTTCCACCATGGATCGCATATTCCATCTCGGAATAGCCATCATTGTACCTTTCATTTACTTGATTATGGCGAACTGGCCTCGCTTCTCTTTCCTGCCGGGGTTCATGCCTTGGTTGTGGGTTGAGAGGCTGCTCTCTCCTTAGTTCGGCCACGGTATTGTTCTCATGATTGCCCCTGGCGGGTTCTCTTCTGCCGAGATCTCCATTACCTCGGCTTCCGCCGTATTTCTCCACACAGCGGTGGTTCCTCTCCCCACTGTTACCTCGGCTTGCATTGCCACCATTCTCATTCGCCTTTCCAGCTATCGCCGGATCGTACGGAACAATTTGCTTATTTCTCTTTCCTGAGGTTACTGCCTTGTCTTTTCGTGCGTTGTTTCCGGGTGAAGAAGCTGCTGCTGCGGACAAGGCATGTGCTGCTCCTGCTGAGTGAACCATCCGCGAGGCTCCTGTCCTTGCTGGGTTTGTTCTGAGTATTTCCTCATTTTGCTGGTTTGCGATGCGCACCAGCTCATTCACTCTTTCTTGTTGTCTCTGCCGGGCTTCCCGGGTCAACCCCTCTAATTCCAATGCTGCGGCGTTTGCCGCTCTCAAGTTCTTCGCCGGGGTATTGTACCTCGGCAAACCCAAATCACCTGATACTGCTCTGTGAGCTTCATGCTCTCTGTTAATATCATCTATGAGGTTCTTTCCTCTCAATCTTAATTCGTCCACCCGCTCGGGTGCTACATCAAGCTTATTGGCTTTAGCATATTCCCTCAGGGTCCTATTCAAGGATTCCCGCAAGGCCGATACTTTCTTTGCCTCTACCAGCACCTTTTGCCTGGTTTCCTCTAACTCTGCCTGAGAATTTGCCGGATCGAGTATCGGCGCTACAGGCGTAGTCAAGTTTTCTATTGTTGCTTGAAGAATGTTCTCTGGCCTTTCTAGAAGCGGCCCTCTTACCCTTGGTGCCTTTGGTGTGGTGTCCTGCAGCTCGCTCTGGTGAGTCACCTGTGGGATTACCTCGGTGGGTTGAGGTGCGGTCTGCTTTGGCGTGCCTTGCGTGCCCGCGGTGGGTTCTCTGCTTGGCCCGGCTACTGCTGCTTCCGCCTGTGCTCCTGCAGCAACCATCACCTCGACGCTGCCTGCGAGACGCGCTCTGGAGCGACGGCTTGCTGCATTAAGAAATGGCTCTCCTGCAACCAGAACTTGGTGAGGATAAACGTTGGTGATGTCGACGCCGACGTAAACCTTGTGCTCGCCCAGGTTGACGAAAACACCATTTCGCGGGGGAGCTTTCCCCTTGAAGCTCCCTGCATTGTCACTGACATAGTCGCAGAGACCAAATCTCTGGACTAAGCCAGAAACAACGCGCTCGCCCGTGTTGATGAAGTTTCCCGTCCGGATCATAACTCCAGCTAGCACCACTTCAGGCCCCACGGTGGGCGCCAACTGTCGTGGTGGTGGCACGGCAGATGCCATGGGTAGGCTAAAGATTGGGGCCAATGGGTGCTAGTGGGATCTGGGGAGGGAAGATGCAACTGATTCTACACTCGGTTAGTAAGGAAAAGATCTTTATTTCTCTTCTTATGGGTTACAAGTGCTCCTTGAGCTGTATACAGGGAGACCAGATGAATCTTACCAGCCTAACGGTACTGAAGGGAGTCGATCCCACCCTCAGGGTCCAAGCCACCCCTTATAAAGAGGTGCCTTGGGCGTCCTTAGGGCTGACGGGGCAAGCATATTCGAGGAATATGCTTGTCCCAGAATAGTAGTTCGGCGGCCTCCTTTCCCTGTCGCCCTTCTAACAACGGCAAGGCTCCAGAGAACCCCTCCTGCCTGCCTCGGGCTCCAGGACTGTCACCCTCGTGACCTCCTTCTGCCCCTCTGACGTCCTGCATCTTTGTCTCTTGTGCTTGGCTCTGCTCTGATTCCTTCTATCCTGCAGCTATAGTTTGACCTTGGGTTTCTCCTTCTCCTGCAAGCTTCGTATCACTCGGCCTTACCTTACCTTGTGTAACTCGGCTTGTCCCTCACCTGCCTCAAGATCACTCTGGCTAACCCGGCCGACCCTCGTAGTAACTCGGCCGGGTAGCTGCTCGATACACATACACGGGCTTCTCGCCTCCGTACCTCGGCCGACACATTCATGATTCGGCCGACCTAAAACGTAACTCGGAAACTAGACGGGGATTGTCCCTCTGTCTTTCCCCGTCTCTGACCTATCCGGGGTCAACCCCCCGACAGATATGATGACAAGATTAGGTTTTGCGGAACAATGGATTAACATGATCATGTCCTGTGTTTCTTCAGTTCAGTATCGTGTTTGGTTTAATGATGAGGAGACGGATACTTTTGTTCCTACTAGGGGGCTGCGGCAAGGGGACCCACTCTCGCCGTACCTTTTTCTGCTCTGTGCCGAGGGACTCTCAAGCTTGCTGACACATGAAGAAGCTTGTGGTGGTATTCAAGGGGTCAGGGTGTGTCGCGGGGCACCATCGGTATCTCATCTTTTATTTGCCGATGGCTCTCTGATTCTAATGAAGGCGGATGCGCCTAATGCTACTATTGTTCGGAAGGTGTTGGACTTGTACTGTGCCAGTTCTGGACAACTGGTGAGTGACCCAAAGTCGAGTATATTCTTCAGCCCTAACACAAGTGTGGAGGACAGGGAGGCTGTATGCTCAGCGCTACATATTGACTCGGAAGCTTTAACAGAGAGGTATTTGGGCCTCCCTTCACATGTGGGGGTAGATCGATCTGATTGTTTCCAACACTTAGTGGATCGTGTGTGCCAAATCATCAGTGGATGGAATCTGAAGAACTTGTCCATGGGCGGGAAAGAGATTTTGTTGAAAGCTGTGGCTCAAGCTATTCCATCATATGCTATGTCTGTGTTTAAATTGCCAAAAGGAATTTGTAAAGCAATAGCGGCGGCAATAGCAAGGTTTTGGTGGGGTGAGAAAGATGGCAAAAAGGCCATGCACTGGTATTCCTGGTGGAAAATGTGTACTCCAAAAAAGCAAGGTGGAATGGGGTTCAAAGATCTACATTGCTTTAATTTGGCTATGCTTGCGAAGCAGATATGGAGGTTAGTAGAAACACCTGAATCGTTATGTGCTCAAATCCTTAGAGCAAAATATTACCCTTCTGGGGATCTGTTGAACGCAGAATTAAAGAAGGGGGCCTCCTTCACTTGGCAAAGCCTAATGGCGGGAATGGGAACATTTAAAAGAGGCTATATTTGGCGTGTGGGAAATGGTTCAGAAATTAATGTCTGGCAGGATCCATGGATACCAAACAACCCAGATAAGAAGGTGTCCACAAGACAGGGTGGGATCATGATTGGGAAGGTACAAGAGCTAATTAACCCAACGACGGATACCTGGGATGTTCAGCTTCTGGAGGATAATTTCTATCCAATCGATGTGAGACGAATCCAGGCTATACCCCTACCACCATGGGAGGTTGGGGATTCTGTTGCTTGGCATGGTACCAAAAATGGGATTTTTTCAGTACGATCGGCTTATCATATGGAGTGGCAACATCAATATGGAAGCAGGGCGAGAAGAAGAGATGATGTAGGGAGTTCCGAGATAAACCCTATATGGGACACCTGTTGGAAACTAAAAGTTCCAGCCAAGGTGAGAATTTTCACGTGGAGGGCTCTTCATGGGATTATACATTGTATGTGTACCCTTGATAATAGACACATTGGTGGGTCAGGCCAATGCCCCGTCTGTGAGTGGGGTGCGGAGGATATTGCGCATATGTTGTTCAAGTGTGATCGGGCTCTCGAAGTCTGGGAGGCTCTCGGTTTTACCAGGATCATTCGGAGGGCAACCCTAGAAGACCGATCAGGGAGTGTGGGGTTGGAACACCTCCTTCGAGAGAGCCAACTAGCGATCCCGGCTCTGGGCGGATTAGGAGTTAAAGAGGTTA
Source organism: Avena atlantica (assembly GCA_910589765.1). Taxonomy (NCBI): domain Eukaryota; kingdom Viridiplantae; phylum Streptophyta; class Magnoliopsida; order Poales; family Poaceae; genus Avena; species Avena atlantica. Next base: position 443,916,840 of record OU342736.1, read on the forward strand.
TTGTTTCAGCAGCTTGGTTCATTTGGTGGCGGCGAAGGGAACTCAAGCACAATGGATCAGCCCTAACCCCCAGCAGATTAGCGCTTTCAATCAAGGCAATGGTTTCTAACACCCTCCGGGCAAATTTGAACAGGAGTGGAATAGTAAGAAAAGGTTGGACTAAACCTCTTAGCGGAAAAGTAAAGCTAAATATTGATTCCGCTGTGAATCTGGATTCTAGGATGGCCTCGACAGGATGCATTATTCGGGATTCCTAAGGTCAGTTCCTAGCTGCTTGTAGAGCGGAGATTGAGAATGTTATTGATGTTGCAACTGCGAAAGCTCAAGCATTGCGAGATGGATTTCGGTTGGCAGAGCGAATTGGATGTGCTCATCTTGATATTGAAACAGACTCTCTCGAGGTGGTTGATGCTTTCCATAATCCCTTGGAATATAGAATTGTTGGAGGTGCTTTCTTGGATGAATGTCGAATGATGATGGTAGGGTTCAACTCTGTGACTCTACGCCATTGCCCCAGGGAAGCCAATAAAGCAGCGGATCTTATAGCTAGGACAGTAGATAGTCAGAATGTATCTTTTTTGGCTTGAGAGCCCGCCTGTTTTTCTTTTTCCACAATTAGTGGATGGTGTAACACTACTGTGATTGCGGAGCAGCAGGTCCCAGTTGCACTCTTTTCCTTCCAGGATACCGAAAGGGACTGGAGGGTTTTTAATGAGGCAGCCTGCTGACTCAATATATATGTGTTCAAAAAAAAGTAAGCGAAATTACTGTTTTGTAGTAATAAAGTCAATTTAAAAAATGCATGATATTTACACCGTCAACAATGTAATCGAACTAAGGCTGGTCATAGTGGGGAGTAACTTAGAGTAGTAACATGCATGTGTTATTAGTCTAAGTTACTATCGCCATAGTGGAAAATAACATAGGTGTTGTATCATGCAAAGTCTCATTTATTGCAATATAGACTCATTTTGTCTTAAAATGTGTGATGTTATGGTAACATAGCTAGTTATCACAAGCATCTCTCTTATCATTTAATTGCATGCCATGTCATCTAAATGCTTAGTCGGCAATACATGTAGGACTATGTTACTATTCAAGTTACTCCCACTATGACTAGCCTAAGGCCTTTCACAATGGGTTGTATCTTAGCACGTTTTTATATGAACAATTAAAACTTAAGAGACAACTAGTACTCCCTCCGATCCAGTTTATTAGTCACGCATGTAGTTTGAGAAAATCTTTAATTATTAATTTTGGCCAATAAAATATATAATATATGTCTAAAAAATTATATCATTAAAAACTACTTTTGAATATAAATCTAATGGTATAATTTTTGGAACATATTATATAAGTTGACCAAAATTAATGATCAAAATTGTTCTTAAACTGCGTGCGTGTCTAGTAAACCGGACCGGAGGGAGTACCACGATGCATTGTTTCTAAAGCGGAGTCTATATATTTAATGATTTAGAGGACATGCATGTATGTGATTGGACTAGCAATGTTTTTTTGCGGTTCTGTCTAAGTGGTGTTTCTTAGCTACTCCCTTCGTCCTAGAGTGTAAGTCACAATCCTCTAATATCTTGGCCCAAGGCTTAACGTGATTGGGGCTGAAATTGGGACTAATTAGGCCGGACTGTGATGCTTCGTATTTGGTACATCCAATAAAAACAGCCCTATAATTACTGCATGCATGATGGACGTGCCAAACCGATGCATGTGGAGAAGAGGAAGGTGCAGGCTGCATGTGCTAATTAACTCTAACTAATGCAAATTGTGCCTTATTTGCTTCATATGCGGGACAATCTGAAAATGAGATTGTGACTTACACTCTAGGACAGAGGGAGTAGTAAGATAGAACCTCAATCTCTTTTTTCATTAGACCTTTTTCAGTGGGGTGTATCTTAGCACGTTTTCATATGAGATATTAAAACTTAAGAAACAATCATCATAGCGGGGTGTATCTTAGATGGTTTTTTAGAGATGTTGTATTTAATGATTTTATGCTCATGTATGTGTGTGATTGGACTAGCCAAGTTTTGCAGGAGGTGTAGCTAAGATACAACATCACTCCTTTTCTTCATTAACTATGGTGCCACATAAGCAAATTGGCTAGGATATAGAGCTAAGATACTCCTATTGTGAAAGACCTTAACTATAGTGTCATGTAAGCAAAATGCCTAGGATATAGTGCTAAGAAACGCTCATTGTAAATATGCATAAAATTATAGTAGTACTAAAATACTACTCCCTCCGTTTCAGGGCTTAAGGCGTCCTCGTTTTGCGTGTTTTTTCTTTGACCAAGAATTACTCTAAATACATAGAGAGTTTTGGTATAAAACTAGTATCACTAGAAAATCTAACGGTACTAATTATATACAATATAATCAAAATTCTGTTGCTCAATTCTTTCGGTCAAACTTTGCTTTAAAAAGTGTGTGCGCCTTAAGTCCTGAAACCGGAGGTAGTATATAATATGTATCATACATGATACTAGCATGGAAGTCTTAAGTAGTACTAGCACTACTCCCTTTGTTTCTGTTTACAAGTTCTACACGTATATCTAGGTTATCAATTTGATCTACTCCCTCCGATCTTAACTTGGATTTGTCAAAATTTGGATAAACCTATATACTCCTCCATTTCAAGGTTTAAGGCGCACACGTTTTCCAAAGCAAAGTTTGACAAAAAAATTGAGTAACAAAATCTTGGTTATATTGTACATAATTAGTACCGTTGGATTCGTATTAAAAATACTTTCAGTGATACTAGTTTTATACCAAAACTCTTTACGTATATAGAGTAATTCTTAGTCAAAGAAGAAACACGCAAAACGAGGACGCCTTAAGCCCTGAAACGGAGGTAGTACTAAATAGTGTCTAGATTTATCCAAATTTAGACAAACTTGAGTCAACTAATATGGGTCGGAGGGAGTATATAATTTGAATTATATAATATAAAAATCATATGGAAAATATAAATCTAAAGTTTCTGGTGATATATTTTTTATAATATATACCAATTTGATGACATAAAACTACGTACAGGACTTGTAAACCGAAACGGAGGAAGTAGTAAAATCAATCCAGATACTATTATCTACTGTCTCTGCTCCCTGAATTGCCCTTGCCTCCTCACCGTGTCCCAGTTCACAAGTCCACATGTGCGTGCCGTAGTTCTCGTCTTTGGTCGTGGGATGCGTGAATCCCAGCTTGGGCACAAAGGCAAGTTCGTTGTCAGTTGTCACGCTGGAGAGAATCGAAGAGTCCGCGGAGAAAAATCTTGTCCTGCATCCACTTGATGTTAGTCCCCCTCATCATGGTGGTGGGTGTGCCGGTGAACAAGGAGCAGCCTTGGATGCTCTCCGTTTTCTTCCACTCCATGGTACTTTCTCTGTTTAGAAATATAAGAGGTCGTTTGGCATCCAGGTATTCATTTCATTTAGTAGAAATGAAATGAATACATGGATTCATTTCATTTATATTCTGATTCCAAAAACACCCATATATTTGGCTGCCACCGGAATTTGGAAATGACAGGTCTGAGATAGGAATTGAGTTTACACATAGAGGTCGTTTGGTATCCATCATTTGGACCCGGAATCCCGGAATTCATTTTACAATTCCATCCTTTTATTGTTTGGTTGACACGGAATTGGGCCGTCGTTTCATTTCGCAAATCCATCAAAATATCTCCCTGTGTTATCCGGATTCCAGAGCGAGACCTGTCATTTGCCAATTCCTCCCGTCTACGCAGCACCTCCTCCCTTCCCGACTCAGCGCCGCCGCCTCCTCCTCCATCCGCCTCACCTCCTCCTCCTCCCTCCACCGCGCCGCTTCCTCCTCCCACCGCATCGCTGTCTCCCTCTCCGATCACGTCTTCCCGTCTGGTAAGCGGCCGCCGGTAAGAGGAAATCAGCGGGGGCGAGGGCGGGGGCGACCAAGATCGACACGCACAGCTGGGTGGGAAGGTTGGCGACGGAGTAGAGGAAGCGGATCAACTCAGTGGAGGGAGACTGGCGGTTCGTGAGGGAGCAGATCTCATCGGCAGCGTTCACCGGCGGAAGAGCGGGTCCGCGGGGCAAGCTAGCTCAGCTTGCAACGGGAGGCAGATGCCATCCGTGCCAAGGTGACAAACCCCAAACATTACCCTGCTCTTCCACCTGCTCTTCCTCGTGGTGTTAGTGAATCATGCGTTTTCAATTTTTGACCATCCTTTGGTGTAGTGATAGATTCACCGTGGTATATTGAAAGAGTGATCAGTTTGTACTAGACACTAGTACATGATGCTAATTTATGATGGGATAGGCTATTATGTAGAAATCCTATTTGTAGATAGGAAGCTACTACCAGAAAAGGTAAGGAGGCAGAGACAAGAATGATAGCATATTTTCAGTTTTTTGTTATCTTAGCAAGTTAAATACTACCAGATTTACTTGCACACATACTGATTCAGCTAGATAGATACACTTGCACACATACTGATTCAGCTTTTAGTCTAATTTCAGTTTTAGGTTATCTTAGCAAACTTAGTACTAACAGATGCATGCCAACTATTTATGCAAAGCCAGGTTATGTAGTAGTGCATGGTTAGCTACACAATAATCTGCAGTGTATATGTGCTTGCTAACTGAATTTATCGGTGTATTTGAACTGAGTAACATGTTGAGTATTTCTTATTCTTGATAGCCTGCAACAAGTAAGTATGCCTTGCTTGGAGCAGATATTTTTGGCTCTCGAGCACTAGTGCTCCTGCTATTTCTAAAAATATGATTTTTATTTATTTTTTATATGAAGGGAGTACCGATGCTCGGGAGCCAAAGACACTTTCCTTTGCTTGTCTGTTTATTTGAGCTGAAGGTTGTTCTGGTTGTACAAAAACCTAACTAAAGCATCTGTAGGCTAACCGAAGCAACCGGTGTTGTGCTTGCTTGTCATTTCCATCTCAGCAAGCACATATATAGATTGTTGTTAACAATTAGCTTGTATATTTTCAGGCTTACAGCGCTGAAAAAGTAGTATCTTGTAGTCATGTGATCAATCAGGTTGGTCACAAATTGTGGGTGTTATTATGAATTCCTACCCGTCCGTCCATATAGCTGTTATTTTTTATTTCAACATATAGCCGTCCGTCCGGAGGATACTCAGTTTGTTACTTAGTAAAATTTAAGGTGGCTCCAATTTATATTATTTGCATACAAACAAACATGTTCCAATTTCTACTATGCTTTTGCTGTCAAATGTTGTGATTTTGCTTTCGCTGTTCCCCTCTTTTGCTGTTCTGGAATATATATAGTTGTTCTACTCGTGGTTCTGATCATCTTCTGTAATTGCTTCTTCATAGTACCCTCCCCCTCTCCGATCTTGTTAGAGTTGTTTTCAACACAAATGACAATATGTATCCTGACAGGGTGATTGCTACTGAAGCTTCTGAAATTGTTTAGCATGAGCGGCACTGGATTCTTTAGCAGCGTGCAATGAATGTATCAAACAATACCAATTTCTGAAGATAGCTGGAGCCCCTCGCTACATTTTTAACCTGATTTCGGAGGAACGGAAGTGAAGCTTACAGAAAAGAGGTATGCTTATGGTTCCTTGTTACATACTGCAATTTGTTTGGTTATATGTTTGCATGATAGTGGTTATATCTTGGCTGCTTGGTTATATCTTGATTGTGTCATACTAAGTGGTTATATATTGGTTGCTTCACATCAAGTGGTTATATCTTTGCATTGTTTAGCATTGATCTGTTTGTGTGCAAGTGTATAAATAGAACTAATGTGTATATACTGATCTGCTGTTGGATAGCCAACCATGTCATTTTTTACTCTACTCAGTTCCCCTTGATGTATGTATTGTAGATGGCTGATCAACAAGTAGTGCTATATCATGAGAGGAGGAAGAAAAGAAAGAGGGCAGCAGCTGGGTTTTTTGTTAGTATAGTTGCGGTAGCACAACATATGTATTGTAGGAGAAGGATAGTTGAGCTTGGTGATTTCAGTGAGGAAGAGGAAGAGATTAGAATTAGAATTAGGTAGATATAGGAATAGGAAGAAAGCCATAACAACAAATGTGCTGGGTGTTTGTGACCGCAACATGAAGTTTGTTTATGTGTTGGCTGGCTGGGAAGGTTCAGCATCAGATGGCAAAGTGTTGAGAGATGCAATGTTTAGAGAAGACTCTTTCAAAGTTCCAAATGGTAACTCCTATCTTAGTATGATACAACTTGCCACTAAATTTCTCAACTGAAATCTAATGTGGGCTATTTTCATAAACCGTAGGAAAATACTATCTAGTAGATGCTGGATACACAAATGGTCCAGGCTTCTTTGCTCCATTCAGAAATACAAGGTATCACTTGAAAGAGTGGGCTGCCAATGGGAATAATCCAGAAACTCCACAAGATCTCTATAACCTGCGGCATGCAATTGCTAGAAATGTAGTTGAGAGGATTTGGGCTCTTTTAAAGATGAGATGGGCTACTCTCAGGGTTAGTTCATTTTTTGGAATAAAAAATCAGGTACCATCTAATTTTGTTAATTCAAACCATTTGCTGGAATATTTTGAGTTTTGTGTATTAACATGCCATACTAACTTAACGGCAGATTCGAGTAATCAATGCTTGTTGCGTACTGCATAACTTCCTAGCTGATAGGCAAAGAGAGATGGATGATCTGATGTTGCAAGCAGTGGATAATCAGCTAAACAATGATGTCATTGATGTGGACGAACCTGACATGATTACGCACATTGAGGTGACGAATGAGTGGAATAACAGGAGATTGACCCTAGCTAATCAGATGTGGGCTGATTATCAAGCTAGGCGTGGACAAGCAAATGCTTAATTTTGCTTGAATGTTGTACCGTCTTCTTTATGTACATATTTTATTTTTGGTATGCTTCATATATGCCCAGTTTTTTACTCACTCATATACACACGCTTTCCTTTTGCCACTAACTAACTAATGGTAATCTTTATGTACATATAGGGATGGATTCGGGCTTGGATTCGACGAAGAAAGGTAGAAGTTACCTCAAGTGGACAGATGAGATGGATAAAGCTATGTTGGATGTATTTGTGGAGTACTACAGCAAAGGAGATCGTGCTCAAAATGGGTGGAAACCCCATGTATACACAGCTGCAGTGAAGAAAGTGAGAGAGAAGTGTCAGATTGAGCTCACAAAGGAGAATATCATCTCTAGGAGCAAGACTTTTGACAAACATTATGCTATCGTCAACAAGATGCTTTCTCAGAGTGGATTTGGTTGGGATGACGAGAAGAATATGGTCACTGTGGAAGATGATGTTTGGAACACTTATGTCAAGGTAACCTACTTGTGCTTAGTACTACTATTTGGATGCTTTTTGTATATTCCTTACTATACCTGGATGCTTTTTGTATATTCCTATATGTTGCTTTTACACAGTAAATTTCTTTTCTTTGCCATGCTTTGCTTTGATTTGATGTATACTATCAGAGTAAATTTCTATTTGGTTAAAATATTATGGAGAGAAAATATCAGAGTAAATTTCTATTTCCTTTGCTTTGCCATGCTTTTGCTGCTGCTTTTCATATGTTGGTTCACTGGTTAGAAAAATCCTTGGGCTGTTTGTGGACTACAGGGTGACATGTTTTCTGGGTAGCAGTGTAGATAGAGCTAGAAAAATCCTTGGGTCGATATGAGTGCTTTCCTGTCAATATGAGTGCTTTTCTCCTCACTACTTGACAGCTGAAGATTTTATTCAAGAAATGACATTATAAATTCCAGCAGCATTCTATGTTTACATTTTCATAGGGAAACAACTTCAGTGTGCTTGGACTTAGAAGCTGCAACCTCACTTTTACTATGTAGAACAGAGTGTCCCATCTCATTGTCGGCAACTCTAGATCCTGTCGGCACCAGCATACCTCCTATAAATTAGTACTCCCTCCGTCTCAAAATAGATGTCTTACATTTGTCAAAATTTGAATGAATCTAGACACTATTTAGTATATAGATTCATTCAAATTTTAACAAATCTAAGACATCTATTTTGGGACAAAGGGAGTAGTAGTAGTATCTAAGACATCTATTTTTATTGCTTATCGAAAGGGCAGAACATGTACTGTACAACATACTGGAAGGAGAAAAAACACACAAAATCTTTTACCTCTTGAACATACACATTTTGCATTTCTCATAACAGAGATATAAGAAAATAGCTTAGGAGGTTCTACACAATTGACAGGAGAGGCGAACATGTACGTGTACGTGCATGAATTTCTGGAAAGAAATCGGTTATGAGCTCCCATTCATGTCAAACCTCCTTCTTTTGCCACAGTTTTCTTTACCTGCTTTCGGTCTTGTTTTGCACATTCTTTTCATTAGCGCTTGTTTGTAGTACATGATCATTTCTTCCTTTGTAAGTGGCGTGGAATTTTCAGCAGTTGAATTATTGCTTATGTTCCTTGTAGCTACCATTCGTTTCATGCTATGGAATTGGTATAGCTAGCTCTGGTTTGTCATTAATCTGCTGACTGAAACTAGCTGATGTTTAAAATGATATTGTCTTGTATCTGTAGATTTTATCCTGTTTTATGTACTGATGTTTTCCTAGGTGATTAGAGCTTTCCTGTGATTTATTTGCAGGCCAACAAGGATGCCACTTCATATAGGTACAAGTCAATCAAATTTTGGGACATGATTAGCACACTATACTGTAGAGACCGTGCTACCGGCGCAGGTGCAAGGACAGCTAATGAAAGCGCAGCTGAAATGGCGGAGGAGAATGCTAACACCACTGTCAACAATAAAGATGCCAATTCATCAACTCAAGCGGATGAAGATCGTCCGAAGAAGAGGTATCGATCGGATGACTCAATAGCAACCATGCTTGGTGATAAGTTAGATAATTTTACTGCTGCGTTCAAAGCCGATGTTCTCGAGCCTCCACCAAAGCCAGCATCTCCTGAAGAAATCTGGGCTGTTCTTGATGGCATACCAGATCTGGAAGATGATCAGCAGTTGGCAATATATGATGTTCTTGTAGCTGATGATCGCAAGTTCAAGTCTTTGGTGGCACTGCCTGAACGGATGAAGAAGAAGTGGGTGCTCAAGCAAATAAACGCATAATTTGGATCTTCCTTTGTATTCGGATCTTCCTTTGTGTTGTAGTAGTCTGCCATTTCATCTTGCGTAACTTATTCAAACTCTAGTGTATTTATTATGTCGATCTATCTTTGTTTTATGGACTGAACATGGATTAGAACTTTGAAACTTGGATGATGTGTGTTTTGAGGTCCAAAACTTATGAGAAGTATCGTTGCAATTACTTGATGCATGTGTTTTTATTCTAGTACATGGTAGCTATTTTGAAATTCCATTTTGAATTCCGTCATCATTTTCAAATTCCCGTGACAGCCAAACATGTGGGTGTTTTTGGAATCACAATATAAATGAAATGAATACATGCATTCATTTCATTTCTACCAAATGAAATGAATACCTGGGTGCCAAACGACCTCATAGGGATATTTGGATGGATTTGCTAAATGAAATGACGGCCCAATTCCGTGCCAACCAAACAGCATAGGGATGGAATTGCAAAATGAATTCCAGAATTCTAGGCCCAAATGATGGATACCAAACGACTTCTAAGATGTTTTAAGTTTATGAATGAGATGTATCTAGTGTCTATGTTATATTTCTAAATGGAGGGAGTACGTTTGTTAAGCTTGAGGACGTTGACCGGCGTCCCTCGGTGCCCAACCAGGACGGCCATGAGCTTGCGTCGTCCAGACTCGAAGAGGTAGCAGTCTTCTTTGCGCCTGGTAGCATGTGAGACATCGATACCGGCATCAGTCACGTTGACGCCATACATCCTGTTCCTCTTCTTACCTACCGCAAAGTCGAACTTGGGCTGAGTAACTGGTTGTAGCTCGCACGCTTCGCCGGTGCGGAGGTCGGCGTTGACGACCTTGTCGCTGTCCTCCTGTGGCGCAGAGGATCTTGGCGCTGGCCGGCACCTCCAGCTTCGTGTCGATCTCGAAGTTCTTGTGGTTTGTGGTAGTATGGGCTGTAGTACGGGAAGCTGGTGGTTCCGACGCTGGTGGCAGTGTTGAGCAGGAGGGGTGTGATCCACGTCGGGTAGAAGGGCGACAGGGTGCGCGCGGATTGCCATTGCCGGCAGACGAGACCGATGCTCGGGTGGCTGGACCACTTGATCCGACTCAGAAACTGGGTGAGGACGTCCGCCGGCAGAGAGGACCAGTCCCGGTCTTGCGCTGTCGCCGCCTCCATTGCGCTCTCAATCAGCGTGCCTGTCGACGGGAGCTTGATCGGGCACTGCGCGGTCGTTAATGCTTGCCGGCTGATGACACGCGAGATTAGCTAGCTAGCTAGCTAAGGTGCCGTTTCATGATGGTCCACCCTGGTGCTCGTGTTTACTTCGGATTCGTGTCCAACTTTTCATGATGGTCTAATGCAGGAAAACTGCATGTGTATATTTAAAAGGGAAGGACTGGGCGTCCTCCGGAGGATGCGAGGCGTAACAGCCTCACGCCTCCGACTCCTAGTGCTGCCACGTGTCCACTTCGCTCCAAAATCCCATTTTTGCTTTTATGTAGCAAAAAAATTATCTGTTTTTGCTACCTTAGCAAAAAAAACATCTATAAAAAAATAAGAGAAAGATCGACTTCGCCCGTGACCTCACCGGAGATCTCACCGGAATCATCGTAGCAAAAAATATACGCTAATGTAGCAAAATCACATGATGGTTGTAGCAAAAAAAAGTTCGCTAAAGACATCGACGAAGACCTCGCCGGAGATCACGTAGCAAAATTTCTTTCTAATGATGCAAATTCATAGAACGTATTGAGCAAAAACAGTGTACTATTGTAGCAAATCTGACTTCATCGGAGACTCTCGTAGGAGAAAATTATACTGGCGTAGCAAAACCCGACTTCATAAGAGACATTTTAGCAAAAAAATTATACTAATATAGCAAACCCACAGAATGCTCATAGCAAAGAAAACTTACCTATGATGCAAATCCACAACAAAAAACATAGAAAGTATGTAGCAAACAAATTGTTCGTAGCAAAAAAATATTCATATAATGCAAATCCACATGACATATGTAGCAGATTTTTTTCCTAGATGCAAATCCACCACCACCCACCGCTTGCGCCATTGTTTCCTTCCCCTCGAAGCTTCACCACTCCCTTGGAAGCACCGCAGCCGCCCTTCACAGCACCTTCCCTGACTGGTCGCAGCTCCGCCGGTCTCCCATGGTAGCTTTGCTGCACGCAGCTTACATCACCTCCGCCCTCCTCTTGCAGCTCTGCCGCATACAAACAGGGCCGGCTGCCAGGAAGGCGATGTGGAAGAGGTTCGGTGGCAGCAGCAGCGCGTGGATGGGATGGAGGAACGGAGGCGGAGCATGGCTGGGCTGGAGGGACGGTGGCGATAGCGCGTGGTCGTGTGGTCGGGAGGAAGGACAACGAGTGGAGGAGAAAAATCGTGAGGGAGAAGAAGATAAGGTAGCAGGTGGGGCCCATGCCGTTTCCTCCTGCCACGAGTGGGACGCGTGGCGTGCTGTCGATCCAGAGGACGCATCGAGCGGGATCCTCCGACGGAAACGGAGCGTTTTCCTATTTAAAAGGAAAAGAACCATATAATGGCAAACTTATAGGCTCGTCTGTCTAGATCAATTCGGTAGATCTTTGCTATTTGTGGAGTTACAGAGAACTGAGAGAGAAGGGAAAGAGAGAGTACCTTCTTGGTGCTTGATGAACTTGAGCTGTTGGCGATGGGGCAACGGCGTGAGCGTGGGTAAGGTGGTGGCGGAGCTTCCCGTCCCTACTGCACGAAACCTTAGATCGGAAGGGCGTGTCGGTGGGAAGTACGGCGCACGACTAACCTCGTGAGGTGTGCCGCTGCCCACACCTCTTTATATACGCGCAGGTGATAGGGCCCACCAACCATAGATCGGTTGGGCGAACCCGATCAGGGCGCGATCAATGGGTCGCATCGAGCCATTGGATTCGACATGGAAGATGTCAACCTAATATATTGTTAGCACTACAATATACCTCTTATTTTGAAACAAATTCTGTTTCCTTTTGGGCCTCTTATGATTTAGGAATTATAGGCTTTCCCTTAAACCCATGCCGGCTAAGTGCTTCTTGAACACATTAGGTGGTAAGCCTTTCGTTAGCGGATCCGCAAGCATATCCTTTGTCCTTATATGCTCGAGTCTTATAGTGTGATCATGGATCTTATCTTTCACAATATAATACTTTATTTTTATTGGTTTGAAAGCATTACTCGACTTGTTGTTGTGAGCATAAAATATTGCGGCCTCGTTGTCAGAGTACATCTTTAGTGGCTTGTCAATGAAATCTACCACTTTCAAGTCAGGTATAAATCTCTTTATATCTACTGAGTACCCCAGTGAGAAAAGCTTGATATCTACTGAGTACCCCGGTGATAAAAGCTAAGTCAGGACGACTGCACACTTGTGCATACTGTAATCTTCCAACGGCCGAAGCATATGATACTGATTTCATTTGATCGATCTCATATTGACTCTTGGGACATTGAAATTTCCCAAAGCTATCGGCCTTGACTATAGGAGCAGGTGTGGTATTGCATGCATGCATACTATATTTCTTTAGAATCTTCTCTAGGTATGCCTTTTGCGATAGTCCTAGAACCCTATTTATTCTATCTCGGTGAATTTCTATGCCCAGAACATATGAAGCTTTACCAAGATCTTTCGTATAAAAATTTGAGGACAAAAACTTATTTGTTTCTAGTAGTAGACTGACATCGCTGCTAGCAAGCAAGATATCATCCATATACAGAATTAGAAAAATATATCTCCCACTTTAAAACTTTGCGTAAACGTAGTTGATGGGGATATGCCTACCGGGGTATACCCAGCAGGACGTTTCCGATTGGCCCGTGAGCTGGCGAGTGGGCCTGCAGAACGACGAGTGGATTAAAGCCCAGCAAGGCACCGAGCGACTGTAAGCTGAAGGCCCAGGCGAGTAGATAGGCCCAGTCAGATTAGGTTAAATGACTACCGGAGCTTTAACTGGATCGGTTGAGATATGTAAACCCTATGGGAGGTGAGCCTATATAAACCTCCCTATAGGGCGAGTAGACGTACGTTCCCTCATACACCCAAGCGACTCGCTGCCTACCCGCCGAGCTCGCCCATTGTAACACCTCCATAATACAATCTAGCAGGAGTAGGTCTTTACCCTCCGGGGGGCCGAACCTGGGTAAAACCCCGTGTCTTTGCCCTCATCTCGCACCGTAGATGGCTGACCGCCCTTGCCCCTCGTTCTACTACTCGCTGCCGATTGCAGCATCTGCCGTGACTATTCCCACGACAGTGGCGCCCACCGTGGGGCCTGGCCGGTCCGGCCGGTGTTCTGCAGCGAGATCCAATCTGCCCATCAACGAGACGGTCTCCACCGGCCGCATGATAGCGATCGGCGAGATGCTCCAAATCTTGCCGAGCAGCTACGTCCCGGCGGCGCGACCCGTCACGCACAGCGTGATCCTGCCAATCGGCACGATCAGCCTCTTCGTCGGTCTCACCGACGTCATCGTCTCGGAGGATTCGGCTCGCATCCGCGAGTCGCCGCCGCGCGATCGGCTCTCCGAGAGCCAGATCCGCACGATCCATCGCCTCGCCTCCGAGTACAACTCGGCCCACAACAACGTGGCCGGGAATTCAGCGGCCGCAGAGGATGCGGCCCTCACCGATGACGCCGACTCGGCGACCCCGGCGTCACTCGCCGGATCCATCACCGCGGCTTCGTCCGCGGGCTCCATCGCCCAGGTCTCCAACGCGGGAGACTTCGAGGATCCCTCCATCCTCGGGATCTTCGAGTTCGACTCCGGATCGGAGAACTCCGGCGACCCCCGCGACGGAACCGGTCGCCACACCGCGACCTACATGGCGACCGGCACCGATCCGCCGGAGGACCCGTTCTCCACCCCAATCCCTCCTAACGCCACGGCAACGGAGGTCGAGGAACTCCGCCTGAAACTGGCGGAGGCGATACGCAAAGAGAAAGCCGAGCGCGAAAAATTTCGCCTCGAGCAGGTGACGGCGCAGGAGCTGTCACACTACCACCAGTAGCGGATCAGGTCACGCCTGAACCCCACCGTTCAGGGGCGCGCCTTGAACTTCGACGATGAAAACGACCTGGCCCGCGTGGCCGAGCGCGCGATCTGCGAGAACGCGCCACCAGGAGGAAGCGCCCGGCCCCCGCCAGGATCAACTGCAATGGGCGCCCCACCACCACCCAACCGCACCCCTCCCAGGGACCAGCCGCGGATAGTAGTCTCCTCACGGGAGCGAGACGCAAACGGCCTCGCACTGTTCTCCACCCCGATGGACAACCTCGTGGCAGGCCGAGCAGCAGCCGACAGCATCACGGCCACCGGCAACGGCGCCCTGCAGATCGAATACGTCAAGGCCCTGCTCGCGAAGGCCGTAGAGCAACAAAGAGCGGGCGCCGACTCGCAAGGTCGAGTATACTCGCGTTCCTCGGGAAGCAGAGCGGCCTCCAGCGGCGGCCCAGCGGCGGCAAACACCCTCAACTGCTCGCCACCAGAGCCATTACAGCTCCAATACCGACCCGCGAACGCGGCACTCTCCACCAACGACCCCAGGCCGGCAACCAACCTTGTCGCCGCTAACGGGCAACCCATCGACGCCCACACCCACATCATCAACAACCAAAGTTGGCGCGCACGCCAGCCCGATGACCTGCGACATACCCTAACCAATCGCCGTGACGGCGAGCCCATGGGGTCGCTCAGTCGACTCGGACCCAAGTGCTTCGGACCAATGATCCGAGGAGAGAAGTACCCGCCAAACTTCAAGGCGCCAAAGGAGATAGAAAAGTACGATTCCTCGTACGACCCCGCCGTCTGGCTCGACACATACCTCATGGCGATGGGGATCGTAGGCCACACTGACCTGCTAGCCGCCCGCTACCTCCCCCTGATGATGGAAGGGACATGCAGGCAGTGGATCAACACCCTCCCCCAGGACAGTATCGACTCCTGGGAGGAGATGCGCGATGCCTTCGTCAGGCACTTCGAGTGCTCCTACACCCGCGCCACCACTATCGAGGACCTGGAGCGGTGCGTCCAGGGACCCCGCGAGTCGACCCGCAACTGGGTCCAACGGTGGCAAGAACTTTGGTACAACGCGGTCGGCAACCACCCGGACACCGCGATCCACTGCTTCAAGACCTCGTGCCGCTACGAGCCCCTGGTCGCCAAGCTCAAGCGACACTCCCGCACACTCGACAAAATCCCCGACCTCCTCGATATCGCCAAACGGTACGCCGAGGAAGATCCAAACGAGGAAACTGACGACGAGTCAGGAGGTCAACGCCGCACGAGCGGAAACAACGGCGGACGCCGATCCGACCTACGCTACAGCGGCACTCGCCTCACCGGCAAGCGCCGCAGTGACGGGCGAGTCGACTTCTGTAACTACCTCGGTGAATTACGCTCCTAGTTACAAGCCTGGATGAGCGGAAATGGTTGAAATAGTACGGTGGGGCCCAAATGCCACTCACAGGTAGACCTTTCGGCTGTCCCAACCATTTCCAATCATCGGGAAAAGAACGGGCGGCGTAATCGGCAGGCGAAGGGATCAACTATATACACAAATGAGTATGTATGCAAGCCACCATACAACAGTACATCAGAGCCATTCCATATAAAAGAAAAGAAATATAGCAACGCCATACGGCAAGATTCAAATGTCCTAGATAGATATAATAGTTTAGGATATCTCCTCATACATCACACATCAGAGTATCAGGCGGAAGCGGCAAACAAGATCCGAGTACGGATAAGAAGCAAATCGGCATAAGATGCCCCATAAATAAGCACATCCCTCCCACAGATCTCACGGATCCCCGTTCCCGGAATCTCTACACCGAACGATCGTTGCCCACATCATCCGCCTCCTCCACCCAGTATCCATCTTGTGAGTGTACCTGTTCATCTGAATCAAATAATTTATCGTGTGAGACCCTAGGGGTACTCAGCAAGTCTTTATGCCTCTAAAGGGGACACAACCTGGGGTGACGCAATTGCAGCAAAAGATAAACCCTAACAGTTCTATAGATACTCGCTAACCATACGCCTAACCAAAGATAGACGGATGTCCGTGAATTAATGACAACAGTTATAACAGTAATATCATCAGATCCATCCTCCTCCTCGCTTACCAACGAGGAAGCGGACGAACAACCCCCCATCCGTTGGCAATTTTATTAACCATTCCTTGAGTGTTGCACTATTTACTAGTCAGTTACTTAGTCAAATTAAAAGCGGTACTTTAGTTATGCTTGTCTATGATCGAGAAACTGTGCTCCAAGTCGTCCATAACCGCGGACACGGCTTTCAGAAAGTTTTACCCTGCAGGGGTGCACAAATAGCAACACACACTCGATCAACCTCGGAAAAACCAAAACAAAACCCAACGAGGCCTTCACGACAAAGCAATCACAGGATTCAGAAATATTTCAGGGGGCCACCCCATTGAGTACACCCGCAACGGAGATAGCTGACTCCGATACGGACTCAAGGTTTGCGTCAATGGCTGTAAACGACTGGGAACCCGAAAATGTGACTGGGCTTGTCGATACCGCGAAAACACTCCGCGTCCCTAAACAGTACAGGTGCTCCTCGCACAATCGTAAATAAAGCAGTAAAGCATGGCATAAGTACAGGATAGTAAATAAAACCTCAAACTAGTTTGTGGCCCCAAGAAATAAGAATGAATCAAGCTCTGGCTCAGGGGGGTCCCATAAGCCTCCCGGATGTGGATAGCGCGAATAATCAAGGAACAGGAATCAAGTACTCGGGGTCCTACGGGACACAAGTGAGCAAGAAAAACCAAATAGCAGATATTGCTCACCGGTGCCACTTTCATTAGTTATCCCATTACTACTCAGGTTAAGTTGTTTAGGTACCTCGTTATCCATCAGACTCTCACATACCCTACACATGCTGTTCTACGACTCGCATGGCCCAAACAACTTCTGTAGTAATGGCTCATGGGATGGAGGAACAAGCTTCGGTGGGGTTTAAAAGTAAAGGCTATGCAACACTTGGGATTCAATTTAATGCAATCGCGACTCAATGATGCAAGAATAAGATAGAGGCAATAGGTACTATATGTATGCAAGCATGTGGTAGTGCTTGCCTGGCAGCTCAGTTGAAGCGAGAGAAGGATCTGGGTAGTGCTCCTGGGTCTCTTGATATATCCCCTGCTCAGTGTCTATTCGGAGAAGAACCAAACAAACAAGGGCCAACATAAATAAAGTGCACAAGCATAGGAATAAAATGCGTCAAGCAAACAATCATGCCATGATGAATGATGCACAAGTTGCATGGCAATAATGTAGCATGGCATGGGTGAGGTGTAGAATACAAGAAATAAACATTTTATTGAGTTTTGGCCACATTTTATCCTCATATTAGTTGCTGTTTACATTATATTTATATGATGCATGCTGCAATTCAGAACATGGACTGCATAAACAGAAAGGTCTCGTCGAGCTGATCATTTTAGACATATCATTTGTTAAATTTGGAGTTATAAATCAAAAGTTATTAATTAATTAAGGGGAAGGGCATTTTCTTGTAATTTTTTCAACTTGAAATTTAAAATGTGCAAAATATATTTTGGATGGCATATTTGAATTCCTCACATTTTTCTGATTTGAACACATATATTATTTGTATTATTTGGAATTGTGAATTTAAATTTATTTAAAAGTCAAAATTATTAAATAGGGTCAAAGTCAAAGGTTGACTATTTAAATTAATTCTGAAAATATTTGATTACAGATTTGAATTAACATTCAAAAACACAACATTTTTCATATAAGGTTTGAATTCAAATTCCAAACCATTTGAAAGTTATGAAAAGATTTAAATTTGATTGGATTTGGGAATTTGGTTTGAATTTGAAATCTGGAGGGGTCCTAAACTTTTGCTACATGGGATTGGTTTACCCGTTGACAATGACGGGTGGGACCGGGGAGCCAGCGGGTCCACGCGCGCACGAGCAGGAGGAGGCGACACGTGGGCGGAAAGGGGGACCGCGGGTTGAGAGGGGAGAACGTTCAGGGGCCTTTTTACAAAACCTTCCTGGAAGATGCTGTCGATTCTGAATTACGGGACAGATTTTCTGTGATTTGATCAAACTTCAGATGAAGTTTCCGAGAGCATCCGATCTCCGTTTTGAGAAAAATTTGAAGCTACACGTAAAGGAAACAAAGGAGAAGAGGTAGCCTCGAATGAAACCCCCGGAGGTCAACTGTGGGGGTCACTCGATCGACGGGACAGAGGAAGAAAACAACATGGTTTACTGAACTTGTCTGACAGAGAACAATAGTGAGATGTGGCCGGATTCGTCAGTTGATTTCGAACTCTATTATTGATGGATCGGGACGCTGTTTGATGCTAGATACAGAGGGGACAACCAAGAAGAGAGGGCCGTGGAGATTGGCGCTGGAGAGTGACTGGAACGCCAGAGAAACGCTGATGAACAGAGGCAAAATATTGCATGTTAGCTGTCAGATGAACAATATTCAAAGTTGAGGCGAGATTGAGCTGCCTTCGATCCAGGATAACGAGAGATCCAGGCGAAGGTTTGGCATGAGGTTTTCTTCTGTGGCGAGTTGGTACATCATAGACCATCATGGCTAAAGAGATTTGCTAGAGGGAAAAGTAGATCACCGGAAATCGGGCAAGGACAGAAGGTGCGCGTGCTGCTGCATGTGCGTGCGCGAGTGCGTCAAGGGAAGCAAAACCGGCATCGATAGCAAGCTAATAGCAGGGAGGATGATGCTCAGATGAGGGGAAAAGATAGAGAGGGAACTCACCGCGATCAATTCCCACTAGAAGTGGTGCCGATGGTGGTCAGAAGCTTCGGGAAGGAGTCCAGGAAGTAGTCGGCGGTGAGGTTCTCTTGACACGAACAGAGATGACTTCGGGGAGGAGGATCCAGGGAGCTGCGATCCCTCTACTACTTGCTGGAGGACGGCCCAAGCACGGCGACACGATCCCCGCCATCTGGTGGCCTCGACGTGGATCATGGCGACGACACTGTGACTATGCTCCGGAGATTCCTCTCGGCTCTCATAACAAGCTACAGGAGAAGGAGGTGGCGGCGCGAGGGTGGAAGAGGGGAGGGCTAGGGTTCAGAGGCCACTCGGGGGGGGATAAGAAGGAGGCGCGTCTCGGCGGTGGTGGGGGGTGACGAGGACAACGGCAGGAACGACGGCCACCTGCCCCTCCGTTTGGTAGATACAGAGAGGAGGAGGCCGACGGAAAGAGATGCACAGGAGACGGCGTCGAAGGGGGTACGGGCCACTGGTGGCATGATTCGGGCCGGCCCAAGAGGGAGGGAGAGGGGTCTGGCCGGGCTTTGGTTGGGCCCAAAAGGGAAGACCTTTCCTTTTTGTTATTAGGTGTTTCATTTAGGTATTTTTATTTATTTCTTTTTATAGGAAACCATCTTAGACTCATTTGAAATTTTGTAGGGATTTTATGTATGGAGCTGGAAGCCTTTTAAAATAGAGACTAGAGGGAGATAGGGGGTAGGCTCGGGTAGATGCTAGGGTTTGGAGAGAGGGGGTACGGTGATGGTGGGGTAGGTGATTAGGGGGGATCTTAGATAGGGGATAAGAGAGAGAGGGTGATGGCTTAGGGTTTTAGATGCTTGCATGCT
The DNA here is from genome assembly GCA_910589765.1 of Avena atlantica. NCBI lineage: Eukaryota > Viridiplantae > Streptophyta > Magnoliopsida > Poales > Poaceae > Avena > Avena atlantica. The sequence goes on from OU342736.1 coordinate 443,936,616, forward strand.
CCAAACTAGATCGAGCAAGAATAGGTGGATAAAAGTGTAGGGTTTAGCAAACTCAAACAAGATCAACAAAAAGGAGTGGAAGAGAGGGATAGAGATGTGGTGGTAGCTATGGTTTGAAACATGACCAAAACAAGAGGTGGCAAAAGAGAAGAGAGAGAGATGATCCACTCAAAGATTCAAATAAAATCCAAAAGAGGACAAAAGATGGTGATGGTTGCATGGCCCATGCAAGGGTATTAAATGCCATGTCTTAATCTTGTGAAAACAAAATAATAAACATGGCATTATTCTTATGCATTCCCAAAATGTGGAATAAAGGCCAAGCAAAAGGAATTAGAATTAGATCCATCCTATCTCCCATGAGCTAGATTAAATACCAAAAGAAAATAGAATACAAGCTCATGGATAATGGAATGGTGGAATTATAAGGTGGTGAAAGAAAGGTGGTGGAGTGGAATAAAAGATATGCCCCCAACTCAACTTGGGCATTTAAACAATATATCAATAACCAAATACAATATCAAGAGGCAAATACAATTTACAATGCATATGAGAGAAGAACCAAAACAAAAGGGTTTTATATGATGCTCAAATGCAAGGAGGCATGATGACATGAGCATGATATAATTATGATGCAACAATTATATATAGGAAGTAGCATTTATATAGACTAGGCTAGTAGCATTGCAATTGTTAGACAATTGGGATGCTACAACTCTCCCCCACTAAACAAGAATCTCGCCCCGAGATTCCTAGGAAAAAGAAAACAACACAAGGAGAGGCGGGTGTTCGAACGAAGGTGACCCTCACGTTCCCAAGTTGATGAACAACGGAATGGTGCGACCACTACACCTTGCAAAACTTGCTAGACTTGTTGCGAGTCTTGCGTTTTGCTTGAGAAACAACAGGTTAGAAGAGTTGAAGGATTGTCATGAGACAAGAAGGATAGGATGGGCATAGCTCCTGTTTTCCCAAGAATCATGATAAAAGAATATAACCACTTGTGAAAGAAAAGGAGAAGATGATGTATCATGGATAAAGAAAGACACACCATTAAGATTAAAGATTTACCGATTCGAGAGAGGATTAATCTTTGTCTCGCCGGAAGAAAGGAGCTAGATTGGAGAGGGTTTGAACCACTATTACAATAGCATCGTATCTTCTCTCGGATTTGAGAAAAGAAGTTCGGAAACAATATTGCCTTCAAACAATAGAGTCCCTTGATAACAACAGAAAGATTTAGTTAGACATCGTCGGATTGGATTCTTGTTGCGCCGGTAAGAACCAAGGATCACGCAATTTAGGTGCGCAGATATAACTTCCAGAGATGGATGTGAAGCCAGGTCATGGTGGAATCCCGAGAAGCAAAGAATATGTAGGATCTGGAGTTTATTGTAGAGATACTTATGGCTTTCTTTAGCCTTGAGGCTAACGCAATAGATTTGCGGCTGATGGCATCAACCATAATTGGCTTTACCACAGAAAAATAATTGATGAAACATAGAGAGAGATAGTTTCCTTTAATCTTGTTTGGGGATATCGAGCATCGGTAGAAAGACGAGGATAGAAAAAGGTTTGCGTTTGTTGCCACCAGATAGTTGAGGATTTTGCTCCGTGTAGAAAGGGTGAGATCACCAACAAGAGATTATTGATTACTTTCTTCGAAAGAGCACTCCGGAAAAACAAGGACGGAAGTAAAAGTATCAAGGGATAAAGGCCACTTCTAACTTCCGTGGAATGAGTGAAATCACATTAATTCACCTATTCAATGTACAAGAGCGAATGATAAGAGTAGTGGTATGGTAGCTACTCCATCCCGCACTCAAAGCATTACTCTGCACATGAATAAGAAAACCATGCAACCCAACTACCGAAACAGACTGAAGGCATTGACAAGAAGTGCTCATGGAACTCCGTAAGAAAACAAAGATTGATGCAAACGATTCACCGAATCCAAGATAGATAAGGGTGATGATGTTGTCGTCATATCATAAGTAGCCAGCCACCGGAAAGATATGAAGGAAGATTATGGAGACAACTGCAAGGTTCCACAGACAAAGAAAAAGATAGCACCACTTGAACCAAAAGAATACAAGATCTGGAAGGTCTTCATGGCCTCCGGTGGATTGAGCATAGACGATAGAGCGAGAGGTTTCAAGAGATTACTTCACGAGATTGAGGTGAAAGAACTCCATGTTCTTCTTGAAATGATTGAGAGAGATTTAGCAGCCTTGAGGAAATCTTCGGTGGAACGACGATGATAACTTGCCAATAAGGAACAACTCCGGATTGGTTGAAGATGGAGGATGGAATTAACAATGGACTTGCTGATTCCAGAGTTGAAGTAATGTATTTAGTAGAAGGACGTGGTCGAGATATGTGACTTCAATAAGTCAGAATTCTCACTTTGAGGCTTTGCACACAGGCAATGCTCACGAAGCTTGAGAGAAAGAGACACAGATGATCTTCCATGTCCTTCCATAGATATCGAATAGGCAAGCATATTATCAACATATACCACCATGGATTAACAAGATATTCCCAGAATACCAAGTTCAAGAGGCGGGAGGACGAACAAATGCTCGAAACACTTTCTGAGCTCAAGGCTCTTTGAAAGATCAACGTTACGAGTAAGGATTCCTGTTGAAGAAGATGCGCTGACATAATAGGTTAACTGGTCCTTCGGAAGAAAAAGAGATGTCACCTGGTTCACATTGTCGATCGGATCACCGGTTACAAAGATAAAGAGATCTTGGATAAGAACCGATGATAGCTCATACCTTAAGCAAAACTATCAGAGACGAAAAGATGCAATTCCCTCGTATCCAGGAGAATTGTGCAGATATGGAGTTCAAAAAGATGTGCAGCATGATGGGCAGATGATAGACCGCCGTAGTGCTTGGAGAAGCTCTGGATTGCCAAAGATGCTTGAATATGCATAGATATGATCACGGTGTACTCAAAATCACAGGAGATAACTGTCACCATTTGGAGGATAGTGGTGATTGCATTTTCCATATTCCACTCCATCATTCAGATCGATATGACACTTATCATGAGTGGAATATAGCTATGCCGAGAACCAAATTACAATCACCAGCATCGGATCGACACATGTTATGTAATTAGCCCAAGAGAATTGGAGATGAAATGAAACTCCAAGATCAAGCGCCGGTGACAAAAGAATGAGTTAGCATGGACATGCTGATAAAAGGGAGATAGATAATGTTTCACACACGACTGAAAAGGAGTGTGGAAGCACAGATGTATCAAAGAATTTTTTTCCGCATTTTTCGGCATTAAAATACCAATAGATGCGCAAAAACACTTATCAGGTAGCGGTATACCAATAGTTGCTAATCGCTACCTGATGGTTTCACAGAATGTGGAGTTGCTAGAAGGAAGGACACCCTTAAGAAGATGGCATCGATTAACAAGGAGTCAGATAGATCGCGCCGGTATTCAAAAGCCTATCAGTATGGAATGTACCAACAGTTGATAACCAAAAGGCAGATAAAGATAACATGTTGGATGCAACAGATAGACAAGGAATTACACACACACACACACACACTCAACCTATGGTACTACGGAAACCCAGAACACGTGAATCCTAGTTTGAACTTTTAAGAAGAGGATTGAAACGTTACACTTCCTTACCAGAAAAGGGTGGTGGGTGGGTAAGAAGAAAAATGGCAGCAGTCCTACTCTCGCGTTTTGTTTTTCCCTAGTATACATAGCTACCAAAAATATTTGCTAGACAGACAACGACCATTTGGCTGAGACCGTGAAGGGCGGGATGGCTCTGATACCAATTGTAACTACCTCGGTGAATTACGATCCTAGTTACAAGCCTGGATGAGCGGAAATGGTTGAAATAGTACGGTGGGGCCCAAATACCACTCACAGGTAGACCTTTCGGCCGTCCCAACCATTTCCAATCATCGGGACAAGAACGGGCGGCGTAATCGGCAGGCGAAGGGATCAACTACATACACAAATGAGTATGTATGCAAGCCACCATACAACAGTACATCAGAGCCATTCCATCTAAAAGAAAAGAAATATAGCAACGCCATACGGGAAGATTCAAATGTCCTAGATAGATATAATAGTTTAGGATATCTCCTCATACATCACACATCAGAGTATCAGGCGGAAGCGGCAAACAAGATCCGAGTACGGATAAGAAGCAAATCGGCATAAGATGCCCCATAAATAAGCACATCCCGCCCACAGATCTCACGGATCCCCGTTCTCGGAATCTCTACACCGAACGATCGTTGCCCACATCATCCGCCTCCTCCACCCAGTATCCATCTTGTGAGTGTACCTGTTCATCTGAATCAAATAATTTATCGTGTGAGACCCTAGGGGTACTCAGCAAGTCTTTATGCCTCTAAAGGGGACACAACCTGGGGTGACGCAATTGCAGCAAAAGATAAACCCTAACAGTTCTATAGATACTCGCTAACCATACGCCTAACCAAAGATAGACGGATGTCCGTGAATTAATGACAACAGTTATAACAGTAATATCATCAGATCCATCCTCCTCCTCGCTTACCAACGAGGAAGCGGACGAACAACCCCCCATCCGTTGGCAATTTTATTAACCATTCCTTGAGTGTTGCACTATTTACTAGTCAGTTACTTAGTCAAATTAAAAGCGGTACTTTAGTTATGCTTGTCTATGATTGAGAAACTGTGCTCCAAGTCGTCCATAACCGCGGACACGGCTTTCAGAAAGTTTTACCCTGCAGGGGTGCACAAATAGCAACACACACTCGATCAACCTCGGAAAAACCAAAACAAAACCCAACGAGGCCTTCACGACAAAGCAATCACAGGATTCAGAAATATTTCAGGGGGCCACCCCATTGAGTACACCCGCAACGGAGATAGCTGACTCCGAGACGGACTCAAGGTTTGCGTCAATGGCTGTAAACGACTGGGAACCCGAAAATGTGACTGGGCTTGTCGATACCGCGAAAACACTCCGCGTCCCTAAACAGTACAGGTGCTCCTCGCACAATCGTAAATAAAGCAGTAAAGCATGGCATAAGTACAGGATAGTAAATAAAACCTCAAACTAGTTTGTGGCCCCAAGAAATAAGAATGAATCAAGCTCTGGCTCAGGGGGTCCCATAAGCCTCCCGGATGTGGATAGCGCGAATAATCAAGGAACAGGAATCAAGTACTCGGGGTCCTACGGGACACAAGTGAGCAAGAAAAACCAAATAGCAGATATTGCTCACCGGTGCCACTTTCATTAGTTATCCCATTACTACTCAGGTTAAGTTGTTTAGGTACCTCGTTATCCATCAGACTCTCACATACCCTACACATGCTGTTCTATGACTCGCATGGCTCAAACAACTTCTGTAGTAATGGCTCATGGGATGGAGGAACAAGCTTCGGTGGGGTTTAAAAGTAAAGGCTATGCAACACTTGGGATTCAATTTAATGCAATCGCGACTCAATGATGCAAGAATAAGATAGAGGCAATAGGTACTATATGTATGCAAGCATGTGGTAGTGCTTGCCTGGCAGCTCATTTGAAGCGAGAGAAGGATCTGGGTAGTGCTCCTGGGTCTCTTGATATATCCCCTGCTCAGTGTCTATTCGGAGAAGAACCAAACAAACAAGGGCCAACATAAATAAAGTGCACAAGCATAGGAATAAAATGCGTCAAGCAAACAATCATGCCATGATGAATGATGCACAAGTTGCATGGCAATAATGTAGCATGGCATGGGTGAGGTGTAGAATACAAGAAATAAACATTTTATTGAGTTTTGGCCACATTTTATCCTCATATTAGTTGCTGTTTACATTATATTTATATGATGCATGCTGCAATTCAGAACATGGATTGCATAAACAGAAAGGTCTCGTCGAGCTGATCATTTTAGACATATCATTTGTTAAATTTGGAGTTATAAATCAAAAGTTATTAATTAATTAAGGGGAAGGGCATTTTCTTGTAATTTTGTCAACTTGAAATTTAAAATGTGCAAAATATATTTTGGATGGCATATTTGAATTCCTCACATTTTTCTGATTTGAACACATATATTATTTGTATTATTTGGAATTGTGAATTTAAATTTATTTAAAAGTCAAAATTATTAAATAGGGTCAAAGTCAAAGGTTGACTATTTAAATTAATTCTGAAAATATTTGATTACAGATTTGAATTAACATTCAAAAACACAACATTTTTCATATAAGGTTTGAATTCAAATTCCAAACCATTTGAAAGTTATGAAGAGATTTAAATTTGATTGGATTTGGGAATTTGGTTTGAATTTGAAATCTGGAGGGGTCCTAAACTTTTGCTACATGGGATTGGTTTACCCGTGGAGAATGACGGGTGGGACCGGGGAGCCAGCGGGTCCACGCGCGCACGAGCAGGAGGAGGCGACACGTGGGCGAAAAGGGGGACCGCGGGTTGAGAGGGGAGAACGTTCAGGGGCCTTTTTACAAAACCTTCCTGGAAGATGCTGTCGATTCTGAATTACGGGACAGATTTTCTGTGATTTGATCAAACTTCAGATGAAGTTTCCGAGAGCATCCGATCTCCGTTTTGAGAAAAATTTGAAGCTACACGTAAAGGAAACAAAGGAGAAGAGGTAGCCTCGAATGAAACCCCCGAAGGTCAACTGTGGGGGCCACTCGATCGACGAGACAGAGGAAGAAAACAACATGGTTTACTGAACTTGTCTGACAGAGAACAATAGTGAGATGTGGCCGGATTCGTCAGTTGATTTCGAACTCTATTATTGATGGATCGGGACGCTGTTTGATGCTAGATACAGAGGGGACAACCAAGAAGAGAGGGCCGTGGAGATTGGCGCTGGAGAGTGACTGGAACGCCAGAGAAACGCTGATGAACAGAGGCAAAATATTGCATGTTAGCTGTCAGATGAACAATATTCAGAGTTGAGGCGAGATTGAGCTGCCTTCGATCCAGGATAACGAGAGATCCAGGCGAAGGTTTGGCATGAGGTTTTCTTCTGTGGCGAGCTGGTACATCATAGACCATCATGGCTGAAGAGATTTGCTAGAGGGAAAAGTAGATCACCGGAAATCGGGCAAGGACAGAAGGTGCGCGTGCTGCTGCATGTGCGCGCGCGAGTGCGTCAAGGGAAGCAAAACCGGCATCGATAGCAAGCTAATAGAAGGGAGGATGATGCTCAGGTGAGGGGAAAAGATAGAGAGGGAACTCACCGCGATCAATTCCCACTAGAAGTGGTGCCGATGGTGGTCAGAAGCTTCGGGAAGGAGTCCAGGAAGTAGTCGGCGGTGAGGTTCTCTTGACACGAACAGAGATGACTTCGGGGAGGAGGATCCAGGGAGCTGCGATCCCTCTACTGCTTGCTGGAGGACGGCCCAAGCACGGCGACACGATCCCCGCCATTTGGTGGCCTCGACGTGGATCATGGCGACGACACTGTGACTATGCTCCGGAGATTCCTCTCGGCTCTCATAACAAGCTACAGGAGAAGGAGGTGGCGGCGCGAGGGTGGAAGAGGGGAGGGCTAGGGTTCAGAGGCCACTCGGGGGGGGATAAGAAGGAGGCGCGTCTCGGCGGTGGTGGGGGGTGACGAGGACAACGGCAGGAACGACGGCCACCTGCTCCTCCGTTTGGTAGATACAGAGAGGAGGAGGCCGACGGAAAGAGATGCACAGGAGACGGCGTCGAAGGGGGTACGGGCCACTGGTGGCATGATTCGGGCCGGCCCAAGAGGGAGGGAGAGGGGTCTGGCCGGGCTTTGGTTGGGCCCAAAAGGGAAGACCTTTCCTTTTTGTTATTAGGTGTTTCATTTAGGTATTTTTATTTATTTATTTTTATAGGAAACCATCTTAGACTCATTTGAAATTTTGTAGGGATTTTATGTATGGAGCTGGAAGCCTTTTAAAATAGAGACTAGAGGGAGATAGGGGGTAGGCTCGGGTAGATGCTAGGGTTTGGAGAGAGGGGTACGGTGATGGTGGGGTAGGTGATTAGGGGGGATCTTAGATAGGGGATAAGAGAGAGAGAGGGTGATGGCTTAGGGTTTTAGATGCTTGCATGCTCCAAACTAGATCGAGCAAGAATAGGTGGATAAAAGTGTAGGGTTTAGCAAACTCAAACAAGATCAACAAAAAGGAGTGGAAGAGAGGGATAGAGATGTGGTGGTAGCTATGGTTTGAAACATGACCAAAACAAGAGGTGGCAAAAGAGAAGAGAGAGAAATGATCCACTCAAAGATTCAAATAAAATCCAAAAGAGGACAAAAGATGGTGATGGTTGCATGGCCCATGCAAGGGTATTAAATGCCATGTCTTAATCTTGTGAAAACAAAATAATAAACATGGCATTATTCTTATGCATCCCCAAAATGTGGAATAAAGGCCAAGCAAAAGGAATTAGAATTAGATCCATCCTATCTCCCATGAGCTAGATTAAATACCAAAAGAAAATAGAATACAAGCTCATGGATAATGGAATGGTGGAATTATAAGGTGGTGAAAGAAAGGTGGTGGAGTGGAATAAAAGATATGCCCCCAACTCAACTTGGGCATTAAACAATATATCAATAACCAAATACAATATCAAGAGGCAAATACAATTTACAATGCATATGAGAGTAGAACCAAAACAAAAGGGTTTTATATGATGCTCAAATGCAAGGAGGCATGATGACATGAGCATGATATAATTATGATGCAACAATTATATATAGGAAGTAGCATTTATATAGACTAGGCTAGTGGCATTGCAATTGTTAGACAATTGGGATGCTACAACTTCGTCGCCAACGCCGGGCACGCGCAACGCGAGCCCAAGAGCTTCCGCCGCGACGGAGGACAACGCCGCGACGGTGGCAACTACAAGAACAAGCTAAGGTTCGACCCCGCGGCCCTCCTTAACCAACCATGTGCGTTTCATAGCAGGGAAGGGAAGCCCGCAATGCACACCACCGCCGACTGCCACACCCTCAGGGAAATCGAGAAGGCACGGCGAGCGCGGGAGGACCCCGAAAACGACCCGCCAAACGGCGGAAAATTCGACAAAGTAGCCGGATCGCTCCACACCTTCACAGGCTTCAACACGAAGCGCGAGAAGAAGGTCATCGCCCGCGCTGTCGTCGTCAACGTGGTGGCCCAGGCGGACGTTCCCCAGTTCCTCAACTGGTCGGAGCAGCCCATCACCTGGAGTCGTCAAGACCACTCGCCACGCATCGAGTACCCAGGTCGAGTCGCCCTGGTGGTCAAGCCCAAGGTCGGCGACTACTGGCTCCCCAAGACGTTGATGGACGGCGGAAGCTCCATCAACATCCTGTAGCTCGACACCTTCAGGCGGCTGCGGCTCCCGCAGTCGATGATCGAGACGACCCACACCACATTCCACGGCATCGTCCTCGGTCGGAAGGCGTACCCGATCGGCAAGGTCACTCTGCTAGTCACCTTCGGCACACCGGCAAACTTCCGCACCGAGCGGATCGTCTTCGAGCTGGTGCCCTTCGACAGCCCCTACCACTGCGTCCTGGGGCGCCAGGCGTTCGCTAAATTCATGGCAGCGCCCCACTACGCGTACAACGCGATGAAGCTCCCCGGGCCGTGCGGCGTCATCACCATCCACGGTGACCCCGACATGGCCGCCGAGTGCGAGGCCAAAGGAGCCGAGCTCGCTGACGCCGTCATCGCGGCGGAGACCAACCACGCCGACGAGCTCGCCAAGTACGCGAGCGGGGTCAACAACGACGACCCCACTATACTCAAGAAGCCCAACTTAGAGGGCGCAAACACCTCAACCTTTGAGGCCACGACGCACACCCGCACCGTCGAGCTGGTCCCAGGCGACTCCAGCCAGACGGTGACGATCGGGACGGGCATGAGCCCAGCATAGGAAGGCGCGCTCATCGAGTTCCTCCGTGAGAACAGGGACATCTTCGCATGGAAACCCTCTGACATGCCCGGTGTCCCTCGGGAGATCGCTGAGCACAAGCTAAACGCCGACCCCAAAGTGCGACCTGTCAAGCAGTCGCTGCGGCCCTTCAATGAAGAACGCCGTCGAGCAATCGCCGAGGAAGTGCAGCGTCTACTCGCTGCCGGCTTCATCCGGCCAATCAAGTACTCCAAGTGGCTGGCAAACCCAGTCCTGGTCGAGAAGAAGAACGGGACCTGGAGAATGTGTATCGACTACACAAACCTGAACAGCGCCTGCCCAAAGGAGCAGTTCATCCTCCCGCGGATCGACCAGATAATCGATTCAACCGCGGGCTCGGAGTCGCTATGTTTCCTCGACGCCTACTCCGGGTACAACCAGATCAAAATGGCTGTCGAAGAAGAGGAGAAGACGGCGTTCATCACGCCATTCGGAGCCTTCTGCTACATCGCCATGACCTTCGGCCTCAAGAACGCCGGGGCGACCTACCAGCGGTGCATGCAAGAATGCCTCGCGAGCCAAATTGGCCGCAACATCCACGTCTACATCGACGACGTGGTCGTAAAATCCGCTCGCCAAGGCGACCTACTCGCCGACCTGGCGGAAACATTCGCCAACCTACGAAGATATAAGATAAAGCTCAACCCAGGCAAATGCACCTTCGGTGTACCTACCGGACAACTACTGGGGTACGTCGTCTCCAAACGAGGGATCAAGGCGAACCCCACGAAGATCGACCCGATCGCCCGGCTCGGCAAACCCGAGTGCCTGTGCGACGTCCAGAAGCTGGCCGGGCGAGTAGCGGCTCTCAGTCGCTTCATCCCCCGCCTGGGCGAAAAGGCGATGCCCCTATACCGCCTGATGCGCAAGAACCCCACCTTCCAGTGGGACGAGGAGGCGGACGACGCGCTCCGCGACCTCAAAAAGGTGCTACTCGCCGCACCACTCCTCGCCGCCCCCGCCGACAAAGAACCCATGCTAGTTTACGTCGCGGCGTCCGAGCGCGTCGTCGGCGCCGTGATGGTCGTCGAGCGACCAGAGGACGGAAAGGAGCGCCCAGTCCAGCGGCCGGTGTACTACATCAGCGAGGTCCTCACCGAGTCGCGCCAGCGGTACCCATAGTACCAAAAGCTAGTATACGCGGTCTTCAAAGCTCAGCGGCGCCTGCCGCACTACTTCCAGGAGCACCCGATCACGGTCGTCTCCTCAGCACCACTGCAAGACATCATTTGCAATCGCGAGGCGACCGGACGGGTCGCCAAGTGGGCCGTCGAGATCGGCGTCCACAACATCAAATATGAGCCACGAAAGGCGATCAAGTCGCAGGCACTGGCAGACTTCATCGCCGACTGGGAAGAGGCCCAGCAACCAGAGAAGCTGTCGTACCTCCATTACTGGAGCCTGCACTTCGACGGCTCCAAGAACGCGGACGGTGCAGGCGCAGGGATAGTGCTGACTTCACCAATGGGCGACAAGCTCCGTTACATCCTCTGCCTCGATTTCACGCCCTGTACCAACAACATGGCTGAGTACGAGGCCCTACTCCACGGCATGCGAGCCGCCAAGGAGATGAACGTCAATCGCCTCCGCTGCTACGGAGATTCTGACCTTGTCGCGGGACAAGTCCCTGGCACCTGCGATGCCGTCTCCCCTACCATGGCGGCATACCGCCAAGCAGTGGACAAGCTGGGCGGACACTTCACCGGCTACTCCGTCGAGTGGATCGATTGACGGAAAAACGAGGATGCCGACGCACTCTCTCGCATTGGGTCAGCCCGACTCGCACCTCCATCCGGCGTTTTCCTCGACACGGTCACCAAGCCATCAGTCTCTCCCCCGAGGGAGATCGACATCGGAGTCCCACTCCAACCAGAGGCAGCCTTGGTCGCACTCGTCAACGAGCCAGACGACTGGACCAAGCCCTACATCGCCTACCTGGAAGCCGGCACCATGCCGGCAGACGAGACAGACGCTCGAATGATCGCTCGTCGATGCAAGTCCTACACCATCATCGACGACGAACTCCACAAGCACAGCGTCACCGGCGTGTTCCAACGCTGCGTCCAACCAGCTGAAGGACGTAAGATCCTCCATGACATCCACTCCGGTGACTGCGGCCACCACGCCGCTGCTCGCTCTCTGGTCGCCAAGGCTATGCGACATGGCTTCTACTGGCCCACCGCACACGCCGATGCTGTCGATATCGTCCAGCGGTGCGCCGGGTGCCAGAAGTACGCCAATCAGACGCACGTACCGAGATCGGCGCTCAAAACAATCCCCATCACCTGGCCATTCGCCGTATGGGGCATGTACATGGTAGGCCCCTTCAAGAAAGCCCCCTCCGGCTACACCCACCTGCTAGTCGCCGTCGACAAATTCACGAAGTGGGTGGAGGCCAAGCCAGTCCGGAAATGCGACGGGAAGACCGCCACTAAATTCCTACGCGAGCTCATATATCGCTACGGGTTCCCAAACAGCATCATCACGGACAACGGCACCAACTTCGCCAAGGGAGCCATGGTCGAATTCTGCGAAGAGCACCACATCCGGCTCGACCTCGCGTCAGTCGCCCACCCGGAATCCAACGGCCAGGCGGAACGGGCCAACCAAAGCATCCTCCACGGCCTGAAGTCGCGACTCCAAGTACCACTCGAGCGCACCGCAGGGTGCTGGGTCGAGGAGTTGCCCTCTGTCATCTGGGGGATCCGCACCTCAGTCAACAGATCGACGGGATTCACTCCCTTCTTCATGGTCTACGGTGCCGAAGCAGTCATGCCCACCGACCTCGAACACGACTCGCCGCGGGTCGTCCACTATACGGAGGCTGCAAACGAGCTTGCCCGCCAAGACGGGATCGACCAACTCGATGAAGCACGCGACCTCGCTCGGTCACGCACTGCCATCTACCAGCAAGGACTCCGCCGTTACCATAGCCGGCGGGTGAAAGCTCGCACCTTCCAGGAAGGCGACCTGGTGTTACGCCTCATCCAGGACAAGAAGGGCATGCACAAGCTCTCCCCTCCGTGGGAGGGCCCATTCGCTATCGGGCGCGTACTCGGCAACGACGCCTACTACCTCATCGACGTCCGCGGGGACGGCGAACTCGACGTCAAGCGACCATGGAATGTAAACCTCCTCCGGAAGTTCTACTCCTAGAACCCCACACATGTATTCTCCAGTCGCTATGAAATAAAAAGAAACGGTTACCGCAAATTGCGCCTACTCTCCATGACTTGTGCCACTCACACTCGTAATAACAGCGTTACGCTAAATGCAGAAGTCAACCTTTGGTACAGCGATCGGCACGGCTAAGTAGTGCGGTGTAAGAGCACTGAATCACCTCAGGTCTTGCATCGTCCACGAAAAACGCCCACCCGGAGCCCCATTGGAGTCGCCTAGCTCGACTGGTTCTACGAGCCAAGACAACTACCCTCGCTTCTCACAGCGACCTTGGCCCTCCGCATCCTCGGCATAGTGACTCGAACGGCTAAGTACCATGCTCGGGGACTGAAGACCAGTTCGTCGCGAGCGGTCAGGGAAAACACCAAGTAAGAGAGCATGCCCAGGACTCGCCACGCGACTGACCCCACGGGCCAGGCAGGAGTGACGCGCTCACACCAACGCGCTAAGTCCTCAACCACCCTCGAGTCGCGCCTAGAACTACCAAGTACCACGCTCGGGGACTCGGCCACCCGACCTCGTTCGCGCACGGGAAAACGGTAAAGTACAGAGCACTCAAGGGAGTCGCCTAGCGACTGGCTCTTCGAGCTCGGGCGAGTCGACCAAAACATCAAAACACATGACAACAACACATACATATACGAGGTAAACCCCACAAAAGGGCGGACGCGCTTGGGGACTCGTTCAAAAATCAATCACAAACACACAACAAATACCAAAATAGACACAACGTCTCATTCAATTGGGTATTGCATTGTTTCATGTTACAAAATATGCCCGCGTGGCAGACCTGCTGCTAACGCCACAAGGCAAACCATCCTACTCTGCAGGCTTCGATGACGACTCGCCAACATCCCGGCGATTGCGGATGAACGTCGTGTACGGGTTTGACGGATACGTCGTCAGTTCACCCGCCATCGCCGCGCGAAAAGGTTGCTCGACCTTGAAGTCACGATGCGGCGGCTCGGGGTCGTTCGGCGCGACGACCGTCTCCTGGTACGGAAGGAGGTCGCCCATTGCCGAGACACGTTCTGAGTACATGGCGGCACGGTCCTGCAACTTGAGGACCTCGGACAGCTCCACCGCGCCAGTCGACGATGGATATCCACTCGTCACATCGTCGAAATCTTTGGGGAAGTGAGCGAGTCCAAGGCTCAGGGCCGTCGATGCTCCGTGCCGAAACGCCGACCGCGTCATGTACTCAACGACCGCGGGCGCCTTCTCCAAATATTTCCACACCTCAACGAGGTCGCTGGGAATCACCTCCGTGGGCGATATCTCTTGGAGATAGGCACGGATGCACGTTGCCGACAATGTCGCCGAGTCGACGAGCATACTTACGCATTGCCTCGCGTCGAGCGAGCTCGCCTCTCCTTCGCTATCGATGATGCGACCTGCGAGTAGAAGACAATAATGAGTACGACGGACACCACAAAAGACACAACCACCGGAAAGGGAAGGTGTACTCACCAAGCAGCGGGCGGGCGAGTTCCGTGATGAAGCATTGAAGCGATGTATGGTCGTCCTGAAGCCCAGCAATAAGGACTTCCGACACCTTGCGATCCTCCTCAGCGGCTGCAATGGCGGCCTTAGCTCGCCCGTCAGCCGAGCTCGCTTCTTCCTTCGCCTCCCGCAGCTCGCGCTCGAGGTTGGCGATCCGCTGTTCAGCGGCACTCAAGGCCGATTGCGCCGCCGCCAATTCACCAGCGGGGACAAGTCCCTGACGAGCTTCCTCTGCCTTCACAGCAAAAGCCTGAAGCCCTTTGTTCGCTTCCTGGATGATGGCCCGCTCCTTCTCCGCGCGCTGCTTCGCGGCCAATCGGTCCGCCGACTCAAGCTGCAGACCCTGCACATCACCGAAAAAGTTAGTCAAAGCAAAATTCCAAAGTGCCCACCCGCTAAAATTTAGCGAGTGTGCACTCGGGGACTGGCGATCACGAAATTCCTAAGTGCCCACCCGCTGAAATTCAGCGAGTGCGCACTCGGGGACTGGCGATCAAGAAATTCCTAAGTGCCCACCCGCTAAAATTTAGCGCGTGCGCACTCGGGGACTGGATGCGGAAATAAAAAGATGAGAAATTATAAGAATCAGGCCGCTGCAAAGCACCGACCTGATCCTCGCGGACTGGATGTACCTGGATGGCTGCGCCAAGCATGCCATGGAGTTGTAACGCCGGCGTGTGCCCACGACGTTGGTCGACTTCAGCATCGGCGGTCCCAGGAGCATGGCTCGAGGGCGCAGCTCCACTCGCCATGGCCGCCTTGGTTACGAAGCGTGGGAAGGTAGCGATAGAGGCACCCGCTCCAAGGGAGGTCGCCTCCGCCGTTCCAGGCAAGGAAGCGCCCTCCTTCATAGACGCGGCTGCCTCCATCACGGGCCCGGCTGGTGCAACCGCCGTGTCGTCAGAGATAGTGACGGTGTCGCCACCCTTGGCCTTCTTGCTGCCATCCGCCGAGGCGACGACCTCGTCCGCCTTCCTCTTGCGGGAAGGGTCCTCCTCGCTAACGACGGGTGCCACCTTAGCCACGGTCGGATGGCCCATCCTCTTCACTCCGGTCCTGTGCATCAATCGAATAAGAAAAAACAATCGAAATAGTTATGAAAAGCAAGGAAGGGTGAGTGCACTCACTTGGCGACTGGGATGAAACGTAGCCCCGTACGGAGGCCGGCCGATTTTTCCAGTTCAGGGCCCAGTCGGCGACTGAGCCCCATCTCCAGGACGTCGCGTGCCCAAGACACGGACGGCTTCTTCGTCGTTGAGGCCACAGCTGGAGCCTCTGGGACATCCTCGGCAAGAGCCTCCTTGCAAGGCGAAGTCGCTGTAGCCGGAGCCTCCTTGCGAGGCGAAGCCGCTGCAGCTGGAGCCTCCCCCAGCCCAGAGACTGGGGCGAATGGCGGAGGCATTGAAGCCAGCGGCACTTCCTGAAGGGTTTCGCGGCATAGTAAATAAAAATTTTCTACGGAGCGAACAGAGGGAAAGCCAAGATCTAATCTAGGAGATGCAAACAACGAGAGAGATTGGATTAGATCTTCATACCCTTGAAGATTCGCACAGCGGAACGTTCGTCGGAACGTGGGTGATGTAGTCGTACTCGCTTCTCCTCCTCGCGATCCGATCCGATCTAGCACCACAAGTGGCGGTGCCTCCGTGAGATGCACACGTGCAGCACCTCGACGTCTCCTCCTTCCTCGGACCAGCAAGTATGGTGGAGAGATAGATTGGATCTACAACACAACGGCGTGGTGTATATGGTGGAGAATTTCTGCAGCAGGGCTTCGCCTACAAACAGTCGGGAGGGAGAGAGGAAAGCTAGCAAGGCGTCTAGGGTTTGGAGGAGAGGTGTAGGGGTTTGGTGCGCCCCCACCCCTATTTATATAGAGGGGGGCGCATCCCTAGCCCCTCCCCCAAGACCAAAGGATAAGGAGTGGGGGGCATGGACTCTCCCCTCTTCTAGAAACCCTATCTCTAGTTTAAACGATTTAAACTCTCTAGGATCGACTGGGCCCTATGGGGCCTTGTGCCCCTGGCCCAATGCGGCCAGGACACTCCCTCATAGGCCCATGCCCCCTACCGGAAGGTGGGGCCACGTTGGTCCCCTTCCAGAAGGTTCTAGAAGCTTTCCGGTACAATACCGATTAACCCGGAACAATTCCGAACTCCAAAAACTGCATTGCCTTATATGAATCTTATTCTCCGGACCATTCCGGAACCTCTCGTGATATCCCGTATCCCATCCGAGACTCCGAACAAAAATTAATAAACCAATTATACAATCTATCCTAGCGTCAAGATACGTTAAGTGTGTGACCCTGCGGGTTCGAGAATATGCAGACATGATCTTCTATCAATAATCAACAGCGGGGTCTGGGCACCCATATTGACTCCCACACATTCATCGATGATCATATCGGATGAACCACGATGCCAGGATTCAAACAATCCCATATATATTCCCTTCGTCTCGCGATATTTTACTTGCCCGAGATTCGATCGTCGGTACCGTCATACCTAGTTCAATCTCGTTCACATCAAGTACTTTACTCGTTCCGTAATCCGATATCACTTTGTGATTAACTCCTTAACCACATGCTTGCAAGAGGTGTTGATATCGATTACCGAGTGGGCCCGAAGTATATCTCTCCGACTTGGGAGGGACAAATCCCATCTCGATACATACAACCCAACAGATACTTTCTGATCACCTGAGAGACACCTTTGTGATCACCCTCTCATAGGATGACGTTTGATGACCTCAAAGCTTTCTTCCGATACCAGGGAGTTTTATTATCTCATGGTCTAAGGAATACAATATTTGACATAGGAAAAGCTTCGCAAAGATGAACACGATGAAACGATCTAATTGCTTTGCTTAGTTTGGGTCTGTCCATCATATCATTCTCCAATGATATGATCTCATTATCAATTGACAAATCATGTCAATGGTTAGGAAACCTTAACCATCATTGATCAATGAGCTAGTCCATAGAGGCGTACTAGGGACACGGTGTTGTTCACAAACCACACAAGTATTAAAGTTTCCGCTTAATACAATTCTAGCATGGAATATAAACTTTATCATGAACAAGAATTATAATAATAACATCTTTATTATTGCCTCTAGGGCATAATTCCAATAGTCTCCCACTTGCACTAGAGTCAATAATCTAGTTTACATCTGGCAACAATCTCACACCCATGGCACTGAGGTGTTGATCATGTTTTACACGTGGAAGAGGTTTAGTCAATGGATCTGCGACATTCAGATCTGTATGTACTTTGCTAATCTTCAGATCTCCATCTGCTATATAATCTCGGATTATATGAAACTTGCGGTTGATATGCTTGGTCTTTGGATGATATCTTGGTTCCTTAGCGAGTGCTATGGCGCCAGTGTTGTCACACAATATCTCCCAGTGGGTCCAATGCACTTGGAACCACGCCAAGCTCAGTGATGAAGTTTCTGATCCAAACTCCTTCACTTGACGCTTCTGCAGCAGCCATGTATTCCGCTTCTACTGTAGATCCCGCGATCACGCTTTGCTTGCAGCTTCTCCAGCTCACAGCTCCTCCATTCAAAATATTAACGTATCCTGTCTGAGATTTGGAATCATCCTTGTCGGTGTCAAAACTAGCGTCGACGTAACCTTTTACGACAAGCTGTTCATCACCCCCATAGACTAAGAACATTTCTTTAGTCCTATTTAGGTACTTTAGGATGTTCTTCAGGGCTGTCCAGTGTTCCACTCCTAGATCACTTTGATATCTGCTCGTCAAACTAAGAGCATTGGACACATCCGGTCTACTACACAGCATGGCATACATGATAGAACCTATGGCCGAGGCATAAGGCACTTTGCTCATAGCTTCCCTATCATTTACCGTAGCTGGACACTGAGCCTTGCTCAATATCTTACCTGACAACATAGGCACTGAACCTTTCTTTGCCTTATCCATTCTGAACCTTTTCAGAACTTTGTCTAGGTATGTACTCTGGCTTAAAGCTATCAGGCGTCTTTGTCTATCTCTATAGATCTTGATGCCCAATATATAAGGAGCTTCACCTAGGTCTTTCATTGAAAAACACTTGTTCAAATAACTCTTCACATCGTTAAGCATGTTGATGTCATTTCCGATAATCAATATGTCATCCACATATAGTACCAGAAACGTCACCGAGCTCCCACTCACTTTCTTGTAGATACAAGCTTCATAGCAATTTGGAACAAATCCAAAGCTCTTGATCACTTGATCAAAACGAAGATTCCAACTCCGAGATGCTTGCTTCAGTCCATAAATGGAACACTGAAGTTTGCATACTTTACTAGCATCCTTAGGATCGACAAAACCTTCGGGTTGCATCATATACAACTCTTCATCAATGTTGCCATTGAGGAACGCAGTCTTGACATCCATCTGCCATATTTCATAATCATGAAACGTAGCAATTGCTAATAAAATCCGAATGGACTTAAACATCGCTACGGGAGAGAAAGTCTCATCATAGTCAACACCTTGAACTTGTCGAAAACCTTTCGCGACAAGCCGTGCTTTATAGACGGTAACATTACCATCCGCGTCCGTTTTCTTCTTGAAGATCCATTTGCACTCAACGGCCTTTCGGTCGCTAGGAGGGTCCACCAAGGTCCATACTTGGTTTTCGCTCATGGATCCCAATTCTGATTTCATGGCTTCTAGCCATTTCTCAGAGTCTGGGCTCATCATCGCTTCCTCATAGTTCGTAGGTTCACTGTCTTCTACTAACAAGATAGTCAAGACAGGGTTGCCATACCACTCAGGAGGGGCACGCGACCTTGTCGACCTGCGATGTTCAGTAGCAGCATCGTCCGAAGCTTCATGATCCTTGTCATTAGCTTCCTCTATTGTTGGTGCAGGCGGCACTGGAACAATTTCAGGTGCTGCGCTACTCTCCAATTCAAGAGAAGGTTCAATAACCTCGTTAAGCTCTACTTTCCTCCCACTCACTTCTTTCGAGAGAAACTCCTTCTCAAGAAAGGAACCGTTCTTTGCGACAAACACTTTGCCTTCGGTTCTATGATAGAAGGTATACCCAATTGTTTCCTTAGGGTATCCTATGAAGACGCATTTCTCCGCTTTGGGTTCGAGCTTGTCCGGCATCAACTTCTTGACGTAAGCTTCGTAGCCCCAAACTTTAAGAAATGACAACTTAGGTTTAGCACCAAACCACAGTTCATACGGTGTCGTCTCAACGGATTTAGATGGTGCCCTATTTAAAGTGAATGCAGCGGTTTCTAATGCATAACCCCAAAATGATAACGGCAAATCAGTAAGAGACATCATTGATCGGACCATATCTAATAGGGTTCGATTCCGGCGTTCAGACACACCATTGCGCTGTGGTGTTCCGGGTGGCGTGAGTTGTGAAACGATTCCACTTGCTTTAAGATGCGTGAGAAAATCATAACTCAAATATTCACCTCCACGATCGGATCGTAGAAACTTAATCTTTCTGTTATGATGGTTCTCCACTTCATTCTGAAATTCCTTGAACTTTTCAAATGTTTCAGATTTATGTTTCATTAAATAGATATACCCATATCTACTTAAGTCATCGGTAAAAGTAAGGAAATAGCGATATCCACCGCGCGTCGAAATACTCATCGGTCCGCATACATCGGTATGTATGATTTCCAACAAGTCCGTTGCTCGCTCCATCATTCCGGAGAACGGGGTTTTGATCATCTTGCCCATGAGGCATGGTTCGCATGTGTCAAATGATTCAAAATCAAGAGACTCCAAAAGTCCATCAGAATGGAGTTTCTTCATGCGCTTTACACCAATATGACCTAGACGACAGTGCCACAAATAAGTAGTATTATCACTATCTACTTTGCATCTCTTAGCCTCAATGTTATGGATGTGTGTTTCATCCCTTTCGAGATTTAGAAGAAATAAACCATTCATAAGAGGTGCATGACCATAAAAGATGTTACTCATATAAATAGAACAACCATTATTCTCTGATTTAAATGAATAACCGTCTTGCAATAAACACGATCCAGAAATAATGTTCATGCTCAACGCAGGCACATAATAACACTTATTAAGGTTTAAAACTAATCCCGAAGGTAAAACTAAGGAGAGCGTGCCGACGACCATCACATCAACTCTTGATCCGTTGCCAACGCGCATCGTCACCTCATCCCTCGCAAGCCGCCGTCTATTCCGTAGCTCCTGTTTCGAGTTACAAATATTAGCAACTGAACCGGTATCAAATACCCAGGCACTACAACGAGGGCTAGTAAGGAAAACATCAATAACATGTATATCAAATATAACTTTGATGGTGTCATCCTTCTTGTCCGCTAAGTACTTCGGACAGTTGCGCTTCCAGTGACCCTTGTCCTTGCAATAGAAGCACTCAGTGTCCGGCTTAGGACCAGACTTGAGCTTCTTCTCAGCAGGAGCATTGCGCTTGCCACCGCCCTTCTTGAAGGGCTTCCTTGCACCCTTACCTTTCTTGAAGGTGGGGGGCTTGTTGACCATCAACACATGATTATTATTTTTGATGTTCACCTCCGCCACTTTCATCTTAGCGAAGAGCTCAGTGATCATATCAGTGGAACCAATCTGATTGTGATCAACTACAAAACTTTTGTAGCTAGGAGTGTCAATCTTGAGCTCCTCTGGAATCTTGCAGTCCAGTTGCTCAAGGCGTTGAGTGTAGCCCAACATCTTAATGGCGTGCTCACTAACGGAACTCTCTTCCTCCATCTTGTAGCTAAAGAATTTCTTAGAGATCTCATATCTCTCAGAACGGGCCTGAGTCTGAAACATAGTTTTCAGCTCCTCAAGAATCTCAAAGGGCCCGGGATACTCTTCAAAACGATTTTGAAGATCCGATTCCATAGCATACAACATGGCGATCTTAATCAAATCATAATCATCCTTGCGCGACTGATAAACAGCTTTTTCATCAGTCGGCGCATCTATAGCAGGGGCGTCACCTAGCGCTTTCTCAAGGACATAGTCCTTTTGTCCGCCAGCGAGAATGATTCTCAGAATGCGGAACCATTTGGTGAAGTTAGACCCATTGTTTCTAAGCTTTTCTATCTCATCAAAAACGTTGAAGTTGAAGTTGGACTTGGCCATGGGATCTACAGTATTTGCAAGTACAATTTAGACTATGTTCATGATAAATAGTTCAACTTAATCAAATTACTAGATGAACTCCCACTAAATTCAACATCCCTCAAGTTGTTTTAGTGAACACGATCCAAATTCACCACACCTAATCCGATCTTCACGAGAAGAGATGTGGTTTCAATGGTGGACAACAAAGTGTCGATCATATCATTCATATGACTCATGCTTAACCTTTAGGTTCTTGTGTTCCGAGGCCATGTCTGTACATGCTAGGCTCGTCAAGTTAGACCCAAGTATTTCCGCGTGTGCAAAACTGGCTTGCACCCGTTGTATGTGAGCGTAGAGTCTATAGCACCCGATCATCACGTGATGCTTGGACACGACGAACTTTCGCAACGGTACATACTTGGGGAGAACACAGTTTTTATCTTGATATTTAAGTGAGGAATCATCGTATAATGCTACCGTCGCGATCTAAGCATAATAAGATACATAAAAGGATAAACATCACATGCATATAAATTTATGTGACATGATATAGCCAATCTTCGCGCAATGATCTCCATCTTGTGCGTTCCGGCATGATCTCCATCACTCCACCATGATTGCCTCCACCATGAATAGCAACTACAACTATTGCTAACTACTTAGCGATAAAGTAAAGCTATTACATGGCGTATAAGAAGTTGACTCGCAGGTCATACACAATTATAAAGACAACCATATGGCTCCTGCCGGTTGTGTACTCATCGACATGCAAGTCGTGAAACATTACAAAACATGATCATCGCATACATTATACACATCACATCTTGGGCCATACCATATCACAGAAAACACTCCCTGCAAAAACAAGTTAGACGCCTCTACTTTGTTGTTGCATGTTTTACGTGGCTTATGGGAGTAGATGCTAAGAACGATTCTTACCTACGGAAAGCCACAACGGTGATATTATGGTTTCCAAACTCCGGTGTTAATCCCATGACAACTAAAGTGAGAGAAACTGACATCCACCAGCCGCATGTGTGGAACAAGCCACACGTCAAGTGCGGAGCCGGTCTCGTGAACGACGTCGCGTAAGGTTGGCCTGGACCGCTTCAATCTCACTATCCCGCGTCATAAGAAGAACACAAACAAGAGGCTTGCAACAGAAAACATCAACGCCCGCAACAACCATGTTGCGTTCTACTCGTGAAACACATCTACGCATAGATCTAGCTCTGATACCACTGAAGGGTTTTGCGGCATAGTAAATCAAAATTTTCTACGGAGCGAACAGAGGGAAAGCCAAGATCTAATCTAGGAGATGCAAACAACGAGATAGATTGGATTAGATCTTCATACCCTTGAAGATTCGCACAGCGGAACGTTCGTCCGAACGTGGGTGATGTAGTCGTACTCGCTTCTCCTCCTCGTGATCCGATCCGATCTAGCACCACAAGTGGCGGTGCCTCCGTGATATGCACACGTGCAGCACCTCGACGTCTCCTCCTTCCTCGGACCAGCAAGTATGGTGGATAGATAGATTGGATCTACAACACGACGGCGTGGTGTATATGGTGGAGAATTTCTGCAGCAGGGCTTCGCCTACAAACAGTCGGGAGGGAGAGAGGAAAGCTAGCAAGGCGGCTAGGGTTTGGAGGAGAGGTGTAGGGGTTTGGTGCGCCCCCACCCCTCTTTATATAGAGGGGGGGCGCAGCCCTAGCCCCTCCCCCAAGCCTAAAGGATAAGGAGTGGGGGGCATGGACTCTCCCCTCTTCTAGAAACCCTATCTCTAGTTTAAACGATTTAAACTCTCTAGGATCGGCTGGGCCCTATGGGGCCTTGTGCCCCTGGCCCAATGCGGCCAGGACTCTCCCTCATAGGCCCATGCCCCCTCCCGGAAGGTGGGGCCACGTTGGTCCCCTTCCGGAAGGTTCTAGAAGCTTCCGGTACAATACTGATTAACCCGGAACAATTCCGAACTCCAAAAACTGCATTGCCTTATATGAATCTTATTCTCCGGACCATTCCGGAACCTCTCGTGATATCCCGGATCCCATCCGAGACTCCGAACAAAAAATTCATAAACCAATTATCCAATCTATCCTAGCATCGAGATACGTTAAGTGTGTGACCCTGCGGGTTCAAGAATATGCAGACATGATATTCTATCAATAATCAACAGCGGGGTCTGGGCACCCATATTGACTCCCACACATTCATCGATGATCGTATCAGATGAACTACGATGCCAGGATTCAAACAATCCCATATATATATTCCCTTCGTCTCGCGATATTTTACTTGCCCGAGATTCGATCGTCGGTACCGTCATACCTAGTTCAATCTCGTTCACAGCAAGTACTTTACTCGTTCCGTAATCCGATATCACTTTGTGATTAACTTCTTAACCACATGCTTGCAAGCGGTGTTGATATCGATTACCGAGTGGGCCCGAAGTATATCTCTCCGACTTGGGAGGGACAAATCCCATCTCGATACTTACAACCCAACAGATACTTTCTGATCACCTGAGAGACACCTTTATGATCACCCTCTCATAGGATGACGTTTGATGACCTCAAAGCTTTCTTCCGATACCAGGGAGTTGTATTATCTCATGGTCTAAGGAATACAATATTTGACATAGGAAAAGCTTCGCAAAGATGAACACGATGAAACGATCTAATTGCTTTGCTTAGTTTGGGTCTGTCCATCATATCATTCTCCAATGATATGATCTCATTATCAATTGACAACTCATGTCTATGGTTAGGAAACCTTAACCATAATTGATCAATGAGCTAGTCCATAGAGGCGTACTAGGGACACGGTGTTGTTCACAAACCACACAAGTATTAAAGTTTCCGCTTAATACAATTCTAGCATGGAATATAAACTTTATCATGAACAAGAATTATAATAATAACATCTTTATTATTGCCTCCAGGGCATAATTCCAACACTTCCACGGTCGCCGCGTCCAGCACGGCTGTCACTGGTGGCGCGTCATCACCGGCTGGGCTGGGAGCATCAGAGCTGCTCGCCGAGTGCGGCGGCGAGGCCGGCTTTGATGGCTTCGTCTTATTCTTCGGGGGGGCCCTTGCCTCTCTTTCCTTCTTCTTCTTCGACGGAGTGGCTTGACGGCGCGAGGTGGTCTCTGGGAGCTCGTCGTCGTCATCATGACGCTCGAGGCTTCTGCTTGCCTCGATCTCGCGCTGTCGTTGTCCGTGGGTCTTTCGGACCAGTGGGGCGACCTCCTCCTCGGACTCGTCATCATCGTCCTCGT
Organism: Avena atlantica; assembly: GCA_910589765.1. Taxonomy (NCBI): domain Eukaryota; kingdom Viridiplantae; phylum Streptophyta; class Magnoliopsida; order Poales; family Poaceae; genus Avena; species Avena atlantica. Next base: position 443,961,631 of record OU342736.1, read on the forward strand.
CGCCCTTGGCGGGCGGCGACTCGCCCACATCCTGGGCGGATGAGCCCGAGCTCTCGTCGTCCGAAGGAGGGAGCCACCCTTCCACCACTTGGAATAGCTGCAACGAATACAGAATGGAATCAAAATTACCGCGACTGCATAGACTGCGACTGCGAGCAAAGTAAGGTGATTACCGTTGGAGCTGGACGCTTCGCGGTATAGGGGCGACCCCAGCCTGCGCATCCAGGTACACCGCCTGGGTAATCTTCTTCAGCGTTGGGAGGTAGTCCTCCAGTTTCCACTCGTCGAGGCAGGCCTTCGTTGAGTCTCCCCGGCCCGTGTACTGGTACATATAGTGGTCGCGTTGGGCGAGCGGAACGAGCCGCCGCCCGAGCCAGCAGTTGTACAGATTTATCGTCTGGAGGCCCTTCTTCTTCAGACCGCGGATGGTCTGGAGCATCTCGTTGACGACCATCCGCTGGTCATTGGGGAGCTTGCCGACTTGGAGATGGCGCGGCTCGGACCGATTGGCGGAATACCGCGGGATCGCCACCTCGTCTTCCGGGCTCGCCTCGGCCACGTAGAACCACGACTTCTTCCAGTCGCTCGCTGCCTTGGCGGGCAGCATCAGATCGAAGAATGACGCTTTGGACTTGAGCTGGAACGTCAGGCCGCCTGCGGCTAGCATTGGGCCGCCTGCTTCCTCGCGGCTGATCCGTCCGTGGAACAGATCTTGCCACAAGGGGAAGTAGGGCCGGCATCCCAAGTAGCATTCGCAGAACGCCACGAAGATGGCGAGCTGCTCGATGCTGTGGGGACCCAGATCTGAAGGCTGGATCCCGTAGTAGGCACAGAAGCGCCGGAAGAATAGGGACGTAGGAAACCCTAGCCCCCGCTCGAGATGATTGGTGAAACAGATGAATTCCCTCTCTCGCGGGTTTGGGGTCGTTTGTCCGGCTGCGGGGATATGCCAATAGCCGGCTCGCAGGATCCCGGCCTCCTCGAAAGAGGCCAGCTGCGCCCTCGTGCATTTGGATCTACCCCACTGTTCGGTGGAAAGAGCCATGGCCGAAGGGTTGATTGGGGGTCGGAGGATTTTGGGTCGGCTGGATCGCGATGCGAGGGAAGGAAAATGCGCGCAGTCGGAAGAAGTGATGAGAAGTTGGCTCTCTGATCGCCTGCCATTCCCCTTATATAATGGATGTTACCCGCCAAATCAGGAAGCCGTTACCGCGTGATGATTGCGCCAAAAGTTACCGTTGGATTACCCCAACGGCTAGTTTGACCACGCCTGACGGTCCAACTCCGGCCACTCGGCTCGCCGACCCAATCACTATGCTAGTGTTTCGCCGACTCGACTCGCCAAAACCGCGAGTTGGATCACTGGTTTTCTCCTTTGTACATGAGCCCGCCGACGATTCGACTGGATGCCTACTCTGAAGCCGTATACTCCGACTGCCAGCAGCCACCTACGCCTAATCGACGACGGCCTCGAGGACTACTGATGGGGATATGCCTACCGGGGTATACCCAGCAGGACGTTTCCGATTGGCCCGTGAGCTGGCGAGTGGGCCTGCAGAACGGCGAGTGGATTAAAGCCCAGCAAGGCACCGAGCGACTGGAAGCTGAAGGCCCAGGCGAGTAGATAGGCCCAGTCGGATTAGGTTAAACGACTACCGGAGCTTTAACTGAATCGGTTGAGATATGTAAACCCTAGGGGAGGTGAGCCTATATAAACCTCCCTATAGGGCGAGTAGACGTACGTTCCCTCATACACCCAAGCGACTCGCTGCCTAGCCGCCGAGCTCGCCCATTGTAACACCTCCATAATACAATCTAGCAGGAGTAGGTCTTTACCCTCCGGGGGGCCGAACCTGGGTAAAACCCTGTGTCTTTGCCCTCATCTCGCACCGTAGATGGCTGGCCGCCCTTGCCCCTCGTTCTACTACTCGCTGCCGATTGCAGCATCTGCCGTGACTATTCCCACGACAGTAGTTGTCCTCAACATTCTCTTTAAATCCAAATTTCTTAATGGTCTTATTAAATTTTTGATACCACTGCCTTGAAGCTTGCTTTAATCCATAAATGGATTTCCTTAGGCGACATCCCATGTTTTCCTTGCCTCCCATGACAAAACCCTTGGGTTGTTTCATGTAGACTCTTTCTTCTAAATCCCCGTTTAGAAATGTCGTCTTTACATCCATTTGATGCAGCTCTAAATCAAAATGTGCAACTAGTGCCATTATGATTCCGAAGGAATTCTTACATGAGACTGGAGAAAAAGTATCATTATAATCTACTCCTTATATTTGTGTAAATCCTTTTGCCACAAGTCGTGCTTTGTACTTCTCCACATTCCCTCTAGAGTCATACTTTCTTTTGTAGACCCATTTACAACCTATTGTTTTGGTTCCTTTGGGAATTTTATCTAAGTCCCAAACTTCATTGGAACTCATCGACCTCATCTCATCTTCTATGGCCTCTAGCCACTTCGATGAGTGAGGGCTACTCATGGATTTTTCAAATGAAGCGGGATCATTCTCCATTTGAACTCTTTTTGTGTTATAAACTTTACAATCTTTTAGGAATTGCTGATCTTTTAACTCTTTGAGACCTTCTAGGGGCCTCGTGAATTGGCTCATCATGTGTCTCAACATGTGGCGTATCTTCTGGAGGTGGCTGTTGCTGCTCCCTTTCATGCTCTATAGTGGGTTCAGTCGGCTCGTGATGGACAGGTTCCAGATCCTCACTCATTGTTGTCATGGGTGGAGTTGCAACAGGTGCTTGCACCACAACCTCTGGGGTTGTCGATGCGGGAACAACAGGTAGCGAGAAGAATGGCTCCTAAGTCATCGGATTAGGTGCATGCATCCTCTTCTCCTCAAGATCAATTTTCCGAGCTACCATGCTCTCCCTCATCATTTCATTCTCTAAGAAGACAACATGTCTTGTTTCTACAAACTTTATGTATCTGTCTGGACAGTAGAAATGAAAACCTTTTGACTTTTCAGGATAGCCAATGAAATGGAAACTAACTATTTTAGGATCAAGCTTTGCAATATTTGGATTAAATACTTTGGCTTTAGCTGGGCTCCCCCACACCCTTAGGTGTTGTAGCGAGGGAGCTCTTCCTGTCCATAACTCATACAGTTTTTTGGGCATCGACTTGCTTAGCACTCTATTGAGAATATGAATGACGGTTTTTAACGCCTTTATCCACAATCCCAATGGCAAGGTCGAGTAACTCATCTTAAAGTAGTATAAAGCCTCATCTTTAGTTTTTAACAAATATACATAGCAATATCTAGTGGAATCATCTATTCGGAGTCATGAAGTATCTTTTTCCACCTTTAGTCAACACACCATTCATCTCACAGAGATCAGAATGTATGAGTTCTAGGGGTGCCAGGTGTCTCTCCTCTGCAGCTTTATGGGGCTTGCGAGGTTTCTTTGCTTGCACACACGAATGGCACTTAGAACCTTTGTCTAAAGTGAAACTCGGGATTAAATTCAATTTTGTTAGCCACATCATACACCCGAAACCAATGTGACAAAGACGTGAATGTTGAACTTTTGTTTCATTAACACTCGAATGAATATTGTTCACGACTTTATTACAAAAATCCACGAGGGAAAGGCGGAACAAACCTCCACATTTATAAACTTTTCCAACAAACAGTTTATATTTCGTAACAACTACTTTATTAGACTCGAAAACCAACTTGAACCCTTCTCTATAGAGAAGGAATCCACTAACAAGATTCTTCTTGATGGAGGGGACATGCTGCACGTTCTTGAACTGCATGATCCTTCCCGAAGTAAACTTTAGATCGACCGTTCCAACACCACGAACAGAAGAACTCGCGCCATTCCCCATTAATACGGACACGTTCCCTATGACCTGATAGGAAGAAAACAATGATATGTCAGCACATACATGAATATTTGTACACGTGTCAATCCACCAATAGGTAGTTTGATAAACTAAAAATACATTAAACAAATTACCATACCCAGATGCCCCATTATCATTGTTGCTCACAATCATGTTGACAGTCTTTGAGTGTTGTCCTGCTTTCTTGAACTTGTTTGGGCACTTGTTGGCCCAATGTTCCTCTGAACCACAAGTGAAGCAGCTACCTTTCTTCTTATCTTTCTTGAAGGTCTTATTACCCTTCTTCTTGAAGTTGATGTTATGTTGGACACCAATCTTCCCATTGGGCTTGTGGGAGTTGAAGTTCTTATGTACCACATTGGCAACAGAAGTCCCTCCGACCCCTTTTTCGTGTGAGTACTTTGCTCTCGAATTCTGTGATGGCCGATGGCATCCTATACTAAGAATTCACGCCTCTGGTGTTTCAGAGTGGTTGCAAAGTGATGGCTGTGATAATACAACACATTTTAGCTATATAAATTGTGTCATTTGTCTATCATATCATGCTCCATCTAACTATTGATATGCTTGATATGCATGATTACTTGTTTTCATTAAATTCAATATGAGCTATGCACATTTAATAGTTTAGGTAGAATTTTATCCCTCTTCTTTGTCTTTGACTTGTGTGTAGGTTTTAATTATGATCATGGATAAAACAAAGGCAAAAGGAACAAAGAGAGAATAGTATGAAGGAGTTGTAGGACCAGACTTAGCCATTTGAGGTGTTGGAAAAAGTGAAATTTTCTTACTTCTCAAAATGAAGATCCAAGACCATGCGGTTGTATCCCTCGTCTAGACGAATCCAACGAGCCCAAGAACATCTAAAAGGGAGTTCCTATGAATAAATGACAGCCAAAACACTGCGGAACCTGCACGTTCAACGACCAACTATACGGCCGGAACTAAAAATTCCCGCCGTATAGTTGGTAAAAAGGTCACAAATGACAGAATTTCGCCTCCCTCCCCCTCCCAGAAGCTCCAGAACCTTCCCTAAGTCATATGACGGTATTGGGGGAACCCTAGGTCACCCCAAGGCCTATATAAAGGAGGGAGGAGTCAAGAAACAAGGACACAACACCATAGCCCTCCAGGGGCGGAGCTCTGTCACCGCCGCCACCCATCCAATATCCATAGCGGCGGAGCTCTCCCTCAACCACATCTCCGAGATCTAGATCTCCCTCAACACCATCACCATCAAGGCATCCAGGCAAGAAGAAGAGGAGGAGAAGGAAGACATCACCACCACCACGCGTCGATCTCCATCATCATCTCCATCTCTCTCTCTCTCTCTTGTTTTTAGTAATTGTAAGATTGAACACGGTTGTGATATTATTATATATTTATATATGTTTTTCTATTCATCCATGTGTGATTGATTGATTCAATGCTACGTTGAGGTATGATCTAGTGCGCTAAGTTAGAATTTATTGTGATCTAAGATGAGTTTATGTGATCCTTTGGTCCGGAAGTGCCTTTTGCCTTGCGGTGACGCGCGATAATCATGCATAGTGCACACAGAGTGATAGCCCGGCAATCAATTGGGGAACGTTTATTTGTGTGAGTAATCTCTTATATCTCACACATATATTTTCCCATCTAGTAATAGTGAGACCGAAGCCTATAAGCACTCTCTCATTCCATTCAATCCTACAACTACAATCTCTTTAATTCAGTTCATATTCCTGTTTACTTTCCGCCTTAGTTTATTTTGTTCCTGTTAAAAATTCTTTGTTATTAGATACTTTAAACCTCTCTCAATTATCGTTCTTCTAGTAACTTATAAAATAGGCTATTTCTAAACCACGATTTGGGTGCAAAACATGGCTGCATTGACAACGTGGCTGCGGGGTCGTGTTGTTTCTGTTCGTCGATCTCCCGTCGGGACAAACTCTTAAATATTTGCTACTATAGGTACTGCAATAACCCTGTTATTGGTACAGAAATACAGTCATCAAATTTGCGCCATTGCCGGGGATCTAAGCGTCCGGTTATTACCTTCCTACTCACACATAGTTTATTTCTGTTTGTTGCTATTAATCTTACTGCTTTTGATTATTTGAAAAGAACAAAAAAATAGTTTACCTTTTGTTAGTAGTTTTGTTATTTATTTTAGTTATAGGAAATTCAAAAACATAGGAACTATGGAAAGTTAAAGTCTTGCGGAGTATGCTTCTCCGAGTGTTGATCAATTGCATGCTCCTATTTTTAGCCCGCTATTGATGTGGATGGATATGAGATTAATCCTATGTGGATAAATATGATCATGGAAATAGCTTTTGCAGGAGATCCGTACAATGATCCGTATGAGCATATTGACAAATTTACTTCATTGTGTTCTACGATGAAGGAAAATAGATGGACAAATGATAAGCTGAAGTTATATCTGTTCCGGTTCTCGCTGAAAGGAAAAGCTAAAGATTGGTTAAAATCGCATCCCACATGACACTTCAATTCATGGAAAGGTATTTTCGAAGCTTTTCTCGGTAAGCATTTCTCACAAAAGCAAACTTATGAGCGCAGGCTTCATATCCTGAATTTCAAGCAAAGCAACAATGAGGATTTAATACAAGCTTATAGTAGGTTCTCAAAATTGATGCATGATTTCCACATCATAATTTACCTGATTGGTTATTGTTGACTCACTTTTATGGAGGCTTAAATCACTCTTCTAAGGATAAGCTAGACATGATGTGCGATGGTGCATTCCTTGGAAAAACTTTGGAAGAAGCTTGGAAACTCTTAAGAAATATACATAATAATTTTCATCAATGGCAATGTGAAATTGTGCATGAAGAAAACCTCTCCCTACTGATCTAGAGAATTTGGTCAATGAGTTTCTTAAAGATGAAAATAGAAGAGGAAAAATCCCTTATGATGATACCTTGAGTAGAGATATTCTTTCTAAAGTAATGCCCTTTCATAGCTGATTATTTTAATCATATTAGAACTGCTGCTACTAATGATGGAGAACGGCCCTCTACTGTTACTCTCATATCTTCCACTTGTTGCATCATTGAAGCCTAAAACCAGGAAAAATAAAAATAAGAAGCCTCGTGTTGAATATTCCACACATCTGACATTTGCAGATGAAGTGAAATAGAATTATGAAGAGTATCGGGGAAATGAAATACGCATCAAGGAGAAAGAAGAAAAAGAAAGCAAGGAATGGAATAAACTGAAAGCAGCTCTCAAACCTTATCCCCCACCTATTCCTGATCTTTATTATTATTCTGACTCTAGTGATAATGAGGACTTAAATTATTCTATAATCCGTGATAATTTCCCTGAAGAAGTTTTTGATGATTCTACTAATGTTTGTTTAAATACTCTTTTTAGGGAAATCAATTATGATGAACCAAAGACGGAATCATGTGTGCCTCCCATACATGTTTGCTATGACCAGACTTGAGCTTCTTCTCAGCAGGAGCATTGCGCTTGCCACCGCCCTTCTTGAAGGGCTTCCTTGCACCCTTACCTTTCTTGAAGGTGGGGGGCTTGTTGACCATCAACACATGATTATTCTTTTTGATGTTCACCTCCGCCACTTTCATCTTAGCGAAGAGCTCAGTGATCATATCAGTGGAACCAATCTGATTGTGATCAACTACAAAACTTTTGTAGCTAGGAGTGTCAATCTTGAGCTCCTCTGGAATCTTGCAGTCCAGTTGCTCAAGGCGTTGAGTGTAGCCCAACATCTTAATGGCGTGCTCACTAACAGAACTCCCTTCCTCCATCTTGTAGCTAAAGAATTTCTTAGAGATCTCATATCTCTCAGAACGGGCCTGAGTCTGAAACATAGTTTTCAGCTCCTCAAGAATCTCAAAGGGCCCGGGATACTCTTCAAAACGATTTTGATGATCCGATTCCATAGCATACAACATGGCGATCTTAATCAAATCATAATCATCCTTGCGCGACTGATAAACAGCTTTTTCATCAGCCGGCGCATCTATAGCAGGGGCGTCACCTAGCGCTTTCTCAAGGACATAGTCCTTTTGTCCGCCAGCGAGAATGATTCTCAGAATGCGGAACCATTTGGTGAAGTTAGACCCATTGTTTCTAAGCTTTTCTATCTCATCAAAAACGTTGAAGTTGAAGTTGGACTTGGTCATGGGATCTACAGTATTTGCAAGTACAATTTAGACTATGTTCATGATAAATAGTTCAACTTAATCAAATTACTAGATGAACTCCCACTAAATTCAACATCCCTCAAGTTGTTTTAGTGAACACGATCCAAATTCACCACACCTAATCCGATCTTCACGAGAAGAGATGTGGTTTCAATGGTGGACAACAAAGTGTCGATCATATCATTCATATGACTCATGCTTAACCTTTAGGTTCTTCTGTTCCGAGGCCATGTCTGTACATGCTAGGCTCGTCAAGTTAGACCCAAGTATTTCCGCGTGTGCAAAACTGGCTTGCACCCGTTGTATGTGAGCGTAGAGTCTATAGCACCCAATCATCATGTGATGCTTGGACACGACGAACTTTCGCAACGGTACATACTTGGGGAGAACACAGTTTTTATCTTGATCTTTAAGTGAGGAATCATCTTATAATGCTACCGTCGCGATCTAAGCATAATAAGATACATAAAAGGATAAACATCACATGCATATAACTTTATGTGACATGATATAGCCAATCTTCGCGCAATGATCTCCATCTTGTGCGTTCCGGCATGATCTCCATCACTCCACCATGATTGCCTCCACCATGAATAGCAACTACAACTATTACTAACTACTTAGCGATAAAGTAAAGCTATTACATGGCGTATAAGAAGTTGACTCGCAGGTCATACACAATTATAAAGACAACCATATGGCTCCTGCCGGTTGTGTACTCATCGACATGCAAGTCGTGAAACATTACAAAACATGATCATCGCATACATTATACACATCACATCTTGGGCCATACCATATCACAGAAAACACTCCCTGCAAAAACAAGTTAGACGCCTCTACTTTGTTGTTGCATGTTTTACGTGGCTTATGGGAGTAGATGCTAAGAACGATTCTTACCTACGGAAAGCCACAACGGTGATATTATGGTTTCCAAACTCCGGTGTTAATCCCATGACAACTAAAGTGAGAGAAACTGACATCCACCAGCCGCATGTGTGGAACAAGCCACACGTCAAGTGCGGATCCGGTCTCGTGAACGACGTCGCGTAAGGTTGGCCTGGACCGCTTCAATATCACTATCCCACGTCATAAGAAGAACACAAACAAGAGGCTTGCAACAGAAAACATCAACGCCCGCAACAACCATGTTGCGTTCTACTCGTGAAACACATCTACGCATAGATCTAGCTCTGATACCACTGAAGGGTTTTGCGGCATAGTAAATAAAAATTTTCTACGGAGCGAACAGAGGGAAAGCCAAGATCTAATCTAGGATATGCAAACAACGAGAGAGATTGGATTAGATCTTCATACCCTTGAAGATTCGCACTGCGGAACGTTCGTCCGAACGTGGGTGATGTAGTCGTACTCGCTTCTCCTCCTCGCGATCCGATCCGATCTAGCACCACAAGTGGCGGTGCCTCCGTGAGATGCACACGTGCAGCACCTCGACGTCTCCTCCTTCCTCGGACCAGCAAGTATGGTGGAGAGATAGATTGGATCTACAACACGACGACGTGGTGTATATGGTGGAGAATTTCTGCAGCAGGGCTTCGCCTACAAACAGTCGGGAGGGAGAGAGGAAAGCTAGCAAGGCGGCTAGGGTTTGGAGGAGAGGTGTAGGGGTTTGGTGCGCCCCCACCCCTCTTTATATAGAGGGGGGGCGCAGCCCTAGCCCCTCCCCCAAGCCTAAAGGATAAGGAGTGGGGGGCATGGACTCTCCCCTCTTCTAGAAACCCTATCTCTAGTTTAAACGATTTAAACTCTCTAGGATCGGTTGGGCCCTATGGGGCCTTGTGCCCCTGGACCAATGCGGCCAGGACACTCCCTCATAGGCCCATTCCCCCTCCCGGAAGGTGGGGCCACGTTGGTCCCCTTCCGGAAGGTTCTAGAAGCTTCCGGTACAATACTGATTAACCCGGAACAATTCCGAACTCCAAAAACTGCATTGCCTTATATGAATCTTATTCTCCGGACCATTCCGGAACCTCTCGTGATATCCCGGATCCCATCCGAGACTCCGAACAAAAATTCATAAACCAATTATCCAATCTATCCTAGCATCGAGATACGTTAAGTGTGTGACCCTGCGGGTTCGAGAATATGCAGACATGATATTCTATCAATAATCAACAGCGGGGTCTGGGCACCCATATTGACTCCCACACATTCATCGATGATCGTATCAGATGAACTACGATGCCAGGATTCAAACAATCCCATATATATATTCCCTTCGTCTCGCGATATTTTACTTGCCCGAGATTCGATCGTCGGTACCATCATACCTAGTTCAATCTCGTTCACAGCAAGTACTTTACTCGTTCCGTAATCTGATATCACTTTGTGATTAACTTCTTAACCACATGCTTGCAAGCGGTGTTGATATCGATTACCGAGTGGGCCCGAAGTATATCTCTCCGACTTGGGAGGGACAAATCCCATCTCGATACATACAACCCAACAGATACTTTCTGATCACCTGAGAGACACCTTTATGATCACCCTCTCATAGGATGACGTTTGATGACCTCAAAGCTTTCTTCCGATACCAGGGAGTTGTATTATCTCATGGTCTAAGGAATACAATATTTGACATAGGAAAAGCTTCGCAAAGATGAACACGATGAAACGATCTAATTGCTTTGCTTAGTTTGGGTCTGTCCATCATATCATTCTCCAATGATATGATCTCATTATCAATTGACAACTCATGTCTATGGTTAGGAAACCTTAACCATCATTGATCAATGAGCTAGTCCATAGAGGCGTACTAGGGACACGGTGTTGTTCACAAACCACACAAGTATTAAAATTTCCTCTTAATACAATTCTAGCATGGAATATAAACTTTATCATGAACAAGAATTATAATAATAACATCTTTATTATTGCCTCCAGGGCATAATTCCAACACTTCCACGGTCGCCGCGTCCAGCACGGCTGTCACTGGTGGCGCGTCATCACCGGCTGGGCTGGGAGCATCAGAGCTGCTCGCCGAGTGCGGCGGCGAGGCCGGCTTTGATGGCTTCGTCTTATTCTTCGGGGGGGGCCCTTGCCTCTCTTTCCTTCTTCTTCTTCGACGGAGTGGCTTGACGGCGCGAGGTGGTCTCTGGGAGCTCGTCGTCGTCATCATGACGCTCGAGGCTTATGCTTGCCTCGATCTCGCGCTGTCGTTGTCCGCGGGTCTTTCGGACCAGTGGGGCGACCTCCTCCTCGGACTCGTCATCGTCGTCCTCGTCGCCCTTGGCGGGCGGCGACTCGCCCACATCCTGGGCGGATGAGCCCGAGCTCTCGTCGTCCGAAGGAGGGAGCCACCCTTCCACCACTTGGAATAGCTGCAACGAATACATAATGGAATCAAAATTACCGCGACTGCATAGACTGCGACTGCGAGCAAAGTAAGGTGATTACCGTTGGAGCTGGACGCTTCGCGGTATAGGGGCGACCCCAGCCTGCGCATCCAGGTACACCGCCTGGGTAATCTTCTTCAGCGCTGGGAGGTAGTCCTCCAGTTTCCACTCGTCGAGGCAGGCCTTCGTTGAGTCTCCCCGGCCCGTGTACTGGTACATATAGTGGTCGCGTTGGGCAAGCGGAACGAGCCGCCGCCCGAGCCAGCAGTTGTACAGATTTATCGTCTGGAGGCCCTTCTTCTTCAGACCGCGGATGGTCTGGAGCATCTCGTCGACGACCATCCGCTGGTCATTGGGGAGCTTGCCGACTTGGAGATGGCGCGGCTCGGACCGATTGGCGAAATACCGCGGGATCGCCACCTCGTCTTCCGGGCTCGCCTCGGCCACGTAGAACCACGACTTCTTCCAGTCGCTCGCTGCCTTGGCGGGCAGCATCAGATCGAAGAATGACGCTTTGGACTTGAGCTGGAACGTCAGGCCGCCCGCGGCTAGCATTGGGCCGCCTGCTTCCTCGCGGTTGATCCATCCGTGGAACAGATCTTGCCACAAGGGGAAGTAGGGCCGGCATCCCAAGTAGCATTCGCAGAACGCCACGAAGATGGCGAGCTGCTCGATGCTGTGGGGACCCAGATCTGAAGGCTGGATCCCGTAGTAGGCACAGAAGCGCCGGAAGAATAGGGACGTAGGAAACCCTAGCCCCCACTCGAGATGATTGGTGAAACAGATGAATTCCCTCTCTCGCGGGTTTGGGGTCGTTTCTCCGGCTGCGGGGATATGCCAACAGCCGGCTCGCAGGATCCCGGCCTCCTCGAAAGAGGCCAGCTGCGCCCTCGTGCATTTGGATCTACCCCACTGTTCGGTGGAAAGAGCCATGGCCGAAGGGTTGATTGGGGGTCGGAGGATTTTGGGTCGGCTGGATCGCGATGCGAGGGAAGGAAAATGCGCGCAGTCGGAAGAAGTGATGAGAAGTTGGCTCTCTGATCGCCTGGCATTCCCCTTATATAATGGGTGTTACCCGCCAAATCAGGAAGCCGTTACCGCGTGATGATTGCGCCAAAAGTTACCGTTGGATTACCCCAACGGCTAGTTTGACCACGCCTGACGGTCCAACTCCGGCCACTCGGCTCGCCGACCCAATCACTATGCTAGTGTTTCGCCGACTCGACTCGCCAAAACCGCGACTTGGATCACTGGTTTTCTCCTTTGTACAGGAGCCCGCCGACGATTCGACTGGATGCCTACTCTGAAGTCGTATACTCCGACTGCCAGCAGCCACCTACGCCTAATCGACGACGGCCTCGGGGACTACTGATGGGGATATGCCTACCGGGGTATACCCAGCAGGACGTTTCCGATTGGCCCGTGAGCTGGCGAGTGGGCCTGCAGAACGGCGAGTGGATTAAAGCCCAGCAAGGCACCGAGCGACTGGAAGCTGAAGGCCCAGGCGAGTAGATAGGCCCAGTCGGATTAGGTTAAACGACTACCGGAGCTTTAACTGAATCGGTTGAGATATGTAAACCCTAGGGGAGGTGAGCCTATATAAACCTCCCTATAGGGCGAGTAGACGTACGTTCCCTCATACACCCAAGCGACTCGCTGCCTAGCCGCCGAGCTCGCCCATTGTAACACCTCCATAATACAATCTAGCAGGAGTAGGTCTTTACCCTCCGGGGGGCCGAACCTGGGTAAAACCCTGTGTCTTTGCCCTCATCTCGCACCGTAGATGGCTGGCCGCCCTTGCCCCTCGTTCTACTACTCGCTGCCGATTGCAGCATCTGCCGTGACTATTCCCACGACAGTAGTTGTCCTCAACATTCTCTTTAAATCCAAATTTCTTAATGGTCTTATTAAATTTTTGATACCACTGCCTTGAAGCTTGCTTTAATCCATAAATGGATTTCCTTAGGCGACATCCCATGTTTTCCTTGCCTCCCATGACAAAACCCTTGGGTTGTTTCATGTAGACTCTTTCTTCTAAATCCCCGTTTAGAAATGTCGTCTTTACATCCATTTGATGCAGCTCTAAATCAAAATGTGCAACTAGTGCCATTATGATTCCGAAGGAATTCTTACATGAGACTGGAGAAAAAGTATCATTATAATCTACTCCTTATATTTGTGTAAATCCTTTTGCCACAAGTCGTGCTTTGTACTTCTCCACATTCCCTCTAGAGTCATACTTTCTTTTGTAGACCCATTTACAACCTATTGTTTTGGTTCCTTTGGGAATTTTATCTAAGTCCCAAACTTCATTGGAACTCATCGACCTCATCTCATCTTCTATGGCCTCTAGCCACTTCGATGAGTGAGGGCTACTCATGGCTTTTTCAAATGAAGCGGGATCATTCTCCATTTGAACTCTTTTTGTGTTATAAACTTTACAATCTTTTAGGAATTGCTGATCTTTTAACTCTTTGAGACCTTCTAGGGGCCTCGTGAATTGGCTCATCATGTATCTCAACATGTGGCGTATCTTCTGGAGGTGGTTGTTGCTGCTCCCTTTCATGCTCTATAGTGGGTTCAGTCGGCTCGTGATGGACAGGTTCCAGATCCTCACTCATTGTTGTCATGGGTGGAGTTGCAACAGGTGCTTGCACCACAACCTCTGGGGTTGTCGATGCGGGAACAACAGGTAGCGAGAAGAATGGCTCCTAAGTCATCGGATTAGGTGCATGCATCCTCTTCTCCTCAAGATCAATTTTCCGAGCTACCATGCTCTCCCTCATCATTTCATTCTCTAAGAAGACAACATGTGTTGTTTCTACAAACTTTATGTATCTGTCTGGACAGTAGAAATGAAAACCTTTTGACTTTTCAGGATAGCCAATGAAATGGAAACTAACTATTTTAGGATCAAGCTTTGCAATATTTGGATTAAATACTTTGGCTTTAGCTGGGCTCCCCCACACCCTTAGGTCTTGTAGCGAGGGAGCTCTTCCTGTCCATAACTCATACAGTTTTTTGGGCATCGACTTGCTTAGCACTCTATTGAGAATATGAATGACGGTTTTTAACGCCTTTATCCACAATCCCAATGGCAAGGTCGAGTAACTCATCTTAAAGTAGTGTAAAGCCTCATCTTTAGTTTTTAACAAATATACATAGCAATATCTAGTGGAATCATCTATTCGGAGTCATGAAGTATCTTTTTCCACCTTTAGTCAACACACCATTCATCTCACAGAGATCTGAATGTATGAGTTCTAGGGGTGCCAGGTGTCTCTCCTCTGCAGCTTTATGGGGCTTGCGAGGTTTCTTTGCTTGCACACACGAATGGCACTTAGAACCTTTGTCTAAAGTGAAACTCGGGATTAAATTCAATTTTGTTAGCCACATCATACACCCGAAACCAATGTGACAAAGACGTGAATGTTGAACTTTTGTTTCATTAACACTCGAATGAATATTGTTCATGACTTTATTACAAAAATCCACGAGGGAAAGGCGGAACAAACCTCCACATTTATAAACTTTTCCAACAAACAGTTTATATTTCGTAACAACTACTTTATTAGACTCGAAAACCAACTTGAACCCTTCTCTATAGAGAAGGAATCCACTAACAAGATTCTTCTTGATGGAGGGGACATGCTGCACGTTCTTGAACTGCATGATCCTTCCCGAAGTAAACTTTAGATCGACCGTTCCAACACCACGAACAGAAGAACTCGCGCCATTCCCCATTAATACGGACACGTTCCCTATGACCTGATAGGAAGAAAACAATGATATGTCAGCACATACATGAATATTTGTACACGTGTCAATCCACCAATAGGTAGTTTGATAAACTAAAAATACATTAAACAAATTACCATACCCAGATGCCCCATTATCATTGTTGCTCACAATCATGTTGACAGTCTTTGAGTGTTGTCCTGCTTTCTTGAACTTGTTTGGGCACTTGTTGGCCCAATGTTCCTCTGAACCACAAGTGAAGCAGCTACCTTTCTTCTTATCTTTCTTGAAGGTCTTATTACCCTTCTTCTTGAAGTTGATGTTATGTTGGACACCAATATTCCCATTGGGCTTGTGGGAGTTGAAGTTCTTATGTACCACATTGGCAACAGAAGTCCCTCCGACCCCTTTTTCGTGTGAGTACTTTGCTCTCGAATTCTGTGATGGCTGATGGCATCCTATACTGAGAATTCACGCCTCTGGTGTTTCAGAGTGGTTGCAAAGTGATGGCTGTGATAATACAACACATTTTAGCTATATAAATTGTGTCATTTGTCTATCATATCATGCTCCATCTAACTATTGATATGCTTGATATGCATGATTACTTGTTTTCATTAAATTCAATATGAGCTATGCACATTTAATAGTTTAGGTAGAATTTTATCCCTCTTCTTTGTCTTTGACTTGTGTGTAGGTTTTAATTATGATCATGGATAAAACAAAGGCAAAAGGAACAAAGAGAGAATAGTATGGAGGAGTTGTAGGACCAGACTTAGCCATTTGAGGTGTTGGAAAAAGTGAAATTTTCTTACTTCTCAAAATGAAGATCCAAGACCATGCGGTTGTATCCCTCGTCTAGACGAATCCAACGAGCCCAAGAACATCTAAAAGGGAGTTCCTATGAAGAAATGACAGCCAAAACACTGCGGAACCTGCACGTTCAACGACCAACTATACGGCCGGAACTAAAAATTCCCGCCGTATAGTTGGTAAAAAGGTCACAAATGACAGAATTTCGCCTCCCTCCCCCTCCCAGAAGCTCCAGAACCTTCCCTAAGTCATATGACGGTATTGGTGGAACCCTAGGTCACCCCAAGGCCTATATAAAGGAGGGAGGAGTCAAGAAACAAGGACACAACACCATAGCCCTCCAGGGGCGGAGCTCTGTCACCGCCGCCACCCATCCAATATCCATAGCGGCGGAGCTCTCCCTCAACCACATCTCCGAGATCTAGATCTCCCTCAACACCATCACCATTAAGGCATCCAGGCAAGAAGAAGAGGAGGAGAAGGAAGACATCACCACCACCATGCGTCGATCTCCATCATCATCTCCATCTCTCTCTCTCTCTCTCTCTCTCTCTTGTTTTTAGTAATTGTAAGATTGAACACGGTTGTGATATTATTATATATTTATATATGTTTTTCTATTCATCCATGTGTGATTGATTGATTCAATGCTACGTTGAGGTATGATCTAGTGCGCTAAGTTAGAATTTATTGTGATCTAAGATGAGTTTATGTGATCCTTTGGTCCGGAAGTGCCTTTTGCCTTGCGGTGACGCGCGATAATCATGCATAGTGCACACAGAGTGATAGCCCGGCAATCAATTGGGGAACGTTTATTTGTGTGAGTAATCTCTTATATCTCACACATATATTTTCCCATCTAGTAATAGTGAGACCGAAGCCTATAAGCACTCTCTCATTCCATTCAATCCTACAACTACAATCTCTTTAATTCAGTTCATATTCCTGTTTACTTTTCGCCTTAGTTTATTTTGTTCCTGTTAAAAATTCTTTGTTATTAGATACTTTAAACCTCTCTAAATTATCGTTCTTCTAGTAACTTATAAAATAGGCTATTTCTAAACCACGATTTGGGTGCAAAACATGGCTGCATTGACAACGTGGCTGCGGGGTCGTGTTGTTTCTGTTCGTCGATCTCCCGTCGGGACAAACTCTTAAATATTTGCTACTATAGGTACTGCAATAACCCTGTTATTGGTACAGAAATACAGTCATCAAATTTGCGCCGTTGCCGGGGATCTAAGCGTCCGGTTATTACCTTCCTACTCACACATAGTTTATTTCTGTTTGTTGCTATTAATCTTACTGCTTTTGATTATTTGAAAAGAACAAAAAAATAGTTTACCTTTTGTTAGTAGTTTTGTTATTTATTTTAGTTATAGGAAATTCAAAAACATAGGAACTATGGAAAGTTAAAGTCTCGCGGAGTATGCTTCTCCGAGTGTTGATCAATTGCATGCTCCTATTTTTAGCCCGCTATTGATGTGGATGGATATGAGATTAATCCTATGTGGATAAATATGATCATGGAAATAGCTTTTGCAGGAGATCCGTACAATGATCCGTATGAGCATATTGACAAATTTACTTCATTGTGTTCTACGATGAAGGAAAATAGATGGACAAATGATAAGCTGAAGTTATATCTGTTCCGGTTCTCGCTGAAAGGAAAAGCTAAAGATTGGTTAAAATCGCATCCCACATGACACTTCAATTCATGGAAAGGTATTTTCGAAGCTTTTCTCGGTAAGCATTTCTCACAAAAGCAAACTTATGAGCGCAGGCTTCATATCCTGAATTTCAAGCAAAGCAACAATGAGGATTTAATACAAGCTTATAGTAGGTTCTCAAAATTGATGCATGATTTCCACATCATAATTTACCTGATTGGTTATTGTTGAATCACTTTTATGGAGGCTTAAATCACTCTTCTAAGGATAAGCTAGACATGATGTGCGATGGTGCATTCCTTGGAAAAACTTTGGAAGAAGCTTGGAAACTCTTAAGAAATATACATAATAATTTTCATCAATGGCAATGTGAAATTGTGCATGAAGAAAACCTCTCCCTACTGATCTAGAGAATTTGGTCAATGAGTTTCTTAAAGATGAAAATTGAAGAGGAAAAATCCCTTATGATGATACCTTGAGTAGAGATGTTCTTTCTAAAGTAATGCCCTTTCATAGCTGATTATTTTAATCATATTAGAACTGCTGCTACTAATGATGGAGAACGGCCCTCTACTGTTACTCTCATATCTTCCACTTGTTGCATCATTGAAGCCTAAAACCAGGAAAAATAAAAATAAGAAGCCTCGTGTTGAATATTCCACACATCTGACATTTGCAGATGAAGTGAAATAGAATTATGAAGATTATCGGGGAAATGAAATACGCATCAAGGAGAAAGAAGAAAAAGAAAGCAAGGAATGGAATAAACTGAAAGCAGCTCTCAAACCTTATCCCCACCTATTCCTGATCTTTATTATTATTCTGACTCTATTGATAATGAGGACTTAAATTATTCTATAATCCGTGATAATTTCCCTGAAGAAGTTTTTGATGATTCTACTAGTGTTTGTTTAAATACTCTTTTTAGGGAAATCAATTATGATGAACCAAAGACGGAATCATGTGTGCCTCCCATACATGTTTGCTATGACTTTTTTTTACTAATAAGGTGCAGGAAAGTCTGGTGGAAAATACTAAGCTACTGGATCCAAAAGGACATTATGAGATGTACCCTCAAGATAGTAATCAAGGTAAAGATTTAAAGTTTGATAATAAATCTTTAACACCCTCTATGCAGGAAGGAAAGAATACATATTTACCGCGCTGGTGCATCCATCCTCATGTGGCAACGAGAACACTTACAAGATACCGATGCACCACAAGCGGGTATATCTTAGAGAAAACTATGATATAAATCCTGAAAACACTCGTCGGAGGTAAGCAAAACTACTCCTATAGCTGCCTCCATGGCTGAATAAATATGGAGTATAAAAGCCTGGCTAATTGGTTATAAGAAAGCGCTTCCCAGGAGGCAACCTGGAAGTCATTAGGCATCTTTATTAGTTTTGTGTCTTGAGTCTAGTTGCATTCATGTTGCATTGTCACTTTTATTCTTTCCATGTATTGCTATTAGAGTAATCTTGTGGTAGTTTTCAAATAGTAGAATTTATTGTCACTATATTATGTGTTGCATAACTCAGATGTACTTAAATCATATTTTATATATGCTAATGTTGGTCAAAAATTAAAGTTGTCATTTTTCTATAAAACATGATGTTTTGCTAAGTTTCGCGTTAAGAAAGAATTCTCGAAAAAACAGGTAAATTTTAGCGACTCCTGAAGGTTTAACGACCAACTATACGGCGGGAATAAAAATTCCGGCCGTATAGTTGCGGTCGTATAGTTATCGATGCCTTCATCAAAGTTATTTTTCAGGACACAGAAGGTATAACGACCAACTATACGGCGGGATCTTTTTGGTCCGGCCATATAGTTGTTGTTGTATAGATATCGACACTTGCTTTGAATTCCTATTTTAGGTCGTTGCACGTTTGACGACCAACTATACGGCGAGAAATATTTTTCCAGTCGTATATTTGGTGCGACCACAAAATCTCTATGGGAAGGTAACTCAGATATCAAAATTTCGATAAACTTTCTCCCTGCCTCTTCTAAAAATCTCGAAACTCCACATGGGATCTTCTCCCTTGATCGAGGGGAAGTCGAATATCTATAAGCAATAAAAGTTCTACCTAAGAAACTTCCTAGACTGTAATTCTCTATAGAAGTTCATGTTTTCTTTTTTACTTTCCTTTTATTGGTGGAATAAACAAACTATGTTCGTATATCAAACCGATGCATTTTATTTTGTGTGTTATTTTAGCAGGGACTTGAACCTTTTGTGACGACGTGTACGGTAGTGTCATCCATGCAAACACTTGCATGAGCCACTTGGTTGCTTCAATTCAATATGTCTACCTATTAATGTCTGGTAAAACTTTCCAACTCGAACCTCTTTTAATAAGAACATAGGGGCTGCACACTCGTGTCTCGTATCCTGTTTCACTTGCACATCATTACAATCTAGGAGAGGCATCTTCTAGAACTAGTTTATTAACTTAAGCGTGGTGCTTAGGTTGATGAACCGACTAAGTGGGACTTGTATTTTTATGAGTTGTGAGCTAAACCCGTGTCTTCAAAAACACAAAAATATTTCGTTTTCTTTTTAGTTTCTAAGAAGGTTATCAAGGAAGGCACACCGGTCCATATGAATAAACACATGTTGAAGCAAAGGTTCTTTGTCCATTGAAAGAGAGGTTACTAGTACCTCAACGGTAAAAAGTGGCACCCTTACTTTAACTTAAGCTTGGGGAGGTAGCCACTTTTTATACTCTCTTTTGATAACTACATTTTCTCTTTTGTTTTCATGATCTTCTCAAGTCGGTATTTGAAAAGTTCTTAGCTTGGGGAGGTTATTTTGCATGCGTAGAGTCTTGTGCAATGGTCTTTATCTTAAAAAGTTTTCATACTATTATGTATACCTCTGTTTTCTAATGCTTGCTTAGGTGAGTTTTTTTTCATATTTATATAAGGGATATACTTACTCATGTTAGGCCCCATAGGAGACAAGCCATAGCTTTGATGCACCTTGTCCAAATTTTATATAGCTTGTGAAAAATATTGTGATCCTCTAAATATACATTGCCATGTTCTCTACATTCTAATATATATATATATATATATATAATAAAGAAGTTCTTTGAAACTTGCTAGTTGTCACTGTTCATAATTGTCTTAAAGTGAATGGTTAAGGAGTAGCCCGACCCCATAGTATTGGAAATGATGGTCTTAATATATGCTTACTAGTTGTTAGATAAGAAATGATGTTTCAAAGTTTCGAGATTAAATATGCCAAAATTTTGTCTTGGAAATCAAAGTGTGATATTACTTTATGTGTGTCTTGCGCCACTATCGCACAACATGGGATGCTAACAACTCCGCTGGCCTTTGGACAATCAAAAAAGAAGAAACTCTTGTATATTGGCTATGAGTTGCCCAACATATGTAGCAAAAATGCTATATTTGGGAATGCATTGGTATTCTCATGGGCCTGTGTTAAAAGAAAAAGTCGTAATACTCCTCTGACTGTTATGAGAAATCATTATACCAAAAAGGAAAACCTTGGTAATGGTCACGAGTATCCTTCCTAGCCTACACAGTCTCAACTGAACATATACCACTCTTTTGGCATGGTCTCGTTACTAAGAAATAGATTCTCCATGAGCTCAACAATCAAAGTTTGCACTTGATGAGTGAAGCAACACTTTGTTGGGAGACCCCAAGCGGAAGGTATGATGCAGTACAGCAGGCAAGTTTCCCTCAGTAAGAAACCGGGGTTATCGAACCAGTAGGAGGAAGGAAACGTCCCAAAGGTGCTGCAAGCAACGTGGAGACCTACACAACACAAACTCAAGACTTTGCCCCAACTAAAAGTGAGGTTGTCAATCTCACCGGTTGTTGTAACAAAGGATTAATTGCATGGTGTGGAAGGTGATGATGGTTTGCAGCAAGTAAACAATAACAGTGGAAGATGTATCAATGGTAAAGATTGGACCAGGGTCCATAGTTCACTAGAGGTGCTCTCCTTAGATAAACAACATGGCATGAAGGGTAAACAAATTATAGCAGGGCAATTGACAGGAACTGAGCAAGGCATAACAATGCAATACTAGACAAAAAGATCCTATGAGATTCGATTGGGCAATACAACAATATACATAGACCGCCATCCAACTACATCTATGCTAGAAGTCCACCTTCAGGTTATCATCCGAACCCCCTCTAGTATTAAGTTGCAAGAAACAGACAACTGCTTTGAGCAAAGTGTGTAAGGTAAACAATCCACTTGTTTCATGAACAAGAGACCGTTGTTTTATCCCTAGTGGCAACAACACATCTACAACCGAAGAGATTTCTATCACTTCCCTTGGAAACTAGAGGCATGAACCCACTACTGAGCATAAATACCCCCTCTTGGAGTCACTAGCAACTACTTGTCCAAGATAGCTACTAACAACGGAGAGCATGCAAGATCACAAACAACACAAACATGATAGAATCAATAAGACAAAACCATTAATCAATCTTACCTAGTAATCTCAATATCCATCGGATCCCCGCAAACATAACATGCATGATTACAAATAGATTAGATCTTGATCATGAACGGAGCTCACAAGATCTATACATAAAAGCACAAGGAGGAGATACAACCATCTAGCTACTACATGGACCCGTAGTCCAAGGTGGAACTACTCACGCTTCATACCAGAGGCTGGCATGATGAAGAAGGCCTCCGGGATGATCTCCCCTCCGGAAGGGTGCCGAGAAGATCTTCAGATTCCCCCCGATCTAGGGACGATGGTGGCGGCGGCTACAGACGGTTTCATGGAGTTTTTATCGGGTTCTTAGGGTTTCGGCATCGGGGGCCCACACCCTGCCCAGGCGGGGGCCCACCTAGGCCATGCCTGGGGGGTGTGGCCACCCTCTGGCGCCCCTCCATCTCGTACTACGGCTTTTTGTTGCCCATGGTAAAATATTGACTTTAGCTTTTATCCCGTCGAATTTCGAGAATATTGATTTTCTGCCTTTCTGGAACCAAAAACAGAAGAAAACAGGCAACTGACACTGTGGCAGGTTGTTAATAGGTTAGTTCCAGAAAAGATATAAAAACACCTCAAAGTGTAGACAAAGCAAATCAAAGTATATACTAAACAAGCATGGATCATCAAAAATTATAGATACGTTTCTGACGTATCAAGCATCCCCAAGCTTAACTCCTGCTCTTCCTCGAGTAGGTAAGTGATAAAAAGAATAATTTTTGAGGTTACATGCACCATCAAAACCAAGATCAAACCATTTGCAAGCATTGAAAGCTGGGATCAAAGAACTCTAAACATGTGCATAAAAGATGGAGTTCTAACAATAAGACAAAGTAACTATGCATGCAACATGAAAGGCTACAAACAAAGATCATGAATAACATGCATTGAAAAATGTTTGTTTGTTTCACATACAGAAAACATGGCATAGTGGCATTCGTCTTGTGACGAGGTTTAATCTCATCAATGCCCATTGTTATGGACTTGGGTTTTGGATAAGATGGGGATGCTGGAGATCGTGGCACGGTTAACAGACAAGTAACCAGGGGACACGAGATTTACCCAGGTTCAGGCCCCCGGAGGGAAAACCCTACTCCTGCTTGTCTGCTCTTGATTACGGCGGAATCAAAAGTTACAGGGTGCGCAGATTCGATCTGTCGTGGAGGTGTGTGCGAAAGTATGAGTCGACCGATCTAGGACGTGCCCTCCTGGCCTTTATATAGACTTAGGCAGGTCCCGGGTATAGTCCTGGTCGATTACAAGTTCTAGGGTTTTACCCCTTTGAATTTCCTATCTAGGCTAGTCTTGCTCTCCAAGGATCCGAAGGCGTCATGGGCCTTGGCCACCCGAAAGTTGTCGTGGGCCAGCGTATATCTGCTGCGGGCCTTCCTTGGGCTGGACCAGGTATGCTGAAGTTACGTACCCGTAGGGTATAATCATGTCAGTAGCCCCCAAGTGATCAGTCGAATCGTAGATTCGGCTGAGGACTCTTTCATCTTTCGGGTGCAACTATGTATTTTAATAGTATATGTGTGTAGGATTGTTGACGCGTGTGCCTAACTCACCCGACGGATCAGGGTCAGTTAACTGTCTTAGGACGAAACAACACGATCTTCTTCAAGTTCGAGTCCCTCAACTCGGACCTGGAACATATGCTGGCGTAACTCAACTCAGGCCGCGGAGGACTTACAGGAGTGGAATTCCAGTGATTTTAATTAACGTACCCAGCGCGTCCGTCGGGATTTTTCATCACGCCTGTTGACATGGATTTGTACTAGCAGAGCGCAGTCATGTGCGTTGCCAGGCCGTCAGATGATATCTGCAGGTCTTATCTTTGCGTCGCAGACGCAGCATCCGAACATTTGTCACCGCGGAGGTGTTTCGAGTGGCCAAGGAGATTTTCGCTCACTCAGCATTTGTTGGGGCAGAGATGCCAAAAAGTTTTTGCGTACTAATCCGAAAGATCACAGTCGAAGAATTCATAGGGTGCGCGACCAGTGCTCCCTATGGGAGTAGCCCCCGAGTGTCTGTTCGAGTCGTAGACTCGAGCAAAGACTTTAGTTCAAGCATTTGTTCGGTTGTTAAGTCCGTAAGACTCAAAATTTTCGGGTGCTTGAATCCACCCTCCCTATGGGAGTAGCCCCCGAGTCCGTAGTGGAGTCGTAGACTCGATGTAGGACTCGAAGAAATACTTTGCCATTATTCATCTTCTGGGTGCGCGGCCAGCGCTCTTGATAGGAGTAGCCCCCGAGTATTTAGTCGAATCGAAGATTCGAGTGAGTACTCTTAGCTGTGGAGCCGAAGAAAGTGCTAGTATAGCTTTTGATGACATCAGTGCTTACGATCGATGATCTCAAGCGTCTGCTACGCCAGAGATGACTTGACTGGACGAACGTGGGTCCCACTTGCTGACTTTGAATTGACCGGTCACGCGCGGCGTGGAGATAATTACGGCGTCTCCTTGATTTCCTTGCGTAGTGGACGGCATGGTAACGACGGTTCGTTGTGATGTTGACACGTGTCATGGGCCTTGGCCAGATCTGCCGTTGGCGTTAGGTGTTCTGGATGAACGGCTGCCATGCGTCGTCTTTGCTGTTATAATCATTGAGGGGAACGGTGGATTGTTTTCACCGCACCAGTTCTTGTGTTTCACTGCCTCCTTCTGTTCGAGCGATTCTTGCTTCGCGCTAGGATTTCCTTCCACATTTCCGTCGTACTTTCTACGTTTTCACCGCCGGTGCCGTCGTAGCGTGATGGGGAAACCAAAGAAGTCTTCCTCTGCGGTTGGGACCAGCGCCGCCGGAGGAAAGAAAGGCACCGCCGCTACTCGCGTCACCGATGGTGGCTGGCGGCGATCAGAGACGCAGGAGAGCGATCTCTGCAAGCTTCGCGAGCGGGGCTTGATCCCAGAGGACAGGGAGGCCGTCAAACTACCCGGCAATGAGGTAATCCCCCGTCCCCCATCTGGGTACCGGGTTATGTTTCTCGCCTTCGTTTTGCGTGGGTTTTCGTATCTAGTCCATGACTTCCTTCATGGACTGCTCTTCTATGGGATTCAGCTGCATCATCTGTCTCCCAATTCTCTTCTGCACATTGCGTGCTTTATCACTTTTTGCGAGTGCTGGCTTGGCATTGAGCCGCATTTTGGCCTCTTCCGGAAGCTTTATTCCGTGAAGAGGCAGTCTGGTTCGGATGGTCTGTATCCCATTGGGGGTTGCATCATCTTCCTTAGTCCCAATCTTCTCTTCTATTCTTTTTCCATGTCCCACTTTGTCCATTACTGGCGGAGGCGATGGTTTTATATCCGCGACTCCGTAGTGTCCGGGCAAGATTTTGGTCTTGTTCCCTTTGACCCCTCCCAAATGATTGAGAAGAAAAGGTTTTGGAAAAACCAAATCTTGGACGGTGAGGTGGCGGAGATAGAGGCCCTTTACCGTCGGGTGGAGGATCTCCAACTGATTCCGGAGAAGGAGGTGAACAGCGTGGACATCATCCAGACATTCTTGAGCGTCGGGTGCAGCCTCTCCAAGCGAGGGCGCACCCGATGTTTCTTTATTCTGGGCGCCGTGATCCGACGAGGGTTTCGAGTGAGAAAATCTCCGAGGGGGATCTTGACAGGGCTCTTTTCGCGCTGCTGAAGTTCAAGGCCGGAGAAAAAATCCCGGGGAAGTCGCTAACTCCTCCATTTTCTTCGACGTTGGCCGTACCGCAGGTGTAGATTTGTGCACGTAGTGCTTTTTGCCGGCTGTGTATTTATTTCCCTTGTTTGCTAACAAAGTTCCTTCTGATTTTGCAGAGTTTCAAAGTGCCGGGCATGGTACCACCATTGCTCGAAAAGTATCCGAATGCCCCGGATAATGAAGTGGTTGAGTCCGTGTCCAAGCTGCCGTCGGCACGATCTCCGGCGGAGGATGCCGACGAGTCGAGTGAGGACCATACGCGCAAGCGATCACAGAGCTCCAGCGAGTCTTCGGATGCCTCGACTCCTCCGACTCCCAGAAAACCTCTAGGCCTTGAGCGTCATAGCGATGGTCATGGAGGTTCTTCCTCTCCCCTTCCTGCCATTCCTGTGCGGGCTGTCGCGCCGCACCCGCCAGCAAAGCGGAAGAAGGAAGAAAAGAAGGAGGAGAAGAAGGAAGAGTAGAAAGGGGAGAAGAGGGCCCGAAGGGCTTCTCCTATCTTCGACCTGAGCACATTGGGCTCGTAAGTTTTCTTGTTGTACTGTTGTCCTTGTTCCTTCGTGATTTTTGCACCTTGTGCTGATTGGTTTGTATGCAGGCAATCCTCCCACGATTCCTCCAGTGATGGTGAACTGGAGATGATGGGGGAGTCGAAAATTGCGTCTCCTCCACCTCAAACGGTGGCGACTTCGGGTGGCGCGGCTCCGGATCCTCCGTTGCAGGAGGTGCAGGTGGTTGCGCCTCAGAATTTCGCAGGCGGTCCTTCCGGGTCGTCATCAGAGCATGTAAGTTTTTCCTGCCTCATGGGGGGAGCCCCCGAGTGTCTTCGTGTGCGAATCTTGTTTTTACTCCTTTGTGTTGGGCGTAGCCCCCAAGCCTTTTTCTTACCCATTTCTTTTTCTGCAGCCTTTTGTGCAGGAGGCCAAGCGGCTGGTGCAGGAGCGCCTGGTGTTGGAGGCGAACCTTCGGCAGCTTCAAGGTATCTATCTGCCTTTTCTCTTATGTATCCTGGTTCAGTTCTTTGACATTTGTTTGTTTTGAATGCAGAGGAGCATAACAAGTCTCTTCGTGAGGTTGACGCTCTCAAGAAGAGCCTTTGTCAATCGGAGCAGAAGGCCGGAGCCGCCGTTGGTGCGAAAGAACGCCTTGAGCTAGAGCTGACTAAGGCAGCCGAAGCGAAGGAGCGTCTGCAGCAGGAAGCCGCAGATCGTGAGCAGCTAGCCACGGTTGCGGCTGCTCGCGAAAAAGAGGTGGCGGCGAAGCTCATGGCTGCTGCCAAGGCTATTTCGAGTGAGTGCTAGTTTTGTACTTGTTTATTTTTCTTCGGGTCTTCTTCTATGCGGTTTTTCTTCATGTTTTTCTTCTTTTGTCTCAGATGCCGCAGGCATCGAGTTCGACCGTGGTGCTCTGGAGCACGGGAGTGCTCTAGATGATGCCACTGTAGCGGTCGAAGACCGCTGCAGCACCGTCGTCAACTCCCTCGCCAAGGCGAAAGAGGTCCTTGGTCGCTTCTACAAGGAGCTTGTCCCGAAGGGCGCAACCCTTGACGATGTGGATGCTCTGGCGGAGGCCCTGTCAGCCGAAGCACATGCGGCGTATAAACGCAAGCAGAAGGGCATCGGCGCATCCGTCGGGCTGGCGATGGCCATGGCGGCTGGAGCGGAGCTGGATCTGCCCCAGATCACTTCTCGGATGCCGACGGCTGCAGATGGATCCGAGGTAGCCTTTGCTGCCTATTCTGCTCGCTGCAGGCAATATGGGCCCAAGCTCATTGATTTGTTGTCTGAGTATGCACTGCGGCAGCAGGGTGGGGCCAAAGCTAGGCAGTCTGGCTCCGAAGCGACTCAGGGTCCTGCATCTTAGGCGTAGTAAACGTAGGCTAGTTTGTAGTCTGTTTTTGTTGTAAATAGCTTGAAGAACACCATCCTTGTGCCACGTAGTGGCTGTATATATTTAATGAATTCCTCTGAGTTGTGCTCCATCCTTGGCTAAATGTTTGTGTTCCTTTCTTTTGCTGCCGCTTTAGGTTCCTTCGAGTGCTGACCTTGTTGACGCCCCATCGGCAACGCCGTTGCGTCCATCCTTGGATGATTCCTTGCAGCTTACTTTCCTTCGGGATCGTGTGCGCAGTCTGGAGAGGGAATTGCTCGGGCTACGCGGTCATGCTGATGTTTGGAAGTCCAAGGCGGATCGTGGCGCAGCCAGAGAGGAGTACTTGATGGCGGAGTTGGTCCGGCTGTCCGAGCAGCTGCAATGTAAGTTGTTCTTTGGTCGAGCTGTAGCTCTGCTCTTTGGATGAGCCTGCTGGCCTTACTCTTATTTTGTCTGATTGCTGCAGGTGCAAATCTTGCTCCGAGGGAAGAAAAGGAGCGTGTCGCTGTTCGAGTTAATTGCTTGACTCAACAGGACATGGAGGCCGGCGACTTCTTCTGGATGGATCGTGATCGCGCCATGGCCCTGGCGACGGTGCAGGATCGTGTTCATCAAGTTTCGCGGGTGCTCCGCCAAGTACAGGCATCGCTTTCCTCGGTGTTGCACGTCATGTTCCCTTTGGATGCCGTGCCAACAAATCTTGCGGGTCTTCTGTCGAAATTTCAGAACGTAAGCAATGTCAAGGAGTTGGTGCGGCAGCAGCTTGTCGCAGGAGTGAAGGCTGCGTTGTCTCTTGTGAGGCTGCACCGGCCTGATGTGGATTTGGCTGCCGTGGCCGCTGGGCCACCTCTTCGCCCTGATGGTGGCGAGTGGGACATGCGTCCACATTACACGGCTGTGAGGCGGTATGCCAAACAGATTGTAGATTTGTTTGAGCAGCGTACCCAGGTTATTCTTCAACATAGGTTGTACCTGTAAAAAGAGAGAGATGTAAAATTTGTATATTTTGGCTGGGCGTGTTGTGCCCTTTGTTGTAAAGGTTTGTTTGTATGTGAGCACGCAGTGCTTTAATTGGATGCGTGTCCTTTTCGTTTGCCTGACGTTGTCAGCTATTCAGGTGTACATGTTTGGCCCTCAGTCGATGAAATCATGAGGTGGGGGGAGCCCCCGAGTACGTTTGTAGCATATAGTACAGTTGCAGAAAAATAGTGAACCGAAGTTTTGGGGCGAGGCACTTAGCTTTATTTATATCGTAATGGAGGAGATACATTGTTCGGCTGAGTAGCCTTGGCTGGAAGCCTTATTGAAAGTAAAAGAAGGGGGTTGGTTGCTACGGATAGAATCGTCGCAGGTGCGAGATATTCGATGGGTTGGAGTATGCGACTCCAGACTCCACGTGCTTGAGGCGATAGGCGCCACCTGGGATGACTTGGGTGATGACGTAGGGGCCTTCCCATGGCGACTCGAATTTATTCGGTCGCTTTTGCTTGAGTCGCAAGACGAGGTCTCCTTCGACGAAGGACCTTGGGCGCAGCCGGCGGCTGTGGTAGTTGCGGAGACTCTGCTGGTACACCGCTGATCGAGCTACTGCTATATCCCGTGCTTAGTCGAGTGTATCGACAGCGTCTTCGAGTGCAGCCGTGGATTCAGCTTCACTGTAGGCGACGACCCGTGGGGCCTGGTGGCGTACTTCGGCTGGTAGCACGGCTTCGGCTCCGTGTACCATGAAGAACGGTGTGTATCCGGTGGAGCTGTTAGGCGTAGTTCGTAAGCTCCACAGGACGGAGGGTAGCTCCTTCGTCCAATTTCCAGCTTTGTGTTCGCGTGAGCTCATGAGGCGCTTCTTGATGCCGGCTCCGATTAGGCCGTTGGCCTTTTCCACTTGCCCATTCGTTTGCGGGTGTGCCACTGAGGCATATGTGATGTTGATCCCAAGGCCTTCGCAGAAGTCCTGGAATTCTTCGGAGATGAAGTTTGATCCGTTGTCGGTGATGATGTTGTGTGGTACGCCGAACCTGTAGACAATAGACTCGAAGAACTTGACGGCAGTTTTGCCTTTCTGGTTGGTGACCGGCATGGCCTCGATCCACTTGGTGAATTTGTCGACTGCGACCAGGAGGAAGACTTGTCCTCCTTTCGAGGATTTTGGCAGTTTGCCGATCATGTCGAGGCCCCATTGAGCAAAAGGCCAAGCTATGGGTATGGGCCTGAGCTCAGACCCAGGTGCGTGCGGTTTGTCGGCGAACCGTTGGCATCCGTTGCATCTTCGGACGATGTCCTTTGTGTCGCTCATGGCCGTCGGCCAGTAGAATCCTGCTCGTAGAGCTTTAGCGAAAAGGGAGCGGCTGCATGCGTGGTGGCCGCAGATGCCTTCGTGGATGTCTTGGAGTATGTCCTTGCCGTCGTCGATGGTGACGCACCGTTGAAGTATACCCGTGATGCTGCGCTTGTACAGCTCGCCGTTGATGACGGTGAAGGCTTTTGACCGGCGAGATATGCGCCGGGCGTCTGTTGGGCTGTCAGGCAATTATCCAGTTATCAAGAACTGGAGGTATGGTCGTGTCCAAGCTTCTTCGACTGCCATGACCTGCATTAGGTTGACCGTGGCTACCTCTGTGTCCAGCTTTTTGGGTCCTTCGTGTCCTTCGGGTAGCGTAGCTCCCGAGTGCTCTGCTTCTTCGGGTGATCCCTTGGGGAATTTTCGTTTGATGGATGGCACGCAGATTTGTTCGAGGAACACACCTGGTGGCACCTTTGCGCAAGTGGAGCCGATGTTGGCGAGTCTATCGGCTTCCTCGTTGCTCTCTCTTCCAACGTGCCGAAGTTCGCAGCCGTCGAATTCTCCTTCGAGTGCGTTGTAGAGCGCGCGATACGCGATCATGTTTTCGGCGTGCGCGTCACACTCATTCATCGTCTGCTGGACGACGAGGTTGGAGTCACCGTAGATGACCAGGCGCGTTGCGCCGCATATCTTTGCCATCCTCATGCCATGGATGAGGGCTTCGTATTCGGCTTCATTGTTGGAGGCTCTGAATTTCATCCGAAGAACATACTTCATCTTGTCACCCTGTGGGGAGGTCAGTATGACCCCTGCCCCTGCTCTGGCTTCACGCTTGGAGCCGTCGAAATGCATTGTCCAGGACTGCGACATGTCTGGGGTGTCTGGCAGCTGTAGCTCCATCCAGTGTACCAGGAAGTCCGGAAGGACTTGAGATTTGATTGTGTGTCGCTTCTCGTAGACGATGTCCAAGGGTGATCGTTCGATGCCCCACAGGGCTACCCGTCCTGTGGCCTCTGGATTATTCAGTATGCTGTTTAGGGGTGCTTCGTTTACGACCATCACTTGGTGCTCCTGGAAGTAATGGATCAGCCGTCGAGCCGTCATGAATACGCCGTAGGCTAGCTTCTAGTAGTGAGGGTACCTCTGCTTTGTTGGTGTCAGTACCTCGCTGAGGTAGTAAATTGGGCGCTGGACCCCGTGGGTCTTGCCTTCTTCGGGTCGTTCGACCACGAGTACGGTGCTGACCACCTGATGTGTGGCTGCTATGTACAGCAGCAGGGGCTCGCGCTCCTTTGGCGTGACCAAAACGGGCGTGGTGGAGAGGAGCCGCTTGAGGCTTTCGAATGCGTCGTTGGCTTCTGGCGTCCACTCGAACTTGTCTGCTTTACGCAGCAGCTGGTAGAATGGTAGGGCCTTCTCGCCCATACGGCTTATGAACCTGCTTAGTGCCGCTACTCGTCCTGCGAGCTGCTGGACGCCCTTGAGGTTTTTCGGCTTCTCCATCGTCATGATGGCTTTGATTTTCTTCGGGTTCGCCTCGATCCCTCGTTGAGAGATGAAGTACCCGAGCAGCTGGCCTGATGGGACGCCGAAGGCGCACTTTTCGGGATTGAGCTTGATCCTATAGCGATCAAGGTTGTTGAACGTCTCGCGGAGCTCGTCGATAAGTGTACCTGCCTCCCTGGTTTTTATTACTATGTTGTCGACATAAACTTGGACGTTGCGACCAATCTGGTCCTTGAGGCAGGCCTGCATGCATCGCTGGCATGGGCGGATGCAAGGCAAGCCAAGGGGGTGCACAGGACACCCCTAGAAAAACATTTCTTTGTAAACTAGCATCTTTTTACCTCATGTGCATCCCCTAAAAATATGTTTTATTTGTTATGGCACCCTTAGTGCATCCTGATCTCAAATGCTCTAACTCCGCCACTGATCGCTGGTACGTGGCACCCGCGTTTTTTAGCCCGAAGGGCATTGTGTTGTAACAGAATACTCCAAACAGTGTAATAAACGCCGTTTTCTCCTGATCTTCGACCTTGAGCCGAATCTGGTTATAGCCTGAGTAGGCGTCGAGGAAGGAGAGTTTCTCGCAACCTGCAGTCGAATCGATAATCTGGTCGATCCGTGGAAGAGGGAAGTGGTCCTTTGGGCAGTGCTTATTTAGTGATGTGAAGTCCACGCACATCCGTAGGATGTCCGTGTCCTTCTTCGGGACCATTACTGTGTTTGCAAGCCACTCGCTTTCTTTGATTTTCCTGATGAAGTCTGCAGCGAGTAGTCTATTGATTTCTTTGCCGATGGCTTCGGCTCGTGGCTCCGACAATCTTCGGACGGACTGCTTGACTGGCTTGGTGTCTGGAAAGACATTGAGTGCGTGCTCGGCGAATTCCCTGGGAACTCCTGGCATGTTCGCATGACACCAGGCGAAGATTTCCCAGTGCTCACGGAGGAATTTGACGAGCGCGCCTTCCTATGAGGTGCTGAGGTCATTGGCGATCAAGGCCGTTTTGGAGGCATCTGTCGGATGGACATGTACTTTCTTGGTGTTGACGGTGGAGTCGAAGGACATGTCAGGTGCGTTCTGCCTTGTGACTGGGGGTAGCCCATTGTCCGTCACCTCGCGGAGCCTTACAAGCTCATCTTGCATGCCGAAAGACTGGGAGATTTTGTTGAAATCCCTGTCGCATTGGTCCGATCGGGTGAAGCTCCCATGGACTGTGATGACGCCCCTTGGTCCTGGCATCTTGAGTAGTAGGTATACGTAGTGTGGGACGGCCAGGAACCTTGCGAATGCTACACGCCCCAGGATGGCGTGGTATTGTGACGGACAGTCCACCACTTCGAATTCGAGTCGCTCCTGCCGAAAGTTGTCCGGCTTTCCGAAGATGACTTCGAGTCCTATTTTGCCCAGGGGGAATATGCCCTTTCCTGGTATAATGCCGTGGAACGTTGTGTCTGATTGTTCCAGGCTGCATTGCGGGATCCGCATAGCTGCTAGGGTGCTTGCGAACATTAAGTTGATGCCGCTGCCGCCGTCCATGAAGACACGACTCATCTCGAAGCCTCCGATCTGCACCTCCAGCACCAGGGCAGCATGACCTGGGCGAGGGATCTGGCAAGGGTGATCCGCGCGAGTGAACGTGATGCAGGACTCCGATCCGCTGAGGTACTCAGGGATTACAGGCAGAGTTGCCACGGCCAAGTTGATTTGTCGGGTGATTTTCTTCTGCACCCTGTTTGTGGGGTGTCCCTTGTGGATCATATTTAGTGCTCCCTTTGGTGGGGGGTATACGACCCCGGCGTTGTTTTGTGCTGGTGCGACTGGTTGGTTTGGGCCTCCAATAGGTGGCGGAGGAGGAGCTCCGTGTGCTATTTCTCCTGGCGCGGGTGCGTTTCCGAATGCAGGGATTAGGGCTTGTTGCCTCATCTGCGCCATGCTTTCGCTGAGTTTCTGGAACTCGCGGCAGTCCTTGAGCATGTGACTGGCTTTCTTTTTGCCATCTTGTTTGTCGATGTAGAAGTGGATGGTGCATGGACCCGAAAGTTTTCGAATGCTGAGGGTCTGTTGTCGCGATCGCGGCGTTGCCATGATTGTGCTGATCGCCCGTTGTCACGGAGATTTCCTCCGCGGTAACCTCCGTTGTTGCGGCTGTTGTCGTTGCAGCAGTCGGCGTAGTCGGCCGCGACCATGTCGGGTCCGTCGCGGTCTTCGTAGACACGCGATCTCCGCTTGCTGCGACGTTCTCGCCTTCGGTTGTAGTCGTCCTCTTCATCTGATTGCGCTTGCTGGATGCAATCTTCGCCGTCTGCCCAACTGTTGGCAATTTACATGACGTGGTCGAGTGTTTTGGGCTTGACACGCCCAAGTTCTTCCTTGAAATCTTGGTGTTTGACGCCGTCTCTGAAGGCGTCAATGTCCCTCTCCTCGGAGATATGCGCTGCAGAGTTCTTGGTGGTAGACCAGCGTAATATGTACGAGCGAATAGATTCCCCCGTTCTCTGAGTGTAGGCTCGCAACTCTTCGATTGAGGCGGGCCTCTTGCTGGTGCCCTTGAAATTTCGGATGAAGCTGTAAGCTAGCTCCTCCCAACTTCGGATGGATCCTGATGATAGGCTGCTGAGCCAGACCCGCGCCGCGCCTGTCAGCTGCAGCTGGAGGCATTGCATGGCGGTTTCTTTGTTACCGCCTGTAGCTTGACGGATGACAGATGATCGCTGAGCCAGGATTTTGGATCTTGCGTGCCGTTGAACTTCGGAGTATCCGAAGGAAGCTTGAAATTGTGTGGCATCTATGTTCGCCGAACAGATCTGCTGAAGCATCGAGCTCCACAGATTTCTCCTTCATCTTCGTCCATCTCGGACTCAGACAAGCATGCGCGTTTTGCTTGCGCTTTGTCGATTTTGCGCTGTGTAAGCGCGTCCCTGGCGTCGTAGTCGCGTTTGTGGCGATGTGAGCTCTTCTTCCTTCGAGGAAGGTCGTGCTCCTCCTCCTCTTCGGATGAAGGGGTGGGGCTACGGTCGCGCCTGACCGGAGCTTTCTTCTTCGGCTCCGTAGGAGTGTCTTCGTGGAGCGCAGCTCCGACGAGTCCGAGTCCGGTGAGTGCGGACTTATGCATGGCTCTTTTTGGGTCCCCCTCCGGAGGTTGGTGGGCCGCGAGATACGCAGTGGCTGCCAGGATCGCAGCTTGTGGTGTCTTCGGGATGATGTTGCCGTCGGCATCCATATCCATGAACGACGTGTGAAGAGTTCGGGTCACATCACGGTGTTCCTTGGGATCCATGTTCTCCACCCGCGAGCGATGCTCGTTTCCTTGATTTCCATTCATGCTAGAGCCGGGTGCCATGGCGGAGAGCGCAGCTCGTCGCGCACTGGACTCGGAGGATGCTTGCGTTTATCGAGCGTCTCCTGCATCTTGACTTGCTTCTTGTGCTCCTCGATGAGGAGGTAGTGGTACGCCATCAGTAGGTCGCGTGGTGAATCCACGGGCAGGACTATGTCGCCTGCGACGGCACGGCATGCCTGGACCCATCCTTCTTTGCTAAGTTGGATGACGTGGCCGTTGTTTTCCCCTTCGGGTGGGGGGATTGGCTTCTTCTGTTCCCGCCGTTTCCGCCGTTTCCGTCCTGCGGGTTGGGGTTCGTGTTGGGCGGCGGGTTAGGTGTTTGTTGATCCTGGATGACCGCGGCGCATAGGTAGCGCTCGTAGATCGGTTTGTTGCTACCGCAGCTTTCAGATCCGGAACCGTAGGTCCCTTCATCCGAAGGTGGATCGCACAGATTGGAGTTGCAGCTGCTGCTGATGTAGAACTCATCTGTCGATGGTGACGTGCGTAGCACGGGGTGTGGAGCCCACGAGGCGGGCCTGATTGATGGTACGGGCACCCGCTCAGGAAGGCGGAGGGTGCCAGTTTGTCCCACCTAGAAGCAGAAGCTCCCGAACAAAATTTCGAGTCCGTCGCCTACGGGCTCAAAATCTTTCATGGTGGCCGGTGAGTGGGCGGTGAAGTCGAAAGTCCCGAAGAGAAGGTGATTCTCCGTCGCCGCGGAGTTGTAGATCGGTCGGGTCGGAACCGTCACGATCGCACAATCAGCATCCCCGATTCCCACAGACGGCGCCAATTGACGAGGTTTAATCTCATCAATGCCCATTGTTATGGACTTGGGTTTTGGAGAAGATGGGGATGCTGGAGATCGTGGCACGGTTAACAGACAAGCAACCAGGGGACACGAGATTTACCCAGGTTCAGGCCCCCGGAGGGAAAACCCTACTCCTGCTTGTCTGCTCTTGATTACGGCGGAATCAAAAGTTACAGGGTGCGCAGATTGGATCTGGCGTGGAGGTGTGTGCGAAAGTATGAGTCGACCGATCTAGGACGTGCCCTCCTGGCCTTTATATAGACTTAGGCAGGTCCCGGGTATAGTCCTGGTCGGTTACAAGTTCTAGGGTTTTACCCCTTTGAATTTCCTATCTAGGCTAGTCTTGCTCTCCAAGGATCCGAAGGCGTCATGGGCCTTGGCCACCCAAAAATCGTCGTGGGCCAGCGTATATCTGCTGCGGGCCTTCCTTGGGCTGGACCAGGTATGCTGAAGTTACGTACCCGTAGGGTATAATCATGTCATCTTGCCCCTCATAGAGTAGCAAGTAGATGCATAGGACACCTTCAAAGTTCATAAGAGTGACTAGATACAAATATCACAATAACAAGCAATATCACAATATGCATCAATCAATAAGTTTTGGGACACTGCACATAGAATGGCAACTATGCTATATTAATGGTGCCTAAAGGTAGAAGGTGGAGACTCAATATAATAGTGTAAGAAAGGCCCTTCATAAAGGGAAACAGGGATTTCAAGTTTCAAAAAGAGCTTCCAAAAATTATGGTACTTGTTAGCTTTCAGCCCTCATTGCCCCTATCATAAGCATCTTGATGTGATTAAGGTTAAAGTGAACAAACTATGGAGTATATGCTTGACAAAGTATAAGTCGACAATCTCATGTCCCTTGAATATGAGGGCCACACCTCATGCTACTCAACTTCAGTCACCTGTAAGTTCTTGTCATAGTAAGTACATGTGTATCATAGAGAACCGCTAACCGGGTACCCCTTCCACATGGTACAGGAGCTATCCCATAACCAAAATGGAAAGGCAAGAAGACAATGAGCATCTCAGCGATCTTTTTATTTACTACGTGCATAGCTTTTTATTGAGGATGCTTCACAGAATGCTCATTATGGTGATGCTACAAGTTTCCACCATGATTAGGCATGGCTTAGGCTAGCGGCCCAGGCATTTCTCTAACACAAAATACATAAATCCATGAACTTACAATCTCCCTCTCTATTTCACACCGGTGATATCCATAGACAAAAGAGCATGATATCAATTGTGTACAAAGTACAAGTGCAATGTTGAAAACGTTCCTCGTGACAACACGGTTCTACTAATTCCAACGTATAAGTGCAATCATATACAACTTAGATGACACAATGGTTCAAGTTTATTAAGGTCAAAGAATATAAAGTGTGCCATCAAGTTTGTGAGGGCTTTAATCACTAAGTTTTCACATAACTAAATAATTTTTAATTGAAAGATAGCTGAAAACAAGAATATAATTGGAATGGTGTAACACACCATGCATAGGAATTTATAATGGACACTTTGGTTGGAAAAAATTGGTTTTGGGGAGTTGGAAGCATGAATAGAGCTTACTCATACAAGTGGAGGCTAGAGAGTAATAATGGCCATAATCATGTAGAGCGACAAAACATTACTAATCAAAGCATAGAGTGGTACTACAAGTCAAGGACTAAATGACCATAGAGGCTATGGTGACTTGTTCATAGTCATAACATGGTGTGAGCATGTGCCAAGTCAACCCAAATAAAGCATCAAAGGAGAATACCACAATACTATGCTTTTGCATGCTGAAACAACGCATAATACTTTCAAGGCACACTAAGCAATCCCAATTGTTTGGAACAATACATGCTACAACAATAATCACTAAGCATAAGGTCAAAACAACACCTAGCATGTCATGCTAAAGTCTAAGTCACAGTCAATGCAAGCTCCTCTTGCACTTTCAAGCAAGAACTTTCTACTCCTTTCCAACACACAGGCAACTTATTTGAAACAACACAGCGAGAACGAGGGTCCAAACTACTTTATTCAAGGAAACTAAACAAACTAAGCAAAGCAAATGAAAACTAAGACGCTCCAAGAACAACACAATAGTGCATGAAACAATAAAAATGAAGTGTCTAGAAAGACCTGAGCTTTTTATTGATGAAAAGGGGATTCCTTGGGCATCCCCAAGCTTTGACGCTTGTACCTCTTGGATATTTATTGGGGTGACATCGGGGTGGCATGCCAAAGCTTAAGCTTTTGTCCATTCTTCATCTCATTACATCATTCTTTCTCTACACCTGGAATTTTTTCTTCATACAAAACTTCACACAATCTTCATTAGCAACATTAGTGTATTCAAGAAATAATAGACCTTTGGGTTTAGCTTTGGAACAGAAAAACTTTTCACTAAAAACACAAGGTACTGTAACAACTCCTTCAAAAAGCTCAATTTACCAAAAGAGAACTCAAAAAGGAATCAATATGAAGCAAATGCAAATAATGGCAGAA
Organism: Avena atlantica; assembly: GCA_910589765.1. Taxonomy (NCBI): domain Eukaryota; kingdom Viridiplantae; phylum Streptophyta; class Magnoliopsida; order Poales; family Poaceae; genus Avena; species Avena atlantica. The sequence goes on from OU342736.1 coordinate 443,999,734, forward strand.
ATCTGTCAAAACAGACCAACAGGTAGAAACTGTTTTTTTTCGAAAATCTTATGTTGCTCAAATCAAAAAGTGTTGAACTAACAAAAGTTATCTAACATACTAGGGGATTTATTCATACATTTTCAGCTCAATCCGACTTACAGAGGCTTCTCACGAATTTTTATGGTGGAGGATAGAAATCTGTTTCGGGACAACAACTCCCCAAATCTTACTTCCCTACCATTAGAGGTCATTCTTGGCACAAAAAGCAAAGAAAAAGGATAAGGAGAGGTCATTACTTAAGTAATAACTTCCAAGACTCAAGGAAACTCTTGGGTTATCTCCCAACAAGTACTTTTCTTTAACGCCTTTAAGTTAGGCACAAGAAGCAAGAAATCAAGTATTTTCAAATGAGAAAGCATTAACACCAAACCTTGATTTCAAAGGAGGAGCAAAAAACAACTTCTATCTCCTCATAGGGAAGTGTTCAATATCTTTCTTGAATGGAAATTGATATTTAATTGTGCCTTCTTTCATATCAATAATGGCACCAACAGTTCTAAGAAAATGTCTTCCCAAAATAATAGGACAAGAAGCATTGTATTCAACATCCAAAACATAGAAATCAACAGGGACATAAGCATTGTTAACCGTGATGAGAACATCATTAATACTCCCCATTAGTTTCTTCTTAGCATTATCATCAAGTGGAACATCCAAATAACAATCTTCCAAAGGTGGCAAATCAAGCATTTCATAAATCTTCCTAGGCATAATAGAGACACTAGAACCAAGATCACATGAAGCTTTGAGATCAAAGTCATTCACTTGCATATTAATAATGGGTTCCCAACTATCTTCTACTTTCCTAGGAATAGAAGCTTTGTGTTTTAACTTCTCTTCCTTAATCTTAACAAGAGCATCTGTAATGTGTTTGGTGAAAGCAACATGCATATCACTAGCATCAGGCCTTCTAGCAAGTTTTTGCAGGAACAAAATCACTTCAGAAATACTGCAACCATCTATATCAAAATCAAACTTAGCATCACTAGTAGTAGACTCATTAGGCTTAGGCGTTGTAAGAGGAGGAATAGGGACTTCTTGTGGTTTAGTGGTATCCATTCTAGTGATGGTGCACGCACTATTGTTTCTATCAATTTCAGCTTGCTTTCCCACTTAGCATGAAGTTGGGCTAACAGTCTAACATTTTCATCAATAGTAACTTGTATGGCATGAGTAGAAGCAAAGGCACTTTCCATGGTTTCAGGTTTAGCAGCCATTTTGTTAATCAAGGAGGACTGTGCTTCAGACAAAGAGGAAATATTTTTCTTAGCACTTAAATTATTTGACTGTAAACTAGGAATTTCTCTATTCAGATTCTCAAGCTGATGACTAATGTTTTTCAAGATAACAGATTGTTCTTCCATAGTTTTAGTGAATATCTTGTTTTGCTTATATTGCATCTGCATAAAGTTTTTAGTGGATCTTTCAACTTCTAGAATCCTGTCTTCACTAGGCATTCCAGATCTACCATGGTAAGCATTTCCATTATTAGGAGGATAAGTCCTATAGTTATTACCATAATTATTGTTGCCAAAATTATTGTTTCTAATGAAGTTCACATCAACTTGCTCTTCTTGAGCAACCAAAGAGGCTAAGGGAACATTGTTTGGATCTAAAGGAGCTTTCCCATTAACAAGCATAGGCAGTATAACATCAATCTTATCACTCAAAGAGGAGGTTTCTTCAAAAGAATTTACCTTCTTACCATGTGGAGCTCTCTCAGTGTGACATTCAGAGTAATTAACCATCATATTATCAAGGAGTTTTGTTGCAGCACCCAAAGTGATGCCCATAAAGGTACCTCCAGCAGCTGAATCCAACAGGTTTCTTGAAGAGAAGTTCAAACCTGCATAAAAAGTCTGGATATTCATCCAAACAGTGAGTCCATGAGTGGGACAATTCTTAACCAACGATTTCATTCTTTCCCAAGATTGAGCAACATGTTCATAATCAAGTTGTTTAAATTTCATAATGTCACTTCTCATAGATATAATCTTAGCAGGAGGATAGTACTTTCCAATAAAAGCATCTTTGCACTTAGTCCAAGAATCAATACTATTTCTAGGCAAGGATAGCAACCATTCTTTAGCTTTCCATCTCAAGGAGAAAGGAAACAGCTTGAGCTTAATAATATCTCCATCTACATCCTTATACTTTTGCATCTCACAAAGTTCAACAAAGTTATTGAGATGGGCAGCAGCATCATCACAACTAGCACCAAAAAAATTCTCTCTCATCACAAGATTTAACAGAGCAGGCTTAATTTCATAAAAGGTAGCATCATGAGCAGGTGGAGCAATAGGAGTGCTAAGGAAATCGTTGTTGTTTGTGCTAGTGAAGTCACACAACTTGGTGTTCTCAGCAGAGTTCATTTTGGCAAAGTGAAGCAAGCCAAAAACAGCAGCAACGGCTAGAGCAGGAACTATTTTTTTGTGTGTTTTTTATAAGAGAAAGCAAACCAAACTAGACTATTTTTTTGGAGTTTTTGATAAAAATAGGCAAACAAAACCAAGCAAAAGAAACTAAGCAAACTAAAAGCAAAGAAAATAGAAAGGTTGAGGAGGACTCCCCTTGTGAAGACGTCCTTGGCCTCCCCGGCAACAACGCCAGAAAAAAGCCTTGATGAGTGCACCAGCACTTCGTTGGGAGACCCCATGCGGAAGGTATGATGCAGTACAACAGGCAAGTTTCCCTCGGTAAGAAACCAAGGTTATCGAACCAGTAGGAGGAAGGAAACGTCCCAAAGGTGCTACAAGGAACGTGGAGACCTACACAACACAAACTCAAGACTTTGCCCCAACTAACAGTGAGGTTGTCAATCTCACCGATTGTTGTAACAAAGGATTAACTATATGGTGTGGAAGGTGATGATGGTTTGCAACAAGTAAACAATAATAGTGGAATATGTATCAATGGTAAAGATTGGACCGGGGTCCATAGTTCACTAGAGGTGCTCTCCTTAGATAAACAACATGGAATGAAGGGTAAACAAATTACAACAGGGCAATTGACAGGAATTGAGCAAGGCATAGCAATGCAATACTAGACAAAAAGATCCTATGAGATTCGATTGGACAATACAATAATATACATAGACCGCCATCCAACTACATCTATGACTAGAAGTCCACCTTCAGGTTATCATCCGAACCCCCTCCAGTATTAAGTTGCAAGCAACAGACAACTGCTTTAAGCAAAGTGTGTAAGGTAAACAATCCACTTGTTTTATGAACAAGAGACCGTTGTTTTCTCCCTAGTGGCAACAACACATCTACAACCGAAAATATTTCTGTCACTTACCTTAGAAACTAGAGGCATGAACCCAATATCGAGCATAAATACCCCCTCTTGGAGTCACTAGCAACTACTTGGCCAAGATAGCTACTAACAACGGAGAGCATGCAAGATCACAAACAACATAAACATTATAGAATCAATAAGACAAAACTATTAATCAATCTGACATAGTAATCTCAATATCCATCAGATCCCCGCAAATACAACATGCATGATTACAAATAGATTAAATCTTGATCATGAATGGAGATCACAAGATCTATAAATGAAAGCACCAAGAGGAGATACAACCATCTAGCTACTACATGGACCCATAGTCCAAGGTGGAACTACTCATGCTTCATACCGGAGGCTGGCATGATGAAGAAGAAGGCATCCGGGATGATCTCCCCTCCGACAGTGTGTCGGTAAGAGCTTCAGATCCCTCCTGATCTAGGTACGATGGTGGCGGCGACTACAGACGATTTCGTGGAGTTTTTATCGGGTGCTTAGGGTTTCGGCATAGGGGGGACTTTATAGGCGAAGAGGCGAGACATGGGGGCCGCTAGGGGGGCCACACCCTGCCCAGGCGCGAGCCCACCTAGGCCGCGCCTGGGGGGAGTGTGGCCACCCTCTGGCGCCCCTCCGTCTCGTACTCCGGCTTCGTGTTGCCCACGGTAAAATATTGACTTTGGCTTTTATCCCGTCCAATTCCAAGAATATTGATTTTCTGCCTGTCTGGAACCAAAAATAGAAGAAAACATGCAACTGGCACTGTGGCAGCTTGTTAATAGGTTAGTTCTAGAAAAGATATAAAAACACCTCAAAGTGTAGACAAAGCAAAGCAAAGTAGATACTAAACAAGCATGGAGCATCAAAAATTGTAGATACGTTTCCGACATATCAACACTTGAGAGACTTTAATAGATAGCATGAGTGGGCAGCATTGGAAAACTCTATCTCTACTTACGATTGACAACTAACCGTGTTTAACTTTGCCTTACAAGGATCACAAGTTTACTTGCAAGTTAGATTTAACTTTGACATGGGGCATAGAAGTTTTTGACTAATCTCTAGTGGTTTGGAATAATATAACTGAGCTTATATTGCCTTGTATGATTATGTGCACTCTTGCTTTGAGCTTGCAGGAAAAACAAGAATACGGTGCATCGATCTTCAATGATAAGCAAGATCACATCCATTAAGTTATCGATCCCTTTTGCTCGAGGATGAACAAGATCTAGCTTGGGGAAGTTGATGGCTATGATAATATAACACTTTTTAGCTACATAAATTGTATCATTTGTCTATCATATCATGCTCCATCTAACTATTGCTATGCTTAATATGCATGATTACTTGTTTTCATTAAATTCAATATGAGCTATGCACATTTAGTAGTTTAGGTATAATTTTATCCCTCTTCCTTGTCTTTGACATGTGTGTAGGTGTTGATCATGATTATGGATAAAACAAAGGCAAAAGAAACAAAGAGATCATAGTATGGAGGAGCTACAGGACCAGACTTTTTTTCCAACTTCTCAAAATGAAGAACCAAAGCCATGCGGTTGTATCCCTCGTCTAGACGAATCCAACGAGCCCAAGAACGCCCAAAATGGAGTTCCTATGAAAAAATGGCGACCAAAACACTGCAGAACCCGCAGGTTCAACGACCAACTATACGGCCCGAAATAAAAATTCCCGCTATATAGTTTGGCCGTATAGTTGGTAAAACAGTCAAAAACGACGGGATTTCGCCCCCGGAAGCTCCAAAACCTTTCCTAAGTCAAATGACGGTATTGGGGGAACCCTAGGGCACCCCCAAGGCCTATATAAAGGAGGGAGGAGTCAAGAAACAAGGACACAATACCATAGCCCTCCAGGGGCGGAGCTCTGCCGCCGCCGCCACCCATCCAATCTCCATAGCGACGGAGCTCCGCCTCAACCACATCTCCAAGATCTATATATCCCTCAACACCATCACCATCAAGGCATCCAAGCAGGAAGAAGAGGAGGAGAAGGAAGCCATCACCACCACCACGCATCGATCTCTATCTCCATCTCTCCATCTCTCTCTCTCTCTCTCTCTCTCTCTCTCTCTCTCTCTCTCTCTCTCTCTCTCTCTCTCTCTCTCTCTCTCTTGTGTTTAGTAATTGTAAGATTGAACACGGTTGTGATATCATTATATATTTATACATGTTTTGCTATTCATCCATGTGTGAGTTATTGATTCAGTTCTAGGTTGAGGTATGATCTAGTGCGCTAAGTTAGAATTTTTTTTGATCTAAGATGAGTTTATGTGATCCTTTGGTCTGAAAGTGCCTTTTGCTTTGCGGTGACGCGCGAGAATCATGCATAGTGCACACAGAGTGACAACCCGGTAATCAATTGGGGAACATTTATTTGTCTGAGTAATCTCTTATAGATTACACATATATTTGTCCATCTAGTACTAGTGAGACCGATGCCTAGAAGCCCTCTCTCATTCCATTCAATCCTACAGCTACAATCTCTTTAATTCAGTTCATATTCATGTTTACTTTCCACCTTAGTTTATTTTGTTATTGTTAAAAATTATTTGTTACTAGATACTTTAAACCTCTCCCAATTATCAATGTTCTAGTAACTTATATAATATGCTATTTCTAAACCACGGTTTGGGTGCGAAACATGTTTGCATTGACAACGTGGCTGCGGGGTCGTGATGTTTCCATTCGTCGATCTCCTATCAGGACAAACTCTTAAATATTTGCTGCTACAGGTACCGCAATAACCCTATTGTTGGTGCAGGAATCCAGTCATCACAAAGTTCCTCCAAGAATTAGGGATCTTAGAAATTATGCATCCCGCGATAAATTTGCCTAGTAGATCACACTTAAGAAGCTCAAACTCCTTAGGGATGCATTGTACCTCATGAGATTGTTCTAATACATAACGGTTTTCAACCATTTTGTAATCGTGTAACTTCTCAATAATATACATCTCGCTTGCAACATCAATTGCGCCGAATTTAGATTCGAGCGCCTCCCATAAGTCCTTGACAACCCGCATATGTAAATATGTATCAACCAACTTATCTACGATCATGCTTAGAATGACTCCAACAAAGACGACGGTGGTCTCCCTGAACGCCTTCTCCTATTCAGGAGTAATCATTCCATTGGGAGTAACACCGGCGACCCATAACACATTCATCGCCGTGATCCATGAGGTGGTTTTGGTCTGTCAATGCTTAAAGTACGTTTCCGTAAACAGGGACGGTTTCAGTGCAGCGACAAAGCCTTGAATCGAAAATTGCCTATATAAATTAGGTTTTTGGATTGTTGAGAATCTAGGCAATATTTCAATTATATTAGTTCAGAAATAAATCATAAGCCAAACATCCACATACTGATATTTGGTAATGAAACCATGTAGTATTAGACTAATCGTAGAATTATCTACGAAAATTACTAATACTATGAACACAGAAATAAGTAAGAGAGGGATTAGCTTATTGTACCCTCCGGTAGGCCAATTGGCCGTAGCAGCAGCAGAGGCGGCCGCCTTGTCCGCCGCCTTCTTGGAAGCAGCAGCAGCCTGTTCGGCTTCGGTGGCCATGGTGATGACGAAGGCGTGGAAGTAGTGGATACGGTTGATCGAAAGCGAGCGGTCGCGTAAAAGTCACTCCCCAAAAACCTACTCGCCCCTCTCCCGTATAGGATCTCGAGACACGGGGTTTTAGAGGCCTGCTCTTCCGTCAGCTGTGTACGCGGTGGACGGAATGGGATCACCCGTAGCAGCAATAGTAGAGGAAACAAAATGTAGCAATCGCGCGTGGAGGCAATGATTATGTTCTATCACTGGAGAGGAGAGAACTCTCCAATAAATAGGCACATGCAGATATAAGAAGGTTCGACGAAAAGAAACGACCGTAATGAATGACTAGAAACGTCCGTACTTAATATCACTTAAGACAAAACATTTCAGCATGTATTCATTTAACGTTTCAGTTGCAACCGTTTGTATCCCGTTTCTGAGCGACAAAAAGAACACATCAGCTCAGCGAGTTTTCCGCAGCCCGCGGCGCGCGCGTCGTGACAAGACGTGGGCGGAGGAGGAGCGCGCGTGTGGAACGCCTCTCCTCACTTCACACTAAGTCATACTAGTGGGAGGAGAGCTCACCTTATATGTTGGTGAAAATCTCTCCCAACTAGCCATGTGGGACTAAACTCCCACCACTCCTCTTGCCATGAATGGGCCCTTAGGGATTTTCCTGAAATTGTTAGATGGGCCTAAAGCCCACCCTATATTTCAACAAGAATTTTTCCGTGATATATAGTTCACTACCAGCCTTCGAGACCCCAAATTTGGCCTCGAGCGCAGTCCACATGTCCTTTCCATTGTCATATGACATATAAGGTTAAACAATTTTGTCCCCAAGAACACTCAACAAAGCCACCTTAAAGATGGTACTCCCTCCGTCCAGAAATAACTTACTTGAGTTTGTCTAGATTTAAATATATCTAGAAACATTTTAGTGTATAGATACATTCGAATCTGGACAAACCCAAATCAGTTATTCCTAGGCAAATAGAGTATTGTTTTTATAAAAGTCTGCTTCATGAATAGGTGTGAGCTCTCCCTTTTAGGTCTACCAAAAATGGCACTATAGCATCTCATGGTTTGAAACCAGAAGAATGCTCCCACACACCACTTCTTATATTGCATACTCTAAAATTTGGTTGCCTCATAGCCGCAACAAAACCACTTGGAGTAAATTACCTATAATAAGATTTTTGGATTGTTGAAAATATGAGCAATTTTCCATATGAATTAATTCATAAATACAATATATAAAACATGACTAATAAAATTGAAATAAAAGTAATCATGTAATCTAACAGATAGATTGTAAGAAACAATTCTAAAGAAATTGTTAAGCATAATATATGAGGCATACCTTAAATAGTAGGAATGTGACGTGAACAAGATGATTGAAGAACACATATAATGAAGAAGAGGAACCGCTTGCGTTGATGTTGGCGGTGTTGCAAGCCATGTTGATGAAGAAGTGGTTGACGTTGAGGAAGAAGTCGTTGTCCGAGAAGAAGTTGTCGTCGTCCGTGATGAAACCAGTAGTCGCGCGGAGCGTTTCCCAAAAACCTTATCGTTCTTCTCCCGTACAGGACTCGAAACAGCGGGGTTCCAGAGGCCTACCATCTCAACTCGCGGTGCACGCTGCAGGCTGGGACAAGGAAGACTTGATGATCGCACGAAGCTCTAGAACTGGAGGCGCTGGTTGTTTTGGTCTACAGAGAGGAGGAGCGACCTCTCTCGTTGAGCAACCTCCACTAAGTTTGGATCAATTAGCCACTCGCCCTCCACTAAGTTCGTATTAAAAATCCACTCGCGTGAACTGCTCAGTTTTCAGTCATGTGCGACAAAAAGAAACTTGGCTCGACGCGATTCCAGCAGCCCGCGTGGCGTTGCGGGGGGGGGGGGGGGGAGTAGGAGCGCGTGTAGATCTCTCTTCTTCTCATGTTTTTACAAGTTGTAGAGCAGTCTCTCTTGTGAGGAGGTCAAGCTATCTATTAGTTAGCAATGTAGGACTAAACATTTGAATCACCTCTTATCATGCATGAATGGATTAAATAGGCCTCTCGAACTTTAAAAATTAAGAAAGATTAATTTGAATGGGCCATTTAGGCAAAATTCCAAGAGATGAACAATGTCTTTTGGTATTGATGTAAAATATTTCCATTTTTTCTGTCTATTTTTTTTGAGCTGCCGTTGGATGTAGTGGCCATAAAAAACACTTAGCGAGGATATGTCTATGGGTCACCGCGGACGCACCGATTTGAACAGAGTCGGTATCTAAAATGGGGGACACAGACACACGGTTAGAGTTGTCCTTGATACACCGTCTTTTAAAATAGACCAAACAGGCACTGTCGTCATATCCCGGACACGTCGTATAGTCGTCCGGCAGGACTGTGATTATGCCCGTCAAAAAGAGAAAAAGAGAAGCAAAGATTAGCCAACGTATAGCGTGCGTGCGTCCGACCCACAGGATCCGCTCACCCACGGTTTCTCCAGAAAAGATCCTCAAAAGAAGGGCAGGGCGTCAGGCTTGGGAAAAACTACACGAGTCACGGGCTGACTGCCTGGTCACGCCTTTCGAGGTCACACAGTGCCACCATGGCGTCGCGTCGTCGCTTCCCTATTGCACGGCACGGCACGGCACGGCGCGGCACATATGCGGTCAGGTCCCGCCGCTGCGGCACAGCAGCCCGATTTGACTTGCCACGAACGAAAAGAAACTTCCTCTGCTGCGTTTTACCGCGCACACAGGATTACTCCTCGCAGTAAAGGTTCGAAAAAAAAGGATTATTACTCCTATCCTACTACTAGTAGTAAATAAAGAAATCCAGCCATCCTCTGCCGCGTTTTTACTACTCCTACCGCATCCCCAGCCACCCCCAGCGACCAACCAGAAATCGTGACCGAATCAAACCAGGACGACGACGAAGGCCGGGTATCGACGTATCGTACCCGTACGCGCCTTCCACGTGCTAGCTGTCCTCTGTTTCCCTCCCCCCCCCTCCCCCTCTCGCTCGCTCGCCCCGCGGAACACCTGATCTGCGCCAGCAGATTGAGCGATGGACATACATAGATAGATATAGGCATATCTACACGAATCAATCCACCGGATTGTATTTGGAAACAACGATATATCGAGTCCCCGAATCTGGATTCGCTCCCCTGATCGCGTTCCCGAGTCGCGGCTCGCTCTGCTCTGCAGCGGCGGCGGCCGGCGGCCATGGGGGCGATGGGCTTCCAGCGGACCGGGCCCTGGCCGCTCTTCGGGATCGAGGACGACGAGGAGGAGCAGGACGCGGGGGCCCTGCAGGAGGAGGGCGCGGATGGGGACTGGGGAGTCGAGCTGGAGAAGGAGAAGAGGGGCAGGAAGAGGAAGCCGCCGCGCTCGTCCGCGCCCTGCAAGCGCCGCCGCGCCGCGACGCCCTCGCTATCCTCGCCGGCGTCGTCCGGTTCCGGTTCCGCGTCCGCGTCCTCCTCCGGGGCGCTGGCCCCGTGGAACGCCGTGCCCAAGAGGCGGCGCAGCGGCGGAATCAAACAGGGGAGCAATACCAATAGCACGCCGAGCGGCGGCGCCGTCGTTGTGCCCGCAGAGACGGAGGAGGCGACGGCGAGCAGCGGCGCCGCCGCCGCCCGCCGAAAGAAGGCGAGGACGTCCTGTCACCAGTGCAAGACGGCCAAGGGGAAGATGCTCAAGTGCGGGCGATGCGGCCACAAGATCTACTGCACCTCCTGCGTCGAGAAACAGTACTGCCCTGTTCTCTCTCACCCTCGCTTGTCATGTCCGCTTATTAGCAAAGGAGTCGTCAGTGAGGATTGTGAATTTGCAGTTACCCGAAGCTATCGGTGGCCGAGGTTCGAGCCGAGTGCCCGTGCTGCCGCGGAGTCTGCAGCTGTCAGCACTGCATTGCTAAGGCCAAGCAGACTCAACCCAAGGTGATGCTCTTCTTCTGGCTTGTTGGGTTTTTTCCTGGTAAAAACAGCAGCAGTTCAGGTTCAGCATGATACCAAGACTTTAGACCTCTGACTTTCCTCCATAAGATGTCTTGCTTAAAAGACTTGTGCTCTGCTGTGCCAATGCTGCCACTTCTAGTATAAATTGCTGTTAGACTGTGACATGGAAGTCTATTCATGGAGCGTGTGGAGAGTTTCACATGCTTGCAGATTTGCGAAAGCATACTAGTTGGTCATTTTTTGTTCGACACATAGTGAGTTCTAAAATGTATGTATATTTCCCCTGTAGAGCCCAGTTTTGAGGAAGTGTAAGAGAGGTAGACCAGTTACAAAGAAAAAGAAGGCCGACTCTTCAGGTGTAAAGTCGGCCAGGGTTTGTAATGGGGTGGCACGGACCAAAGCAAATGGTCACCCCTTCGTAATATCTGATGGGATTAATGACCCATCTGCTGAAACTGAAATAAAACATGCTAGATATCTGTTGCACTACCTGATCCCTTGTTTGATGGAGCTCAACAAGGATCAGATGGTTGAGAGACAGATAGAGGCTAGTAATCGAGGTAAACTGGATTCTTCAGAACATGTGGACAATGAACACAGTTGTGACTTGCAACTAGTTCTTTGTACTTACCCTATTTTCATGCAAACAGGACTCAAATTGTCTGAAATGAATGTAGAACAGGCTGACTGCCGCAAGGATGAGAGGGTGTTCTGGTACTGACTACTCCATTCATTCAGCGTTGCTGTATTTTATTTCTGTTGTTATTTTAAACTTTACGGTTATGATACTTTTCTATTTGAACCAGTGACAATTGCAGAACTTCAATCTTTGATCTGCATAGAAGTTGTCCAAGCTGCTCATACGAATTATGCATTGCATGCTGTAAGGAGCTTCGCGAAAAGAATCTACAGGGCTCTGGTCGGGAAGAGCTGGTGTCTTATCCTAATAGAGGATTCGACTATATGCATGGTGGTGATCCATTGCCTGAGTTAATAAACTGCAAAGAAACAGACTTGTCCAGTTGCCAGCCTGAGACTACAAAGTGGGTTGCTTCTGGCGGGTTTATTCCTTGCCCTCCAACTGAACTTGGTGGTTGTGGTGAGCATGTTCTTAAGTTGAGGCAGATATTTCCAAAAGATTGGTTAAATAAGCTCGAAACGGATGCTTTGTGGTTGATAAAGAAGAAGTTAGAGCCTTCTAGTAGTGTAAGCGGATATACATGTGAATGTCCGAAGTGTACTAAAAATGAAAATTCAAAATGTGCTGCCACCAGAGAGAATTCAACAGATAACTACATATACTGTCCAAAATTGGATAGTGGGGAGGCGAATGATCTAACACACTTCCAGAGCCACTGGGTGAAAGGAGAGCCTGTTATTGTTCAAGGGGTACTACAGAAAATGCCACATTTGAGCTGGGAGCCACCACATATGTGGTCTGAAGTACATGGTGCTAGTACCAGCTCTGATATGAAAAATGTGAAGGCTATTGACTGTTTATCTTGCTGTGAGGTTAGTGAAATAGTGAAATATTTTCCATATCTAGACTTGAATGCTTTAGAGTGTATTTTTTCTTGTGAACCAATAAAAACAATTATGGTACTGTTAATTCCATATGTAAAAAAACATTGTGGTCTGTTAAACAAAATCTTTTTCTCCCAAGGGCATTTCACATTTGGTAACTCACCGTGTTGCCTACTTACCAAGTATCTACAGATTATAAGCATTCTATGCTTTCCAAGTGGTTTTAATGTGATTAGAATCCTAAATCTAGAATAAGGTCCTGGTGTCACTTAACATGGAGGAGTCCTTAACAGAAAATAATGCCCTGTGTCCAGTAGCATAGGGAACTCTTATGGTTAAAAAAGGTACTCTTGATTAACAGGAATAACTGACTAAGGTCTTGGTGTCCGTCCATTAATTCATTCACCATGACACCAAAAGTTTTTTGTCTCATCCATTCATTTGCTGGAAAGTGTATCCTGTCTTTGCTAATTGCAAGAATAACTCATATTATAGTTGTGTGAAATATGTAATTTAATGGTAAGTCTGATGTTTCTGATGTTCCAAGGAAACATAGATTCAGACAATTAATCTGTTTCACGCGGACTTGATCAGTAGAATTATTTTGTTTATCGTTTCTCATTACCTAGAAAGAAATTTCACGTTTTGTTTTTACATAATCCAGGTCAAGATATGCACACAGGATTTTTTCGATGGTTATTATGAAGGTCGGATGTATGACAATCAGTGGCCCGAAATGCTTAAATTGAAGGACTGGCCTACTTCAAATCATTTCGAAGAGCTTTTGCCATCGCATGGAATAAAATACATCAATTCTCTACCCTTTCAACCGTACACAAACTTGAAATCTGGCTCACTAAGTGTTTCCGCATTGCTTCCTGATGACATTCTAAAGATTGATATGGGCCCAAAGTCGTACATAGCTTATGGCTGTTCCCAGGAACTTGGCAGAGGAGATTCTGTTACGAAGCTTCATTGTGATATATCTGATGCAGTAAGTAAATAATTGTACTTCAGCAATTGAGAAGCACTCACACCAGTATGATTACCTTATCTTTCTGCACTTAGTTGTCAAGAGTCGTTTAAAAAAAAAAGTTTATCAGGAGCCCCTGTCTGTTTTCTTCTGTTGAAGTCTTCACCTTGGAAGCAATATTCCTATCTCTCCACCCTTGCATACCTTGAAGACTTATTTTCCTTGTAATATGGAACATTGGATTTTGCCGTACCAATAGAAGAGCCCTGATGGGTGCTAGTTCTACAGACAAAGTATTTGCATCTTGCTTGAACATTGTTCTCTGTAAGTAATATTATTTTGGCTATTGTTAGGTTAATGTCTTGATGCATACTGCAAAAGTTGCCCCTTCTGAAGAACAGCAAGATGCAATAAAAAGCTTGAAAGCAAGACATGAAGCACAGGACAAAAAGGATCGCCGTGGGAATTTTGCAATTGCTGGAAATGATAAATGTCATAAAAGCTGTGTGGATGCAAATTATATAGCCTCTCCTAACTACATCGATGATGATGATGAGGGAGGTGCTTTATGGGATATTTTCAGGAGGGAGGATGCTGAAAAACTGAAACTTTACCTCCGCAAACATTCCAAGGAATTTCGCCATATATATTGTTCTCCAGTTGAAAAGGTTGGTAATGGTGTAATTTGCACAACCTTGTACTTGTTTCCATCATGGTTAACCCTTGTCATCTTATGTTCGAATGCAGATATTTAACCCTGTGCATGATGAAACATTCTATCTAACCGAGGAGCATAAAAGGAAACTTAAAAAGGAGCATGGTGAGTTCTGTTTATTTGCTTTTGTAATATTTTGCCAGTTCTGTACAGCAATGGTTGCAGTGAGTGGTTTGTATTTACTTGAACCTTTGTTATGCCCTTTAAGGAATCGAGCCTTGGACATTTGTACAAAAACTTGGAGAGGCGGTTTTTATACCTGCTGGGTGCCCTCATCAAGTACGGAATCTCAAGGTAAATTGTCTCATTTTACTATTGCAGGGGAGAACTGGGAGAAAAGTATTCAAGTTTGACATATTATGTAACTGACTACTTTTTTATCGTCATCATTGCAGTCGTGCACGAAGATTGCTATAGATTTTGTATCACCGGAAAATGTGAAGGAGTGTCTCAAGTTAACTCAGGAATTTCGCATGCTCCCTAAGAACCACAGAGCAAAAGAAGATAAATTAGAGGTAACTCAGACCTTAAACATATGAAAGAGCTTTTCAATGCACCCTGTTTTAATAATCCTGCATGACATATGCATTCCCAGTGGCATTGACCTTAAACATATTAACTTGGAACTTGACATTATAGTAAAGATATTACAATGCAGATGATCTCCCGCATGCTATTTTCTCTTCTTTTACCAAGACCAGCTACAACATGGTAGGTACCGAACTTTTGATCGTAACAGAAGTTGTGTTTACTTCCTTTCAAGTAAGCACAGAATTACAAAAAATCAGCCATGTTACATCTTAAAGCAACCTCCTTTTGCCCACTGTTCGTCTTTCATCCTCACATCAACTTTTCCTCCCGTGTTTGTTGTCTTGACATGCCATCACTGATGTGACCCCACGCTACTGATCCATGCCTTCGATGTGCCGCTTCAGACACTTGTCACCGTCTCTTGGTGTCGTCACAGCCATGCACCTATTGTCCAGATCTTGAGGGGCCAGCACCCCTGACCCTTGCTAGTCCCTCCACTGTGACTGCCGTGACACCGTTCCTATATTCCAAGGCATCTTAGCGAAGCATGATTGTCATTGTTGGGACATCGCGCCACCCTGGCCATTCTCACTGCTGACATGACTTTGCACACTGGCAGTCGAATTTGTGCTGGCATCTCCAAGAAGGGGAGGGGGGCAAAGGAGACGGCAAGCCATCTTCTTTTTGCTGATGATGGTTTCTGAAGCATCTTCGTTTTGTTCTTTCTCCAATCTTCATTCCTTGCAAGCCTGGTTCATAAATTGATCATCCTCCAGTTCTCCTTTAGTTTCTCGGGCTAAGAGATCATCCCAAGTTAATTCTTCATTCTCTTTTCCATGTAAGCGAAAAACCTAACGTGACAACTTTAAGTGAAGTCTGACGTCCCAAGACTTCCACGTCAGCTTTGAAGCTGCTAAGGGCCACCAAACTCTGAAAAGGGTTTCTTTAACATGGAAAATGTTATGGAGCCCAAGCTCTGTGGAGCACTTTATTTTTAAAATTCGAAAATGATATTTTGAAGTTCAAAAAAAATCTGAAAAAGCATGTACATGTATACTTCAAACGTGCAATGTAATATATCAATCTAAAATACGTTCTATTCTCTGGGCTACAAAAATGAAAAAAAAAATTAAAAAATTTGAAGGTGCACTGTTGCATCCAGATGTATAAGTTTGTTTTGTGTAGCGTAGAATACAATATTATTTTGAAAAAGAGACGCTTGAATTATACATCATTGCTTATATGTATTTTTCCGAGAGACTTCGCACACTTATATATACATCATTGCCTATATGTGTATATTTTTACTTTTTTGAAACTTCAAAAACACGTAGGCACTCAGGCATGTACAATGCAACATGCTTTGGGAGGTGCTTACATTAATAAACCAATTGTTTGTTAAGCACTGGTGCTTACTTATACTAGTCAGATGAATGCCTACTAGGTACTCTACAAAAATAAGCACTACTCCCTATGTCCTCAAATAGGTGTACTTCTATGTTTGTCCTAAGTCAAATATTTTTAGATTTGACCAACTTTATTCAAAAAATAACACTCCCTCTGATCCATATTAATTGTTGCTGAAATGATGTATGTAGACAACATATATGAAATTAAATAGATATATTATGAAATTCTATTTTAGAACTGATTTGATGATACTAATTTAGTGTTATAAATGTTGCTCCGTCTTCTGATAGTGAGTCGAACTTCAAATATATTGACTTAGGACAAAGCTAAAAATACACTTGTGGAGTGCTTAAGAAAAGGCTTGATTTATTTTCCTAAGCACCCTGCATTGTATTGTATATTTTTCTTTGAACACAAGAAAGGCCTCGAAAGCCCCCGACCACTCTTATCCTCCCTCCGTTCCTAAATATAAGGTGTATAGTTTTTGGCACGGAAATTAAAGAACAAATATAAAGGCTAAGATACACAAGTTTTAGGCGAGATTACACCTCACTAATTGGAATGAGAAAATAGAGGAGCTTGCCTGGGATAAGGAAATGCAATCAAATCCCTAACATTATTATCCAAACGAGGGTTTCAATGCAATGCACCTTATATTTTGGATTTTTCCCCAAAAGACTATACATCTTACAATAAGACCCAAAGGAAACGGGAATTACAGAGCGGTCCTTGACATTTGCAAACAGCACCCTAGACATCTGATGGAGAAAGCAATCACGTCCAAAGCATCTCTGTCGCGAGTACTTCGCTGTCACCAGGAACTACATCACTTGGGGCACTTGGGGCGTCAGAACTTTCATGAAGGATCATGGATGTGTGAAGAAGAGATACTGCCTCCCTTCAGGCACACTCACCAGGAGGAAATTAAACGGCCGCCATTCAACCAAAAGAAGCAACTATGACTAGAAGACCACGCTCTAGTGAAGGCCATTGCAGTGGGCGGCACCGCCTCTAGTGAAGGCTGCCCTTATGATGTTAGCGTCCATTTAGGCTAACCCGGCACTCCACGTTCTGAGCGTTCATGCACTCACAGCCCAACATTCAGCGGAGAACCCACTTCATCCCAAAAGCCTAGACTATTGAGAGGAATGAATCTCTCTCTTATAACCTAGGTGTGGTCTCCTCTCGTAGACGAGATGTGACTAAACTAAGCAGCCTCCACCGGTCTTGTAGCAGCCCTAACATCCCATCCACCTGAGAAGCCCCTCAGGAAAGCATGGTGATGCTGGCTCTGATACGAGATGTTAGCATCCACTTAGGCTAACCTAGCACTCAGCCCACGTTCTAGACGTTCATGCGCTCACAACCCAACATTCAGCAGAGAGCCCACTCCATCCTAAAAACACTATTGGGAAAAAGAAATCTCTCACTTATAAGCTGAGCGTGGGCTGCTCCCATAGGCAAGATGAGACTAAACTAAGTAGCCTCCACCATTCCTGTAACAGCCCTAACATCCGACCACCACCATGGTCGGCGTAGTTTCCGAAGAAACGCAGGTGCTGATGAGCTCTCACGAACGTGATCTCAAGAACATCAGGGCGTAGATCTTCCATGAGAGATGATGGTACTGGACCAAGATGAAACCTCGACCGATGTCCTTCGGATCTTCCACCTGCAGCAGAGACTGCCCGCCGCAATTTTTTACCTCCGTTTCAGAAAAAAATGCTTGAGTTAATGGACAAGGCAATTTTTTTCCTCAGTTAAAAAAAGGTTTCTAAACGAGTTGCCACTTACAAACCTTATCTATATCCATCTTTCCTATGCATTTTGCATAATGGAGTCGATGACATCATTGCACCGGCGGCTGCGCCGGTCGGTGCCCTCTCCTGCAACGACAAGTTCTACAATAGGGAGGCCTATCACATACATATATAATGGGTGTGTTACAACTGGTACAATATACGTACACAAATACAAAAGCTATACACAGTCTAACCCCTCTCTCAATCTTAGCTACTTCCTAAAGAATCTAGAAGGGTAAGATTGCGTCTACAGGCCTCAAACTGTGGTAGAGGCAACGGCTTGGTGAAGATGTCTGCAAGTTGATCCTTAGAGGAGATGAACCTGATCTGTAGTTGCTTTTGTGACACACGTTCCTCGAGCACCATGGTGAACCTCAGGTCCAGCCTGCCGGACCAGGCAACGGCGGCGTCTCAGCGTCGTTCCCCTCTCGATAGTCTTCGAAGGTTCTTGTTCATCGGTCGGGGTGAAATCACCGCATGGCGGCCTGAGCTATCAACGACGACGCTCGAGGGTGTTGTTACCTCCTTGGAGGCGTTGGCATGACCCTAATCAGCCTTCCTCCTCCTGCACCATGGTGAACCTCAGGCCCAGCCTGCTTTTGTGACACACGTTCCTGCACAAAATGATAGTCAACTTCAATGTGTTTCGTTCGGGCATCCTTGCGTGATGATCTTCTCAAGCGACTACTTCACCATCTCCGGCCCGTCCCTGCGTCGATAGTCTTCGAAGGTTCTTGTTAATCGGTCGGGGTGAAATCCCCGCATGGCGGCCTGAGCTATCAACGACGACGCTCGAGGGTGTTGTTACCTCCTTGGAGGCGTTGGCATGACCCTAATCAGCCTTCCTCCTCGAGCACCATGGTGAACCTCAGGTCCAGCCTGCCGGACCAGACAGCGGCGGCGTCTCAGCGTCGTTCCCCTCTTAAGGGCGCTGCTTTAGCTGTAAATAGAGTGCTGCATGAAGTATTTGATGCGACAGCTAGAGGTTGAAGATGCGTCGCTTTGGCGTAGTGTGCCACACAGGACGCATAGGGTGCACAACATCTGCCAACATCAGGACTTGGTGCACAACATCTGCCAACATCAGGACTTCTTTGATAATTCACACCAGGCTAGCCGAGCCTTACCTCTCGTCTGCCGATCCTCTAAGCACATAGACATGGGTGCGAAGAGCGCTGCCTCTCACCTGTCGATCCTCTAGGCACATGGGTGCGAAGTACGTCTGGCAACAGTGATGCCGCCTGTTGCTCCAAGTCGCTGTCCTGTTGCTCCAAGTCTTGATGCCTTGCCCTTTTGGCTGGAGGGGCAAGGCCTAATTTCGTTGCGGTATGTATTCGAGGGCATCTCCTCCCCAACTTGTGGTCGGAGGGTCATGTGTGTGTCGTGTCCCTCTATGTCTGCCCTATACGTCTACCTATTCAATCAATGAAATTGAATGCAAACTCTTTTGCGTTTTCTTAGAAAAAAACATCATTTTACTTGGACTGCCCGACAACCTGACTTGCACCTTTTTCAAGATCTGGTAGGATTTATTGACCATCGGACTATGGGGCCATACGTGTCTCCACTTATATGGCTAGAAAAGGTTTAGCCGCACATAGGTGCCCGCGACATGGTTTGATATAGCACCCTCCTGTCTAAATATTTCTAACTTTGTTACAGAACTTTATTGAATTGTATGCATATCTGGCTAGTTCACCAAATTATCGAAACTGATAGAGAAGAGCGTGCAATATATTTCAACGCTCCTCCTCCACCAGGATTTAACATGAGATCGATGAAAGCACTACATGCACCAGCCAGCTCACCCAAAGGGTTAAGCTATGGACGACGGCCATGCATTTAGGTCGCGTTTGGTAGCCTACAGTTCCTCTAACAGTGTTGACGAAATCGGCCGGATTAGTTGCTTGCTTCCCCGCCATGTTCTGTGAGCACGTGTTGTAAAGCCGGCCTAGGGACAACGTTCAAATCGAGATCTGTGAGCACGTGTTGTAAAGCCTACCGGCCTAGGGACAAAGTTCAAATCGAGCGTTTCCGTAGAGCATCTCCAGATGGAGAGGGTGCACGTGCTCATGCAAAGGTTAGATTCTCTCTTCTCTCTAAACATGTTTGTCTTTGACCCTTGTAATTAGCATAAAATATGCTTCGAATCAAAGCAAGCTCTACATGAAAAAACTGTCCATCTACGATGGAGTTTCACTCTGACCATTGACACCGACTTTAGTGATTTATATCTTCTCAGATTCGTAGTCAAAGTTAAAGCTTTTTTTAGAAGAATTTTTTTAGATTCGTTGCACACAATCAACTGTACGGAATTTATTTTAAGAAGTAGCTAGACCTCGCTGCTCCCCACAACTTTCGTGTTGCAAGTTTTTTGTTTAGGTGGAGGTAGAGAAATTTATCTATAACATCCCAAGGTTGAAGATGAAGTTATCTTCTCCCTCCTCTCTTGAACAGGTTCTTAGCTGCTCGCTAAGCTTCGATCGTTAGCGGTCGAAGTGAGTGGCTGAGCAGTTGAGTCATCCTCTAGCAAGGTGGGTCCGAGCTCGTCCCCAACTTCATCAACGACCACGCCGCATCGATGTCATCCTCTAGCAAGGTGGGTCTAAGCTCGGCCCCAACTTCATCAACGACCACGTCGCATCGATGCCATCCTCTAGCAAGGTAGGTCCGAGCTCGGCCCCAACTTCATCAACTCTGCATCGATGCCAATGCCGGCTCCAAATGGGTCGGTGGTAGACTTGATGCATGTGAGCAGTCTTAGCGGTAACACGAAGAAGGCGGCCGGCAAGGTGTACCTCGGCTGTGACTAGTTCGAGGTGGCCTTCTTGTCTGTGGAGATCTTCGACCACACCCGGAAGAAGTGACTCTCGGCATGGAGACCACGCTCACACGTAGCATGGCGCATGTCGGTCAATACCTCCTCGTCGCAATCAAGGCGTGCAAGCTCGAGCTCTTCGTGTCCTCTCGAACCGCTCTTCATTCTGGCATAGCCGCATCAAGTGTCGCGCCGCCCTCAGTCGTTGGTATAGCCGCAACAGGTGTCGTGCCAACAGCAGCAACAGATTGCTACTAATGGTTGTTCAGGTGTGCATGTTATTGTGACAGCAAGTGCAGGCAACCAAACACCGAGCTTCCTTTTCTGTTCTAATACAAAAAGCTCCATACAGCTTACCAAACGAATTGCAAAAGGTGACATTTGCCCACCCTAGCAGCGCCCACCGAGAAGAAAATAGCGTGCAACCTACCGAAGTGCCGTCCGTCAATTCAACCAAAAGTTAAGCCGAAGAGACCCATTGATGGGACAATTGTGCTCGTGGTGTACTTTCTCCGTTCACTAATACAAGACTTTTTTTATGAGATATAACCTTTTAGATATTTTAAAGTGGACTAACATTAAAATGGGTGAATTTACTCACTAAAATTTGTCTACATGTGTTTAAAAAATGTTAGAATGTCATACGTTAGTAAATTGGAGGAAATATTATATATTCTAAAACGATTGAACTGATTCTTGTTGCCATGCTGTTTAATGGCATCTCACGGAGACACGGTCCAGCGGTACGATCCAAATGGACAGAAGGGCTGAGCTCCTTTGACTGCTATGCGACGGCTCCATATATTCAGCATAAATTAGACTGGAATCGCTATTTTTCAGTCCCACCCGCATCGGCCGCTGCTTACCGTGGGCCGGGCCGACCCAAAGGACCTAACGGATACCACATGCAAGGATTTTCTGTGTCTATACGGGGGATGTGGGTCTAAGACCGCAGAAGATTGTCCCGTATGCCATGTTTTCTATAGAGCGGATGGAGTCGCTGTATCTATTTTCGTTCCTATGCATCTAGTCATTCTACACACTGGCCTGGTTCTTATTCAATTTGCATTGACATGTGAACTGTTACTAACAATTTTACCTCTTGTTGGCTGCAGGTGAAGAAGATGATAATATATGGCGTTGACCATGCCGTGAAGATTCTCAAAGAGCATTGCCGTCGTACCCGATTGCTTACTGACATTGTTTCTAGGAGTTTCTGCAGGAGTAGAAAGAACTAAGATGACGACAAAATTGTACAATGTAGTGTATTAGTATGTTGCCAAAATCCCTTGGCACAGTAAACTGAGGAAAGGGTAGACTATACAAATGAGATGTAGAAACAGTTGGGCTCGACAAAGAATTAAAGATTTTTATAATGTGCATTATATATTCAGTGCCGTATTAGTTATGTCGCCATAAAAAGGGATACTACTACCTAGGGCGTAGCTAAGTTCGTGCGCAGCTGTATAGCGCAAACGCTCTAAACAAGTGAGGAATCTACCAACTTAGTTTCGAAAAAATATACTCCAAAGTAAGGGGGCACAATGTTGGCATATGCTACCGCGCACCTACTTTTAAACTACATCTACATTAATGAAGGTGATTGGCCTATAATGAAGTACTCCTAGTTAGCTTTGCCCAAACTATTTGAACCTAACAAAAGTAATCATATTTAAATACCTCTCAAAGTACAACCTCATGTTAACAAAAGAAAAAAAAAAGAACCCTATTTAGTTTTTCCCAAACTATTTTTTTGGACATATCTCATACAAACATGTAACTTCTTTTAACTATGAATACAATCTAACGTTATTATACTTCAAAGGATTTTGCACATACTTGACAAATTGGCAAAGTTACACTTTGTAGTCCAAAGCACCATTCAGTTGTACCCCATATGTACTCCATTCGTTCCAAACTATAGATGTTTTAGATATTTCAATATGGCCTAGCTACATATAGAAATGAGTGAACCTACACATTAAATGTAGTCTACATACATGTATTTTAGAAAAAGGCTAAAATGTATTATAATTTGGAACGGAGTAACAATTTAATGGTATTTTTTATAATATACATATTTTATTAGTAAAAAATTGTTGATCAAACTTAAATCTTAAGATTTGTGGGCACCACATATTTTATGATAGGAGTATCCGTCCACAAGAAGTAAATTCAATCCTGATGAGTCTAACTTATTTTTCTAATGTTAAGTCTTGCGAGTTATATTGTATTCTTCTAAGACATCTATATAATCCTAACATACAATCTAAGCTTATCACTCTTAATTCTAATTCAAATATTTGAATTTAAATTTCAATCATACCATGTTTGCAAAATCAAACTCTTCATTGAACATCTTATCAAACACATGTGTGATGTTAATTCTTGATTCCTAGTCATACATGTAGTGGCATAAAGCCACCTATGTTGTATTAAAAAACAATTAAGAGTTATCATACCTTGAAGAAGAGAGCACTATGAAACAATCCAAAGAGTTTGTGGCAATTTACATTATTCCCACGAGACTTGAAATGTTCTATTAGATCTCATACCTGAAAATATAAAAATTACATACTTTAGCTTATCAAGATGATTCAAAGAACTTAACAAACCATATCAACTACTCCCGCTATCCTGAATTACTTGTCGTGGTTTTGTCTAGATATGCCAACAATGACCTGGATTTTTTGGCCAGAATTAGGGTATGAGATGACGAAACGTTTCTTCAAAGACAAGTATAAAAGGTTTGGTAGTGCACCAAGATTTGATACACCACAAGCCTCACAAATAGAAGGATATCATCAAAAGAGAGATCACACCATACAAAACAAGACCTGCGTACGAGAGAAGCCTCGTCTCGCAATCTATTAAAAAGAGGGAAGCTCTTGGACTCGAACCTAGGGGAAGGAATGTGTGTCGCTACTAGCTAGGCGATACCCAGTTACGCCTATACCCAGT
Source organism: Avena atlantica (assembly GCA_910589765.1). Lineage (NCBI taxonomy): Eukaryota > Viridiplantae > Streptophyta > Magnoliopsida > Poales > Poaceae > Avena > Avena atlantica. The sequence continues at coordinate 444,023,319 of OU342736.1, forward strand.
TCCTAGAGCAATCACAACATGCTTACTCACAAGTCAGAACATCATAGATCTACAAATATGTCCAACTGAAGATGAGAGTAAAACACATGAGACTTCGACACAAGTTCTAGATCCAATCGAAAAAGAAGAAGAAAATGTTGATTATAACAGATCCAAGTCACTTATTTTAGGATGAAGGGAATAGATTTGGTGATAAAGTGCAAATTGGAGATCCATAAGAAAAACACACACAAGAAAAGTCCTAATTGTTCTCAATCTGATTACAAAATCCATGAAAGCAAGAACAAGGAGAAAGAGAAAAGGAGAAAACACCAAACACCTCCAAAGACTGCAAATTCGATGAAAGGAAAAACGAAGAATAGAAGAAAGAGGAGAGAAGGCGACGCAGATCGAGCCGAGGTCCAGCTCCAGATCGCAAAACGAAGAGGAAGGGACGGAGCACCTTCGGATTTATATAGGCCAGACTCCCGTCCTGTTAGGGAAGAAGATACGTAACGAATCGTGCCTTCCTTTGGAAATACCCGGACTACCCCTAGTCAGTTAGATCGCGCGACGTTTGAGGCGTCCTGTGAAATCACGCCACGTACCTGTGCGGCGTAAGGCTTCAGCGAGAAATCAGCACGCGCCAAGATCGTTAAAGGGCCGGTGGTATTTTTTCAAAATTTTCCGGGTCTTTCTGTTGACACGTGTCTATCTAAATTCCGTTTTTGTTACACTCAGACCCGTTTTTACTATATAATGTCTCGCTTTTGCTATACTGTAGCAGAAAATGGTTCGTCATAAAAATAGAGAAACAGACTAACCTCGCCGGAGAGTTCGTCGGAGACCTCGCCGGCGTGTAGCAAAAAAAATACTAATATAGCAAAACCGACTTCGCCAGAGATTCACCGGAAACTTTCGCCGCAGACCTCACTGAATACCGAGTAGCAAAACAATTGCTCTTTTGAAGCAAAATCAGAAAACAGATATAGCAAGATGATTATGCTAATGTAACAAAAGCCTGACTTCGCCGAAGACATCGTCGAAGCAAAAGCTGTAGCAAAAAATATGCTATTATAGCAGCGCCGCTCGCCGTATGTAGCAAAACCACAAGTCATATGTAGTAGATCCGGTCGCCGTGTGTAGCAATTTTTTTTAGCAAAATAGCAATTTCGTTGGAGACCTTATAATGAGAAAAAACTTGCAACCGTAGATGGAGAAGGGAGCGGCGGGGAGCGGTGGTCGCCGAGGTTGGTCTCCTGGCCACGCCCAGCTGAGGAGGGCGGCCCGGCCAACGCGCTCGTGCAGGGCGGCAGGATGGGGCTAGCACGGCGGCGCACAGCGAGGAAGAGACACGCACGGCCGTCCAGGTTGGCCTCCTAGCCGCACCCAACTGGGAAGGACGGTCCGGCCAACGGCTCACCGTGCAGGGCAGCAGGAAGCAGCTAGCAAGGCGGCGTATGGCGACAAAGCGGTGCGCGCTGTGTTAATGAAGGTAATCTCGTGCGGAATCTTATGGGGAAGAGAAAGAGATACGGGACCCACCCATAGGGCCACGATTTGGTGCGGGAGTAAGAGCAAGTATAATAAGCCTAGTCAGCAGGCTATAGTACTTGACACATCGTCAAAAGTACTAGTTGGAGGAGAGAGAAAGGAGAAAAGAAAGAAGAGCCGGCTCTTATGTTGTAGCCCGGCTATAGCACAAGAATAAAAAAAAAGCTTGTATGTAGCCTAAAGCCAATAGTATACATGCATTAAATAATTAAATATTAATTAATGTCTAGTTAAGAACCAATTAATAGCTTATCCATTATATATGTTGGCTATACGATGACTCTTAGATGACATGACATGTCCTTATAGCCAGCTGCTGGCTTTATTATTAACCTTGCTCTAAGACGACGCGAAACGCAGATGGGGGAGGAATCATTTTCCATCTTAAAGTGGATCAGGGATAAGAATCATTGTCTTCCCATCATGTTTTCTCTCCTAGTATTGAATTAAGTTCTAAAAAAAAAGTTCCACGTAGGCCTTGTCCATACAAAAAATTCTCGGGGCATGATAAAGATTTTTTGGTTTTATATTTTTTAATTAAAAAGTTTTATCTTTCACTCGTTGGCCGTTCTCAGGTTGGCCGTTCTCAGGCTTGGGAACGCCCCGAGTTTCCGCATTTAAATAAAATTTGGTAATTTTGAACGAATATAAGCGGTTATTATTAATTAATGATGAATACATATATATTATATAGAATTCAGGCGAATACCTGAATTTAAACTAGATTTAGACTAAATAATAACTAAAGAACTTAATAAAGCATGCCGCCGTGTCGCTGATGCCGATGCCGCTTCTATATGCCAAAGTTGTTGTAGAAGCAGCTAATTTTTTTAAAATAATATATTTTTAATCATTTCCAGAAATAATATACGAAATTGATCATTTTCAATTCTAGCGGCCTGTCTTTAATTCAAAAGACGACCGATACTAATCATCTATAAACAACGACTAGCCCCACGTCTTTTCAAAAGATGATTAGTGTCGGTCGTCTTCAAAAGACTGCCGGTCATCTTTTAAATTAAAGACCAACTGCTAGAATTGAAAATGATCAATCTCATGTATTATTTCTGGAAATGATTAAAACATGTATTATTTAAAAATATAGCGTAGAAGCAGGTCTACCCCGGGGTCGGCCTTGCCGTCGTCGTTGTTGTCGCTCGGCGGTTGCGGTGGAGGGAGCCGCCCTGGCCGTCGTCGCCGCACCTACAATGCTGATAGGAGGTGTCGGCCTCGTCTTCGTCGAGGACGACGAGCGGCGTGTCCTAGTAGGCGAGATCGCGGCCAACCTAGGCCTCGCGTTCGACTGCTCCTGCTGGCGCTGGACACGGCGCCTCTCCTCATCCTCCCAGTCTGCCCTGGACCAGGCGAGGGATGTCTGGTGATGCAGGTTCCGGCGGGGCATGACGTCACATAGGGATTGCTCCATCGCCATTCTCATGGCGAAGGCATCCTTGTCGACGGGCACCGCCCATTCCGCCTACTCCGGCTTCGGCTGGCGAAGCCGGATGTGGCATCCCGCAAAAACCACTACTAGAAAATCGTGTTGTTTTTGTGCATTGCATCATCATGACCGCATGCTCATGTCATCATGCCACATTGCATTTGAGCATCGTCATCATCTGGCATTTGCTTGCATAAAACTATTTTCGGAAAAACCTATTTCTGTTTTCTAAACGCCCCGTCTTTGTTCAAACGCAAAACCCGGGTCTCCGGATTATTTTGTTTGTCTGCTATCGGTTTGCAAAAAGCCCGGTTTTAATTAAACAAAATATTTAATTATTTTTAGGGGGCCGCCGAACCGGACCGATCTGACCCAGTTGACCACCCCCAGTACAAACAGCCTGTCTAATTCCTATTCCTACCTAAACCTAGTCTACCCACCAACCACAGCACGCCACCTCACCGTCCCTCCACCTCACCCTCAGCCCAGCCACCTCACCAATCCACAGCCCCCACCACACCCCTCTCTCTCTCACCTAGCCCCCACCTACCCCCTCTCCCTTACAACCTGGACCCACCCTGCTGGCCCACTCCCCACTTCCCCAACCGACCAGGCCCACCTGGGCGGGGCCCCACCGCCGCCTGGCCAACCCCCCCTCTATCTCTTCCCCCTGGGCCCGCCTGCCCGCTCCCTCTCTCTCCCTCAGCCCGTTCCCCCACCAACCCCGCTCCCCCGCCCTCGCTCTCCCTGGCGTCCGCAACCGCCAGCGCCTGCCGCCGACCCTGCGACCCCCTCTGCCAGCCCCCCTCTTAGCTCCTCCGGCCGCTGACCTCGCCGGTGCCGCTCTGTCGCCGGACCGCCACCGGCCGCTGCCGCGCCCTCCTCCCGCTCCCCTGGCCCTCCTCAAGCTCCGCCCAGCTGCCGCGCGACGCTGCCTCGCAGGCAACCGCCGCCGCCGCGTCCTCCGCGTCCACCCGACGCCTCGCCGTCCTCATCCCCTCCGGCACCGGCCCCGCCGCCCGAGCTGCGTCGCCTTCCCCTCCGACCGCCTCCTCGCCTCCGTCGACCGGCCGCCCTCCTCCTCTCGCCACGGCAGCCGCCGCTCGCCCCAGAGACGCCACCGCCCTCCACGACCTCGCCTCCGGCCAGCGCTCGCTCCTCCTGGCCGCGCGAGCCCGGCCCCGCCTCCAACCTCGAGCGCCGCCCGAGCCCTAGCTCCGCCAGTCACCGCCTCCGCCCTCAACCGCGACCCCTCCTCCGCCTCGAGCTCCGGCCTCCCCGCCGCCAGGCACCCCTCCTCTCCCCGTCTCTGCCCGCGAGCGCCGCCGAGCTCGCCTCTGTAGGCCGCCGCCCGTCCTCGACCGTGTCGCCCTGCCGCGCAAGCCCGGCAGCCATGGCCCCCTTGTCGCGCGACACCAGCGAGGCCCGGCCTCCTCGCCGATGCCTCGTCCTGGAGCCCCGCATCCGCCTCTGTCCGCTGCACTCGTTGCCAACGCTGGTTGTCGCATGTGCCAAGGCCACATCCTGATGTCCCACGACCATATGTTTCTATCTAGCAGGAGTACTACATCATCGTGTTGGTGTGACCCAACGCAGACGGTCAAGAGAATATGGAAATTGGATGTATGTGTTCTCGTGCTGTTGGAACATCGACATTGAACCAGGAGTAAGACGACCTCAAGGCCGAATAGAAGACACCGACTCGGACCATGCGAAGTTTGTGTGGTGGCGTTTGCAAAGCGGTATCCACAACCATAATGATCATGCTACAAAGATCGAACAATGTCAAGATCCCTGCCAACGGTAGAAGCCAGAACATCAAGATCTTCTTCATGGATCTGACAGCCGAGACCCTGAAGACCGATCCGAAGCGCTAGGACCTCCTTCTCGGAACCATCAAGTACTTCCTCTCGGGCGCCAGGACCCGAACCTGAAGAACGCCAAGATCGCCGACGCGGATACGCCAAGTTCTTCGCCCCGAATGCCAAGTCCGACCCGACCCGTGAACCCGACCAGATCTTCGCAACGACAAGATCGACACCGACCAGGGCGGATCCGATGTGCCCCCGACGCCGAACCAAGTTCTTCTTCGCGGAACACCAAGATCTACTCTGTTATCCGAGAACGATCCCGTCGAACCCTGAACCCTGAGACCGAACCCCGAACCCCCGGAACCAAGATCGTCGAACCCCAAAGTGTGACCCTATTTTCCGAGACCCCTATTTTATAAATGATATATCATTGTTGCATATTAAATTGTTCATATCTGCACACATATCATGTGGGTTTGGGGGCCCTATGCCGATTCACCTTATAATTAAATATGGGGCCCATATGCGGGCAAATCTAGTCTTATATTGGCCTCATTTAAATTGGTGTAGCGAACCGGTGCTATAATTTTGCCTTGTTAAAACAATATTTAAATTGCGGGATATCTAAATAACTTGAACCATTTAATTAATTGTCGGGACCCCGGTTCCGCTTAATATGACCTAATTGCATTGCACCTTTGCCATGTCATATACCATACATGCATCATGCCCGATCTTCTGCCATAGTATTAAATAGTGCATCCGGTGTTTATTCTAGTGTTTTGGTTCTTCGCGGATAAGGCCGTTGAGTTGATGCGAGTGTCGACCCGATCTTCGGATGAACCTTCGGCAATGTTTTCAGGCGAGCATCTTCCCCTTTCTACCTATCTTACTTTTATAGTATTTATTCCCTCCTGTTGATTTATTGCTATCTGTGTTGCATTGCTCTAGTTTCCGTACCCGTGATTCCCTTGCAGCCTTATATTGCCTTGGACACCTCCTATTACCGTTGTTTGGTAGGTAGTTGGACCTGCGCGTCGTAGTCGCTTGCTCAAGTGCTGTTGCGTGTCGTCAAGTACCATAGTTGTTGGAGCATTGCCGCATGTTGAATATTGGAGATGATCATGGCTTTATTTATCGTTCACTGTAATTACTGTTTAACAACTAAAATTGAAGTAGGTAAGCAGAGGCACAGGTGGGCAATAGATGTTATTTGGTTGTTAACCGTCCACTTGTGTCCCGTAGGACCCCGAGTACTTGATACCTGTTCCTTGAATATTCGCGCTATCCACATACGGGGGAATTATGGGACCCCCCTGAGCCAGAGCTTGATTCATTCTTATTTCTTGGGGCCACAAACTAGTTTGAGGTTTTATTTACGATCCTGTACTTATGCCATGCTTTACTGCTTTATTTACGATTGTGCGAGGAGCACCTGTACTTTTTAGGTAAGCGGAGTGTTTTCGCGGTATCGACAAGCCCAGTTTTGGGTTCCCAGTCGTTTACAACCATTGACGCAAACCTTGAGTCCATCTCGGAGTCAGCTAACTTCGTTGCGGGTGTACTCAATGGGGTGGCCCCTTGAAATATTTCTGAATCCTGTGATTGCTTTGTCGTGAAAGCCTCGTTGGGTTTTGATTTGGTTTTTCCGAGGTTGATCGAGTGTGTGTTGCTATTTGTGCACCCCTGCAGGGTAAAACTTTCTGAAAGCCGTGTTCGCGGTTATGGACGACTTGGAGCACAGTATCTCGATCATAGACAACTATAACTAAAGTAGTGCTATAAATTTGACTTTATAATGACTAGTAATCAGCTTCACTATAATGGAATGGCTAAATAAAACTGCCAACAATTGCTTGTTTGGGTTGTCGCTTGCGACAATTGTACCTGACTAGTAAGTATTGCAACTAAAACGGAATGGCTAACTAAAAGTACCAACAACTGCTGGGTTTTGGGATATCTCATGCTAATTGTATCTGACTAGTAAGTGTTGCAACTACAACGGAATGGTTAACTAAAATGGCCCACTGCTTATTTTATCAGGATGATTATCTACACCTGACTAGTAATTGCTGCAACGATAACTGAATAAATAAAACTGCCAACTGTGTGAGTTCCTCGGTTGACTTCCTCGTTTGGTCTCGAGGGGGAAACACCAGGATGGGTATGTTTGGTGGTAGCATCCGGTTGGTTCCGAATAGGTCCTTCTTATCCCTCTCTGATAGCCGACCGTTGTATCGAGTCTCTATAGGTTGGTTAGTGCACGTTGCCGCTTCAGTCCACCATACCTATGTAGGCGAGGACCGCCGAATTCTAGCCTCGCCGTGTACTGGCCTCAGTACTGACGCTCCTCTTTTTCCTTTGCCCTTTGTCGGCACCCCTTTTGTTTAAGCAGGTTTTGAGATCGACGTCGTTAGCAGGGTTACCCTTCCGGCTTGGCCTGGGCAGGGTTATGGACGCCATTGGTTATTCTTCAGGGCTCTTAGCCCCATTTGCATCTTGTCCGTAGTCGGACGCTGTATCATTTTCAAGGTGATTTGGATCTTTGTATTGTATATCTGAATTCTTGACTCATTGAGTCGCTATTATATATATCTGTTCTGTGGGTCCCATCGAGGACTGTTGTGTAATATTATTACTTCGTTCTCCACCCGCACGAAAGTGCCTGGTGGGCACCTTTGAATCGTTTCTATGCGGGTTTGGCGGGAATCGCTGAAACTTGCATAGGGTCGATTCTGAGGGTGTTACAGAGTGGTATCAGAGCTCAGCAGTTGCGATACCCCACAAGTCCAGCCTGTAGGATAACCTAGCTAACGGCCGAAGTAGAGTGTCAAAACTATTTTGCAAAATTGGTTGGGTAGTTCTGATTAGGTCTGATTTTACTCCTTACCCCTCTGCTGCTCTCCTCTCACCTTTGCGTGTTTTGAATCCGCTCTCGTCTCTTTCTTCGAGTCCAGGAATTCTCGGGGTTGGGTTTTTCGTTGTACCTTTAGGTTTCGCTTCCTCCTTTGGTAACGGTGTTGCTGCATCGGGTCTTCATGCTATCCGAGGAATCCTTCGTCTGGTGGACTTCTCTTTGTTCCTTCTTGTGCCTTCCGGTGTTTTCCGACGAGACGACATCATCTACGCCAGATCCGATGCAGAGTTTGCATCACTCCTTTGTTTCTGAACCTCGTTTGTCGAGAACTTTAGTCTAAATTCCGAGAGTTGGTTGCATAATCCGCCTATTCGTGTGCAGAGTAATGGTTTGGGTGCGCGATGGACTGATCACCATCCGACTACTCTTATCATTCGCTCTTGTACATCGAATCAGTGGATCCAGCAGTTTTACTCCGTCCACGAAAGCTAGAGGTGGCTTTATTTGTTGATACCTCTACCTTCGACCTTTTGTTCCCGAAGTGTTCTCTCGACGATCACGGACAACTACCTCTTGTTAGTGGTGTCGCGAGGATCTACACGAAGCGAGAAGATGCAGATCGCTGACCTTCCTTCTGGTACCATGAGACGGATCTCGAGGGCGAGATCCATTGTTAGTGGTGTCGAATTGTGGCATCCCGCAAAAACCAATACTAGAAAATCGCGTTGTTTTTGTGCATTGCATCATCATGACCGCATGCTCATGTCATCATGCCACATTGCATTTGAGCATCGTCATCATCTGGCATTTGCTTGCATAAAACTATTTTCGGAAAAACCTATTTCTGTTTTCTAAACGCCCCGTCTTTGTTCAAACGCAAAACCCGGGTCTCCGGATTATTTTGTTTGTCTGCTATCGGTTTGCAAAAAGCCCGGTTTTAATTAAACAAAATATTTAATTATTTTTAGGGGGCCGCCGAACCGGGCCGATCCGACCCAGTTGGCCACCCCCAGTACAAACAGCCTGTCTAATTCCTATTCCTACCTAAACCTAGTCTACCCACCAACCACAGCACGCCACCTCACCGTCCCTCCACCTCACCCTCAGCCCAGCCACCTCACCAATCCACAGCCCCCACCACACCCCTCTCTCTCTCACCTAGCCCCCACCTACCCCCTCTCCCTTACAACCTGGACCCACCCTGCTGGCCCACTCCCCACTTCCCCAACCGACCAGGCCCACCTGGGCAGGGCCCCACCGCCACCTGGCCAACCCCCCCTCTCTCTCTTCCCCCTGGGCCCGCCTGCCCGCTCCCTCTCTCTCCCTCAGCCCGTTCCCCCACCAACCCCGCTCCCCCGCCCTTGCTCTCCCTGGCGTCCGCAACCGCCAGCGCCTGCCGCCGACCCTGCGACCCCCTCTGCCAGCCCCCTCTTAGCTCCTCCGGCCGCTGACCTCGCCGGCGCCGCTCTGTCGCCGGACCGCCACCGGGCGCTGCCGCGCCCTCCTCCCTCTCCCCTCCCCTGGCCCTCCTCGAGCTCCGCCCGGCTGCCGCGCGACGCTGCCTCGCAGGCAACCGCCGCCGCCGCGTCCTCCGCGTCCACCCGACGCCTCGCCGTCCTCATCCCCTCCGGCACCGGCCCAGCCGCCCGAGCTGCGTCGCCTTCCCCTCCGACCGCCTCCTCGCCTCCGTCGACCGGCCGCCCTCCTCCTCTCGCCACGGCAGCCGCCGCTCGCCCCAGAGACGCCGCCGCCCTCCACGACCTCGCCTCCGGCCAGCGCTCGCTCCTCCTGGCCGTGCGAGCCCGGCCCCTCCTCCAACCTCGAGCGCCGCCCGAGCCCTAGCTCCGCCAGTCACCGCCTCTGCCCTCAACCGCGACCCCTCCTCCGCCTCGAGCTCCGGCCTCCCCGCCGCCAGGCACCCCTCCTCTCCCCGTCTCTGCCCGCGAGCGCCGCCGAGCTCGCCTCTGCAGGCCGCCGCCCGTCCTCGACCGCGTCGCCCTGCCGCGCATGCCCGGCAGCCATGGCCCCCTTGTCGCGCGACACCAGCGAGGCCCGGCCTCCTCGCCGATGCCTCGTCCTGGAGCCCCGCATCCGCCTCTGTCCGCTACACTCGTTGCCAACGCTGGTTGTCGCATGTGCCAAGGCCACATCCTGATGTCCCACGACCATATGTTTCTATCTAGCAGGAGTACTACATCATCGTGTTGGTGTGACCCAACGCAGACGGTCAAGAGAATATGGAAATTGGATGTATGTGTTCTCGTGCTGTTGGAACATCGACATTGAACCAGGAGTAAGACGACCTCAAGGCCGAATAGAAGACACCGACTCGGACCATGCGAAGTTTGTGTGGTGGCGTTTGCAAAGCGAGATCCACAACCATAATGATCATGCTACAAAGATCGAACAATGTCAAGATCCCTGCCAACGGTAGAAGCCAGAACATCAAGATCTTCTTCATGGATCCGACAGCCGAGACCCTGAAGACCGATCCGAAGCACCAGGACCTCCTTCTCGGAACCATCAAGTACTTCCTCTCGGGCGTTAGGACCCGAACCTGAAGAACGCCAAGATCGCCAACGCGGATACGCCAAGTTCTTCGCCCCGAATGCCAAGTACGACCCGACCCGTGAACCCGACCAGATCTTCGCAACGACAAGATCGACACCGACCAGGGCGGATCCGATGTGCCCCCGACACCGAACCAAGTTCTTCTTCATGGAACGCCAAGATCTACTCTGTTATCCGAGAACGATCCCGTCGAACCATGAACCCTGAGACCGAACCCCGAACCCCCGGAACCAAGATCGTCGAACCCCAAAGTGTGACCCTCTTTTCCGAGACCCCTATTTTATAAATGATATATCATTGTTGCATATTAAATTGTTCATATCTGCACACATATCATGTGGGTTTGGGGGCCCTATGCCGATTCACCTTATAATTAAATATGGGGCCCATATGCGGGCAAATCTAGTCTTATATTGGCCTCATTTAAATTGGTGTAGCGAACCGGTGCTATTATTTTGCCTTGTTAAAACAATATTTAAATTGCGGGATATCTAAATAACTTGAACCATTTAATTAATTGTCGGGACCCCGGTTCTGCTTAATATGACCTAATTGCATTGCACCTTTGCCATGTCATATACCATACATGCATCATGCCCGATCTTCTGCCATAGTATTAAATAGTGCATCCGGTGTTTATTCTAGTGTTTTGGTTCTTCGCGGATAAGGCCGTTGAGTTGATGCGAGTGTCGACCCGATCTTCGGATGAACCTTCGGCAATGTTTTCAGGCGAGCATCTTCCCCTTTCTACCTATCTTACTTTTATAGTATTTATTCCCACCTGTTGATCTATTGCTATCTGTGTTGCGTTGCTCTAGTTTCCGTACCCGTGATTCCCTTGCAGCCTTATATTGCCTTGGACACCTCCTATTACCGTTGTTTGGTAGGTAGTTGGACCTGCGCGTCGTAGTCGCTTGCTCAAGTGCTGTTGCGTGTCGTCAAGTACCACAGTTGTTGGAGCATTGCCGCATGTTGAATGTTGGAGATGATCATGGCTTTATTTATCGTTCACTGTAATTACTGTTTAACAACTAAAATTGAAGTAGGTAAGCAGAGGCACAGGTGGGCAATAGATGTTATTTGGTTGTTAACCGTCCACTTGTGTCCCGTAGGACCCCGAGTACTTGATACCTGTTCCTTGAATATTCGCGCTATCCACATACGGGGGAATTATGGGACCCCCCTGAGCCAGAGCTTGATTCATTCTTATTTCTTGGGGCCACAAACTAGTTTGAGGTTTTATTTACGATCCTGTACTTATGCCATGCTTTACTGCTTTATTTACGATTGTGCGAGGAGCACCTGTACTGTTTAGGTAAGCGAAGTGTTTTCGCGGTATCGACAAGCCCAGTTTTGGGTTACCAATCGTTTACAGCCATTGACGCAAACCTTGAGTCCGTCTCGGAGTCAGCTAACTTCGTTGCGGGTGTACTCAATGGGGTGGCCCCCTGAAATATTTCTGAATCCTGTGATTGCTTTGTCGTGAAAGCCTCGTTGGGTTTTGATTTGGTTTTTCCGAGGTTGATCGAGTGTGTGTTGCTATTTGTGCACCCCTGTAGGGTAAAACTTTCTGAAAGCCGTGTCCGCGGTTATGGACGACTTGGAGCACAGTATCTCGATCATAGACAACTATAACTAAAGTAGTGCTATAAATTTGACTTTATAATGACTAGTAATCAGCTTCACTATAATGGAATGGCTAAATAAAACTGCCAACAATTGCTTGTTTGGGTTGTCGCTTGCGACAATTGTACCTGACTAGTAAGTATTGCAACTAAAACGGAATGGCTAACTAAAAGTACCAACAACTTCTGGGTTTTGGGATATCTCATGCTAATTGTATCTGACTAGTAAGTGTTGCAACTACAACGGAATGGTTAACTAAAACTGCCAACTGTGTGAGTTCCTCGGTTGACTTCCTCGTTTGGTCTCGAGGGGGAAACACCAGGATGGGTATGTTTGGTGGTAGCATCCGGTTGGTTCCGAATAGGTCCTTCTTATCCCTCTCTGATAGCCGACCGTCGTATCGAGTCTCTATAGGTTGGTTAGTGCACGCTGACGCTGCCGCTGCCGCTTCAGTCCACCATACCTATGTAGGCGAGGACCGCCGAATTCTAGCCTCGCCGTGTACTGGCCTCAGTACTGAAGCTCCTCTTTTTCCTTTGCCCTTTGTCGGCACCCCTTTTGTTTAAGCAGGTTTTGAGATCGACGTCGTTAGCTGGGTTACCCTTCCGGCTTGGCCTGGGCAGGGTTATGGACGCCATTGGTTATTCTTTAGGGCTCTTAGCCCCATTTGCATCTTGTCCGTAGTCGGACGCTGTATCATTTTCAAGGTGATTTGGATCTTTGTACTGTATATCTGAATTCTTGACTCATTGAGTCGCTATTATATATATCTGTTCTGTGGGTCCCATCGAGGACTGTTGTGTAATGTTATTACTTCGTTCTCCACCCGCACGAAAGTGCCTGGTGGGCACCTTTGAATCGTTTCTATGCGGGTTTGGCGGGAATCGCTGAAACTTGCATAGGGTCGATTCTGAGGGTGTTACACCGGAGATGGCCAGTGGGCGGCGAGGGCGTGCACGGCTCATTGATGATGATGCCGTGTGCCCTTGTCCTCGGCGGCGAGCAACCGACGTCTCCGGCTCGCGCTTGACATGTCGGAGTGGCAGCGACGCCGCCGGTGTGGATCCGGAGTAGCGGGAGGCCGAGGCTGCGGTGGAGGAGGACCCGAGGCCGGCCATCCTCCTCGGTAACCATTTGGCCGGAGGATGGCGCCTCACCCTTGCCACCGGTGTCGGGTTGCGTGGGAAGCCGAGGTGGGGGTTGTTGCCAGCGTGGATGTGCTCCAGCACGACGGCGAGGGTTCGTCCCGAAGCGCTCCACCTGCGGCATCGCGTCGCCGCGTTGTTGCGCTTTGGCGGCGACCCTGGCGGTACCTTGTGGCGGGCGAGCTCCTGGTGTTGGAGATATGCCCAAGAGGCAATAATAAAAGTAGTTATTATTATATCTTTGTGTTTATGATAAATGTTTACATCCATGCTATAATTGTATTAACCGGAAACATTAATACTTGTGTGATTTGTAAACATGTAAGAGTCCCTAGTAAGCCTCTTTGTAATACTAGCTTGTTGATTAATAGATGATTATGGTTTCCTAATCATGAGCATTGGATGTTATTAATAACAAGATCATATCATTGGGAGAATGATGTGATGGACATACTCCTATAGTTAAACATAGCATAAGATCAAGTCATTTCAATAGTTTGATTGCTATAAGCTTTCAGATGCATAGTAACCTAAATCCTTTGACCATGAGATCATGTTAATCACCATCACGAGATGGATGTTTTGATTACATCAAACACCAGTTCGTAACTGGGTGGTTATAAAAGTGGCATTGAGTGTTCGGAAAGTATGTGTTGAGGCACATGGATCAAGAGTGGGATTTGTCCATCCATATGACGGATAGATATACACTGGACCCTCTTGATGGAATGTCATCTAATTGTCTTGCAAGCATGTTACTAGATCACATATCACAGGAACGAGTAAAGAATACTTATCGGTAACAAGGTTAAACTAGGTATGTACAGATACCGACGATCAAACCTCGAATAAGTAAAGTATCACGAGACAAAGGGAAATTGGTATCGTATCTATATGGTTCATTCGATCACAAATTAATCATAGAAATATGTGGGAGCCATATGAATTTCTAGATTACTCTATTGGTTATTGATCAGAGAGGAGTCTCGGTTATGTCTGCATAATTCACGAACCGTAGGGAGACACACTTAAGGATTCAATGTTGTTTAGTAGATATGGAATGTGAGTAAGATACCGTATGTTGTTCGGAGTCTCGGATTGGATCCATGATATCACGAGAAGATCCGGAATGGTCTAGAGAATAAGATTCATATAAGGAAAGTCCAATTCCGGAGTTCGGAAATGGTTTTGGTGTTTTAACCGTAATGTTCTAGAAGGGTCTAGAAGGTCCACCGATCCATAGTGAGAGGGGTACATTGTGTTGACCCAGCATACCACTGCATGATGTAGTACACTATAGTCGTTGATGTAGGGTTTCGTAGCATGGAAAACAAAAAATTTCTACCGCATACAAACAAACAAGCCAAGATCTATCTACTAGATTGTAGCAACGAGTCGATAGAATAACTCACCCTCGAAGATTCCAAAGTGTTTAACGAGAGCGGATTCTCGTGGGTGATGTAGTCGTACTCTTCCTGATCTCAAGATCGCGTAGACGATCCTTCCGGCGCTGCGTTCCGACAGCGCTCCCGCAGTCGGTCACACGTTCGGTACTCGACGAAGACCTTCCTCTCCCTTGTTCCAGCATGCAGCGGAGGTTGTAGCACTCTCCTCGCGATTCCGGCAGCACAACGGCGTGGTACCGGAAGTAGAGGGGTGATCTCGCAGGGCTTCGCCTTAAGCTGGAGCGAGTATGGTGGAGTATGAGAGAGTCCCTCGACGATCTAGGGTTTAGACACGCCGAGGAGGGGGCAAGCCGGCGGCTAGGGTTAGCTAGGCAGCGGTGGCGGTTTGCCCTAGGGCGGCGGCGGCAGTGGAGGTGGCGGCGCCGGCGGCTAGGGTTTAGAGGTGGAGGAACTTGTGTGTCTAGGAGGAGAGCCCTGCCCCTCCTTTTATAGGTGGAGGGGGCCGTCCAAGGGGAGGGGAGTCCCTCCCCTACTCGGCTTGGTGGTGCGCCGGCGGTGGGGAGGAGGGACTCCTCCCCAACTCGGTTTCCTCCTCCTTCCCCACTTCCCAAAAATAGCCGTTTGACTTTCAAACTAGCCGTTTGACTTTTCAAACTAGGATTTGAATAAACCCTCTATTTTGTTCAGCGATGACATCGAATACATGATGCAATCATACCAACTTGATATAACACATTCATGTACCCTTCCCCTCCGGAGTGCCGGACATTCCGGAACCTTCTAGAACATTCCCGATGAAAACACCGGAACCATTCTCCAACTCCGAAACGGGACTTTCCTTATATGAATCTTATTCTCCGGACCATTCCGGATCTCCTCGTGATATCCCGAATCCCATTCGAGACTCCGAACAACATTCGGACTCTTTCTCATCATTCCATAACTACTCAAACAACGTCGAATCCTTAAGTGTGTCTCCCTACGGTTCGTGAATTATGCGGACATGATCAAGACACTTCTCCGATCAATAACCAATAGAGGAATCTGGAAATTCATATGGCTCCCACATATTTCTATGATTACTTTGCGATCGAATGAACCACTTACATACGATACCAATTTCCCTTTGTCTCACGATAGTTTACTTATCCGAGGTTATGATCGTCGGTATCTCTGTATACCTAGTTCAACCTCGTTACCGATAAGTAATTTTTTGTCGTTCCCGTGATATGTGATCCCTTGTGAGCCAGTCACATGCTTGCAATCCAATTGGATGACATTTCACCGAGAGGGCCCAGAGTATATCTATCCGTCATATGGATGGACAAATCCCAGTCTTGATCCATGTGTTTCAACCAATACTTTCCGAACACTCAATGCCACCTTTATAGCCATCCAGTTACGGTGTGGTGTTTGATGTCATCAAAGCATCCATCCGGTAAAGGTGATATGCATGATCTCATGGTCGAAGGAATTAGGTTACTATGTATCAGAAAGCATATAGCAATTGAACTATTAAAATGACTTGATCTTTATGCTACGCTTATCTATAGGAGTATGTCCACCATATCATTCTCCTAACGATATGATCTTGTTGTTAATAACATCTCAATGTTCATGATAGGGAAACCACAATCATCTATTAACCAACAAGCTAGTATTATATAGAGGCTTTACTAGGGACTTCAAATTAAGTTTACAAATCACACAAGTATTAATGTTTCCTTGTTAATACTATTATAGCATGAATGTAAACATTTATCATAAACACAAAGATATAATAATAACTACATTTATTATTGCCTCTAGGGCATATCTCCAACAGTCTCCCACTTGCACTAGAGTCATCTAATCTAGATTACATGGTAATATACCGAACACCCATGGCAGTTTGGTGCTGGTCATGTTTTGCCCTCGGGAGAGGTTTAGTCAACAGATCCGCCACATTCAGATCTGTGTGTACTTTGCAAATCGTTATATCCCCATCTTGGATATGTTCTCGAATAGCGTGAAAACGTAGCTTGATGTGCTTCAGCTTCTTGTGTGACCTTGGTTCTTGTGCATTAGCTATGGCACCCATGTTATCACAGTAGATAGACATTGGGTCCAGCGCACTAAGAACCACACCCAGCTCTGTAATGAACTCTTTCATCCATATCGCTTCTTGTGAAGCCTACGAAGCAACCATGTATTCCGATTCAGTTGAAGATCTCGCCACAACGCTTTGCTTTGCACTCCTCCATCTAACTGCTGCACCATTCAAAATAAATACGTATCCAGATTGTGATTTAGAATCATCCGAATCGGTGTTCCAACTAGCATCGGTGTAACCATTAACAACGAGCTGTTCATCACCTCCATAAGAAAGAACCATATCCTTAGTTCTTCTCAAGTACTTAAGGATGTTTTTGACCGCTGTCCAATGATCCACTCCTGGATCACTTTGATATCTGCTAGTTAAACTAACAGCATATGCAATGTCGGGTCTAGTACATAGCATGGCATACATTAGAGATCCTATGGCTGAGGCATAGGGAGTCTTACTCATCCTTTCTCTATCTTCTGCCGATGTCGGACTTTGAGTTTTACTCAAGATCGTATTGGGCAACATGGGCAAGAACCCTTTCTTGCTATATTCCATTCCAAACCTCTGTAGAACTTTGTCCAAATATGTACTTTGTGACAATGATATTTGGCGTTTCGATCTATCTCTATAAATCTTTATGCCTAATATGTAAGCTGCTTCGCCAAGATCCTTCATTGAAAAACTATTATTCAAATATTCCTTGACACTATTAAGAAGGTCTACATCATTCCCAATCAACAATATGTCATCTACATATAGTATTAAGAATGCTACAGAGATCCCACTCACTTTCTTGTAAATACAAGCTTCTCCATAAGTTTGTATAAAACCAAAACTTTTGATCACCTTATCAAAACGTTGATTCCAACTTCGGGATGCTTGCTTCAATCCATAGATGGACCGTTGAAGTTTGCATACCTTGTTAGCATCTTTATGATCGACAAAACCTTTAGGTTGTATCATATACAACTCTTCATCAATGTCTCCATTGAGGAATGTTGTTTTGACATCCATCTGCCATATCTCATAATCATAATATGCAGCGATTGCTAACATAATCCTCACAAACTTTAGCTTCGCTACTGGTGAGAAAGTCTCATCGTAGTCAACTCCTTGAATTTGTCGAAACCCTTTTGCGACAAGTCGAGCTTTATAGACAGTAGCATTACCATCAGCATCTGTTTTCTTCTTGAAAATCCATTTGTTCTCGACGGCCTTCCGGCCATCCGGTAAGTCCACCAAAGTCCATACTTGGTTTTCGTACATGGATCCAATCTCGGATTTCATGGCTTCTTGCCATTTATTGGAATCTGGGCTCATCATTGCTTCCTCATATGTCTCAGGGTCATCGGTGTTGTCCACCAACATGACACTCATAACGGGATCATACCAATTTGGAGTGGTACGAGTTCTCGTTGACCTGCGAGGCTCTGTAGCAACTTTGACCGAAGTTTCATGATCATCATCATTATCTTCCTCTCTAACTGGTGCAGGCACCACAGGAACTTCTTCCGGTGCTGCGCTACTCGCAATTTCGAGAGAAGGTTCGACAACCTCGTCGAGTTCTATTTTCCTTCCAGTCACTTCTTTCGAGAGAAATTCCTTCTCTAGAAAGGATCCATTCTTAGCAACGAAGATTTTGCCTTTGGATCTATGATAGAAGGTATACCCAATAGTTTCCTTGAGGTATCCTATGAAGACGCATTTTTCCGCTTTGGGTTCAAGCTTGTCCGGCTGTAACTTCTTTACATAGGCTTCGCATCCCCAAACTTTAAGGAACGACAATCTAGGTTTCTTCCCAAACCATAATTCATACGGTGTCGTTTCAACGGATTTAGATGGTGCCCTATTTAAAGTGAATGTGGTTGTTTCTAATGCATAACCCCAAAATGATAGCGGTAAATCTGTAAGTGACATCATAGAACGAACCATATCTAAGAGAGTTCGATTACGATGTTCTAACACACCATTACGCTGTGGTGTTCCCGGTGGTGTCAACTGTGAAAGTATTCCGCATTTCTTCAAATGCTCGCCAAACTCGTAACTTAGATATTCACCTCCACGATTAGAACGTAGAAATTTAATCTTCTTGTTACGTTGATTCTCTACCTCACTTTGAAATTCCTTAAACTTCTCGAAAGTTTCGGACTTATGTTTCATGAAATAGATATACCCATATCTACTCAAATCATCCGTGAAGGTAAGAACATAACGATAACCACCGCGTGATGCTACACTCATTGAACCACACACATCGGTATGTATGATTTCCAATAAGTCCGTAGCTCGCTCCATCATACCAGAGAATGGAGTCTTAGTCATTTTACCCATCAGACATGCTTCGCATCTTTCAAGTGATTCAAAATCAAGTGATTCAAGAAGTCCATCAGAATGGAGTTTCTTCATACGCCTCACTCCAATGTGACCAAGACGACAGTGCCACATATAGGTCGAGTTATCGCTCGATTTCAAACGTTTAGCCTCAATGTTATTAATATGTGTATTTCCACTATCGAGATTCAACAAGAATAGACCATCTATCAAAGGTGCATGTGCATAAAACATATTACTCATATAAATCGAACAACCATTATTCTCGGACTTAAACAAGTAACCGTCTCGCAATAAACAAGATCCCGACATAATGTTCATGCTTAACGCAGGCACCAAATAACAATTATTTTAAGTATAAAACTAATCCCGATGGTAGATGAAGGGGTAGCGTGCCTAACGCGATCACATTAACCTTTGATCCGTTTCCCACGCGCATCGTCACCTCGTTCTTCGCTAGCTTCCGTTTATTCTGCAGCACCTGTTTCGAGTTACAAATATGAGCAACCAAACCAGTATCAAATACCCAGGCACTACTCTCAGTACTAGTGAGATACACATCAATAACATGTATATCAGATATACCTCTCTTCTTGATGTTGCCGTTCTTCAAATCCGCCAAGTACTTTGGGCAATTCCGCTTCTAGTGACCTTCTCCCTTGCAGTAAAAGCACTCAGTATCAGGCTTAGGTCCAGCCTTGGTCTTCTTCGTTGGCGTGGTAACTTTCTTACCACCCTTCTTGAAGTGTCCCTTCTGCTTAGACTTGCGTTTCTTGAATTTGGTGGTCTTATTGACCAACAACACTTGGTGCTCTTTCTTTATCTCCACTTCTGCAGATTTCAACATGGCAAAGAGTTCTGGCAACGTCTTGTTCATGTTTTGCATGTTGTAGTTCATCACAAAGTTCTTGTAACTTGGTGGTAGTGATTGGAGGACGCGGTAAATCCCCAAAGCATTAGGAATCGCTATACCCAAGCTTTGAAGTTTGTTTGTGTGCCCAGACATCTTAAGCACATGCTCACTAACAGAGCTGCCCTCTTCCATCTTGCAGTTAAAGAACTTTTCAGAAGCGTCATAGCTTTCAATTGCCGCATGAGTCTCAAAGATCAATTTGAGATCCTTGACAATATCATATGGGTCTGAATTCTCAAACCTTTTCTGAAGCTCCGATTCTAAACCATACAAGATAGCACACTGAACTGTGGAGTACTGAGTCTTCCGAGTGAGGTAAACATTCTTTACTTCATCGGTAGCATCATCTGCAGGTGGGTCACCCAGCGGTGCATCCAGCACATAGGTCAAATTACCAGCTGTGAGGACAATCCTCAAATTGCGGAACCAATCCGCGAAGTTGCTTCCATTGTTTTTCAACTTTTCTTTCTCTAGGAACGCATTAAAATTGATGGTAGGGGCTGCCATTGATCTACAACATATTTGCAATAGTTTAGACTAAGTTTATGAAAAATTGAGTTCATATTAATAATAAAATTAATCTAGGTGAAATCCCACTCAAAACAATATCCCTCACATTGTTTTAGTGATCACACGAACCAAATCCACCACATCAACACCGATCATCACGAGAGTTGATATAGTTTCAATGGCGAACAATCGACATGTTCATCATATCTACTATATGATTCATGCTTTACCTTTCGGTGATCCGTGTTCCGAGACCATGTCTGTACATGCTAGGCTCGTCAAGATCAAACCTTAGTTTCCTCATGAGAAAATCTGGCTTGCTCACGTTGTATACACTTGCCGAATCTAACACACCCGATCATCACGTGGTGCTTTGAAACAACAAGCTTTAGCAACGGTGCTAACTAAGGGTGAACACTTTATGACTTGAAATTCATGTGCATGAGGGATCATCTTATAATGCTACCGTCGTGTACTAAGCAATACAAGATGCATAAAGGATTAACATCACATGCAATTCATAATATGTGATATGATATGGCCTTTCTTCTTTGTGCTTCCGATCTCCATCTTCTAGCACGAACATGATCTCCATCATCACCGGCATTGCATCAAGGTCAATGACGCTTCTCCATGGTTGTCGTCCACCGGCTTCAACTATTACAACTACTTTGAATAGACGCGCGAGTCTTAACATAAATTAAAGACAACCATATGGCTCCTGTCGGTTGCCAACTTACAATAAGGAACATTGCATACATCAAATATAATCACAATCGTGGCCATATCACATCACTGCAAACCCCTGCAAAACAAAGTTAGACGCCTCTACTTTCTTTGCATATTTTACGTGGTTTGGGGCTTTCAATAAGTGTCGTTCTAACTTACGAACAAGAACCACAACATTGATACTAGCATTGTTAATCACCCGTTGTAAATTGAATCTTAACTATGCTAGGAGAAACAGGCACCCGCAAATCCACATATGCAATACAAGTTGCATGTCAAGCGTGGAGCAAGTCTCAAGAACGATGTCATGTAAGGTTAGCCCGGGCCGCTTCATCCCAACATACCGCAAGATGCAAAGTACACAAGAAGCAATCGACAATAAAAGCATCAACGCCCACAATGACCATTGTGTTCTAATCGTGCAACAGATCTACATATAGACACGGCTCTGATACCACTGTAGGGTTTCGTAGCATGGAAAACAAAAAATTTCTACCGCATACAAACAAACAAGCCAAGATCTATCTACTAGATTGTAGCAACGAGTCGATAGAATAACTCACCCTTGAAGATTCCAAAGTGTTTAACGAGAGCGGATTCTCGTGGGTGATGTAGTCGTACTCTTCCCGATCTCAAGATCGCGTAGACGATCCTTCCGGCGCTGCGTTCTGGCAGCGCTCCCGCAGTCGGTCACACGTTCGGTACTCGACGAAGACCTTCCTCTCCCTTGTTCCAGCAGGCAGCGTAGGTTGTAGCACTCTCCTCGTGATTCCGGCAGCACAACGGCGTGGTACCGGAAGTAGAGGGGAGATCTCGCAGGGCTTCGCCTTAAGCCGGAGCGAGTATGGTGGAGTATGAGAGAGTCCCTCGACGATCTAGGGTTTAGACACGCCGAGGAGGGGGCAAGCCGGCGTCTAGGGTTATCTAGGCGGCGGCGGCGATTTGCCCTAGGGCGGCGGCGGCAGTGGAGGTGGCGGCGCCGGCGGCTAGGGTTTAGAGGTGGAGGAACTTGTGTGTCTAGGAGGGGAGCCCTGCCCCTCCTTTTATAGGTGGAGGGGGCCGGCCAAGGGGAGGGGAGTCCCTCCCCTACTCGGCTTGGTGGTGCAACGATGGTGGGGAGGAGGTACTCCTCCCCAACTCGGTTTCCTCCTCCTTCCCCACTTCCCAAAAATAGCCGTTTGACTTTCAAACTAGCCGTTTGACTTTTCAAACTAGGTTTGAATAAACCCTCTATTTTGTTCAGCGATGAAATCGAATACATGATGCAATCATACCAACTTGATATAACACATTCATGTACCCTTCCCCTCCGGAGTGCCGGACATTCCGGAACCTTCTAGAACATTCCCGATGAAAACACCGGAACCATTCTCCAACTCCGAAACGGGACTTTCCTTATATGAATCTTATTCTCCGGACCATTCCGGATCTCCTCGTGATATCCCGAATCCCATTCGAGACTCCGAACAACATTTAGACTCTTTCTCATCATTCCATAACTACTCAAACAACGTCGAATCCTTAAGTGTGTCTCCCTACGGTTCGTGAATTATGCGGACATGATCGAGACACTTCTCCGATCAATAACCAATAGAGGAATCTGGAAATTCATATGGCTCCCACATATTTCTACGATTACTTTGCGATCGAATGAACCACTTACATACGATACCAATTTCCCTTTGTCTCACGATAGTTTACTTATCCGAGGTTATGATCGTCGGTATCTCTGCATACCTAGTTCAACCTCGTTACCGATAAGTACTCTTTTCTCGTTCCCGTGATATGTGATCCCTTGTGAGCCAGTCACATGCTTGCAAGCCAATTGGATGACATTTCACCGAGAGGGCCCAGAGTATATCTATCCGTCATATGGATGGACAAATCCCAGTCTTGATCCATGTGTTTCAACCAATACTTTCCGAACACTCAATGCCACCTTTATAGCCATCCAGTTACGGTGTTGTGTTTGATGTCATCAAAGCATCCATCCGGTAAAGGTGATATGCATGATCTCATGGTCGAAGGAATTAGGTTACTATGTATCAGAAAGCATATAGCAATTGAACTATTAAAATGACTTGATCTTTATGCTACGCTTATCTATAGGAGTATGTCCACCATATCATTCTCCTAACGATATGATCTTGTTGTTAATAACATCTCTGGTTCATGATAGGGAAACCACAATCATCTATTAACCAACAAGCTAGTATTATATAGAGGCTTTACTAGGGACTTCAAATTAAGTTTACAAATCACACAAGTATTAATGTTTCCTTGTTAATACTATTATAGCATGAATGTAAACATTTATCATAAACACAAAGATATAATAATAAATACATTTATTATTGCCTCTAGGGCATATCTCCAACAGTTGACATAACACCAATGTAACACCATTCATGAGTATTACATCCCTCAGAGTGGTACAACAGAAACACAACAGGTCCAAGACATGACTATAGGTTACAACTCAACTCTTTACACAAGATCCAGAGAACACTCTAGGTTAAAGAGAGAGAAAGAAACTTTTTACAAAGAAGAATTAGGAATAAATATCTCAAAAAAAAACTATCATACTAATAGGACTAGTATTTTAACTAATGGTCTAGCATTGCTGCTATGGCAATACACTACAGAAATAGGTTCTATAGCTAGAGATTATTTTCCTATCTAATCAGTAACTTCGTCTTCACTTGAGTTGATGTATATGTTGACTTTCTTCACTTCATTGAAGAACTTTAGCTTCTGGAGATGATTCTGTAGCATAACTTGATGTAGACATCGCCTGTATTGGCTTTAGAACCTAGCAAGGGTTAAGAAGATACTTTGAGTATGAGCGTACTCAGCAAGTTCACTAGAAAAGAAGTGTTTGATGCACTATATCTATAGCCACAAACCATAGGTCGTAGGCAATGCAGGTTTTCGTAAACATTTCTTCAAAGGTTGCTTTTATTCTGAAAAGCTATGTCCGTCAGCCTTCACGGGTTTACCAGAACTTTCATGGAGTTCCTTTCCCGCCGCGTTCGCAGCTCCTTCCCGGAACAGGGAGTAACAAGTTATAGTTTTTACACTCTGAAGAGGTGCGTCACTTTACCCATGAGAGATATTAGCTTTGTTGCACATCCGGGCCGCGAACCCATTCATACTTCCTTGGTATGAGGCCCAGACTAAGATCCAAGCCAATCACTGCCCTCTTCGCGACCTCATATGTCTGCGTGATCCTTCGGGGCCGGCTCACCTCCGTTAAGCCCCCTTTCGGGAAGGCTAAAGATGAGTTCCCGAAGACTCTATGACCTGGTGTTGCCCTGGCAAGTGCCATATTAAATGGTCCATCCACTAAACACCATCCATAGATAATCTAGACACCAAAAGTGTGGGGCGTAAGGGTGCCCGCCCATATGTTGGATCCGCACAAGGAATCACAACGTCACGTTAAGGTCGTCTTGCCTCCATACGAGAGGAAAAGGATACATATGAATTCTCCGTCTCATGCCAAATCTCATGGTTAACGCGTGATATACGGCGCAAGAATCACTGGCGACATTGGTTGTTAGGTCCTAGATAATATGTTCCTTTACCACTAGAACTTTCATAGTAGGTTATTACCTCATGGTAAATAACCTATAATAATTTATTATGAAAATAGTGTTTTCCAACCTTTTCCAAATGCAGGTGATGACAACACTGGATTTGCAAAATACTTTTCAGAAAATAATCAAAGGACATGAGCAAGTGTGAACTTTCCTTTTGTGATTGCAAGATTATGCACTCACGGTCTTCGAGACGACATAAGATCCAATATTTGAAATCTGCATCATTGGTCCGGTAAGGACTAATGTTTAAAGAAACAATATGCTGTTGTGCATAAGTAATGCTATGCATTTTGTAAAACCCCCAAGGTGAATCCCTAATACTGTAAGTGAAGTGAACTTAGGTGATTCCTTTAAGAGTTGGTTTATCTTCAAATTTTTACTTCACATGAAGTGCATCTATAGGGATTTTAAGTTTTGATATACAAGATATAAAAGTAGAGTGCAATAGTAATTTAAGATTTAGATTAGTTGCTATTTGGTGATTAGGATGGAAGTCTATGTATTGGATTATTAAGGTTTGAAAGAACTATCCTAGAGTTGTTGCTTGAAGTGTCAAAAAGAATAACATTTGAAGAAAAGATTTCCTTTCTAAGGTTTAAACAATCATCATTGTTAATAGAACATGATCAATGTCTTTTGGTGTTTGATTTACTAGTTTGGACTTGAAATGCTTTATGTCTTAAGTTAAATAGACCAAAGTTAACTATAAAAACATAAGTGATTTATTAGACATGATGTTTATAAGCTTTGAGACTAAAGTTAACTTTAAAAGGTTAAGTAAACTTAAGATGTAATATATTTTAATTATTCCCAAGTTTTAGATTTATGATAGGTATAACTAAGGTGTGGATTTATTCACTTTATATTTAAGTGAATGATTAGATTAAATTTGTTTTGACTATTAAGAAAATAATATATATTTATGTTAATAGTGGTTAAGATATAATGATTATTCACCATTGTATAAAAATGAGTGATACCCAATGTTTATTTAAAGGAGTTTTTTAATAAGATTTTTTAAAAGACTATTTTGAAGTTAAAGTTTATACTTAACTTTGCTTATGAATTTAAGTTATGGGTTTGGAATTAGTACAAAGACACTAATTGCTCAAGGTTTTATAAGCATTGTGATTATTTCTTACTTAAGAATTGTTTTAAAACAATTCACAAAATAAGCATTAGATAAGGATTTATTATTTAAAATATTAAAGACTTTTCTAATAATATATTTAATATTTTTCTAGTGTAATATATTTATTCAAGACCTTAAAAATGATTTTTATTTATTTTTAAGTATTATTTTTATGTTTATAAAATTCCATAAATCATTAAATGTATTTAAATATTTACTTCAAATTTTATTTATAGAAGTGTTGAGTTAGTATTTTTATAAAATAGTGGAGTTATTTATGTATACAAAAACGATTTTTATTAATTTTTTTAGGATATTTTCTTATAGTGTTAGAATTTATTGATAATTCTAGTGACTTTAACATTTAGTGGTATTTTATTTAACTCAAACAGGTAGTTTTATATTTTTCTTAGGTAGGTATTATTTTTGTGAACATTTTGATATATAATATGTATTTTTAGGATTTTTCTGTATTTTCTAGGGCTAAAAAGATTTATAGGGTGCTTTGGTAATTCATTTGTTTTATTTTATTTCTTATTCTACTTAGCCTAGGCCGTTTGATTGGACACATGGGTCGACCTGGCCCATTTGGACTTGGCTCGGGGTCATCTTGGCCCCGGCCCACCCCCTCATCCCACGCACGCCTCACCCACACTTGCATTCTCGTTCCCCTCTCGGTTCTGCTCAATGTCGTTGCTCACCCGATTCTGGTTGTGCATGACGCCGTGGTTGTTGATGTTGGTCGCTGGGCTTTGCCATTGTGGCTTTCTCCCTACCTTACTTAGATTGATCTGCCACTTCCTTGCTTGGCCGCTCTACTTCCTTCACTAGGGTTAGGGTTTGAACTTTGGTTCACCACGGTGTTTCGACGCCGGTGACCTCCCCATGACAAGGTTCCTGGTGCCGATGTGGTGTCGTAACGGTGAAGTCATCCCCTTGCACGCGCCACTATAGTAGTGTGGGCCCTGCCTCGCCACGCTGCGGTGGTTGCGCCATGGGCGTCAGGTACACATTCGACTCCCTGGTTTCTTCCTTGCTCAAATTGATCTCTCCCTGATGTTGTTTTCTGTTTTCGGTTCCAGAAGATTGTTTCCTTTTTGTTTTAGTTGAATATATTCATCTGAGCTCAACTTGAGATTAAATAAAGTAAAGTATATGTTGGTTGGGCTTAAGGTTTTATGTTAGTAGGTTTGTAGTGTTTCAAACTGATAAGAACAAATATAAACTACATCTAATTGTGTGATTTTAATGATTAGATCAGTTTACTGCTCAGATTGTTATGATATTGGATTTTTCTTCTTATTTCCTTACTATCGTAAAATTGTGTATATTGTTTGTGACCTCCTGAGGTCCCTATAACTAATGAAATACTAGGGAATGTTTAATGTTTCTTAATTTACTTAGGATAGATATCTTGCTTATGGATTAAAATCACTGAACTCTAAACTTTTTGGTTCAGGGTGTTGTTGGCAATGCTTCTGTCATTAACTTGTCAGTGTTTAAATAGCATACTTGATTACTAATAGTAATTAGGGAATCTGATTACCTGAGGCTTAATTATTTTGTGATTCCCCTGGTTGCTGGACATTGAATTGGTCAGGCATGAAAATTGCTTTCTGCTTTTTTATTGTTTGAATAACCAGATGTTTGTCTCTAGGTGTGGAACTTTTGTTTATATGATGAACTAAACCTATGGGTTCAGTAATGATCTTGGTCCCTTAGTGTACATATTCTCTTAGAATGATTCCTAACCAAAGGTGGCTAGGAAAATGATTTAAATGATTGTTGATAGTTGCTTTATTGTGTTTGTAAGCTGATAAAGGATAGAAGTGCTACAGAGGTGCTACTATTCTTTGGAATGTGCCCTGTAGTAGCTCATCAGTAGATCTGCTATTATCTAGTTTTAAACTAGAAAGCACCAGCTTGGTCTATGATGCATAGTCTGAGACTTTGTTGTAGATCTTGGCAAGATAGCACTTGATTCTTGTATCTCTTCAATGATGAATATACACCCCACTTGGGTGTATTACTAAGAATTACTTTAAATAGGCAACTGCTACAATGTAGATGAAATTATTAAGAGCATGTTTGATAATTGCTCACCATCTTGGTGATGCTTATTTTAGAAAATGTGTCCAGTTAATAGCTTGTATGGATATGATTGAGTGACCATCCATTCTGTCACTTATGACAGTAAGATTATGGATGATTCTTAACTCTTTTGGGAAATTTATTTGCTTATCTAATTCGTTGGAAATTGTACTTGTGGTTTTATCATAGAGGAATAACTATGATGCTGGTTGCTACTGAGGTGCTACCCATAACTGGGATGTGCCCAGTAGCACCCATCCAGGGATTTACTTTCCTCTAGATGCAAACTGGTAAATACCAGATTGGTCAAAGATGCACTGGCTATTACCTAAACTGTAGATGGGAAAAGATATTTCTTGTGGCTTTTACAATATCCAGTGATGAGTATACACCCCACCTGGGTGTATCTCTAAGGATTCAACTTATCCAACAAATCATGCTTAGATACTTAATAAGAACAGATAGATGGTATGATCTGTTTGTGACTCACCAACTGGATGATGTTCGTGCTGTAGATGTGTTCTTGTCTTGATGATGCCCTTGATGAGATCCTCTTTGATCAGGTGACTCTCCTCCTCCTTGTCACCTCCTTGAACACCTCCTGGTTTGTCCTTGATTAACACCTGAACTTCTCCCTCCTCAAATAACCATTCTGGTAGTTGAGTTGGTGGTTTTTTATATGAATGGATGATGGCCTAGTTTGTGGTTGTGGTTGCTAAAACTCTCATATTCTTGTGATGTTCTTAGTTGGGTTTGGTAGTGATGTTAGAATCTTTAGAGAGAGAGCACTCTCTCTGCTACGGCTGGGAAGATAACCCCCTGCCATGTGAGTTCCTGTGTTGACAGCAAGGTTTGCTTGCATGCAGTGAATGTGATGTGTGCCTATTGGTGTCATCTGTGGATCATATCAAGTGAAAACTTGATATTTGCTGTCAATTTACCTTTTTACCATTTCATCTGGCTTTGGTGAAACTTGCCCCTGTACCAGCCTGTGATGCACTAGTCTGAGGCTACACATTTGATAAGAACAGATATCATTTATTTGGTGAAATTTGCCCCTTCTGATTTAAGCTCAATGATGAGACAAACAGTGCATTACACTGTAATTCTGAGAGCACCAATATTAACACTAACCCTTGTGTTTTACTTTTAGTTGTTTGTTTTTGCAGGAACTAATTAGGATAAAAGATACCATAAGAAGAAGTGGGCTTAGGAACAATAGTTTAGGATTTTCTTTGTATTAAATATTGTAATTTATTTTCTGTTTGAATATTGTAAAAACATTATATTATTGTAATTTATTCAATAAAGTTTACTTAATTCCTTTTTCATTTACAATTCTTTTGTAAAGAGAATGTCATATTTATTTTGTTGTAATAAAGAGTTCTTTTATTTATCTCAGTAATGTAATTCCTTTATCTGCTTATTTGATTCCTGATAATTTACTTTTATTCATTTATTGTAAAAGATCACTATAATATTATATGTATATATAAATATTAATAAAGAAATCCTTTTATATCATTTTTTGTAATCATTTCAATTCAAGTTATTAAATGTTTCTAATTTCCATTTGTGAATTTTATAAATTCATTTGAAGTTCATATTTAAAATTCAAATACATGTTTGAGCAACTTCCCCCCCTAAACAAGGAATTCTATAAAGGTCATGTCGAAATCTATCGCACTTGCTCCAAAGTTTCCATCAGTACAAGAGAGATATCAATCCCTTTATAGCTCTTCTAGTTTTGCGTGAAAATTTCCTGGATTTTCTTATGCATGAATGCAATGCACAAACCTGTGTCCTCTATAATTCTAGGTGCTAATCCTGGGATGTTACATACATGGATGTGTCATATCAATGTGGAATGGTTGCATCATGTCCTAGGTCACTTGGCTGAGCAATGGGGAGAGAGAAATAAAACTCTAGTTTGAAAAGTCAAACGCCAATTTGAAAAGTCAAATCCCAAGATGGTTGCCTAGTGGAGGGAGGAAAGGAAACCCACTTAAGGAAGCTTTCCCTCCCTCCCAAGCTTTAAAATACATAGTAACTTAATCCTTCAACCATGAGATTATGTTAATCACCATCACCGGATGAATACTTTGATGACATCAAACAACACTTTCGTAACTGGGTGGTTATAAAGGTGGCATTAGGTATTTTGAAAGTATATGTTGAGGCACATGGATCAAGAGTGAGATTTGTCCATCCATATGATGGATAGATATACTCTAGGCCCTCTTGGTGGAATGTCATCCAATTAGCTTGCAAGCATGTGACTGGCTCACAAGGGATCACATATCACATGAACGAGTAAAGAGTACTTATCGGTAACGAGGTTGAACTAGGTATGCAGAGATACCGACAATCAAACCTCGGATAAGTAAAGTATCGCGAGACAAAGGGAAATTGGCATCGTATGTAAATGGTTCATTCGATCACAAAGTAATCGTAGAAATGTGTGGGATCCATATGAATTTCCAGATTCCTCTATTGGTTATTGATCGGAGAAGAGTCTCGGTCATGTTTGCATGATTCACGAACCGTAGGGAGACACACTTAAGGATTCGATGTTGTTTAGTAGATATGGAATGTGAGTAAGATACCAAATGTTGTTCGGAGTCTCGGATTGGATCCAGGACATCATGAGGAGATCTGGAATGGTCCGGAGAATAAGATCCTTTTAAGAAAAGTCCAATTTCGGAGTTTGGGAAAGTTTCCGATGTTTTCATCGAAGAGGTTCTAGAAGGGTCTAGAAGGTCCACCGGTCCGTAGTGGGAAGGGTACATGGATGTGTCATACCAAAGTGGAATGGTTGTATCATGTCCTAGGTCACTTGGCTAGGAAATGGGAAGAGAGAAATCAAATCTAGTTTGAAAAGTCAAATGCCAATTTGAAAAAGTCAAATCCCAACATGGTTGCCTAGTGGAGGGAGGAAAGGAATCCCACTTAGGGAAGGATTCCCTCCCTCCCTTGCCTCCGACCACAAGGAGGAGTTGGGGGAGGACTCCCCTCCTCCTAGACGGGGTAGGGCGCCCCTACCCCTCGTAGAAAAACCGCCTCTCCCACCTATATAAGGAGGGGTAGGGAGCCCCTACCCCTCATAGAAAAACCCTAGCCGGCCACCGCCCCCTCTCTAGTCGCCGCCTAGGGCTCCTCCAAGTCGCCGCCTAGGGCTTGCCCTAGCTGCCGACCACCTCTAAACCCCTCGACCCTCTAAACCCTAGATTGCTGATGCCCTGTTCTACTCCACCATACCAGCTCCGGCTTAGGCGAATGATACATTGGAAACATATCTATAATTTTTGATGCTCCATGCTTGTTTAGTATCTACTTTGCTTTACTTGTCTACACTTTGAGGTGCTTTTTTACATGTTTTATGGTACTAACCTATTAACAAGTTGCAACAGTGCCAGATGCCTATTTTCTGTTGTTTTTGGTTTCAGAAAATTTAGTAAAGAAATATTCTCGCAATTGGATGGGACAAACTTCAAAGATAATTACTTTCCGTGGGGAACAAGAAGTCCAGAGGAGAGCCGGAGGGGCTGGCCAGACCCACCCCAGGCGCGGGGTCAGGTGGACCCGCGCCTGGCTAGGCTTTGGTGGCCCTGGTCGCCTCCCGGACTCGCCCCTTCGCCTATAAGAAGCCCCCGATACATACACTCTCGGTACCCGATCAGAAATCCACGAAACCGTCTGTAGTCGCCGCCACCATCATCCCTAGATTAGAGGGATCTGAAGCTCTTCCCGGAACCCTGCCGAAGGGGAGATCATCCCGGAGGCCTTCTCTCCGGTATGATTTGTGAGTAGTTCCACCTTGGACTATGGGTCCATGTAGTAGCTAGATGGTTGTATCTCCTCATTTGTGCTTTCATGTATAGATCTTGTGAGCTCCGTTCATGATCAAGATCTAATCTATTTGTAATCATGCATGTTGTGTTTGCGGGGATCGGATGGATATTGAGATTATTATGTTGGTTTGATTAATGGTTCTATCTTTATGATTATATCATGTCTATGTTGTTTGTGATCTTGCATGCTCTCCGTTGCTAGTGGTTATCTTGGCCAAGTAGTTGCTAGTGACTCGAAGAGGGAGTATTTATGCTCGATAGTGGGTTCATGCCTCTAGTTTCCAAGGGAAGTGACAGAAATCTCTTCGGTTGTAGATGTGTTGTTGCTACTAGGGAGAAAACAACGGTCTCTTGTTCATATAACACGTGGTTTGTTTACCTTACACACTTTGCTTAAAGCAGTTGTCTGTTGCTTGCAACTTAATACTGGAGGGGGTTCGGATGATAACCTGAAGGTGGACTTCTAGTCATAGATGCAGTTGGATTACAGTCTATGTATATTGTTGTATTGCCCAATCAACTTCATAGGATCTTTCTGGCTAGTAATTGCATTGTTATGCCTTGCTCAGTTCCTGTCAATTGCCCTGCTGTAATTTGTTTACCCTTCATGCGATGTTGTTTATCTAGGGAGAGCACCTCTAGTGAACTATGGACCCCGGTCCAATCTTTAACATTGATACATCTTCAACTGTTACCTGTTTACTTGTTGCAAACCATTACCTTCCATACCATACGTTTAATCCTTTGTTACCGCAAACCGGTGAGCTTGACAACCTCACTGATTCATTGGGGCAAAGTCTTGAGTTTGTGTTGTGCAGGTCTCCGTGTTGCTTGCAACACCTGTGTGACGTTTCCTTCCTCCTACTAGTTCGATAACCTCGGTCTCAACTGGGGGAAGACTTGCTGTTGTACTCTTCACACCTTGCTCTTGGGTTTCCCAATAAGACTCCACATCAGCCAACAAGTTTTCTGGCGCCATCAAGGAGTCATCAACAAGTTTTCTGGCGCCATTGCCGGGGAGGCTAAGGACGTCTTCACTAGGGGAGTCCTTCAATTCCTTTCTCTTTACTTTGTTTTTAGTTTGCTTTGTTCTTTTGCTTGGTTTTGTTTGCCTCTTTTCAAAAAAAAAATTAGTCTAGCTTGGTTTGCTTGCTTTATTCAAAAACACAAAAAAATTAGTTCCTCCTCTAGCTGCTGCTGTTTTTAGCTTGCCCACCTTTGCCAAAATAAACTCTGCTGAGAACACTAAGTTGTGTGACTTCACTAGCACCAACAACAATGATTTCCTAAGCAGACCTATTGCTCCACCTGCTCCTAATGCTGACTTTTATGAAATTAAGCCTTCTTTGTTGAATGTTGTGATGAGAGAGCAATTTTCTGGTGCTGGTTCTGATGATCCTGCTGCCCATCTTAATAGCTTTTTAAAACTTTGTGAGATGCAAAAGTATAAGGATGTAAATGGAGATATTATTAAGCTCGGGCTTTTTCCTTTCTCTTTGAGGGGAAAAGCTAAAGAATGGTTGCTATCCTTGCCTAAAAATAGTATTGATTCTTGGACTAAGTGCAAAGATGCTTTTATTGGAAAGTACTACCCTCCTGCTAAGATTATTGCTATGAGAAGTTATATTATGAAATTTAAACAGCTTGATAGTGAACATGTTGCTCCTACTTGGGAAAGAATGAAATCTTTGGTTAAAAATTGCCCTGCTCATGGACTCACTGCTTGGATGATTATCCAAACTTTTTATGCAGGTTTGAACTTCTCCTCAAGAAACCTGCTGGATTCTGCTGCTAGGTACTTTTATGGGACTCACTTTGGGTGCTGCAACAAGGCTCCTTGATAATATGATGGTTAACTACTCTGAATGGCATGTTGAGAGAGCTCCACATGGTAAGAAGGTAAATTCTGTTGAGGAAACTTCCTCTTTGAGTGAAAAGATTGATGTTATTATGGCTATGCTTGTTAATGGGAAAGCTCCTCTAGATCCTAATAGTGTTTCCTTAGCCTCTTTGGTTGCTCGAGAAGAGCAAGTTGATGTGAACTTCATTAAAAACAACAATTTCAACAACAACGCCTATAGGAATAATTTTGGTAGCAACAACAATTATAAGCCTTATCCTCCTAATGATGGCAATTCCTATGAAAGCTCTTACAATAATGCTAGAAGTGCCCCCTCTGAACTTGAAGTCATGCTCAAGGACTTTATTAGTAAACAAACCACTTTCAATAAGACTATAGAGGAAAAGCTTTTAACTATTGAGAAAAATATATCCTCTTTGTCTGAAGCTCAAACTTCCTTGGTTAATAAAATGGCTGCTAAACCTGAAACTATGGAAAACACCTTTGCTACTGCTCATGCCATACAAGTTACTATTGATGAAAATGTTAGGCTTTTAGCTCAACTTCATGCTAGGTGGGAAAGGGAAGCTGAAATTGATAGAAACAATAGTGTGTGCACTATCACCACTAAACCACAAGTAGCTCCTATTCCTCCTACTATGCCTAAGCCTATTGATCCTACTACTAGTGATGCTAAGTTTGATTTTGATATTGATGGTTGTAATATTTCTGAAGTGATTATGTTCTTGTAAAAGCTTGCTAGAAGTCCTGATGCTAGTGATATGCATGTTGCCTTTACCAAACACATTACAGATGCTCTTGTTAAGATTAAGGAAGAGAAGATAAAACACAAAGCTTCTATTCCTAGGAAAGTAGAAGATAGTTGAGAAACCATTATTAATATGCAGGTGAATGACTTTGATCTCAAAGCTTTATGTGATCTTGGTTCTAGTGTCTCTATTATGCCTAGGAAGATTTATGAAATGCTTGATTTGCCAGCATTAGAAGATTGTTATTTGAATGTCCCACTCAATGATAATGCTAAGAAGAAACTCATGGGGAGTATTAATGATGTTCTCATTATGGTTAACAATGCTTATGTCCCTGTTGATTTCTATGTTTTGGATGTTGAATACAATGGTTCTTGTCCTATTACTTTGGGAAGACCTTTTCTTAGAACAATTGGTGCCATCATTGATATGAAAGAAGTCACCATTAAATATCATTTTCCATTCAAGAAAGATATTGAACACTTCCCTATGAGGAGAGAGAAGTTGTTTTTTGCTCCTCCTTTGAAAGCAAGATTTGATGTTAATGCTTCTTCATTTGAAAATACTTGATTCTTCTTGCTTCTTGTGCCTAACTTAAAGGCGTTAAAGAAAAGTACTTGTTAGGAGATAATCCAAGAGTTTAATTAAGTCTTGGAAGTTATTACTACAGTAATGACCTATCCTTATCCTTTTTGTTTGCTTTTTGTGCCAAGAATGACCTCTAATGAGAGGGCACTAAGATTTGGGGAGTTGTTGTCCCGAAACAGATTTCTGTCCTACACCAAAAAAATTCGTGAGGAGGCTCTATAACTCCGATTGAGCTCAAAATTTACGAATAAATCCCCCAGTACATTAGCTAACTTTATTTAGTTCAACATTTTTTTATTTGAGCAACAGAAGATGTTCGCAAAAAATCGTTTCTACCTGCTGGTCTTTTTGACAGATTTCTGCCATTATTTGCATTTGCTTCTTATTGATTCCTTTTTGAGCTCTCTTCAGGTAAATTGAGTTTTTTGAAGGAGTTACTTCAGTAGCTTGTGTTTTTAGTGAAAATCCTTGCTGTTCCAAAGCTTTTCCCGCGGTCTAATATCTTTTGAATAAGCTAATGTTGCTAATGAAGATTGTGTGAAGTTTTGTATGAAGGAAAAATTTCAGGTGTAGAGAGAGAATGATGCAATAAGATGAAGAATTGACAAAATCTCAAGCTTGGGGATGCCACCATGGTGTCACCCCAAGAAATATCCAAGAGGTACAAGCGTCAAAGCGTGGGGATGCCCAAGGCATCCCCTTCTTCATCAATAAAAAGCTCAGGTTTGTCTAGACACTTCATTTTTATTGTTTCATGCACAGTTGTGTTGTTCTTGGAGCGTCTTAGTTTTCGTTTGCTTTGATTAGTTTGTTTAGTTTTCTTTAGTAGTTTGGACTCTTGCCCTCGCTATGTTGTTTTACAAATAAGTTTGCTTGGTGTTTGGAAAGGAGTAGTAAGTTCTTGCTTGAAGTGCAAGAGGAGCTTGGATTCACTGTGACTTAGACTTTAGCATGACATGCTAGGTGTTGTTTTTGCATTATGATTAGTGATTATTGATGTAGCATGTATTTTTTCAAACAATTGAGATTGCTTAGTGTGCCTTAAAGAAATTATGTGTTGTTTTAGCATGCAAAAGCATAGTATTGTGGTATTCTCCTTTGATGTTTTGCTTGGGTTGACTTGGCACATGCTCACACCATGTTATGACTATGATAAGTCACCATTAGCCTCTATGATCATTTAGTCCTTGATTTGTAGTAACACTCTTTGCTTTGATTAGTTTGCTTTGTTGCATTGCATAATTATGGCCATTATTACTCTCTTAGTTGGTTGCTCCCAGTCTTTTGCTAGCCTTCACTTGTATGAGTAAGTTCTACTCATGCTTCCAACTCCCAATAAACCAAGTTATTCCAAAGTGTCCACTATAAACTCCTATGAATGGTGTGTTACACCATTCCAAGTATATTCTTTTTTTCATCTATCTTCCAATTAAAAACTATTTTGTTATGTGAAAACTTAGTGATTAAAGCCCTCACGAACTTGATGGCACATTTTATTCTTTGCCCCTAATAAACTTGAACCATTGAGGCAACTTTGTTTTATATGCTTGCACTTATAAGTTGGGATTAGCAGAACTGTGCTGTCATTGGGAACATTTTCAACATTGCACTTGTACTTTTTTGTACTCCATTGATATCATGCTATTTTGGCTATGGATGTTACCGGTGTGAAATGAAGTGGGAACTTGTAAGTCCATGGAGTTTGTATTATGTGTTAGAGAAACGCCTGGGCCGCTAGCCTAATCCATGCCTAATCATGGTGGAAACTTGCAGCATCACCATAGTGACATCTATGAAGCATTCTTCTTATAAAAAAAGAGAGACACATTGAGAAAAGAGGAAAGAGAGAAAAAAGCACCATATTCCCATGGTACATAAGAAGAATTGCTGAGATGCTCATTGTCTACTTGCCTTGTCATTTTGGTTATGGGAAAGCTCCTGTACCATGTGCAAGGGGTACCCCGTTGGCGGTTCTCAATGATATGCAAATACTTACAGTGACAAGAAATTGCCTGGGGCCTAAGTTGAGTATCCATGATGTGTAGCCCTCATAGTCAAGGGACTTGAGATTGCCAACTTATACTTTGTCAAGCATATACTCCAGCTTTGCCACTTTAACCTTAACCACTTCAAGATGCTTATGATAGGGGCAATGAGGGTTGAAAGCTAACTAGTACCATAATTTTTGGAAGCTCTTTTTAAAACTTGTAATCCCTGCTTCCTTTAAAAAAAGGCCTTTCTTCCACCATTATGGAGTCTCCACCTTCTACCTTTAGGCACCATTAAGAGAGCATAGTTGTCATTTTGTGTGCAATGTTCCAAAGCTTATTAATTTATGCATATTGTGTTATTACTTGTTCATGTGCTATATGTTTCTAGTCATCCTTGTGAACTTTGAAGGTGTCCTATGCATATATTTGCTACTCTATGAGGGACAAGATGATTGACACTATGCTATGTTTTCTGCATGTGAAACAAACAAAAGTTTTTCAATGCATATTATTCATGATCTTTGTTTCTAGCTTGCCATGTTGCATGCATAATTACTATGTCCTATTGTTAGAACTCCATCATTCATACACATGTTTATAGTTCTTTGATCCTAGCTTTCAATGTTTGCAAATGGTTGGATCTTTATTGTGAGGGTGCATGTCACCTCAAAAATTATTCTTTTATCACTTACCTACTCGAGGACGAGCAGGAGTTAAGCTTGGGGATGCTGATACGTTGGAAACGTATCTAAATTTTTGATGCTCCATGCTTGTTTAGTATCTACTTTGCTTTACTTGTCTACACTTTGAGGTGCTTTTTACATGTTTTCTGGTACTAACCTATTAACAAGTGGCAACAGTGCCAGATGCCTGTTTTCTGCTGTTTTTGGTTTCAGAAAAGTTAGTAAAGAAATATTCTCGGAATTGGACGGGACAAACGTCAAAGACAATTACTTTCCATGGGGAACAAGAAGTCCAGAGGAGAGCCGAAGGGGCTGGCTAGGGGGGCCAGACCCAACCCAGGCGCGGGGTCAGGTGGACCCGCTCCTCGCTAGGGTTTGGCGGCCCTGATCGCCTCCCGGACTCGCACCTTCGCCTATAAGAAGCCCCCGATATAGAAACTCTCGGTACCCGATCAGAAATCCACGAAACCGTTTGTAGCCGCCGCCACCATAGTTCCTAGATCGGGGGGATCTGAAGCTCTTCCCGGCACCCTGCCTGAGGGGAGATCATCCCAGAGGCCTTCTCTCTGGTATGATTTGTGAGTAGTTCCACCTTGGACTATGGGTCCATATAGTAGCTAGATGGTTGTATCTCCTCCTTTGTGCTTTCATGTATAGATCTTGTGAGCTCCGTTCATGATAAAGATCTAATCTATTTGTAATCATGCATGTTGTGTTTGCGGGGATCGGATGGATATTGAGATTATTATGTTGGTTTGATTAATGGTTCTATCTTTATGATTCTATCATGTCTATGTTGTTTGTGATCTTGCATGCTCTCCGTTGCTAGTGGTTATCTTGGCCAAGTAGTTGCTAGTGACTCGAAGAGGGAGTATTTATGCTCGATAGTGGGTTCATGCCTCTAGTTTCCAAGGGAAGTGACAGAAATCTCTTCGGTTGTAGATGTGCTATTGCTACTAGGGAGAAAATAACGGTCTCTTGTTCATAGAACATGTGGATTGTTTACCTTACACACTTTGCTTAAAGCAGTTGTCTGTTGCTTGCAACTTAATACTGGAGGGGGGTCGGATGATAACCTGAAGGTGGACTTCTAGTCATAGATGAAGTTGGATTACGGTCTATTTATATTGTTGTATTTCCCAATCAACTTCATAGGATCTTTCTGGCTAGTAATTGCATTGTTATGCCTTGCTCAGTTCCTGTCAATTGCCCCGCTGTAATTTGTTTACCCTTCATGCCATGTTATTTATCTAAGGAGAGCACCTCTAGTGAACTATGGACCCCGGTCCAATCTTTACTATTGATACATCTTCCACTGTTACCTGTTTACTTGCTACAAACCATTACCTTACACACCATATGTTTAATCCTTTCTTACAGCAAACCGGTGAGCTTGACAACCTCACTGATTCGTTGGGGCAAAGTCTTGAGTTTATGTTGTGCAGGTCTCTGCGTTGCTTGCAACACCTATGTGACGTTTCCTTCCTCCTACTGGTTCGATAACCTCGGTCTCAACTGAGGGAAGACTTGCTGCTGTACTCTTCACACCTTGCTTTTGGGGTTCCCAACAAGACTCCACATCAGCCAACAAGTTTTCTGGCACCATCAAGGAGTCATCAGCGAAGCCCTGCAGGATTTCCCCTCTACTTCCACCACCACACCGTCGTGCTGCTGGAATCGTGAGGAGAGATCTACAACCTCCGCAGCCTACTGGAACAAGGGAGAGGAAGGTTTTCATTGAGTACCGAACGTGTGACCGACTGCGGAAGCACTGCCAGAACGCGGCGCCGGAAAGATCGTCTTCGCGATCTTGAGATGGGCAAGTGAACGACTACATCAACCATGAAAATCCGATCTTGTTAACCACTTTGGAATCTTCGAGGGTTAGTAATCTATCAACTCGTTGC
The DNA here is from genome assembly GCA_910589765.1 of Avena atlantica. Classification (NCBI taxonomy): domain Eukaryota; kingdom Viridiplantae; phylum Streptophyta; class Magnoliopsida; order Poales; family Poaceae; genus Avena; species Avena atlantica. The sequence continues at coordinate 444,062,733 of OU342736.1, forward strand.
ACCAATCTAGTAGATTAGATCTTGGCTTGTGTGTGTTCATGGGATAGAATTTTTTTGTTTTCCATGCTACAAATCTCTACACCTAGAGCCGCCTGTCGGCGAAGAACTCCTCCCATTAATGGAGCTTGCCCGGATCTTCGGCGAGATCCGGATCCTCCATGGCCGCGATGGAGGCCTGGATCTTGTCGATGATCTCCTCATCGGCCGGCACCAGTGGAATTGGGATCCCGACGGTGCTGAGCTTCCAGCCGAGCGGGACCCAGGTGTCCGGCGACGCCATGTAGCCTGTGTCGTGCAGCATGCGGGCCTCCCACGGCTGGAGCGTGCGGCGGCCGAAGCGGTTCATCGTCGCAGGGCCGCCGGGAAACCTCTTGGCCATGGGGAAGTAGGGGAGGCTGCAAGCTCGGAGTTTGCCGAAGTTTGGGGTTCGCCGGAGTTAGTAGAGCGGGGGGGCTGCGTGAGAGTGTGAAGGGAGCCGGCAAGGGGTACGACTTTTATAGGCCGAGGCGGGCGGCAAGGGCGGGAGGGGTGTAGCGGCGAGGGCGGAAAATGGGGAACCGGCGGGAAGTTATTGCCCGCCGATTGATACGTCGTAAACATATCTATAATTTTTGATGCTCCATGCTTGTTTTATATCAACTTTCTTATGTTTTGTCTACACTTTGAGGTATTTTCATACATTTTCCAGAACTAACCTACTGACAAGATGCCGCAGTGCCAGTTGCCTGTTTTCTGCTGTTTTTGGTTTCAGAAAAGCTAGTAAAGAAATATTGAAATATTCTCGGAATTGGACGGGACAAAAGCCAAAGTCAATATTTTACCGGATCAAACACAGAGTCCGAAGGACAGTCGAAGGGGGACCACGAGGTGGACACACCATAGGGTGGAGCGAGGCCACCCCTAGGTGGCGCCACTAGGTGGTGTGGGCCCCTCGGGCGCCCATCGACCTTGCCATTCCGCCTATATAATGGCCTCGACGCAGAAACCCTAGATGAATCAGCCTCCATCCATGAAAAGTTCCGCAGCGCCGCCGCCACCAAAGAGGAGACTCGGAGGACAGAAGTCTCTGTTCCGGCACCCTACCGGGACGGGGAATTGCCCTTGGAGCCATCTCCATCGATCTCCACCACCATCTCCATCACCGTTGCTGATTCTCATGATGAGGAGGGAGTAGTTCTCCCTCGAGGCTAAGGGCTCTACCGGTAGCTATGTGTTCATCGCTCTCTATGCGTGATCTTATTATGGTCATGAGCTTTGTAATCAAGTAGATATACTCTGCTACTCAAGTGCTTTAATTATAATCTCCGGTTATCCCCACGTGTGTGAAGTTGACAGTGTGCACACCGTGTGGCACTTAGGCTAAAGATTACAGAAATACTTATCATGAGTTATATTTTGAGTTGGATGTCTCTATAAAATTGTGGTGTTTGTTGGAACCATCTAGCGCCCAAGGTGACGGTGTGGGGTTACCTAGATGGGGAATGCGAACTTTAAGAAGAGCTTTTGTAGACCTACCATGGATTGGAGTTGTCCAACCGGAGAGTAGTTCAGAGTAGCATCATGAAGAGAAGATATTTATATGAGAGTGTCCACTAGTGAAAGTATGATCCGTAGGCCTTGTTTTTAAGCATTGAAACACCGTTTACAATCAGTCTTGTTATATGTTTGCTTGCTGTCATATTTATTTCAGATTGCAATTACCACTTATAATCATCCATATCACTTGTAAATTATCTCTTCGCCGAACTAGTGCACCTATACACCTGACAAGTGTATTGGGTGTGTTAGGAACACAAGAGACTTCTTGTATCTTGATTGCAGGGTTGCTTGAGAGGGATACCTTTGACCACTTCCTTCATGAGTTCGATAAACATCGGGTGATCCACTTAAGGGAAACTTGCTGCTGTTCTACAAACCTCTGCACTTGGAGGCCCAACACTGTCTACAAGAATAGAAGTGTGCGTAGACATCACCGATCCGTTGCAGGAGCCGATGCGGCGGTGGCGCGTTATTACGGCGTCGCGTGGTCGACGAGACGGGCGGTTAATGCCCGGCGGTCCTTCGCGGGGTTCCGAGGCCGAAGGATGACGACTACTCGGTTTCTGTCGCTGACTGGACGGGTCCATGCGTCGAACGTTTTGTTTCCCGCTGAATTCTCTTTGTCCGGCATTCCTAGGGCGTTCACAGGAACCCGGGTTCGGTCTGGTAAGTCCGGACCAAAGTTGGCCTAAATCCAGATGAAACTGGAATCCGGGAAACGCGGCTGGGGCAATTTTCAGCGTCCGGACCAAAAAACACCCTGGGAACGGCCTGCTGGGAAGCCGAGTGGAGATGCTCTTAGCCTTGTTAACAATGTTATTTCAAAACTAAAGTCTTACAAAATTATTCTTGTACTAAATCAGGGATATTTACTATAAATTAGAGGGACTACTTTCTTCGTTACACATTAATATCATAAATTTGTCTAAATACATATATACATTTGGATTTAGATAAATCTCTAACAGTTAATATAAAACGTCCAAAACTGAAGTCTTATAAAATTATTCTTATACTAAATCAACGATACTTATCATAGACAGAAGAGAGTACTTTTTTCGTTCCATATTAATGTCGTAAATTTATCTAAATAACAGATGTATCTGAACACATGTTCATGTGTACTCACATGCGAATTTAGATAAATTTGCGACGGTTAATATGTAACAGTCTAGATTAGTAATACTCTGGTTTTAGAAAGAAAAATGTCCGAAATTGTTTTTCCAGTAATCCAAAAATAACATTCTTTGAAAGTATTGAAGTATTAACAGCACGGTCTTTAGACACTACCAAACACATCAAAATAATTAAAAATACTTTTAGGAACTATTTCTATGTTCTAAAATATAAGATGTTTTAATTTTTTCTGAAGCATATGTATGTGGACATCTTTTAATGTGTATTCTCATAAAAAAAATAAACCTACACACTAAATGCATCTATATACATGTGTTTGACATTTTAAAACAGAGAGAGTATAATAATGCTCAAATACTTCAAAGTTACCTTGTCACCAAACACAACGTAATTTGTGTACACAGCTCGTTTTATGCGAAGAGACCTTCAAAATGTTTGGTAATTAATTTCTAAATTATTTTTACTTACTCACCTGTATATAATCAAATTATAGTCACTTGGCTATCAATCTACCATGATAGTATTTACTTGGTTCCAATAGTACTTATTTGTTTATACGTGCATCCATGTATTCCTTCCGTCCTAAAATAGATGTCTCAGATTTGTCAAAAATTTAATGAATCTAGACACTATTTAGCATATAGATTTATCTAAATTTTGAAAAACTTGAGACATCTATTTTAGAACGGAGGAAGTAGTTTTTATTTTCAGTTTTGCAACATTTTTTGAAATAGAAGATGGAAAAAGTAGTTACGGAAAATTCGCTCCACCAAAACAAAGTTTGCAAAAGAAAAAATACGACCGTGGATGTGGATCCCTGCACGAAAAGAAAAGAAACGATGGAGAAGTTTGTTCTAAAAATCATCCATACGCAAGCCAAACGTAGGCGCCTCTATAAGAAACCTATCTCTTCGGCCTCACCGTCGATAGGAGTGGGAACCTGATCTATAAGTTAGTGTTTTAAATAATAGTACTTCTTCCCCTCACTAATGTAAGATCTTTTAGATATAGAAAATAGATTAGATACACTCTAAAATAAGTAAATCGAGTTTCACGCTAGTCGCAATTGGTAGAAAACACCGCCCCGCTCCTGCGCTCGCTCCCCGCGAGCGACGCAGGGCCCCCTCTCCCCGCCCTCCTCCTACCCCCCCTTTTTCCTCCTCTCCCCGCCGCCGCCCGCGAGCGCCGCCGGGCGAAGCCCGCGCGGTGCCGGCGGCGGCGGGATCTTCTCTACCCGTGCGTTCGGTGGGGCTGCGCGGGGTGGCCGGCCGGCGGCGGTGCAACCAGGGGATCCAGGAGCTTGTTCCTGTGGCACACGAAGGACATGGCGGTGGCATCCCTGGGCGGTGACGAGCAGCAGCGGCAGGAGCGGCCTGCGCGGCGGCGGAGGGGACGGCCGGCGATACGGCCCCAGATCTAGGCCGCGCTTCGATCTGGGCCGGGCGGGCCCCGACCTGGGCCAGGCGGGCCTCGGTGGGGCAAGCGCTGGTGCTCCCTGGGCACCTCTCGTGGCTGGTGGCCTCCGCTGGTGGCTGTGTGTGCTTGCTTCTGGTGCTGCTTCTCCATCTCAGTCCGGTGGGTCGCGGCGGCGCTGTCTTAGTGCTGTCCAAAGGCGAGACCTTGGGTACCACGCGCGACGGGCTTGATCGGCAGCGGTGTCACGTCGGCAACGATGTGGCCTGTCCCCGGGTGTTGTGGTCGGGGTGCTTCTTTGCGGCGGTCTCGACCGGCCTATGAGGAGTGAGGCGGCGGTGACGCCGCTCATGGCTGCTGGCAGCCGAACATGGCGGACTCGGTCGGTGCTGGCGAGGGACGGTTCGACACAGAGCGGCAGGTGGACGGCGACAGCGGCTTGAGCGCAGCAGCGCGGCGGCGGGGCCGATAGGACCTCTTCATGGCCTGGCAGGCGGCCAGGCCGGAGCCGGTCCTACTCGACCTTGCTATTGCGTCCGGACAGCGAACACCTCAGGTGGTGGAGGGCGGATCCCCTCCCTTGGGCTGCTGTACAGCCCGATGGCTGCTGGCTATGGTGCTTCCCTACCTTGTCCAATCCGCCAGTCTTGCCGTGTGATGTTTGCCGGGATATGGGCTCAAGTCCGTGGATGCCGGGGCGGCGGCCCCGGAAGGTGGACTGCGCGATCGGCTCTACGGCGAGCGACGTTGCGTTGGTGGTGGTTTCTCTCTTCGGTCATGTGGATGGCGTGGAGCGGACGGTGGGGGATCCTGGTGTTGGCGGTGCTCCGGCTCTGCCAGCTCCCAGATCGCGGTTCGGAGACCTAACTCGGGGACAGTGGGCGGCTGAGTTCTCGGGCGCGGGGTGAGGATTTTTCCGGGCGAAAGCTCAGCGCTTCTGCGCCAATGGCGGCGGTGCCTGCGGGTATCGTAACCCTCTTGGGGGCGTCGTTGTGGCTATCCTCCCCGGCGCGGCGGCTCCGGGTAAAAACCCTTGACCTCACGGTCTCGACGGCGGCGGCGTTGTGCGTCGTTACCCTCTTGGGGACGTCGTCGTGGAGCCTAGATACCTCTCGGTTTTGTTTCTCTGTCTTCGGTGGCAAGTTTTGGTTTTTTCCGTGTTTTTCTTTTCTTTATTTTGATCTGCTTTGTAAGAGGTTCTTCTCACCACCTTGTATCAGTTCGGCCGTTGTGGCTTTATTTATAAAGCAGGGCGAATAGCCTATTTCGAGAAAATAAGTAAATCTATACACTAAAACATGTTTACGTCTATGTGTTTTAGAAAAAGACTATAGTCTTGTATTAGTAAACATAGAGAGTAGTATTTTCAAGATATTATGTTGGGGTTTTGGTATCCATTTTTATCAAACTAGGAAAAATGCCCGTTGCAACGGGAAGAGGAAAAAAATTGGGTCACAAAAATAAAATTGTTTTCTAAACCCTACACTCCCTCCGTTTTAAAATATAAGATGTTTTAGCTTTATGAAGAAAATGTATCTAGACTTGTTTTAGTGTGTAGGTTCATTCTAAATCTGAGTGAACCTACACACTAAAGCAGTCTAGATATATTTTCTTCACAAACCTAAAACATCTTATATTTTGAAACGGAGGGAGTAGAATTTTAGTAATTAAATCAATTTCTTTTAATGGAACCAAGGAACTTTCACTTCTAAATTCAGAGAACTCGAAGAAAAAAATATAGAAATTGCTTAGGTGAGAAATTCATCGGGCACCTAGAAAAATAAATGACAATAAACATTTATCGGACTTTTTCTGTGGAGGGTCGTGCTTATCAGGTGCAGGGGACCTGCGTTAGGTCGCGATCATGCTTAATTTGCTAAGTGTAGAGAATCAAGTTCATGATGAGAATCCTGATGCTGCTTTCAATTTGCATGTCTTCAAGAAGTTATCAGCTTACCGCATACTCTCAATTGTAATATTGTACTCCCTCCGTTCATCTTATATTATGAAACGGAGAGAGTATCATATACAATGCTTTGTTTGATCCAAATTCTTCTCATCAACGGAAAATCTCTCAAAGAGATACATCAGGAAAAGTTTAGTTGGTTAGGATTGACAAATAATATGCAAAATTTCAAGGCGCAATAATCATGAATATGATGGGTGATGAATAGTCATGAAAGGTTAATCCATCGCTTGCAGACATTAAAATTAAATCAGCTATTTAGTTAGTATAAAGGTGCACCAATAATCAGTCATAATAGTGCATGCATGATGCATTTAACCACAATGTGCATCAATTGCACAGGGCAAATCATGCATTTATGTTCATCCCTTTCCCATCCTCATCCACACTCCAGTTAATTATTTGACTTAATTTTTTCTCAGTTGCCTCCTATGTGCATCGATCGCCTGAATTTATTCTTGCATGCTTGTTGCAGCGCTCCAATTTGTTACTGGAGTTCTTGGGTAGGTAGGGTAGCTATCTTGCGGAGCTGGGTCTTCTGAAGTATAACAGTCTCTGAATCTTGCCATCAGTGATTGTTATTTCATCAATTTTCTTTGCTAGGCCAACCATTGGACCAGACACTATTCCTTGGGTAAGAGCTAGTATAAAGTTCTCGAGACTAACACTGTACCACGTAAAATTTGTGGCATCCCGCAAAACCACTACTAGAAAATCGCGTTGAATTTGTGCATTGCATCGTCATCATCATGCATTGTTTGCTTAAAACTTTTTCGCAAAGCCCGATTTGTTTTCCAAACGCCCATCTACATTCAAACACGCAAACCTGGGTCCCCGGATTATTTTTGTTTTGTCCGCTGTCGGATTGCAAAAGCGCTGGGTAAAAATAAATATTTTAATTAAATGTTTTAGCGGGGACAGTCGAACGGGCCAGATCGACCCGAACGACCACCCCCAGGTTTTTAAATCGGCCCACCTGTTTCCTACAGCTACCAAACTACCTACCCAGCCCAACCCTCCACCTCACCCCACCCAATAGACCGCTGCCACCTCACCCTCTCCCTCTCCTCCACCAATCCCAAACCGCCACTTGGCTCAGCTCCCTCACCTCTCTCTCCACCTGCCCAGATCCCCACCCTCTCTCTCCTGCACCCACACACACCCACACACGCCACCGACCCACCACCTGTCCCACCCCACCCCGATCCAAACACACACACGCAACACCACGCACGCCAAGCCCCAACCCACACCCGATCCGATCCCCACCCTCCCTGTTCACGCGCACGACCCCGCCCCTCCCTCATCTCCCGCAGCGACCGCCCAACCACCCTCCTCCCCTCCGGCGGTTCCCCTCGCCGCCGGCGACCCGCCTACCCTCTGCCGCGCTTGCTCCCATCCTCTCCACCCTCCGTCGCCTCCCCCGCCGGTCGCACCCCGTGCGAGGCCCTCTGCCGGCCTCCGTCGTCTTCCCGCGGCCGCCCGAGCCCCCGCAGAGGCCGCCGGCGCTCCGCCTGTCTCCGCGCCCGCGCCTCCCCAGTCCCCGCCGGCGCCGCCCACCTCCGCCCGAGCTCCGCCTCCGCCCTGCTCTGGCCCGGCCTCGCGCTCGCCGCCGGCCTCGTCGCCCCTCCGCCCCTGTTCGCCGGCCTCGCCCGCCGCCGGCAGCGCCCTCCCGCGCGCCCCTCCGAGCTCCGCCGCCAACCGCCTGAGCCCCGCCTCCCCGGAGCCGCGAGTCTGCGCCGCCGCAGCCCTCCGGCCGAGCTCGCCTCGAGCGCGCCCCGCCGCCGCGTCGCCCGGCGTGCTCCTGAGCTCCGCCCCTGCTCGCCTCGCTCGGCCCGCCTCCAGTCTCCTCCGCGGCTGCAGCGTCCCGGCCCGTGCGCGCCGCGCCACCCCGCTCGCAACCCGCCAAGCCGCCTCGCCGCGCGTCCACTCCGGCCAGCTGAGCGCCGCCGGCGCGTCTCCGCCCATCGCCGCCCCAAGCCGCCAACCTCCCTTCGCCTCGCCGGTTTCCGCATGCGCCGCCGCTCGCCGGCCCGTCCTCCCCAGGGCGCCACCAACCCCGAGCCTGCCCCGGCGCCTCGGCCTCGCCGTCGTTGGCCGTGAGCAGACCCGACCCCGTCACCCTCCTCGAGCCGAGCCCCATGTCCTCCTGCCGCGGCCCCGAGCTCGTCCGGCGCCGTCGCCGTGCGTGGCCGCGAGACCCCTCCGCCGCGCGTCCAAGACCGCCCCTCCACAAGAACGGCCACGTGTGCAAGTGACCGCCAAGATCGACACCGGACCAAAGTGGAGCCACAAACCCCAAGATCTTCGAGAGGGGACCGATGACCGCGGACCAAGGACGTCGTCATGGAACGCCAAGATCGACTTCTCCGGATCCCGAAGGACGATCCCGCACCCGGTGCCGCGCCATGATCTCCCTCACGGAATCCGAAGCGCGGACCCGACAAGATCCTCGCAACGGCAAGGTCGACCCCGTGGGACCCGACAAGATCGGCACGACGACAAGAACGGCATCGGCCCGGAAGAATCCGATGCCCCGACACCGACCCAAGTCTTGCTTCCCGGATGCGACAAGACCTCCCTCTGTTATCCGAGAACTCTCCCGTCGAGACCGCTTCCGTCGGACCCCGAACCACCAGATCCGTCGAACCCTGGACCCTGAGACCGACCCCGAACCCCGGAACCCCAAGATCTGCCGAACCCTAATGTGTGAACCTCTTATTCGAGAACCCTATTTTATAATATAATAACAACTTGATGCATAATAATTGTTCATGCATGCATGTCATATGGGTTGGGGGCCTTATGCCGATTCACCTAATAATTAAATATGGGGCCCATATGCGGGCAAATCTAGTCTCATATTGGCCTCATTTAAATTTGTGTAGCGAACCCGGTACTACCTTCTGCCATGTTATGACAACATTTAATTTGCGGGGTAGATAAATAACTTGAACCATTTAATTATCTGTCGGGACCCCGGTTCCTCTTAATTTTGCCTAATTGCATCGCACCTTGTCATGCCATGCATCATACATGCATCATGCCGATCTTCCGCCGTTGTATTAAATATTGCATCCGGTGTTTATTCTAGTGTTTTGCTTCTTCGCGGATTGGGCCGTTGAGTTGATGCGAGTGTCACCCCGATCTTCGGTTGAACCTTCGACAATGTTTTCAGGCGAGCATCTTCCCCTTTCTACCTATCTTACTTTTATAGTATTTACTTCCCTCCTGTTGATCTATTGCTATCTGTGTGCGATGCTCTAGTTTTCCGTACACGTGATATCCCTTGCAGCCCTATATTGCCTCGGACACATCCTATTACCTATTGTTTGGTAGATAGTTGGACTTGCGCGTCGTAGTCGCTTGCTCAAGTGCTGTTGCGTGTCGTCAAGTGCCACAGTTGTTGATGTATTGCGGCATGTTGATGTTGGAGATGATCATAGTTTTACTTATTGTTCACTTTAATTCCTGTTTAACAACTAAAACTGAAGGAAGCAGAGGCATCGGTGGGTGATAGATAACATTTGGTTTCCGAACGCCCACTTGTGTCCCGTAGGACCCCGAGTACTTGATACCTGTTCCTTGATTTATCGCGCTATCCACATATGGGGAATTATGGGCCCCCCTTAGCCAGAGCTTGATTCCGTCTTATTTCTTGGGGCCACAAACTAGTTTGAGGTTTTATTTACGATCATGTACTTATGCCATGCTTTACTGCTTTAGTTAAATTGTGCGACAGATAGCACACTGTACTGTTTAGGATCGGGACACGTTTACGCGGTGTCGACAAGCCCAGCCACACTTTCGGGTTCCCAGTCGCTCACAGCCGTCCACCCAAACCTTGAGTCCGTCTCGGAGCTAGCTTACTTCGTTGCGGGTTCTACTTAAGGGGTGGCCCCCTAAAATATTTCTGAATCTTGTGATTGCTCTGTCGTGAAGACCTCGTTGGGTTTTGATTTGGTTTTTCCGAGGTTGATCATGTGTGTGTTGCTATTTGTGCACCCCGGCCGGGTTAAAACTTTCTGAAAGCCGTGTCCGCGGATATGGACGACTTGGAGCACAGTATCTCGACCATAGACAAGCATAACTAAAGTTTATTGCTATAAATTTGACTTTATAATGACTAGTAATCAGCTTCACTATAATGGAATGGTTAAATAATACTGCCCACAATTGCTTGTTTGGATTGTCGCTTGCGACCATTGTACCTGACTAGTAAGTATTGCAACTACAACGGAACGGCTTAATAAAAGTACCAACAACTGCTGGGTTTTTGGGTTATCTCACGCTATCTATACCTGATTAGTAAGTGTTGTAACTATAACGGAATGGTTAACTAAAAGTGCTCACTGCTTATTTTACCAGGACGATAATCTATACCTGACTAGTAATTGCTGCAACGATAACTGAATAAATAAAACTGCCAACTGTGTGAGTTCCTCGGTTGACTTCCTCGTTTGGTCTCGAGGGGGAAACGCCAGGATGGGTTTGTTTGAGGATAGTATCAGGTTGGATCCGGATAGGTCATTCTTATCCCTCTCTGATAACCGCCAGTTGTATCGAGTCTCTATAGGTTGTTTAGTGCATGCTGCCGCTGCCGCTCAGTCCACCATACCTATGTAGGCGAGGACCGCCGAATTCTAGCCTCGCCGTGTACTGGCCTCAGTACTGACGCTCCTCTCTTTTTTTCCCTTTGCCCTTTGTCGGCACCCCTCTTGTTTAAGCAGGTTTTGAGATCGACGCCGTTAGCAGGGTTACCCTTCCGGCTTGGCCTGGGCAGGGTTATGGACGCCATTGGTTATTCTTCAGGGCTCTTAGCCCCATTTGCATCTTGTCAGTAGCTGGACGCTCGATCATTTTCAAGGTGATTTGGATCTTTGTAAATTATATCTGTATTCTTGGCTCTTTGAGTCGCTGTTATATATATCTGTTCTGTGGGTCCCATCGAGGACTGTTGTGTAATGTTATTACTTTGCGTTCCACCCGCACGAAAGTGCCTGGTGGGCACCTTCGAATCGTTTCTATGCGGGTTTGGCGAGTTTCGCTAAAACTTGCATAGGGCCGATTCTGAGGGTGTTACAGAGTGGTATCAGAGCTCAGCAGTTGCGATACCCCACAAGTCCAGCCTGTAGGATAACCTAGCTAACGGCCGCCGTAGAGTGTCAAAACTATTTTTTTGCAAACACGGTTGGATAGTTCTGATTAGGTCTGATTTTACTTCTTACCCCTTTGCTATTCTCCCCTTATCTCGACGTGTTTTGAATCCGCTCTCTTCTCTCTCTTCGAGTCCAGGATTTCTCGTGGTTGGGTTTCCGTCGTACCTTCAGGGTTTCGTTTCCTCCTCTGTTAACGGTGTTCTACCATCCGGTGTTCAAGCTGCCTGAGGAATCCGTCTACGGTGTTATCATTCTTTGTTCCTTGTTTGCGCCTTCCGGTGTTTTCCGCCGCAACGACATCCTCTACGCCAGATCCGATGCAGAGTCTGCATCACTCCTTTGATCCGAACCTCGCTTTTCGAGATCTTCAGTCTGAATCTTGAGGGTTGGTTGCATAATCTATCTGTTCGTGTACAGAGTAATGCTTTGAGTGCGGGATGGAGTCGCGACCATACCACTACTCTTATCATTTGCTTTGTATATTGAATGGTGGGTCGATGCAACTCTACTCCTTCCATGGAAGTTAGAGGTGGCCTTACCTTTAACTTCGTCCGTTGTTTTCCGGAGTGTTCTCTTGATGAACGGGATCAACGACGTCTTGTTGGTGGTGTCGCCGTTTTCAAGACGAGGAAGGCATCATTGTTAGTGGTGTCGCGAAGATCTACACGAAGCGAGAAGACGCAGATCGCCGACCTTTCCTTCCGGTACCATGAGGCGGATCTCGAGGGCGAGATCCATTGTTAGTGGTGTCGAATTGTGGCATCCCGCAAAACCACTACTAGAAAATCGCGTTGAATTTGTGCATTGCATCGTCATCATCATGCATTGTTTGCTTAAAACTTTTTCGCAAAGCCCGATTTGTTTTCCAAACGCCCATCTACATTCAAACACGCAAACCTGGGTCCCCGGATTATTTTTGTTTTGTCCGCAGTCGGATAGCAAAAGCGCTGGGTAAAAATAAATATTTTAATTAAATGTTTTAGCAGGGGCAGTCGAACGGGCCAGATCGACCCGAACGACCACCCCCAGGTTTTTAAATCGGCCTACCTGTTTCCTATAGCTACCAAACTACCTACCCAGCCCAACCCTCCACCTCACCCCACCCAATAGACCGCTGCCACCTCACCCTCTCCCTCTCCTCCACCAATCCCAAACCGCCACTTGGCTCAGCTCCCTCACCTCTCTCTCCACCTGCCCAGATCCCCACCCTCTCTCTCCTACACCTACACACACCCACACACGCCACCGACCCACCACCTGTCCCACCCCACCCCGATCCAAACACACACACGCAACACCACGCACGCCAAGCCCCAACCCACACCCGATCCGATCCCCACCCTCCCTGTTCACGCGCACGACCCCGCCCCTCCCTCATCTCCTGCAGCGACCGCCCAACCACCCTCCTCCCCTCCGGCGGTTCCCCTCGCCGCCGGCGACCCGCCTACCCTCTGCCGCGCTCGCTCCCATCCTCTCCACCCTCCGTCGCCTCCCCCGCCGGTCGCACCCCGTGCGAGGCCCTCTGCCGGCCTCCGTCGTCTTCCCGCGGCCGCCCGAGCCCCCGCAGAGGCCGCCGGCGCTCCGCCTGTCTCCGCGCCCGCGCCTCCCCAGTCCCCGCCGGTGCCGCCCACCTCCGCCCGAGCTCCGCCTCCGCCCTGCTCTGGCCCGGCCTCACGCTCGCCGCCGGCCTCGTCGCCCCTCCGCCCCTGTTCGCCGGCCTCGCCCGCCGCCGGCAGCGCCTCCCCGCGCGCCCCTCCGAGCTCCGCCGCCAACCGCCTGAGCCCCGCCTCCCCGGAGCCGCGAGTCTGCGCCGCCGCAGCCCTCCGGCCGAGCTCGCCTCGAGCGCGCCCCGCCGCCGCGTCGCCCGGCGTGCTCCTGAGCTCCGCCCCTGATCGCCTCGCTCGGCCCGCCTCCAGTCTCCTCCGCGGCCGCAGCGTCCCGGCCCGTGCGCGCCGCGCCACCCCGCTCGCAACCCGCCAAGCCGCCTCGCCGCGCGTCCGCTCCGGCCAGCTGAGCGCCGCCGGCGCGTCTCCGCCCATCGCCGCCCCAAGCCGCCAACCTCCCTTCGCCTCGCCGGTTTCCGCATGCGCCGCCGCTCGCCGGCCCGTCCTCCCCAGGGCGCCACCAACCCCGAGCCTGCCCCGACGCCTCGGCCTCGCCGTCGTTGGCCGTGAGCAGACCCGACCCCGTCACCCTCCTCGAGCCGAGCCCCATGTCCTCCTGCCGCGGCCCCGAGCTCGTCCGGCGCCGTCGCCGTGCGTGGCCGCGAGACCCCTCCGCCGCGCGTCCAAGACCGCCCCTCCACAAGAACGGCCACGTGTGCAAGTGACCGCCAAGATCGACACCGGACCAAAGTGGAGCCACAAACCCCAAGATCTTCGAGAGGGGACCGATGACCGCGGACCAAGGACGTCGTCATGGAACGCCAAGATCGACTTCTCCGGATCCCGAAGGCCGATCCCGCACCCGGTGCCGCGCCATGATCTCCCTCACGGAATCCGAAGCGCGGACCCGACAAGATCCTCGCAACGGCAAGGTCGACCCCGTGGGACCCGACAAGATCGGCACGACGACAAGAACGGCATCGGCCCGGAAGAATCCGATGCCCCGACACCGACCCAAGTCTTGCTTCCCGGATGCGACAAGACCTCCCTCTGTTATCCGAGAACTCTCCCGTCGAGACCGCTTCCGTCGGACCCCGAACCACCAGATCCGTCGAACCCTGGACCCTGAGACCGACCCCGAACCCCGGAACCCCAAGATCTGCCGAACCCTAATGTGTGAACCTCTTATCCGAGAACCCTATTTTATAATATAATAACAACTTGATGCATAATAATTGTTCATGCATGCATGTCATATGGGTTGGGGGCCTTATGCCGATTCACCTAATAATTAAATATGGGGCCCATATGCGGGCAAATCTAGTCTCATATTGGCCTCATTTAAATTTGTGTAGCGAACCCGGTACTACCTTCTGCCATGTTATGATAACATTTAATTTGCGGGGTAGATAAATAACTTGAACCATTTAATTATCTGTCGGGACCCCGGTTCCTCTTAATTTTGCCTAATTGCATCGCACCTTGTCATGCCATGCATCATACATGCATCATGCCGATCTTCTGCCGTTGTATTAAATATTGCATCCGGTGTTTATTCTAGTGTTTTGCTTCTTCGCGGATTGGGCCGTTGAGTTGATGCGAGTGTCACCCCGATCTTCGGTTGAACCTTCGACAATGTTTTCAGGCGAGCATCTTCCCCTTTCTACCTATCTTACTTTTATAGTATTTACTTCCCTCCTGTTGATCTATTGCTATCTGTGTGCGATGCTCTAGTTTTCCGTACACGTGATATCCCTTGCAGCCCTATATTGCCTCGGACACATCCTATTACCTATTGTTTGGTAGATAGTTGGACTTGCGCGTCGTAGTCGCTTGCTCAAGTGTTGTTGCGTGTCGTCAAGTGCCACAGTTGTTGATGTATTGCGGCATGTTGATGTTGGAGATGATCATAGTTTTACTTATTGTTCACTTTAATTCCTGTTTAACAACTAAAATTGAAGGAAGCAGAGGCATCGGTGGGTGATAGATAACATTTGGTTTCCGAACGCCCACTTGTGTCCCGTAGGACCCCGAGTACTTGATACCTGTTCCTTGATTTATCGCGCTATCCACATATGGGGAATTATGGGCCCCCCTTAGCCAGAGCTTGATTCCGTCTTATTTCTTGGGGCCACAAACTAGTTTGAGGTTTTATTTACGATCCTGTACTTATGCCATGCTTTACTGCTTTAGTTAAATTGTGCGACAGATAGCACACTGTACTGTTTAGGATCGGGACACGTTTACGCGGTGTCGACAAGCCCAGCCACACTTTCGGGTTCCCAGTCGCTCACAGCCGTCCACCCAAACCTTGAGTCCGTCTCGGAGCTAGCTTACTTCGTTGCGGGTTCTACTTAAGGGGTGGCCCCCTGAAATATTTCTGAATCTTGTGATTGCTCTGTCGTGAAGACCTCGTTGGGTTTTGATTTGGTTTTTCCGAGGTTGATCATGTGTGTGTTGCTATTTGTGCACCCCAGCCGGGTTAAAACTTTCTGAAAGCCGTGTCCGCGGATATGGACGACTTGGAGCACAGTATCTCGACCATAGACAAGCATAACTAAAGTTTATTGCTATAAATTTGACTTTATAATGACTAGTAATCAGCTTCACTATAATGGAATGGTTAAATAATACTGCCCACAATTGCTTGTTTGGATTGTCGCTTGCGACCATTGTACCTGACTAGTAAGTATTGCAACTACAACGGAACGGCTTAATAAAAGTACCAACAACTGCTGGGTTTTTGGGTTATCTCACGCTATCTATACCTGATTAGTAAGTGTTGTAACTATAACGGAATGGTTAACTAAAAGTGCTCACTGCTTATTTTACCAGGACGATAATCTATACCTGACTAGTAATTGCTGCAACGATAACTGAATAAATAAAACTGCCAACTGTGTGAGTTCCTCGGTTGACTTCCTCGTTTGGTCTCGAGGGGGAAACGCCAGGATGGGTTTGTTTGAGGATAGTATCAGGTTGGATCCGGATAGGTCATTCTTATCCCTCTCTGATAACCGCCAGTTGTATCGAGTCTCTATAGGTTGTTTAGTGCATGCTGCCGCTGCCGCTCAGTCCACCATACCTATGTAGGCGAGGACCGCCGAATTCTAGCCTCGCCGTGTACTGGCCTCAGTACTGACGCTCCTCTCTTTTTTTCCCTTTGCCCTTTGTCGGCACCCCTTTTGTTTAAGCAGGTTTTGAGATCGACGCCGTTAGCAGGGTTACCCTTCCGGCTTGGCCTGGGCAGGGTTATGGACGCCATTGGTTATTCTTCAGGGCTCTTAGCCCCATTTGCATCTTGTCCGTAGCTGGACGCTCGATCATTTTCAAGGTGATTTGGATCTTTGTAAATTATATCTGTATTCTTGGCTCTTTGAGTCGCTGTTATATATATCTGTTCTGTGGGTCCCATCGAGGACTGTTGTGTAATGTTATTACTTTGCGTTCCACCCGCACGAAAGTGCCTGGTGGGCACCTTCGAATCGTTTCTATGCAGGTTTGGCGAGTTTCGCTAAAACTTGCATAGGGCCGATTCTGAGGGTGTTACAGAGTGGTATAAGAGCTCAGCAGTTGCGATACCCCACAAGTCCAGCCTGTAGGATAACCTAGCTAACGGCCGCCGTAGAGTGTCAAAACTATTTTTTTGCAAACACGGTTGGATAGTTCTGATTAGGTCTGATTTTACTTCTTACCCCTTTGCTATTCTCCCCTTATCTCGACGTGTTTTGAATCCGCTCTCTTCTCTCTCTTCGAGTCCAGGATTTCTCGTGGTTGGGTTTCCGTCGTACCTTCAGGGTTTCGCTTCCTCCTCTGTTAACGGTGTTCTACCATCCGGTGTTCAAGCTGCCTGAGGAATCCGTCTACGGTGTTATCATTCTTTGTTCCTTGTTTGCGCCTTCCGGTGTTTTCCGCCGCAACGACATCCTCTACGCCAGATCCGATGCAGAGTCTGCATCACTCCTTTGATCCGAACCTCGCTTTTCGAGATCTTCAGTCTGAATCTTGAGGGTTGGTTGCATAATCTATCTGTTCGTGTACAGAGTAATGCTTTGAGTGCGGGATGGAGTCGCGACCATACCACTACTCTTATCATTTGCTTTGTATATTGAATGGTGGGTCGATGCAACTCTACTCCTTCCATGGAAGTTAGAGGTGGCCTTACCTTTAACTTCGTCCGTTGTTTTCCGGAGTGTTCTCTTGATGAACGGGATCAACGACGTCTTGTTGGTGGTGTCGCCGTTTTCAAGACGAGGAAGGCATCATTGTTAGTGGTGTCGCGAAGATCTACACGAAGCGAGAAGACGCAGATCGCCGACCTTTCCTTCCGGTACCATGAGGCGGATCTCGAGGGCGAGATCCATTGTTAGTGGTGTCGAATTGTGGCATCCCGCAAAACCACTACTAGAAAATCGCGTTGAATTTGTGCATTGCATCGTCATCATCATGCATTGTTTGCTTAAAACTTTTTCGCAAAGCCCGATTTGTTTTCCAAACGCCCATCTACATTCAAACACGCAAACCTGGGTCCCCGGATTATTTTTGTTTTGTCCGCTGTCGGATTGCAAAAGCGCTGGGTAAAAATAAATATTTTAATTAAATGTTTTAGCGGGGGCAGTCGAACGGGCCAGATCGACCCGAACGACCACCCCCAGGTTTTTAAATCGGCCCACCTGTTTCCTACAGCTACCAAACTACCTACCCAGCCCAACCCTCCACCTCACCCCACCCAATAGACCGCTGCCACCTCACCCTCTCCCTCTCCTCCACCAATCCCAAACCGCCACTTGGCTCAGCTCCCTCACCTCTCTCTCCACCTGCCCAGATCCCCACCCTCTCTCTCCTGCACCTACACACACCCACACACGCCACCGACCCACCACCTGTCCCACCCCACCCCGATCCAAACACACACACGCAACACCACGCACGCCAAGCCCCAACCCACACCCGATCCGATCCCCACCCTCCCTGTTCACGCGCACGACCCCGTCCCTCCCTCATCTCCCGCAGCGACCGCCCAACCACCCTCCTCCCCTCCGGCGGTTCCCCTCGCCGCCGGCGACCCGCCTACCCTCTGCCGCGCTCGCTCCCATCCTCTCCACCCTCCGTCGCCTCCCCCGCCGGTCGCACCCCGTGCGAGGCCCTCTGCCGGCCTCCGTCGTCTTCCCGCGGCCGCCCGAGCCCCCGCAGAGGCCGCCGGCGCTCCGCCTGTCTCCGCGCCCGCGCCTCCCCAGTCCCCGCCGGTGCCGCCCACCTCCGCCCGAGCTCCGCCTTCGCCCTGCTCTGGCCCGGCCTCGCGCTCGCCGCCGGCCTCGTCGCCCCTCCGCCCCTGTTCGCCGGCCTCGCCCGCCGCCGGCAGCGCCTCCCCGCGCGCCCCTCCGAGCTCCGCCGCCAACCGCCTGAGCCCCGCCTCCCCGGAGCCGCGAGTCTGCGCCGCCGCAGCCCTCCGGCCGAGCTCGCCTCGAGCGCGCCCCGCCGCCGCGTCGCCCGACGTGCTCCTGAGCTCCGCCCCTGCTCGCCTCGCTCGGCCCGCCTCCAGTCTCCTCCGCGGCCGCAGCGTCCCGGCCCGTGCGCGCCGCGCCACCCCGCTCGCAACCCGCCAAGCCGCCTCGCCGCGCGTCCGCTCCGGCCAGCTGAGCGCCGCCGGCGCGTCTCCGCCCATCGCCGCCCCAAGCCGCCAACCTCCCTTCGCCTCGCCGGTTTCCGCATGCGCCGCCGCTCGCCGGCCCGTCCTCCCCAGGGCGCCACCAACCCCGAGCCTGCCCCGGCGCCTCGGCCTCGCCGTCGTTGGCCGTGAGCAGACCCGACCCCGTCACCCTCCTCGAGCCGAGCCCCATGTCCTCCTGCCGCGGCCCCGAGCTCGTCCGGCGCCGTCGCCGTGCGTGGCCGCGAGACCCCTCCGCCGCGCGTCCAAGACCGCCCCTCCACAAGAACGGCCACGTGTGCAAGTGACCGCCAAGATCGACACCGGACCAAAGTGGAGCCACAAACCCCAAGATCTTCGAGAGGGGACCGATGACCGCGGACCAAGGACGTCGTCATGGAACGCCAAGATCGACTTCTCCGGATCCCGAAGGCCGATCCCGCACCCGGTGCCGCGCCATGATCTCCCTCACGGAATCCGAAGCGCGGACCCGACAAGATCCTCGCAACGGCAAGGTCGACCCCGTGGGACCCGACAAGATCGGCACGACGACAAGAACGGCATCGGCCCGGAAGAATCCGATGCCCCGACACCGACCCAAGTCTTGCTTCCCGGATGCGACAAGACCTCCCTCTGTTATCCGAGAACTCTCCCGTCGAGACCGCTTCCGTCGGACCCCGAACCACCAGATCCGTCGAACCCTGGACCCTGAGACCGACCCCGAACCCCGGAACCCCAAGATCTGCCGAACCCTAATGTGTGAACCTCTTATCCGAGAACCCTATTTTATAATATAATAACAACTTGATGCATAATAATTGTTCATGCATGCATGTCATATGGGTTGGGGGCCTTATGCCGATTCACCTAATAATTAAATATGGGGCCCATATGCGGGCAAATCTAGTCTCATATTGGCCTCATTTAAATTTGTGTAGCGAACCCGGTACTACCTTCTGCCATGTTATGACAACATTTAATTTGCGGGGTAGATAAATAACTTGAACCATTTAATTATCTGTCGGGACCTCGGTTCCTCTTAATTTTGCCTAATTGCATCGCACCTTGTCATGCCATGCATCATACATGCATCATGCCGATCTTCTGCCGTTGTATTAAATATTGCATCCGGTGTTTATTCTAGTGTTTTGCTTCTTCGCGGATTGGGCCGTTGAGTTGATGCGAGTGTCACCCCGATCTTCGGTTGAACCTTCGACAATGTTTTCAGGCGAGCATCTTCCCCTTTCTACCTATCTTACTTTTATAGTATTTACTTCCCTCCTGTTGATCTATTGCTATCTGTGTGCGATGCTCTAGTTTTCCGTACCCGTGATATCCCTTGCAGCCCTATATTGCCTCGGACACATCCTATTACCTATTGTTTGGTAGATAGTTGGACTTGCGCGTCGTAGTCGCTTGCTCAAGTGCTGTTGCGTGTCGTCAAGTGCCACAGTTGTTGATGTATTACCGCATGTTGATGTTGGAGATGATCATAGTTTTACTTATTGTTCACTTTAATTCCTGTTTAACAACTAAAATTGAAGGAAGCAGAGGCATCAGTGGGTGATAGATAACATTTGGTTTCCGAACGCCCACTTGTGTCCCGTAGGACCCCGAGTACTTGATACCTGTTCCTTGATTTATCGCGCTATCCACATATGGGGAATTATGGGCCCCCCTTAGCCAGAGCTTGATTCCGTCTTATTTCTTGGGGCCACAAACTAGTTTGAGGTTTTATTTACGATCCTGTACTTATGCCATGCTTTACTGCTTTAGTTAAATTATGCGACAGATAGCACACTGTACTGTTTAGGATCGGGACACGTTTACGCGGTGTCGACAAGCCCAGCCACACTTTCGGGTTCCCAGTCGCTCACAGCCGTCCACCCAAACCTTGAGTCCGTCTCGGAGCTAGCTTACTTCGTTGCGGGTTCTACTTAAGGGGTGGCCCCCTGAAATATTTCTGAATCTTGTGATTGCTCTGTCGTGAAGACCTCGTTGGGTTTTGATTTGGTTTTTCCGAGGTTGATCATGTGTGTGTTGCTATTTGTGCACCCCGGCCGGGTTAAAACTTTCTGAAAGCCGTGTCCGCGGATATGGACGACTTGGAGCACAGTATCTCGACCATAGACAAGCATAACTAAAGTTTATTGCTATAAATTTGACTTTATAATGACTAGTAATCAGCTTCACTATAATGGAATGGTTAAATAATACTGCCCACAATTGCTTGTTTGGATTGTCGCTTGCGACCATTGTACCTGACTAGTAAGTATTGCAATTACAACGGAACGGCTTAATAAAAGTACCAACAACTGCTGGGTTTTTGGGTTATCTCACGCTATCTATACCTGATTAGTAAGTGTTGTAACTATAACGGAATGGTTAACTAAAAGTGCTCACTGCTTATTTTACCAGGACGATAATCTATACCTGACTAGTAATTGCTGCAACGATAACTGAATAAATAAAACTGCCAACTGTGTGAGTTCCTCGGTTGACTTCCTCGTTTGGTCTCGAGGGGGAAACGCCAGGATGGGTTTGTTTGAGGATAGTATCAGGTTGGATCCGGATAGGTCATTCTTATCCCTCTCTGATAACCGCCAGTTGTATCGAGTCTCTATAGGTTGTTTAGTGCATGCTGCCGCTGCCGCTCAGTCCACCATACCTATGTAGGCGAGGACCGCCGAATTCTAGCCTCGCCGTGTACTGGCCTCAGTACTGACGCTCCTCTCTTTTTTTCCCTTTGCCCTTTGTCGGCACCCCTTTTGTTTAAGCAGGTTTTGAGATCGACGCCGTTAGCAGGGTTACCCTTCCGGCTTGGCCTGGGCAGGGTTATGGACTCCATTGGTTATTCTTCAGGGCTCTTAGCCCCATTTGCATCTTGTCCGTAGCTGGACGCTCGATCATTTTCAAGGTGATTTGGATCTTTGTAAATTATATATGTATTCTTGGCTCTTTGAGTCGCTGTTATATATATCTGTTCTGTGGGTCCCATCGAGGACTGTTGTGTAATGTTATTACTTTGCGTTCCACCCGCACGAAAGTGTCTGGTGGGCACCTTCGAATCGTTTCTATGCGGGTTTGGCGAGTTTCGCTAAAACTTGCATAGGGCCGATTCTGAGGGTGTTACAAAATTTCTGCACAGAACCATAATTTATTAGTCTAGGTTCGACTCTATGATATGAAGAGAAGCCACAAATTGAAGAGACTCTTTTCTTTATCTATCTTGTACCCGCTGAATCAATCGATCCGATTAATATTGAGTGAGTGAGCTTTGCTCACTTCTTCCTGCAATTTCTGGTTACATAGAGGCGATTAATACCTCAGCCTATACATTACAAGACTCTCTATTCGCATACGTCAATTTCATAAGCTTGCTTATTATTGGATTCACTTTTTATCTGATTCATGTACTGATTGAACTCATCAACCGTTCTTGAATATGTTAAATCCATAAGAGGCTCAACCTGGCATATCTTACTTCATCCACGAATCATCCAATTGCATCTTAAATTCTTCAATAAGAAAGTCCATGGAGTTTCCATGGTTGACTGTCTGCGAAAATGAAAGGTACTTCATCCAAGAGTCCATTTTTCCATTAGATATGAATGTTATAGCATGAGAGGCTGACCGTAAAACTCTTTATACTCCAAGTTGCTCACTGATTCATGCATAGCAGGAACGCCTTGTGTGACCAGCTCCTGTAGTTGCTGAGTGTGGCAAAACAGTTTTGTGTGCAGGTGGTTCGACGATCATGGGCACCACTTGCTCTGTTTGCTCAACCGTTAACACAATCTCGAATGGTATGGCTATGTCACCTCATTGTGAACCTTCACAACTGGAATGTCGTTTTTTCACGGTGCCCCCAATGTTGCTGCTTTCTTTCTAGTGCATGACAAACCAAGCCCATATAAGAACTGGAAAATATGCATTAGATTCGTTTGTTGGAGGGAATAAGGTACATGAAAATTAATAAACCAGGTCGGATTTAGATAAAAATCACAATTGTCACAAGTAACAGCAATTTGCCCATGCTAAATAGAGATCAGAAACTTGCTCTAAATAAAAACCAAGGAGAAGACAAAACCACGGGTGAATTACAAAACGGAAGTCTGGTCTCGTATTAGCCTACAGACCAACACTTTGCGGATGCTGCTGCTAGCAGAAACAGAACCTCCCTGCCCGTCAGACTGCTATTGCCAGCTCCATTCTTCAGTTGCTTAGTTTCTTCTTCACTCCCCTGCGGTAATAAACTTTGCTGTCAAAATTTGAAAACCATGCCTATCTCTGCTAGTAGATCTGAAGCTGTACTTCACGCGAACATTTGATAAAAACCCTGAATATTTTCATCTGAAACATAAGAAATAAGATTGGATTTTAGAAAAATGTAGGCCCGGTCATATCTACACTCTAATCAACCCATGTGAACAGGAAAAAACCATATAGATCATCAGAGGAATTTTAAATTAAATTCTACAGACAGTGAAAACTACACAAGTAAACCATCACACAATTAGATTGTGTTTGCACCAATATTTCTCAAACCGTCAAAGATGCAACTAACTTCTGTCCTCAGCCAAAAACATACCGTAAGCGGTGACCAACGGACTTCTGGCCAGGGAGACACCTACGATAAAAATTAGGTTCGCACATCAGGATATCACAGTAATCTGCAATGGTTGTAGGTGCAAATTTAGTGGAATCATATGCACCAAATAACCAATCAGTAGGACAACAGATTGTACTAAACGATTGGTTTAGTTGTTACTCTGACGAGGATATTTGACATCCAAAATGGTTGTGGGCCAGAACTAACATCTACGATGAGTAGTTCAAGCAGAATTGCAATCTCTATATATTCCAGAAGTATTAAGTGCATGCTAGCGAGGACATCAAATAAGCATCTGATTCGAATCTAAACATTTTCTTGAGCATACAAACTAAGAGAAATGCACAAACCTGTACATGTGACTATTTATTCTCCTTGATTGAAGGCTCTTCAAGACAGTCCATGATCCGTCGATGGACGCTCTAACCTTCTCCTCACATCTCCATCACTTGCGATCTTCCTTGCCTCCTTTAGCAGTCTGGCGGGCTAGACGGCGATGTCGGGTGAGTATTTGCATCCTAAAGCATCACCGAAGAGTTCTGCTCCATGCTTTCATGGCGCTAGACGCCTGCTCAAATACAATAATTAGGCCCTGCAATCCACAGATATACATGTGAGGTTCTTCTGATCTCATTACGCACTGTTAGGCTCATTCCCCTTTCTTTTAACAGTTCAAATCATCACAATCAATACATGGTAATGAAAAATTATTGCACAATAATGTTATACCTGGGACAGTATATTGTTGGAAACTGGTCCGAGCTAGTACCCTTCTTCTGCCCCTGGAAAGCCAAAATCGAAAGCTAATGACATCGAAGCTCCCCCGAACACACGATCAATGATAATATAATAGGATGGAGCAACTTCACATTGAGGAAAAGTGAGAAAAATACCTCATTCGTAATCATACGATCACTGTCATGTAACACATTATATATATACCTGAATAGTTCCACCAATGAAACATGGCCTGGTATGAATTGTCACACAATTCCAACTTTTAAAGAATGAAATTGTGAAAGGATGGTGTCCATGAATACATAAGACGGATGGAACGCAAAAATGTCAGATTACGAATCAACCAATGTACATCTCTCTAATTATAAATGGCAAAGTATTTTAAATCGTGGAAGAAAACACAGTTAAAATCAAGTATTGTATAATGTCTTAGTTTACTACAGGGATTTAAAGTAAGGAATTTCTGAATTTGTAGGCTACCCGCTGCACATACTGAAAGACTATCGTTTATGCGATCTGTCCATCCCAGGAAATTCAGGAAGAGAAAGGAAAGAGGAGGAACTCATCTTCCACCTTCATTCAACCTGCAGAGCATGGACGGCAGTGAACGAAGCGGGGCCCGCGGTTCTTGGCGGAAGAAGACGTGCAGGAAGGGCAGAAGGCGTGCGGAGGCTGAGGACTGAGGCGACAGGCACCGGCAATGGCTGGCGGAGCTACGGTGCATGAGTCCATGGAGAGGTCGCGGGCGGGGCCAGGCACGGACGCGCGGGAAGATCTCGAATGGACGCGCGGTGTCCGGGGACGCGAGGTGGTCAGCGGCAATGGCAAGGTTGATGCCGAGACGGGAGTCGCGCAGGTCTGGGATGAGGTTGGGCAGGCGCTGGATTCAAATCCTTGGAGGTGGTGGCACTTGATGCATCCTGGACGGCATATGGCGGAGGTGGTGCTTGGGACGCGTGGAGAAGGACGCGTGAAGGTGGCGGGCAGGGGGAGCAGCGGGGACGCCGGACGGAGGCGGGGATGGTGGGTTGAGGCGATTTCGAGAGAGAGAGGGGTCTATGGTGGTGGCCTCTATGGCTTGTTTGTTTCGGGCGCTTGATCCATGCTGTTGGAGAATTGATACGTGATCAGCGGAGGGTGGAGACGTGATTAGCGGGGACGGGATTTGCGGAGAGGAGAAAACTGCCCGTGGAGTGTCGGACGAAGGGGGACGAAGGGAGCAACGTAGTGGCAGAAAACAGAACCACAAAGTTCTTTTTAGATAGTAGAGATTTCATGTTAATGGTGATAACATTATTTATAATAAGTAATTTTCAGTTTTCCATCCGACAACGAGATCTTCTCGAGGTCAATGATAGTGTTACAAGATTAAATTATGTAGGTGGGTTGTTTTGTCAGATTAGTTTTGAATTTTACCTCCTGGTTGCGTGAGGAGATTTGTTCTTGCAATATTTGTCCTACTATGTTATCTCCTAGCGATGTCGACTTTTGACTATTTTTTTCTAAAATATTATTGTTGGTACCGATTGACTGATTATTTTAGTGGATGCACTCACGCACATATCCTTGTTGGTATTTACATGTTTGATATTGTGTAATAATCACTAAAGACAACTTATATATCTCTACCATTTACTATTCGCTACTATAAATATAGCATGGTATTGATTGTCAAAAAAGAAGGAATGAGGTCCGCCGCATTTTCCTCTACTTTCCTCTACAAATACTATATTATATGATCTGATGTTATAGTGTGCATACATACAAAAGTGGGGTGTATAGTTTCCAGTTTATAAAATAGAGTTGTGTCAAAACGTTTATAAATTAGTACTGTCAACCATATCGTATGTTCATGTGCAAGGTATATATGATATATTTTCTGTGGAAACTGCCACAATTGCCAAACAGAGGGGACAAAGAGCTAGACAAGTCAACTGTTCGTATATCCCTTTGTGGCTTTCAGAAAGTATTCAGGACAGCCACTACCAAATTAAACATGTCCCGAAAAATAAACGGGAAAGAGGTGTTATCCTATCGGTGTAAAGCATCTTCCTTGGTTATATCACACACATATGCCACATGTCAATGTGAAGCAACTGCATCTCCGTCTCATGCATCTGGGTTTTCCTGTGTTCCAGAATATCTCAGCGAGGACTCTGAGGATACAGAGGTAGAATGAAAAACAGGTGAAACAAAATGATGAAGGTTATAACATTGAAGTACATAAGAAGAAAAATGCCATATCATGGCATGAGATATGAAATCTCATACAAGCCAATCAAACGTACCTCAACATGCTAGGAAAGGCTGGGTGACGTATGGGTATGCCCTGTACCCGAATAAGAAGATGCATACTCTTCTATACTCTCTAACCTGAACATATTGATCATGTTACAGAAGATAGTGTCCATGAAAAGCCATCAAACGGTTGGCCTTCTTTCAATAAAAGCATACCTGTACAGATAATTGACCATGATACCTCCACTTTGTTCAATGCCCTTCTCAGACTGATCGGCCATCCAGTTTATTCTCTCAATCATCTGCCATAAAAGTGGTGTTAAGCTGCTATGTAAGGCTGCTGAATTATAGCCAATCCTTTAAAAGTCAATACAGTAAATCCCAAAATTCGGATTAGTGAAATAGCAGTAGGGGAACATCATGTTATAACTTAAAACCAGAATTTGTGTCTGGGAAAAGTATTTGAAAATTTAATTTTCAGGCATAAAAAGACTGAAGAAACAACAGTCCCGTTTCTGAAGTCAAAACCCAGCAAAGCTCCATCCCCTACTAGGTAGCAATATTTATAGTTAAAATGAGTGGGATGATAGTGGCTAGCTTACTGCTCCGTTTTGCAAGTGGAAATTAGCAACTGCATCTAGAGCTTTTCCTCGTTTTTTCTCTCTGGCAAGATACCTATACATAAAATGAGAAGACCATCAGCTGCTGCAGGTATCATATAATGAATAATGCTAAATTTATGTTTGTAGAATTCCAAAATTTCAATGTGTCCTTGTCCTTTTGCATACCTTGCACACAAACGCATAAGAGGAGATTTCAGCGCAGCAGATAATTTGTCGGACTTCACCCACCGAGTTGACTTCAGTATATCTTGCAAAAGTTCAATTCCTTGTTTACCATCAACTTGTTCACTGCAACAACAGAATAACTGCATAAGCACAGATGTCAACAAATCAACAAGTGTTGAATCCAATGAATAGCCAATATATTCACATTAGAAATCTATAATTAATACACCCATTTCTTCTGAAAATCGAAGATTGTGAAAGGAAGTACAAAGATCATGGATTCATAGGTATTTTCTTGAACATGCAGAATTATGGGAACGAAATTGCAGAAGACAAAAAGAAATCAGAAAAGCTAAACATGAATAGAAGGTTAAACTGGATGGTGAAAATTGCCAGATTTTTCTTGAAATGGAACCTACACAGCATTCTGTATCAGCTTCTCTTCCTCTGGGAGAAGGATGGATTCTCTGAAAGTAGAACCAGCACCTTCTAACGAATTACGCTCTTGCAACTCTGTCTCTGCTAATTTTATTTGCGAGGCCAGCTTAGCGAGAAGCCATTGCATGAAACCAGGTATTGGGCTAAGTGTAGCAAAGATCTGCGTAAAATATCAAAGAATAAACACATGATATTTAATGTACCAATAACTGTAGCTAAAATAAACTTTGCTACATGAATTATGTGTTTACAATTAGCGCTACACCAAGAGAAGCATGAAATTTGTTTCATTTGTAGACAACAAGGCTAGAGATATTAGAAGCAATACCTGCACTGAAGGCATATCTCTTCTCAACATGTCAATCACGCGCTTGAGAAGAAACTTCCCCAAATTAATACCTGATAAGCCTGGCTGACAACAGCAATAGACAATCAGTTTGTAGGTGCTAGTTCACCACTCATGCTAGCGCATATTGCTACCCTTCATATTTACAATCCATATAAGAACATTGTTTACCTGGGTTGACGATATTGAGTAAAACAGTGCACATTTAGCTTCACATTCAGCAATTGGAGGGACATCCAATAAAACTTCCTGATATGAAAATAGAATATAAGGTGCGGAGGAGTAGAGTAGTACACACATTTATTAAAAAAAAAAGCATGCCAAACTTCAACAACCTGTATAGATGTGGCCATGTCTTTGAGGAGAGCAACTTCGATGAAAATCAGGGGCTCCCCTAGTGTTAATGAAGACAGTAAAAGTACTCAGTCAAAGTTACTTACAGACTCGACAGAACATTCTAAAATCTGTGAATCAACTCTGTTTAACAAAGAATTGTGAAACATATGCTTATTTTATCCCTAAGAAAATTTCAAACATATGTAAGTACTGATGTCGTGCAGCTAAATATAAACTCCCAGTGGCCAGTGACACATCTGGTTATGTGTGGTTTGTTCAAACTTTTATGCTTCGATTAAAATTTGGTGTTCCAGCAAACCTGGTATCGCGGGGTGGAAGTAACCGAAACAACGCCGTCCAACGCCCAACCTTCTCTTCAAGTCTATCAGGTTCCTGATTGGATGCACAGCCTGAAAAACAAGAACAAATTCATCAACAAAACCACAAGACTGCACATTGAACAATTCAATGCTGAGTTGGGGACAAACTTCATAAGCCACAATCTTCTCCAGCAAGGTGGCAGGATCGTCCCAGGTTATCTGGTGGAGCGCCAGAGCAGCCGGGCTGAGCCATGTCACCAGCTTCTCCTTCAAGTACCCGTCCAGTGCACGAAGCACTGGAGCGTTCTCCTCCCTGCATCGCACAACTGTAAGTAAGTGCCCATTACACGGGAGAACCAACAAGAGTGTGGAGTCAATCTCACCCCAGCAAGGCGAGGAGGTCGGCGCGGATGACCGCGAGGAACTTGAGCCCGCCGGGCTGCGCGTTCATCGCCTCGAGGAACCCGGCGTACTGGGGCCGGAGCGCCTCGCGGAGGCTGCGCTCCATACGGTACAGCGCCGAAGCGGCGCCGCCGTCCTCCCTCTCGGCTCCCGGATGCTCATCATCGCCCTCCCCGGTGGCGGAGACGCTCACGTACTGGCGTATGAGGTCGCGGACCCGCGCGCGGGGAACGTCGTAGTCGGTCGCGAGGGAGCGGAGGATCTCGTGGCGGCCGCCCCGGTCGAGGGAGCGATACCCGTCTGAGAAGCAGTCCAGGGCGGCGGGAGACGGGGAGACCGCGGAGACAGAAGCATGGAGCCAGTGGCGGACGGAGGAGGCGGCGGCGGCGGGCGGGGCGCTGGGGTCGGGGCTGGCTGGCGGTGACGCAGCGGGCGGTGGTGAGGGGATAGGGTCCGGGTGCATCCTGGCACGGAGCAGGACCGCGAGGGATTTAGGGGTCTGGCTCCTGGTCATGCGATGCGATCGGGTTGTCACCGCCGCCGGCCGCCGGCGAGGGGAGGAAGATGGAGTGAGCAAGGGCTGTGCCGCCGGCGCGCGTGGACGGCTGTTGCGAACTTGGCTGTTTGGAGAGGACGGATGGTAGCGGTGCGCCGGTGCCAACTTCGGTTGGGTTCAGCCCGTCAGGTGTCACCAAGCAGTCCCTGGTACTGTCCTATAGTCCAACGGAATAATTATCGCTTTATCATTTGCTTTCGTTTGAAGTAAGAGAGGACAATCATCAGTTAAAAAAAAGTTAAATACAACAGCGGTCTCTATACTTGTCTGGTGATTCGATTTAGTTTTCATATTAGAAATTTGCACAGTTTAACTCGTATACTTATGTCATCGAATTTGAGTTGAAGCAACGATATTTGTCATCGAATTTGTGCCGAAGCGATGACACGTGGACGTGGGTCCTACTTGTGGGAGAGGAGCTAGCCTAAAAACTTGCAGGACCCCTCTTGCATTTAAAACATATATTTCTACTCTCAGATATTTGCACGTACCCGCTCCTTCATCTAATCAATAAGCTAGCCGACGTTGTTACGGCGCCTTGTCCTATTCAAGGGGAGGGGAAAAGGAGGGAGTTGACGGAGAGGGAGACAGTGGTGGCGGGATCACTCGATCAGGATATGTAGCAGCCATTTGTGGAGGGGAGACGATGTCAAGGCGATATTGGTGGTCGCGGAAATGTACGTTCTAGATGCACGAGAGGTTTCTGAAAGTTTCCAAACCAGTTGCTCTCCTGGAAGTGGGACCGTGTTCCACGTGTCATCTGTATCATCAGCTCAAATTCGACGACAAACATGATTTTGAATTAAATCGAGCTCAACTGACAAGTACACGGATTAAATTGTGCAAATTACGAGCACTAGGATAAAATCAAGCCACCCGAACAAATACAAGGACCGCTATTGTATTTAACTTCTTAGAAAATGTTACTCATTTTGTAAAAAAAAAGTGTTAAATTGTTAATAGGCAAACACAACGGATTAAAGAGTACACCAGCACCCTGCCTTCTTCCGGCTCAAAAGAACGAAAAAGAAAGACAGTACAAAATAGGTACTCCCTTCGTCTCGGTTTATAAGACTTACGCGTATTTCTAGGTTGACAAATTAATCAATTTAGCATGAGGTACATAAGATAAAAACTATATTATTAGAAACTTTAAATGTTATATTTTCTAATGATATAATTTATATTATATAATTCATATTATATAGCTCATGCGGACGACCTAGGTATACGCGTAAGTCTTATAAACTGGGATAGAGGGAGTACTCCACTTTCGCGAAGGAAACAATGCATCATACTGAAATAGTAAAAAATGCTCCAAAGAAATATGTTACTCCCTGCCTAAATCTTGTGTAAATCTACGGGAATTTGATTGTATTGAAGATTGTACAAAAATATAAAGACGATGCCCTCGTGTCTTATGTTACTAGTTGCTGCTGTCGGTGGTAACTTTCCGGACATGTCGGCGCTATCGCCATCCCTAGTGACCTAGTGTCCTGCGGTGTAACCAATGATAGTCGTTTTTTTAACAGACCAATGATAGTCGTTAGGTCGTCGTTGGCACAACTTAGTTGATCACGTCACACTGTCTTGGGAAAACTAATTTCATACTCCTACTTCAAAGTTGGAAACGAATTCTTGGTACACATCGTAGTATAAAAAGAGTCGGCCGCGCAATCTAGACCGTATACATGACTAAACCTAACGACTCACGTTGTCCCAATGTTGTATGATGTGCCTGCCAAATTTAACCCCTAAAAAACACCCACTGATCACCGAGCACACTATCTAAAAAATAGTCACACTCATAATTTCCCTCATTCCTTCCACGCATATATTCTCACTTACTTGTAGACTCTTTACCTACCAATATAAGTGACAAATTCGTGCAATATAGTCCGTGGACATGACTAAATTTAACGAGCCAAGTACTCTCAATGTTGTATGGTGTGCCCTGCCAAATTTAACTCCTAAAAAACCGCTATTAATCCCCAAATACCGCAACACACACTATCTAAAAAATAGTCACACATCCGTACTTCTCTCATTCCTGCCTCGCCTATATTCTCATATGTACTCGGATGACATGCAGGCTGCGCCGCCCAAGCACTCAAGCAGGATCCCCTGCCGCTGCCTTCACTTCCACCCGCTGCCGCCAATACGGGGACTCGTGGCTTTCACGGATGGTGCCATCACGGTCTTGATGGTTCTTTCTTCTCTCGAGCTCTTGTCCGGCAAGCATTGGAGCCTCGATGGCCGTGGTATCTACGACAATAGGGACTCTGATGCTAAAGAATGTGGCCGATGATCCTTTGGGCCATCCACTTTGCGCCAAGTCTCTCACAGCACAAGATCTCCAGGTATCTGCTTGCGTGTTTGTAGGCCCGGTAGATATATTTGTATATGTGATGTTGGGTTTTTTGAAGTTCTGGTGTACAGAGTGCAAGGGTTTTAAAGATGAGTGCTTATGTTGCAAATAAAGGTCCTTAATCTTTCTAACATAATATAAATATCTCCACAGCAGTAACAAATTTCTGACAGCAGGAATGAATTTCTGAGTGCATGCACGATAATCCATGCTTTACAACTGTCATATGTGCATATATATATCCTGGTAAGAACTTTCAACAAGACCACACCATGTTGTAATTGCCACGCATAGTCTTTTTCTTCTTCTGTCATTTAGCTGTGGTAAATGTTGTAGAATGTTCAAGTATTATTGGTCAGTAGATCATTTCTTTCCCAGCAAGATTGGGAATGTCACGATTCCCTCTCAGTGCATTTGAGAGAAAAGTTTGTCACGGTGCTGTTATTACATATGCACAAGTACTATAGGGATATTAAAGGAAAATACTATTGTGAAAGAAAATTGTTCCCCCTTGTGAACAACAGTGGTTTTATATACATTAAAATCTTCACTAGAAATTGAATGAAATCTTTATTATAGTTTTTCTAGCATGGTCTTGTTTATCCCACCATAAGAAATCATTTGAACAAATACTAATAATATCCACAAAACTACTACTACTACTACTAGCAATCAAAGGAGGTGCAATTATCGGGGTGTGCCTTTTTCGACCCTTTGGGGCCGACACCGATAGTACGAAAGATGGATTTCTTTTAGTGAATTCTCTATAGTCATATTGTTCTCGCAAACAATCACATTTCAAGTTATCTTATTTTACCTATATATATATGTGTGTTTCTCCAAAAAAATATAATAAGGTTAGTTTAGTACATACCGTGGTAGAATTTATTGCAAATGAAATGCATGGGAGGTGGATATCCCTAAAATGCGCTACTACTAAGTAGTGTTGGGTTCAGCGTATGCATAACAAAAAATTAACCCTACATGAACAGCCAAGGTCCAACTATGATATGCTAACGATATTAGATCTAGATTACTCATCGTTGTTGATGCGTAATAGAGTAACATTGATGTAGATGTTGAAGGGAATATGCTCTAGGGGCCAATAATAAATGGTTATTATTGTTATGTTTTAATAAGTTCGTAATAGTTTTATATTATGCTATAACTGTATCAAGTGAAAACATTGGTACAAGTATGATATGAAAAAGAAGTCCCTACTAGCCTTTATTCATACTAGTTCCTTGAGCAATTGATGATCAAGGTTTTTTGATCATGTTGGTGTCTCGGCGCTAGTTGATAACAAGGTCATATCATTGGAGAATGATGTGATGGACATTACCCGAAGATTTCAACACGATCAAGTCAAGAGGTTCATCGTTGCAATAGTCAGATACATAGTCTCCTTCTCCTTAGACCGTGAGAGCATAGTAATCACTGTCTCCCGAGGCTGCTTGGACTGCATCAAACGTCACTCCGTGAAATGGTGATTATAAAGGTGTATGTTAGGTATTTCGGAGGAACAAGTTGAGGCCTATGCAACAAGACCGAGATTTGTTCACCTAGTGACGGGTAAGATACTTAAGGCCGACTTGGTGAGATTACATCTATAATGTTGCAATATGTGACTAGGTCACGACGATGTAATATCACGGTCACAAGTGAAACAATACTTGTCGGTAATGAGATTGAATAAGGTATGTGATACCAAACGATCGGATCTCGGATAAGTTATATCAAAGTAACAAAGGGAATTGGACTCGACGTTTACGGTTCAAATGACATCGTCATCGTGGAATGTACTGGGTCAATATGGGTATCCCGGTCCCGCTGTTGATCATTGATGAAGATCATGTATGTGCCATTTCTGATCCGTGGGGAGATACACTTAAGGGTACGATGAGATAGAGATCATATGTAAGTTGGAATCATATTAAAGAAAGAGAAAGTCATAATTGTTCCAAGGAGAGATCCGAAGTTGTTCGGAAAAAGAAAGAAAGGAAAGGACCGACAGATGTTTTGGATAAATGGCAATTTATAATATGCATTTATTATATATTAATTATGAATTAATATATACTAAATAAATATTTAAATTAAGATTTATAAAGCGACTTTCTCATTGATACGTCGTAAATGTATTTATAATTTTTATGTTCCATGCTTGTTTAGTATCAACTTTGTTATGCTTTGTCTACACTTTAAGGTATTTTTATACATTGTCTAGGACTAACCTATTAACAAGATGCCGCAGTGCCAGTTGCCTGTTTTCTGCTGTTTTTGGTTTCAGAAAAGCTAGTAAGAAAATATTCTTGGAATTGGACGGGACAAAAGCCAAAGTTACTATTTTTCCTGGCATTACATGGAGCCCGAAGGAGAGACGGGGGAGGGCACCAGGGTGGGCACACCATAGGGTGGCGCGAGCCCACCCTAGGTGGCGCCACCACATGGTGTGGTCCCCCTGTCCGCCCTCCGACCTTGCCCTTCCGCCTATATATTCCCCCCAAGGAGAAAACCCTAGAAGAGTCAGCATACATCCACGAAAAGTTCCGCAGCGCCGCCGCCACTGAAGGGGAGATTCGGAGGACAAAAGTCTCTGTTCTGGCACTCTTCCGGGACGGGAAATTGCCCCCGTAGCCATCTCCATCGATATCCACCACCATCTCCATCGTCGTTGCTGACTCCCATGATGAAAGAACATGTGGGCCCCAATGTGTGGTTTTGGTAATTAATGACAATCTCTATGGACTAATGCTTGTATCAAGTTGTACTTGTTGGAATTGTCCATAGGCAATGCTTGAACCATATGTTGGCTTCAAGGTTTGGAGAAGAAGAAAGTGAAGAGGGTCAAGTGATGACCAAGATGTTCAAAGAGTGATCCACAGTTTGGTCATGTGTGAGTTGATCCTATTGCAAGGGTGTCTTGGAGAAGACGGTAGAATTCATCGTATGTATCTTTAAGACATAATCCAAATGGTGTTAGAAGAAATGTTGTGCAAGCTAAAGATGTGATATATCTAGAAGATATCATGCTTGAAGCTTGCCATCCTCAGTGATCATGGATCGATGAAGACAAGGTCAAAGTAAAGGTTTCCCCATGTCATATGGGGGAGCAACTTGCAAGTCTTCATCAAGCGAGTGCGTGCGAGAGCAATCAATAAAGGTGTTCCATCTTGAGAAGGACAAGGTCGTATACATCAAGATCAAGTGGAATATGTGCAAGGCAAAGGTATGATCTTGATAGGGTTTCTTTCTTACCGGTCTCGTGGTGTTAGTTGGGGACCGGTTTATAGGATAGACAACCGTACTATCAAGAGGGACTCTCAAGTGAGTAACTCGATCATATATTTCAGAGAGAGCTTAAACCTTTGCATACTTAGCATCATCATTTCTTGGTTGTCATTTGGATCTTATCCATGTGAGGTTCTAGAGCTTGTGGTAATATTCATAACAAGCTCTAGTTCATCAAAAACGTATTTCACTTCTATATCATATTGCATTTTTGATCTTTGAGGTTATTCCGGTTTCTCACCAAGAGAGGTATCTCACATTATAATACATGAAATGTTCTCTCTTGTTGTCCTCTTTCCAACAAAATTGGTTTCGGGTCAATCGGAGTTTCCAAACTCTAGATATCGCCATTTGAAGTTTGCCTCTTATTTGGTCCAGACCGAAGTCTCCGGTCTGCATGGACCGGAGTCTCCGGTGTGGTCCGGAGTGTCCCCTGGAGTCCCCGAAGGGGGCTCTAGAATTCAGCCTGGGACAGTCTAATAGGTGGTCCGGAGGCTTGTCCGGAGGTTGGGCCGGAATCTCCGGTGTGGACCGGAGTCTCCGGTCTAACTTTTCCCCAACGGGCAGAAAACGGTCAGAAATCTATGGGCCTATAAAAAGGGGCCCTTCTTCCCCAATGTCCCGGCTCGAATTTTACAGGCTTTCTCCTCCATTCTTGACCCTCTTGAGCTTACTCCCCTTCAATCCCTCCCTTGATTCTTGTATATACTTTAGGGATTTGAAAGAGGAGATCTAGATCTACAATCCCACCAATCCATCTCTCCTCTAAGTGAGAGGAACATCTTGGGATCTAGATCTTGGAGTCTTTTGTGGATTTCCTCCATTGTTCTTCCTCTCTTATTCCCCCACAAGCTTTTGTAGCTTTGGTGGAATTTGGGAGAGAAGGATTTGAGCACTACTTGTGTTCTTGCCATTGCATTTGGTGCATCGGTTTGAGTTCTCCCCGGAGGATTTGGTGAGTGAAAGTTGAGAAGCTTTTTACTCTTGGGTTCTTGGAACCCTAGACGGTTTGTTGGTGTTGCAGGTTGTGGCCTTGGTGGCGTTTGTTGGGAGCCTCCAATTAAGTTGGGGAGAAGTGCCCCAACCTTGTGAGAGGTTCCGGTTTGCCACCGACAAGTGCACCGATAGTGGAAGTGTGGATCGATCCCGTTAGGGTGAGATTCACCGGAGAATAAGGGAGGCCTTTTGTGGCATAGGTGGTTAGATACCACCCCCTCTCCAAATGAGACGTACTCCATGTTGGGAGGAACTCGGTAAAATATCGTCGTCCCCGCGTGCCTCAGTTATCTCTATACCCGAGCTCTTACTTATGCACTTTACTTTGTGATAGCCTTCGTGCTTGAAGTATATATCTTGCTATCACATAGTTGTTTGTCTTGCTTAGCATAAGTTGTTGGTGCACATAGGTGAACCCTAGATTGTTCTAGGTTTTGTGCTTAACAAAGTAAACGCTAGTTTAATTCCGCCTTTGTTGAGCCTCTCTCGGAAAAGTTTTAATCGCCTATTCACCCTCCTCTAGGCGACATTTGTATCCTTTCACATGATGAGGAGGGAGTAGTTTTTCCTCAAGGCTAAGGGCTCTACCGGTATCTATGTGTTCATCTCTCTCTCTATGTGTGATCTTATTATGGTCATGAGCTTTGTAATCAAGTAGATCTACTCTGCTACTTGTAACACCCTCAGAATCGGACCTATGCAAGTTTGAGCGAATCCTGCCAAACCCGCATAGAAACGATTCAAAGGTGCCCACCAGGCACTTTCGTGCGGGTGGAAAACGAAGTAATAACATTACACAACAGTCCTCGATGGGACCCACAGAACAGATATATACAACAGCGACTCAAAGAGTCAAGAATACAGATATAATATACAAAGATCCGAATAACCTGGAAAACGATATAGCGTCCAGCTACGGACAAGATGCAAATGGGGATAAGAGCCCTGAAGAATAACCAATGGCGTCCATAACCCTGCCCAGGCCAAGCCGGAAGGGTAACCCTGCTAACGACGTCGATCTCAAAACCTGCTTAAACAAAAGGGGTGCCGACAAAGGGCGAAGGAAAAAAAAGGAGCGTCAGTACTGAGGCCAGTACACGGCGAGGCTAGAATTCGGCGGTCCTCGCCTACATAGGTATGGTGGACTGAAGCGGCAGTGGCAGCATGCACTAAACACCCTATAGAGACTCGATACAACTGGCGGCAATCAGAGAGGGGTAACAAAGACCTACTCGGAACCAAGCTGCTACTACCACCAATCAAACCCCTCCTGGTGTTTCCCCCTCGACACCGATCGAGGAAGTCAACCGAGGAACTCACACAGTTGGCAATTTTATTTATTTGGTTATCGTTCCAGTAATTACTAGTCAAGTATAGATAATCATCCTGATAAAATAAGCAGTGGGCCACTTTTATTTAACCATTCCGTGATAGTTGCAACACTTACTAGTAAGATACAATTAGCATGATATAACCCCAAAAACCCAGCAGTTGTTGATACTTTTATTCAGCCATTCCGTTGTAGTTGCAATACTTACTAGTCAGATACAGTTGTCGCAAGCGACAAACCAAACAAGCAATTGTGGGCAGTTTTAGTTAGCCATTCCATTATGGTGAAGCTGATTACTAGTCATATCAGATACAAGTCAACTGATAACAGTAAACTTTAGTTATAGTTGTCTATGATTGAGATACTGTGCTCCAAGTCGTCCATAACCGCGGACACGGCTTTCAGAAAGTTTTAACCCGACCGGGGTGCACAAATAGCAACACACACACGATCGACCTCGGAAAAACCAAATCAAAACCCAACGAGGCTTTCACGACAAAGCAATCACAGGATTCAGAAATATTTCAGGGGGCCACCCCATTAAGCTACCCGCCACGAAGTTAGCTGACTCCGAACGGACTCAAGGTTTGGGTATACGGCTGT
Organism: Avena atlantica; assembly: GCA_910589765.1. Classification (NCBI taxonomy): domain Eukaryota; kingdom Viridiplantae; phylum Streptophyta; class Magnoliopsida; order Poales; family Poaceae; genus Avena; species Avena atlantica. The sequence goes on from OU342736.1 coordinate 444,100,560, forward strand.
GAACGACTGGGAACCCAAAACTGGGCTTGTCGACACCGCGGAATCGTGTCCCGATCCTAAACAGTACAGGTGCTATCTGTCGCACAATTTAAATAAAGCAGTAAAGCATGGCATAAGTACAGGATAATAAATAAAACCTCAAACTAGTTTGTGGCCCCAAGAAATAAGACTGAATCAAGCTCTGGCTAAGGGGGGTCCCATAATTCCCCGTATGTGGATAGCGCGATAAATCAGGGAACAGGTATCGAGTACTCGGGGTCCTACGGGACACAAGTGGGTGGTCGGAAACCAAATATTATCTATCACCCACCGATGCCTCTACTTACTTACTTCAATTTTAGTTGTTAAACAGGAATTAAAGTGAACGATAAGTAAAGCCATGATCATCTCCAACATCAAACATGCGGCAAGGCTCCAACAACTGTGGTACATGGTGACACGCAACAGCACTTGAGCAAGCGACTACGACGCGCAAGTCCAACTATCTACCAAACAACAGGTAATAGGAGGTGGCCATGGCAATATAGGGCTGCAAGGAATATCACGGGTACGAAAACTAGAGCATCGCAACACAGATAGCAATAGATCAACAGGAGGGAATAAATACTATAAAAGTAAGATAGGTAGAAAGGGGGGAGATGCTCGCCTGAGAACATTGTCGAAGGTTTATCCGAAGATCGGGTCGACACTCGCATCAACTCAACGGCCTTATCCGCGAAGAAGCAAAACACTAGAATAAACACCGGATGCAATATTTAATACAACGGCGGAAGATCGGCATGATGCATGGATGATGTATGACATGGCAAAGATGCGATGCAATTAGGTCATTATTAAGCGGAACCGGGATCCCGACAACATTCAAGTGGTTCAAGTTGTTTAGCTACCCCGCAAATTAAATGTTGTATTAACATTGCCAAAATATAGCACCGGTTCGCTACATCAATTTAAATGAGGCCAATATAAGGCTAGATTTGCCCGCATATGGGCCCCATATTTAGTTAGAGGTGAATCGGCATAAGGCCCCCAAACCACACAAATATGCATGCGAGAATGACAATTTAATATGCATCAATTTGTTATTACATTTATAAAATAGGGTTCGAGAAAAGGGGTCACACATTAGGGTTCGGCAGATCTTGGGGTTCCGAGGGGTTCCGGGTCCGGTCTCAGGGTTCGACGGATCTGGGGTTCGGGGTTCAACGGAAACGTTCTCGGATATCGGAGGTAGGTCTTGACGTTCCGGGAAGAAGTACTTGGTCTGGCGTCGGGGCACATCGGATTCTCCCGGGTCGGTGTCGTCCTTGTCGCATCCGTGGTCTTCGGTTCCGCGTAGACGGTCATGGCGTTCGGGATGAAGCACTCGTCGTATACGCGCCGACGACCTTGGCGCATCCGTGCAGGAGAACTCGAGGTCGATGGCGAACTTGTCCGGTACCGGGGTTTTTCGGAGTTCATGGCGCGGCACCGGGTACGGGATCGGCCTTCGGGTTCGGGGGTCTCGGCGTCCGTAGATCTTGGTGTCCAAGGCGAGGCATCAAAACAGCGGGGTCTTGTCATTCCGTGTCATGACCTTGGTTGACATCTTGTCTGCCGATGGCGAACTTGGGATCAGCATCAGGGTCTCCCCTTCCCACCAGGTACCAACAGTACAGCAAGGAACGAGCACAGAGGTGCTCCTAGTTCGTGACGCTACAGAGGGCGACAGAGGATGGCGAGACCGAGGTGGCGGCAGGAGCTGCAGGCAGCGCCGGCCAGAGGCAGGAGGCGTGCGCACGGAAGGAAGGCGGGGGCAGACGCGCTAGGGAGGCCGGTCGGGGGCTGCTGTGGCCGAGGCGCGGGCTCACCCGAGACGAGGCAGAGGACGGCAGGGTGGGCCTGCGCCGAACGAGGGACCAGAGGCGGTCCGCCCGCTGCAGGGCGACGATGTGACGGAGGGTTCTGGCGGCGGAGCGGCCGGGGCCCGCAGAGGTGGCCGGCGGGGACGCGCGGCGGCGGAGGCTCTTGCAGGCGGCGGGGAGGGCGCGTCCGAGGCAGGGCGGGCGAGGGTCGAACGACGGGCGCTGCAGGGAGGGGGTGAGGAGGAGCTGGACGCGGTGGAGGTCGCCGGCGGCGAGGCGGGGTGGAGGAGCGCGGGGCAGACGGCGGTCGAGGGCCGGGGAGGCGCCGGGGTCGGGGACGCGGGCGAAGCCGCAGCGACGGCGAGGAGGTTGGTGGGGGACCGAGGCGACGCGAGGCGGTGCAGGGGCTCGGGGTCGGCCGCGGGCGGGGCTGCCGCGGGCTCGCTGGCGGCACGGAGAGGAGGACGTCGGGGCGAGGCAGGCGGAGGGGGTCGCGGCGGGGTGGAGGGTGCGGCGCCGGAGGAGGAGCGGTGGCCGGCGGGCTGAGCAGAGCGGGGCGAGCGCGGATGGAGAGGATGGAGGAGCGGGAGGTTGGGGAAGGAGGGAGGCGCGGGCGCACCGCGTGGGGAGTGCGTGGGCGCGTCGGCCCCGGGGTGGGGTCTGCGGGACAGGTGGGGTCGGGGGGCGTGGGGCCCGGGGTGGCAGGGACGGTGTGGGGGCTGTGTGTGGCTGACGCGCGTATGTGGGTGGGTGTGGGCTGGTGGGGAGAGAGAGAGGTGGGGAAAGGGTAGGATTAGGTGGCGGACTGGGATAGGTTAGGGGGAAGGGCAGGGTGACGTGGCGAGCGCCGATTGGGTGAGGTGATGTGGCTGGAGGGGTGGTTAGAATAGGTCTGGGTATAAAAAGGATTCGGGTGGGCTGGTGTTGTTGACCGATTTTATTCCGGGGTGGTCGTTCGGGTCGAATCGGCCCGTTCGACTGCCCCCACCAAAATAATTTAATATTTTATTTGTTTAAAATAAGGCTTCTGCAAACCGACAGCGGACAAAACAAAATAATCCGGAGACCCGGGGTTTGCTTTTGAACAAAGACGGGGCGTTTAGAAAACAAATTAGGTTTTTCCGAAATAGTTTTAGGCAAGCAAATGCAAGATGATGACGATGCTCAAATGCAATGTGGCATGATGACATGAGCATGCGGTCATGATGATGCAATGCACAAAAACAACGCGATTTTCTAGTAGTGGTTTTGCGGGATGCCACACTACTCAAGTGCTTTAATCAATCTCCGGCTATCCCCACGTGTGTGAAGGTGACAGTGTGCACACCGTGTGGCACTTAGGCTAGAGATTATAGAAATACTTATCATGAGTATAATTTGAGTTGGATGTCTCTATAAAATTGTGGTGTTTGTTGGAACCATCTAGCGCTCAAGGTGACAGTATGGGGTTATCTAGATAGGGAATGCAAACTTTAATGAGTGTTTATGAGTATACATGCATGATGTGTGTTGTCGACACAGCAACAACCTCAGGAAGTAGATAAGGATAAAAGGTGAAGTGAGAAGTTGTAGCACAATTCTTTGTCTATTCACCATTCAACCAAGAGAACCAAGAACACCATTAGTATACCACAGATCTATTCACCACCAAATAGTTAGCATGATCTCCTGAGACAAGGAGTAACTCAAGCTAGCATCAGGAGTAGTAGCACAACCTTGCATCAAAGGGAGGTGAGCAAGCAATAGCTAGGGATAGTGCTAGATCATCACCAGAAGGAGTAAGCCTACAGTAGAAGCAAGAGATAATCAAGATCAACCCAAGAAATAGGAATCAATAGCACCTCTCCCATCATCAGGTTAATATCTATCATTATGATCAATCATAGTACCTAATCTTATCATCTTAAGGGTGAGAGAGAGATCTCAGTTTAGCATAGTGGTGCTATGATAATTTCATCATAGAGCCTTTGAGGCAACAAAAGCATCTATTCTTAATATAAATATTGGCCTTAGTCTATGCATTCTTGGCCTGGGAAAATTTCCAGTCAGCTATGACACAACAAGTCATGCTAGCCAGCTGTTGTTGTGCACATCCAGGTATGGAGGCACCACAACAATAGCTAGGGAAGCAGATGCCACTAGTGCCTTAGTTTTTGCATCTTTGGCTAGCTAAGAACATAAATAAGATATGATCTTAACAGATAAAGCAAATCATATTCCCAACTATTTAGCTAGGAATCATTTCTATAGAATTTTTGTTATAGGTGAAGGTCCGAGAGAAATAATTCATATCATTTCCTCAATTATCCAATCAAGCAACAATCATCCTATATGTGGTCCACCAGTTTGCACACTCCCAAAGGAGGCACCACAATGGCAACCACCATAGAAACAACCACAAGATTAAACAAGCAACTAGGATATGTCCATAGATTAAGACAAGCTTATTTAAATTCCACTACCACAGTTATTTGCTATTAAACCAAGATGTTCTGGAATACCAAAAATGTGCCTGTATAGCATCATACTAGTTACTGTCAACTTCTACCAGTAGCATTATACCATTTACTGTCATGTTGACAGTATACATACATGGCCATCAATCTCACTTGCAAATGAATTCAAATCATTTTCCTAGCAAATCCTTAGGAATTATTTTATCACTAGAAAGAAAACAAATTTATATAAGTAAGCACATCATATGGATATAGAAAGAATTCTTGCTGGCAACTAAAACTTGGGACAGTTAACTATAGTACCAAACATTGTTAACCAATGTTTTCAAAAGAGTTGTTTATCCTCAATTGAGATATCACAACCATTAATCCCATCATACACCAAATGGTACTTGAGGAATTAGACCAAGTAAAAGCTACCTAGCAAATAATACAGTCTACACCATCCATTTTTTTAAACAAAGAGCTATTAAAAGCTTAGCATGTATCTTTCATTTCTTAAGGGTTCATGTCTAGTAATTTCTAGAAAGCAAATATCAATCTTTACATGATATTGCAAACTGCATAATCAGGAGTCCACAGGTAATTTAAATCTAGTAGTATGCCCACCAGAAGAAGCCACACCAATTTAATAACCAGGAATGAACCTCATCAGTTCATCATGTAGGTTAAACAATTAATAAAGATTAATCATTTCCTAGTGACATGATAGAAATCAATTAAACCCTTCTCTGTCATGTGGACAATACTAGAAATCTAGACAAGCTACGTTTGCAGAGCACATCCACAAACAAGAAATAAATTCTCTTCATAACTATGGTATAATAGGAAAGGGTCCAATGGGGTTTTATCACAAGGGGTAGCTTTATTTTCCAAAAAACAGTATCACTGGACAATGTTTAGTTGAATAACTGAACCATAGGAGCCAGAGTGCATCAGAGCAAGCTTAGGCAATACCAGAAACTCATCCATGTCACTAAAAGTTTAGAAGTACTCAAGATTGAGCAAAACATGCTCCACGTCTGATGCATGTAAAATGCATACATGAACTTCATAGTTTGTTAACATGTTTTCCCACATATTTGCATCATATATAATTTTATATCCATGTTTTATATTGATTTTTGGGTATTTACCAATGATCCCATTTATTTTGGCAGAAAAACTCTGTTTCAATGTTTCTGATGTTTCAGGACCTATACGAAGTCAAATGGACCTACACTTTTGGAAATACCAATATTTATCCACGAGAAGCATCTGGAGCACAAAAATATCACCTGGAGGGTCAGGAGGCCCAATATATCCCAGGTGGCGCGCCTAGGCTTGGTGGGCGCACCACCCATGATATCTTCCTCCTCGACCGTCCGATTGCCTCGATTCTTTCGCCCACGGAGTTCTCTTGACCTAAAAATCCCTATATAAGGACCCCCGGGGGGCATCCTCAACACGGAGCACACCAGAGACAAAAACACCACCAAACATATTCAGATCTAGCAAAGATTGGAGGGGGAAACTCCAACGGAGCCACCTCCAGGGAGATATCCACCCTCTCCAACATCTCCGGCATCATCACCATGATGAAGAGGGAGTAGTACACATATGGGATATAGGTTTGTGGCAGTATCTTTATCTATTTCTCTCTTGTTCTTCATATATCTAGTACCATATGAGCTGCCCTACATGATTATGGTCATATTTGTAATTCCTATGTGGTGGATCTTTGTTCTATGGTTTGATATTGGAATCTATTTTATGTAAAATGTTTTGATATATGCATATCATGTACTGATGGGGATATGCCTGCCAGGGTATACCCAGCAAGATGTTTCCGACTGGCCCAAGACCCGGCGAGTGGGCCTGCAGAACGGCGAGTGGATCGAAGCCCAGCCAGGAACTGAGGGACTGGAAGCTGAAGGCCCAGGCGAGTAGATAGGCCCAGTCGGGTGAGGTTAAACGGCTACTGAAGCTTTAACCGAATCGGTTGAGATATGTAAACCCTAGGGGAGGTGAGCCTATATAAACCTCCCTATAGGGTGTGTAGAGACACGTTCCCTCATACACCCCAGCAACTCGCCGCCTAGCCGCCGAGCTCGCCCATTGTAACACCTCCATAATACAATCTAGCAGGAGTAGGTCTTTACCCTCCGGGGGGCCGAACCTGGGTAAAACCCTGTGTCTTTGCCGTCATCTCGCACCGCAGATGGCTGGCCGCCCTTGCCCCTCGTTCTACTACTCGCTGCCGATTGCAGCATCTGCCGTGACCATTCCCACAACAGTGGCGCCCACCGTGGGGCCTGGCCGGTGTTCTGCGGCGAGATCCAATCTGCCCATCAACGAGACGGTCGCCACCGGCCGCATGATAGCGATCGGCGAGATGCTCCAGATCTTGCCGAGCAGCTACGTCCCGGCGGCGCGACCCGTCACGCACAGCGTGATCCTGCCTATCGGCACGATCAGCCTCTTCGTCGGCCTCACCGACGTCATCGTCTCGGAGGACTCGGCTCGCATCCGCGAGTCGCCGCCACGCGATCGGCTCTCCGAGAGCCAGATCCGCACGATCCACCGCCTCGCCTCCGAGTACAGTTCGGCCCACAACAACGCGGTCGAGAACTCAGCGGCCACAGAGGACGCGTCCCTCAATGACGACGCCGACTCGGCGACCCCGGCGTCACTCGCCGGGTCCATCACCGCGGCTTCGTCCGCGGGTTCCATCGCCCAAGTCTCCAACGTGGGGGACTTCGAGGACCCCTCCATCCTCGGGATCTTCGAATTCGACTCCGGGTCGGAGAACTCCGCCGACCTCCGGGACGGAACCGGTCGCCACACCGCAACCTACATGGCCACCGGCGCCGATCCGCCGGAGGATCCTTTCTCCACCCCAATCCCTCCTAACGCCACGGCAACGGAGGTCGAGGAACTCCGCCTGAAACTGGTGGAGGCGGTGCGCAAGGAGCAAGCCGAGCGCGAAAAATTTCGCCTTGAGCAGGTGACGGCGCAGGAGCTATCACGCTACCACCAGCAGCGGATCAGGTCACGCCTGAACCCCACCGTTCAAGGGCGTGCCCTGAACTTCGATGACGAAAACGACCCGGCCCGCGTGGCCGAACGCGCGATCTGCGAGAACGCGCCACCAGGAGGAAGCGCCCGGCCCCCGCCAGGATCAACGGCGAGGGGCGCCCCACCTCCACCCAACCGCACCCCTCCCAGGGACCAGCCGCGGATAGTAGTCTCCTCACGGGAGCGAGACGCAAACGGCCTCCCACTGTTCTCCACCCCAATGGACAACCTCGTGGCAGGACGAGCAGCAGCCGACAGCATCACAGCCACAGGCGACGGCGCCCTACAGATCCAATACGTCAGGGCCCTGCTCGCGAAGGCCGTCGAGCAGCAAAGAGCGGGCGCCGACTCGGCAGGTCGAGTATACTCGCGTTCCTCGGGAAGCAGAGCGGCCTCCAGCGACCGCCCAGCGGCGGCAAACATCCTCAACTGCCCGCCACCAGAGCCGCTGCAGCCCCAATACCGACCTGCTAACGCGGCACTCTCCACCAACGACCCCAGGCCGGCAACCAACCTTGTCGCCGCCAACGGGCAACCCATCAACGCCCGCACCCACATCATCAACAACCAAAGCTGGCGCGCACTCCAGCCCGACGACCTGCGACATACCCTAACCAATCGCCGCGATGGCGAGCCCATGGGGTCGCTCAGCCGACTCGGGCCAAAGTGCTTCGGACCACTGATCTGAGGCGAGAAGAATCCGCCAAACTTCAAGGCGCCAAAAGAAATAGAAAAGTACGACTCCTCGTACGACCCCGCCGTATGGCTCGACACATACCTCATGGCGATGGGGATCGTGGGTCACACTGACATGCTCGCCGCCCGTTACCTCCCCCTGATGATGGAGGGGACGTGCAGGCAGTGGATCAACACTCTCCCCCAGGACAGTATCGACACCTGGGAGGAAATGCGCGACGCCTTCGTCAGGCACTTCGAGTGCTCCTACACCCATGCCACCACTATTGAGGACCTGGAACGGTGTTTCCAGGGACCCCGCGAGTCGACCCGCAACTGGGTCCAACGGTGGCAAGAGCTTTGGTACAACGCGGTCGGCATCCACCCGGACACCACGATCCATTGCTTCAAGACCTCGTGCCGCTATGAGCCCCTAGTCGCCAAGCTCAAGCGACACTCCCGCACACTCGACAACATCCCCGACCTCCTCGAGATCGCCAAACGGTACGCCGAGGAAGATCCAAACCAGGAAACTGACGACGAGTCAGGAGGTCAACGCCGCACGGGCGGCAACGACGACGGACGCCGAACCGACCTACGCTACAGCGGCACTCGCCTCACTGGCAACCGCCGCAGTGACGGGCGAGTCGACTTCGTCGCCAACGCTGGGCACGCGCAGCGCGAGCCCAAGAGCTTCCGCCGCGATGGAGGGCAACGCCGCGACGGAGGGCAACGCCGCGACGGCGGCAACTACAAGAACAAGCCAAGGTTCGATCCCGCGGCCCTCCTTAACCAACCATGTGCGTTCCATAGCAGGGAAGGAAAGCCCGCAACGCACACCACCGTCGACTGCCACACCCTCAGGGAAATCGAGAAGGCACGGCGAGCGCGGGAGGACCCCGACAACGACCCGCCAAACGGCGGAAAATTCGGCAAAGTAGCCGGCTCGCTCCACACCTTCACAGGCTTCAACATGAAGCGAGAGAAGAAGGTCATCGCCCGCGCCGTCGCCGTCAACGCGGTGGCCCAAATAGACGTCCCCCAGTTCCTGAACTGGTCGGAGCAGCCCATCACCTGGAGCCGCCAAGACCACTCGCCGCGCATCGAGTACCCAGGACGAGTCGCCTTAGTGGTCAAGCCCAAGGTTGGCGACTACTGGCTCCCCAAGACACTGATGGACGGCGACAGCTCCATCAACATCCTCTACCTCGACACCTTCAGGCGGCTGCGGCTCCCGCAGTGGATGATCGAGACGACCCACAGCACATTCCACGGCATCGTCCCCGGTCGGAAGGCGTACCCGATCGGCAAGGTCACGCTGCCAGTCACCTTCGGCACACCGGCAAACTTCCGCACCGAGCGGATCGTCTTCGAGCTGGTGCCCTTCGACAGCCCCTACCACTGCGTCCTGGGGCGCCAGGCGTTCGCTAAATTCATGGCAGCGCCCCACTACGCGTACAACACGATGAAGCTCCCCGGGCCGTGCGGCGTCATCACCATCAACGGCGACCCCGACATGGCCGCCGAGTGCGAGGCCAAAGGAGCCGAGCTCGCCGACGCCGTCATCGCGGCGGAGACCAACCACGCCGATGAGCTCGCCAAGTACGCGAGCGGGGTCAACAACGACGACCCCACCATACTCAAGAAGCCCAACTCAGAGGGCGCAAACACCTTAACCTTTGAGGCCACGACGCACACCCGCACCGTCGAGCTGGTACCAGGCGACTCCAGCCAGACGGTGACGATCGGGACGGGCATGAGCCCAGCATAGGAAGGCGCGCTCATCGAGTTCCTCCGTGAGAACAGGGACATCTTCGCATGGAAACCCTCTGACATGCTCGGTGTCCCTAGGGATCTCGCTGAGCACAAGCTAAACACCGACCCCAAAGTGCGACCTGTCAAGCAGTCTCTGCGGCCCTTCAATGAAGAACGCCGTCGAGCAATCGCCGAGGAAGTGCAGCGTCTACTCGCTGCCGGCTTCATCCGGCCAATCAAGTACTCCAAGTGGCTGGCAAACCCAGTCCTGGTCGAGAAGAAAAACGGGACATGGAGAATGTGTATCGACTACACATGCCTGAACAGCGCCTGCCCAAAGGAGCAGTTCGTCCTCCCGCGGATCGACCAGATAATCGATTCAACTGCGGGCTCGGAGTCGCTATGTTTCCTCGACGCCTACTCTGGGTACAACCAGATCAAAATGGCTGTCGAAGACGAGGAGAATACGGCGTTCATCACGCCATTCAGAGCCTTCTGCTACACCGCCATGACCTTCGGCCTCAAGAACGCCGGGGCGACCTACCAGCGGTGCATGCAAGAATGCCTCGCGAGCCAAATTGGCCGCAACATCCACGTCTACATCGACGACGTGGTCGTGAAGTCCGCTCGCCAAGGCGACCTACTCGCCGACCTGGCGGAAACTTTCGCCAACCTGCGAAGATACAAGATAAAGCTCAACCCAGGCAAGTGCACCTTCGGTGTACCCTCCGGACAACTACTGGGGTACGTCGTCTCCAAACGAGGGATCGAGGCGAACCCCACAAATATCGACACGATCGCCCGGCTCGGCAAACCCGAGTGCCTGCGTGACGTCCAGAAGCTGGCCGGGCGAGTAGCGGCTCTCAGTCGCTTCATCCCCCGCCTGGGCGAAAAGGCGATGCCCCTATACCGCCTGATGCGCAAGAACCCCACCTTCCAGTGGGACAAGGAGGCGGACGACGCGCTCCGCGACCTCAAAAAGGTGCTACTCGCCGCACCACTACTCGCCGCCCCCACCGACAAAGAACCCATGCTGGTTTACGTCGCGGCGTCCGAGCGCGTCGTCAGCGCCGTGATGGTCGTCGAGCGACCAGAGGAAGGAAAGGAGCGCCCGGTTCAGCGGCCGGTGTACTACATCAGCGAGGTCCTCACCGAGTCGCGCCAGCGGTACCCACAGTACCAAAAGCTAGTATACGCGGTCTTCAGGGCTCAGCGGCGCCTGCCGCACTACTTCCAGGAGCACCCGATCACGGTCGTCTCCTCAGCACCACTGCAAGACATCATCCGCAATCGCGAGGCGACCGGGCGGGTCGCCAAGTGGGCCGTCGAGATCGGCGTCCACAACATCAAATACGAGCCACGACAGGCGATCAAGTCACAGGCACTGGCAGACTTCATCGCCGACTGGGAGGAGGCCCAACTGCCACAGAAGATGCCGTACCTCCACTACTGGAGCCTGCACTTCGACGGCTCCAAGAACGCGGACGGTGCAGGCGCAGGGATAGTGTTGACTTCACCAAAGGGCGACAAGCTCCGCTACATCCTCTGCCTCGACTTCACGCCCTGCACCAACAACATGGCTGAATACGAGGCCCTACTCCACGGCATGCGAGCCGCCAAGGAGATGAACGGCAATCGCCTCCGCTGCTACGGAGATTCCGACCTTGTCGCGGGGCAAGTCGCCGGCACCTGCGACGCCGACTCCCCTACCATGGCGGCGTACCGCCAAGCGGTGGACAAGTTGGGCGGCCACTTCACCGGCTACTCTGTTGAGTGGATCGACAGGCGAAAGAATGAGGAGGCCGACGCACTCTCCCGCATCAGGTCGGCTCGACTCGCGCCTCCCGCCGGCGTTTTCCTCGACACGATCTCCAAGCCATCAGTCTCTCCCCCAAGGGAGATCGACATCGGAGTCCCACTCCAACCAGAGGCAGCCTTGGTCGCACTCGTCAATGAGCCAGACGACTGGACCAAGCCTTACATCGCCTACCTGGAAGCCGGCACCCTGCCGGCAGACGAGGCAGACGCTCGAATGATCGCTCGTCGATGCAAGTCCTACACCATCATCGACGGCGAACTCCACAAGCGCAGCGTCACCGGCGTGTTCCAACGCTACGTCCAACCAGCTGAAGGACGTAAGATCCTCCATGACATCCACTCCGGTGACTGCGGCCACCACGCCGCCGCTCGCTCCCTGGTCGCCAAGGCTATGCGACACGGCTTCTACTTGCCCACCGCACACGTCGACGCTGTTGACATCGTCCAGCGATGCGCCGGGTGCCAGAAGTACGCCAATCAGACGCACGTATCGAGCTCGGCGCTCAAAACAATCCCCATCACCTGGCCATTCGCTGTGTGGGGCATGGACATGGTAGGCCCCTTCAAGAAGGCCCCCTCTGGCTACACCCACCTGCTAGTCGCCGTCGACAAATTCACGAAGTGGGTGGAGGCCAAGCCAGTCCGGAAATGCGACGGGAAGACCGCCACTAAATTCTTACGCGAGCTCATATATCGCTACGGGTTCCCCAACAGCATCATCACGGACAACAGCACCAACTTCGCCAAGGGAGCCATGGCCGAATTCTGCGAAGAGCACCATATCCGGCTCGACCTCGCGTTAGTTTCCCACCCAGAGTCCAACGGCCAGGCGGAACGGGCCAACCAAAGCATCCTACACGGCCTGAAGCCGCGACTCCAAGTACCACTCGAGCGCACCGCCGGGTGCTGGGTCGAGGAGTTGCCCTCCGTCATATGGGGGATCCGCACCTCAGTCAACAGATCGACGGGATTCACTCCCTTCTTCATGGTCTACGGCGCCGAGGCAGTCATGCCCACCGACCTCGAACACGACTCGCCGCGGGTCGTCCACTACACGGAGGCTGCAAACGATCTGGCCCGCCAAGACGGGGTCGACCAACTCGACGAAGCACGCGACCTCGCTCGGTCACGCACCGCCATCTACCAGCAAGGACTCCGCCGCTACCACAGCCGGCGGGTGAAAGCTCGCACCTTCCAGGAAGGCGACCTGGTGTTACGCCTCATCCAGGACAAGAAGGGCATGCACAAGCTCTCCCCTCCGTGGGAAGGCCCATTCGCTATCGGGCGCGTACTCGGCAACGACGCCTATTACCTCATCGACGTCCGCGGGGACGGCGAACTCGACGTCAAGCGACCATGGAATGTAAACCTCCTCCGGAAGTTCTACTCCTAGAACCCCACACATGTACTCTCCAGTCGCTATGAAATAAAAAGAAACGGTTACCGCAAATTGCGCCTACTCTCCATGACTTGTGCCACTCGCACTCGTAAAAACAACGTTATGCTAAATGCAGAAGTGAACCTTTGGTACAGCGATCGGCACGGCTAAGTAGTGCGGTGTAAGAGCACTGAATCACCTCAGGTCTTGCATTGTCCACGAAAAATGCCCACCCGGAGCCCCATTGGAGTCGCCTAGCTCGACTGGTTCTACGAGCCAAGACAACTGCCCTCGCTTCTCACAGCGACCTTGGTCCTCCGCATCCTCGGCATAGCGACTCGAACGGCTAAGTACCACGCTCGGGGACTGAAGACCAGTCCGTCACGAGCGGTCAGGGAAAACGCCAAGTAAGAGAGCATGCCCAGGACTCGCCACGCGACTGACCCCACGGGCCAGGCAGGAGTGACGCGCTCACACCAACGCGCTAAGTCCTCAACTACCCTCGAGTCGCGCCTCGAACTACCAAGTACCACGCTCGGGGACTCGGCCACCCGACCCCGTTCGCGCACGGGAAAATGGTAAATTACAGAGCACTCAAGCGAGTCGCCATGCGACTGGCTCTCCGAGCTCGGGCGAGTCGACCAAAACAACAAAACACATGATAATAACACACACATCATATACGAGGTAAACCCCACAAAAGGGCGGACGCGCTCGGGGAATCGTCCAAAATCAATCAAAAGCACACAAACAAATATCAAAATAGACACGACGTCTCATTCAATCGCATGTTGCATTGTTTCATGTTACAAAATATGCCCGCATGGCAGAACTGCTGCTAACGCCACAAGGCAAACTACCCTACTCTGCAGGCTTCGATGACGACTCGCCAGCATCCCGGCGATTGCGGATGAACGCCGTGTACGGGTTTGACGGATACGTCGTCAGTTCACCCGCCATCGCCGTGCGAAAAGGCTGCTCGACCTTGAAGTCACGATGCGGCGGCTCGGGGTCGTTCGACGCGACAACCGTCTCCTGGTACGGCAGGAGGTCGCCCATTGCCCAGACACGTTCCGAGTACGTGGCGGCATGTTCTTGCAGCTTGAGGACCTCGGACAGCTCCACCACGCCAGTCGACGATGGATACCCACTCGTCACATCGTCAACGTCGAAATCTTCGGGGAAGTGGGCGAGTCCAAGGCTCAGTGCCATCGACGCTCCACGCCGAAACGCCGACCGCGTCATGAACTCAACGACCGCGGGCGCCTTTTCCAAATACTTCCACACCTCAACGAGGTCGCTGGGAATCACCTCCGTGGGCGATATTTCTTGGAGGTAGGCACGAATGCACGTCGCCGAATCGACGAGCATGCTTACGCACTGCCTCGCGTCGAGCGAGCTCGTCTCTCCTTCGCTATCAATGATGCGACATGCGAGCAGAAGACAATGATAAGTACGACGGACACCACAAAAACCACAACTATTAGAAAGGGAAGATGCACTCACCAAGCAACGGGCGGGCGAGTCCCGTGATGAAGCACTGAAGCGACGTGTGGTCGTCCTGAAGCCCAGCAATAAGGGCTTCCGACACCTTGCGATCCTCCTCAGCGGCCGCAATGGTGGCCTTAGCTCGCCCGTCCGCCGAGCTCGCTTCTTCTCTCGCCTCCCGCAGTTCGTGCTCGAGGTCGGTGATCCGCTGTTCAGCGGCACCCAGAGCAGATCGCGCCGCCACCAACTCACCAGCGGGGACAAGCCCCTGGCGAGCTTCCTCTGCCTTCGCAGCAACAGCCTGAAGCCCTTTGTTCGCCTCCTGGACGATGGCCAGCTCCCTCTCCGCGCGCTGTTTCGCGGCCAATCGGTCTGCTGACTCAAGCTGCAAACCCTGCACATCACCAAAAAAGGTTAGTCAAATCAAAATTCCTAAGTGCCCACCCGCTGAAATTCAGCGAGTGCGCACTCGGGGACTGGCGATCAAAAGAATTCCTAAGTGCCCACCTGCTGAAATTCAGCGAGTGCGCACTTGGGGACTGGCGATCAAAAAATTCCTAAGTGCCCACCCGCTGAAATTCAGCGAGTGCGCACTTGGGGACTGGCGATCAAAAAATTCCTAAGTGCCCACCCGCTGAAATTCAGCGAGTGCGCACTCGGGGACTGGCGATCAAAAAAAATTCCTAAGTGTCCACCCGCTAAAATTTAGCGCGCGCGCACTCGGGGACTGGGTGCGACAAACAAAAAGATGCGAAATTATAAGAATCAGGCCGCTGCAAAGCACCGACCTGATCCTCGGGGACTGGATGTACCTGGATGGCCGCGCCAAGCATGCCGTGGAGTTGTACCGCGTCCACGGACGCGAGAAGTGCCGGCGTGTGCCCGCGACGTTGGTCGACTTCAGCGTCGACAGTCCTAGGAGCGTGGCTCGAGGGCGCAGGCCCACTTGCCGTGGTCGCCTTGGTCACGAAGCCCGGGATGGTAGCGATAGAGGCACCCGCTCCGAGAGAGGTCGCCTCCGCCGTTCCAGGCAAGGAAGCACCCTCCTTCGTAGACGCGGCTGCCTCCATCACGGGCCCGGCTGGTGCGACCGCTGTATCGTCAGAGATAGTGACGGTGTCGTCGCCCTTGGCCTTCTTACTGACATCCGCCGAGGCGACGACCTCGTCCGCCTTCCTCTTGCGGGAAGGATCTTCCTCGCTAGCGGCGGAGGGCACCTTGGCCACGGTCGTGTGGCCCATCCTCTTCACCCCGGTCCTGCGTATCAATCGAATCAACGAAAACAATCGAAATAGTTATGAAAAATAAGGAAAGGTGAGCGAACTCACTTGGCGACTGGGATGAAACGCAGTCCCGTACGGAGGCCGGCCGGTTTTTCCAGCTCAGGGCCCAGACGGCGACTGAGCCCCAACTCCAGGACGTCGCGTGCCCAAGACACGGACGGCTTCTTCATCGTTGAGGCCGCAGCTGGTGCCTCTGGGACATCCTCGGCGGGAGCCTCCTTGCGGGGCGAAGCCGCCGCAGCCGGGGCCTCCTTGCGAGGCGAAGCCGCCGCAGCCGGAGCATCCCCTAGCCCAGAGACTGGGGCGAATGGCGGAGGCATTGAAGCCAGCGGCACTTCCACGGTCGCCGCGTCCAGCACGGCTGTCGCTGGTGGCGCGCCGTCGCCGGCTGGGCTGGGAGCGTCTGAGCTACTCGCCGAGTGCGACGGCGAGGCCGTCTTCGACGGCCTCGTCTTCTTTTTCAGGGGGCCCTCGCCTCCCTTTACTTCCTCTTCTTTTTTGACGGAGTGGCTTGACGGCGCGAGGTGGTCTCTGGGAGCTCGTCGTCGTCGTTATGACGTTCGAGGCTTCTGCTTGCCTCGATCTCGCGCTGTCGTTGCCCGCAGGTCTTTCGGACCAGCGGGGCGACCTCCTCTTCGGACTCGTCCTCGTCGTCCTCGTTGCCCTTGGTAGGCGGCGATTCGCCTATGTCCTAGGCGGATGGGCCCGAGCTCTCATCATCCGAAGGTGGGAGCCACCCTTCCACCACTTGGAATAGCTGCGACGAATACAAAACGGAATCAGAATTACCGCGACTGCATATACTGCGACTGCGAGCAAGGAAAAGAAATTACCGTTGGAGCCGGACGCTTCGCGGTGTAGGGGCGACCCCAGCCCGCGCATCCAGGTACACCGCCTGGGTAATCTTCTTCAACGCTGGGAGATAATCCTCCAGCTTCCACTCGTCGAGGCAGGCCTTCGTCGAGTCTCCCCGTCCCGTGTACTGGTACATGTAGTGGTCGCGCTGGGCGAGTGGAACAAGCCGCCGCCCAAGCCAGCAATTGTACAAGTTTATTCTTTGAAGGCCCTTCTTTTTTAGACCACGGATGGTCTGGAGCATTTCGTCAACGACCATCCGCTGGTCGTCGGGGAGCTTGCCGACTTGAAGATGGCGTGGCTCGGAACGACTAGCGGAGTACCGCGGGATCGCCACCTCGCCCTCCGGGGTCGCCTCGGCCACGTAGAACCACGACTTCTTCCAGTCGCTCGCTGCCTTGGCGGGTAGCATCAGATCAAAGAAAGAAGCTTTGGACTTGAGCTGAAACGTCAAGCCGCCCGCGGCTAGCATTGGGCCGCCTGCCTCCTCGCGGCTGATCCGTCCGTGGAACAGATCTTGCCACAAGGGGAAGTAGGGCCGGCAGCCCAAGTAGCATTCGCAGAACGCCACGAAGATGGCGAGCTGCTCGATGCTGTGGGGACCCAGATCTGAAGGCTAGATCCCGTAGTAGGTGCAGAACCGCCGGAAGAATAGGGATGTAGGAAACCCTAGCCCCCGCTCGAGATGACTGGTGAAACGGACGAATTCCCTCTCTCGCGGGTTTGGGGTCGTTTCTCCGGCTGCCGGGATACGCCAACAGCCGGCTCGCAGGATCCCGACCTCCTCGAAAGAGGCCAGCTGCGCCCTCGTGCACTTGGACCTACCCCACGGCTCGGTGGAAAGGGCCATGGCCGAGAGATTGGTTGGAGATCGAGGGATTTCGGGTCGACTGGATCGCGGAGCAAAGGAAGGAAAATGCGCGCACTCGGAAGAAGTGGTGAGGAGTTGGCTCTGCGATTGCCTGCCATTCCCCTTATATAGCGGGAGTTACCCGCCAAATCAGGGAGCCGTTACCACGCGGTGATTACGCCGAAAGTTACCGTTGGATTACCCCAACGGCTAGTTTGACCACGCCTGACGGTCCAACTACGGCCACTGGGCTCGCCGACCTAATCACTAAGACAGTGTTTTCGCCGACTCGACTCGCCAAAGCTGCGACCTGGATCATTGGTTGTCTCCTTTATACAGGAGCCCGCCGACGATTCGACTGGGTGCCTACTCTGAAGCCGTATACTCCGACTGCCAGCAGCCACCTACGCCTAATCGACGACGACCTCTGTCGTGGGAATGGTCACTGCAGACGCTGCAATCGGCAACGAGTAGTAGAACGAGGGGAAAGGGCGGCCAGCCATCTGCGGTGCGAGATGAGGGCAAAGACACAGGGTTTACCCAGGTTCGGCCCCCGGAGGGTAAAGACCTACTCCTGCTAGATTGTATTAGGGAGGTGTTACAATGGGCGAGCTCGGCGGCTAGGCGGCGAGTCGCTTTGGTGTACGAGGGAACGTGTCTCTACTCACCCCATAGGGAGGTTTATATAGGCTCACCTCCCCTAGGGTTTACATATCTCAACCGATTCGGTTACAGCTTCAGTAGTCATTTAACCTAGTCCGACTGGGCCTATCTACTCGCCTGGGCCTTCAGCTTCCAGTCACTCGGTACCTTGCTGGGCTTCAATCCACTCGCCGTTCTGCAGGTCCACTCGCCAGCCCTCGGGCCAGTCGGAAACGTCCTGCTGAGTATACCCCAGTAGGCGTATCCCCATCAGTAGTCCCCGAGGCCGTCGTCGATTGGGCGTAAGTGGATGCTGGCAGTCGGAGTATACGGCTTCAGAGTAGGCATCCAGTCGAATCGTCGGCGGGCTCCTGTATGAAGAAGAAAATCCGGTGAACCAAGTCGCGTCTTGGGCGAGTCGAGTCGGCGGAACGCGGTCGTGGTGATTGACCTAGCGAGCCGAGTGGCTGGAGTTGGACCGTCAGGCGTGGTCAAACTAGCCGTTGGGGTAATCCAACGGTAACTTTCGGCGTAATCATCGCGCGGTAACGGCCCCCTGATTTGGCGGGTAACTCCCGCTATATAAGAGGAATGGCAGGCAATCGTAGAGCCAACTGCCCACCACTTCTTCCGAGTGCGCGCATTTTCCTTCCTTTGCTCCGCGATCCAATCGACCCGAAATCCTCCGATCTCCAACCAACCTCTCGGCTATGGCCCTTCCCATCGAACCATGGGGCAGGTCCAAGTGCACGAGGGCGCAGCTGGCCTCTTTCGAGGAGGCTGGAATCCTGCGGGCCGGCTGTTGGCGTATCCCCGCAGCCGGAGAAACGACCCCAAACCCGCGAGAGAGGGAATTCGTCTGTTTCACCAGTCATCTCGAGCGGGGGCTAGGGTTTCCCACGTCTTTGTTCTTCCGGCGTTTTTGCGCCTACTACGGGATCCAGCCTTCAGATCTGGGTCCCCACAGCATTGAGCAGCTCGCCATCTTCGTGGCGTTCTGCGAGTGCTACTTGGGCTGCCGGCCCTACTTTCCCTTGTGGCAAGATCTGTTCCATGGACGGATCAGCCGCGAGGAGGCAGGCGGCCCAATGCTAGCCGCGGGCGGCTTGACGTTCCAGCTCAAGTCCAAAGCTTCTTTCTTTGATCTGATGCTACCCGCCAAGGCAGCGAGCGACTGGAAGAAGTCATGGTTCTACGTGGCCGAGGCGACCCCGGAGGACGAGGTGGCGATCCCGCGGTACTCGGCCAATCGTTCCGAGCCGCGCCATCTCCAAGTCGGCAAGCTCCCCGACGACCAGCGGATGGTCGTTGACGAGATGCTCCAAGCCATCCGTGGTCTGAAAAAGAAGGGCCTTCAGACGATAAACTTGTACAATTGCTGGCTTGGGCGACGGCTCGTTCCACTCGCCCAACGCGACCACTACATGTATCAGTACACGGGCCGGGGAGACTCGACGAAGGCTGCCTCGACGAATGGAAGCTGGAGGATTATCTCCCCGCGTTGAAGAAGATCACCCAGGCGGTGTACCTGGATGCACAGGCCGGGGTCGCCCCCTACACCGCGAAGCGTCCGACTCCAATGGTAATTTCTTTACCTTGTTCACAGTCGCAGCGTATGCAGTCGCGGTAATTCTGATTTTGTTTTGTATTCATCGCAGCTATTCCAAGTGGTGGAAGGGTGGCTCCCACCTTCTGATGATGAGAGCCCGGGGCCATCCGCCCAGGACATAGGCGAATCGCCACCCGCGAGGGGCAACGAGGACGACGAGGACGAGTCCGAAGAGGAAATCGCCCCGCTGGTCCGAAAAACCCGCGGGCAACGTCAGCGCAAAATCGAAGCGAGCAGAAGCCTCGAGCGTCATGATGACGACGACGAGCTCCCAGAAACCACCTCGCGCCGCCAGGACACTCCTTCGAAGAAGAAGAAGAAGGAAAAGGAAGCGAGCCCCCCCCCCGAAGAGGAAAACGAAGCCGTCGAGGATGGCCTCGCCGCCGCACTCGACGAGCAGCTCCGATGCTCCCAGCTCGGCCGGTGACGGCGCGCCCCCAGCGACAACCGCGCTAGACACGCCGACCGTGGAAATGCCGCTGGCCTCGATGCCTCCGCCATTGACGCCAGTCTCTGGGCTAGGGAAGGCTCCGGCTGCGGCGACTTCGCCTCGCAAGGAGGTTCCGATTGTGGCGGCTTCGCCCCGCAAGGAGGCTCCGGCTGTAGCGGCTCCAATTCACGAGGAAGCCCCCGCCGAGGGTGTCCCAGAGGCGCCAGCCGCGGCCTCAACGACGAAGAAGCCGTCCGTGTCTTGGGCACGCGACGTCCTAGAACTGGGGCTCAGTCGCCAACTGGGCCCCGAACTGGAAAAACTGGCCGGCCTTCGCACAGGGCTACGTTTCATCCCAGTCGCCAAGTGAGTGCGTTCACCCTTCCCTATTTTCCATAACTATTTCAATTATCTTTATTGATTCGATTGATGTGCAGGACCGGAGTGAAAAGGATGGGCCACCCAACCGTGGCCCAGGTACCCTCCGCCGCTAGCGAGGAGGATCCTTCCCGTAAGAGGAAAGCGGACGAGGTCGTCGCCTCAGCGGATGGCAGTAAGAAGGCCAAGGGAGACGGCATCGTCACTGTCTCTGACGACACGGCGGTCGCGCCGGCCGGACCCGCGGTGGAGGCAGCCGCGTCTACGAAGGAGGGCGTTTCCTTGCCTGGAACGGCGGAGGCGACTTCCTTTGGAGCGGGTGCCTCTATCACTACCTTCCCCCGTTTCGTGACCAAGGCGGCCACGGCGAGCGGGGCTGCGCCCCCGAGCCTCGCTCCGGGGACCGCCGATGCTGAAGTCGACCAACGTCGTGGGCACACGCCAGTGTTACTCGCGTCCGTGGACGCGATACAACTCCATGGCATGCTTGGCGCAGCCATCCAGGTACATCCAGTCCCCGAGGATCAGGTCAATGCTTTGCAGCGGCTTGATTCTTATAATTTCTCGTCTTTTATTTCCGTATCCAGTCCCCGAGTGCGCACGCG
Organism: Avena atlantica; assembly: GCA_910589765.1. NCBI lineage: Eukaryota > Viridiplantae > Streptophyta > Magnoliopsida > Poales > Poaceae > Avena > Avena atlantica. The sequence continues at coordinate 444,121,680 of OU342736.1, forward strand.
CTAAATTTTAGCGGGGTGGGCACTTAGGAATTTCTTGATCGCCAGTCCCCGAGTGCGCACTCGCTAAATTTCAGCGGGTGGGCACTTAGGAATTTCTTGATCGCCAGTCCCCGAGTGCGCACTCGCTAAATTTCAGCGGGTGGGCACTTAGGAAGTTCGTTTTTACTGACTTTTTTGATGATATGCAGGGTCTGCAGCTTGAGTCGGCGGACCGATTGGCCGCGAAACAGCGTGCTGAGAAGGAGCTGGCCACCATCCAGGAGGCGAACAAAGAGCTTCAGGCTGTTGCTGCGAAGGCAGAGGAAGCTCGCCAGGAACTTGTCCCTGCTGGTGAGTTGGTGGCGGCGCGATCTACTCTGGGTGCTGCTGAACAGCGGGTCGCCGACCTCGAGCGCAAACTGCGGGAGGCGAGAGAAGAAGCGAGCTCGGCGGACGGGCGAGCTAAGGCCGCCATTGCGGCCGCGGAGGAGGATCGCAAGGTGTCGGAAGTCCTTATTGCTGGGCTTCAGGACGACCACACGTCGCTTCAGTGCTTCTTCACGGGACTCGCCCGCCCGTTGCTTGGTGAGTGCATCTTCCCTTTCTGTTAGTTGTGGTTTTTGTGGTGTCCGTCGTACTCATCATTGTCTCCTTCTCGCAGGTCGCATTATTGATAGCCAAGAAGAAGCGAGCTCGCTCGACGCGAGGCAGTGCGTAAGCATGCTCGTCGACTCGGCGACGCTGTCGGCGACGTGCATCCGCGCCTACCTTCAAGAAATGTCGCCCACGGAGGTTATTCCCAGCGACCTCGTTGAGGTGTGGGAATATTTGGAGAAGGCGCCCGCGGTCGTTGAGTTCATGACGCGGTCGGCGTTTCGGCGTGGAGCGTCAATAGCACTGAGCCTTGGACTCGCCCACTTCCCCGAAGATTTCGACATTGACGATGTGACGAGTGGGTATCCATCGTCGACTGGCGCGGTGGATCTGTCCGATGTTCTCAAGTTGCAGGAGCATGCCGCCACGTACTCGGAGCGTGTCTGGGCGATGGGCGACCTCCTTCCCTACCAGGAAACGGTCGTCGCGCCGAACGACCCCGAGCCGCCGCATCGTGACTTCAAGGTCGAGCAGCCTTTTCACGCGGCGATGGCGGGTGAACTGATGACGTATCCATCAAACCCGTACACCGCGTTCATCCGTAATCGCCGGGATGCTGGCGAGTCGTCATCGAAGCCTGCAGAGTAGGGTAGTTTGCCTTGAAGTGTTAGCAGCAGTTCTGCCACGTGGGCATATTTTGTAACGTAAGACAATGCAATATGCGATTGAATGGGACGTCGTATCTATTTTGCTATTTGTTTGTGTGCTTTAGATTGATTTTGGACGAGTCCCCGAGCGCGTCCGCCCTTTTGTGGGGTTTACCTCGTATATGATGTGTGTTGTTATCATGTGTTTTGTTGATTTGGTCGACTCGCCCGAGCTCGGAGAGCCAGTCGCAAGGCGACTCCCTTGAGTGCTCTGTACTTTACCGTTTTCCCGTACACGAACGGGGTCGGGTGGCCGAGTCCCCGAGCGTGGTACTTGGTAGTTCTAGGCGCGACTCGAGGGTGGTTGAGGACTTAGCGCGTTGGTGTGAGCGCGTCACTCCTGCCTGGCCCGTGGGGTCAGTCGCGTGGCGAGTCCTGGGCATGCTCTCTTACTTGGCGTTTTCCCTGACCGATCGCGACGAACTGGTATTCAGTCCCCGACCATGGTACTTAGCCGTTCGAGTCGCTATGCCGAGGATGCGGAGGACCAAGGTCGCTGTGAGAAGCGAGGGCAGTTGTCTTGGCTCGTAAAACCAGTCGAGCTAGGCGACTCCAATGGGGCTCCGGGTTGGCGTTTTTCGTGGACGATGCAAGACCTGAAGTGATTCAGTGCTCTTACACCGCACTACTTAGCCGTCCCGATCGTTGTACCAAAGGTTGACTTCTGCATTTTAGCGTACCACTGTTATTACGAGTGCGAGTGGCACAAGTCATGGAGAGTAGGCGCAATTTGCGGTAACCGTTTCTTTTATTTCATAGCGACTGGAGAGTACATGTGTGGGGTTCTAGGAGTAGAACTTCCGGAGGAGGTTTACATTCCATGGTCGCTTGACGTCGAGCTCGCCGTCCCCGCGAACGTCGATGAGGTAGTAGGCGTCGTTGCCGAGTACGCTCCCGATGGCGAACGGGCCCTCCCACGGAGGGGAGAGCTTGTGCATGCCCTTCTTGTCCTGGATGAGGCGTAACACCAGGTCGCCTTCCTGGAAGGTGCGGGTTTTCACCCGTCGGCTGTGGTAGCGGCGGAGTCCTTGCTGGTAGATGGCGGTGCGTGACCGTGCGAGATCGCGTGCTTCGTCGAGCTGGTCGAGCCCATCTTGGCGGGCCAGCTCGTTTGCGGCCTCCGTATAATGGACGACCCGCGGCGAGTCGTGTTCGAGGTCGGTGGGCATGACTGCTTCGGCGCCGTAGACCATGAAGAAGGGAGTGAATCCCGTCGATCTGTTAACGGAGGTGCGGATTCCCCAGATGACGGAGGGCAACTCTTCGACCCAGCACCCAGCGGTGCGCTCGAGTGGTACTTGGAGTCGCGGCTTCAGGCCGTGGAGGATGCTTTGGTTGGCTCGTTCCGCCTGGCCGTTGGATTCCGGGTGGGCGACTGACGCGAGATCGAGCCGGATGTGGTGCTCTTCGCAGAATTCGGCCATTGCTCCCTTGGCGAAGTTTGTTACGTTGTCCGTGATGATACTATTTGGGAACCCGTAGCGATATATGAGCTCGCGTAGGAATTTAGTGGCGGTCTTCCCGTCGCATTTCCGGACTGGCTTGGCCTCCACCCACTTGGTGAATTTGTCGACGGCGACTAGCAAGTGCGTGTAGCCGGAGGGGGCTTTCTTGAAGGGGCCTACCATGTCCATGCCCCATACGGCGAATGGCCAAGTGATGGGGATCGTTTTGAGCGCCGAGCTCGGTACGCGCGTCTGATTGGCGTACTTCTGGCACCCGGCGCATCGCTGGACGATGTCGACAGCGTCGGCGTGTGCGGTGGGCCAGTAGAAGCCGTGTCGCATAGCCTTGGCGACCAGGAAGCGAGCGGCGGCGTGGTGGCCGCAGTCACCTGAGTGAATGTCGTGGAGGATTTTGCGTCCTTCAGCCGGTTGGACGCAACGTTGGAACACGCCGGTGACGCTACGCTTGTGTAGCTCGCCATCAATGATGGTGTAAGACTTGCATCGGCGAGCTATCATTCGAGCGTCTGTCTCGTCTGCTGGCAGGGTGCCGGCTTCCAGGTAGGCGATGTAGGGCTTGGTCCAGTCGTCTGGCTCGGTGATGAGTGCGACCAAGGCTGCCTCTGGTTGGAGTGGGACTCCGATGTCGATCTCCCTCGGGGGAGAGACTGATGGTTTGGAGATTGTGTCGAGGAACACGCCGGCGGGTGGTGCGAGTCGAGCCGACCCGATGCGAGAGAGGGCGTCGGCCTCCTCATTTTTTCGGCTGTCGATCCACTCGACAGAGTAGCCGGTGAAGTGGCCGCCCAACTTGTCCACCTCTTGGCGGTACGCCGCCATGGTTGGGGAGATGGCATCGCAGGTGCCGGCGACTTGCCCCGCGACGAGGTCGGAATCTCCGTAGCATCGAAGGCGATTGACGTTCATCTCCTTAGCGGCTCGCATGCCGTGGAGTAGGGCCTCGTATTCAGCCATGTTGTTGGTGCAGGGCGTGAATTCGAGGCGGAGGATGTAGCGGAGCTTGTCGCCCTTTGGTGAAGTCAACACTATCCCCGCTCCTGCGCCGTCCGCGTTCTTGGAGCCGTCGAAGTGCAGGCTCCAGTAATGGAGGTACGGCAGCGTCTCTGGCTGCTGGGCCTCCTTCCAGTCGGCGATGAAGTCTGCCAGTGCCTGCGACTTAATCGCCCTTCGTGGCTCGTATTTAATGTTGTGGACGCCGATCTCGACGGCCCACTTGGCGACCCGTCCGGTCGCCTCGCGGTTGCGGATGATGTCCTGCAGTGGCGCTGAGGAGACGACCGTGACCGGGTGCTCCTGGAAGTAGTGCGGCAGGCGCCGCTGAGCCCTGAAGACCGCGTATACTAGCTTTTGGTACTATGGGTACCGCTGGCGCGACTCGGTGAGGACCTCGCTGATGTAGTATACCGGCCGCTGAACCGGGCGCTCCTTTCCTTCCTCTGGTCGTTCCACGACCATCACAGCACTGACGACGCGCTCGGACGCCGCGACGTAAACCAGCATAGGTTCTTTGTCGGCGGGGGCGGCGAGTAGTGGTGCGGCGAGTAGCACTTTTTTGAGGTCGCGGAGCGCGTCGTCCGCCTCCTTGTCCCACTGGAAGGTGGGGTTCTTGCGCATCAGGCGGTATAGGGGCATCGCCTTTTCGCCCAGGCAGGGGATGAAGCGACTGAGAGCCGCTACTCGCCCGGCCAGCTTCTGGACGTCACGCAGGCACTCGGGTTTGCCGAGCCGGGCGATCGTGTCGATCTTTGTTGGGTTCGCCTCGATCCCTCGTTTGGAGACGACGTACCCCAGTAATTGTCCGGCGGGTACACCGAAGGTGCACTTGCCTGGGTTGAGCTTTATCTTGTACCTTCGCAGATTGGCGAAGGTTTCCGCCAGGTCGGCGAGTAGGTCGCCTTGGCGAGCGGATTTCACGACCACGTCGTCGATGTAGACGTGGATGTTGCGGCCAATTTGGCTCGCGAGGCATTCTTGCATGCACCGCTGGTAGGTTGCCCCGGCGTTCTTGAGGCCGAAGGTCATGGCGGTGTAGCAGAAGGCTCCGAATGGCGTGATGAACGCCGTCTTCTCCTCGTCTTCGACAGCCATTTTGATCTGGTTGTACCCGGAGTAGGCGTCGAGGAAACATAGCGACTCCGAACCCGCGGTTGAATCGATTATCTGATCGATCCGCGGGAGGACGAACTGCTCCTTTGGGCAGGCGATGTTCAGGTTTGTGTAGTCGATACACATTCTCCAGGTCCCGTTTTTCTTCTCGACCAGGACTGGGTTTGCCAGCCACTTGGAGTATTTGATTGGCCGGATGAAGCCGGCAGCGAGTAAACGCTGCACTTCCTCGGCGATTGCTCGACGGCGTTATTCATTGAAGGGCCGTAGCGACTGCTTGACAGGTCGCACTTTGGGGTCGGCGTTTAGTTTGTGCTCAGCGAGCTCCCTAGGGACACCGGGCATGTCAGAGGGTTTCCATGCGAAGATGTCCCTGTTCTCACGGAGGAACTCGATGAGCGCGCCTTCCTATGCTGGGCTCATGCCTGTCCCGATCGTCACCGTCTGGCTGGAGTCGCCTGGGACCAGCTCGACGGTGCGAGTGTGCGTCGTGGCCTCAAAGGTTGAGGTGTTTGCGCCCTCTGAGTTGGGCTTCTTGAGTATTGTGGGGTCGTCATTGTTGACCCCGCTCGCGTATTTGGCGAGCTCGTCGGCGTGATTAGTCTCTGCCGCGATGACGGCGTCGGCGAGTTCGGCTCCTTTGGCCTCGCATTCGGCGGCCATGTCGGGGTCGCCGTTGATGGTGATGACACCGCACGGCCCGGGGAGCTTCATCGCGTTGTACGCGTAGTGGGGCGCTGCCATGAATTTAGCGAACGCCTGGCGCCCCAGGACGCAGTGGTAAGGGTTGTCGAAGGGCACCAGCTCGAAGACGATCCGCTCGGTGCGGAAGTTTTCCGGAGTACCGAAAGTGACTAGCAGCGTGACTTTGCCGATCGGATACGCCTTCCGACCGGGGACGATGCCGTGGAACGTGGTGTGGGTTGTCTCGATCATTGACTGCGGGAGCCGCAACCGCCTGAAGGTGTCGAGGTAGAGGATGTTGATGGAGCTGCCGCCGTCCATCAGTGTCTTGGGGAGCCAGTAGTCTCCAACCTTGGGCTTGACCACCAAGGCGACTCGTCCTGGGTACTCGATGCGTGGCGAGTGGTCTTGCCGGCTCCAGGTGATGGGCTGTTCCGACCAGTTCAGGAACTGGGGGACGTCTGTTTGGGCCACCGCATTGACGGCGACGGCGCGGGCGATGACTTTCTTCTCGCGCTTCGTGTTGAAGCCTGTGAAGGTGTGGAGCGAGCCGGCTACTTTGCCGAATTTTCCGCCATTTGGCGGGTCGTTGTCGGTGTCCTCCCGCGCTTGCCGTGCCTTCTCGATTTCCCTGAGGGTGTGGCAGTCGGCGGTGGTGTGTCTTGCGGGCTTCCCTTCCCTGCTATGGAACGCACATGGTTGGTTAAGGAGGGCCGCGGGATCGAACCTTGGCTTGTTCCTGTAATTGCCGCCATCGCGCCGTTGCCCTCCGTCGCGGCGGTAGCTCTTGGGCTCGCGCTGTGCGTGCCCAGCGTTGGCGACGAAGTCGACTCGCCCGTCGCTGCGGCGCTTGCCAGTGAGGCGGGTGCCGCTGTAGCGTAGGTCAGTTCGGCATCCGCTGTCGTTGCCGCCCGTGCAGCGCTGCCCTCCTGACTCGTCGTCAGTTTCCTGGTTTGGATCTTCCTCGGCGTACCGTTTGGCGATCTCGAGGAGGTCGGGGATGTTGTCGAGTGTGCGGGAGTGTCGCTTGAGCTTGGCGACTAGAGGCTCGTAGCGGCACGAGGTCTTGAAGCAATGGATCGCGGTGTCCGGGTGGATGCCGACCGCGTTGTACCAAAGCTCTTGCCACCGTTGGACCCAGTTGCGGGTCGACTCACGGGGTCCCTGGACGCATCGTTCCAGGTCCTCAATGGTGGTGGCGCGGGTGTAGGAGCACTCGAAGTGCCTGACGAAGGCGTCGCGCATTTCCTCCCAGGAGTCGATACTGTCCTGGGGGAGAGTGTTGATCCACTGCCTGCACGTCCCCTCCATCATCAGTGGGAGGTAACGGGCGGCGAGTAGGTCAGTGTGACCCGCGATCCCCATTGCCATGAGGTATGTGTCGAGCCAGACTGCGGGGTCGTACGAGGAGTCGTATTTTTCTATCTCCTTTGGCGCCTTGAAGTTTGGCGGGTACTTCTCGCCTCGGATTATTGGTCTGAAGCACTTAGGCCCAAGTCTACTGAGCGACCCCATAGGCTCGCCATCGCGGCGATTAGTTAGGGTGTGCCGCAAGTCGTCGGGCTGGCGTGCGCGCCAGCTTTGGTTGTTGATGATGTGGGTGCGGGCGTCGATGGGTTGTCCGTTAGCGGCGAGGAAGTTGGTCGCCGGCCTGGGGTCGTTGGTGGAGAGTGCCGCGTTCGCGGGTCGGTGTTGGAGCTGCAGTGGCTCTGGTGGCGGGCAATTGAGGGTGTTTGCCGCCGCTGGGCGGCCGCTGGAGGCCGCTCTGCTTCCCGAGGAACGCGAGTATACTCGACCTTGCGAGTCGGCGCCCGCTTTTTGCTGCTCCACGGCCTTCGCAAGCAGGGCCCTGACGTACTGGATCTGTAAGGCACCGTCGCCAGTGGCCGTGATGCTATCGGCTGCTGCTCGGCCTGCCACGAGGTTGTCCATCGGGGTGGAGAACAGTGGGAGGCCGTTTGCGTCTCGCTCCCGCGAGGAGAAAACTATCCGCGGCTGGTCCCTGGGAGGGGTGCGGTTGGGTGGTGGTGGGGCACCCATCGCCGTCGATCCTGGCGGGGGCCGGGCGCTTCCTCCTGGTGGCGCGATCTCGCAGATCGCGCGCTCGGCTATGCGGGCCGGGTCGTTTTCGTCGTCGAAGTTCAGGGCACGCCCTTGAACGGTGGGGTTCAAACGTGACCTGATCCGCTGCTGGTGGTAGCGTGACAGCTCCTACGCCGTCACCTGCTCGAGGCGAAATTTTTCGCGCTCGGCCTGCTCCTTGCGTACCGCCTCCGCCAGTTTCAAGCGGAGTTCCTCGACCTCCGTTGCCGTGGCGTTAGGAGGGATTGGGGTGGAGAAAGGATCCTCCGGTGGATCGGTGCCGGTGCCATGTAAGCCGCGGCGTGACGACTGGCTCCATCGCGGAGGTCGGCGGAGTTCTCCGACCCGGAGTCGAATTCGAAGATCCCGAGGATGGAGGGGTCCTCGAAGTCTCCCGCGTTGGAGACCTGGGCGATGGAGCCCGCGGATGAGGCCGTGGTGATGGATCCGGCGAGTGACGCCGGGGTCGCCGAGTCGGCGTCGTCGGTGAGGGCCGCATCTTCTGCGGCCGCTGAATTCCCGGCCACGTTGCTGTGGGCCGAGTTGTACTCGGAGGCAAGGCGGTGGATCGTGCGAACCTGGCTCTCGGAGAGCCGATCGCGTGGCGGCGACTCGCGGATGCGAGCCGAATCCTCCGAGACGATGACGTCAGTGAGGCCGACGAAGAGGCTGATCGTGCCGATTGGCAGGATCACGCTGTGCGTGACGGGTCGCGCCGCCGGGACGTAGCTGCTCGGCAAGATCTGGAGCATCTCGCCGATCGCTATCATGCGGCCGGTGGCGACCGTCTCGTTGATGGGCAGATTGGATCTCGCCGCAGAACACCGGCCAGACCGGCCAGGCCCCACGGTGGGCGCCACTGTCGTGGGAATGGTCACGGAAGACGCTGCAATCGGCAGCGAGTAGTAGAACGAGGGGCAAGGGCGGCCAGCCATCTGCGGTGCGAGATGAGGGCAAAGACACAGGGTTTACCCAGGTTCGGCCCCCCGGAGGGTAAAGACCTACTCCTGCTAGATTGTATTAGGGAGGTGTTACAATGGGCGAGCTCGGCGGCTAGGCGGCGAGTCGCTTTGGTGTACGAGGGAACGTGTCTCTACTCACCCCATAGGGAGGTTTATATAGGCTCACCTCCCCTAGGGTTTACATATCTCAACCGATTCGGTTACAGCTTCAGTAGTCGTTTAACCTAGTCCGACTGGGCCTATCTACTCGCCTGGGCCTTCAGCTTCCAGTCGCTCGGTACCTTGCTGGGCTTCAATCCACTCGCCGTTCTGCAGGCCCACTCGCCAGCCCTCGGGCCAGTCGGAAACGTCCTGCTGAGTATACCCCAGTAGGCGTATCCCCATCAGCCTCGGGGACTACTGATGGGGATATGCCTGCCAGGGTATACCCAGCAGGACGTTTCCGACTGGCCCAAGACCCGGCGAGTGGGCCTGTAGAACGGCGAGTGGATCGAAGCCCAGCCAGGAACTGAGCGACTGGAAGCTGAAGGCCCAGGCGAGTAGATAGGCCCAGTCGGGTGAGGTTAAACGGCTACTGAAGCTTTAACCGAATCGGTTGAGATATGTAAACCCTAGGGGAGGTGAGCCTATATAAACCTCCCTATAGGGTGAGTAGAGACACGTTCCCTCATACACCCCAGCGACTCGCCGCCTAGACGCCGAGCTCGCCCATTGTAACACCTCCATAATACAATCTAGCAGGAGTAGGTCTTTACCCTCTAGGGGGCCGAACCTGGGTAAAACCCTGTGTCTTTGCCCTCATCTCGCACCGCAGATGGCTGGCCGCCCTTTCCCCTCGCTCTACTACTCGCTGCCGATTGCAGCATCTGCTGTGACCATTCCCACGACATGTACCATGTTATTAATTGCTTGTTTTGATCCAACTTGTATGCAAGAACTTGTGTGGGGAGAAGTGTGTGTTAGACGCATGGTGGTAGAGATTGAATTGTGACATATAATATGTCGGGGGGATAACCCCCGGTAGGGTCATGAGAGGGGAAACATTGCGCAGTTGGGTAGGCTTCGAGTAAAGAAAGAACCAGGCCGAGTAAGAACGGCCGGGGTAAGATAAGCATGAAAGCCGACATACAAACTATGTCGGCCCGCATAGGACAAAGTTGTAACCCTTGCAGGAACCGACGAGCCGAGTCGATCGAGGAAGGGCCGAGTCAAGAAGGGCGCGTGGCACCTTTCCGAGTAAGGTTCAGGAGGGACCATGGTAAAGCATGGTCAAAAGAGAAGGGCGACGCCGGGTGACACAAAAGGAGCCGGGTGACGCCCAAAGTATACGCTGACATACAAAGTAACAGCATGACGCCAAAAGGAACAAGAAGCAGCGTACCAGAAGACCGTTAGCTGTTGAGCTTTATGGACCAGGCCTCTGGGCTTCGGGCAAGCCCATGACCCGGCCCACATTGTAGGGACCAAGATCCAGACAGTAAACCCTAGAACCCAAAGGGATATTAGCTAGCTAACACTGCCTATATAAGGGAGGGCATAGCAGTAGTAGAAAGAGGTCGGACCAAGTAGTGAACTAGTGCTGAGAACTCTAGCTTATATAGCTCAAGGAGCACTTGTAATCTTTCCGGTATCAATCGAATTGCTAAGTCTAGAGAGTTCTTCTTGTTCTTCGTGCATGGCTCGACCGTGCACTCCCTCCTCGGTGACCACAAGCACCCATTTGGCCCCCAACTTAAGCCTACCCATGGCATCTGCTGTGCCACCACCACAACAGTTGGCGCCCACCGTGGGGCAGAAGCAGGTGCTTGATGGAGTCTTCATCCGGACGGGAAACATCATCGCCAAGACCGGCGAGCGCGTCTACTCCGGCCTCATCCAGAGGTTTGGAGCGCTCAACTTCGTCAGCAACAACGCGGGCTGCTTCGGGACCAAGCCTTTCCCTAGAGGTGGTCGCTTCATCAAGTTCGGCGAGCACCAGGTCTACGTCGCGGTGCGCGTGGAGCACGCATATCCTGAGCGCGTCGTCTTGGCGACGGATCCTCCAACGACTCCTGTTGCTGGGAAACCACACCAACTCGTCTCCATGGAGGTAATGATGACAGCCCCAAACCCCGCAGCTCCCCCAGTAGTTCCAGTAGTGAATGAGAACGCAGAGGGAGGAAATCATGAGGAAACACCAAGGGTTGCAAGAACAGCAAAGGCGCCGCTGGAAAAACCAGAGAACATAGCTAGGAGCAAGAGGGCTAAGGAGCTACAGGAAGCGATAGACAAGTTGGCAGAGCCAGTGGCACATGCAACTGACCCGACACGTGTGCAAGCCGAGTTGGACGAAGCCAGGATACAAGTCCTGGAGAAAGCCAAGGAGCTAGCACAGTTACAGCAGGACGTGGATATCACCATCCGAGAGCTTAACTCGGCAAATCGAGTCAAGGGCGCAAAGGCCCGGCGTCCAACATATAACACAGTAGCAGCTAATCTGCGAGCAGCAGAAGCAGCAATGGCAGAATTACCCCACTTGGAGGGGGAAGCCAAGAGAAGGCAAGAAGAACGAGTCAATGAACTAGTAAAATCAGCCAGCATGCTAAACGAGGTGTATTACTGAGCAAATCCGGGTATAGCAGGGAGGTCACAGCTGGTTCACTCGGCGACTCCTGTTCCGGCGAGATCGTTTGGGCACACAGCATCCTCACCCGGAGCGGCGCCTAGGCCAAGAAAAGAAAAAAATGTGGATTCTGGAAGAAACAAGCAGATGGTCGCCTATGATCCGGCAGTGGTTCAAGGAAACCCGGCGCATGCGCAAGGGGCAAAAAGAAATAATCCCCAAGGAATGAAAACCAGGAAAAAGCAGGGCAAATAAATGACAACGGAGGGCAAAATTTTGCGCCTCATGCTAGGCGCGTAACTCACTCGCCAGGAGGAGGAAATCCAGCTCCGAATAACGCACCAGCTCAGCCAGAGAGAAGACAACAAAGCGCGGGGAAAGCAGTTCAACAGTCTGCTGACCCGAACGCGAATAAGTATAATGATGGTTACTCGGCTATGGTAAATGACGGGTATGAACTGCCAGATCATGCATATCAAGCAAAGGGAGCAAGATTCAGAGGCAGGAACCTTCAGCCGGATGATGCAAGGCTGAAGCTTGACGGGATAAAAATGGCAGAGATAATTGAATCGCAAGGTCCGAAGGTCCACCATGCTTTGGCCCAAGGATCATGAAGGAGCCACCGGTGCCAAATTTCCAGCTGGCCAGAGGGACAAAAACGTATGATGGAAGCACAAAGCCAGAGGACTGACTCATAGATTATGGAACCACTGTGAAGATCGCGCAGGGAAACTTGAGATGGGCAGTACGTTATGTGCTGCAGATGCTGGAAGGACCAGCTCGGGTATGGTTGAACAATTTGCCACCCGAAAGCATCAACAGTTGGATCGATTTTCACGATGCTTTCGTGAGCAATTTCACGAGCATTTACAAGAGGCTGAATTGCCCACAACAACTCGCAATGTGCAAGCAAAGACCGAATGAAACAGACAGGGAATTCTTCACAAGGTGGTGTACGATGCGTAACTCTTGTGAAGAGGTAATCGAGTCACAAGCAATCGCATGGTTTGCACAAGGATGTAGACATGGAAGTGTGACGTGGCAAAGGTTACAAAGAGATATGCCGGCAAGCTTGGCAGAGACGATAAGAATCGCTGACTCGTATGCGTTAGGAGATACGACTCAGCCGCTGCCCATGTCGGCAGATGGGATGACTGAGACTCAGATCTATGAAGCAGCCGGGTAGCAAAGGCGCCAGGAAAGATCCGAATACAGAAGCAAGAGAAGAGACGAAAGACCAGATTACAGGTATGGTTCGACTTAGGTTGCGGCTGTGAGTCAGGATCATCCAGATGCTGGAAGCAGTCAGCGTCAAAGGACAAATGGACAACAACAATGGGTGCCAAAGAATGACGGCAAAAGGCCATACGATCGGAGGAAGCAGTATCAGGACCGACAAAAATACACCAATGAGATGATGCTGGATCAGCCATGTAAGTTTCACACGCCTAGTCCGAGTAAACCAGCCAATCACACGACGAGGTAATGCACTTGGTTTCAGAAAGGAGATAGAGTGGACTCGTCGAATAAGCAGCTTCCATCACCTCCCCCTCCACCACTGGCAGGAGGAAATGCTCAGATAGTGGGAGCAGACAACAGATATAAAAACAGGCAGCCGAGGTATCAGAATCAAGAAAGAAGAGAAGCTGTGCACCAGGTGCACAATCCAAGAGGTGACGAAGCTCATGTCGGTCATGGAACTAGAAATGAGTACAGAGAACATCACCAGAGTTATGTTGTCTTTGTCATAGAGCCAAATGACAAAAAGAGCCAGCAACGACGAATGATGGAGGTGAATGCCACGATGCCTGCGATCCCCAAGTACATGCATTGGTCTGAGCAAGAGATAACTTGGAGTATAAAAGATCACCCCAAGATCATGCCAACCCCAGGAGGACATGCTCTGGTTTTGGATCCAACATTCATGGGCCCAGATATCAATGTCAAGTTTTCAAGAGTGCTGATTGACGGTGGCAGTAGCATCAACATCATGTATAAGGATACAATGCTCAAGTTAGGCATTACCATGAACATGCTGGAGCCGACTAAGACCACTTTCCACGGTATTGTGCCGGGATTGTCCTGTGAGCCAATTGGCAAGATCTGGGTCGACGTATTATTCGGCAACAGAGAGAACTATCGCACCGAGGCCATAGAGTTTGAGGTAGTGGATTTTGTCAGCTCATATCATGCCTTACTCGGCAGGCCGGCTATGGCAAGATTCATGGCTACTACCCATATGGCTTACTTAAAAATGAAGCTGCCAGGCCCAGTGGGGTGATCACAGTTGAAGGGGACTACAAAAGATCTATTTCTTGTGCCTCAGCCGGATCTTCATTGGACGAGTCACTCATCATAGCACAAGAGAAAAGTCAGATGTTGGAAGTGGCAACATTGGACAAAGCAGCACAAATTTCCATGCCGACACTCACCAACCCGCATGGCAGTGTGTCATTTCAAGCTACCAAGGAAACCAAGAAGGTGCAAGTGGATGAAACTTTCCCAAAGCGCACAGTTACCATTGGGGCTGGCCTTACAGACAAATAGGAATGCGAGCTCACCAGCTTTCTCTGTGAGAATCGGGATATCTTTGCATGGTCCACTCAAGATCTGCAAGGAGTTCCGAGGGAGCTGGCTGAGCACTCTCTTCATGTAAGACCAGATGCCAAGCCGGTGAAGCAACCCCTCCGCCGCTTCGCCGAAGATAGGAGGAAAGTAATAGATGCCGAGATTGCAAGACTTTTAGCTGCTGGATTCATCATGGAAGTACTGCACCCGGACTGGTTGTCAAATCCAGTCTTGGTCGAGAAGAAAAAAGATGACCCGAACGTGGAAGTGGTATGGCGCATGTGTATTGATTACACAAACCTCAATAAGCCGTGTCCAAAAGATCCATTTCCCCTGCCGCAGATCAATCAAGTCATAGATTCTACTTCTGGGTGTGAGTTGTTGTCGTTTGTGGATGCGTATTCAGGATTCCATCAGATACCACTGAATCCAAATGATCAAATAAAGACAACTTTTATCACCCCGTACGGGGCTTATTGCTATCGCACCATGCCATTCGGATTGAGAAATGCAGGTGCAACATATCAAAGATGCATGCAAAAATGCTTGCAAGATCAATTGGACAAAATGTTCAAGTATACGTCGATGACGTGGTAATAAAAACCAAACAAATTCATACTCTAGTTGAGGACTTGCGTCAAACATTCGCAAACTTGAGAAGATTCCGGATGAAGCTTAACCCAAAAAAATGTACATTTGGTGTCCCGGCTGGCAAGTTACTCGGATTCCTTGTATCCAGCCGAGAATCGAAGCCAACCAAACGAAGATCAGGGCCATCGAAATAATAGAATTGCCAAAAACCCTCAATGATGTCCAGAAGTTTACTGGATGTCTGGCTTCGTTGAGCAGGTTTGTTAGTCGGCTAGGTGAAAACGCCCTACCACTATATCAGCTGATGAATAAATCAGACAAATTCACATGGACACAGCAAGCTGATAGCGCTTTCCATGAATTAAAGAAAATGTTGGCAACAACACCAATATTAGCATCACCATTATCCAAGGAGCCAATGTTGCTCTATGTCGCTGCAACCAATAGAGTTGTAAGTGCAGTAATAGTGGTTGAACGTGAAGAAGGGGGCAAATCAGTCCAAAGACCGGTGTATTACCTGAGTGAAGTGCTCTCTGTCTCGAAACAGAATTACCCGCATTATCAGAATATGACATATGGGGTATATATGGCAGCAAAGAAGCTGAAACATTATTTTCAAGAACACCCAATCTGGGTAATATGCGAGGCACCTATCTCGGATATATTGGGCAAAAAATATGCCAGCGGCCGAGTCGCCAAATGGGCCATCGAACTAGCACCATACACTCTACAATATGATAGGTGAGATGCAATAAAATCTCAAGCTATTGCAGATTTCTTTGTAGAATGGATGAAAATGCAGTACGAACCACCACTGCCAGATCCGAATTACTGGAAAATGCATTTTGACGGGTCCAAGACGAAAATGGGTCTAGGCGCCGGGATAGTGCTCACATCTCCAAAGAGGTATCAACTGAAGTACGTGTTGCAGATTCATTTTGCTTCTTCTAACAATGTTGCCGAGTATGAAGCACTTGTCCATGGCATTAAAGTAGCCAAGGAAATTGGTATCAAAAGGATCATGTGTTTTGGCGATTCGGATTTGGTGATTCAGCAAGTGTCTGGACATTGGGATGCGCTGGATGCAAACATGGCATTATATCATTTCCACATGCAACAAATTTCGGGATATTTTGACGGTTGTGATTTTCATCACATTCCTAGATCAAAAAATGAGGCAGCAGATGTACTATCCAAACTAGGATCATCTAGGCAAGCAATACCACCAGGGGTAGCGCTGGAGCATCTCAGGGAGCCATCGATGAGGTCATCACCAGAGTCCGAATCGATCAGGGTCATCCCGGCGAGTCAGGAATCATATGCAGTGCCAATGGACATCGACTCAGGGGTAGGTTCGAGTCACTCGGGGACTGATCCGTTCAATTCAGGGATCGCCGAATCACACTCGGGGACTCCTCAGGTCATGTCGGCAGAGCACATGTCAGCGGAACCAATGGATATTGATGTTGAAGTAGACCCGAAACCACTAATACCAACATGGGCACGACCAATATTCACCTATTTGAAAGATGGGACCTTGCCGAGTGATGAAACATTGGCAAGGAAAACAGCACGAAGAGCAAAAGCGTACACCATAATCAATAAGGAACTATACAAGCGAAGTGTGACAAGTGTACTGCAGCGTTGTATCAGCCCAGAGAAAGGCCGGGAGATCTTATTGGATATCCATCAAGGAGAGTGCGGGCACCATGCGTCATCAAGAGCGTTGGTAGCCAAGGCATTCCGACATGGATTCTACTGGCCAAGCACATTAGCGCAAGCGCTAGAGTTAGTCGGAAGATGCAGTGGTTGTCAACACTATGCATCCAAGTCGCATTTACCAGCGTCTGAATTGAAGACTATACCAATCACTTGGCCTTTTGCAGTATGGTGCCTAGATATGGTAGGACCATTCAAACTAGCAAGGGGAGGCATGACTCATATCTTGGTCATGATTGATAAGTTCACCAAGTGGATAGAAGTGAAACCAATCAAGAAATTGGACGGTAAAACAGCTGTCACATTCTTAAGGGATATAATCCTCAGATACGGTTACCCACATAGTGTGATCACTGACAATGGCACGAACTTTTCCGAAGGAGCTTTTGCTCGCTTCTGTGGGAAGCACCAAATAAGACTCGATGTAGCATCAGTCGCCCATCCAGAATCAAATGGACAAGTTGAACGGGTTAATGGCTTATTCTGTCAGGGATAAAACCCTGCTTAATGGAACCACTCCAGAGATCACCTGGTTTTTGGATAGAGAAACTACCTCAGTACTGTGGAGCCTAAGAACAACTCCGAATTGGTCAACTAGTGATACACCATTTTTCCTCGTATATGGGGCTGAAGCAGTTTTGACTGCCGACATAGAGTATGACTCGCCAAGGATAAGACAATACTCGGAAGCTGAGGTAAAAGAGGCTCGAGAAGATGGAGTATACTTACTCGAAGAAGCAATGGAACTGGCATTATCCAGATCAACTATATATCAACAAAATCTCCGACGCTACTATAGCCGGAAAGTGCAACCTCGTGTTTTTCGGGAAGGGGATTTGGTGATCAGGCTGGTGCAGCGCACAACAGGAATGCATAAGTTATCACCCCATGGGAAGGTCGGTTCATTGTAAGCAAAGCATTGCACAATGATTCTTATTATCTCATAGACGCTCGTGAAGCGCAGAAGAACAAGGCGGACAGGTCATGAGATGAGACCAAAAGGCCATGGAATGTGGCACTACTTCGTCCCTTCTATACTTAGGAGAAGCAATGCATGTATCACTCGAACTCTCATATGTCGGACATGTGTGCCGGCTATGTGCTGGTAATAAAATGGTATGGTTCGAAAAACTGACTCGGGGACTACCCCTTAAATTTTCCATCTTAATTATTTTATGTCGGCTGGCGTGATACCCGAAATTTATCTCGGAACAAGTACTGTTTACTCGAAAGAAATCAACTCTTTGACTATGCTGTTGTCCGAAAACACGGCTTCATGGCAAGCAAGAGAAAAAGATGTAAGACGGGTAAACACGAACGTCGGATAAGTACAAAGGAGAAACGCGAGTCGGCTTTAGTTTTTTGCCTAACTCTCTACAGGTCGCGTTATACTACGTGTCGAGTAATCTCGGCCAAGTGATCCAAGTTTCATACTCGTTAACTATATCCTTAGTACTTTGAGACTGTAATGCCGAACACCGAAAAAGGTAGACAGGGGCCAAACTCAAGGAAAGGTGATACGGCAAAATGAAACTCGGGGACTTGCCCTTGAATAATTCAAACTTAGAACATAACGCAAATATGTAAAGCCCATTAACAGGCGCAAAAACAAACTTAAAAGTGCAATGTATGTTACATT
Organism: Avena atlantica; assembly: GCA_910589765.1. Taxonomy (NCBI): domain Eukaryota; kingdom Viridiplantae; phylum Streptophyta; class Magnoliopsida; order Poales; family Poaceae; genus Avena; species Avena atlantica. Next base: position 444,139,379 of record OU342736.1, read on the forward strand.
TGTACCCAGCATACCGGGGATCTGATCAAAGTTCGAGTGTTTGTTAGCCTAAGGAGCAGAAGAACTCGGAGGAGCACTCTCGGAGACAGGAGTAGTGCTTGGAGCATCGGCCGGGTGAGGGGCATCTGTGGCCGGGTCATCCGGATCATCTGACTCGGTTGCCTCGCTGTCGCCACCCTCTTCATCAGCAACTTCGACAGGAGGGTCGCCAAGATCAAGGAAGCTGGGCCCGTCGCACCAAGCGTGCACCATGGTGTACTCGATCATGGCATAATCTCGCTCCTGGCGCTTCTTGATCAACTCCGGACCGTTCAGCCATTTGCCATCCCCCTTATGCGAGCGAGAACATCAAGGTTGATGTCCTCGTACCATGAAAGCACGAAGGAGAGAGCTTTGTCCGATGCAGCTCGGTCGGCCGACTCGCGCCATTGATCTAGCCGGTCTTCAGTAAGGAGCAATCTATCGGCAAGGGGCTTAATGAGATTTGGTGCATCTTCATCCGGCCAGAGCATCCGAAAGGCGTGGATAGCCGACTTGAGCAGATCCACACCGCAAGACCTGAGGGTCTTGACCCGTTCAGACACTGCTTCTAGAAGCTCCTCCATAGACACCTCGCCGTCAGCAGGAGCACCAGCTTCGGCTCTCACTTTCTTCATGGCTCGGATGGCAAACATATTGGCCTCAGGAAAATTCTCTGCAAGCAAAAAGAGAAAGTTAGCAAATAACAATGGTAGATGGAAGAAGTCCAGAAGGACTCATACAGTGCGTAAAGAGTAAGAACTCACTACCGAGAAAGAAGTTGATGGCGGCGAGTTTGCTATGCCAAGTCTTGGCCTTGGCTTGAAGGGCGTCAAAGTTCAGATTTGCTGACTCGACCGATGATTCGGCCTCGTCGAGCAGCCTCTTGATCTTCTCAGCGCTGGCGGCCTGCTGCTCATTCTTCGCAGCAAGTTCCTCCCTCAACCCTTTAACCTCGGCCAAGTGCTTCTGCTCTGACTCGGCAATCATCTTCTTCAGCCGAGTCACCTCGTCTCGCTCCTTCTGGAGCTCGGTTTGGTGATTCTCTGCTTATTCGAAAAGATTACTTGTCAGCACCAGCAGAAAATTTCAGCTATCACATCAATGAAGCAAGAAACTTACTCTCGGCCCCGCTGATCTGCGAGTGAAGAGCATTTATTGTGGACTGAGCGGAGGCTGCGAAAAAAGAACGAGAAAGGATTGAGATAATGAACCAAAGAAAAGAACGCCGAAAATAAAAAGGACGGGTAAGGATATTACCTTGGCCATGGGTGTCAGTATGCAGCTTCTCATACGCAAGTTCGACCTTGCGATGCGCCAGGACGAGGGCTTGGTGCGCTCGTTATGTGTGAGCTGAACAAAGAGGATATACAATAAAGAAAGGTCAAGTCAAGCAGCCGGCTGAATCAAAGAGCTTAAGAGCTTACAGCCGAGTAAGTTCCTTACTCGACAGTAACCTCGAGGGCTAGGGATTGAAGCTCTAACATGCATTTGGCATAAAGAAATCAAAGAGCTTAAGAGCTTACAGCCGAGTAGGTTCCTTACTCGACAGTAACCTCGAGGGCTAGGGATTTAAGCTCTAACATGAGTTTGGCATAAAAAAATTAAAAGATGTTAAGAGCTTACAGCCGAGTAAATTCCTTACTCGACAGTAACCTCGAGGGCTAGGGATCGAAGCTCTAACATGCAAGCTTGGGATTCAAAGAATAAAGTGATTAGTGAGAGCTTACGGCTGAGTAAGTGCCTTACTCAATCGTAACCTCGCGGACTAGCTGATATGCATAAAGGAAATACTCAACAGTACAAAAGAGAAGAAGTTGTTTTACCTTGTTCACTTTGTCAGCACGGGCCATCAAAGAAATGGCCTGCTGGGTCATGTCAGAGACGACCTTGGGGCCCAGCTTCAGTTTCTTGTCGGCACGGGTGCCGACCTCCTGCTGGCTAGCTGCATTCCATGCCACGGCGTAAGGCTCGGCCGAACCTAGGCTCTTGCCACTGAGCGTCCGGGTGAGAACCTGACCCGTTTTCAGGGTGGTTCCCACATTGGCACGAGTTACTGCAGCACTAGCATGGAGGGTAACAACCTTAGAGCCATCACCTGACCCGACAGCCGTGGATTTGCACCCTTACCCGTTGAAGCGATCATGGTCGCCAATGTCGGAGGGCGGATCTGGGGAGTAGAACCCGGAGCGTAGACCAGCGTTGTCTGCTTAGAGGAGGTGGACTTTTCGGATGTAGGGCGAGCAGAGCCAGAAGCCTTGGGCTAGGTCTGGCCCTTTGACAGAATTGGAGAGCGAGCAGGGGGATTTGGAGAATATCGTGGAGCCGGCTGACGGGGCTCAGCGGTTTTGCTGGCTCCAAGATCAGGAAGTTGTTCATTCACACCAGCCTGAGGGCCGATGCCAGAGGAACTGGTGGCGGAAGGTTTCTCTGTGCTAGAGTCACGGACACCAAGATCAGGAAGTTTCTCTTGGCCAGTGCCAGGGGCGTCAGCCGTATGACCCACCAGGTCTGACTGACACTGAGAGGCGTGAGCCTCAACAGTGGGAGCTTCGACCCGGACGGGACTCGGCACCACCGAGTCAGTAGCAGGAGGCGCATGCCTTAGCGGCGAGGCAATGCTAGACGCAGCCTGGCTTGCTGACAAAGGTGCGGCGCTGAAAACAACGAGACATATATAAGAAAATGTCAGCAACGAAAAAGAAAAGAACAGAGAAGGCAGAGTACAAAAACTTACCCGGTGACCACCGGGTCACGGACGACTCGGCGTGTGACTCGGCGCCCGACAGCTTGACGAGTCTCAGCCAGGCTGGCAGCAGCAGAGGAAGCAGGAGCTGCCGGAGTGAGCTTGCTCTTCTTGGCCGGCTGGGTGCTGGAGGAAGCTCCGCGTCGCTTCGGCTTGGCGACGGGGACCTTGCCGACTCCACCCACAGCGAGAGGAGGAGTGTCATCTACCTCGACAGCTGCATAAGTAAATAACGGGCTTACTCTTATAAGCTGGGGGATTAAGGTCACACGACATATACCTCCAAAAGCATACAATCATCATCCTCATCATCGTCAGACCAATCTTGTAAGGGATTGCGAGATTGACTCTTACCCGAAGTTGAAGCAGCCGCAGCGTGCGTGATAGGCATGAAGGACTCCAGGTCATACTCGACCTCATCCGAGTCGGAGCGATCCCCGTTATAACCAGCAGGAGGGACAGTACTGTCACCAACCTGGTGAAGGAGATTCTGCGGAGGACAAACAACATGAGAAACTAAAAAACTAAACTAAGAGTGGCAAAAGAGCTAAAGCCTACTCGGCGAGAAAGTGATTCGGAAAACTTACCAAGGGGACAGGCCTGACCCGGCTAAACGGTGGGCAACTCCAAGCCCAGTCATCCGCCAAGTTCAGTTTGAAGATTGAGCTTACTCGGCGGGCGATGGAGTCATGGGTGAGCTCCTTAGTGGAGTGCCGAGTGGGATCGTGAGAGCCACTCATGAAGCACATCTTGTGGTTCCTCGCTTGGATGGGGCTTACCCGATGTGAGACGAAGGTGCACATAAGGTCAGAGTCGGCAAGATGAAAGTTTTCATCCGGCGACAGCAACCTTTCCAAGATCGCATTAGCCTTGTTTACCGCAACGTCTTGGTCACGCGTGTCAAGCTGCCAGTGCTTCTTGTTGGGGACCTCATCCGAGAAAGGGGGGAAGCCGGATGTTAACGGTAGACCCGCGTTTTTGGACAAAGAAGAAAGTCCTATGCCATTTCTTGCAGGAGTCAATACCAGTAACCCGAGGAAAGATGGAATCTCTCCTGGGCGTGATACTAGCAGCACCACACCGAGTTGACCTCTTCTCGGATCGAGGAGCACCAGGCTGGGGAACAACCTGAACCTTAAAGCCAAAATATTTGGCCCACAAAGGAACTGTGGGCCAAATTCCAAGGTAGGCATCGCAAGCAGAGATGAAGCAAGAAAGAGAGCCAATCGCATTGGCAGGAAGATGGTGGGTCTGCAGATGGAAGGTGGAAATGAACGAGGAGAAGAAGGTGCTCACAGGAAGAGCGAAACCGCGTTCAAAATGAGAAAGGAAAACCACCCGCTCGTTAGCTTGGGGTTTGGGAGAAATCTCACCGGTGGGGAGACGGCAATCCACTTGCAGTGGAATGCGTCTGGTGGAGCGGAGCCACTCCAATTCTTCGGTGGAGACCTCCGAGCCTTCCCAGCCGCGCGCTCGCCGACGGGAATCTCCTGCTCCTTAGCACCATCGGCGCCATCGCGAGCATCCATGAGATCAGCAAGTTCAGTCTCCTCCGCGGTTGGAAGAGGCTTGGAACAGCGTGGACCCGTAGTGGAATGGAAAGAAGAAAAGGGCGATTGCAACACAAGGACAGGAGGAAGAGGAAACTGCAAAGGGGGCAGTTTGATTTTGTGGGCGCAAGGAAGAAGAAAGGGCAAGGGAAAACTGAGCGGGCGTGGGGGAAGTGGTGTAGGGGTTCGTAGCATGGAAAACAAAAATTTTCTACCGCATGCAAACAAACAAGCCAAGATCTATCTACTAGATTGTAGCAACGAGTCGATAGAGGAACTCACCCTCGAAGATTCCAAAGCGGTTAACGAGAGCAGATTCTCGTGGGTGATGTAGTCGTACTCTTGCCGATCTCAAGATCGCGTAGACGATCCTTCCGGCGCTGCGTTCCGGCAGCGCTCCCGCAGTCGGTCACACGTTCGGTACTCGACGAAGACCTTCCTCTCCCTTGTTCCAGCAGGCAGCGGAGGTTGTAGCACTCTCCTCGCGATTCCGGCAGCACGACGGCGTGGTACCGGAAGTAGAGGGGAGATCTAGCAGGGCTTCGCCTTAAGCCGGAGCGAGTATGGTGGATTATGAGAGAGCCTTGGTGATCTAGGGTTTAGACACACCAATTAGAAGGGGCTAAACCAGTGGCTAGGGCAATTAGAAGCTCTAACTCGGCGGCTTGGGAGAAATCCCTAGGCTGTGGCTAGGGTTTAGGTTTAGTGGGAGGCAACTTGTGTGTGTAGAAGGGGAGCCCTGCCCCTCCTCTTATAGGTGGAGGGAGGCGCGCCTGGGGAGGGGAGTCCCTCCCCAACTCGGACCCAAGGTGGGCCGGCGGTGGGAGAAGGAACTCCTCCCCCAAGTCGGTTTCAAACCTCCTTCTCCTCTTTCCCAAAACTAGCCGTTTGACTTTCAAACTAGCCGTTTGAATTTTCACACTAGGATTTGAATAAACCCTCTATTTTGGTACAGCGATGACACCTAGTACATGATGCAATCATATCAACTTGATATAACACATTCATGTACCCTTTCCCCTCCGGAGTGCCGGACATTCCGGAACCTTCTAGAACATTCCCGATGAAAACACCGGAACCATTCTCCAACTCCGAAACAGGACTTTCCTTATATGAATCTTATTCTCCGGACCATTCCGGATCTCCTCGTGATATCCCGGATCCCATCCGAGACTCCGAACAACATTCGGTCTCTTACTCATCATTCCATAACTACTCAAACAACGTCGAATCCTTAAGTGTGTCTCCCTACGGTTCGTGAATTATGCGGACATGATCGAGACACTTCTCCGAACAATAACCAATAGAGGAATCTGGAAATTCATATGGCTCCCACATATTTCTACGATTACTTTGCGATCGAATGAACCACTTACATATGATACCAATTTCCTTTTGTCTCACGATATTTTACTTATCCGAGGTTTTGATCGTCGGTATCTCTGCATACCTAGTTTAACCTCGTTACCGATAAGTACTCTTTTCTCGTTCCCGTGATATGTGATCCCTTGTGAGCCAGTCACATGCTTGCAAGCTAATTGGATGACATTTTACCGAGAGGGCCCAGAGTATATCTATCCGTCATATGGATGGACAAATCCCACTCTTGATCCATGTGCCTCAACACATACTTTCCGAACACTCAATGCCACCTTTATAGCCACCCAGTTACGGTGTGGTGTTTGATGTCATCAAAGCATCCTTCCGGTGATGGTGATTAGCATGATCTCATGGTCGAAGGAATTAGGTTACTATGTATTAGAAAGCTTATAGCAAATGAACTATATTAAATGACTTGATCTTTATGCTACGCTTAAGGAGTATGCCCATCACATCATTCTCCTAATGATATGACCCTGTTGTTAATAACATATCTATGTTCATGATCAGTAAACCATGATCATATATTAACCAACAAGATAGTTTAACAAGAGTCTTTACTAGGGACTCTTTTATGTTTACAAATCACACAAGTATTAATGTTTCCGGTTAATACAATTATAGCATGGTATGTAAACATTTATCATAAGTATGAAGATATGATAATAACCACTTTATTATTGCCTCTTGGGCATATCTCCAACAGTCTCCCACTTGCACTAGAGTCAATAATCTAGTTTCAAACCTTTGTGTATTCAACACCTATGGCTTTTCCGGTGTTGTAAGTACACGTTTGCTAGTGGTCAACTGATCTCCGGATCTGACACTTCCAGGTCCGTGTGTAATTGCATGTATTTGCGTCTCTACGCATCACTCATTCTCTAATGAGATGGCTTTGTATAAATTTGGTCCTTTGGTGAGACCTTTAGTTCTTTGGGGTTAAAACATGTTGATAATATTGTCGTACAATATATCTTCATAGTATTATCCTGCTATGAACTACACCTAGTTTGATAACAAACTACTTGACCCAAATGCCCTCTTTAGCTGCTATAATAGCAGTCATATACTTAGCCTTCTGTTGTAGTATCTGTCACAATGTCTTAACTTTGGAACTCATCCAAATCCATTATGGAACTCACTTTCCATTATATTGTGCCACCCTTGGTTTAGATTGAGATAAACTTAATTTGTACTTTGTGACAAAACTAGTATCAATGTAGTACTTTTACAATGAACTAACCATCTATTTTTCACTTCCACAAATAATATACTCTTAGTTCTTCCAAAAGATCATAAGAATATTCTTACTATTGTCCAATGATCATCTTATGAATCATTCTGGTATATGCTCACAACATTTAGAGCATAGGACATATCTGGATTTGTACACATCACAGCATGATTGATATAAATACTCTTTGTGATTTCATACATCAAGTATCAATCTATACTTGATTATTTGTTTCACTTACCCAGTGTCATTACACTTGAATATATCATCAATATTGAACTCATTCAATCTTTTCTGTGTGACAAGAACCTTTCTTGTAGTTTCTATATTGAACTCATTCAATAAATCATCTATGTACTTTCGGCACAACCATATTAGCGTCTATTGATGCCAAATATTTGGGTTTTGCCTAAGTCTTTCATCGGGATGAAATTCTTAATATGTGTTAATAAAAGATACATCATTTCCAATCAACAATATGTCTTCCACATAATGTATTAGAAACATGTCTTAGCGCTCCCACTTAATTTCTTGCAAATGCAAGCATCTTCATTGTCTCTGATGAAATTAAACTCTTTTAACAGTTTCATCATAGTGAAGATTCCAACTCCATGATGCTTACCTCAACCATTGAAGTTTGCATATGCATTTAGCATCCTTTGAATTAACAAAACCCTTTGGACTGTGTCATGAACACATCCTAGGTAACCCTTCTATTAGAAGAATTTGTTTTGTTTATCCAACACATAACAAAATTATATGTCGTGGTTGCTACATTAATCCATCTAGACTAAATATCACTATGAAAAATCAAATCTTGTCATAGTCAACCCTTGAACATTGTTGTGAACTCTTTCCCAACATGTCGACCATTTCATAGATGCGAAATATTCATGTTTATTTCTTTATAGATCCAAACACAACTGTAAGGTCTTACACCTTTCTCGAGGGTCCTTCAAGTTCAAAACTTGATTTCTCGTGTATGGAACTATCACGGATTTTATGGCTTCAAGCCATTTGACGGAGTCAGGGCCCATCATCGCTTCTTTGCATGTAGTCGGTTCATTATTCTCAAATAATGATTCAACCCTCAAATCTTGGTATTTGATTGTTTACCCGACCTACTTGTTTCAATAGGAACTTATATCTCCGTGACCACAACCTTTGAGGCACGTGAGCCATGAGCATTGTTGCTGCCTTCGGAACACTTTTCGGCGCTGCGCAACTCTGCACATATAGCTAAGGTTCTTTTAACCTTATCAAAGTTCTATTGTCCTCCCACTTTACTTTTCACGAAAAATTCCTTCTCAAAGAAAGTTGACATTCTAAGCGACAAACACTTTTGTCTCTGGTGTTATGGAGGAATACTTAACAGTTTATTCGAAATAACATACAAAGATAGGTTCATCCGACTTTGGTTGCAAACATCTTTCTTATGCAAAGCATACCAATGTTTTAAGAAAGGACAACTTGGGTTTTATCCCAAACCATAACTTTATATGGTGTCATTTCAACGGATTATGATGAAGCTATTTTCAGTGGAAAAACGGTAGTCTCTCAAGCTTTTAATCTTTAAAATATAATGGCATTTTATGAATTACACCTTTGATCTCACCATGTCAAACAAGGTTTAATTACATATCTCGAATGCTCCATACTCTTATGGTGTTTCGGGACATGCAAATCCACGGAACGATTCCTTAAATCTTAGGTATTATGCTAAACTTGTAACTCAAATATCTTCCTTTATGATTTTATCATAAACTATTTATATTCTTGTTACAATGATCTTGCGCTTCATCTTGAAAGCCTTTGAACTTTTCAAATGTTTCATACTTCATCCTTATTAAGTAAATATTCATATATTCACTCAAATTTTTCGGAGAAAGCATATGAAGTTGAAATCCATCGCTCTTGACTACACATAATGGACTTCGTACAACAATATGTACAAGTTCCAATAGGCTAGTCATTCGTTCCCTTTTGGCCTATGAACAAAGTTTTAATTATCTCTAGGAAAGTTTCACAAGCGTCATGTGATCAAAATCAAAAGACTCCAAAATTCCATCCACATGGAGTTTCTTCATGTTTTCTTTCAAATATAATTTAAACGGCGATGTCACTTCCTAAGTGATCTATCAATCAATTTGTCTTTCGACATTTTTAGCACTAGTTTTATGGATGTGATTTCTCCAACGAGATTTGTGAATCATCCATCTTTTATGGATTACGGCAATTATTTGAACAACCCTTTTGTTCTCATAATACCTGATAAAACAAATCTTGAAGGCAAACTTTGATGTTTAATGAGCAACACAATAACCCTTTATTTGTTCTCGATGAACATCATCACATATTCTTTTGCTAGTTACTTAGGCCATTGTAGTTCATGAATTGTGTTGTTTCGTATGACGATTCACACCAACAAATTCAGTATCAAATACTTAAGAACCACATTGTTTAATAAGCAAAGAATATAGCCATAACATGTATATCATCTATATACTTAAACTGAACAATTCTAGTCTTTTCTTTTCTGCCATATATTTATGAGATTCTCTTTCAGTATTTCCTTTTCTGTTTGAAAGAATCTATCAACATCAATAGTGGAGTCATACATATGACACATAATCCAAAGCGTGTATAATTAAATACCAATGTCTTTGGACTTGCACTTTGAAGTAGATCACCATCATCAAATGTTTGGTGTTCTTTCAAATTCCTTTCTTTAGTAATCTCTTGGTGTAGTAAATATTTTACCTACATCAAATATTCACCCTTATCATGGAATTATCCATGATCAAGCTACTTTTAGCTTATAAAGATGAATCGTGAGTATAATGTTGCTATCCAAAACCTTTTGGTGGATTAGGACAACTAGTGTCTCCAACCCTTTGCAAATTCTCATCAAAATATGAGAACATGAACTTTGCCATATTATACTCTATCATGGTGTAACCAAAACTTCGTTTCAGATATCACAATATCTTCCACACATGTCACATCCCAAGATTTTCCAAATCTTGTAATGTGAAAATAAATGAGTAAAAAACTTTGTTTGATTTTCAGGGCCAGAAGAAACTTTTTAAAATTCAATAGGAACTTCAAACCCATTTGAATTTAATAAAAACTAAAGGGATTTAAAAACATAAACATTTAATAAAAGGAAAATAAAAACATTTGGGAATACTATTTGAAACAATTAAATGAAAAGATTTGTTTTCAAATGAAATAGAAGTTTTACAAATAAGGATTATTTTATAAAACCAAATTAATCCTTGGCCAAGCTTTTGAATTAAACATTTTGTTTTGAATAAAAATAGTAAAGGTTTATTTAAAATAAAATAATAAGGAGTTAAATATCCAAATTTTATTTAAATGAAAGGTTTTACCATTTTAATTAAAACATCAAACTTATTAAATTGTTTTAAATAAGTTTCCAAGTATTCTATATTTCCCAATAAAATCCTCCTGATTTGGTTTTGAAAATATTCAGGTTTCAAATAAAGATTTTATTAATAAAATCAAACTCTATTTGATTTAATAACTAAAGCCCATTTTATTTAATTATTAATGGACCCTAAAATAAAAGGTTATTCTGTTTTAAACAAGTTTTCCAAATATTCTTTATTTCCAAATAAAATCTACTGATTGGTTTTGAAAGTATTTGGATTTCAAATGAAGATTTTATTAAAATAAACCAAACCCTATTTTTATTAATAAACCATGGTCCATTTTATTTAATTAATAAATGGAACCTAAAAAGATTTAAAATATTATTTTATTTTGGAAGTTGGTTTATACTACTAAACAGAACCAAAAACTCATTACAATAGTTTGAATTGTTTGAATGGTTTGAATGTTTGAAATGTTGATTGAAAATCAAATCAGCAAATAGAAATAGAAAAGGAAAATGTTTCTGTAAAAAAAAGGGAAACAACAGCAGCCCAACTACCCCAGCCCAACTCAGCCCAACCGAGCCCACCTCCCTCTCTCAGCGAAGTGAATCGTTTTTCACCGCAAAACAAACCCACGCAGTGAATGACAACTAGAGCCCACCTGAAACTTTCCTCACTCACTGAGAAGCAGGCCCCACATCCCAGCCATCGTCTTCAACGTGACACCGTCGCCCTGACCGTTGCAGAGAGAATTACTCCGGCGATTGATTGCACATGAAGGAGGCTTTGATTTCTTGTAATGACCACGCCCCTTTAAACGCCAGTGACTCCTCTCCATTTTCCCTCTGTCGCCTCACTTCGACATGCCCCGAGGCTGCCCCAATTCCTCCTCGAGCCTCTCTGTCTCCGACGAGGTCCATTGTCGATTCCGTCCAAACCTGACCACCCCATGCCACACTGAGCACACGAGCAAGTTCCCCAATCCCAGATGCTTCTCCCCGTGTTCTTCACTCGACCGCGGGCGCCCCAGAACTTTGGCTTGGACTAGCTCTGACAGCGCCGCCGCCTGTTTCTTCTTCTCCGACGACCCCCAGGTAAACCAAACCGCCCCGCGTCTCCTCGTTCACACTCCCGTACTTGCCACATCCTTCTGCATCTAACCGCGTCTATGTTTTGCCTTGAGGTGAACCACAGCACTGTCTCCGACCTCGAACAGAAACTCCGGGCGCCAGTAGGAACTCCGGTGAGGAATCCCGCCCAACCTCGTGCGCCCCTTCATCAACCAAGGGCAGGTTGAGCATCCCCGTGCCACGGCGATCACGGTGAGCCCCCTCTCATCCTTCCTAGCTTCCTGTAGCGTCGACTCCGCCACCGCCTGGCCGTGCGCCGCCGCTAGCCACCGTCAGCGCCGCCCGCATATGGTCAAACTCGCCAGCACCGTCCGATCTAGATCGCAGCGTCACGATAGACCCACTTAACTGAAAGGGTACGCTAGCTCTGAGCCGTATGATCACATTTAATCCAACGCTCCACAGCGACTGATCCATGCGAACCGGTACCAGCGAATAAGAGAGTGCCGCGTGTCACCAGAAATTTGAAAAACAGAATTTGAACCTGATTAGAATGCAAACTTGTAATTGCTATAACTTTCAAACCACACGTCCAAATTTTGCAAACTTTATATCATTGAAATCAGGAGAACAAGACCTAGCCAACCATGGCCTTAGTTTGACAAATAGTATCTGTTAGCTTGTTTGAATTTGCAGAAACATTTATGTACTTGTTTAGATTAGAAAAATTGTTTAAAAATGATTTTTGGATTAAAACCTTTGAAAAATGGTTTGTTGTGATCTTACTGACCCTAGGAATCAACCCTTGGTGTTAAAAATGATTTTTGTAAGGTTTAGGTTGGATTACTTGACTTGGTCATTTTCTAACCAAATAAAAAGAATGGTTTTTGTTATAAAAATAATTATGGAAAGAAAACTTTAAGAAAATGGTTTGATCAAACCCAGTGACTCAAGACACCAAGTTTTGCAAATTAGCAACTCATTTGGTGAACAACTTAAGAGTTTTTCCTTAATAAAAACATTTTTCACCACATGAAATGATAAATGGATTTAAAAATAGTTTTTGGACAAAACCCTCTTGCTAATGACTTTGCCACTTTGGTAAATGACCAATTTGGATCTTACAAAGTTTAGAAACCCCATAGAGACCCCTTTGCAAAATAAAACTATCTTGTGCATGCTCCCATGCATGACTTAGATTCCATTACTTTGTGTGTGTGAAGAATTGTTTGTTTGACTTTGGTTTGGAATGTGAATTAAATTTGAGTTTGCTTGATTGATTTGTAGTGAAGTGTGAGACTAGAAAGATCAAGGAGTGAACCACCATTCCCTACCAAAAAGGCAAGTGATGCTTCATACTTTTTGTCCCATTACTTTTTCTATGCATTAGTGATTTTGCTAAGTAAAACTTGCATGGATTTTGCTAAGTATGAACCTTGCTATAGGAAAACCTAGTAGATGAATCCTTAGTAGGATTTCCTAAGTTAAGATTCCTATTACAATCAAGCTTAGCCTAGCTAATAGAAAACATGAGTGGAATATATATTCACACTATGGAAAAATATTCTAAGTCTGAGGACTTGTGATTTTGTCTAATAAAACAACTAAGTTAATGAACCTCCTGGGTGTGGAAGGATTGGGATATGTTGAGTGTTTACACAAGGCCATGGACTTGGGTTGTGTATCTCACTTGTGGAATGCCACCCAGGAAACAAAGAGATTTGAGATGTCAAATGTTGAGAAGCTTCAAGTGTAACCACTTGGCAATATGGGCTCTGCCATGATCATATAGGTTGCAAGAACTTAGCCATATGGACAGTGGGTGGTAGTGTTTGATAGGTTGGAGCGCGTCCATTTTGGTCTAAGGGAAAGCTTCTGAAAGATCTTGTCTTGGGAAACCAAGTCTTGTGGGGAAAGTGCACCACCTCTGCAGAGTGTAAAATCTAAGTACTTAGCCATGTCCCTGGTAAAGGACAATTTGAGCATCAAGACATGGAAGCAATCAAGAATCTCATCATTCAAATTTCTAAATTAAAATCTTGTGGTTTGAACAAGGGTTGTTTGAATTCTTCAATCATTGATGGAGAGATGGCTTGGTACAAGGATCTTGAAATCTTTGATTGAGGAAATGATTTTGTCAAGCAAAAACTTAGTATTTTCAAAATGATAAGAAAAATCTATTTTGAGCAATGCAAGCCTCAACTCCACTTAGCCAAATGCATATAGATGATAGACTCCACTATACTACCATAGTATCACTTGCCAATACAATTCAAATGTATTGACCCTTTGTGGCTGTAACTCGTATGTTGCAGGTTTGATTGATTTTAGTGAAGATTGATTGTTTAGGATTACAAAGTCTACAACCAACATCTGCCTGTGGCACTTTGAAGATGAAGGACCCATGCTTATAGTTATTCCGCTGTAATGTAATGTAATAGCAAAATGATCTATGTAAGATGTAATAAAATTATGTTATTCCTGGTTATAAAGTTATATTATGACCTTTGTTTCTTGATATTACATCTTAACTGTGGATGCTAGCTATTGATCCAGGGACTAGCATTGTAAAACATAGGAGGAATCTACCTTATTAGGTTGAGACCTCTACAGATGGTATCAGAGCATTGTGTTGCCTGTAGGATTTGTAAACCTAGGATTGGACAAAAACCCTTAGAAAATAGGAGTTGTATTTTGTTCCAAAAACTTATTTACAAAAACACTTGTAAACTCTTCCCTCAACCATTTTGGTTTCAACTCTACATCTCTTCTATTTCAAACTTGATGGAAAAACCTACCCATGGCCAAAGACTACACCATATGCAAAGGACTTCTTCAACTACTTCAACTCTAATGACTTCAACATCTTCAGCATGTTCACCAAGGACTTCCAACTTGGAAACTACTAAGGACTACAAGTGAGACAAGGAAATCTTGCTCAAGATTTAGAGACTGAGGGAATGCAAAATAAGAAGGAGCCATCAACAACTTTGAAGTATTGTAACCAAGAGTTTTTCTCAAGGAAACCATGATCTCATACAAGAAGAATCATGAAGGAAGGAAAGATCACAAGTGAACCATGTAGATGGACCACCATTTATAGTTAAAGTCAAACACACCAACTTATGTGGTGTAACAAAAATATTTTGTTGCCTAAGTATGTGTTTGAACTTTGTTGTTTGAGTGAAATGTTTGTTTGTGATTGCTTGCACATTGCTTGTGTGAATTGTGGTGTGTGTGATTAGAATTGATTCCTTAGAAATATCTTGCCCATTCTAATCCTCATTCAACCCAAACAGATGACTACTCCAAAGGACTCCAAGGTTGATGACATCAACACCAACCAAAAGGACAACATGAAAGAACTTATAGCAACCCAAAACCAGTTGAGCCAAGAGACAACTCAGCTTTTAGCCAACAACAATGGACTAGACCCAGCCATACAAAGGATTTTGAAACTTCAATCCCAATTGTTGCAAGGACTCATTACTCAAATGATCAACATGAGAGAAAACTTTTTCCAAAGAGCTAATGACAACAAGGATGACAAAGATGTTATTCTAAAAGGAACCCAAGTTAGCAATACTTGTGGAGACAAGGATCATGCATCCAAGGAACATGAAGATCAATGTCCCAAGAAGAGAGAAAGATCTCCCACCTATGAAGAACATGAACTAGAAGAACTCCTAGCTTTGGATAGACCCAAGAAGAAGAAGAAATTCCCCAACACTAGCAAGAAGGATATTACACAAGTGCAATGTTTCAAATGCAAAGAGATGGGACACTATGCCAATGAATGCCCAGAAAAGGAGAAGAGCCAAGAAGATAAACAAAGGCTAGTGAAACCTAAGATAAGGAAGCATATTAGCCAAGTGATGTGCAAACACTGCAAAGAGCTAGGACATTATGCAAGCAACTGTCCAGAAAAGATGAAGCATAAGATAAACCAGCCTATGAGGGATCTCAGCCTTGTCACATGTTTCAAATGCAAGGAACTTGGCCACTATGCAAACAATTGTCCAGAAAGGATGGAGAACAAGTTAAACAAGTCTATGAAGGATCTCAACCTTGGCCCATGAGTCAAGTAAAGAAACCAAGGACACATGCAAAGGTTTACTTAGAGAAGTTTTCCCCAGTATCCCAAGAAGGACCATATGTAATTTTTGTTTGAAAATTTTTAAGGGTGGTAGTACCCTAGTTGTTTTGAACTTGCTTGTAACCCCAGCCTTCCCAAATCTCGGGACGAGATTTATTTTAAGGGTGGTAGTGTGTCACATCCCAAGATTTTCCAAATCTTGTAATGTGAAAATAAATGAGTAAAAATAAAACTTTGTTTGATTTTCAGGGCCAGAAGAAACTTTTTAAAATTAAATAGGAACTTCAAACCCATTTGAATTTAATAAAAACTAAAGGGATTTAAAAAGATAAACATTTAATAAAAGGAAAATAAAAACATTTGGGAATACTATTTTGAAACAATTAAATGAAAAGATTTGTTTTCAAATGAAATAGAAGTTTTACAAATAAGGATTATTTTATAAAACCAAATTAATCCTTGGCCAAGCTTTTGAATTAAACATTTTGTTTTGAATAAAAATAGTAAAGGTTTATTTAAAATAAAATAATAAGGAGTTAAATATCCAAATTTTATTTAAATGAAAGGTTTTACCATTTTAATTAAAACATCAAACTTATTAAAATGTTTTAAATAAGTTTCCAAGTTTTCTATATTTCCCAAATAAAACCTACTGATTTGGTTTTGAAAATATTCAGGTTTCAAATAAAGATTTTATTAATAAAATCAAACTCTATTTGATTTAATAACTAAAGCCCATTTTATTTAATTATTAATGGACCCTAAAATAAAAGGTTATTCTGTTTTAAACAAGTTTTCCAAATATTCTTTATTTCCAAATAAAATCTACTGATTGGTTTTGAAACTATTTGGATTTCAAATGAAGATTTTATTAAAATAAACCAAACCCTATTTTTATTAATAAACCATGGTCCATTTTATTTAATTAATAAATGGAACCTAAAAAGATTTAAAATATTATTTTATTTTGGAAGTTGGTTTATACTACTAAACAGAACCAAAAACTCATTACAATAGTTTGAATTGTTTGAATGGTTTGAATGTTTGAAATGTTGATTGAAAATCAAATCAGCAAATAGAAATAGAAAAGGAAAATGTTTCTGTAAAAAAAAGGGAAACAACAGCAGCCCAACTACCCCAGCCCAACTCAGCCCAACCGAGCCCACCTCCCTCTCTCAGCGAAGTGAATCGTTTTTCACCGCAAAACAAACCCACGCAGTGAATGACAACTAGAGCCCACCTGAAACTTTCCTCACTCACTGAGAAGCAGGCCCCACATCCCAGCCATCGTCTTCAACGTGACACCGTCGCCCTGACCGTTGCAGAGGGAATTACTCCGATGATTGATTGCACATGAAGGAGGCTTTGATTTCTTGTAATGACCACGCCCCTTTAAACGCCAGTGACTCCTCTCCATTTTCCCTCTGTCGCCTCACTTCGACACGCCCCGAGGCTGCCCCAATTCCTCCTCGAGCCTCTCTGTCTCCGACGAGGTCCATTGTTGATTCCGTCCAAACCTGACCACCCCATGCCACACTGAGCACACGAGCAAGTTCCCCAATCCCAGACGCTTCTCCCCGTGTCCTTCACTCGACCGCGGGCTCCCCAGAACTTTGGCTTGGACTAGCTCTGACAGCGCTGCCGCCTGTTTCTTCTCCGACGACGACCCCCAGGTAAACCAAACCGCCCCGCGTCTCCTCGTTCACACTCCCATACTTGCCACATCCTTCTGCATCTAACCGCGTCGATGTTTTGCCTTGAGGTGAACCACAGCACCGTCTCCGGCCTCGAACAGAAACTCCGGGCGCCAGTAGGAACTCCGGTGAGGAATCCCGCCCAACCTCGTGCGCCCCTTCATCAACCAAGGGCAGGTTGAGCATCCCCGTGCCACGGCGATCACGGTGAGCCCCCTATCATCCTTCCTAGCTTCCTGTAGTGTCGACTCCGCCACCGCCTGGCCGTGCGCCGCCGCTAGCCACCGTCAGCGCCGCCCGCATATGGTCAAACTCGCCAGCACCGTCCGATCTAGATCGCAGCGTCACGATAGACCCACTTAACTGAAAGGGTACGCTAGCTCTGAGCCATATGATCACATTTAATCCAACGCTCCACAGCGACTGATCCGTGCGAACCGGTACCAGCGAATAAGAGAGTGCCGCGTGTCACCAGAAATTTGAAAAACAGAATTTGAACCTGATTAGAATGCAAACTTGTAATTGCTATAACTTTCAAACCACACGTCCAAATTTTGCAAACTTTATATCATTGAAATCAGGAAAACAAGACCTAGCCAACCATGGCCTTAGTTTGAAAAATAGTATCTGTTAGCTTGTTTGAATTTGCAGAAACATTTGTGTACTTGTTTAGATTAGAAAAAATGTTTAAAAATGATTTTTGGATTAAAACCTTTGAAAAATGGTTTGTTGTGATCTTACTGACCCTAGGAATCAACCCTTGGTGTTAAAAATGATTTTTGTAAGGTTTAGGTTGGATTACTGGACTTAGTCATTTTCTAACCAAATAAAAAGAATGGTTTTTGTTATAAAAATAATTATGGAAAGAAAACTTTAAGAAAATCGTTTGATCAAACCCACTGACTCAAGACACCAAGTTTTGCAAATTAGCAACTCATTTGGTGAACAACTTAAGAGTTTTGCCTTAATAAAAACATTTTTCACCACATGAAATGATAAATGGATTTAAAAATAGTTTTTGGACAAAACACTCTTGCTAATGACTTTGCCACTTTGGTAAATGACCAATTTGGATCTTACAAAGTTTAGAAACCCCATAGAGACCCCTTTGCAAAATAAAACTATCTTGTGCATGCTCCCATGCATGACTTAGATTCCATTACTTTGTGTGTGTGAAGAATTGTTTGTTTGACTTTGGTTTGGAATGTGAATTAAATTTGTGTTTGCTTGATTGATTTGTAGTGAAGTGTGAGACTAGAAAGATCAAGGAGTGAACCACCATTCCCTACCAAAAAGGCAAGTGATGCTTCATACTTTTTGTCCCATTACTTTTTCTATGCATTAGTGATTTTGCTAAGTAAAACTTGCATGGATTTTGCTAAGTATGAACCTTGCTATAGGAAAACCTAGTAGATGAATCCTTAGTAGGATTTCCTAAGTTAAGATTCCTATTACAATCAAGCTTAGCCTAGCTAATAGAAAACATGGGTGGAATATATATTCACACTATGGAAAAATATTCTAAGTCTGATTTTGTCTAATAAAACAACTAAGTTAATGAACCTCCTGGGTGGAATGGAAGGATTGGGATATGTTGAGTGGTTACACAAGTCCATGGACTTGGGTTGTGTATCTCACTTGTGGAATGCCACCCAGGAAACAAAGAGATTTGAGATGTCAAATGTTGAGAAGCTTCAAGTGCAACCACTTGGCAATATGGGCTCTGCCATGATCATATAGGTTGCAAGAACTTAGCCATATGGACAGTGGGTGGTAGTGTTTGATAGGTTGGAGCGCGTCCATTTTGGTCTAAGGGAAAGCTTCTGAAAGATCTTGTCTTGGGAAACCAAGTCTTGTGGGGAAAGTGCACCACCTCTGTAGAGTGTAAAATCTAAGTACTTAGCCATGTCCCTGGTAAAGGACAATTTGAGCATCAATACATGGAAGCAATCAAGAATCTCATCATTCAAATTTCTAAATTAAAATCTTGTGGTTTGAACAAGGGTTGTTTGAATTCTTCAATCATTGATGGAGAGATGGCTTGGTACAAGGATCTTGAAATCTTTGATTGAGGAAATGATTTTGTCAAGCAAAAACTTAGTATTTTCAAAATGATAAGAAAAATCTATTTTGAGCAATGCAAGCCTCAACTCCACTTAGCCAAATGCATATAGATGATAGACTCCACTATACTACCATAGTATCACTTGCCAATACAATTCAAATGTATTGACCCTTTGTGGCTGTAACTCGTATGTTGCAGGTTTGATTGATTTTAGTGAAGATTGATTGTTTAGGATTACAAAGTCTACAACCAACATCTGCATGTGGCACTTTGAAGATGAAGGACCCATGCTTATAGTTATTCTGCTGTAATGTAATGTAATAGCCAAATGAGCTATGTAAGATGTAATAAAATTATGTTATTCCTGGCTATAAAGTTATATTATGACCTTTGTTTCTTGATATTACATCTTAACTGTGGATGCTAGCTATTGATCCAGGGACTAGCATTGTAAAACACAGGAGGAATCTACCTTATTAGGTTGAGACCTCTACAACATATCATGGTTTCTGAAACAACTCTTTCAGATCCTAGATAACCTTGATATTAAGACAATCCTTTGAATATCAAGAATCATGGAGACAAACATGATACTTATACACTAATACTTGGAATTGTCACTCTTGTTTTAATACCAATTATTAAACTTCATGGAGTAACCGGAACTTTACTGAAAGTTTTCAATAGGACTTTTAAACTTTAGATTAACACTTCAAAACAATACGATACCAGTTCATAAAGTAACTAACCAGAATTCTATAGTTCTATCATCTCAATTATAACTAAGCGCAAGGTGGTAAACGGATGCCAATGACTACAACAACTATGCAAATTCACTTTGATTTAATTTATGATAAATAGTGTTCAACTTTTAATCATATTGCCATTGAACTCCCACTCAAAACAATATCCCTCATATTGTTTTAGTGATCACACGAACCAAATCCACCACATCAAAACCGATCATCACGAGAGTTGATGTAGCTTCAATGGCGAACAGTCAACATGTTCATCATATCTACTATATGACTCATGCTTTACCTTTCGGTGATCCGTGTTCCGAGACCATGTCTGTACATGCTAGGCTCGTCAAGATCAAACCTTAGCTTCCGCATGAGCAAATCTGGCTTGCCCACGTTGTATACACTTGCGGAATCTAACACACCCGATCATCACGTGGTGCTTCGAAACAACAAGCTTTAGCAACGGTGCTAACTAAGGGTGAACACTTTATGACTTGAAATTCATGTGCATGAGGGATCATCTTATAATGCTACCGTCGTCTACTAAGCAATACAAGATGCATAAAGGATTAACATCACATGCAATTCATAATATGTGATATGATATGGCCTTTCTTCTTTGTGCTTCCGATCTCCATCTTCTAGCACGAACATGATCTCCATCATCACCGACATTGCATCAAGGTCAATGATGCTTCTCCATGGTTGTCGTCCACCGGCTTCAACTATTACAACTACTTTGAATAGACACGCGGGTCTTAACAGAAATTAAAGACAACCATATGGCTTCTGCCGGTTGCCAACTTACAATAAGGAACATTGCATACATCATATATAATCACAATCATGGCCATATCACATCACTGCACACCCCTGCAAAACAAAGTTAGACGCCTCTACTTTCTTTGCATATTTTACGTGGTTTGGGGCTTTCAATAAGTGTCGTTCTAACTTACGAACAAGAACCACAACATTGATACTAGTATTGTCAATCACCCGTTGTAAATTGAATCTTAACTATGTTGGGAGAAACAGGCACCCGCAAAGCCACTTATGCAATACAAGTTGCATGTCAAGCGTGGAGCAAGTCTCATGAACGATGTCATGTAAGGTTAGCCCGGGCCGCTTCATCCCACCATCCCGCAAGATGCAAAGTACACAAGAAGCAATCGACAACAAAAGCATCAACGCCCACAATGACCATTGTGTTCTACTCGTGCAACAGATCTACATATAGACACGGCTCTGATACCACTGTAGGGGTTCGTAGCATGGAAAACAAAAAATTTCTACCGCATGCAAACAAACAAGCCAAGATCTATCTACTAGATTGTAGCAACGAGTCGATAGAGGAACTCACCCTCGAAGATTCCAAAGCGGTTAACGAGAGCAGATTCTCGTGGGTGATGTAGTCGTACTCTTGCCGATCTCAAGATCGCGTAGACGATCCTTCCGGCGCTACGTTCCGGCAGCGCTCCCGCAGTCGGTCACACGTTCGGTACTCGACGAAGACCTTCCTCTCCCTTGTTCCAGCAGGCAGCGGAGGTTGTAGCACTCTCCTCGCGATTCCGGCAGCACGACGGCGTGGTACCGGAAGTAGAGGGGAGATCTAGCAGGGCTTCGCCTTAAGCCGGAGCGAGTATGGTGGATTATGAGAGAGCCTTGGTGATCTAGGGTTTAGACACACCAATTAGAAGGGGCTAAACCAGTGGCTAGGGCAATTAGAAGCTCTAACTCGGCGGCTTGGGAGAAATCCCTAGGCTGTGGCTAGGGTTTAGGTTTAGTGGGAGGCAACTTGTGTGTGTAGAAGGGGAGCCCTGCCCCTCCTCTTATAGGTGGAGGGAGGCGCGCCTGGGGAGGGGAGTCCCTCCCCAACTCGGACCCAAGGTGGGCCGGCGGTGGGAGGAGGAACTCCTCCCCCAAGTCGGTTTCAAACCTCCTTCTCCTCTTTCCCAAAACTAGCAGTTTGACTTTCAAACTAGCCGTTTGACTTTTCAAACTAGGAATTGAATAAACCCTCTATTTTGGTACAGCGATGACACCTAGTACATGATGCAATCATATCAACTTGATATAACACATTCATGTACCCTTTCCCCTCCGGAGTGCCGGACATTCCGGAACCTTCTAGAACATTCCCGATGAAAACACCGGAACCATTCTCGAACTCCGAAACAGGACTTTCCTTATATGAATCTTATTCTCCGGACCATTCCGGATCTCCTCGTGATATCCCGGATCCCATCCGAGACTCCGAACAACATTCGGTCTCTTACTCATCATTCCATAACTACTCAAACAACGTCGAATCCTTAAGTGTGTCTCCCTACGGTTCGTGAATTATGCGGACATGATCGAGACACTTCTCCGAACAATAACCAATAGAGGAATCTGGAAATTCATATGGCTCCCACATATTTCTACGATTACTTTGCGATCGAATGAACCACTTACATATGATACCAATTTCCTTTTGTCTCACGATATTTTACTTATCTGAGGTTTTGATCGTCGGTATCTCTGCATACCTAGTTTAACCTCGTTACCGATAAGTACTCTTTTCTCGTTCCCGTGATATGTGATCCCTTGTGAGCCAGTCACATGCTTGCAAGCTAATTGGATGACATTTTACCGAGAGGGCCCAGAGTATATCTATCCGTCATATGGATGGACAAATCCCACTCTTGATCCATGTGCCTCAACACATACTTTCCGAACACTCAATGCCACCTTTATAGCCACCCAGTTACGGTGTGGTGTTTGATGTCATCAAAGCATCCTTCCGGTGATGGTGATTAGCATGATCTCATGGTCGAAGGAATTAGGTTACTATGTATTAGAAAGCTTATAGCAAATGAACTATATTAAATGACTTGATCTTTATGCTACGCTTAACTATAGGAGTATGTGCATCACATCATTCTCCTAATGATATGACCCTGTTGTTAATAACATCTCTATGTTCATGATCAGGAAACCATGATCATATATTAACCAACAAGCTAGTTTAACAAGAGGCTTTACTAGGGACTCTTTTATGTTTACAAATCACACAAGTATTAATGTTTCCGGTTAATACAATTATAGCATGGTATGTAAACATTTATCATAAGTATGAAGATATGATAATAACCACTTTATTATTGCCTCTTGGGCATATCTCCAACAAGTGGAAACCCCCAACCCCTACTTAAGGACAGTAAAACCCCCGGTCATGGGATCTATCTGTGTCGTGCGGCCAGCGTGTGGCCGTGTACCAGGCCGGGAAAGCCAATTAGCAAGCGCCATGTAGCCAAGGATACACGAAAAATCTCGTGCCACGTCATGACTAGAAGGACAAGAAGCGCAGGTCGATGGGACTGCCACAGTGACGGGGAATAACTGCGCAGCCGTCACTGTGCTGCCAGAGCTTGGAACAAAAATTGAGGCAAGTAATCATGATTACCAGCTGTCAGTGACTGAAACGCGTCGCGAATGACTCGGGATTAGCCAAAATAACTCGGCTCGAGGCAAGAATGAGCCAAGAAGTCAAAGAGTCGACCCGGAAATTGTCAGACTGACCCGACAAGGTGCGAAATTGCGACAGATAAAGACAAAAACTAAGTTCCACTCACACAAAAGGAACCTGGAGACGCCTAACATCTTGAACTGCTAGACCTCACCAGCTTCGGGGACTAATGTCGGGGGGATAACCCCCGGTAGGGTCACGAGAGGGGAAACATAGCGCAGCTGGGTAGGCTCCGAGTAAAGAAAGAACCAGGCCGGGTAAGAACGGCCGGGTAAGATAAGCATGAAAGCCGACATACAAACTATGTCGGCCCGCATAGGACAAAGTTGTAACCCTTGCAGGAACCGACGAGCTGAGTCGACCGAGGAAGGGCTGAGTCAAGAAGGACGCGTGGCACCTTTCCGAGTAAGGTTCAGGAGAGACCATGGTAAAGCATGGTCAAAAGAGAAGGGCGACGCCGGGTGACACAAAAGGAGCCGGGTGACGCCCAAAGCATACGCTGACGTACAGAGTAATAGCATGACGCCAAAAGGAACAAGAAGTAGCGTACCAGAAGACCATTAGCTGCAGAGCTTTATGGACCGGGCCTCTGGGCTTAGGGAAAGCCCATGACCTGGCCCACATTGTAGGGACCAAGATCCAAACAGTAAACCCTAGAACCCAAAGGGGTATTAGCTAGCTAACACTGCCTAAGGTAGGGCATAACAGTAGTAGAAAGAGGTTGGAACAAGTAGTGAACTAGTGTTGAGAACTCTAGCTTATACAGCTCAAGGAGCACTTGTAATCTTTGGGGTATCAATCGAATTGCTAAGTCTGGAGAGTTCTTCTTGTTCTTTGTGCATGGCTCGACCGTGCACTCCCTCCCCGATGACCACAAGCACCCATTCGGCCCCCAACTTAAGCCTACCCATGGCATCTGCCGTGCCACCACCACGACATAATATTCAAGACCTACTTTGGTCTTTACCTTTCTTTTGCTGCCTCACTAGGGATCAAGTGAAATCATGTGCTATAGTTATCATGTGACAGTTGATAACCTTGTTAGATCAAGGTAGCATATTTGTATTTCAAACATCATATAATATTGCTTAAAGCTATACTCTGATTTGTTCTTAATTCAAGATTGCATGGAGATTTCCCTTTCTTGAGGAGTATAAGGGAGAGATGCATTCCATCTCAATATTAGAATGTGATGCCCATATTAATTCCTTTATCAAGCACATATAGAAAATTCCATGAATTTTTATCATTGATGAATGGTTTTCTGATCACCACAACCTAAAAATAGAGTAGACAAGTGAACCCATGAACCCTGGTCCAATTTTTTTCATAAGAAACACCTTTACATTGCATTTACTATACTTTTTATTTTCTGCAATTTATTATTTCGAAAATACAAAAAATATTTTCCTACTTGCAATCACTCATAAAAACCCCAAAACAACTCTACTATCTTCCATATCATCTAGTTTAATTTCTGTACTTTACTTTATTTTACTTTAGTTTGTTTTATATTATATTTCATATTACTAATACGAAACCTTGTGCTTGAAAACCACTTGGTGGGGTTGGGGACACAATGGAAATTATTTTACTTTACAAGTTTCTTGAATAGGAGAAGACAAATATCCACACAATTCCCCGAGAGTTCTATATAAACCCTTGGGTCACCCTTGTGGGAAAAAACCTTGCTACAACACTCTTCACTTGGAGACACAATGAAAAGGGGCAGCCTTTGTTGCCATAAAGACCATTTTCGGGCGCCGTTATCGGAGAATTGGTGGATACATATCATAGTGGTTGCAGTGTGGTGAAACTCCCACGGCAAGTGCTAGACCATTTTCTAGCACCGTCATATTCATCAACTTGTGTAACAGCCCAAGCTTGGGGAGGTTGCACCACTCTGAGAATTTTCTTATCTTTTTAGAATTTTAAAGTATTTTATTTTGTCTTGTTTTCAGTCTTTTTAATTTTTTCTTAGAACTAAAAATTAGTATAAATTTCTATTTGCAAACATAGGAGAAAGAGGAACAAAACTTTGTGACTACACAAACACCCCTAATTATCAATTATTAGCTAGACCTATTACCACTCCTAAAATTACTGCTGAAAGTTTTAAAGTAAGTCCTGCACTTTTAAATATTATAACTATAGAACAATTTTGGGGGAGTGCTAGTGAGGATGCCTCTATGTATTTACATGATTTCTGTCAAATTTTTTATATGCAAAAGTTTAAACATGTGGAAAATGACATGGTCAAAGTTAAACTATTCCCATTTTCACTAAGAGGAAGAGCTAAAGAATGGTTATTATCATTTCCTACTGCTAGTATAAACTCTTGGGATGACTTAAAATAAGCTTTCGTTAAGAAATACTACTCACCTGTTAAGATCCTATAAAACAGAAATGGTATCCTATCATTTAGACAAAATGATAATGAACATGTAGGAATAACTTGCGAGAGAGTTAAAAACATGCTTAGATCTGCCCATCACATGGAGTAAATGAATGGACTATATTGCATTCTTTTTACAATGGCCTAAATATCATGTCAAGAAGCATTCTAGATTCTACTGTGGGGGTGCATTTATGAGTAAAACTGTGTCTGAAGCTAAAACTATCCTAGAAAGCATGCTCCACAACCATAGCCAATGGCATACTGAAATAGCACCAAACCCATCTAAAAAAGTTAACCATTGAAGAAATAGACTCCACAAGAAGTAAACTTGATTCCATATTTGCCTACATATCTAAGCAAAATATCCATAATATTCCTCTACAAGAACTAGTAGCAAACACCAATGAAAGTGTGGATGTCAACTACATAAAAAACTTTGGGAGTAATGGATATGGGAGCAACTAAAATAACTCATAGGGATTTCTATTTTCGTGCCCTTGGTTCGTTAGTTGTACTCACGTTTCCCCAGTCGCTTAGCTTTTCCTCACTTTGCCCATCGTCTATTATGGAACTCTCGGACGGTCTGAAACTCGTTGTCCATCAGCCTTGCCGTTAGATGCTGATAAATGGGGGCATATTTAGTCGAGTCCCATAGTGGACCCTCGCCTTTACATGCTGATAAGTGGGGCTGCGGTCTGTCAGGTCCCATAGTGGACCCTTGCCGTTACATGCTGACAATTGGGTCCGCATTTAGTTGATTCCCGTAGTGGACACCTCTCTCTACTTATCCAGATCAGCATCGGACCCATAGCTTATCCACGTGAGTGTCGGACCCACAAATTATCCACGTGAGCCAGCCTCGTGCCCGCACCCATGTCGTTGCCTCCCCTTTCTTCTTCTTCTCCGGCGACGGTGGCCCTTCTCCGGCGCTGGTGGCCCTTTGTCGAGCTTCACTTCGGCCTCTCGTTCGTCCTCGCCGCAGTATGGTGCTGTCCCGTTGACCTATACGAAGGATGACAATGGCAACCGTGTGTTGAGAAATAGAGCAATTTACTAAGCAAATTATCCATAATAAATGCTAGATAAAACATGACTAGAATAATAGGTAATATACTAATCATGCTAAATAGCGGATACAAACTAAGGCATATAGCCAAACAAACTGCAAGGCATAAAACTCTGGATAAAATGAAAACAAGATTGAGACAGAAGATGTACACGGCAGTAGCAGAAGTAGAACCACCGGCGTTGGAACCGTCATTGGCCATGTCGTCGAGGAAGAGGGTGCTGATGTCGGGGAAGAAGTCCTCGTCGGGAAAGACGTCGCTATCTGTGAGGAAGTCCGTGACGAAGCCAGTAGTCGCGCCGATAGCGCTCCCCAAAAACCTTATCGCCCTTCTCCCGTACAGGACTCGAAGCAGCGGGGTCTCGGAGGCCTACTGTCCCGGCTCGCGGTGCACGCCGCAAGACGGGATGGGGAAGATGGAAGTAGCACAGTGCTCTGGAACTCGAGGCAAGGGATGTGTAACAGCGCAACTGAGAAGAGGCGCGACCTCTCTCTCTTATAGGCGCAGAGGAGAAGGCAGACGGTGCAGAAGATGAAACGAGCAGGCACATTTAACTCGTACTAAACGTCCATTTAAAGCAAACGTTTCACCTTCGTATTAAACGTCCATTCAAAGCAGACGTTTCACCTTCGTATTAAACGTTCATTCAAAGCAAACGTTACACCTTCGTATATATGTTCATATACCATTCATGCGTGGCAAAATAAAGCTCGGCTCGGCGAGATTCCCGCAACCCGCGGCGCGCGCGCGCGTCGTGACGTGACGTGACGAGGCGAGGCGTGGCATGGTGAGGCGAGCGAGGAGGAGGAGGAGCGCGCGTGTGGAACTCTCTCCTTCTCCTTCTCATCCTTTTACCAAGTGGTAGAAGAGCTCACCTTATAAGCTGGTCCAACTTCCACTCAACTAGCAATGTGGGACTAAACATTGGTCCCACCTCTTGCCTTGCATGAATGAGCCACATGGGCCTCTAGGATTTTCAGGAATTATTGAAATAGAAAATGGGCTAGAATATTTGGGCCAAAATTCCAACACCGTGTGCATAGAAGGTTAGATCTTGCACCAAAATGCACCAAAATCTCGCACCAAAATGGCAACCGGGGCGCTTGCTATGGAGAATGCAGCCGGCGAGCCGTTCCCATGATTTAATTGGTTTATCGAGTTAATGTCTCGGCTACAATCAAGTCAAAGAGTGTTTATAATTAAAAATTAGGGACATGGATGTATAATAAATAAGAAAATGACACAACTCTTGAACACTTTCAAATTAAAAAAATTATACAAATCTTAATGTATAAGAGTGTTTATAAATGGCACAACTCTTGAACACTTTCAAATTAAAGAAAGTATACAACTCTTAATGTAAAAGAGTGTTTATAATTGACACAACTCTTGAGCGCTTTCAAATTAAAAAAAATTATACAACTCTTAATGTAAAAGAGTGTTTATAATTGACACAACTCTTGAACACTTTCAAATTTAAAAAGAAATTCAACTCTTAATGTAAAAGAGTGTTTATAATTGACACAACTCTTGAACACTTTCAAATTCAAAAAATTATACTCCCTCCGTCCCAAAATAGATGTCTCAAATTTGTTAAAATATGGATGAATCTAGACACTATTTAGTATATAGATTCATCCAAAATTTAAAAAATCCAAGACATCTATTCTTGGATGGAGGGAGTACAACTCTTAATGTAAAAGAGTGTTTATAATTGACACTACTCTTGAACACTTGCAAATGAAAAAATACAACTCTTAATGTAAAAGAGTGTTTATAATTGACACTACTCTTGAACACTTTCAAATTAAAAAAAATCATACAACTCTTAATATAAAAGAATGTTTATAATTGACACAACTCTTTAACACTTTCAAGTTGAAAAAATTATACAACTCTTAATGTAAAAGAGTGTTTATAATTGGCACTACTCTTGAACACTTTCAAATTAAAAAAATATACAACTCTTAATGTAAAAGAGTGTTTATAATGGACACTACCCTTGAACACTTTCAAATTAAAAAAATCATACGACTCTTAATGTAAAATATTGTTTATAATTGACACAACTCTTGAACACTTTCAAATTGAAAACATTATACAACTCTTAATGTAAAAGAGTGTTTATAATTGACACAACTCTTAAACACATTCAAATTTACAAAAAGTTATACAACTCTTGAGGTAAAAAAGTGTTTACCAGTTTTATAGTGTGAAAAGTGATCCCTAAACTTGCGTATATGAAAATTATAAACCTTTGAACACTGTGAAATCGCACTTAATAGGTGATAATGATGTGCTAATAAAATCTTTAGAGATTATCATTTTCTTAGAATGTAATGCATAAACCTGCACATGGCAAAAACTATACACCTTTGAACTCTTTGAAATCGCACTTAGGACATGATAATGTTGTGCTAATCAAATCCTAATCATTTATCATTTTCATGGATTGAAAGATAATGCAAAAAAAATTATACACCTTTGAACACTTTCCCTTTAAATTATATTCAAAATCATTTGTTTATGGAGTTAAAGCATCGGTGGCCCTGACAGATACAGGGGTTATCATGTCCGCTAGATCACAGAGGATCAATTAGAGGATCAACGGTTGGTGGGTACAATGGGTGTGACAATTGTCTTGACCAATCAGAGCGTAGAAGCCAAGATGAGCACAGGTGTGAGAGTTTGTGACTAAGAGGGAGGGGAAAACTGAGTAGAACTTAAAAACCAAGGGCAAAACTGAGTAGAACTTTAAAACCAAGGGCAAAACTGACAAGGGGGTTAAAATAGAAAACAAAAAGAGATTTAAAAATGGAAAATGCTTACTTTATACAATAAAATACATATTGGTATACATCAAACTATTTGCAATTCAAATATATATCAGTTTGACAATTATTGCATCATTCAGACAAATTATGTTTTGGGGAGGGATGTTTTGGGAAGAGGCTTGAGTAGAAATCCATGAACCTTCATAGATAGTAGGTGATTTGAGAAGTGGTGATTTATGTTAAAACTTGATTTATATACATTTCTTATGGTGGCAGGTCACATAATAAGACTCCCTGGATAGATGCCACTATGTTTTGATCTTTTTGAATTTGTTGTGCATCAAATGACTCAATTAGCTAGCTAAAACCCATTCGTTGACTCTCTGTTGACCAACCACCGGAGGGTAAAAGTGAGTATATTGCACACGGTAGTGTTAGTACTGGAGGCCAAAACCGAGTACAACCAAATTTCCAGTGCTACACTCGAGGGTATAACTGAGCACAACTAAGTGGCCAAGGTTAGACACGAGGGGGGAAATGTGACGCACGGTATGCGTGTCACGGTGCACGGGGCGGTAGAGGACGTGGTTACGTGCTGCACAGTGGTGCAATGAAACGTCTCCTCCCTTCGCCTTTATACATGCCTCATCACTCTCACTCATCACTCACTCACTCACGCAACCATCTCCACTGTCCCATCACCTTCTGCAAAACCCCCAAGAAAACCCCAACCACGCCAGCGATGGAGAAGAATGGCGCGGCGGCCATCGTCGCCTCCAAGGTGGCCGAAGAGGAGGCCCTCGTCCCCGTACAGGCCCCCGTCGAGGCATTGAAGGCAGTCGCCATCCCCGTCTAGACCCCCATCCCTGCTTCCGCTGTAGCCACCGGCGAGGAGGCCCCCGTCCCTGTAAAGGCCCCCGCCGTTCTCCTGCAGATCCCACATGGCTGGGACCCCTACGGGGACAACGATTACATCAGGCCAGAGAACCCCTTCGACACCAGCTTAGCCGACCCATGGTCGGAGGTAACTAGGGTTTTCTCCCCTTCCTTTGTTCTTCCCCCATTCCCATTGTTGGATGCTAGATCATGTGTTATTAGGGCTCGGTTGTTCGTATTTTCAATTTTTGGATGCTAGGTATTTTTACAATAGTTAATCCTCTTGTGTTAGATCTCTTATTTCGATGAATGACCCTAGTTGGGATCAGTACTAGCACCGATTTGTAGTTGGGATCAGTACTAGCACTGATATATTGTTGGGATCAGTACTAGCACCGATCTGTAGTTGGGATCGGTATTCGATTTGGTTTGAGATTTGGGGATTGGGGAATAATCAGTGGATGTCAATCGGTTAATTTATGCAATTAATCAATCCCGATAATAACGGTATCTCAATCATGTCCTTATTGCACGCTGCTGTTTTTTGTAATAGGTGGATAGCAGCAACGTCTGTAGCGACGACGAGTCCACGGACACCAAGGCTCATCAGGTGCTGAGGAAGCTGAAGTCCAGCCAGTTCAACGGCTTCCTCGCCGGCAACGTCTAAAGGTGCCCCTTCTACACCAGGGGCCTCGCCACCTACTTTAACTCCCTCGTGAGGCATGCCGAGGACGTGAAGACCTGCAGCCTATCAAAGAACGTCAACGCTTTTAGAGCCAAGCACCAGGCGCTCGGTTTTCACCTCCGCAACCTCTAGAAGGTGGCCATCGAGGAGGATCACATGCCCCCAATCAAGCCCAAGGCGCCCAAGGTCAAGGGACTAGGCAGCAGGAAGTGGAGGAAGCACTAGAGGGCGGAGGTGGAGGCCCTCCTAGTGGAGGCTATGAGGGGCCACTGATCTTGTGATGATGCTGCTGCTGCTGTAAAGCAGCTTCTTTTGTTTTGTTGTCTATGTTGAACTTGTAAGCTGCTACTGCTGTTGAGCAGCCTAATTGTCGAACCTGGTTTAAGTACCGTACTATATAATTCTTTATTAGCTTCTTTATCTACATCTGCTCTTTTTATCTACATATTTATGGTGTTGGTTAGATTTGCTGTCAGATTGGGAAAATACGAGGGCCAAAAGGAACCATGAATGAAAAGATAAGATTCTCTAGATTCGCTGCCTTTTTGGGCAAAAATAACAACTGTTAGCGACATAAAGGGGAAAAGTCGCTCTTAAAAAGGCCAATTATAAAAATAACAAAAAGGAAATATTCCAATTTAGGCGACAAGGCGCACGTAACTACCAAACGCGCCCCACATGGTCCCACACCACATCCCCCAAAATGTGTTCCCAACAAGCCGACCTCACGCAGTCCAACATGGGGGGTCCTACTACAGGACCCGGCTGAACGTGGCCCACTGTCAGCATGTAACGGGGGGGTCCTACTTGTCAGAACGTAACGGCAAGGGTCTACTACGGGACCCACCTGAATGCAGCCCCACTTATCAGCATGTAACGGCGAGGGTCCACTAACGGGACCCGGTGGAGAGCGAGTTTCAGACCGATGTGAGAGTTTTGGACAAGGAGCTAGGCAAAAGTGAGGAAAATCTAAGCGGTTGGGAAAAGTGAGTATAGCTAACGAAACAGGGGGACGAAAATATAAATCCCTAAATCATATGATAGGCCACCTTTTGTTCCTAATAAATATGCTAGTGGTAATAATGCTTCTAATGATCTAGAAAGCACCATGAGATCCTTTGTAGCAACTCAAAAGGAATTTAACAAGGAATTTATAGCTAAGTTTGAAAGACAAGATTCTTTGTTTGAAACGGTAGATCTCCTAACACAAGAGGTCTCCTCATCTAAAAATCTTATTCAAACTCAAAAGAACCATGAGTAAACAGTCAAATATGTGCAAGAAGTGATGATAAATCATGGGAAACTCTTAATATGATGGAGGAAAATGAAAAAATAATGATGACAAAATATAAACAAGTAGAAGAAGTTAAAATGCTAATTTAAACAAAATAATCTCTACTTGATCTTGATAAATGTATCTTGCATGAACTCATTAACTTGTTGCAAAAAATTCTAGTGATCCATCTTTTAATGGTCATCAAGCAGGATTTGGTTCTTACCTAGTAAATTATGTTATGAAAGAAAAGATTGAAATATATAACAGAGAAGTTATGATACCACCTAAGCTTGGGGATGTATGGATCCCCAAGCTATTAATCACTATTGGAAAAGAGACACATCATGCTATTCTAGATTTAGGATCTAGTGTCTCAGTTTTATCTAAAGATTTATATGATTTATTTGATTTGAAACCTATGGAAAAATGCTCTATAGATCTTTTACTGTTTATGATTCAAATAAACATGATTTAGGAAAAATTCAAGATATTATGGTTGAATTACATATGACATTTGTGCCTAATGATTTTATTGTCATGGACATGGGGAGCAATACCTCAAGTCCTATAATACTTGGTAGACCTTTTTTAAGAACCACAGGTGCATTTATTGATACAAAATAAGGAAATGTGAAGTTTCAATTTCCTCACAAGAAGTGTATGGAAAACTTACCAAGGAAGAAGGAGGTATCAAAGAAGATCAAGCTACCACATGAATTCCATATCACCTAAACCAAGTAAGTAAGCCTAGCTATATGGCTATAAAGAAAGCGCTTTGCGGGAGGCATCCGGTTATTTTTATTTTGGATTTTTGTTTTGAACTCTTGCTGTATCAAGAGAGTTTTTTTTGGTTTTCTTTCTGTAATTTTTAACAAAGTATCAAGTGGAGTCCATTTTGGATGTTTTAAAAGTTGCTAAACATATGGAGTAGCAAATTTCTACAAAATAGTTTTAAATGCAAGAATTTTATAATTTTTTATGTAACTCCGAGTGCTCTAAAATTTATACATCATTTACAACTTTTCATACTCTGTATGCACAAAAAAATTCTAAAATTCCTGACATGTCTAAGTGGGCTTAAAAAATTCGTTTTGCTGCTGTTGAAAATCTGGACAGATTCTACCATATTTTGTTTTAACCATTTCCAGGTGTCCTAAAATGATCTGTATGAGTCATATTATATGCTAGGGATATGTAGGAACATTATATGCTTGCTGGAACATTTAGAAAGAATTTTGTCTTTGATATATATGCAGCAACTATTATACTCTTGTGCCACTAATATCACCTCTCAGAAAAGAG
Organism: Avena atlantica; assembly: GCA_910589765.1. Classification (NCBI taxonomy): domain Eukaryota; kingdom Viridiplantae; phylum Streptophyta; class Magnoliopsida; order Poales; family Poaceae; genus Avena; species Avena atlantica. The sequence goes on from OU342736.1 coordinate 444,173,259, forward strand.
ATGGGAGAAAAAGTTTTGTGTTGAAGTTTTTTGGCAGGGAATAGAGGAACATCACACCAAGGGAAATCCAAGGATGGTGCAAAACATAATCTTGGGTATTACCAAGGCACCCCACTGGACCTACTTAACTCTCGGTTTGCACACCTCTAAACTTTGTTTATTGAGCAACATAGAACTACGTAGAAACTTGGAGCGTCTGTTTTGTCATTTTACATTTGTTTCACATTAAAAATACCACCACCATTGTTATATGTTTATGATCATCTTCTGAAAAGAAACTTTACCTTAATGAGATCAAAATTTAAAAAAGAATGCCACGGAATAAAAGAAAGGGGGAGATAAAAACAAAAGCTGAAATTCATGTTATGTCTAGTTCTCAAGCTCAAGATCAAGGGCCTGCAAATCATTTCTCAAACTCACAGATTGGTTAGACAATTTTCCAAGCATATTATCATGGTTCTCCATTATCTTCTTTCAAGAAGGTTTATAATCATTATGAGCTATGAAGTCTATTTATTCAATATTTGATTATGGGACATATCTTACCTGGTTTTCCTTACCCTTGATGGCTAATATGCGCTCATCCATCTTAGCAGTGGGTTCTTCATTCTCCTGCGGTGTGACGGAGTTCACCTTCTTTGTGTTTGATCTTTCCACATGCCATTGGGTGTGGTTGTCTTGCATATTGTCTAGCGGCCGCTTCGCTTCGGCAATTTGTTTGCCCATAAATGTTCCTCCGGTTGCAGTATCAAGCATAGACTTAGACACGGGGTTAAGAGCGTTACAAAATAAATGGATAATTAACCAATATTCCATCCCATGGCTGGGACAGTTTCTCATGAATTCTTCCATTCTCTCCCATGCAAGTGATAGTGGCTCACGCTCTTCCTGTCTAAAACCAGTAATATTAGATCTTAGTTGCATAGTCTTTGCAGGTGGGAAAATTTTAGTCATGAATAAAGAAGTACATTCCACCCATGATGCAATAGTATTTTTAGGCAAAGATAGCAATCATTATTTTGCTCTTCCTCTAAGAGAGAAAGGAAATAAGCGCATCTTGACCGCATCAGTGTCAATATATTTAATGCGCATCATATCACATATTTCAGTGAAAGTGTTCAAGTGCATACATGCGTCCTTAGTAGTAGAGCCTCCAAATTGATTTTGTTGAACCAAACTTAAATAGTGGGCTTAATTTCATAGTCCTCGGGAGTAATTGTTGGCTAGGTAATATGAGTATGCAAATAATCATTGTCGGGAGTTGCAAACTCCCCAAGTTTCTTTTCAGCCATAGTACTTATGTTTTTGGCTTTTCTTAAACAAAAACTTATGATAGTAAAAACAAGAATTTAAAGACTAACTAATTTTTTGATTTTTCAAATAAAGATTGAAAGCAACCTAACAAAATTAAAAATAAGAACTAAAACTAGCAAGGTTCCTAATAACCTTACCAGGGTAGCTATTGCTATTGGAATTATGCCCTAGAGGCAATAATAAAGATGTTATTATTATAATTCTTGTTCATGATAAAGTTTATATTCCATGCTAGAATTGTATTAAGCGGAAACTTTAATACTTGTGTGGTTTGTGAACAACACCGTGTCCCTAGTACGCCTCTATGGACTAGCTCATTGATCAGTGATGGTTAAGGTTTCCTAACCATAGACATGAGTTGTCAATTGATAATGAGATCATAACATTGGAGAATGATATGATGGACATACCCAAACTAAGCAAAGCAATTAGATCGTTTCATCGTGTTCATCTTTGCGAAGCTTTTCCTATGTCAAATATTGTATTCCTTAGACCATGAGATAATACAACTCCCTGGTATCGGAAGAAAGCTTTGAGGTCATCAAACGTCATCCTATGAGAGGGTGATCATAAAGGTGTCTCTCAGGTGATCAGAAAGTATCTGTTGGGTTGTATGTATCGAGATGGAATTTGTCCCTCCCAAGTCGGAGAGATATACTTCGGGCCCACTCGGTAATCGATATCAACACCGCTTGCAAGCATGTGGTTAAGGAGTTAATCACAAAGTGATATCGGATTACGGAACGAGTAAAGTACTTGCTGTGAACGAGATTGAACTAGGTATGACGGTATCGACGATCGAATCTCGGGCAAGTAAAATATCGCGAGACGAAGGGAATATATATATATGGGATTGTTTGAATCTTGACATCGTGGTTCATCAGATATGATCATCGATGAATGTGTGGGAGTCAATATGGGTGCCCAGACCCCGCTGTTGATTATTGATAGAAGATCATGTCTGCATATTCTCGAACCCGCAGGGTCACACACTTAACGTATCTCGACGCTAGGATAGATTGGATAATTGGTTTATGAATTTTTGTTCGGAGTCTCGGATGGGATCCGGGATATCACGAGAGGTTCCGGAATGGTCCGGAGAATAATGCAGTTTTTGGAGTTCGGAATTGTTCCGGGTTAATCGGCATTGTACCGGAAGCTTCTAGAACCTTCCGGAAGGGTACCAACATGGCCCCACCTTCCGGGAGGGGGCATGGGCCTATGAGGGAGTGTCCTGGCCGCATTGGGCCAGGGGCACAAGGCCCCATAGGGCCCAGCCGATCCTATAGGGTTTAAATCGTTTAAACTAGAGATAGGGTTTCTAGAAGAGGGGAGAGTCCTTGCCCCCCACTCCTCCCTCCCTTGGTCGCCGGCCCAAGGCTTGGAGGAGGGGCAAGGGCTGGCCGCCCCCCCTCTATATATAGAGGTCTGGTGCGCCCCCTCCCCTCTACACCTTGCCTCCAACCCTAGTTGCCTTGCTGCCTTCCTCTCTCCCTCCCGACTGTTTATAGGCGAAGCCCTGCTGCAGAAATTCTCCACCATATACACCACGCTGTCGTGTTGTAGATCCAATCTATCTCTCCACCATACTTCTTGGTCCGAGGAAGGAGGAGACGTCCAGGTGCTGCACGTGTGCATCTCACGGAGGCACCGCCACTTGTGGTGCTAGATCGGATCGGATCGCGAGGAGGAGAAGCGAGTACGACTCCATCACCCACGTTCCGACGAACGTTCCGCTGTGCGAATCTTCAAGGGTATGAAGATCTAATCCAATCTCTCTCGTTGATTGCATCTCCTAGATTAGATCTTGGCTTTCCCTCTGTTCGCATCCGTAGAAAATTTTGATTTACTATGCCGCGAATCCCTTCAGTGGTATCAGAGCTAGATCTATGCGTAGATGTGTTTCACGAGTAGAATGCAACATGGTTGTTGCGGGCGTTGATGTTTTCTGTTGCAAGCCTCTTGTTTGTGTTCTTCTTATGACGCGGGATAGTGAGATTGAAGCGGTCCAGGCCAACCTTACGCGACGTCGTTCGCGAGACCGGCTCCGCACTTGACGTGTGGCTTGTTCCACACATGCGGCTGGTGGATGTCAGTTTCTCTCACTATAGTTGTCATGGGATTAACACCGGAGTTTGGCAACCATAATATCACCGTTGTGGCTTTCCGTAGGTAAGAATCGTTCTTAGCATCTACTCCCATAAGCCACGTAAAACATGCAACAACAAAGTAGAGGCGTCTAACTTGTTTTTGCAGGGAGTGTTTTCTGTGATATGGTATGGCCCAAGATGTGATGTGTATATTGTATGCGATGATCATGTTTTGTAATGTTTCACGACTTGCACGTCGATGAGTACACAACCGACAGGAGCCATATGGTTGTCTTTATAATTGTGTATGACTTGCGAGTCAACTTCTTATACGCCATGTAATAGCTTTACTTTATCGCTAAGTAGTTAGCAATAGTTGTAGTTGCTATTCGTGGTGGAGGCAATCATGGTGGAGTGATGGAGATCATGCCGGAACGCACAAGATGGAGATCATTGCGCGAAGATTGGCTATACCATGTCACATAAAGTTATATGCATGTGATGTTTATCCTTTTATGTATCTTATTATGCTTAGATCGCGACGGTAGCATTATAAGATGATTCCTCACTTAAATATCAAGATAAAAATTGTGTTCTCCCCAAGTATGCACCATTGCGAAAGTTTGTCATGTCCAAGCATCACGTGATGATCGGGTGCTATAGACTCTACGCTCACATACAACGGGTGCAAGCCAGTTTTTGCACACGCGGAAATACTTGGGTCTAACTTGACGAGCCTAGCATGTACAGACATGGCCTCGGAACAGAAGAACCAAAAGGTTAAGCATGAGTCATATGAATGATATGATCGACACTTCGTTATCCACCATTGAAACCACATCTCTTCTCGTGAAGATCGGATTAGGTGTGGTGAATTTGGATCGTGTTCACTAAACAACTTGAGGGATGTTGAATTTAGTGGGAGTTCATCTAGTAATTTGATTAAGTTGAACTATTTATCATGAACATAGTCTAAATTGTACTTGCAAATACTGTAGATCACATGGCCAAATCCAACTTCAACTTCAACGTTTTTGCTGAGAAGGAAAAGCTTAGAAACAATGGGTCTAACTTCACCAATTGGTTCCGCAATCTAAGAATCATTCTGTCTGGCGGACAAAAGGACTATGTCCTTGGGAAAGCGTTAGGTGACCCCCCTGCTGCAACTGCACCGGCTGATGAGAAAGCTGTCTATCAGTCGCGCAAAGATGATTATGGTGTGATTAAGAGCACCATGTTGTTTGCTATGGAACCGGAACTTCAAAATCGTTTTGAAACCTATCCCGGGCCCTTTGAGATTCTCGAGGAGCTGAAAACAATGTTTCAGACTCAGGCCCGTTCTGAGAGATATGAGATCTCCGAGAAGTTCTTTAACAGCAAGATGGAGGAAGGGAGTTCCGTTAGTGAGCACGCCATAAAGATGTCGGGCTACACTCAACGCCTTGAGCAACTGGAATGCACGATTCCAAAGGAGCTCAAGATTGACAGGGTTCTGCGATCACTCCCTCCCAGCTACAAAAGTTTTGTAGTGACTCATAATCAGATTGGCTCCACTGATATGATCACCGAGCTCTTCGCAAAGCTGAAGGCTGCGGAGGTGGACATCAAGAACGATAATCATGTGTTGATGGTCAACAAGCCCTCCTTTAAGAAAGGTAAGGGAGCAAAGAAGCCCTTCAAGAAGGGCGGCGGCAAGCGCAATGCTCCTGCTGAGAAGAAGCTCAAGTCTGGTCCTAAGCCGGACACTGAGTGCTTCTATTGCAAGGACAAGGGTCACTGGAAGCGCAACTGTCCGAAGTACTTAGCGGACAAGAAGGCTGGCACCATCAAAGGTATATTTGATATACATGTTATTGATGGTTTCCTTACTAGCCCTCGTTGTAGTGCCTGGGTATTTGATACCAGTTCAGTTGCTAATATTTGTAACTCAAAACAGGAGCTACGGAATAGACGGCGGCTTGCAAGGGATGAGGTGACGATGCGCGTTGGCAACGGATCAAGAGTTGATGTGATGGCCGTCGGCACGCTCTCCTTAGTTTTACCTTCGGGATTAGTTTTAAACCTTAATAAGTGTTATTATGTGCCTGCGTTGAGCATGAACATTATTTCTGGATCGTGTTTATTGCAAGACGGTTATTCATTTAAATCGGAGAATAATGGTTGTTCTATTTATATGAGTAACATCTTTTATGGTCATGCACCTCTTGTGAATGGTTTATTTCTTCTAAATCTCGAAAGGGATGAAACACACATCCATAACATTGAGGCTAAGAGATGCAAAGTAGATAGTGATAATACTACTTATTTGTGGCACTGTCATCTAGGTCATATTGGTGTAAAGCGCATGAAGAAACTCCATTCTGATTGACTTTTGGAGTCTCTTGATTTTGAATCATTTGACACATGCGAACCATGCCTCATGGGCAAGATGATCAAAACCCCGTTCTCCGGTATGATGGAGCGAGCAACGGACTTGTTGGAAATCATACGTACCGATGTATGCGGACTGATGAGTGTTTCGACGCGCGGTGGATATCGCTATTTCCTCACTTTTACCGATGACTTAAGTAGATATGGGTATATCTATTTAATGAAACATAAATCTGAAACATTTGAAAAGTTCAAGGAATTTCAGAATGAAGTGGAGAACCATCGTAACAGAAAGATTAAGTTTCTACGATCCGATCGTGGAGGTGAATATTTGAGTTATGATTTTCTCACGCATCTTAAAGCAAGTGGAATCGTTTCAAAACTCACGCCACCTGGAACACCACAGTGCAATGGTGTGTCTGAACGCCGGAATCGAACCCTATTAGATATGGTCCGATCAATGATGTCTCTTACTGATTTGCCGTTATCATTTTGGGGTTATGCATTAGAAACCGCTGCATTCACTTTCAATAGGGCTCCATCTAAATCCGTTGAGACGACACCGTATGAACTGTGGTTTGGTGCTAAACCTAAGTTGTCGTTTCTTAAAGTTTGGGGATGCGAAGCCTACGTCAAGAAGTTGATGCCGGACAAGCTCGAACCCAAAGCGGAGAAATGTGTCTTCATAGGATACCCTAAGGAAACTATTGGGTATACCTTCTATCACAGAACCGAAGGCAAAGTGTTTGTCGCAAAGAACTGTTCCTTTCTTGAGAAGGAGTTTCTCTCGAAAGAGGTGAGTGGGAGGAAAGTAGAGCTTGACGAGGTTATTGAACCTTCTCTTGAATTGGAGAGTAGCGCAGCACCTGAAATTGTTCCAGTGCCGCCTGCACCAACGATAGAGGAAGCTAATGACAAGGATCATGAAGCTTCGGACGATGCTGCTACTGAACGTAGCAGGTCGACAAGGTCGCGTGCCCCTCCTGAGTGGTACGGCAACCCTGTCTTGACTGTCTTGTTGGTAGAAGACAGTGAACCTACGAACTATGAGGAAGCGATGATGAGCCCAGACTCTGAGAAATGGCTAGAAGCCATGAAATCCGAATTGGGATCCATGAGCGAAAACCAAGTATGGACTTTGGTGGACCCTCCTAGCGACCGAAAGGCCGTTGAGTGCAAATGGATCTTCAAGAAGAAAACGGACGCGGATGGTAATGTTACCGTCTATAAAGCACGGCTTGCCGCGAAAGGTTTTCGACAAGTTCAAGGTGTTGACTACGATGAGACTTTCTCTCCCGTAGCGATGTTTAAGTCCATTCGGATTTTATTAGCAATTGCTGCGTTTCATGATTATGAAATATGGCAGATGGATGTCAAGACTGCTTTCCTCAATGGCAACATTGATGAAGAGTTGTATATGATGCAACCCGAAGGTTTTGTCGATCCTAAGGATGCTGATAAAGTATGCAAACTTCAGCGTTCCATTTGTGGACTGAAGCAAGCATCTCGGAGTTGGAACCTTCGTTTTGATCAAGTGATCAAGAGCTTTGGATTTGTTCCAAATTGCTACGAAGCTTGCATCTACAAGAAAGTGAGTGGGAGCTCGGTGACATTTCTGGTACTATATGTGGATGACATATTGATTATTGGAAATGACATTAACATGCTTAACGATGTGAAGAGTTATTTGAACAAGTGTTTTTCAATGAAAGACCTAGGTGAAGCTGCTTATATATTGGGCATCAAAATCTATAGAGATAGACAAAGACGCCTGATAGCTTTAAGCCAGAGTACATACCTAGACAAAGTTCTGAAAAGGTTCAGAATGGATAAGGCAAAGAAAGGTTCAGTGCCTATGTTGTCAGGTAAGATATTGAGCAAGGCTCAGTGTCCAGCTACGGTAAATGATAGGGAAGCTATGAGCAAAGTGCCTTATGCCTCGGCCATAGGTTCTATCATGTATGCCATGCTGTGTACTAGACCGGATGTGTCCAATGCTCTTAGTTTGATGAGCAGATATCAAAGTGATCCAGGAGTGGAACACTGGACAGCCGTGAAGAACATCCTAAAGTACCTAAATAGGACTAAAGAAATGTTCTTAGTCTATGGGGGTTATGAACAGCTTGTCGTAAAAGGTTACGTCGACGCTAGTTTTGACACCGACAAGGATGATTCCAAATCTCAGACAGGATACGTTTATATTTTGAATGGAGGAGCTGTGAGCTGGAGAAGCTGCAAGCAAAGCATGATCGCGGGATCTACAGTGGAAGCGGAATACATGGCTGTTGTAGAAGCGTCAAGTGAAGGAGTTTGGACAGAAACTTCATCACTGAGCTTGGCGTGGTTCCAAGTGCATTTGACCCACTGGAGATATTGTGTGACAACACTGGCACCATAGCACTCGCTAAGGAACCAAGATATCATCCAAAGACCAAGCATATCAACCGCAAGTTTCATATAATCCGAGATTATATTGCAGATGGAGATCTGAAGATTAGCAAAGTACATACAGATCTGAATGTCGCAGATCCATTGACTAAACCTCTTCCACGTGTAAAACATGATCAGCACCTCAGTGCCATGGGTGTGAGATTGTTGCCAAATGTAAACTAGATTATTGACTCTAGTGCAAGTGGGAGACTGTTGGAATTATGCCCTAGAGGCAATAATAAAGATGTTATTATTATAATTCTTGTTCATGATAAAGTTTATATTCCATGCTAGAATTGTATTAAGCGGAAACTTTAATACTTGTGTGGTTTGTGAACAACACCGTGTCCCTAGTACGCCTCTATGGACTAGCTCATTGATCAATGATGGTTAAGGTTTCCTAACCATAGACATGAGTTGTCAATTGATAATGAGATCATAACATTGGAGAATGATATGATGGACAGACCCAAACTAAGCAAAGCAATTAGATCGTTTCATCGTGTTCATCTTTGCGAAGCTTTTCCTATGTCAAATATTGTATTCCTTAGACCATGACATAATACAACTCCCTGGTATCGGAAGAAAGCTTTGAGGTCATCAAACGTCATCCTATGAGAGGGTGATCATAAAGGTGTCTCTCAGGTGATCAGAAAGTATTTGTTGGGTTGTATGTATCGAGATGGAATTTGTCCCTCCCAAGTCGGAGAGATATACTTCGGGCCCACTCGGTAATCGATATCAACACCGCTTGCAAGCATGTGGTTAAGGAGTTAATCACAAAGTGATATCGGATTACGGAACGAGTAAAGTACTTGCTGTGAACGAGATTGAACTAGGTATGACGGTACCGACGATCGAATCTCGGGCAAGTAAAATATCGCGAGACGAAGGGAATATATATATGGGATTGTTTGAATCCTGACATCGTGGTTCATCCGATATGATCATCGATGAATGTGTGGGAGTCAATATGGGTGCCCAGACCCCGCTGTTGATTATTGATAGAAGATCATGTCTGCATATTCTCGAACCCGCAGGGTCACACACTTAACGTATCTCGACGCTAGGATAGATTGGATAATTGGTTTATGAATTTTTGTTCGAAGTCTCGGATGGGATCCGGGATATCACGAGAGGTTCCGGAATGGTCCGGAGAATAAGATTCATATAAGGCAATGCAGTTTTTGGAGTTCGGAATTGTTCCGGGTTAATCGGTATTGTACCGGAAGCTTCTAGAACCTTCCGGAAGGGGACCAACGTGGCCCCACCTTCCGGGAGGGGGCATGGGCCTATGAGGGAGTGTCCTGGACGCATTGGTCCAGGGGCACAAGGCCCCATAGGGCCCAGCCGATCCTATAGGGTTTAAATCGTTTAAACTAGAGATAGGGTTTCTAGAAGAGGGGAGAGTCCTTGCCCCCCACTCCTCCCTCCCTTGGCCGCCGGCCCAAGGCTTGGAGGAGGGGCAAGGGCTGGCCGCCCCCCTCTATATATAGAGGGCTGGTGCGCCCCCTCCCCTCTACACCTTGCCTCCAACCCTAGTTGCCTTGCTGCCTTCCTCTCTCCCTCCCGACTGTTTGTAGGCGAAGCCCTGCTGCAGAAATTCTCCACCATATACACCACGCTGTCGTGTTGTAGATCCAATCTATCTCTCCACCATACTTGCTGGTCCGAGGAAGGAGGAGACGTCGAGGTGCTACACGTGTGCATCTCACGGAGGCACCGCCACTTGTGGTGCTAGATCGGATCGGATCGCGAGGAGGAGAAGCGAGTACGACTACATCACCCACGTTCCGACGAACGTTCCGCTGTGCGAATCTTCAAGGGTATGAAGATCTAATCCAATCTCTCTCGTTGATTGCATCCCCTAGATTAGATCTTGGCTTTCCCTCTGTTCGCATCCGTAGAAAATTTTGATTTACTATGCCGCGAATCCCTTCAATTGCTTCCCCGGCGACGGTGTCAGAAAAAGGGTTGATACCTTCAATTCGGATTACGGATGTAGTGTAGCTCTTTTTCCATAGTATACATAGGTTATCAAATCCTCGGGAAGCAGAAATCTTGGTGAAGTTATTTTAACGGACCTTCGGGAGTTTTAGAATTATTTTAGTGTTTTACTGGACCAAGAGTTTGCGATCTTTTGTTGTTGTCGATGATGGAGAGAGAGGGCCTGGGGCGTTTGGTTTGACCTGTAGCTGTGCAAAACATCTGATGGAAATAAAAGATAATAATAAAGTATGCAATGTAATCGTTAGAGCAAGATAATTATATGTGGGCAGTGCATCCATAATGTTATATCCATGTTTTATATTGATATTTTGGGATTTACCAAAGATCCCATTTATTTTGGCTATAACCTTATAGGGCAGAAAAACCCTGTTTTCAATGTTTTTGATGTTTCAGGACCTATACAAAGTCCAATGGACCTGCACTTTTCAGAATTCCGATATTTATCCACAAGAAGTATCTGGAGCACAAGAATCCCACCTGGAGTACTAGGAGGCCCAAGATAGCCCAGGTGGCGTGCCTAGTCCTGGTGGGCGCCACCCATGCTATCTTCCTTCTCGACCGTCCGACCTTCTCGATTCTTTCGCCCACATAGTTCACTTGACCTAAAAATCCCTATATAAGGACCTCCCGCGGAGTCCTCAACACGGAGCATATCAGAGACGAAAACACCACCAAATAGAGTCAGATCTATCAAAGATTGGAGGGGGAAACTCCATCGGATCCACCTCCGGGGAGATCTCCACCCTCTCCAACATCTCTAGCATCATCACCATGATGAAGAGGGAGTAGTCCACCTCCGGGCTATGGGTTTGTGGCAGTAGCTTGATACCTTTGATCTGGATTACGGATGTAGTATAGCTCTTTTCTCTAGTAGACCTAGGTTATTGAATCCTCGGGAAGCAGAAAGCTTGGTGAAGTTATTTTAACGGACCTTCGAGAGTTTTAGAATTCTTTTAGTGTTTTACCGGACCAAGAGTTTGCGATCTTATGTTGTTGTCAATGATGGAGAGAGAGGGCCTGGGGTGTTCGGTTTCACCTGTACCTATGCAAAACATCTAATGGAAATAAAAGATAATAATAAAGTACGCATGTAATCGTTAGAGCAAGATAATTATATGTTGACGGTGCATCCATAACTGCTATTGCCTCCACAACCGCTTATAGAAATAGCCTATTAGTTTCATCCATAGAAGAAAGAGAACTAATGATATGTGCAGTGACATCACCGTTAATCCCAAGTAAATCCCTCACATACAGTCGTACTACCCTTTCTGTCACTGGGTTCCCATCCTACAGATTAGTCATTACTCATACTCCCTATACCTGGATCAATCCTTGGGGTCTTGGGTACCTGACAAGTCCTTAGATTGAGGCAAGAGAGGATACAATAATCATCATGTCATACAAACTAATACACGGTCCCATCTATGATAAATATCATGCACAAAGTACATGGCTAGGCCGAAGCCCTTAGACCAAGGAGAATTACTCACACATAGAGATGAGATCAACAATTATAAACTTTGTAATGTAAATCATGAGATAGATAGTAATAGTCTTACAATGTCGCCAATTGGAGATGAGATTTACTATTACAAGTGGTGGACTATGGATATGGTGGTGGAGAAGGGTTTGTGAGATCGGATCTAGATCTATTCCTCCGGCGGCTCTTCGGTGTTGTGTTTTCGTGTTCTCCTCCTCTTGTTTCTCGTCGCGAGAGGTCTATTTATATAGGGGTCCCTTCCCTAAAGTTTTTCTGTTTGACCTTGCGATGTCGGTGGAAACTATATGGGTGTAACTATACGTCTAGAAAAATATTCCCGCCGTATAGTTGGTCGTTAAAGACACCATTTCCTCTTCACGACCCCTGGTTTCTTTGGGTTGTTGGAAATCTCGTATCTTTGACTTTAATGTTGTGATTCCCATCATCAAACATCATTTTCTACGCTGGGAAAAATGGAAAGACAGGATTGCATAACCCTTTGATCATTCGGCATTAGTGGTAGGATTTTGAGAGACATTTCATCAAAAGTATGAATAATATCTAGTTTAAATTTGGATGTGGATGGCTATATTTCACAGCCATCATAGCTTGATTTATTTATCTCTTGTTCTTCATATATCTAGTACCATATGAGTTTCCCTACATGATTATGGTCATATTTGTCATCCTATTTGGTGGATATTTTTTCTATGATTTGATATTTGAGATTGGAATCTATTTTGTGTAATATGTTTTGATAGATGCATATCATGTACCCCATTCTTAATTTCTTGTTTTGATCCAACTTGTATGCAAGAACTTGTATGGGGAGAAGTGTGTGTTAGATGGAGTAGCATGGTGGTAGGGATTGAATTGTGAGACATCATATTCAAAATCTACTTTGGTTTTTACCTTTCTTTTGCTGCCTCACTAGGGATAAAGTGAAATCATGTGCTATAGTTATCATGTGACAATTGATAACCTTGTTAGATCAACGTAGCATATTTGTATTTCAAACATCATATAATATTGCTTAAAGCTATACCCTGATTTGTTCTTAATTCAAGATTACATGGAGATTTCCCTTTCTTGAGGAGTATAAGAGAGAGATGTATTCCATCTCAATATTAGAATGTGATGCCCATATTAATTCCTTTATCAAGCACATATAGAAAATTCCATGAATCTTTATCATTGATGAATTGTTTTGTGATCACCACAACCTAAAAAGAGAGTAGAAAAGTGAACCCATAAACCCTGGTCCAATTTTTATCATAAGAAACACCTTTCCATTGCATTTACAATCCTTTTTTATTTTCTGCAATTTATTATTTAGAAAATACAAAAAATATTTTCCTACTTGCAATCACTCATAAAACCCCCAAAACAACTCTACTATCTTCCATATCATCTAGTTTGTCTTTCTTTACTTTACTTTATTTACTTTAGTTTGCTTTATATTATATTTCATATTACTAATACGAAACCTTGTGCTTGACAACCACTTGGTGGAGTTGGGTACGCAAGGAAAATTATTTTACTTTATAGGTTGTTTGAAGAGGAGAAGACAAATATCCACACAATTCCCCGAGAGTTCGATAAAAACCCTCGAGTCACCCTTGTGGGGAAAGGAAGCTTGCTACAACACTCTGCACTTGGAGTCCCAACGAAAAGATGTAGCCTTTGTTGCCATCAACATCATCATTGAACGTGCCCTCGTAAGCTACAGATAGTATCCAAAGGGGGAGAAAACCCTAATTAGGGTTGGCTACTGAAAGTAGAAGGAAATAGGGAAGACCTGCAAAGAAGAAGAGAATGGGATAAAGAGCGAGGAGACATGTACCTAACGCCCATGGCACAACCACCACAACATGGCGAGGCAGAGCCCACACTATTGTATCTGCGCATGCACTAGGACGTCTTCACCAGCACGGCACCACATTAGCACCATGCACTTTTTCATGGGGAGGTCACCAAGCTCTAGCGGCGCCGGGGTTGCAGAAAATGCCATCCCGTCGGTGTCAGAACATAGAGGTGAAATAGAGCCAAAACCCTAGCATCAGTTGAGGATGGGGCGAGCTTAACAGACCATTAGAATCGAATCGAGTAGGAGGGCCAGGTTAGCCAAGAGGAGGCGGAGCTCCGACGATCGATCCCAGCGGCCGCAACATCCTGTATCGCCGGAATCGGGAAGGAAGCGGTGACTTCGAGCCGAGTCAGGAGGGGAGCAAAGGTGAGCGTGCGTGAGAGTGTTCGGGTGAGAGGGTAAGTGAGTGAGAGAGGGAGAGGGGGAGGAGCTGAGATGGGCCGGGGCAGGGGTTTGACCCCGAGCCCAGTTGGGCCGAATTTTCCTACAGGGCTCGTGGGTCGAGCTCAGAAAAGGAAAGAGATTTGGAAAAATAAATAAAAGAAGTAAAATAGAGAAATACCAAAATGCCCTTAACATTCTTTTAACTCTAGAAAAATATATAAAAATCCTAAAAATACATATAATATATCTAGATGATTAGAAAATAATATCTACCAAATAAAATTATAAATTCACTTCTTTGAGATAAATAAGATAAACTAAATATTAAAACTATAAAATCCTAAATGAAATTTAATAAAATAAGGAAAAGTCCTAAAACGTATACACATAATTTTTGCATATAAAAATAAATCTATTACTTTATAAAAATACTAACTTTTTTTACAAATAAAACTTGAAGCAATTATTTAAGGACATTTAATCCTTTATGGAATTTTATAAAAGTAAAGAAGATACTTAAAAATAAATAAAAATTATTTTTAAGATCTTAATTTTACTAGAAAAATACTAAGTATATTATTCCAAAATGTTTTAAGGTTCCTAGGTAATAAATCTTCATTGATCTATTTTATTAAAATGAGATAATTGTTTTTTTAGTTCTTTAAAATTATTTCCTAAGTAAGAAATAATCACATTTCTCTATAAACCTTAAATCCTTCATGTTTAGGTACCAAGTACAAAACCATAACTATAATTCATTTAGTGTAAATTATTAAACTTATAATTCTCCTTTGGAATCTTAAATCCAAATTTAAACCAACAACATTTAAGATAACCTTATGCATCATTCACTTATATTATGGGTGAATGATATTATCTCTTAACCATATCTAACATGACTTTAGACCCTAACAAACTAATAAGATCATCTAATTATGCTTCCATCAAAAAGTTGTATATTAGTTTCATAATACTATATCAAATTTTAAACTCATATTCACTTAAATTGAAAGTGAATGATCTCACACTCTTAATCATATTTATCAAAACCTCAAGGCTTGGTAATAATTTATACCATTACACTTTAATTTATGTTTTATAGTTAACTTTGGTTCGAAATACCTTAAACATCATGAGTTAAAAACTCATCTTTACTTTTATAGTTAACTTTGGTCTGTTATAAAACCAAAACAAAGGTACGATAACTCAACATCATTTGTAAATATTAGAAACCATAACCTTAATACCAGAATTAGTCCAGGTTGATACACTTCTTATAAACAACATTTTCTTTAAATGTTATTCTTTTTGCCACTTCAAACAACAACTCTATAATAAGTTCTTTCAACTCTTAGCAATCCAACACATCAACCTTCATCATAATTAACAAATGATAATTAATCTTAAAGTGATTTTACTCTGCTTTTATATTTTATGTTAAAACTTAAGCTTCTTGTAAATATAATTGCTTGTGAAGTAAAATTAAAGATAAACCAAATCTTAAAGAAATCACTTAAGTTCAACTCACTTATACTATTGAGGATTCACTTTGGGAGTTTTATTAAATTCATAGCATTACTTATACATAATAGCATATTGCTTCTTTAAACATTAGTCCTTACTATATCAATGATGTTGTTTTCAGATATTGGATATTCTATTGTATCGAAGACAGTGATTACATAATCTTGTGGTCACAAAAGGCAAGTTCACACTTTCTTATGTTCTTTGATTATTTTCTATCAAATATTTCCAAATCCAATGTTGTCATTACCTGCATTTCAAAAAGGTCAGAAAACACTATTTTCATAATGATATGATTATGGGTTATTTACCAAGTGGTAATAACCTACTATGAAAGTTTCGGTGGTAAAGGAACATAATATCTAGAGCTTAAGCAACCAATTTCGCGTATTTACACGTTAACCATGAGATTTGGAATGGGATGGAGAAGTCAGCTGGATCTTCTTCCTTTCACATGAACGGATGACCATATCGTGGTGCTGGTGTACCTTACGAGGCTCAGCATGGATGGGACCCCTTAGTTCCCCGTGATCTTGGTGTTTAGACTATCTGTGAGGGATGTTCGTAGGTAGGTCCTCATATCGATGGGGTGACCAGGAGCATTGTTTGCTCACTAGAGTCTTTGGGAGCCTATCAGAGTTGTAGCTTGCCCGAAAGGGGGCTTAACAAATATGTGGCTTGCCTGAAAGGTCGTGTTCCATGTGGGGTCACAGAGAAGGGCAGTGATTGGCTTGTGAAAAGACATGTGGGCCCCCATGTGTGGTTTTGGTAATTAATGACAATCTTTATGGACTAATGTGTGTATTAAGTTGTACTTGTAGGAATTGTCCATTGGCATTTCTTGGAGCATGTGTTGGCTTCAAGATAGATGAAATGAGAAGAAGATGTGTTGTGCAAGCTCAAAATGCGCCATCTATAGAAGATATCATGTTTGATGCTTGCCATCCTCGGTGATCATGGATCGATGATGAGAAATCAAGAAAGGCCTTCCATCTTGATAAGGTCAAGTTCGTCTACATAGAGCTCAAGTGGAATGCTCAAGGAAAAGGTATAATCTTGATAGGTTTTCTCTTTTTCCAGTCTCATGTTGTTAGTGGGAGACCGGGTTTAGGATAGATAGCCGTGCTATCAAGAGGGACTCTCGAATGAGTAACTCGGTCACATCGTTCGGAGAGATATCAAACCTTTGCATACTTGCATCATCGTATTTTGTTGTTATCTGGTCTTGTCCATGTGAGGATATATAGATTGTGGTAATGTTCATAACAAGCTCTTGTTCATCAAAATCGGATTTCCTTTTTATATATTATTGCATATTGATCTTGGAGGTTTTATCGGTTTATATTTTAGAGATAGGTAAAACCTTACATTATTTGGTTCTTACTCATGTGAGGATTTATAGCTTTTGTTAATCTCCATGACAATCTCTAGTTCATCGAAAACGGATTTCATATGCATTTTCTATTACGTTTTTTATGTTGGAGGTTTTATCGGTTCGTCTATTTGAGAGAGGTTAAACCTTTCATCATTTGGATATATCCTCCCTTGCTGTACTATGATGTTTCTTTGTATGATCTTGTATAGCTTGTTGTCCTCTTCGAAACGAGCCCAAGGTCATCAAAATCGGAGTCCGAATGCAAAAGTTATGGTCGTTTTCATTCAGGGGTGATCGGTAGTACCGGACCAGGGTCCGATAGTAATGGAGGTCCGGTAGTACCGCCCCTTAGTATCGGTTGGTACTGAATAAGGTGCGTTTGGCGTCTTGGGATCCCCATAGAATGTCCGGTAGTACCAGGAATGTCCGGTAGTACCGGGATTCGCGTTTTTGGGCTTCAATGGTTGGATTTTGGGGGGACCTATTTAAGGGGCCTTCTTCTCCAATGGTTCCCCAACTATTCTTGCAAGTGTTCCCCTCCATTGTTGACCTTTCAAAGCTTGCTATCTCTCAATCCCTCCAATAATTCTTGCCCATATTTGAGTGGAAGAGAGAGGAGATCTAGATCCACATTTTGACCAAACCAAAACATCTCTTTGTGAGTGTATCCTTGGGATCTAGATTTTGGGGGATTTTGTGTTCCTCTTAGATTCCTCCTCTCTTTTTCCCCCAATAGCTTTAGTAGCTTTGTTGGAACTTGAGAGTGAGGGATTCGAGCACCTTTGTGGTGTTCTTGCCATTTGCATTCGGTGCATCGGTTTGAGTTCTCCCCGGAGGATTTGGTGAGTGAAAGTTGAGAAGCTTTTTACTCTTGGGTTCTTGGAACCCTAGACGGTTTGTTGTGTTTTAGGTTGAGGCCTTGGTGGCATTTGTTAGGATCCTCCAATTAAGTTGTGGAGAAGTGCCCCAACCTTGTGGCCTTTGTGGAGTTTGTTGGGAGCCTCCAATTAAGTTGTGGAGAAGTTCCCCAACCTTGTGAGAGGTTCTGGTTGCCACCGACAAGTGCACCGATAGTGGAAGCGTGGATCGATCCCATTGGGGTGAGATTCACCAGAGAATAAGGGAGGCCTTTTGTGGCGTAGGTGGTTAGATACCACCCCCTCTCCAAACGATACGTACTCCATGTTGGGAGGAACTCGGTAAAATATCGTTGTCCCCGCGTGCCTCGGTTATCTATATACCCGAGCTCTTACTTATGCACTTTACTTTGTGATAGCCTTCGTGCTTGAAGTATATATCTTGATATTACATAGTTGTTTGTCTTGCTTAGCATAAGTTGTTGGTGCACATAGGTGAACCCTAGATTGTTCTAGGTTTTGTGCTTGACAAAGTAAATGCTAGTTTAATTCCGCCTTTGTCGAGCCACTCTCGGAAAAGTTTTCGCCTATTCACCCCCCTCTAGGCGACATCTGTATCCTTTCAGCTTGGATCTTAGTCTGGGCCTCATACCAAGAAAGTGTGAACGAGCATGTAACTCGGATGTGCAATAAAGCTAAGGTATCTCATGGGTAAAGTAATGCATCTCTGCAGAGTGTAAGAATTGTGACATGTTAATCCTTTTCCGAGAAGGAGCTACGAACGCGGTAGGAAAGGAACTCCATGAAGTTATAGTAAAGTAATGCATCTCTGCAGAGTGTAAGAGTAGTGACATGTTACTCCTTTTCCAGGAAGGAGCTACGAACGCGGTAGGAAAGGAACTCCATGAAGTTATAGTAAACCCGTGAAGGTTGACGAACATAGCTTTTCAGAATAAAAGCAACCTTTGAAGAAATGTTTACGAAAACTTGCATGGCCTACGACCTATGGTCTATGGCGGTAGATAATGCATCAAACACTCCGTTTTAGTGAACTTTTTGAGTACACTCGTACTCAACCGTATCTTCTTAACCATTGCTAGGTTCTGAAGCCAATAAAGACGACGTCTACATCAAATCATGCCTAAAGGAATCGTCATCAACAACTCAAGCTCTTCAATGAAGTCAACATATACATCAACTAAGTGAAGACAAAGTTCCTGATTAGACAGGAGTATCATCTTTAGCCATAGAACCTACTTCTGTAGAGCATTGATATAATAGCAATTGCAAGTACAAATAGTTTAGATACTAGTCTATTAGTATGATAGTTATGAGTTGTTATTTTTGGTTCTTCTTTGTAAGAAATTGCTTTCTCTCTCTATAATCTAGAGTGTTCCCTAGATCTTTTATAAAGAGTCGAGTTGTAACCTATAGTTATGTCTTGGACCTACTATGTTTCTATTGTACCACTCTGAGGAATGTAAAACTGGCGGAATAGTGTTTCATTGGTGTTATGTCAATGACTATAGTGTACTACATCATGTTGTCGTATGCTGGGTCATCGCATTAGGGACATGTGGATGGGAAATAAATATGAGAGCACATGTGCGACATCCCCTACCTCACCTCTACTCTGTGCCGCCCTCCATCAAGATGACCGACTAAGCTCTATGTCGGCACAACAATAGGGAGGGAGAGGGCTGACTAAAGCCTCTTGTTTTTTTATTGATTTTTTCTACTATATGTTTTTGACCAGAACATGATAAGGATGTGTATTTTATTTAGATCTACCAATTTCTAAATTTTCCATCTTTTTTCCATGTGGTATGATGCCAATTTTTTGCATGTAATATTCCTATAGTTGCATGGAGATGCTCTGCTATGATGGAAAAGCAGATTCCTTCGCTAACATTATGGACTTGTGGTTAGTCTATAAACTTATCTTACATCACATCCAGCCGCAACTACCGGGTGTACACGTACCACCCTAGTTAGTGAATCCACATTCTTCATATGAATATCTTATTGCGTTTTTTGATATTGGAGGTTTTACCGGTTCTTCACCTAAGGAGGTTTCTCACCTCTTTATTCTTGGTATTTTCTCCCATGATGAATTATTATGTTTATCTGCATGATCTTATAGATCTTGTTGTCCTCTTAGAAACGAGTCCAAGTTCATCGAAAATGGGATTCTGATGCAAAAGTTATAAAGACTCCGGTCCTTATAGGGACGGAGACTCCAGACCAAAACTCCAGGAGCATGATTTTCTGAGCTTCGAGGTACTGTAACTTTCCAGAGACTCTGGACTACTGACCGGAGGCTCCGATGGGGGGATTCAACCTCGAGCGTTTTCTAGATCTAACGCTTGGATTTGGGGGACCTATTTGAGGGACCCTTCTTCCCTAATGGAAACCTAACTCTTATGCAAGTTTTCCCCCACCATTCTTGACCCTTTGGATATTTCTATCTTCAATCCCTCCAATGATTCTTGCATCCTTTTGAGGGAAAAGAGATAGGGGATCTAGATCTATATTTCCACCAATCAATCTCTCCTCTAAGTGAGAGAAATCCATTGGATCTAGATCTTGGAGTC
Source organism: Avena atlantica (assembly GCA_910589765.1). Taxonomy (NCBI): domain Eukaryota; kingdom Viridiplantae; phylum Streptophyta; class Magnoliopsida; order Poales; family Poaceae; genus Avena; species Avena atlantica. Next base: position 444,193,557 of record OU342736.1, read on the forward strand.
TTTATGGATTTTCTCTTGTGTTTTTCCTCTCTTGTTCCCCCATAAGTTTTTGTAGCTTCCTCGGAATTTGGAAGTGAAGGATTTGAGCACTTATTATATTTATATCATTGCATTAGGTGCATCAGTTTGAGTTCTCGATGAGGATTCAGTTGGGTGAAAGTGAGAAGCTTTTACTCTTGGGTTTTTGGAACCTTAGACGGTTGGTTGAGGTGTTGTGGATTTCTTGGGGCCTCTAGTTGAGTTATGGAGCTTTCCCCAAGCTTGTTTGTTAGAAGCCTCCAGATAAGTTGTGGAGTTTATCCAACCTTTGTGCGAGGTTCCGATTGCCATAGAGAAAGGCACCGCATAGTGGAACAAGTACCCACCTTTTATGGTGCGTGCTTGAGGAGAAGAAGGTGATCCTTAGTGGCGCTTAGGAGATCATATGAGGCTACAACATCTCTCCAACGGAGACATACTTTTCTTAACAAGGAAGGAACTCCCGCAACTACATCCTCGTGGCAACTTGCGGTATCTCTATACCTGAGCTCTTTACTTATATACTTTACATTGTGATAGCCTTTGTGCTTGAAGTATTATATCTTGCTACCACCCGGTTGCTAGTCTTGCTTAGCATAAGTCGTTGGTGCACATAGTTAAACCTTAGCATATTTAGTTTTTTGTGCTTAATAAGAGTTAAATGCTAGTTTTATTCCGCATTATTAGAGCAAAAAACGTAGTAGTTTTAGAACGTCTATTCACCCCTCTAAGCGATATACTTGTCCTTTCAACATAAATACATGAATACACATATATAGCACACCAGATCGTGCATGTTACATGAGTACATGGAGGACACAAATCCGTGGACTATTACAAGTGTCTAATTCTATCTCTAACACCCAAGTATTCCACCTTTTGATTCCTTCAAATATACCTATATATTAAGGCTCGTGTGATTCTCGGCCTGTGAGCACCCCGGACACTATTCACCACGAATGAACAGTGAATGGGTCGGACGAGCGAATGAACAGCAGCGGGTTGTTTCTAGCCATCGATTTCCGATTAGACGGTCTGCATCCGTGCATGTACTATTTTTGTCTAATTTTATCCAATCATATGTTTATGCACATAAACACAACTTAACTTTTGGTTAAAATTTTCTTGACAATTGTATTTTTTACCTTTATCTTTTCTAACTTTACCGGCCATTCGATCCGACGATCCGCGTTCGCACGTGTATTACTCTTTGTCTAATTTGCTAAGCACCTGCCACGTTAGACATAACACAACTTTTCGGTAAAAAAATTTGGTCACCTTTTTCGGTCTTTCGATTCGACGATGTGTCCGCATGTGTACTATTCATCAGCTAATTTGCTCAATCGCGTGTCATGTTACATTGACGCATTTCAGCATCCAGACACAACAACTTTTTGGCTAAAATTTTCTTTTCTTAACAAATATTTTTTTCTGTATATGTTTTCTAACTATTCGAGTTAAATTTTCTAACCCATCTTTTCCGTCCATTCGATCCAGCGGCACGCGTCCACGCGTGTGTTATTCATAGTCTAATTTTGTTCACTGACGTGTCACGTCACGTAGACATAACACAAGTTTTTGGTTAAAAAATTTTCTTTATATTTTACGTTTTCCCACCTTTTACACCCGTTCGATCCGGCTGCCCGTGTTCGTGCATCTACTATTCATCGTCTAATTTTGCCTAATCGTGTCCATCTTCGATCCGACGGTCCATGTTCGCGGCTGTGCTATTCGCAGTTTAATTTTGTCTCGCGTATCATGTAACATAGATGCAATACAACTTTCGGCTCAAATTTTCTTGCTCTAATCGATTTTTTACGTTTATCTTTTCTAACTATTCTGTTTAAATTTTCTGACACACCTTTTCCTTCTGTTATTTGGTGACCCACGTGTACGCGTGTACTATTTATCGTCTAATTTTTCCCAGGTTACGTATTTTTGACGTTCATCTTTTTCAACTATTCAACTTAGATTATCTTGTCCACTTTTCCGGCCAGAATTTTTCTATTTAATGGACACAATGTCTCGGGTTTATTTTTACACCAGTTATCCTACGTCTATGATAGTATTTTTTTTTGGCTCTATTTCCTGATTATTCTAATTAACTGACGGCAACTTTATGATGGTGTGTCATTGTCTAATCTTACTTCGACGACAGTATTTCTTTTAAGGTTATTTCATTCCGTCACACTTTTTATCTGTGATTTTCACATGGTAGTTATTCTTCAGTAATTTTCTATGGGTGAGTAATTTTTTGGTATAATTCATAATTGGAAATTCAATTTTGTTATTCCTTTATTCGTCAACACTAATCGCACCATCCGCCACCTCTTTTATCTACAAATAGTGTTATCATTGTCTTCTGCCAAAACTTCACACAATAATAACCTCTAGCAATAATTTTAATCAATTAATTCATAGCATTATCCCTCAGGGGCGCGGCATCACGCCCGCGCCAAATTCTCTAGTTGCATTTTATATGCCGACGCGGCAATGCAGATTCCATCGTTTGGGAACTTTCAAGAGATTGTGTCCTTAGTTCCAATGGTGAGATGCATTCAGAAAGTACTCCCACTGTTTCACAATATAAGCCTTTTTAGCAAACTGTACATCGTGAAATAGAGATAGTAGCTTCTAAAGTGTGGCAAATTGTTGAAATGTGTTCTAAATACATGCCTTAGATCAAATCAATATTAGATATACATAGGTTGTCCTACGTACTTTCTTGACTAAGATATTATGTTCCTTTGTGAGAGCGAGGATCTTTGAGGGGCAATGCCCTTCGGTCCTCCGTTCCGGAAAGCCAAGGAGATGACCAAAATTTCGTTTTTTCCCTGTCTCCAATGGTGACAAAAGTTCTCTATTAAAATGGTGACAAAAGTGGTCATGTCAAATAGCTCTTGGTCCTTTGTGTTGCATGGGCGGCCTAGGCCAGTCCGACATTTCGGTTCATCCACCCATTCGAACCATACACAATGTAATGTAAGAGTGAAAGCAAAATTTGCAAGGTTCAAGATGTCAAGGTCTCCGAGCTTCTTTGGCCTACAAACAAGGTCCCAAATAACTTTGCATAAGTAAGCTGGAAGAAGTGCCATGATCTATTTTAGGACCTCGAGGGAGGTGATGTGGTATATTCGTGAGGACCGAGCACACCAAAACTCTCCTCCTGGCCATAGTAATGTTTTTCCAACTTCCGGAGCCAAGCTTACCATCTATTACAGGACTTAGACTCTCATGATAGTGAAACACAAGAGTGTATGAAAAGTACTGTATTGGGATGTCTATCTCTTTTTTTTCAATTAGCCGGCTAAAGTGTGGCCTTTGCTTGTCATGTTCGTTTTAATCCCAGAGGAATTGTTTGATTGGATCACATGAAAAGCAAAAGATTATTTCCATGTGGTTTGAGTAGATGCAAAATTTCATAGTATAAAATTGGTGCTAAGAAATCCTTATAAAATTCACTAAAAGAAATTTTTATAGGACTTAATCTTACAAATCAAACAACTAACACGGAGAAGATTCCTAAGGATTCCTTGCTCTGAGAATCCGTTGAATCAAAGAGGCCAGAAAAGCGCACAAGCTAAGCTAATAGAAGATGAATGTAGCATTGTTGCCGCCAGTCTATATTAACTAGTGGTCCAGTAGCTGTAATAAAAACTAGTGATCCAGTAAAGATTACAGCTCCTTTAAATTTCCTTTCTGAGGCACCTAATTAACTTCAGAATACAAGTATCTAATCTTCACCCTTCTGATCGATTTCCTCCTTATTGTTCATCCACTACGTACTATGCTTGTTCTTTTCTTTCACTACTAAGTAACTCTTTCTCATATTAACACTTCAAAAAAATCTTATATGAAAGTAAGTACGTATACGAGAAAGAAAAAGAATTCCCGCCCAAGCTAATACCTGCAGGACAACCTTTATCTACACTTGGCCGAGAGCGGCAGCGCCGTCCCTGGGCGGCACCCCTCCTCCGCCGACGAGCCCTCGGCCGCCTCTGTCGTCGACAGGCGGTGCAGCCTCGCGAAGACGGCGACCATGGGCGCCGTGTTGTACGTGCACGCCTCGGTCTGCATGTAGTTCTTCCTGTTGTCCCTGAAGTCGTCGCGGCGGTTGGGCCCGCCGACGATGGCGCCGACGAGCACGTTGGGGTTGGGCCGGCCCCGGCCGAACCAGTCGTCGAACCCCTGCATGCACCCGATGAAGCGGCTGTTGGCCTTGTGCGACACGATGGACGCGGCACGGTGGTGCACGTGCATGGGGAACCGCGCGCCGTAGCCGACCATGTAGCTCAGCCGGAGCGGGTTGCGGCCGAGGATGTAGTCGGCCTGCGACCGCGCGAGGGCCAGCAGCTTGGATGGCGGCACCGCCGGCGCGTCGGGGCAGCGGAGGCGCGCGCCGGCGCCGGCGCCGGCGAGGTAGCGGGAGTAGACGGTGAGGAGGAAGGAGGCGCTGGAGGCGTACTGGAGGTTGTTCCACTCGCGGACGTAGAGCATGCCGCCGGGGCTCCGGTGCACGTTGCTGCCGTTGTTCCGGCCGAGGCACGCGCACAGGTAGTGCTCCGCCTTGGCCCTGTACTGCTCTAGCACCGCCCGGTGCTGCGCCCCCTGCGGATCGCCGTCCAGCAGCAGCTGAAGAAAATGGAGCGGCAAAATCAGTACTGTATGAATTAATCTACAAACTACTAAGGAATTGAAACAGCTAGCAAATCAGTGATAATCAAGAAACGGGAAAAATTGTTGAAGAACCCGTACAAATTAATCAAGAAAATACAGTACTACTCCGTACTTTCGATTAATTATCTAACATTTGGCTTAAATGAAGATTCCCAAAATTGGGATCCAGCTCGATCGATGGACGGATGTAAGTTGTAACAAACGAATCTGTCTTTAATTCCACGCAGCGTTTCTGTCGGTGGCTGTGACCGACGTGCCACATGATGGACTCGCCCGGCCGGAGTCGCTTTCCTGTCAATGCTCTGACTCCATAAACCAGGTGGATCTCACTGACCGACTAGTGGCCCCTAGCAGAGCGATTGCTTGCGGGAAGCATCTGCCACGCCTCCCTCCGATTTTAGCTCTTTTTGATGAATCGAATGAAGGAGTGAGTGAAAGCGGGCTTGTGATTTTGCCTCCGCAGGTGATGCCTGACGACGAGGGGAGCTTCCTAGTCCTAGAAGAAACAAAGGATAGAGCAATTTGATTCCCTTTGCCGTTTGTTTGATTTCCATATTTTAGATGTTTTGGGCCTGATGAAGAATATTCCAGTACCCCTTTTTCGACCGACTAGATAATTGGGCCAAAAGAATATTCGATGTTCCTTCTTGTTACTATGCCCTGCATATTTGGTTGTATGGAAGCACTAAATGGAAAATTTGTCCTTTTCTTTATTCATATTTTCACAGAAAATGGTGCACAAACTGTGAGTAGTGCCTAGCGGCTAGTGTTGTTACCGACACATTAACTTCACTTTCCTCAAAATGCGAGACAGGCTAACGAGTGGCCGCTGTCACACTTTACTGCCAAGACGTGGTACAAATAAATCAAAAGTTCAGGAAATAAATTTGAACCTCGCCACCAGTCTACCACAGCAAAAGCTGACAGTGTCCACATAGCTGTATGCCATGAAGTGAACACTTCAGTCTGAGAGAGAGTGATAAAAAAAACCTATGGATAGGGGGTTGACACAGTGTAGCTAGTCCTACATGCATGAACGCATAATGGGAAATCTACACCAGCCTAACTACCACTCTGATTGCGATATTTGCTTGGGCCATCATGCAATTGTACTGCCAGGAACTTCCTAATGCTAGGTAGATACTTGCTTGGAAATGAAGCATGCATACTTGTACAACACTATAACATACGTATGTTCCTCATTTCTTGACGCCATGTGCCTAAGAAACTTTCAGCTGCTCGATAAAGAAGATGATGGAAGAAGAAAAGGTGCACAACATTAATATTCTGACCATGTTGTCGTCCATATCCGATATAAATGTCCACATCATAGAAGTAGTTTGCACATGGCCTCAAAGAAGCTAGCATATCCATAAATCAATTTTTTTTACTAGGTACACTTAACTCCCTAAATATATTTGTCATTTAACCACCTAAACTTGAAGCAATTTTGGACCGTCTATTTTTAAAGATTCATACTTGTTTAGACTATGATGTGAAGTAAATACATGGCATATTTAATTATAAATTTTACTTCCAGGCCTATGCATCAACTAGGGATGGATACAGCCATTAAACATGAGTACTTATGGTTCTCAAGTATAAATAGGAGACTGAATTCGTGTGATTTAAACCTTGGTGTTGGATTTGTATGTCCAGTTCCAAACCAGTTGAGCTAGACGCCCTTCCCTTGTAATTAACACACGGACTGTCTATAGGCTAACGCTATAGACACGTATATCCAGGTACTATGTTAACCATATAAGAGACCACCAAGGGTAAACCGACATGCATTTTGCTATTATTGATCAAAAACGCGCGATGCAAAACTTACCCATTAAAAGGAGAAAAAATGTGATGGCACAGCTCATGCATGTGGAAAGAAAAGGCAAGAAAGCTACTGCACCGTGAAGACCAGGCTACTGAAGAACTGGCTATCAGACAACAACGCATCTGGACGGACACTGTTACCTGCACCCTCACGACAGTGAACTCGGGATCAAGCCAGGTCACCCATCCTACTCATCCCCCCTGTAGACCAGGACATGCACTGTGGAATTCTGGGCGCAGTGTGGGGCCCCCGACCGAGGCCCCGTTTTTGACAGGTCACACCGTGTGCATTGCAAGTGTCAAGTACGGAGACTCGGAGAGGAGTGTAGCGGTTCGATATATCGTACGTACTCCCTTCGTTTAGAAATATAATACGTTTTACATTTGCGAAGAAGATGTATGTAGACATCTTTTAGTATATAGGTTTAAATAAATCACACAAAGGTGTCTAGATACATTTCATTCACAAATCTAAAACATCTTATATTTTCAAACGAAGGGAGTAGCTCCGTTTTGCCTGCAGGTTAACTCCAGAATACGTGGCAGCATTATCGGTCGTCCGTGTCTCTTCCATAGCGTCTGTTTCGGACTTGACTAAGTTAGTTGGGAGGGAATCGGCAGCCCCGGTCGGTCGGTCGGTCAGTCTCGCAAGCAAACAAAGTACCACTCCGAATTTCATGAGTTTTTTTTGGCAGTGTTTGCAAGAAGAGGGGGGCACGGAAACCTCATCCTCTCCTCCACACTGCACTGCACACGCTCGCGTCAGCAAAGTTGTAGGCAGAGCCGAATCCAGCAGAGATCGAATACTGATCTCAGCGCTTTTTATCGGCCAGGCTTGCGCTCGGCTAGTGTGCCTAGCGGTGATGACATCTCGATACCCCGTACGCATGTGCGCGGCCATGGACCGCTGTACAGCACCGACATCCCCGACCCGAGGTGTCCGTACGTCCACGGCTGGCGTGTGCGTGATGCTTGAGCCCACTCCTAGGGATAGATTTCGGCTGTGTAGAGTGGGCGCTGCTGGCACTGGTCAGTCAGGAAGACCGATCGATGGGCCGATCGGCTTGCCTACGCGTTCGTAACTCATAATTGAGATCGATCTCTTGGTATACATAATTCTTCCCTATCTATCCCTTGCATCTGGGCTACATCCACTTGGTGGTGACATGAGCCAGTGTGACGAGACGAGGATTGGAGAAGAGGTAAGACTCCGATAAAGCACATTTTACTAATCTAGGACAAAGGAGAGTGCTAGTTCTTTCCTTGTAAAAAAATCTACCAAGACAGGGTCAAGTCGTGCCTTGCTAGGTAAGCGTACGTACCCAGAGACAGTGCCAATTCAAACCCTACCGCTACCGGGTCAGGGAGTGGTTGTGCGATCGGAGTCGGAGGCCTTTTCCTCCGTTCAGCGTCACAGCAGAGATCAAAGGTTTTTCCGGAAAGGAAACCGAATAATCCTAAAGCAGGGCGAGCCAGACGTGGACGGGAAAGGCAAAGCCCGGGCTTAATTAGCAAAACCCTGCAGCTTTCGGGCCCTGCCCAGATGCTCGGCCATGTGATGGCAGGAGGCTCACTCGCTTCTCCGGCCACCATCATTGCCAGGAACCGAACTGCTGACTGCCTAGCTATAGCTGTAGCTAGAGGGCTCACTCACTCACTTCCAAGCTAACAGGTGGACTTAGTCGATGATCAACAGCGACATGTGTCTGCCCTGCAGATCTCAGTCCACTCATCGCAGCCTCATGGCCTCATGGATGGCTGACAGAGCGCCAACTAGGCAGCTGCTACCGTATTTGTACAGGTTTGATTGCATCTCGTGGCGCCTAATTTCGTAGAGAGGTGTCTGTGGCTCCTACATGGATTCTTTGGGGGAGCAAGAAAGTGTAAGCCATGTGGAGGCATTAATAATCCCCTTTCTTAAGCAAAGGGCAGATGTCCTCCCTCGGGCGGGAAACTGAAACTTCCACATGTGTGCGTATCTATCTAGCCATGTTTTCCGGTGGCGAGTAAAAGTGAAAATAAGCTGCTACAGCTACCACTTGGCGCCATGGGAGGGCATGTGCGTAGGTGTACTACTAATTTTCTGCAGGGGACATGCACGGTCGTAGGGTAGCACGGCTCAACCACCGGCACCGACTTGAATTACTGATCAGCCAAGAAGAAGCGATCGAGTGCGCGCTGGAGTGTGGAGGAATCGATCCTATCAGAGATTGGTACGTACTGTATGAAGGAGCGTTTCTACTACTTCGGAAAGCGAAATTCCCTGGTACGGTACGAGACGTGACTGAGCAGAACAGGTAAAAGAAGAAGGACAGTGCGCGTTGACGTACCTTGGCGGCGAGGACCTGGAGGCCGGCGTACTTGACGTCCCAGCTGAACTCGGTCATGGCCCATCCGACGCCGCCGAAGCTGCCGGCCTTGTCGACGGCGTAGCGAAGGTACTCCTCGTTCGCCGTCGCCCGGTGCAGCCAGAAGGCCGCCCACAGCAGCTCGTCCCGGTACCCGCTCACCGACGTGTAGAAGCTGTGCGCCTGCTTGATGCTGCTGTCGTAGTTGCCTCTGTACTTGTCCGCGAACTCGAACAGCTGCACCATGTAGTACAGTTAGATACATACCGTACGTACTGGTGACGATTTCCCACGTAGAGCAGTGCGTACCTGCTGCGCGTGGTGGAGGAGGAGGTGGGAGTAATGCGGGCTGGAGCCGCGGAAGACGATGGAGGCGGCGGCGAGCGCGGCGGCGGTCTCGCCGACGAGGTCGGAGCCAGGGTTGTCCTTGTCCACGCGGTACGCCTGCCGCGACGTCGTCATGTCCTCCGGCCGCTGCCAGCAGTAGTGGTCCGTGTCGCCATCCCCCACCTGCGGGGCCCGCCGGCCAGCGGCTCTCGTCAGACATCCGTCCGCCATCAAGGCCATCATTCGCAGCAGCAGTAAATTTAATGACGGCTGTCGAGGGCATCCGCTTTTCTTTCTGGTGTCGTCTCGAAATGGTCGCGAGCGCGATCCACCCGTCGATGGATCGATCGAGCAGAAGTAGGGTGTAGTACGGCGGTAAAAAAACATGTGTGTACTGTGTGCGTGACGTGGGCATACGTACGTACCTCGGCCCAGTAGACGAAGGGCTCGGTGTGCGCCTTGACGAAGTAGTCGGTGCCCCACTTGATGGCCTCCAGCGTGTGGTGCCACTCGCCGGCGGCGGCGATGTCGGCGCCGAACTCGATGGCGCCCCAGGAGAGCATGGTGACGGTGAAGGCCATGGGCAGGCCGAACTTGACGTGGTCGCCGGCGTCGTAGTACCCGCCCACCAGGTCCACGCCCTGCTGCAGCCCGTCGGTGATCCCCGAGTGCCCGCGCCACTTCACGCGCTGGTTGTACGGCAGCCGCCCCGACCGCTGCGCCTCGAAGTAGAGCAGGCTCTTCGACAGCGCGTCCCCGTAGTCCGGCGCCGGAGGCTCTGCCATGGCAGCGGCATCGCACCTGCCGAGGACGGCGGCCAGAAGCACCAGCGACGCGGCGGCGAGGGAGCTTGCCCGACGGGCGCGGCCCTGGCTCATGGCACGCGCGCGCGCGCCGACGGCAGCACTGTTGCGGCAGTCTCGCGCTTCCCGAGGGCCGGCCGCGATCAAGTCCCTCCCTCTTTTTAGCCGGACTACGAGTGTATTTTCCTCCTCGGTTTCAAGCTTCCTTTCCGTCTTCCCCTTTATCTTTGTCTGTCTGACTCCTTGATCTGGGGGTGCAAGCAACTGGCGATATGCGCGTGTCAAGTCTTTCCAGGTGCGCGAGAAATGATCGGCGGGTCCCGCGTACGTACACTACCACCGCCGTCTATACGGCAGGGCGTGTCCCCCGACACGTACGCGCGCTGCCGCTGGGGCTGGTTTACGTGTCCGCGGCGCGCCAAAATCTCTTTCGCGCGCGCGGCCAAAATGCGTGACGAGACACTCTGCTCTGCGCCGGCCGGTGCTCGGCGCCGCGCGCGAACGGTGCGGTGCGTGGGTGTTCGATCCGGTGCGCGGGGATGGGGAGGGCAGTCGTCGGACGTACGGGCCTGATCACCGCTCGATCGCTCCTGCAGCTTGATCGTCGGCGAGCGGCATTAATACTTGGCTAAGTGGGGAGAGGAGGAGGATTATTGACCGGCCGTGCAGGGGCAGGCAGGCATCGAATGAAACATGGCGTGCGAGCGAGCCCACGCTCCTCCACGCTGGTGACACCGGCAGGCAGGCCACGCGTACCCAACGCCCACCGGGCTTCATTCAATGGCGCAGCCAGCCGAGGATAAAAAAATGTCGGTACGATTGGTAGTGCATGGCAGGCAGGGCGGCCTGGCCTGGCCCCGGCGGCGCGTACGTGTTGGGTGGCCGCGGCCGCCAACAGATCGGATGAGCTGGGTTCTATCTCGACGTGCGTGCGGAACGCGTATCGACATTACTCTCCCTGCTAGCGCCGGTAAAAAGAGGGAGCTAGTTGGTGGCGATACTGCGCATTGGCTGGCACGGTGCTCCACTCGAGCGCGGACGAGCAGATGCCGACGAGAATTTGCGGATGGAACAGAAGCCCACACTATTAATGACGGCGTGCACGCGTCGGCATCCCCTGTCCCGGAGCCGAACTGGCACTCAAGCGAACCAAAGGCGACGTCGCGGCGTCGGCGCGTCAGTCGATACCGACGGCGCTCTCCCGATGTTACTACGTGCCCGCTGATCTCCTGGCCGTCGGCGACCATGCACGTCCTATTCTCGGTCCACTAACGCGACACCTGATCTAGGCGCAGTATATAATCACGGCCGATCCGTCGCACACGCTAGCCGCGCGCGCGCGTGATGATGATGATGTGTTTCCGGCCAGCCTAATTGACACGGTCGGCGGTCGGCCGGCGCCTACCGCGGAACGCGGCGGCGCCGCTAGTGCGCCGAACTTTGCATTGCATTTGCATGCTCTGGAGCGGCGTGGCGCGTCCCGGGCTCGGATGGCATCGGCACAATGGCGCGCACGTTCTTGACCACCTACTCCACCTACGCACGGCGTGTCGCGCGCTCCCCGTTTTTCCCGGGCGCTTTCGGGGCTACCAGTGCTGCACTGCGACCAGTCGCGGGCGCGCTTCGGATTTTTGCCGGGTTTAGCGTGACACGTCGGCGGGGGAATGATCATGGCCGATCGGTGCGACGGAGACAGAGCTAATTAACCAGCACGTACGCGAGATGGTGATATCCACATGTCCTTGACTAGCTAGTTTCGGCGACCAACTATTCAGGTTTTTGTCCGAGAGACGTACTTACTTTTGTCATCTGGTAATGGTAATGTGGACAATATCAGAATTCCAAAATGTTGGGTTATCAGGCAATTTTCGGACAGATATTAATCTTAATTAGCAAAATCAACATCACACGAGCACTAACAAATTCAACCGGATTTTTTTGGATAAAGAAAACATCTAATACTTACAGAGTTTTAAGTATTACACCCGGTCTCTGTACCATAGTCATTATCGTTGTCCTCCATGATGTTGTTGAGGTCGGCGGATCTATATAAGAAGACGACGTACAGTCAAAGCATATACAGACGAGCATATGAAATGTTGAAAGGTTCAAAACAAGACTTATGACAAAAGTTTTCACAAAGAGAAAAGACAAAGATAAAAGGGATCGATTACATTGAGACCTTCTCTCATGTGTCATCTAAAGATATTTTTTAGGATCATCATCCATGGCTCTAGTAGCTACTCCCTCCGATCCATATTACTTGTCGTTGAAATGAATGTATCTAGCACTAAAACATGTCTAGATACATCTATTTCAGTAAAAATCGGAGAGAGTAATTTCGATTTAGAAGAATGTAATTTAGAGCTAAATGGTGACCTAAATGAATATGTCTACATGACTCAGCCTCAAGGTTTTGCCATGGAAGGAAAAGAACATTTGGCATGGCGTCAGAAATTCATGCATGGTGTTAAGCAAGCTTTGAGATAGTGGCACCTCAAGTTTTACAAAATAATTAAAACTTCCGATTTTACGAAAAATGTTGTGGATAACTGTATTTATGTCTAGTTTAAGGGGAGTAGATTTACGATATTAGTCATGTATGTGGATGCCATATTGTTGGCTTGAATCACTCGTTCTCAAATAAGATGACATAGTATAAATATGGTATTTTAAAGAGACCTTAGTTTCTTGGCCGGAACTATGTTATCAATATTGTCACGCAATAGATCTTCATAGTACTAGCAGGCTTAGAACCACATCTAGTTTTATAATAAACTTCTTGACACAAATGTCTTCATTTGTTGTTACTAGAGTGAAAGTACATCTAGCCCCTAAGTGCAATTTTGGTAATTAATGACAATTTCTATGAACTAATGGTTTCGTTGAGTTGTTTGTGAAGGGATGTTCCATATGTGATGCTTGAAGTCCACGTGTTAGATTAAAGGTTGTATGCCATAAAGATAAAGATATACATTGAGTATTGGCACCAAGATCATTGGATTAAAGATGAATATTATATAACCAAGAAGAAAATAAAGATAACTTTGAAGAATCAAGATGAAGTTAAATGAAGATGGAGTTCTTGTGTAGAACTCAAAGTTAAGTCATGAAGGATCACAATCTCTTTTTTTATCGGATGTCCCCGAGGGGACGGAGGATCACAATCTCAAGAGAATAAAGTGGAGAGAAGAACTCATTGTGCATCTCAGATTGTGATAAAGCATAATAAGATCAAGTGGGGGTCAACTACAAATCATGGGTTTGTATCAAAAAGGAAGATTTCATGTAGCTCATTAAATGATGACATCAAGTGGAGATCTTCATCAAGATTGAAGAGTACAAGTTCAAGATGAGTATCTAGAAGACATCACATGCTTAAATCTTGCCAATCATTCATTAAAATAGAGTTGTGAAGATATAACTAAGTGAGGCTTTCCCATAGTGGAGTATGGGAAAGAAATTTGCAAGACTTTACCAGGCAAGCGTTGTTGGAGATATTCCCAAGAGGCAATAATAAAGTGGTTATTATTATATCTTTGTGTTTATGATAAATGTTTACATCCCATGCTATAATTGTATTAACCGGAAACATTAATACTTGTGTGTTTTGTAAACATAAAAGAGTCCCTAGTAAGCCTCTTATTAAGCTAGCTTGTTGATTAATAGATGATCATGGTTTCCTGATCATGGACATTGGATGTTATTAATAACAAGGTCATATTTTTAGGAGAATGATGTGATGGATACACACCCATAGTAAGCATAGCATAATATCAAGTCATTAAGTTCGTTTGCTACAAGCTTTCAGATACATAGTAACCTAATCCTTCGACCATGAGATCATGTTAATCACCAACATCGGATGGATGCTTTGATGACATCAAACACCACTTCGTAACTGGGTGGTTATAAAGGTGGTATTGGGTATTCTGAAAGTATGGATTGAAGCGCATGGATCAAGAGTGAGATTTTTCCATCCATATGACATATATATATACTCTGGGCTCTCTCGGTGGAGAGTCATCCAATTGGCTTGCAAGCATGTGACAAGGTCACAAAGGATGTCACTTCACAATGCGAGTAAAAAGTACTTACCGATAACGAGGTTGAACTAGGTATAGAGGTACCAACGATCGAACCTCGAATAAGTAAAGTATCGCGTGACAAAGGGATTCGGTATCATGTGTAAATGGTTCATTCGATCACGAAGTCATCATTGAAATATCGTTTAAATGGTTATTAACCGGAGAGGTGTCTCGATCATGTCTGCATAGTTCGCGAACCATAGGGAGACACACTTAAGGAATCGATGTTGTTTAAGTAGATATGGAATATGAGTTGGAGACTGAATGTTGTTCGGAGTCTCGAATTGGATCCAGGATATCACGAGGAGATCCGAAGAATAAGATTCATATAAGGAAAGAGGTTTTCCAGGGTTTGGAAAAGTTTCGGTGTTTTGACCGGATACTTCTAGAATGTTTTAGAGGGACCACCAGTGGTTCCACCACCCCGGGAGGGGGTCACTTGGGTCGTGGCATGCCCTTGGGTCCAGCCGCACCAAGCCCTATAGGGCCAACCGGCCAACACTAGTAAAAGGGTCAAACCCTAGTTTGAATAGTCAAATTCTAGTTTGAAAAGTCAAACTCTAGTTTTGGTAGGAGGAAATACTTGGAGGGAAAGTTCCCAACTCTTCCCCTTGGTGGCCGAGTTGGGGGGGACACGGCTAGGGATGGGAACCCTTGGTCTGTCCCCCCCACCTATTTAAGGAGGGGTGGGGGCGCATCCCCCCCACCCTTGGTCCTTGGCGCCTAACCCCAGTCGGTGCTTCCCCTCTCTCTTCTCCACCGTCCTGCTCCGGCTTAGGCGAAGCCCTGCAGAAATCGCTCCTCCACTACCACCACACCATCGGGCTTTTGGGATTTGATGCTACACTCAACAGGGAGGAAGAGTGCTTCGTTGGAAACCCCAAGAGCAAGGTATGAAGAGTACAGCAGGAAGATTTCCCTCAGTAGAAACCGAGGTTATCGAACCAAAAGGAGGAAGGAAATGTCACACAGGTGTTGGAAGCAACGTGGAGACCTGCACAACACAAACTCAAGACTCTGTCCCAATGAATCAGTGAGGTTGTCAAGCTCACCGGTTTGCTATAACAAAGGATTAAACGTATGGTGTGGAAGGTAATGGTTTGCAGCAAGTAAACAAGTAACAGTGGAATATGTATCAATGGTAAAGATTGGACCGGGGTCCATAGTTCACTAGAGGTGCTCTCCTTAGATAAACAACATGGCATGAAGGGTAAACAAATTACAGCGGGACAATTGAGAGGAACTAAGCAAGGCATAACAATGCAATTACTAGCCAGAAAGATCCTATGAGGTTGATTGGGCAATACAACAATATACATAGACCGTAATCCAACCGCATCTATGACTAGAAGTCCACCTTCAGGTTATCATCCGAACTCCCTCCAGTATTAAGTTGCAAGCAACAGACAACTGCTTTAAGCAAAGTGTGTAAGGTAAACAGTCCACATGTTCCATGAACAAGAGACCGTTGTTTTCTCCCTAGTAGCAACAACACATCTACAACTGAAGAGATTATTGTCACTTCCCTTGGAAACTAGAGGCATGAACCCACTATCGAGCATAAATACTCCCTCTTGGAGTCACTAGCAACTACTTGGCCAAGATAACCACTAGAAATGGAGAGCATGCAAGATCACAAACAACACAGACATGATAAAATCATAAAGATAGAACCATTAATCAAACTAACATAATATTCTCACTATCCATCGGATCCCCGCAAACACAACATGCATGATTACAAATAGATTAGATCTTGATCATGAACGGAGCTCACAAGATCTATACATGAAAGCACAAAGGAGGAGATACAACCATCTAGATACTACATGGACCCATATTCCAAGGTGGAACTACTCACAAATCATACCGGAGAGAAGGCCTCCGAGATGATCTCCCCTTCGGCAGGGTGCCGGGAAGGGCTTCCAATCCCCCCGATCTAGGGACGATGGTGGCGGCGGCTACAGACGGTTTCATGGAATATTGATCGGGTACTGAGAGTTTCTGCATCGGGGGCTTCTTATAGGCGAAGGGGCGAGACCGGGAGGCGGCCAGGGTGCCCAAACCCTAGCCAGGCGTGGGGCAGGGCCCACCCGCGCCTAGGGTGGGTCTGGCCTTCCGGGATCCCCTCTAGACTTCTTGTTCCCCATGAAAAGTTATTGACTTTTTCCTTCGTCCCGTCCAATTCCGAGAATATTTCTTTACTAACTTTTTCTGAAACCAAAAACAGCAGAAAACATGCATCTAGCACTGTTGCAACTTGTTAATAGGTTAGTACTAGAAAACATGTAAAAAGCACCTCAAAGTGTAGACAGGTAAAGCAAAGTAGATACTAAACAAGCATGGAGCATCAAAAATTATAGATACGTTTCCAACGTATCAGCATCCCCAAGCTTAACTCCTGCTTGTCCTCGAGTAGGTAAGTGATAAACAGTATAAGTTTTGAGGTGACATGCACCCTCAAAATAATTATCCAACTATTTGCAAGCATTGAAAGTTGGTATCAAAGAACTCTAAACATGTGCATGAAAGATGGAGTTGTAACAATAGGACATAGTAATTATGCATGCAACATGGCAAGCTACAAACAAAGATCATGAATAACATGCATTGAAAAACGTTTGTTTGTTTCATATGTAGAAAACGTAGCATATTGGCAATCAGCTTATCCCTCATAGAGTAGCAATATAGATGCATAGAACACCTTCAAAGTTCACAAGGGTGACTAGAAACAGATAGCACATGAACAAGTAATAACACAATATGCATCAATTAGTAAGCTTTGGAACATTGCACACAGAATGACAACTATGCTCTCCTAATGGTGCCTAAAGGTAGAAGGTGGAGACTCAATGATGATGGAAGAAAGGCCTTTTTGTAAAGGAAACAGGGATTACAAGTTTCAAAAAGATCTTCCAAAAATTATGGTACTTATTAGCTTTCAGCCCTCATTGCCCCTATCATAAGCATCTTGAAGTGGTTAAGGTTAAAGTGGCAAAGCTGGAGTATATGCTTGACAAAGTATAAGTTGACAATCTCAAGTCTCTTGACTATAAGGGCTACACCTCATGGATACTCAACTTAGGGCCCAGGCAAGTTCTTGTCACTGTAAGTATTTGCATATTATTGAGAACCGCCAACGGGGTACCCTTTGCACATGGTACAGGAGCTTTCCCATAACCAAAATGACAAGGCAAGCAGACAATGAGCATCTTAGCAATCTTTTTATTTACCATATGCATAGCTTTTTATTGAGGGTGCTTCATAGATAGCTCACTATGGTGATGCTGCAAGTTTCCACCATGATTAGGCATGGCTTAGGATAGCGGCCCAGGCGTTTCTCTAACACAGAATACAAACTCCATGGACTTACATGTTCCCACTTCATTTCACACCGGTAACATCCATAGACAAAAGAGCATGATATCAAACGGAGTACAAAAAGTACAAGTGCAATGCTGAAAACGTTCCCCGTGACAGCACGGTTCTGCTAATCCCAACTTATAAGTGCAAGCATATACAACAAAGTTGCCTCAATGGTTCAAGTTTATTAGGGGCAAAGAATATATTGTGCCATCAAGTTTGTGAGGGCTTTAATCACTAAGTTTTCACATAACAAAATAGTTTTTAATTGGAAGATAGTTGAAAACAAGAATATACTTGGAATGGTGTAACACACCATGCATAGGAGTTTATAGTGGACACTTTTGAAATAACTTGGTTTGTTGGGAGTTGGAAGCATGAGTATAACTTACTCATACAAGTGGAGGCTAGCAAAAGACTGGGAGCAACCAACTAAGAGAGCAATAATGGCCAAAATCATGCAATGCAACAAAGCAAACTAATCAAAGCAAAGAGTGGTACTACAAGTCAAGGACTAAATTATCATAGAGGCTAATGGTGACTTGTCATGGTCATAACATGGTGTGAGCATGTGCCAAGTCAACCCAAGCAAAACATCAAAGGATAATACCACAATACTATGCTTTTGCATGCTAAAACAACACATAATTTCTTCAAGACACACTAAGCAATCCCAATTGTTTGGAACAAGACATGCTACAGCAATAATCACTAAGAATAATTCTAAAACAATACCTAGCATGTCATGCTAAAGTCTAAGTCACAGTCAATGCAAGCTCCTCTTGCACTTCAAGCAAGAACTTACTACTCCTTTCCAAACACCAAGAAAACTTATTTGCAAAACAACACAGCGAGAACGGGGGTCCAAACTTCTTTAGAAACCTAAACAAACTAAGCAAAGCAAACAAAAACTAAGACGCTCCAAGAACAACACAACTGTGCATGAAACAATAAAATTAAAGTGTCTAGACAGACCTGAGCTTTTTATTGATGAAGAAGGGGATGCCTTGGGCATCCCCAAGCTTTGACGCTTGTACCTCTTGGATATATCTTGGGGTGACACCATGGTGGCATCCCCAAGCTTGATCTTTTTTCCATTCTTCATCTCATTGCATCATTCTCTCTCTACACCTGAAATTTTTCCTTCATACAAAACTTCACACAATCTTCATTAGCAACATTAGCTTATTCAAAAGATATTAGACCACTGGCAAAGCTTTGGAACAGAAAGGATTTCCACTAAAAACATAAGCTAATGAAGTAACTCCTTCAAAGAAACTCAATTTACCTGAAGAGAGCTCAAAAGGGAATCAATAAGAAGCAAATGCAAATAATGGCAGAAATCTGTTAAAACAGACCAACAGGTAGAAACAAATTTTTTCGAACATCTTATGTTGCTCAAATCAAAAAGTGTTTAACTAACTAAAGTTAGCCAAAATAATGGGGGATTTATTCGTAATTTTTCAGCTCTATCCGAGTTACAGAGACTCCTAACGATTTTTTTTTGTGGAGGACATAAATCTGTTTCGGGACAACAACTCCCCAAATCTTACTTCCCTCCCATTAGAGGTCATTCTTGGCACAAAAAGCAAACAAAAAGTATAAGGAGAGGTCATTACAGTAGTAATAAATTCCAAGACTCAAGGAAACTCTTGGGTTATCTCCCAACAAATACTTTTCTTTAACGCCTTTAAGTTAGGCACAAGAAACAAGAAGAATCAAGTATTTCCAATGAAGAAGCATTAACATTCATACTTGAAAAAACTTCAAATATGAAAGGTATCTCATCCAAATGGGTTTTGGAGGATCCTTTCTCATCTCTCTTTGGTCTACTACCTTCGTCAAAAATATTTTCAGGGGCAATCCAATCGAAGTTATTTCCAAAGGCTTCATGCATTCCAACAAGCTTATAGGGTATGGGTATATTGAATTCCTCTCTAGGCTTAGTTTTATTAGAAATATCCACAACATCTACACTTGAACCTAGCATATTGAAACGTTAAAAAACCTTTTTGGCCTCCCTAGAAACATCATGGAATTCTTTTGATAAAGTTTCAAGGATGAATTCCCTTTTTTCAACATTCTTCTCTTCTTTTAGTTTTAGGAATAAGAATTGCATGAAGGGGTTAAGGCTAACAAACCTAGACTCCAACATATTGACTAAAGAAGCTAAAGTAATTTCATAATTAGGAGCAAGCTCTGCTATAAATTTATCCTCAATATCCTCATACTTGCTAACATAGTTAAACAATTCTTCAATATTGTCTTTCCCAATTATGGAGCCACTACCTATTGCAAGGTCTTTCTGGGTGAACTTGGGGAGCAACATGGTGAGCTAGAACATGGTGGCAACTAGAGCAGGAACTATTTTTTTGTGTTTTTGAATAAGGAAAACAAACCAAGCTAGACTAATTTTTGGTTTTTTTGAAAAGAGCCAAACAAAACCAAGCAAAAGAAACAAAGCAAACTAAAAACAAAGTAAAGATAAAGGAAGTGAAGGACTCCCCTAGTGAAGACATCCTTAGCCTCCCCGGCAACGGCGCCAGAAATAACTTGATGCTACACTCAACATGGAGGAAGAGTGCTTCGTTGGAAACCCCAAGAGCAAGGTATGAAGAGTACAACAACAAGATTTCCCTCAGTAGAAACCGAGGTTATCGAACCAGAAGGAGGAAGGAAACATCATACAGGTGTTGGAAGCAACGTGGAGACCTGCATAACACACACTCAAGACTCTGTCCCAATGAATCGGTGAGGTTGTCAAGCTCACCGGTTTGCTGTAATAAAGGATTAAACGTATGGTGTGGAAGGTAATGGTTTGCAGCAAGTAAGCAAGTAACAGTGGAAGATGTATCAATGGTAAAGATTGAACCGGGGTCCATAGTTCACTAGAGGTGCTCTCCTTAGATAAACATGGCATGAAGGGTAAACAAATTACAGCGAGGCAATTGACATGAACTAAGCAAGGCATAACAATGCAATTACTAGCCAGAAAGATCCTATGAGGTTGATTGGGAAATACAAAAATATACATAGACCATAATCCAACTGCATCTATGACTAGAAGTCCATCTTCAGGTTATCATCCGAACCCCCTCCAGTATTAAGTTGCAAGCAACAGACAACTGCTTTAAGCAAAGTGTGTAAGGTAAATAGTCCACATGTTCCATGAACAAGAGACCGTTGTTTTCTCCCTAGTAGCAACAACACATCTACAACCGAAGAGATTATTGTCACTTCCCTTGGAAACTAGAGGCATGAACCCACTATCGAGCATAAATACTCCCTCTTGGAGTCACTAGCAACTACTTGACCAAGATAACCACTAGGAACAAAGAGCATGCAAGATCACAAACAACACAGACATGATAGAATCATAAAGATAGAACCATTAATCAAACTAACATAATAATCTCAATATCCATCGGATCCCCGCAAACACAACATGCATGATTACAAATAGATTAGATCTTGATCATGAACGGAGCTCACAAGATCTATACATGAAAGCACAAAGGAGGAGATACAACCATCTAGCTACTACATGGACCCATAGTCCAAAGTGGAACTACTCACAAATCATACCGGAGAGAAGGCCTCCGGGATGATATTCCCTTCGGCAGTGTGCCGGGAAGAGCTTCAAATCCCCCCTCGATCTAGGGACGATGGTGGCAGCGGCTACAGACGGTTTTGTGGAATATTGATCGAGTACTGAGAGTTTCTGCATCGGGGGCTTCTTATAGGCGAAGGAGCGAGACCGGGAGGCGGCCAGGGTGCCCAAACCCTAGCCAGGCGCGAGGCTGGGCCCACCCGCGCCTAGGGTGGGTCTGCCCCCCCTAGCTGGCCTTCCGGGCTCCCCTCTAGACTTCTTGTTCCCCACGGAAAGTTATTGAGTTTGTCCTTCGTCCCGTCCAATTTCAAGAATATTTCTTTACTAACTTTTCTGAAACCAAAAATAGCAGAAAACAGGCATCTGGCACTGTTGCAACTTGTTAATAGGTTAGTACCAGAAAACATGTAAAAAGCACCTCAAAGTGTAGACAAGTAAAGCAAAGTAGATACTAAACAAACATGGAGCATCAAAAATTATAGATACGTTTCCAACGTATCAGGATTCCGAGGAGATCTATTACCCCCGCTGCCCTACTGGAACCGGGAGAGGAAGGACTTCATCGAATCCGTATGTGTGATCGACTGCGAAAGCGCTGCCGGAACACGGCACCAGAAGGATCGTCTACACAATCTTGAGATCAGCAAGTGGTCGACTATATCAACCACGAGAATCTGATATCGTTAAACGCTTTGGATCTACATGGGTTAGTTCTCTTCAATCTCGTTGCACCGATCTCATGGATTAGATCTTGGCTTTGCTATAGATTGGATCTTGGTTTTATGTGTTCTTGTGATAGAATTTTTTTGTTTTCCATGCAACGAACCCTACAAGCGCAATCAAGGAAGGTGTTCCATATTGAGGCAAGCATGACCATCATCTATATCTCAAGTGGAATACGCAGTGCAAAGGTATGACCTTGATAGGTTTTCTATTTTACCGGTCTCAAGGTTGTTGTTGGGATACCGGGTTATAGGTCTGATGGAGTTACTATCAAGAGGGGCTCTTGGGGGAGTAGCTTGATGGTATCGTTTGTAGAAAGCTCAAACCTTTGCATATTTGTCATCATATTTCTTGTTTGTTATTTGTATCTTTTATTTGTGAGGTTTTAGAGTTTGTGGTTATCTTCAAATCAAACGCAAGTTCATAAAAAACGGATTTCACGTGAAAAAGTGTTTGGTTTTCTATGTTGGAGGTTTTACCGGCTCGTTGTTTTAGAGAGCTTAAACCTTTAACCTTATGAATTTATATTAATTTTTTTGTGGTTCTCTATATGAAGAGGTGGAGCTTGTTGTTAGCTTCAAAACAAGCCCAAATTCATCAAAATGGACTGGCCTTTGCACGGCCTTTGTGTGGCTAGCCCGGGTTGTCATGAATCTAAGTTATAACGGTTGGATTTTCGGCCCCTATATAAGCTCACCTTCTTCCCCAAACCAACGAACACTTCCATTGACTTTGCTCCATCATTGTTGCACCTCCAAATCTTGATTCCTCTTGATTCCCCCACTCAAATCCATATATCATTGAGGGAATTGAAAGAGGAGATCTAGATCTACATTTCCACCTAACAAAATCCCCACACCTCTCTTCCAAGTGAAGTTTGGCTTTTGGATCTAGATCTTGGAGATACTTGTTGTTCTCCTCCATTGTTCCTTTTCTCTACTCATCTCTCCATAGTATTTGTTACTTACGGTGAGATTTATGAGGGAGTGGGATTTTAGCACTTATGTTCCTGCTTTGCATGTGTTGCATTGGTTTGAGCCCCTATACATTTATTCAATTAATTGGAAGTCCAAGAGCTTGTTACTCTTGGAAGCCACCACTTCCTAGACGGTTTGGTGGTTGTTGGCTTGGTGACCTCTTCGTGGATATTGCGAAGAGGCCCTAGTGAATTGTGAAGTGGCTTTGGAGCTTGACATCTTTGGGGTAGAGGAAGAAGCTAACCATAAAGGAAGGGCTATCGATGGGTGTGGAGAGCTCAAGGGTTCTCACTCGGTTTGGAGAGCTCAAGGGAGAATAAGGCTAGATTCGGTGAGGGATCGTGTGGGCTTTGTTTGCCACGGCCTATCCAACGGAGAGTAGGATATCGGTGGATATCCGAACTCCATTAAATACATCGTTTGTCTCTTGTCCCCTTTACATTCCATAATTCATACTAGCAATATTGTTATATATCTTGTGTAAAGTTTGAATTGCTAGCTTATCCTTGTAATTGCTATATCCTGTTGAGATATATGTTGTTGGTGCACATAGGTGAACCTAGTATACATAGGATTTATGCTTGAAAAGTATCCGCTTAGTTTAATTCCGCATTAGGATAGAGCCAAATTCAAAAGAGTATTTAAGTCGTCTATTCACCACCCTCTAGGCGTCATCTTTGCTCCTTCATAGAGTGGTTGTATAGTTAACCTTCTTTGTAGTATCCGTCACAATGTTTAATTTTAGAACTCATCCAAATTTATTATAAAACTTTGTTCCATTACATTGTGTCACCTTTTACTGAAAACAAATAGCCTAAATTCTAGATAAAACTTACCTGTATATGTCACAAATCAAGTAACAATGTGATACCTTACAATAGGCTGTTTGCCACCTTTTCAAAACACGTAAGTATATTCTTACCATTGTCCCATGATCATTATATGAATCGCTCTAGTATATGCTCATAACATTTTATAGCATAGGACATATCTGGATATGTATATATCATGGTATACATGATTCATAAAATTGGTAATGCAGTTTCACTCATCGAGTGTCAAAATACTTGATTCTTGCTTTAACTTCTTCCATGCAATAATAAGAGCCATATTATGGAAAATCTATAAGCAAATGATAAGGGCTTCATCAACGATGTAAGAAGAATTAATATCATGTTATGAGGTCATTGGGTTGGCTGTATGGCTATAGAATTTCATTCACGGGTTTAAAGTGATTGACATAATTTTTAAGGAAAATTCTAACAGAAGGTGCCGCTTCCTCGCTATCCTGTGCGGCGGCTGTGTCGTGTATTTTTTACTTGTTTTCACCTTATTCTTATCTTCTTATCCCCTCACGAGCTCTCCTCACCTTATAATTTTTTTTTCTCTCTCAAGGCGCACAGGAAGCACGGGGAAGACTGAGTTGCTCGTCGGAGATGCACGCAAGGAGGATACGGTCGCCGCCGAGCATGTCGTGAGGGCCCTCCATCGACGGGCACGCAACTGCGGGGAGGCGGCCGCCGCGCGAGCACGCAGCGGAGAGCTTTCCACCGCCGTCGAGCACGGCGTTGGGGGCGCGCAACCGAGCACGCATCTGCGGGAAGGCCGCCGTCGTGCGAGCACGCAGCACGGAGCTCTCCACCGCCCGAGCATGCGGCTGCGGAAGGCCGCTGCACGAGCACGCAGCACGGAGCTCGCCACCGCCGTCGAGCACGGAGTTGGAGGTGCGCCACCTGAGCACTCAGTTGCGGGAAGGCCCCCGCCGCACGAGCACGCAGTAGAAGGGGAGCTCGCCACCACCGTCGGGCAAGGAGTTGGAGGCGCGCGACGACGAGCATATCGAGGCACGACCGCAAAGTGACCTTGCGGTGGTTTAGGCGGGGCGACGAAGAAGGGCGTAGCGGCAAAGTGGACGGGATGATGGAGCAAGGGTGGGTGATGACTGGTTCGGCGGGATGATGGACGAGGAGCCCCATGGCGACGCAGGGACAGCTCCATGGCGGCACAATCTAATCAATCTGGCAATAAGATAGTCTTAATCTAGCAATTAGATGGTCTTTAATTTGGCATTTAAGGTTAATTAATCTGGCAAGTATTGGTGTATTTTTTGTCTCTCAATTAGAATTAATCAAATCTTGCAGTTAGGTGGTATGAACCTGGCAATTAGGTTTGATTTATCTGGTAATTAGCTAGTATGAATATGTCAATTCGACTTAATTAATTCTGGCAATTAGTCGTGTGGCACCTATATATAGAACCTAATTATATTGCAATTAGCAACAGTTAAATGGTAGCTAGGCCTAATTAACCTGGCAATGAGGAATTAGTAATCGGGCAACTATGTGGGGAGAGAGGAAGTAATGTTTATAGTACTTGTTCATAATCCAAAATTAATGCACAATCTGTTAATTATGTGACTATAATCTGGTAATTAGAAACAATTGTTGTTGAATCGCGTGGAAGCCAAAAGTGAAAACGGTTCATCAATCTAATGAACAATTTGAAAGTTAAAACTTTTCAAATTTAAATTTAAGGGATCTTTAATGACATTAGCGTATGTTATGTGCATGCAAGAGAGAGAAAGGGGCCTGTTGTTCAACGCATGAACCGCCAAGTCCATTGCCAACTTTTAAATTGTTGTTATTCTCACAGAAATGCATGCAAAGAAATCCGCCGTACAGCCTAGCTCCCGTGCGGCGCCGCGGGTTAGCAGGGTCCAATTTTTAAACTACTTGTATTGTGCTATGATAATGAACCTACAATTTTCGATACAAGTGACAGCAAGTCAAGTGTTGCTGCCAAAAACATTGTCATAAAGTATCATGTTGTGAAAGATAGATTCATGATCGTACTATTGATGTAAACATATAAGTACTACTCGAATGCTTGCGAATCCACTAATAGAAGGCTTATCATCCGGTATTTTTTGTGAGAATATTGCCGACATGGGATTACTGGAAGCCTTATGATTCTAAAATAAAGGAAAAACTCCAATCATGTAAAATGTTATCCATTTTGAGATAGGATGATTGCATAAGTGTTGAGGTTCAACAATATTTAATTGGCTGTTATAACATCTAAATTGTTACGATTTAACATGAAATAAAGACACAAATAAGAATTCAAAAGTAACAATAAGAAGAAGGCCCACGACCAACGTTATGGACCTTCTCATACGCAAGTAACACGCTCTGATCGGGGCACCAAAACCAACTCAATGGTTTTGTCCCTGTTGCATGCTTCTTATAAAGGGTGGGGAACCTGGCTGCGATCGATTGACCCGCGTTTACAATATGCTACACATGTTCTCCTACAAGTGGAGCGAAAAGTTTCCGACTTTTCTGCAGAAAAACGGAGAATGAAAATGCGGACATGGAGATGAAATTTTGCAAAATAAAAATGGAACCGAAATTTTCATGGCGAAATCGGAAACGAAAACGGAACAATATTTTTAGGCGGAACAGAAACAAAAAGGAAATTTCTGTTTCCGTCTAATATGGAATTTCTGTCTTAGGGTTGATATGTATGGTCAAATCCAACTAACCGATTACGTGATCTTGTTAAGCTAAACTTGTAAAGCTGCTCATCCCAGAACCAGTGATCATGTAATCTCTTTATGCATTCAAGGAGGCTTCCATAATTTTATGTTTGCCTTATTCCCTTGTAACTTAGTACCATGCTATAATTAGGACATAATTTTGTTGGTTTTCTTAAATTCTTGAGATTTGTTGCACAATTCTAAGGTTCTCTCGGTTCAGGGTAAAATCTGCATTGTTCTGCGTTTACACCGTATTCGGTTCATATATGTTTTCAATAGTATTTTTTTCTGTTTTTGTTTTTGGGGTCTCTGTATTTGTTTCGCTTCCAAAAAAGAATATAAACAAATATGACGCCACTCAGTTTCGTTCGTTTCCACTCCGTTCCTATCCCTACGAAACCCTACCGATCTAAGGAGAACAACAACGATAGGAAGACCGAAGGACATTCGCAGGATCTCCAGATCCTCCTCTTCATCGACTGATCAAACCCGTATCACGCAGGCATTGATAACATCATCATCAACACATGTGCCACTAATGAAGTTCTATACCCTCTCTGTCAATCAATCTTATTTGGCTGCTCTAGTTCGCTACCGACAGTCTATTCCTGTGTTTCGTCATATACACACAGTTTTAATAGCGTAGCCCTATGCGTTCTAAACTGTGTACGATGGATCGTGGATGGACGGATGGAGCATCATGCCGTAGCAGTAGCACGAACAGTGAGAGCGACGCGGTCGTACGAGAGAGAAATTGGGGTTGGCGTGGTCCAGCGATCCCGTTTGGCAGGAGGCATGCGTCAACTTGACGTGTCCTGCTCTTGACCAGTGTTCTCCGAATGCTTTCGGTCACCCTATGCTACTAACAAGCTAGTAAGCTACTCTTACTCCAAATCACATCTTGTTTTTATGTATTCAGAGAAGAGAGTAATAACCGAAATTGTTTTGTATGTATTCAGATTGCCACTGGCCACAACGCACACAAGCGACTTGACTAGTACTCCCTCCGTTATAAATATAAGTTGTTTTATCTTTATAAAGCAAACGTATTTAGACTTGTTTTAATGTGTAGGTTCACTTAATTTTAAAGTGGATCTACACACTAAAAGAAATCTAGATTCATTTTCTTTACAAACCTTAAACATCAACCGACTAAAGCAGATCGATCTCTTGGCAGCCAAATGTACTGTGCGGCAGTTGAGGAGGCTGAGGGATGTGTGTGCACTCATCGGATCGATCGCCATCATGGCATCGACACCGACAACAAAGCCTTGTATCGAGTCTCACACTGTTCCGGGGCACCGGCGCACGTTGAAGATACATGCAAGCCGTCCATGCAGTTGCAGTCGATCCATCGGTCGATCGGTCGTGAGGCCCACGTCCATACAGAATAGCCATGCGGCCAACCACGCCACATGTCCGGCGCCAGATGGAACCGGGCGGCGTGCCGCCACGCCGCCGGCCGCCGCCTGTCTACTGGTGCCTCCGTCCATGATCCAAACGATCCATGTATGCATAGAACGGAGACGCTAGCCACTCATTGCCGCTTCGGTGAAGCACACAATGACATGACATGCATGTGATCTACTCCAAGACATGACATGCATGTGATCTACTTAAGGTGAGAGGGGGAACATTAAAGATGAGCAGCTGCTTCCTACTGCCGACTCAGGAGAGAGGAGGGAGACAACTGACCATGACACCTGCTTCCCTCTTGGCTCGTTCTTGAAGCTTACTACAGGAGCGATTTCTCATTTTATGATGAAGATCATTAACTACGAATTTTCATGTCATGGTCAGTTTGGTCGTTAATTGCCGACAGAGCGGCCGTCTTTGCAGAGGGGTAGGGACTTGGAGCATGTGTGACGGGCCGAGGCCACGTGGTTCTCCAGGGCCCCAGCGTGGGCCTGCAGAATGTTGACGAAGCTCGCCCACATAAATGGGCCAAGCGACCAACCAATCCACTCCGGGCTGTGTAGGTCCACGAGCATAGGGCCCATGTTATGCCAAAAGAGAATATGCACGTACGGATCGATCGCCACATGCAACCAGCTTTTTTTTTGAACAGATTTTTTTTTTTTTTGAACAGAGCAACCAGCTTAAACTAGCTTTGCATGCAGGTTTTGGTGCAGAGTTCACTGACCCTGTTGGACTCAAACCACTCAGACAAAAAAATCCTAATCACGCCAAATCGGTCGCTGATTCCTGGTTTCTAGCTTCAACACGCACGCGATGCGAGAAGACGTATGGCGTTTGCACTGACCCGTCCGTCGCATGCAGGATCAAATTAAGCACCTTGTCTCAGAATATGACAAAATCGCTTGAATGCTAGATAAAGGTGACGCGATGTGTGTTCTACCATAAGCTGACAGTTTGGTGGCACGTCGTTTTCTTTCGGAGCCTAGGATCGTGCATGCAAGCGTTAGGAGGTCGCTGTCGTCCATCATGCATCAAGAACAGCAAAACACCGAGATTAGTTATGGCCGATCGACCGAACCGACAAAAATATAGGTGTGGTTTGCTAGAAAAAAAGTATGATTAATGCCCCTGTAGTGAATCAATTTGCGACATGCAAATTCCGAATGGCCAACCTAAGGTTAATCGAGTCGTGTTGGTCGTCGTTAACTTCTTCTAATGGAAATTTTCTGCCTCTGATTTTAGCATGTCAAAACGTTTTATACTACTCCATATTTTTAAAACAAAGTACAAACAGTGTTCACAATACGTGCTTACACCGTCACCATGAGCACCTTCGAAAGAGTGAACCGGCTGATCATGTTTAGAGATTGACAAAGTTACCATAGACGAGATAAAAAAAACCAAATTTATAAGACACACAAATATCATATCTGAGGTTTAAACTCTCGTGGACTGCATGTATAACAACCCTCCTAAGAGCATGCACTATGATGAGCCGATTCAAAAGAAAATGTGTCATAAGTCTATGGCCATTCTACGCTATGTTTTAAACCCCTTTGCATGTTGATGCATGCATACAAGGCACACGTATGTAGCTTTTCTCTTTACGTTTGGCCCAAACTTACATGTTGATTCCTTTGAACCGAACCGACTACTTAGTTATCTTTTGTTACCAGATGACATGGTGCCATGCCCGGTTATCTTTTGTTACCAGATGACATGGTGCCATGCCCTGTTATGCCTGGAACCGGTTCAAAGTCTTCTTTAAACCGGTTTTTCCCCATGTACATCCAACCACATGCTACTCCGCTATTTTTAAACAGAGAAATTAGTAATTATATTGAAAGCTGTTAATTGATAAGAGTTATTTCTTCCGTTTTAAAATATAAAATATTTTAGCTTTATGAAACAAATATATCTAGACTTTTTTTAATATGCTCTGGCCAAAGTGGACAACATATCCTTCCACGGTTTCACCCATATATCCAATAATGATTACGGCATGTCAGTCGGTTCAGTCAACGTACATTCATATGCATGTGTAGCTAGTTTTAGCTAGCTCTCAGATAGGTGTCATCGTCATCGATCGTGCATGCCATGTGAATTGTCATATAGAAAACGATTGCTTGTCAGGGGTTCAGCTAACATAGTACCACCACCTTAAGCTGTGTCAGTATCGACGATCCAGCGGTCGCGTCGTGGTTTGTCGTTGGCAGGGAGATGGTTGAAAGGAGCCGTCGGAGTGGTGGCCAGGAATCACTACTGTGTTTTTTTTTTTTGGCTTGGCACGATGGTCATATAATATGGCCAGAAACTGTTAAGAATCTACTCCCTCTGTTTTAAAATATAAGATGTTTTAGTTTTGGGAAAAAAATAAATTTAGACTTTTTTTAGTGTATAGATTCGTTCTAAAATTAAGTGAACCTACATACTAAAACAAGTCTAGATTTATCTTCTTAACAAACCTAAAACATCTTATATTTTAAAACGGAGGAAGTACTTCCGATTACAAGGCTAAAAAGAAATGCTTTCACACTCAGCAGGTTCTACCACCACCGTTCAGCACAATCACAGTCAAAATCTATACTCCGTCTAATCCTAAATAAGTGTCACACTTATGAACAACTCTAGTTCAAAACCAAGGTCGGCGGGAGTAGCCGAGAGATATGTTATCGTCTGGACAATTGTCGATACAAAACGAGAGCAATGTTATCATCGGAACAATTGCCATTCACCGGGATCCTCTGGACGAAGGAAATGGAGCTACATCTCTCCTTTAATAGTAACAGTTGCGTGACTACTTTTTTTTAGTGCCTAGATCTCACGTGTATGAGAACTTTTTATGTCTAAATCGTCGTCCTACTATTTGTGCTAATTCTCGGTTGCAATTACAACTTATACAATTTGTACTAATTTTCAGTTGCAACCTAGTTACAATTCATTAAAATCTCAGTTACAACGTAGTTACAACTCATGTGGAAGTCCCATGTTACACGAATCACGAGATAAATTCAATGGCAAGAGAGGTGACTAAGGGCGTCTCCACCGGGCCGACCCATCCGGTCCTCCCACGGTCCGTTTCTATCGGTTTGGGTCGGGCCGCGGTCGATTTGGGGTCGTGGTCCGGTCCGGCCGACCGCGCCCAGCGGCCCGACCCATATGTCTGTCTCCCTCCCGCTGTCACCGGTTGACACTCTCGCGATGACACGTTAATGGTGACACGACGTCGGCTGTCAGTGTCGGCGGCTTCCCGCACGGTCGGCGGTTCCCGCCATCATTTCCCGCGCACGCCCTGCTTCCCCTGGCGAGAAAACTTCCCGCGCATCCCAGTCCATTTTCCGCCTCCGTCGCGGTCTATAAAAGACGGCCACCGACGCGGCGGAGACAACAAGCCCCAAAGCAAGAGAAAACCAGCAGCCATGCCTCACCGGAAGATCGCCATGTGGTCCAAGATCCGGGAGATGTGCCGCACCCGCTACCCGGACGTGGAGGTAGATGAGGTCCACCTTGAGGCCACAGTGCTGGCCCAACGCATGGGCGAGGCACGGGTGCTGGCCTTCGAGAAGGAAGGCGAGATCGCTGAGTGTGCACTATAACGGGTGGTGGAGGCAGCGGCGACGGTTGCCGCCCAATGGGCGGTGACCGACATACACCACGTCGCTGCCAAGGAGGCGGTGGCCTTGGGGGCCGCATTAGTGGCTCCTCGCGAGATCCGCCACGAGGTGGCCATGACCACACTGGAGGAGGTGGCCAAGGAGGCCGCCAAGGTCGCCATCCGCGAGCTCCGCCATGCCGCCAAAGCGCGCAGCGACGCGGAAGAGCATGTCGCCGACTCCATGGCGAAGGAGGAGCGCGTGGTTCTGGCCGCTGAGGCGGCGCTCGCGTGGGGTCTCGTCGACGCCGACGACACAGAGGAGACGACAATAAAGAGGAGGGGGAGGAGGTGGACCAACTGGAGGCGCCGATCGTCGTCCCCATACAGATATCGCAGGCGCTGGGCTTCGACCCTAATGGTGCTCCGGCTCTGGATCCTTCTCCGGCGGAGTTGCTCGCCCAACGGGAGGCGAGGGACCACTAGGCCGCCGAGATAGACAAGGCCCTGATGAACCGGGCGGTGGAGGACCGGCTGAAGGCGGCAGCTCGCGACAATGCTCGTGACCATCTCCGCGAACGCATCCAGCAGCGGACCATCTAGGCCGCTAGGGCGGCTATCGACGGGGCCGACAACCGCGGTAACGGTGGCCACGACAACGATGGCCGTGGCAACAGCGGCGAGTAGCCGCCGCGTCATCCTCCTCCGGCAGTACGTAGGCATAGCCGTAGCAGCAGCAGTAGAAGTACCATCCCCCTAATTTGTTTGAATGGCTTTTTGTAACTGGCAGGCTTAATCTAATAAAAATCTATCATTAAGTACTAATGTCTCTTTACATATGGGCCTGTGTGGCCAACGGGCAGGACACCCCACGCTGTCGCACGTCCGGGTCGACACAACCGAGTTCTAGATTAGATGCATGAATGGGTTAAGCCGGACGCGTTTTTACGGATGGGTCGCCCGATGGAACGCCACGCACATCCCGCACGTCCATGCGGACGAGTTCGGACACGCTCGGACAGGATGGATCGGCCCAATAAAATTGCCCTAAGACCTAAGAAGTTCTCATGCAAATCTGTTTATTTTTAAATCAGTTGCGTGACTATGTGGTGGGGTGTTATTCCAGCCATGGGCCAAAGAAGCTGGGTTGGGCTTGCCCCGACGCTTCACCTTGTGGCTGTTGGGCCGTGCGTAGTGGAAGGCGTATGGTCGCCGACTTCCTCTTCTCCTTGAGTCGAAGCTTGTCCCCAAGCTTTTATATCAGGAATTGGGAGCGAAGTGAGCTAATTTTTTTTAAATAATACATTTTTTTATTCATTTTCATAAATAATACGCAAATTTGGCAATTTTCATTTCTGTCCGTCCGTCGTCTGTTCAACGGACGACAGAGCTGCTTCGTTGGTTACGCGGACGACGAACATGTCGTCTTTTGTTCAAAAGACGACCAAGCGTGTCGGTTGGCAGGGATCCGACCGTCGGCGGTTCAGCGGACGACGGAGTTGTCGTCTTTTCTTCAAAAGACGACCGCGCTGTCGGGGTGGCAGGGGTCAGCCGCGTCGGCTGTTGAACGGACGACGGCCGTTTCGTCCCTTGAACGGACGACGAGCCCCGGCTATATTAGCTCGCCCGCCCGTGCCCATCGTCTCCTTGCTCTCATTTCCAGCTCGCCCGTCTGCTAGCTCTTCTTCCTCTCTCGCTTGCTCTCATTTTCTCAGCCGTTGCACCGATTTGTAGCCTAGATTTCTATCTGAACTCGCTGCTCTAACACATTAGCAAGCTAGTAGAGTCCTGATCTACTAATGGGATAGCCTGATGTAGTGATTTGAGGCGTTTTGGTGGAGGGATCTGGTGGTGTTCTTAGCTTCTTGTTGAGCAATGGCCATGGTGGAGGCTGGTGCTGGGACTTGAGGAAGGTGCATGGTGGAGGTGCTGATCCGTTGACCTGAGGCAGCTGCACGGCAGGACTTCGCACGCTTCAAGGGTAAACCCTAATTTCTTGCTTATTGCAGTCATGTGTGTATGTTCATAGGTAGCGTTTGATGGGGTATGTATCTATGTACCTGTTTTTGACTATTTTTGGTATTTTTAGGTCGAAAATCATGTCAAATAATGTAGTGTTTAGTTCTTGTATGGTCCTGGTTCCGTCAAAATAAACCAGTACGGAGTTGATTTGAGCGAGTTTAGATTTATGGATGAAGTGCTTCAGAATCCTGAAACAGTGCCCGTTACTCAGTTGAAGGATTGGTTATGTGTTCGTTTAGGGCTCCCTCCTACCCATACTGTCGGTGTGCATGCTTTATGGACTAAGTCAAGGCAAACCCCTAATTTTTATTTAAGACCAATAGAAACGCAACAGAAATGGGTCAAATTTGTGCAAGCTTGCCAGAAAAGAGAAGTTAACCCCAGTCTCTTAGTGTTACCTGTGGTGAAAGAGGCTGGGTATGATCATGACCATAGTAGTCAGACCGGTCATGCTGGAGGTAGTTATGATCATGGCCAGAGTAGTCAGACCGGTCATGCTGGAGGTAGTTATGATCATGGCCAGAGTAGTTAGACCGGTCATGCTGGAGGTAGTTATGATCATAGCCAGAGTAGTCAGGGCCAAGAGGGTGGCGGTGGATATGAATCAGGTCACAGTAGCTATGCACACACCGGGGGTGATGGTTATGTATCAGAGGACGGTGGTGAAGGATTAGGGGAAGACATATTCAGTGGAGAAGCTGATGAGGACGAGATATATGATGGTTTGTTGCAACATCAAGTGGAAGCCGAAGACTCAGAAGGCAACAGTGATACGGCTGATGATTCTGGCGAGTCTGATCAAGAAGAGATCGGCCAACCTATTCCGGCATCATGGAATAATGACAACACAGCAGCAATGACTGTGAACGATGGGCATGATTCGGCGTGGCATTATCACGCGAACATCATCTCTCTGGGTGCATTATATCCTAGCAAGAGACATCTGCAGGAAGCAATTGTTGAGTGGTCAATGTCCATGCAACGGGTCATGAAAACGAAGGTGTCATCACAACAATATTTGACATTGGTTTGCGAGGAAGCTGGATGTCCTGCAAGGGTGCATGCCCATGTCCCTAGGTATGACACAAACTGGAAGGTCACCGATGTTGTGATGCACACATGCACACTTGAAAGTGTCCTTCAGGACCATCGTAACCTCACGTCAACCCTCCTGGCTAGATTGTTGTACACAAAGATAGTGGAGGGCAAAGCCATGGGGGTGAAAGCTATCATTAACAAAGTTTCTGTCAGATTCCGCTACAATATTTCATACGGGAAGGCTTGGAGGACTAAGCAAAGGGCACTGGAGGCAAGGTTTGGTTCGTTTCGAGACGGGTATGACTGTGTTGTTAGGATGCTCCAGACACTGCAGGCTAGGAATCCAGGCACCTACGTGGACATACAACACTTTACATTGCCACATGAACCTAATTTGAGGGTACTTCATCGAGTGTTCTTCTCATTTGCTATATGCATAGAAGCTTTCACTCACTGTCGACCAGTCATCTGTGTGGATGGTACATTTCTCACTGGCAAGTATAGGGGTCAGATATTGACTGCCATAGGCAAAGATGGAAACAATCAAGTGGTTCCACTTGCTTTTGCTTTCGTGGAGAGCGAGAACACCGAGAGTTGGGTATGGTTTTTCAGGCAGCTGAAGATAGCAATTGTGAGAGATACACCGAATGTATGCGTGCTTCATGATAGGCATCCAGGTATACTAAGCGCGATAAAGAAGCTCACACAGCCCACTCCTGATGAAGTAACTCCATGGCTGGACATGCAGAGTCGTTGGTGCATGCGGCATCTAGGGGCCAATTTTTTCTCACAGTTCAGGAACAAAGCTCTTATGAACCTATTCAAGAAGCTTTGCAAGCAGAACCAAGAGTGGAAGTATATCAAGTGTCGTGGCTATCTTGATGACTTCACTAAAAAACATGTGACTCAGAGGAGAGCAGCTAGAGCAGCAGCGGTCGCGGCTCATGCAGCGGCGTTAGCTGCACAGGCAACAACAGGAGCAGCACCACCGGAGGAAGAACCCATTGCCCTTTGTGACTTGCCAGGATTTGACCAACCCGGTACTAGGAGAAGGCCTGGCAGAAGGATTAAAAATTTTCAGGAATGGATACAACACGAGCCTGTAGAGAGGTGGTCTCTGCTGCATGACACTCATGGTGCTAGGTTTGGCGTCATGACTACAAATCTGGCTAAAACTTACAACTTTGTCTTGAGAGGAAGTAGGGCTCTACCATTAACAGCCATTGTGGAGTGTATTTTCACCGAAACTCTGAAGTATTTTAGAGACAGACTCCAGATGGCTCAGATGCATATCATGAACAACCCAAACATGAGGTATTGTTCAAAGATCATGCATTACATGGATGCCAAGATGGAGAAGGCTCGGTCCATGCATGTCATCGCCATCGGTAATCAGGAAAGAAGGTTCGAGGTACGCCTCCCTTCCAACCGGATTGGAACAGGAGAAGAGGTAAAGACACAGGAGGTGAGGATAGGCAACGAAGCCTGGCCAACGTGTGAGTGCACGTGCAATAAACCCAAGTTGTTGCATCTGCCTTGCTCTCATGTACTAGCTGCATGCGGGCTGATGGGTATGGATGCGATCTCGTTTGTGTCTCCTTATTTCCTTAAGGACGTGGTGGTCAATACGTGGACAAGCGAGATGATGGGATATAGGGCATGGGGAAATTTCAATAAAGTAAATCCAGGTGAAAGGGTTTACACCCCAGATCCTGTAGTGATGAGGACAGGAAGAGAAAGGCGACAATGTGTCCGCATCCGTAATGATATGGATGAATCTGAAGCCGGAGGCCCTACTAGGCAATGTTTTCTGTGTAATCAATTTGGTCATATAGACACCAGTTGCCACATCTTCGGGACTGGTGGAGCTGCTCCTCGTGGACGTGGCAGCCGAGGAAGAAGAGGCAGAGGAAGAAGAGGCAGAGGAAGAAACTAGACGTGTGGAACTATGTCTTAAATTTGTAATATGTGTGGAACTATGTCTTAAATTTGTAATATGTGTGGAACTATGTCTTAAATTTGTAATATGTGTGGAACTATGTCTTAATTTGTAATATGTGTGGAACTATGTCTTAAATTTGTAATATGTGTGGAACTATGTCTTAAATTTGTAATATGTGTGGAACTATGTCTTAAATTTGTAATATGTGTGGAACTAATGTGCAGATGGCGGGATCTTTGCTGAATGCTGACATAGATAGAAAGCATCGATCGACGGTACTGGATGCTAACCCGGGGTCCTTGAAGCACCTAGTGACTCGCACTCCCATTTCGAACTGGTGCATACATCCTGATTGGCTTCAGAGGCATGTGACATTTATTTCTCTTGCTGTTGGGATATTTATGGGCCAATGTGACTAAACTGTTCTGCTTTCTTCTTATGTAGATTGAAGTGGGCTGGGCTCTTACCATTCGTTCGTTTGGTTGAGGCCACTCGTATGGAGGAGATAGAAGGGCGACAACTTGGGTTCCAGACTAGTCGCTTACAGTACGACTCGTCTTTGCTCACGTGCTTGGTGGATCGATGGAGGCCCGAGACTCACACTTTCCATTTTCGATGGGGAGAGATGGCTCCTACACTTCAGGACGTCTCGTACTTGCTGGGACTTCCGTTGGCTGGCGTGCCCATAGGCCCAGTGGATGTAACACCCTCAGAATCGACCCTATGCAAGTTTTAGCGAAACCCGCCAAACCCGCATAGAAACGATTCAAAGGTGCCCACCAGGCACTTTCGTGCGGGTGGAAAACGAAGTAATAACATTACACAACAGTCCTCGATGGGACCCACAGAACAGATATATATACAACACGACTCCATGAGTCAAGAACACAGATATAATATACAAAGATCCAAATCACCTTGAAAATGATAGAGCGTCCGACTACGGACAAGATGCAAATGGGGCTAAGAGCCCTGAAGAATAACCAATGGCGTCCATAACCCTGCCCAGGCCAAGCCGGAAGGGTAACCCTGCTAACGGCGTCGATCTCAAAACCTGCTTAAACAAAAAGGGGGTGCTGACAAAGGGCAAAGGAAAAAGAGGAGCGTCAGTACTGAGGCCAGTACACGGCAAGGCTAGAATTCGGCGGTCCTCGCCTACATAGGTATGGTGGACTGAGCGGCAGCGCCAGCATACACTGAACAACCTATAGAGACTCGATACAACTGGCGGCAATCAGAGAGGGGTAAGAAAGACCTATTCGGAACCAACCTGATACTACCATCAAACAAACCCATCCTGGCGTTTCCCCCCTCGAGACCAAACGAGGAAGTCAACCGAGGAACTCACACAGTTGGCAGTTTTATTTATTCGGTTATCGTTGCAGTAATTACTAGTCAGGTATAGATAATCATCCTGATAAAATAAACAGTGGGCCGTTTTAGTTAACCATTCCGTTGTAGTTGCGACACTTACTAGTCAAATACAATTAGTATGA
Organism: Avena atlantica; assembly: GCA_910589765.1. NCBI lineage: Eukaryota > Viridiplantae > Streptophyta > Magnoliopsida > Poales > Poaceae > Avena > Avena atlantica. Next base: position 444,231,368 of record OU342736.1, read on the forward strand.
GATAACCCAAAACCCAGCAGTTGTTGGTTCTTTTATTTAGCCTTTCCGTTGTAGTGGAGCTGATTACTAGTCATATCGGATACAAGTCAAATTAGAACAGTAAACTTTAGTTATAGTTGTCTATGATCGAGACCTGTGCTCCAAGTCGTCCATAACCGCGGACACGGCTTCTCGAAAAGATTTAACCCTGCAGGGGTGCACCAAAGTATCCACAAGCACTTCGACCCTTTTTGCCAGATCAGTTAACATACACCCATCGGTATGTCGGCGGGGCCTAAGTCACGACGTTCCCAGACCCAAAGCAAGCACGGGGGGCCACCCCACTAAGTACACCCGCAACAAAGTCGGCCGGTCTCCGAGACGGACTTAGGGTTTGCGACAGTGGCTGTAAACGACAGCAAATCCACAAACGGGGTCTGTCGATACCGCGAAAACACTCCGCTTACCTAAACAGTACAGTGTGCTCCTCGCACAATCGTAAATAAAGCAGTAAAGCATGGCATAAGTACAGGATCGTAAATAAAACCTCAAACTAGTTTGTGGCCCCCAGTACAATACTTTGAAATCAGGTACTAATCAATAGGGGGGCCCATATCTCCCCACCTGTGGTTAGCGCGCTCGATCTCAGAACAGGTGTCAAGAACTCGGGGTCCTACGGGACACAAGTGGGCGGTCGGAAACCAGATATTATCTATCACCCACCGATGCCTCTGCTTACTTACTTCAATTTTAGTTGTTAAACAGTAATTATAGTGAACAATAATTAAAGCCATGTTCATCTCCAACCTTAAACATGCGGCAATTCTCCAACAACTGTGGTACTTGACGACACGCGACAACACTTGAGCAAGCGACTACGGCGCGCAAGTCCAACTATCTACCAAACAACAGGTAATAGGATGTGTCCAAGGCAATATATGGCTGCAAGGGATATCACGGGTACGGAAACTAGAGCATCGCAACACAGATAGCAATAGATCAACAGGAGGGGAATAAATACTATAAAAGTAAGATAGGTAGAAAAGGGGGAGATGCTCGCCTGGAAACATTGCCGAAGGTTCAACCGAAGATCGGGTCGACACTCGCATCAACTCAACGGCCTTATCCGCGAAGAAGCAAAACACTAGAAGAAACACCGGATGCGCTATTTAATACTACAACAGAAGATCGGCATGATGCATGTATGATGTATGGCATGGCAAGGGTGCAATGCGATTAGGTCATATTAAGTGGAACCGGGGTTCCGGCAATTAAATAGGTGGTGCATGTTATTTCGATACCCCGCAATTTAATCGTTGTATTAACATGGCAAGATATGGTACCGGTTCGCTACACCAATTTAAATGAGGCCAATATAAGGCTAGATTTTCCCGCGTATGGGCCCCATATTTAATTATTAGGTAAATCGGCATAAGGCCCCCAAACCACATGATATGCATGCGAGATGAATGATTTAATATGCAACAAGTTGGATTATATTATGAAATAAGGTTTCGGGGAGGGGTTCACACATTGAGGGGTTCGGCGATCTTGGTTCCGGGGTTCGGGGTTCGGTCTCAGGGTCCAGGGTTCGACGGGATCGTTCTCGGACTCCGGGGTTAGGGTCTTCGGATCGGGGTAGATCTTGTCGCTTGGTATCCGTGAAGTAGTATTTGTAGTCCGTCTTCTGTCGGTGGTGAATTGACCGATGGTATTCGGGTCCGGGAAGGAGCACTTGGCGTCCTCGAGGGAGTGCTTGGCGTCTGGGATTCCGACGAGCTTGGCGTACTTGTCGGAGTTCTCGGATGACGATGTCGGTCTTGGGTTTGGCGCCGGTGGATCTTGGCGATTCCATGTCGATGATCCGAGGACGGTCATGGCGTTCGGGATGAAGAACTTGGTGTGGTGACGGTCCTTGTCGGCGACTCTCCGGGTTCGGGGTCTCGATGTCCCATGAAGAAGTACTTGGTGCTGCGTGACGGCGTTCTCGGAGGTACGACCATCGGATTCCGGGTGGAAGAACTCGGGGTGTCATGACGACGATCTTGTCGGTGACCTTGGCGCTTCGGATCCTTGAGATCGGGGTCTAACCAAGCGTGTAGGGGTACCCGAGACGTGTGCCTGTAGGGTGCACCACAGCACAAAAGGGCGCCCGCGAGTGCTACAACACACGCACACGGGCCAGATAGCAGGAACGGCGACGCGCGGCAGCCTGCGGAGGTAAAGGTCGGGACAGAGCTGGGCGTCGGGGAAGGAGGGGTGTGGAGGGCCCCAGGCAGCCGACAGCGGAGGACCCGGCGGCGGAGGTTGGGGGCGCTGTGGACGAGCGGCTGCATGGCGGCCTGCTGCAGGCTTGGGGGAGGTTGACGGGGAACCTGGTGGCGGAGGCGGGGCTCGGCGGCGAGGATGAGGTCGAGGCGGAGGGGAGCCGGCGAGGAGGCGGACGGCGGTCCCCTGGCGGCGGCAGCTCCTGGCGATGTCGGCGAGCGGCCAGGGCTCGCTGATGGAGGCGACGGGGCGGCGCCGGGGCGGGGCCGAGGTCGGAGAGGGGGAGGGGCTGGATGGCGACGGGCGGCGGCCGGCGAGAGAGGCGCGGTGCTCGCCGGAGCGGGGAGGGAGGGACCGGCGACCGGGGCGAGCACGGGTGAAGCAGAGGGCGACGGATGCGGGCGCGGCCGGGCGCGCCGGCGCGGGCGGCGGAGCAGAGCGGGGTTGGGGACGTGGCGGCGGACGGTGGCTCGGAGAGGAGGGCGTGACGGCGGACGCGGCCGCGCGTCGGCAGGGAGAAACGGAGGGAGCGGCGGCGGTTGGGGATGAGGGAGGAGAGGAGCGGCCGGAGATGGAAGGAGGTGAGGCGGGGCGGCGCTCGCCGGGGAGGACGGCAGGCGGCGAGAGAAACGGAAGAGAGAGAGGAGCGGTGCAGGGGCGAGGGAGGCTCGCGCGGGGTGGGAGACGAGGGAGAGGACGGTCGCGTGGGTGTGGGACCGGGGTGGGCCAGGGACGGTGGCGTGCGGTTGGTGGGAGGGAGCGCGTCAGGGGTGGGACCGGGGGCCGCGGGTGGCAGTGTGTGTTGGCGTGTGTGGGGTGGGTGTGGTGTTGTGTGCTGGGTGAGTGGGGAGAGAGGGAGAGAGGCCAAGTGACGTGGTAGCGTGGGATAGGGTAGAGGGAGGGGAGAGGTGAGGTGTCAGGTGGGGATTGGGTGGGGTGATGTGGAGGGGGTGTGGGTAGAATAGGTTGGTGTGGAAAAGGGTTTGTAGGTTGGGCCGTTTTAATTTCTGGGGGTAGTCGTTCGGGTCTATTCGGCCCGTTCGACTGCCCCACTAAAAATAATTCAATCTTTTATTTATTTTAAATGCACCGTTTGCAAACCGATAGTAGACAACAAAATATTCCGGCGACCCGGGTTTGAATTTGAAAACAAGACGGGACGTTTTAGAAAACAAAAACAGGCTTTGCGAAAATAGTTTTAAGCAAACAATGCATGATGATGACGATGCAATGCACAAAATCAACGCGATTTTCTAGTAGTGGTTTTGCGGGATGCCACAATTCGACACCACTAACAATGGATCTCGCCCTCGAGATCCGCCTCATGGTACCGGAAGGAAGGTCGGTGATCTGCATCTTCTGGCTTCGTGTAGATCTTCGCGACACCACTAACAAGGTTCTTGTTCACGTTCGTCAAGAGAACACTCCGGATAAACAACGAACGAAGTGAAAGGTAAGGCCACCTCTAACTTCAGCGGAAGGAGTAAATTGCATCGATCCACCATTCAATGTACATAAGCGAATGATCAGAGTAGTGGTATGGTCGCGACTCCATCCCGCACTCAAAGCATTACTCTGTACACGAACAGATAGATTATGCAACCAACCCTCAGGATTCAGACTGAAGATCTCGACAAGCGAGGTTCGGAAACAAAGGAGTGATGCAGACTCTGCATCGGATCTGGCGTAGATGATGTCGTCGCGTCGGAAAACACCGGAAGGCACGAGAAGGAACAAAGAGAAGTCCACCAGACGAAGGATTCCTCAGATAGCATGAAGACCAGATGTAGCAACACCGTTACCAAAAGAGGAAGCGAAACCCTGAAGGTACGACGGAACCCAGCCACGAGAAATCCTGGACTCGAAGAGAGAGAAGAGAGCGGATTCAAAACACGTAGAGGTAAGAGGGGAATAGCAGAGGGGTAAGGAGTAAAATCAGACCTAATCAGAACTATCCAACCGATTTTGCAAAAATAGTTTTGACACTCTACTTCGGCCGTTAGCTAGGGTATCCTACAGGCTGGACTTGTGGGGTATCGCAACTGCTGAGCTCTGATACCACTCTGTAACACCCTCAGAATCGACCCTATGCAAGTTTTAGCGAAACCCGCCAAACCCGCATAGAAACGATTCAAAGGTGCCCACCAGGCACTTTCGTGCGGGTGGAAAACGAAGTAATAACATTACACAACAGTCCTCGATGGGACCCACAGAACAGATATATATACAACACGACTCCATGAGTCAAGAACACAGATATAATATACAAAGATCCAAATCACCTTGAAAATGATAGAACGTCCGACTACGGACAAGATGCAAATGGGGCTAAGAGCCCTGAAGAATAACCAATGGCGTCCATAACCCTGCCCAGGCCAAGCCGGAAGGGTAACCCTGCTAACGGCGTCGATCTCAAAACCTTCTTAAACAAAAAGGGGTGCCGACAAAGGGCAAAGGAAAAAGAGGAGCGTCAGTACTGAGGCCAGTACACGGCAAGGCTAGAATTCGGCGGTCCTCGCCTACATAGGTATGGTGGACTGAGCGGCAGCGGCAGCATACACTGAACAACCTATAGAGACTCGATACAACTGGCGGCAATCAGAGAGGGGTAAGAAAGACCTATTCGGAACCAACCTGATACTACCATCAAACAAACCCATCCTGGCGTTTCCCCCCTCGAGACCAAACGAGGAAGTCAACCGAGGAACTCACACAGTTGGCAGTTTTATTTATTCGGTTATCGTTGCAGTAATTACTAGTCAGGTATAGATAATCATCCTGATAAAATAAACAGTGGGCCGTTTTAGTTAACCATTCCGTTGTAGTTGCGACACTTACTAGTCAAATACAATTAGCATGAGATAACCCAAAACCCAGCAGTTGTTGGTTCTTTTATTTAGCCTTTCCGTTGTAGTGGAGCTGATTACTAGTCATATCGGATACAAGTCAAATTAGAACAGTAAACTTTAGTTATAGTTGTCTATGATCGAGACCTGTGCTCCAAGTCGTCCATAACCGCGGACACGGCTTCTCGAAAAGATTTAACCCTGCAGGGGTGCACCAAAGTATCCACAAGCACTTCGACCCTTTTTGCCAGATCAGTTAACATACACCCATCGGTATGTCGGCGGGGCCTAAGTCACGACGTTCCCAGACCCAAAGCAAGCACGGGGGGCCACCCCACTAAGTACACCCGCAACAAAGTCGGCCGGTCTCCGAGACGGACTTAGGGTTTGCGACAGTGGCTGTAAACGACAGCAAATCCACAAACGGGGACTGTCGATACCGCGAAAACACTCCGCTTACCTAAACAGTACAGTGTGCTCCTCGCACAATCGTAAATAAAGCAGTAAAGCATGGCATAAGTACAGGATCGTAAATAAAACCTCAAACTAGTTTGTGGCCCCCAGTACAATACTTTGAAATCAGGTACTAATCAATAGGGGGGCCCATATCTCCCCACCTGTGGTTAGCGCGCTTGATCTCAGAACAGGTGTCAAGAACTCGGGGTCCTACGGGACACAAGTGGGCGGTCGGAAACCAGATATTATCTATCACCCACCGATGCCTCTGCTTACTTACTTCAATTTTAGTTGTTAAACAGTAATTATAGTGAACAATAATTAAAGCCATGTTCATCTCCAACCTTAAACATGCGGCAATTCTCCAACAACTGTGGTACTTGACGACACGCGACAACACTTGAGCAAGCGACTACGGCGCGCAAGTCCAACTATCTACCAAACAACAGGTAATAGGATGTGTCCAAGGCAATATATGGCTGCAAGGGATATCACGGGTACGGAAACTAGAGCATCGCAACACAGATAGCAATAGATCAACAGGAGGGGAATAAATACTATAAAAGTAAGATAGGTAGAAAAGGGGGAGATGCTCGTCTGGAAACATTGCCGAAGGTTCAACCGAAGATCGGGTCGACACTCGCATCAACTCAACGGCCTTATCCGCGAAGAAGCAAAACACTAGAAGAAACACCGGATGCGCTATTTAATACTACAGCAGAAGATCGGCATGATGCATGTATGATGTATGGCATGGCAAGGGTGCGATGCGATTAGGTCATATTAAGTGGAACCGGGGTTCCGACAATTAAATAGGTGGTGCATGTTATTTCGATACCCCGCAATTTAATCGTTGTATTAACATGGCAAGATATGGTACCGGTTCGCTACACCAATTGAAATGAGGCCAATATAAGGCTAGATTTACCCGCATATGGGCCCCATATTTAATTATTAGGTAAATCGGCAGAAGGCCCCCAAACCACATGATATGCATGCGAGATGAATGATTTAATATGCAACAAGTTGGATTATATTATGAAATAAGGTTTCGGGGAGGGGTTCACACATTGTGGGGTTCGGCGATCTTGGTTCCGGGGTTCGGGGTTCGGTCTCAGGGTCCAGGGTTCGACGGGATCGTCTCGACGGGATCGTTCTCGGACTCCGGGGTTAGGGTCTTCGGATCGGGGTAGATCTTGTCGCTTGGTATCCATGAAGTAGTATTTGTAGTCCGTCTTCTGTCGGTGGTGAATTGACCGATGGTCTTCGGGTTCGGGAAGGAGCACTTGGCGTCCTCGAGGGAGTGCTTGGCGTCTGGGATTCCGACGAGCTTGGCGTACTTGTCGGAGTTCTCGGATGACGATGTCGGTCTTGGGTTTGGCGCCGGTGGATCTTGGCGATTCCATGTCGACGATCCGAGGACGGTCATGGCGTTCGGGATGAAGAACTTGGTGTGGTGACGGTCCTTGTCGGCGACTCTCCGGGTTCGGGGTCTCGATGTCCCATGAAGAAGTACTTGGTGCTGCGTGACGGCATTCTCGGAGGTACGACCATCGGATTCCGGGTGGAAGAACTCGGGGTGTCGTGACGACGATCTTGTCGGTGACCTTGGCGCTTCGGATCCTTGAGATCGGGGTCTAACCAAGCGTGCAGGGGTACCCGAGACGTGTGCCTGTAGGGTGCACCACAGCACAAAAGGGCGCCCGCGAGTGCTACAACACACGCACACGAGCCAGATAGTAGGAACGGCGACGCGCGGCAGCCTTCGGAGGTAAAGCTCGGGCCAGAGCTGGGCGTCGGGGAAGGAGGGGTGTGGAGGGCCCCAGGCAGCCGACAGCGGAGGACCCGGCGGCGGAGGTTGGGGGCGCTGTGGACGAGCGGCTGCATGGCGGCCTGCTGCAGGCTTGGGGGAGGTTGACGGGGAACCTGGTGGCGGAGGCGGGGCTCGGCGGCGAGGATGAGGTCGAGGCGGAGGGGAGCCGGCGAGGAGGCGGACGGCGGTCCCCTGGCGGCGGCAGCTCCTGGCGACGTCGGCGAGCGGCCAGGGCTCGCTGATGGAGGCGACGGGGCGGCGCCGAGGCGGGGCCGAGGTCGGAGAGGGGGAGGGGCTGGATGGCAACGGGCGGTGGCCGACGAGAGAGGCGCGGTGCTCGCCGGAGCAGGGAGGGACCGGCGACCGGGGCGAGCACGGGTGAAGCAGATGGCGACGGATGCGGGCGCGGCCGGGCGCGCCGGCGCGGGCGGCGGAGCAGAGCGGGGTTGGGGACGTGGCGGCGGACGGTGGCCCGGAGAGGAGGGCGCGACGGCGGACGCGGCCGCGTGTCGGCTGGGAGAAACGGAGGGAGCGGCGGCGGTTGGGGATGAGGGAGGAGAGGAGCGGCCGGAGCTAGAAGGAGGTGAGGCGGGGCGGCGCTCGCCGGGGAGGACGGCAGGCGGCGAGAGAAACGGAAGAGAGAGAGGAGCGGTGCAGGGGCGAGGGAGGCTCGCGCGGGGTGGGAGACGAGGGAGGGACGGTCGCGTGGGCGTGGGACCGGGGTGGGCCAGGGACGGTGGCGTGCGGTTGGTGGGAGGGAGCGCGTCAGGGGTGGGAACGGGGGCCGCGGGTGGCAGTGTGTGTTGGGTGTGTGGGGTGGTGTGGTGTTGTGTGCTGGGTGAGTGGGGAGAGAGGGAGAGAGGCCAAGTGACGTGGCAGCGTGGGATAGGGTAGAGGGAGGGGAGAGGTGAGGTGTCAGGTGGGGATTGGGTGGGGTGATGTGGGTAGAATAGGTTGGGTGGAAAAGGTTTGTAGGTTGGGCCGTTTTAATTTCTGGGGGTAGTCGTTCGGGTCTATTCGGCCCGTTCGACTGCCCCACTAAAAATAATTCAATCTTTTATTTATTTTAAATGCACCGTTTGCAACCGATAGTAGACAACAAAATATTTCGGCGACACGGGTTTTGAATTTGAAAACAAGACGGGGCGTTTTAGAAAACAAAAACAGGCTTTGCGAAAAGAGTTTTAAGCAAACAATGCATGATGATGACGATGCAATGCACAAAATCAACGCGATTTTCTAGTAGTGGTTTTGCGGGATGCCACAGTGGATCCACCGGCAAATTGGGCCAAGACATGGCCCAACGATTCTTTGGCATCCGTGATGGAGCTCTGGCCTTTGGCCATGACAATCATGGGCCAAAATTTGGATGGTTGAAGCAGTATCAGGTGTGTTTCATTTATTTGTTCTATTTGTTGGAGAAGTATCATGTACTGAAAATTGTTCTATTTGCCAATGCAGATACAGAGGTTTGGGTTCCCGGTCACTCCGATGACTGCCCCACAGATTACACGCAGCCTGGAGGCATACCTTATGTGGCTGTTCGGATGCCCATTGTTGCTGCAACTGTGGTCGTGGGAGAGGTTCCCTATCGGCCGTCCAGATGTAAGTGTCAACCAAATAGTCGGCAACCAGGAACATGAAACAATTGTCTACCACTCTGACCTGCTGTTCGACGAAGAGCAAATTGATTTGCCTACATTTGGCACTCACTGGACCTGTCGCAAGGTCAGTGTAATGTCTTAATAAATTGCACTTCTGGTACTACAATATGAAAGTTACTAACAACTATTTTGTCATGCAGTGTCGTTTCGCGGGAGAGCAAGTCGTTAGATGCTATCCATCGTTCAGCTAGCAGTTCGACACACTGAAAGAGGATGTCGTGATTGGGAGCCGTACACCCTGTAGACACGACACGCACGATATCCCGGCGGGATATCTATTATGTGCACTAGAGATAGAGAGTACTGCTGACTACATCGAAGATCATCTTTGATTGCCAAGTTGAGGAGATGCCTCAACAGAGGGTCATGCGACAGTTTGGTCTTTGCCAGATGGTAGATCCCCCGCGTCCGGATGTTACCCTTCCAGATGTCGTGCACGCGTAAGTAAATATATGTACATAAGGAATGCATCTTATACTTCATCTATGTTCTTTAATGATGGTCTAACAAATTCTAATGACAGGTACTCTCGGAAAGTTAGCAAGACCGCCACTCAATGGCTCCAACGGGTGGGGATTTACGTCAACGAGTGGCAGAATGCACCAACACAAGTGTGGCACGCTGGCCCGTTTGATATGGAGCTATTCCTCGGATACCTACAGAGGTACATGTCGATGACACGACTACGTCCCATTCCACACGCACATGACGATGAGATATACCCTAGCCAGTCACACTGGAGTCCAGACAATCAGCGGTAAGTACTTTATTTAGAGCATAATATCAACATGAGTGCCTATGTAGTGCATACCTAACTATGAGACAAATGCAGGCCGATATGACGTGGGAGCTATAGACTGAGGTGGCTCTACGGACGATCGCTTTCGAACGTTCCTCTCGTGCCCCGTCAGCAGGCTCAGTCCTTTGCCCGACGGGTCGAGGCGAAGCTGCGGCGTATCTACGCGTCCATCACGTGCACCAGCGTCTCAGACGTCGTTCAACACCGAGAAGCACAACGCCCACCGCGTCACTCGGTGGAGGCGCGCGCCCCACGTCGATCCACGCAGCAGCGCCCACCGCGTCACTCGGTGGAGGAGCGCGCCCCACGTCGATCCATGGAGCAGCCACCTTCTCCAGACCATGCTGGAGGCTCGGAACGACACGAGGAGCATATTTCTCCACCACTCCGCCACGGGCCTCGTCCACGACTCTCACAACAGGCGCCGCCGAGAGCACCACCTCCAGACCAGGCTGGAGGCTCGGGGTGGCAGCAATCACAGTTTACTTCTGACCCGTGACAGCAATCGCAGTTCAATATCGACCAGTTGCACCAGAACCAGATTACTTTCGAACAATGGCAGCATCAACAGCCGATCCCCTACATGGACTTTGCTTATCGACCACAATCTCATCCTCATGGTAAGCGTGTCCCTTCCTACTATTATTAGATGCAGTATGCCATTGTTCAGTACTTAATTTCTTGTACACTAGCAGGAGACTCCGTTACATGGGACAATACTGATGACCGTCATCAGCAGACACAACACGAGCAGGTAGACTGGTTTAGTCAGTATCAGCCAGGTACTCCACCACCTATCCCCACACAGAATACACAGGATCAAGGTGAAGGGTCAACTGCACCTCGCCGTGATGTGATGCCACCCCACAGATATGGATGGAGTACACCGAGGCCTCCGCCACCTCGTCGTCGACACCAGTGATATCTACTTATGTATCAGTCTTTTACCTATCTATGTATGAGACATCATTCTATTATTTCATGATTTTATTCGACAAACTACTCAACATAACTTGCAACATAGTTCAACATAACTTGCGGTACATAAATAAGAGTCCTATCTATCCCTAGCATGATGCATTTCCCTTTCCCTTCGATGATGCCTCGCCCTTTCCCTTGGACGATCCCTCGCACTTGCTCTTCTTGGCCTGCGATATTCTTCTTCTCTGCCTCTTGTCCCACTCAGATCTTGCCTTGCTTCCAACGGGTGACGGCATGAAGATATCATCCTCATCTTCGCTCTCTTCTATCCAGGCCCTACGTGCCACAACCTGCTCCGTCATGTCAGCTTGACTCTTCTTGGCCTGCTCTTTCTTCTTCTCTCGCGCGCGTCCCTGAGCGTCGGCAACGTTCCCCGAGCCAGCGCCGCCGTCTGATCCAACTGCGGCGACGTTCCCGGTAAACCTGACCTCCCCCCTTTCCTCGTGGACACGATAATGACTGCCATGATCTTACGAACCTAATGGTGCCTTCCGTTTGTCCTAGGGTGCTCCCTATCCTCGCCCTCGACGACCTCCAGAACCGCCCGAGGCCATCTCATCTCCGGCGAGCAATTAGGAACGGTCATGAGCATCAGCATCGTTCAGAGAACGAGGTGAGCACCTTCCCCTCCTCCCTCGCTTCCTATTTCACCAGCGTCGCCGCCGTCTGACCTCGCCGCCGCCAGCGACCGTCGTTGCGCCGCCCGAGTTTGGTTAGTGCGATGACAGCCGTTTCGATCTAGATCGGGCGAGCAAGGTTAGACCACTTAACCGCGAAGGGGTATGCTTTCTGGACCGCACGATCTATTAGATCCAACGCACCGCAACACCGATCCGGCCGAACCCGCACCGTCCAACCAGAACACGACGCGTGGCCAGTTTTGTTTAAAAACAGAAATTGAAACAGATTTGGATATGATTTTCAAACCTCTGTAACTTTTAAACCACACGTCCAAATTTTGCAAACTTTATATCGTTGGAATCAGTAGAACAAAACCTAGCCAACCATGCCCTTGGTTTAGCAAATAGTATCTGTTAGCTTGTTGGTTTTTGCAGAAACTTTTGATTGCTTGTTAAGGATGTAAAAATTGTTTTAAAAATGAATTTGGGGTTAAAATCTTTGGCAATTGGATTGATTTGAACCTAATAACATTAGGAAAAACTTTGTGGACTCAAAACATATTTGGTGTGAAACAAAATAAAGATTCTTTGATTTAAAACCATTTCTAGTCAAATAGAAATGTGGTTTATTTATTAAAAATGATTTTGAAGAAAAACTTTGGGAAATGTTTTGTTTTAAACTCTCTGACCCTAAACAACAAGTTTTATGGTTTGAAAACATATTTGGTGAACCTTGGAGATTAATGCCTTGGTAAAAAATATTCTACACCACCATAAAATGATACTTTGTTTTGAAAATGGTTTTTGTAGTGAAACCTTTTGCAAATGACTTCGACACTTTATAAAATGACGATTAGGTGTTTTCAAATGTACATGACCCATTAGGAACCACTTTTTCAAACAAAACAAAGCTGGCATGCTTGCATGCATTACTTTGACTTTGTTATTTTATGTGTGTGTTTTGCTTGATTGGTAGATTAGTTTGTGCCTTGCTTGATTGATTTGTAGTGACTTGAAGAGTGTGATTGTTGCAAGGACAAGGAGTGAACCCATACTCTACCAAAAAGGCAAGTGATGCTTCATACTTTTTGTCCCATTACTTTCACTATGCATTAGTGATTTTGCTAAGTAAAACTTGCATGGATTTTGCTAAAGTATAGACCTGCTAGCAAAACCTAGTAGATGAAACCTTAGTGGAATCTTCCTAAGTTAAGATTCCTATTACTATCAAGCTTAGCCTAGCTAATAGAAAAATGGGTGGAATATATATTCACACTATGGAAAAATTCCTAAGTCTGAGGACTTGTGTTTTGTTTAATTAAAACAACTAAGTTAATGAATCACCTGGGTGGAATGGTAATTGCTTGGTGGTTTTTTGGTTGAGTGGTTCACAAGGCCCATTTTATGGTTTACCTTGTGTATCTCACTTGTGGATGGCCACCAGGAACAAAGAGATTTGATATGTCAAATGAGAAGCTTCAAGTGCAACCACTTGGCAATATGGGCTCTGCCATGATCATATAGGTTGCAAGAACTTAGCCATATGGACAGAGGGTGGTAGTGTTTGATAGGTTGGAGCGCATCCATTTTGGTCTAAGGAAGGCTTCTGAAAGATCTTGTCTGGGAAACCAAGTCTTGTGGGGAAAGTGCACCACCTTTGCAGAGTGTAAAATCTAAGTACTTAGCCATGTCCCTGGTAAAGGACAATTTGAGCATCAAGACATGGAAGCAATCAAGAATCTCATCATTCAAATTCTAAAGTTAAAAACTTGTGGTTTGAACAAGGGTTGTTTGAAATCCTCAATCTTTGATTGAGAGATGCCTTGGTTAAAGGATCTTCAAATCTTTGATTGAGAAAAATGATTTGCCAAGCAAAACTAGTATTTTCAAATGTTAAGGAAAAATCTATTTTGAGCAATGCAAGCCTCAACTCCACTTAGCCAAATGCATATAGATGATAGACTCCACTATACTACCATAGTATCACTTGCCAATACAATTCAAATGTATTGACCCTTTGTGGCTGTAACTTGTATGTTGCAGGTTTGATTGATTTTAGTGAAGATTGATTGATTAGGATTACAAAGTCTACAACCAACATCTTCCTGGGCATTTGAAGATGAAGGACCCATGCTTATAGCTATTCCGCTGCAATGTAATGTAATAGCCAAATGAACTATGAAATATGTAATAAAATTATGTTAATCCTGGTTATAAAGTTATATTATGACCTTTGTTCTTGATATTACATCTATCTGTGGATGCTAGCTATTGATCCAGGACTAGCATTGTAAACACAGGGATCTCTACCTTATTAAAGGTTGGGACCTCTTAGAGATGGTATCAGAGCATTGTGTTGCCTGTAGGATTTGTAAACCTAGGATTGGACAAAAACCCTTAGAAAAATAGGAGTTGTACTTGTTCCAAAAACTTATTTACAAAACACTTGTAAACTCTTTCCTCAACCATTTTGGTTTCAACTCTACATTCTTCTATTTCAACTTGATGGAAAACCTACCCCATGGCCAAAGACTACACCATGTGCAAAGGACTACTTCAACTTCTTCAACTCTAATGACTTCAACATCTTCAGCATATTCACCAAGGACTACAAGTGAAATAAGGAAATCTTGCTCAAGATTTAGAGACTGAGGGAATGCAAAAGTTAGAAGGAACCTACATCATTTGAAGTTTTTGTGACCAAGAGTTTTTCTCAAGGAAACCATGATCTCATACAACAAGAATCAAGAAGGAAGGAAAAACCACAAGTGAACCATATAGATGGACCACCATATTTTAGTTAAGTCAAACACACCAACTTATGTGGTGTAACAAAAATAATTTGTTGCCTAAATATGTGCTTGAACTTTGTTGTTTGAGCGAAAAGTTGTTTGGCTATCTTGATGACTTCACTAAAAAACATGTGACTCAGAGGAGAGCAGCTAGAGCAGCAGCGGTCGCGGCTCATGCAGCGGCGTTAGCTGCACAGGCAACAACAGGAGCAACACCACCGGAGGAAGAACCCATTGCCCTTTGTGACTTGCCAGGATTTGACCAACCCGGTACTAGGAGAAGGCCTGGCAGAAGGATTAAAAATTTTCAGGAATGGATACAACACGAGCCTGTAGAGAGGTGGTCTCTGCTGCATGACACTCATGGTGCTAGGTTTGGCGTCATGACTACAAATCTGGCTAAAACTTACAACTTTGTCTTGAGAGGAAGTAGGGCTCTACCATTAACAGCCATTTTGGAGTGTATTTTCACCAAAACTCTGAAGTATTTTAGAGACAGACTCCAGATGGCTCAGATGCATATCATGAACAACCCAAACATGAGGTATTGTTCAAAGATCATGCATTACATGGATGCCAAGATGGAGAAGGCTCGGTCCATGCATGTCATCGCCATCGGTAATCAGGAAAGAAGGTTCGAGGTACGCCTCCCTTCCAACCGGATTGGAACAGGAGAAGAGGTAAAGACACAGGAGGTGAGGATAGGCAACGAAGCCTGGCCAACGTGTGAGTGCACGTGCAATAAACCCAAGTTGTTGCATCTGCCTTGCTCTCATGTACTAGCTGCATGCGGGCTGATGGGTATGGATGCGATCTCGTTTGTGTCTCCTTATTTCCTTAAGGACGCGGTGGTCAATACGTGGACAGGCGAGAGGATGGGATATAGGGCATGGGGAAATTTCAATAAAGTAAATCCAGGTGAAAGGGTTTACACCCCAGATCCTGTAGTGATGAGGACAGGAAGAGAAAGGCGACAATGTGTCCGCATCCGTAATGATATGGATGAATCTGAAGCCGGAGGCCCTACTAGGCAATGTTTTCTGTGTAATCAATTTGGTCATATAGACACCATTTGCCACATCTTCGGGACTGGTGGAGCTGCTCCTCGTGGACGTGGCAGCCGAGGAAGAAGAGGAAGAGGAAGAAGAGGCAGAGGAAGAAACTAGACGTGTGGAACTATGTCTTAAATTTGTAATATGTGTGGAACTATGTCTTAAATTTGTAATATGTGTGGAACTATGTCTTAAATTTGTAATATGTGTGGAACTATGTCTTAATTTGTAATATGTGTGGAACTATGTCTTAAATTTGTAATATGTGTGGAACTATGTCTTAAATTTGTAATATGTGTGGAACTATGTCTTAAATTTGTAATATGTGTGGAACTAATGTGCAGATGGCGGGATCTTTGCTGAATGCTGACATAGATAGAAAGCATCGATCGACGGTACTGGATGCTAACCCGGGGTCCTTGAAGCACCTAGTGACTCGCACTCCCATTTCGAACTGGTGCATACATCCTGATTGGCTTCAGAGGCATGTGACATTTATTTCTCTTGCTGTTGGGATATTTATGGGCCAATGTGACTAAACTGTTCTGCTTTCTTCTTATGTAGATTAAGTGGGCTGGGCTCTTACCATTCGTTCGTTTGGTTGAGGCCACTCGTATGGAGGAGATAGAAGGGCGACAACTTGGGTTCCAGACTAGTCGCTTACAGTACGACTCGTCTTTGCTCACGTGCTTGGTGGATCGATGGAGGCCCGAGACTCACACTTTCCATTTTCGATGGGGAGAGATGGCTCCTACACTTCAGGACGTCTCGTACTTGCTGGGACTTCCGTTGGCTGGCGTGCCCATAGGCCCAGTGGATGTAACACCCTCAGAATCGACCCTATGCAAGTTTTAGCGAAACCCGCCAAACCCGCATAGAAACGATTAAAAGGTGCCCACCAGGCACTTTCGTGCGGGTGGAGAACGAAGTAATAACATTACACAACAGTCCTCGATGGAACCCACAGAACAGATATATATATACAACACGACTCCATGAGTCAAGAACACAGATATAATATACAAAGATCCAAATCACCTTGAAAATGATAGAGCGTCCGACTACGGACAAGATGCAAATGGGGCTAGGAGCCCTGAAGAATAACCAATGGCGTCCATAACCCTGCCCAGGCCAAGCCGGAAGGGTAACCCTGCTAACGGCGTCGATCTCAAAACCTGCTTAAACAAAAAGGGGGTGCCGACAAAGGGCAAAGGAAAAAGAGGAGCGTCAGTACTGAGGCCAGTACACGGCGAGGCTAGAATTCGGCGGTCCTCGCCTACATAGGTATGGTGGACTGAGCGGCAGCGCCAGCATACACTGAACAACCTATAGAGACTCGATACAACTGGCGGCAATCAGAGAGGGGTAAGAAAGACCTATTCGGAACCAACCTGATACTACCATCAAACAAACCCATCCTGGCGTTTCCCCCCTCGAGACCAAACGAGGAAGTCAACCGAGGAACTCACACAGTTGGCAGTTTTATTTATTCGGTTATCGTTGCAGTAATTACTAGTCAGGTATAGATAATCATCCTGATAAAATAAACAGTGGGCCGTTTTAGTTAACCATTCCGTTGTAGTTGCGACACTTACTAGTCAAATACAATTAGCATGAGATAACCCAAAACCCAGCAGTTGTTGGTTCTTTTATTTAGCCTTTCCGTTGTAGTGGAGCTGATTACTAGTCATATCGGATACAAGTCAAATTAGAACAGTAAACTTTAGTTATAGTTGTCTATGATCGAGACCTGTGCTCCAAGTCGTCCATAACCGCGGACACGGCTTCTCGAAAAGATTTAACCCTGCAGGGGTGCACCAAAGTATCCACAAGCACTTCGACCCTTTTTGCCAGATCAGTTAACATACACCCATCGGTATGTCGGCGGGGCCTAAGTCACGACGTTCCCAGACCCAAAGCAAGCACGGGGGGCCACCCCACTAAGTACACCCGCAACGAAGTCGGCCGGTCTCCGAGACGGACTTAGGGTTTGCGACAGTGGCTGTAAACGACAGCAAATCCACAAACGGGGACTGTCGATACCGCGAAAACACTCCGCTTACCTAAACAGTACAGTGTGCTCCTCGCACAATCGTAAATAAAGCAGTAAAGCATGGCATAAGTACAGGATCGTAAATAAAACCTCAAACTAGTTTGTGGCCCCCAGTACAATACTTTGAAATCAGGTACTAATCAATGGGGGGCCCATATCTCCACACCTGTGGTTAGCGCGCTCGATCTCAGAACAGGTGTCAAGAACTCGGGGTCCTACGGGACACAAGTGGGCGGTCGGAAACCAGATATTATCTATCACCCACCGATGCCTCTGCTTACTTACTTCAATTTTAGTTGTTAAACAGTAATTATAGTGAACAATAATTAAAGCCATGTTCATCTCCAACCTTAAACATGCGGCAATTCTCCAACAACTGTGGTACTTGACGACACGCGACAACACTTGAGCAAGCGACTACGGCGCGCAAGTCCAACTATCTACCAAACAACAGGTAATAGGATGTGTCCAAGGCAATATATGGCTGCAAGGGATATCACGGGTACGGAAACTAGAGCATCGCAACACAGATAGCAATAGATCAACAGGAGGGGAATAAATACTATAAAAGTAAGATAGGTAGAAAACGGGGAGATGCTCGCCTGGAAACATTGCCGAAGGTTCAACCGAAGATCGGGTCGACACTCGCATCAACTCAACGGCCTTATCCGCGAAGAAGCAAAACACTAGAAGAAACACCGGATGCACTATTTAATACTACAGCAGAAGATCGGCATGATGCATGTATGATGTATGGCATGGCAAGGGTGCGATGCGATTAGGTCATATTAAGTGGAACCGGGGTTCCGACAATTAAATAGGTGGTGCATGTTATTTCGATACCCTGCAATTTAATCATTGTATTAACATGGCAAGATATGGTACCGGTTCGCTACACCAATTTAAATGAGGCCAATATAAGGCTAGATTTTCCCGCGTATGGGCCCCATATTTAATTATTAGGTAAATCGGCATAAGGCCCCCAAACCACATGATATGCATGCGAGATGAATGATTTAATATGCAACAAGTTGGATTATATTATGAAATAAGGTTTCGGGGAGGGGTTCACACATTGAGGGGTTCGGCGATCTTGGTTCCGGGGTTCGGGGTTCGGTCTTAGGGTCCAGGGTTCGACGGGATCGTCTCGACGGGATCGTTCTCGGACTCCGGGGTTAGGGTCTTCGGATCGGGGTAGATCTTGTCGCTTGGTATCCGTGAAGTAGTATTTGTAGTCCGTCTTCTGTCGGTGGTGAATTGACCGATGGTCTTCGGGTTCGGGAAGGAGCACTTGGCGTCCTCGAGGGAGTGCTTGGCGTCTGGGATTCCGACGAGCTTGGCGTACTTGTCGGAGTTCTCGGATGACGATGTCGGTCTTGGGTTTGGTGCCGGTGGATCTTGGCGATTCCATGTCGACGATCCGAGGACGGTCATGGCGTTCGGGATGAAGAACTTGGTGTGGTGACGGTCCTTGTCGGCGACTCTCCGGGTTCGGGGTCTCGATGTCCCATGAAGAAGTACTTGGTGCTGCGTGACGGCGTTCTCGGAGGTACGACCATCGGATTCCGGGTGGAAGAACTCGGGGTGTCATGACGACGATCTTGTCGGTGACCTTGGCGCTTCGGATCCTTGAGATCGGGGTCTAACCAAGCGTGTAGGGGTACCCGAGACGTGTGCCTGTAGGGTGCACCACAGCACAAAAGGGCGCCCGCGAGTGCTACAACACACGCACACGGGCCAGATAGCAGGAACGGCGACGCGCGGCAGCCTTCGGAGGTAAAGCTCGGGCCAGAGCTGGGCGTCGGGGAAGGAGGGGTGTGGAGGGCCCCAGGCAGCCGACAGCGGAGGACCCGGCGGCGGAGGTTGGGGGCGCTGTGGACGAGCGGCTGCATGGCGGCCTGCTGCAGGCTTGGGGGAGGTTGACGGGGAACCTGGTGGCGGAGGCGGGGCTCGGCGGCGAGGATGAGGTCGAGGCGGAGGGGAGCCGGCGAGGAGGCGGACGGCGGTCCCCTGGCGGCGGCAGCTCCTGGCGACGTCGGCGAGCGGCCAGGGATCGCTGATGGAGGCGACGGGGCGGCGCCGGGGCGGGGCCGAGGTCGGAGAGGGGGAGGGGCTGGATGGCGACGGGCGGCGGCCGGCGAGAGAGGCGCGGTGCTCGCCGGAGCGGGGAGGGACCGGCGACCGGGGCGAGCACGGGTGAAGCAGAGGGCGACGGATGCGGGCGCGGCCGGGCGCGCCGGCGCGGGCGGCGGAGCAGAGCGGGGTTGGGGACGTGGCGGCGGACGGTGGCCCGGAGAGGAGGGCGCGACGGCGGACGCGGCCGCGCGTCGGCAGGGAGAAACGGAGGGAGCGGCGGCGGGTGGGGATGAGGGAGGAGAGGAGCGGCCGGAGCTAGAAGGAGGTGAGGCGGGGCGGCGCTCGCCGGGGAGGACGGCAGGCGGCGAGAGAAACGGAAGAGAGAGAGGAGCGATGCAGGGGCGAGGGAGGCTCGCGCGGGGTGGGAGACGAGGGAGAGGACGGTCGCGTGGGCGTGGGACCGGGGTGGGCCAGGGACGGTGGCGTGCGGTTGGTGGGAGGGAGCGCGTCAGGGGTGGGACCAGGGGCCGCGGGTGGCAGTGTGTGTTGGCGTGTGTGGGGTGGGTGTGGTGTTGTGTGCTGGGTGAGTGGGGAGAGAGGGAGAGAGGCCAAGTGACGTGGCAGCGTGGGATAGGGTAGAGGGAGGGGAGAGGTGAGGTGTCAGGTGGGGATTGGGTGGGGTGATGTGGAGGGGGTGTGGGTAGAATAGGTTGGGTGGAAAAGGGTTTGTAGGTTGGGCCGTTTTAATTTCTGGGGGTAGTCGTTCGGGTCTATTCGGCCCGTTCGACTGCCCCACTAAAAATAATTCAATCTTTTATTTATTTTAAATGCACCGTTTGCAAACCGATAGTAGACAACAAAATATTCCGGCGACCCGGGTTTGAATTTGAAAACAAGACGGGGCGTTTTAGAAAACAAAAACAGGCTTTGCGAAAATAGTTTTAAGCAAACAATGCATGATGATGACGATGCAATGCACAAAATCAACGCGATTTTCTAGTAGTGCTTTTGCGGGATGCCACAATTCGACACCACTAACAATGGATCTCGCCCTCGAGATCCGCCTCATGGTACCGGAAGGAAGGTCGGTGATCTGCATCTTCTGGCTTCGTGTAGATCTTCGCGACACCACTAACAAGGTTCTTGTTCACGTTCGTCAAGAGAACACTCCGGATAAACAACGGACGAAGTGAAAGGTAAGGCCACCTCTAACTTCAGCGGAAGGAGTAAATTGCATCGATCCACCATTCAATGTACATAAGCGAATGATCAGAGTAGTGGTATGGTCGCGACTCCATCCCGCACTCAAAGCATTACTCTGTACACGAACAGATAGATTATGCAACCAACCCTCAGGATTCAGACTGAAGATCTCGACAAGCGAGGTTCGGAAACAAAGGAGTGATGCAGACTCTGCATCGGATCTGGCGTAGATAATGTCGTCGCGTCGGAAAACACCGGAAGGCACGAGAAGGAACAAAGAGAAGTCCACCAGACGAAGGATTCCTCAGATAGCATGAAGACCAGATGTAGCAACACCGTTACCAAAAGAGGAAGCGAAACCCTGAAGGTACGACGGAACCCAGCCACGAGAAATCCTGGACTCGAAGAGAGAGAAGAGAGCGGATTCAAAACACGTAGAGGTAAGAGGGGAATAGCAGAGGGGTAAGGAGTAAAATCAGACCTAATCAGAACTATCCAACCGATTTTGCAAAAATAGTTTTGACACTCTACTTCGGCCGTTAGCTAGGGTATCCTACAGGCTGGACTTGTGGGGTATCGCAACTGCTGAGCTCTGATACCACTCTGTAACACCCTCAGAATCGACCCTATGCAAGTTTTAGCGAAACCCGCCAAACCCGCATAGAAACGATTCAAAGGTGCCCACCAGGCACTTTCGTGCGGGTGGAAAACGAAGTAATAACATTACACAACAGTCCTCGATGGGACCCACAGAACAGATATATATACAACACGACTCCATGAGTCAAGAACACAGATATAATATACAAAGATCCAAATCACCTTGAAAATGATAGAGCGTCCGACTACGGACAAGATGCAAATGGGGCTAAGAGCCCTGAAGAATAACCAATGGCGTCCATAACCCTGCCCAGGCCAAGCCGGAAGGGTAACCCTGCTAACGGCGTCGATCTCAAAACCTTCTTAAACAAAAAGGGGTGCCGACAAAGGGCAAAGGAAAAAGAGGAGCGTCAGTACTGAGGCCAGTACACGGCGAGGCTAGAATTTGGCGGTCCTCGCCTACATAGGTATGGTGGACTGAGCGGCAGCGCCAGCATACACTGAACAACCTATAGAGACTCGATACAACTGGCGGCAATCAGAGAGGGGTAAGAAAGACCTATTCGGAACCAACCTGATACTACCATCAAACAAACCCATCCTGGCGTTTCCCCCCTCGAGACCAAACGAGGAAGTCAACCGAGGAACTCACACAGTTGGCAGTTTTATTTATTCGGTTATCGTTGCAGTAATTACTAGTCAGGTATAGATAATCATCCTGATAAAATAAACAGTGGGCCGTTTTAGTTAACCATTCCGTTGTAGTTGCGACACTTACTAGTCAAATACAATTAGCATGAGATAACCCAAAACCCAGCAGTTGTTGGTTCTTTTATTTAGCCTTTCCGTTGTAGTGGAGCTGATTACTAGTCATATCGGATACAAGTCAAATTAGAACAGTAAACTTTAGTTATAGTTGTCTATGATCGAGACCTGTGCTCCAAGTCGTCCATAACCGCGGACACGGCTTCTCGAAAAGATTTAACCCTGCAGGGGTGCACCAAAGTATCCACAAGCACTTCGATCCTTTTTGCCAGATCAGTTAACATACACCCATCGGTATGTCGGCGGGGCCTAAGTCACGACGTTCCCAGACCCAAAGCAAGCACGGGGGGCCACCCCACTAAGTACACCCGCAACAAAGTCGGCCGGTCTCCGAGACGGACTTAGGGTTTGCGACAGTGGTTGTAAACGACAGCAAATCCCCAAACGGGGACTGTCGATACCGCGAAAACACTCCGCTTACCTAAACAGTACAGTGTGCTCCTCGCACAATCGTAAATAAAGCAGTAAAGCATGGCATAAGTACAGGATCGTAAATAAAACCTCAAACTAGTTTGTGGCCCCCAGTACAATACTTTGAAATCAGGTACTAATCAATGGGGGGCCCATATCTCCCCACCTGTGGTTAGCGCGCTCGATCTCAGAACAGGTGTCAAGAACTCGGGGTCCTACGGGACACAAGTGGGCGGTCGGAAACCAGATATTATCTATCACCCACCGATGCCTCTGCTTACTTACTTCAATTTTAGTTGTTAAACAGTAATTATAGTGAACAATAATTAAAGCCATGTTCATCTCCAACCTTAAACATGCGGCAATTCTCCAACAACTGTGGTACTTGATGACACGCGACAACACTTGAGCAAGCGACTACGGCGCGCAAGTCCAACTATCTACCAAACAACAGGTAATAGGATGTGTCCAAGGCAATATATGGCTGCAAGGGATATCACGGGTACGGAAACTAGAGCATCGCAACACAGATAGCAATAGATCAACAGGAGGGGAATAAATACTATAAAAGTAAGATAGGTAGAAAAGGGGGAGATGCTCGTCTGGAAACATTGCCGAAGGTTCAACCAAAGATCGGGTCGACACTCGCATCAACTCAACGGCCTTATCCGCGAAGAAGCAAAACACTAGAAGAAACACCGGATGCGCTATTTAATACTACA
This sequence comes from Avena atlantica, assembly GCA_910589765.1. NCBI lineage: Eukaryota > Viridiplantae > Streptophyta > Magnoliopsida > Poales > Poaceae > Avena > Avena atlantica. Next base: position 444,254,528 of record OU342736.1, read on the forward strand.
GCAGAAGATCGGCATGATGCATGTATGATGTATGGCATGGCAAGGGTGCGATGCGATTAGGTCATATTAAGTGGAACCGGGGTTCCGAAAATTAAATAGGTGGTGCATGTTATTTCGATACCCCGCAATTTAATCGTTGTATTAACATGGCAAGATATGGTACCGGTTCGCTACACCAATTTAAATGAGGCCAATATAAGGCTAGATTTGCCCGCATATGGGCCCCATATTTAATTATTAGGTAAATCGGCATAAGGCCCCCAAACCACATGATATGCATGCGAGATGAATGATTTAATATGCAACAAGTTGGATTATATTATGAAATAAGGTTTCGGGGAGGGGTTCACACATTGTGGGGTTCGGCGATCTTGGTTCCGGGGTTCGGGGTTCGGTCTCAGGGTCCAGGGTTCGACGGGATCGTCTCGACGGGATCGTTCTCGGACTCCGAGGTTAGGGTCTTCGGATCGGGGTAGATCTTGTCGCTTGGTATCCTTGAAGTAGTATTTGTAGTCCGTCTTCTGTCGGTGGTGAATTGACCGATGGTCTTCGGGTTCGGGAAGGAGCACTTGGCGTCCTCGAGGGAGTGCTTGGCGTCTGGGATTCCGACGAGCTTGGCGTACTTGTCGGAGTTCTCGGATGACGATGTCGGTCTTGGGTTTGGCGCCGGTGGATCTTGGCGATTCCATGTCGACGATCCGAAGACGGTCATGGCGTTCAGGATGAAGAACTTGGTGTGGTGACGGTCCTTGTCGGCGACTCTCCGGGTTCGGGGTCTCGATGTCCCATGAAGAAGTACTTGGTGCTGCGTGACGGCGTTCTCGGAGGTACGACCATCGGATTCCGGGTGGAAGAACTCGGGGTGTCGTGACGACGATCTTGTCGGTGACCTTGGCGCTTCGGATCCTTGAGATCGGGGTCTAACCAAGCGTGCAGGGGTACCCGAGACGTGTGCCTGTAGGGTGCACCACAACACAAAAGGGCGCCCGCGAGTGCTACAACACACGCACACGGGCCAGATAGCAGGAACGGCGACGCGCGGCAGCCTTCGGAGGTAAAGCTCGGGCCAGAGCTGGGCATCAGGGAAGGAGGGGTGTGGAGGGCCCCAGGCAGCCGACAGCGGAGGACCCGGCGGCGGAGGTTGGGGGCGCTGTGGACGAGCGGCTGCATGGCGGCCTGCTGCAGGCTTGGGGGAGGTTGACGGGGAACCTGGTGGCGGAGGCGGGGCTCGGCAGTGAGGATGAGGTCGAGGCGGAGGGGAGCCGGCGAGGAGGCGGACGGCGGTCCCCTGGCGGCGGCAGCTCCTGGCGACGTCGGCGAGCGGCCAGGGCTCGCTGATGGAGGCGACGGGGCGGCGCCGAGGCGGGGCCGAGGTCGGAGAGGGGGAGGGGCTGGATGGCAACGGGCGGTGGCCGGCGAGAGAGGCGCGGTGCTCGCCGGAGCAGGGAGGGACCGGCGACCGGGGCGAGCACGGGTGAAGCAGATGGCGACAGATGCGGGCGCGCCGGCGCGGGCGGCGGAGCAGAGCGGGGTTGGGGACGTGGCGGCGGACGGTGGCCCGGAGAGGAGGGCGCGACGGCGGACGCGGCCGCGGCCGCGTGTCGGCTGGGAGAAACGGAGGGAGAGGCGGCGGTTGGGGATGAGGGAGGAGAGGAGCGGCCGGAGCTAGAAGGAGGTGAGGCGGGGCGGCGCTCGCCGGGGAGGACGGCAGGCGGCGAGAGAAACGGAAGAGAGAGAGGAGCGGTGCAGGGGCAAGGGAGGCTCGCGCGGGGTGGGAGACGAGGGAGAGGACGGTCGCGTGGGCGTGGGACCGGGGTGGGCCAGGGACGGTGGCGTGCGGTTGGTGGGAGGGAGCGCGTCAGGGGTGGGACCGGGGGCCGCGGGTGGCAGTGTGTGTTGGCGTGTGTGGGGTGGGTGTGGTGTTGTGTGCTGGGTGAGTGGGGAGAGAGGGAGAGAGGCCAAGTGACGTGGCAGCGTGGGATAGGGTAGAGGGAGGGGAGAGGTGAGGTGTCAGGTGGGGATTGGGTGGGGTGATGTGGGTAGAATAGGTTGGGTGGAAAAGGGTTTGTAGGTTGGGCCGTTTTAATTTCTGGGGGTAGTCGTTCGGGTCTATTCGGCCCGTTCGACTGCCCCACTAAAAATAATTCAATCTTTTATTTATTTTAAATGCACCGTTTGCAAACCGATAGTAGACAACAAAATATTCCGGCGACACGGGTTTGAATTTGAAAACAAGACGGGGCGTTTTAGAAAACAAAAACAGGCTTTGCGAAAAGAGTTTTAAGCAAACAATGCATGATGATGACGATGCAATGCACAAAATCAACGCGATTTTCTAGTAGTGGTTTTGCGGGATGCCACAGTGGATCCACCGGCAAATTGGGCCCAAGACATGGCCCAACGATTCTTGGCATCCGTGATGGAGCTCTGGCCTTTGGCCATGACAATCATGGGCCAAAATTTGGATGGTTGAAGCAGTATCAGGTGTGTTTCATTTATTTGTTCTATTTTGTTGGAGAAGTATCATGTACTGAAAATTGTTCTATTTGCCAATGCAGATACAGAGGTTTGGGTTCCCGGTCACTCCGATGACTGCCCCACAGATTACACGCAGCCTGGAGGCATACCTTATGTGGCTGTTCGGATGCCCATTGTTGCTGCAACTGTGGTCGTGGGAGAGGTTCCCTATCGGCCGTCCAGATGTAAGTGTCAACCAAATAGTCGGCAACCAGGAACATGAAATAATTGTCTACCACTCTGACCTGCTGTTCGACGAAGAGCAAATTGATTTGCCTACATTTGGCACTCACTGGACCTGTCGCAAGGTCAGTGTAATGTCTTAATAAATTGCACTTCTGGTACTACAATATGAAAGTTACTAACAACTATTTTGTCATGCAGTGTCGTTTCGCGGGAGAGCAAGTCGTTAGATGCTATCCATCGTTCAGCTAGCAGTTCGACACACTGAAAGAGGATGTCGTGATTTGGGAGCCGTACACCCTGTAGACACGACACGCACGATATCCCGGCGGGATATCTATTATGTGCACTAGAGATAGAGAGTACTGGCTGACTACATCGAAGATCATCTTTGATTGCCAAGTTGAGGAGATGCCTCAACAGAGGGTCATGCGACAGTTTGGTCTTTGCCAGATGGTAGATCCCCCGCGTCCGGATGTTACCCTTCCAGATGTCGTGCACGCGTAAGTAAATATATGTACATAAGGAATGCATCTTATACTTCATCTATGTTCTTTAATGATGGTCTAACAAATTCTAATGACAGGTACTCTCGGAAAAGTAGCAAGACCGCCACTCAATGGCTCCAACGGGTGGGGATTTACGTCAACGAGTGGCAGAATGCACCAACACAAGTGTGGCACGCTGGCCCGTTTGATATGGAGCTATTCCTCGGATACCTACAGAGGTACATGTCGATGACACGGCTACGTCCCATTCCACACGCACATGACGATGAGATATACCCTAGCCAGTCAACACTGGAGTCCAGACAATCAGCGGTAAGTACTTTATTTAGAGCATAATCAACATGAGTGCCTATGTAGTGCATACCTAACTATGAGACAAATGCAGGCCGATATGACGTGGGAGCTATAGACTGAGGTGGCTCAGTACGGACGATCGCTTTCGAACGTTCCTCTCGTGCCCCGTCAGCAGGCTCAGTCCTTTGCCCGGCGGGTCGAGGAGAAGCTGCGGCGTATCTACGCGTCCATCACGTGCACCAGCGTCTCAGACGTCGTTCAACACCGAGAAGCACAACGCCCACCGCGTCACTCGGTGGAGGCGCGCGCCCCACGTCGATCCACGCAGCAGCGCCCACCGCGTCACTCGGTGGAGGAGCGCGCCCCACGTCGATCCATGGAGCAGCCACCTTCTCCAGACCATGCTGGAGGCTCAGAACGGCACGAGGAGCATATTTCTCCACCACTCCGCCACGGGCCTCGTCCACGACTCTCACAACAGGCGCCGCCGAGAGCACCACCTCCAGACCAGGCTGGAGGCTCGGGGTGGCAGCAATCACAGTTTACTTCTGACCCGTGGCAGCAATCGCAGTTCAATATCGACCAGTTGCACCAGAACCAGATTACTTTCGAACAATGGCAGCATCAACAGCCGATCCCCTACATGGACTTTGCTTATCGACCACAATCTCATCCTCATGGTAAGCGTGTCCCTTCCTACTATTATTAGATGCAGTATGCCATTGTTCAGTACTTAATTTCTTGTACACTAGCAGGAGACTCCGTTACATGGGACAATACTGATGACCGTCATCAGCAGACACAGCACGAGCAGGTAGACTAGTTTAGTCAGTATCAGCCAGGTACTCCACCACCTATCCCCACACAGAATACACAGGATCAAGGTGAAGGGTCAACTGCACCTCGCCGTGATGTGATGCCACCCCACAGATATGGATGGAGTACACCGAGGCCTCCGCCACCTCGTCGTCGACACCAGTGATATCTACTTATGTATCAGTCTTTTACCTATCTATGTATGAGACATCATTCTATTATTTCATGATTTTATTCGACAAAATACTCAACATAACTTGCAACATAGTTCAACATAACTTGCGGTACATAAATAAGAGTCCTATCTATCCCTAGCATGATGCATTTCCCTTTCCCTTCGATGATGCCTCGCCCTTTCCCTTGGACGATCCCTCGCACTTGCTCTTCTTGGCCTGCGATATCTTCTTCTCCTGCCTCTTGTCCCACTCAGCTCTTGCCTTGCTTCCAACGGGTGACGGCATGAAGATATCATCCTCATCTTCGCTCTCTTCTATCCAGGCCCTACGTGCCACAACCTGCTCCGTCATGTCATCTTGACTCTTCTTGGCCTGCTCTTTCTTCTTCTCCTGTCTCTTGTCCCACTCAGCTCTTGCCTTGCTTCCAACCGGTGGCGGCATGAAGATATCATCCTCATCTTCGCTATCTTCTATCCAGGACCAAGGTGTATTAGCCACCTCCATCATGCGAGCTTCACTCTTGAAGGTGAGCTTGTCCCACCCTGCCTTGATCCTGAGAAGCTCTGCTCGTACCTGATTTGGGGTCTTCAGTTTCCACCCTCTTCGATGAAGTGACTTACCAAGTATAACGAGAGCATCATGGTTCGATACCAACGTATCCCAGTCGGCTGGTTTATCGGCTATCTCAACAGTTCTGGCTATAAAGAAAAGCCCAATGGACATATCTACAGGCCAGGGAGACGCGTCGGTCATAGTGGAGAGGAGTGGAGGAAAATGCGAGAGCAAAAGGAGAGAGGAAAATGAGAGAGTAAGAGGAGGAAGAGATGAACTGGGTTAAAGGATACATCCCGTTGCCCGGATTTATAGAGGCACCGAACCGAATAGGCGGGAAAAAAGGGCGGGAAGTCGTGGCGGGAAAAAGAGGGCGGGAAGTCGTGGCGGGAACAAAGGGCGGGGATTACTGGCGTGAAAAATTTGCGGGGAGTAACGGCGGGAAAAAATGGCGGGGAGTACCGGCGGGAAAAATCGGCGCGAAGGATTGCCGAGGAGCGGACGATTATTTAGCGAAGATTATTTAGCGGCGGGAGCACTGGGGCGTCGTCTGCTCAAAGGACGACATACCGTGTCGTCTCTTCAAGGGATGACGGACCTGTATCGTCTGCTGTCCGCGTAACCAACGAAGGAGCTCTGTCGTCCATTGAACGGACGACGGACGGACAGAAATGCAAATTTCTAAATTTGCGTATTATTTGTGAAAATGAATAAAAAAAATGTATTATTTAAAAAAAATTAGCGCGAAGTGAGGTACACTCCAGGTAATCAACTGAAGCCGCGAGATTTGATCAACTGTGGTTCTAAAGGATCTTCGCAGGAACAAACAGACCGTAATATATAATTGCAACTTGCAATCCTTGGACTTCTGACGTGTAGCTTTGGACTTTATTAATTGTTAGTTGGACTGGATGTGGACTGGATCAAGTTTATTTAGACAGCGGTTGGGTAATTTGGTTGTGTACTTGGACGTGGATCCATTTTCAGGTTTATTTGCAAGGGATCGGGGATACGGTCGTACTTGCCTTGAGAGCACATCAAAGTGGCGACACGTGAAATACTGAGTGAATAGTGGATTTTTGGGTAACTGCAGCATGTATATGAAACAGGGTTATCCTTGCCGATGATCTAGAATGGCTCATAAAATCTGAATGAAAGTTTATGATTCGTACGCGGAGGATGGGAAACTTGGATTTAATGGTGAAGCTTCAAAAGGAGACAATTGCCCATGGCGAAAATGTTTCAGTTATGTGATTATCTGCTTGTATCTTCATATATAGCAGAGCTCGATTCAAGTGTTGCCGAACCAATTATTGAATCACATGTCACTCGTCGAGCCATGATTGGAGAGCAGGGATAGAGCAAGTGCTTTCAGGACGTACTTCCCAGTGACGCGGTTCAGGGCCATACAAGACAACGAAGCGAGAAGTAGCAATCGCTTAACGGGAAGAATTTTACAAGAATCCGACTACTGGAACGCCAAAACTCCACTTTTGGAGTATGTTTCCATCCATTGATTAGCGTGTTGTGATTAACCCATGCGATTATGGATGATACTTCATCCGTTTCAAAATATAAGATGTTTTAATTAAAATTGAATATATACACTAAAAGAAATCTAGATACATTTTTTCATAAAATTAAAATATTTTATATTTTAAAACCGAGGGAGGACATGTTTAATTGCGTATCTGTTAATTTATGGAGCTCTTATAAAAATGCGAGGTGATCAAACATGATGCATTTGGGTAGATCCTAAAAGTGAAAATACTTATTAGCGTACAATATGTTCACACTAGTAGAAAACAGGTCATGCGTTCGCTCCCTTCAGAGCATTAGTCCCGGTTGCGCCACCAACCGAGACTAATGCTGGCACGCGTCCCGGTTCGAGCGGGCACGGGACCCGAAGACGTCCCGGTTGGTAAGGGGGCATACGTCCCGGTTGGAGCCACCAACCGGGACTAAAGGTTTGGCGACAGCCACGTGGCGTGGCACACACCTTTAGTCCCGGTTGGTGGCTCCAACCGGGACGTATGCTCCCGCCCTCTATAAATGCAACGCCCCAGCCCCCTCTGTCTTCACTCTGTTTTTTCTCTTGGTGGAAGGTGTGAGGGGTGTGCTAGTTTTTTCTCCCCTATGCATGCATTCAAGGTGTTTGATGAAATGTTTGAGTGAATAATCCCGTTCAATTTCTCAAACAAAAATATAGAAGGTGTCCGAGACGCACTTGAGCTTTCTCCTCTTTATTTCCCTCGATCGAGGTTAGCAATCTTATCTTTTCTCTGTCATTGATACAATGCATGTGTCAATGTGATTGGTCATTTCACTATTTATGATGTCATGTTTTTTGATAAACTTACTTATATGATGCAGATGAATGGTCGGGCGCGTAGCTGGGTATATGAAAGGCGTGGATAAATTTATCGATGTGGCTACGACAAACAAAGAGAATGTTTTATACGTTGTCCATGTGTTCAATGTCGGAACAACAAGGAGTACTCTTCCTCGAATATCATTCGCGGCCACCTGATTATGAAAGGTTTCATGCCCAACTATAATTGCTGGACCAAGCACGGGGAAAGAGGGGTTATGATGGAAGATGGTGAAGAAGAAGATGATGATAACAACTATCATCATATGTTTCATGAATACAGTGATACTGCAATGGAAGACAATGGAGAGGAAGGAGGTGAAGAACGGGCATCAGATGAGCCGGCTGATGAACTTGGTAGGGTCATTTCTGATGCAAAGCGAGACTGTGAAACAGAAAATGAGAAGTTGAAGTTAGAGGGCATGTTAGAAGATCACAAGAAATTGTTGTACCCAAATTGTAAAGATGGCAGCACAAAGCTTGGTACCACACTGGAATTGTTGCGATGGAAGGCAGAGTGTGGTCTAACTGACTCCTCATTTGAAAAGATGCTGAAAATAATGAAGCTGAAGTTTCCAAAACATAACGAACTTCCCGAGAGTACCTACGAATCAAAGAAGACTCTCTGTCCTCTGGTATTAGATGTGCAAAAGATACATGCATGCATTAATGACTGCATCCTCTACCGCGGTAAGGAGTATGAGAATTTAGATAAATGCCCGGTATGCAATGCGTTGCGGTATAAGATCAGATGAGATGACCCTGGTGATGTTGAGGGAGAGCCCCTCCGGAAGAGGGTTCCTGCTAAGGTTATGTGGTATGCTCCTATAATAGCAAGGTTGAAACGCATGTTCAGAAACAAAGAGGATGCCAGGTTGTTGCGATGGCACAAAGACCGTAAGAAAGACAGGAAGTTGAGACACCCTGCTGATGGGTCACAGTGGAGAAAAATCGAGAGAGACTTCCCAGACTTTGCAGGTGACGCAAGGAACTTATGGTTTGGTCTAAGTACGGATGGCATGAATCCTTTTGGGGAGCAGAGCTACAGTCAGAGCACCTGGCCCGTGACTCTATGTATCTACAACCTGCCTCCTTGGTTGTGCATGAAGCGTAAGTTCATTATGATGGCAGTTCTCATCCAAGGCCCGAAGCAACGACATTGATGTGTACCTTAGGCCATTAGTTGAAGAACTCTTACAGTTGTGGGGCAAACCAGGTGTACGTGCGTGGGATGAGAACAAAAAGGAGCCATTTGATCTACGAGGGTTATTATTCGTAACCATCAATGATTGGCCCGCTCTTAGTAACCTTTCAGGACAGACAAACAAGGGATATAAGGCATGCACACACTGTTTAGATAAGACTGAAGGTACATATTTGCATAAATGCAAGAAGGTTGTGTACCTGGCTAATCGACGATTTCTTCCGACCAATCATCCCGTAAGAAAGAAAGGCAAGCATTTCAAAGGTGAGGCAGATCACCGGAAGAAGCCTGAACTCCCTGCTGGTGATGATGTATTTGGTATGGTCAAGGACATAGAAGTAATCTTTGGAAAGGGTCCTGGCGGTCAATCAGTTCCGAACGACGTAGCTACAGGACACGCACCCATGTAGAAGAAGAAATCTATATTTTGGGAGCTTCCATATTGGAAAGTCCTGCGTGTCTGCTCTTCAATCGACGTGATGCACGTGACAAAGAATCTTTGCGTGAACCTGCTAGGATTCCTAGGCGTGTATGGGAAGACAAAAGATACACCAGAAGCACGGGAGGACCAACAAATTGTGAAAGACCCAAAGAACATGCATACACATAACAAGACGGATAAAGGGCGTCACTTAAGTCGTGCCAGCTATGCTCTTACCAAAGCAGAGAAGGAAATATTTTTTGAAGTCCTTTACAGTATCAAGGTGCCGTCAGGCTTCTCATCTAATATAAAGGGGATAATAAATATGGCAGAGAAAAAGTTCCAAAACCTGAAGTCTCATGACTGTCACGTGATTATGACGCAGTTGCTTCCGATTGCATTGAGGGGGCTTCTACCGAAAAATGTTCGAGTACCCATTGTGAAGCTGTGTGCATTGCTCAATGCAATATCTCAGAAGGTAATCAATCCAGATATTCTGCCAAGGTTACAAAAGGATGTGGTACAATGTCTTGTTAGTTTTGAATTGGTGTTCCCACCATCCTTCTTCAATATTATGACGCATCTCCTGGTTCACCTAGTGGAAGAGATTGCCATTCTCGGTCCGGTATTTCTGCACAATATGTTCCCCTTTGAGAGGTTCATGGGTGTCTTAAAGAAATATGTTCATAACCGTGCTAGACCAGAAGGAAGCATCTCTAAGGGATATGGAACAGAGGAGGTCATTGAGTTTTGTGTTGACTTTATTCCTGACCTTAAGCCGATTGGTGTTTCTGACTCACGGCATGAGGGAAGACTAAGTGGAAAAGGCATGCTGGGAAAGAAAGCAATGATATGTAGGGACGGGGATTCTTTCACTAAAGCACACTACACAGTTCTACATAATTCCACCTTGGCAGCTCCGTATATCGAGGAACACAAGAATATTGTACGCTCCAAAAACCCGGGGAAGCCTGAATCATGGATTACAGATGAACACATGAAGTCTTTCGGTGGTTGGATGCGGACACATCTCTTGAATGACACCACTTTTGGAGATCATCTATACTTGTTGGCCGCGTCACCATCTTCTACTGTATTGAATTTCCAAGGGTACGAAATAAATGGGAATACATTCTACACGATCGCCCAAAATAAAAAGAGCACCAACCAAAATAGTGGTGTCCACTTTGATGCAATAGACGAGAATGGACAAAAGGACACATATTATGGTTACATAGAGGAGATATGGGAACTAGACTATGGATTCTCTTTTAAGGTCCCTTTGTTTCGCTGCAAATGGGTCAACCTGAATGAGGAAGGGTAAAGATAGACCAGTTATACGGAATGACAACAGTGGATCTCAGAAAATCTTGGTTATAGAGATGAACCATTCGTCCTAGCCAATGATGTGTCTCAGGTTTTCTATGTCAAGGACATGTCCTCCAGACCGAAAAAAAGAAAAAAATATGCAAACGAATACATCATATGATGAGCCAAAGCGTCACATAGTTCTTTCAGGGAAAAGAAACATTGTGGGAATCGAGGTGTCACATCCCAAGATTTTCCAAATCTTGTAATGTGAAAAATAATGAATAAAATAAAACTTTGTTTGATTTTCAAGGCCAGAAGAAACTTTTTGAATCCAATTGGAAACTTTCAAAACCTATTTGGATCAAATGAAATCCTAAAGGGATTTAAAAATTTAAATAAACAATAAACTTCAAAATATTTAGACTTACTATTTTGGATCTTTTAATAAAAGATTTTGTTTTCAAATGAAAAGGTGGATTTATAAATAAAGATTATTTTATAAAGCCAAATTAAAAACTTGGCCAAGCTTTTGAATTAAAACATTTTGTTTTGAATAAAAATAGTAAAGGTTTATTTAAATAAAATAATAAGGAAATATCCAAATTTTATTTAAATAAAAGGTTTTACCTTTTTAATTAAAACATCAAAACTTATTAAATTATTTTAAATAAGTTTTCTAAGTATTTTATTTTCTTAATTAAAACCTACTGAAGTGTTTTGGCTTTATTTTAGATTTTCAAATAAAGTTTTCTAATAAAACAAATCCTATTTGAGTTAATAATGAAGGTCTATTGTATTTAATTATTAATGGACCCTAAAATAAAAGGTTATTTTGTTTTAAACAAGTTTCCAAATATTCTTTATTTCCAAATAAACCTACTGATTTGGTTTTGACAATATTTGGATTTCAAATGGAGATTTTATTAATTAAATCAAACCCTATTTTATTAAATAACTAAAGATCCATTTTATTTAATTAAAGGATGGATCCTCAAAAGAATAAAAAATATTATTTTATTTTGGAATTTGGTGTATGTTGATAAACAGAACCAAATTCAAAGTATAAAGTCTAGTGATTGTTTGAATTGGTTTGAATGTTGTTTGATTGTTTGAATTCCAAAAACAGAAAATAGATTTGGAAAAAGGAAAAACATCGAGGAAGGAAAAAATATAAAAACAGACCCAGCCCAACAAAATGGCCCAACAGCCCAGTCTAGCCCACCTGTTCCCTTGCCCCGAACCGTTTTCTTCACCGCAGAAAGAACCCGCTAAGCAGCTGACTGGTGGACCCAACTCCCTTTCCTTTCTATCGCTGACAAGACGACCCCACGCCACATCATCGTCTCCTTCACCCCCCCGTAGACCAGTTCCTCCCCTCGCCGTTTCTGCCGAAATTTCGCCGAGTAAATTCGTCATAAACTCTACAACAATTACACCCGCGATTACTCTCGTTAACTCGCCTCTCCCTCCTCTCCATTTCCCCTCTGTCTCCTTCCCCAAGCACGCCCCCAGGCCGCCCCAATTTCTCCCCGAGCAGCTCTGTCTTCGACGAGCTTCCACCTTCGATTCCGGCCGAGCCACACCACCTCCTGCCTCCTCGAGCACGCAGCTGTGCTCCGCATTCCCCAGTGAACCTTTCTGCAGCCGCAGCTCGCTCGCGCGCGTCCCTGAGCGTCGGCAACGTCTTCCCCGAGCCAGCGCCGCCGTCTGATCCAACTGCGGCGATGTTCCCCGGTAAACCTGACCTCCCCTCCTTTCCTCGTGGACACGATAATGACTGCCATGATCTTACGAACCTAATGGTGCCTTCCGTTTGTCCTAGGGTGCTCCCTATCCTCGCCCTCGACGACCTCCAGAACCGCCCGAGGCCCATCTCATCTCCGGCGAGCAATTAGGAACGGTCATGAGCATCAGCATCGTTCAGAGAACGAGGTGAGCACCTTCCCCTCCTCCCTCGCTTCCTATTTCACCAGCGTCGCCGCCGTCTGACCTCGCCGCCGCCAGCGACCGTCGTTGCGCCGCCCGAGTTTGGTCAGTGCGATGACAGCCGTTCGATCTAGATCGGGCGAGCAAGGTTAGACCACTTAACCGCGAAGGGGTATGCTTTCTGGACCGCACGATCTATTAGATCCAACGCACCGCAACACCGATCCGGCCGAACCCGCACCGTCCAACCAGAACACGACGCGTGGCCAGTTTTGTTTAAAAACAGAAATTTGAAACAGATTTGGATATGATTTTCAAACCTCTGTAACTTTTAAACCACACGTCCAAATTTTGCAAACTTTATATCGTTGGAATCAGTAGAACAAAACCTAGCCAACCATGCCCTTGGTTTAGCAAATAGTATCTGTTAGCTTGTTGGTTTTTGCAGAAACTTTTGATTGCTTGTTAAGGATGTAAAAATTGTTTAAAAATGAATTTGGGGTTAAAATCTTTGGCAATTGGATTGATTTGAACCTAATAACATTAGGAAAAACTTTGTGGACTCAAAAACATATTTGGTGAAACAAAATAAAGATTCTTTGATTTAAAACCATTTCTAGTCAAATAGAAATGTGGTTTATTTATTAAAAATGATTTTGAAGAAAAACTTTTGGGAAATGTTTTGTTTTAAACTCTCTGACCCTAAACAACAAGTTTTATGGTTTGAAAACATATTTGGTGAACCTTGGAGATTAATGCCTTGGTAAAAATATTTCTACACCACATAAAATGATACTTTGTTTTGAAAATGGTTTTTGTAGTGAAACCTTTTGCAAATGACTTCGACACTTTATAAAATGACGATTAGGTGTTTTCAAATGTACATGACCCATTAGGAACCACTTTTTCAAACAAAACAAAGCTTGGCATGCTTGCATGCATTACTTTGACTTTGTTATTTTATGTGTGTTGTTTTGCTTGATTGGTAGATTAAGTTTGTGCCTTGCTTGATTGATTTGTAGTGACTTGAAGAGTGTGATTGTTGCAAGGACAAGGAGTGAACCCATACTCTACCAAAAAGGCAAGTGATGCTTCATACTTTTTGTCCCATTACTTTCACTATGCATTAGTGATTTTGCTAAGTAAAACTTGCATGGATTTTGCTAAAGTATAGACCTTGCTAGCAAAACCTAGTAGATGAAACCTTAGTGGAAATCTTCCTAAGTTAAGATTCCTATTACTATCAAGCTTAGCCTAGCTAATAGAAAACATGGGTGGAATATATATTCACACTATGGAAAAATTCCTAAGTCTGAGGACTTGTGTTTTTGTTTAATAAAAACAACTAAGTTAATGAATCACCTGGGTGGAATGGTAATTGCTTGGTGGTTTTTTGGTTGAGTGGTTCACAAGGCCCATGTTTATGGTTTACCTTGTGTATCTCACTTGTGGATGGCCACCCAGGAACTAAGAGATTTGATATGTCAAATGTTGAGAAGCTTCAAGTGCAACCACTTGGCAATATGGGCTCTGCCATGATCATATAGGTTGCAAGAACTTAGCCATATGGACAGAGGGTGGTAGTGTTTGATAGGTTGGAGCGCGTCCATTTTGGTCTAAGGGAAGGCTTCTGAAAGATCTTGTCTTGGGAAACCAAGTCTTGTGGGGAAAGTGCACCACCTTTGCAGAGTGTAAAATCTAAGTACTTAGCCATGTCCCTGGTAAAGGACAATTTGAGCATCAAGACATGGAAGCAATCAAGAATCTCATCATTCAAATTTCTAAAGTTAAAAACTTGTGGTTTGAACAAGGGTTGTTTGAAATCTTCAATCTTTGATTGAGAGATGCCTTGGTTAAAGGATCTTCAAATCTTTGATTGAGAAAAATGATTTTGCCAAGCAAAACTTAGTATTTTCAAATGTTAAGGAAAAATCTATTTTGAGCAATGCAAGCCTCAACTCCACTTAGCCAAATGCATATAGATGATAGACTCCACTATACTACCATAGTATCACTTGCCAATACAATTCAAATGTATTGACCCTTTGTGGCTGTAACTTGTATGTTGCAGGTTTGATTGATTTTAGTGAAGATTGATTGATTAGGATTACAAAGTCTACAACCAACATCTGCCTGTGGCACTTTGAAGATGAAGGACCCATGCTTATAGCTATTCCGCTGCAATGTAATGTAATAGCCAAATGAACTATGAAAATATGTAATAAAATTATGTTAATCCTGGTTATAAAGTTATATTATGACCTTTGTTTCTTGATATTACATCTATACTGTGGATGCTAGCTATTGATCCAGGGACTAGCATTGTAAACACAGGGATCTCTACCTTATTAAAGGTTGGGACCTCTTACAGATGGTATCAGAGCATTGTGTTGCCTGTAGGATTTGTAAACCTAGGATTGGACAAAAACCCTTAGAAAAATAGGAGTTGTACTTGTTCCAAAAACTTATTTACAAAACACTTGTAAACTCTTTCCTCAACCATTTTGGTTTCAACTCTACATCTCTTCTATTTCAACTTGATGGAAAACCTACCCCATGGCCAAAGACTACACCATGTGCAAAGGACTACTTCAACTTCTTCAACTCTAATGACTTCAACATCTTCAGCATATTCACCAAGGACTACAAGTGAAATAAGGAAATCTTGCTCAAGATTTAGAGACTGAGGGAATGCAAAAGTTAGAAGGAACCTACATCATTTGAAGTTTTTGTGACCAAGAGTTTTTCTCAAGGAAACCATGATCTCATACAAGAAGAATCAAGAAGGAAGGAAAAACCACAAGTGAACCATATAGATGGACCACCATATTTTAGTTAAGTCAAACACACCAACTTATGTGGTGTAACAAAAATAATTTGTTGCCTAAATATGTGCTTGAACTTTGTTGTTTGAGCGAAAAGTTGTTTGTGATTGCATGCACATTGCTTGTGTGAATTGTGATGTGTGTGATTAGAATTGATTCCTTAGAAATATCTTGCCTATTCTAATCTCCCTTCAACCCAAACAGATGACTTCTCCAAGAGACTCCAACATCAAGGTTGATGACAACAACAACAACCAAGAGGACAACATGAGAGAACTTATAGCAACTCAAAACTAGTTGAGTCAAGAGACAACTCAACTTTTAGCCAACAACAATGGACTAGACCTAGCCATACAAAGGATTTTGAAACTTCAATCCCAATTGCTGCAAGGATTGGTTACTCAAATGATCAACATGGGAGAAAATTTTTCCCAAAGAGCTAATGACAGCAAGGATGACAAAGATGCTAATCTAGAAGGAACCCAGCCTAGCAATATTTTTAGAGACAAGGATCATGCATCCAAGGAACATGAAGATAAATGCCTCAAGAAGAGAGAAAGATCTCCCACCTATGAAGAACATGAACTAGAAGAACTCCTAGCTTTGGAGAGACCCAAAAAGAAGAAGAAGGACATAAGCCAGTTGCAGTGTTACAATTGCAAAGAGATGGGGCACTATGCCAGTGAATGCCCAGAAAAGGAGAAGAGCCAAGAAGACAAACAAAGGCTAGTGAAACCCAAGATGAGGAAGGATATTAGCCAAGTGATGTGCAAACACTGCAAGGAGTTAGGACATTATGCATCATATTGTCCAGAGAAGCCACCTCAAGACCTCAAACTTATAACATGTTTCAAATGCAAGGAACTAGGCCACTATGCAAACAATTGTCCAGAAAAGATGAAGAACAAGTTAAACAAGTCTATGAAGGATCTCAACCTTGTCCCATGAGTCAAGTATGGAAACCAAGGACACCATGCAAATGTTTGCTTAGAGAATTTTTCTCCAGGATCCCAAGAAGGACAATATGTAATTTTTGTTTGAAATTTTTTAAGGGTGGTAGTACCCTAGTTGTTCTGAGCCTACTTGTAACCCCCAGCCTTCCCAAATCTCGGGACGAGATTTATTTTAAGGATGGTAGCCTGTCACATCCCAAGATTTTCCAAATCTTGTAATGTGAAAAATAATGAATAAAATAAAAATTTGTTTGATTTTCAAGGCCAGAAGAAACTTTTTGAATCCAATTGGAAACTTTCAAAACCTATTTGGATCAAATGAAATCCTAAAGGGATTTAAAAAGTTAAATAAACAATAAACTTCAAAATATTTAGACTTACTATTTTGGATCTTTTAATAAAAGATTTTGTTTTCAAATGAAAAGGTGGATTTATAAATAAAGATTATTTTATAAAGCCAAATTAAAACCTTGGCCAAGCTTTTGAACTAAAACATTTTGTTTTGAATAAAAATAGTAAAGGTTTATTTAAATAAAATAATAAGGAAATATCCAAATTTTATTTAAATAAAAGGTTTTACCTTTTTTAATTAAAACATCAAAACTTATTAAATTATTTTAAATAAGTTTTCTAAGTATTTTATTTTCTTAATTAAAACCTACTGAAGTGTTTTGGCTTTATTTTAGATTTTCAAATAAAGTTTTCTAATAAAACAAATCCTATTTGAGTTAATAATGAAGGTCTATTGTATTTAATTATTAATGGACCCTAAAATAAAAGGTTATTTTGTTTTAAACAAGTTTCCAAATATTCTTTATTTCCAAATAAACCTACTGATTTGGTTTTGAAAATATTTGGATTTCAAATGGAGATTTTATTAATTAAATCAAACCCTATTTTATTAAATAACTAAAGATCCATTTTATTTAATTAAAGGATGGATCCTCAAAAGAATAAAAATTATTATTTTATTTTGGAATTTGGTGTATGTTGATAAACAGAACCAAATTCAAAGTACAAAGTTTAGTGATTGTTTGAATTGGTTTGAATGTTGTTTGATTGTTTGAATTTAAAAAACAGAAAATAGATTTGGAAAAAGGAAAAACATCCAGGAAGGAAAAAAATATGAAAACAGACCCAGCCCAACAAAATGGCCCAACAGCCCAGTCTAGCCCACCTGTTCCCTTGCCCCGAACCGTTTTCTTCACCGCATAAAGAACCCTCTAAGCAGCTGACTGGTGGACCCAACTCCCTTTCCTTCTCTATCGCTGACAAGACGACCCCACGCCACATCATCGTCTCCTTCACCCCCCCTGCAGACCAGTTCCTCCCCTCGCCGTTTCTGCCGAAATTTCGCCGAGTAAATTCATCATAAACGCTACAGCAATTACACCCGCGATTACTCTCGTTAACTCGCCTCTCCCTCCTCTCCATTTCCCCTCTGTCTCCTTCCCCAAGCACGCCCCCAGGCCGCCCCAATTTCTCCTCGAGCAGCTCTGTCTCCGACGAGCTTCCACCTTCGATTCCGGCCGAGCCACACCACCTCCTGCCTCCTCGAGCACGCAGCTGTGCTCAACATTCCCCAGTGAACCTTTCTGCAGCCGTAGCTCGCTCGCGCGTGTCCCTGAGCGTCGGCAACGTCTTCCTCGAGCCAGCGCCGCCGTCTGATCCAACTGCGGCGACGTTCCCCGGTAAACCTGACCTCCCCTCCTTTCCTCGTGGACACGATAATGACTGCCATGATCTTACGAACCTAATGGTGCCTTCCGTTTGTCCTAGGGTGCTCCCTATCCTCGCCCTCGACGACCTCCAGAACCGCCCGAGGCCCAGCTCATCTCCGGCGAGCAATTAGGAACGGTCACGTGCGCCCCTTCCCCAACCAGTACCACGTTGAGCATCATCATCGTTCAGCGAACGAGGTGAGCACCTTCCCCTCCTTCCTCGCTTCCTATTTCACTAGAGCCGCCGCGGTCGGACCTCGCCGCCGCCAGCGACCGTCGCTGCGCCGCCCGAGTTTGGTCAGTGCGATAACAGCCGTTCGATCTAGATCGGGCGAGCAAGGTTAGACCACTTAACCGCGAAGGGGTATGCTTTCTGGACTGCACGATCTATTACATCCAACACACCGCAACACCGATCCGGCCGAACCGGTACCGTCCAACCAGAACAAGATGCGTGGCCAGTTTTGTTTAAAAACAGAAATTTGAAACAGATTTGGATGTGATTTTCAAACCTCTGTAACTTTTAAACCACACGTCCAAATTTTGCAAACTTTATATCGTTGGAATCAGTAGAACAAACCCTAGCCAACCATGCTCTTGGTTTAGCAAATAGTATCTGTTAGCTTGTTGGTTTTTGCAGAAACTTTTGATTGCTTGTTAAGGATGTAAAAATTGTTTAAAAATGAATTTGGGGTTAAAATCTTTGGCAATTGGATTGATTTGAACCTACTAACATTAGGAAACACTTTGTGGACTCAAAAACATATTTGGTGAAACAAAATAAAGATTCTTTGATTTAAAACCATTTCTAGTCAAATAGAAATGTGGTTTATTTATTAAAAATGATTTTGAAGAAAAACTTTTGGGAAATGTTTTGTTTTAAACTCTCTGACCCTAAACAACAAGTTTTATGGTTTGAAAACATATTCGGTGAACCTTGGAGATTAATGCCTTGGTAAAAATATTTCTACACCACATAAAATGATACTTTGTTTTGAAAATGGTTTTTGTAGTGAAACATTTTGCAAATGACTTCGCCACTTTATAAAATGACCATTAGGTGTTTTCAAATGTACATGACCCATTAGGAACCACTTTTTCAAACAAAACAAAGCTTGGCATGCTTGCATGCATTACTTTGACTTTGTTATTTTATGTGTGTTGTTTTGCTTGATTGGTAGATTGAGTTTGTGCCTTGCTTGATTGATTTGTAGTGACTTGAAGAGTGTGATTGTTGCAAGGACAAGGAGTGAACCCATACTCTACCAAAAAGGCAAGTGATGCTTCATACTTTTTGTCCCATTACTTTCACTATGCATTAGTGATTTTGCTAAGTAAAACTTGCATGGATTTTGCTAAAGTATAGACCTTGCTAGTAAAACCTAGTAGATGAAACCTTAGTGGAAATATTCCTAAGTTAAGATTCCTATTACTATCAAGCTTAGCCTAGCTAATAGAAAACATGGTTGGAATATATATTCACACTATGGAAAAATTCCTAAGTCTGAGGACTTGTGTTTTTGTTTAATAAAAACAACTAAGTTAATGAATAACCTGGGTGGAATGGTAATTGCTTGGTGGTTTTTTGGTTGAGTGGTTCACAAGGCCCATGTTTATGGTTTACCTTGTGTATCTCACTTGTGGATGGCCACCCAGGAACAAAGAGATTTGATATGTCAAATGTTGAGAAGCTTCAAGTGCAACCACTTGGCAATATGGGCTCTGCCATGATCATATAGGTTGCAAGAACTTAGCCATATGGACAGAGGGTGGTAGTGTTTGATAGGTTGGAGCGCGTGCATTTTGGTCTAAGGGAAGGCTTCTGAAAGATCTTGTCTTGGGAAACCAAGTCTTGTGGGGAAAGTGCACCACCTTTGCAGAGTGTAAAATCTAAGTACTTAGCCATGTCCCTGGTAAAGGACAATTTGAGCATCAAGACATGGAAGCAATCAAGAATTTCATCATTCAAATTTCTAAAGTTAAAAACTTGTGGTTTGAACAAGGGTTGTTTGAAATCTTCAATCTTTGATTGAGAGATGCCTTGGTTAAAGGATCTTCAAATCTTGGATTGAGAAAAATGATTTTGCCAAGCAAAACTTAGTATTTTCAAATGTTAAGGAAAAATCTATTTTGAGCAATGCAAGCCTCAACTCCACTTAGCCAAATGCATATAGATGATAGACTCCACTATACTACCATAGTATCACTTGCCAATACAATTCAAATGTATTGACCCTTTGTGGCTGTAACTTGTATGTTGCAGGTTTGATTGATTTTAGTGAAGATTGATTGATTATGATTACAAAGTCTACAAACAACATCTGCCTGTGGCACTTTGAAGATGAAGGACCCATGCTTATAGCTATTCCGCTGCAATGTAATGTAATAGCCAAATGAACTATGAAAATATGTAATAAAATTATGTTAATCCTGGTTATAAAGTTATATTATGACCTTTGTTTCTTGATATTACATCTATACTGTGGATGCTAGCTATTGATCCAGGGACTAGCATTGTAAACACAGGGATCTCTACCTTATTAAAGGTTGGGACCTCTTACAGATGGTATCAGAGCATTGTGTTGCCTGTAGGATTTGTAAACCTAGGATTGGACAAAAACCCTTAGAAAAATAGGAGTTGTACTTGTTGCAAAAACTTATTTACAAAACACTTGTAAACTCTTTCCTCAACCATTTTGGTTTCAACTCTACATCTCTTCTATTTCAACTTGATGGAAAACCTACCCCATGGCCAAAGACTACACCATGTGCAAATGACTACTTCAACTTCTTCAACTCTAATGACTTCAACATCTTCAGCATATTCACCAAGGACTACAAGTGAAATAAGGAAATCTTGCTCAAGATTTAGAGACTGAGGGAATGCAAAAGTTATAAGGAACCTACACCATTTGAAGTTTTTGTGACCAAGAGTTTTTCTCAAGGAAACCATGATCTCATACAAGAAGAATCAAGAAGGAAGGAAAAACCACAAGTGAACCATATAGATGGACCACCAACATCTCCCTGAAACTGGTCGTAGTGGTGTCCCTGCTCTCGAAAACCATCTTGCAGCTTGTAACTTCTCTAACTAGATCAATACGCCTCGGAGATAACTAATTTCACATATTAGGGAGTGCCTCTATGACCAGTTTCTTGGAGATGCCGGAGGACTGGGATCCGGCGGCATCTTCCTGAAACTGGTCGTAGTGGTGTCCCTGCTCTCAAAAACCATCTTGCAACTTGTAACTTCTCTAACTAGATCAATACACCTAGGATCTAACTAATTTCACATATTAGGGAGTGCCTCTATGACCAGTTTCTCGGAGATGCCAGAGGACTGGGCTCCGTCGGCATCTCCCTAAAACTGGCCGTAGTGGTGTCCCTGCTCTCTAAAACCATCTTGCAGCTTGTAACTTCTCTAACTAGATCAATACGCCTGGGAGCTAACTAATTTCACATATTAGGGAGTGCCTCTATGACCAGTTTCTCGGAGATGCCGGAGGACTGGGCTCTGTCAGCATCTCCCAAAAACTGGCCGTAGTGGTGTCCCTGCTCTCGAAAACCATCTTGGAGATGCCTCAAACTGGATGGAGGACTGGACTCGCAAGGATGCCTATTTATAGTACAAACAGCTCGGCATAGTGTCGACACTTACGAAATAATGTCGACACTCACCCCTATTATTAGTGTTGACTCGTGTTTTGTCCCGGTTGGTGTCTCCAACCGGGACTACATGTTCATCTTTAATCCCGGTTGGTGACACCAACCGGGACAAGGTACACGCCGCACGACATAATGTCGACACTCACCCCTATCATTAGTGCTGCCTGGCCTAGCCTGCCGAAATCCCTCCGCGTGATCTATCGCCCGTGATTTTTTGAAAAAATCATTTTTAGACTCGCAATATGTGGTTTCTTCAGAGATCCAATGCAAGTTCTAACGATGCTCGTCCCCTATCTTCATGCACACCGGTTCGACCATAGTTAGAAATTCAGATAATTCAAAACGGGCATAATAAATTCAAAAAAAATCCGAACAATGAAAATCCTTCGCGTGGTGTCATGTTATGTTACATAGTTGAAAGGAAAAATACCAGACTTGGTATATTGATCATGTTTTGAAAAAACCTTCACAAAATGACCTATCATGTTCGAGGTTTCATGGCTTTCGGTCCAAATGACCGATGTTATGTGCTGAATCACGGCATAGTTTGTGATGTTGTGCCCATATTATGCATGTGTGTGGACATTGGTATGGAGAACAATGTTGCAGGAGGAAGTTTTCCTTTTTGTCGCACGGAAAAGCCCTTTTCCATTTTCCGAGCGCAAAAAACGGGTCGTTTTGTGAAGTAACCACCAAAATGCCGTTTCAGAATGCTACCGTCCCATTTTCCTAAAATACTAGACCACCTTACATGGACTATCTCCCAACCGGGACATCTCAAACCGTTTCGTTCATCCCAGGTAAAAAGGACAAATGTCTGCCGAATCGGTAGGAAGTGGGTCCGGTTTGTACTATAGGTACATGATCTATCGCCCGTGATTTTTTGAAAAAATCATTTTTAGACTCACAATATGTGGTTTCTTCAGAGATCCAATGCAAGTTCTAACGATGCCCGTCCCCTATCTTCATGCACACCCGTTCGACCATAGTAGAAATTCAGATAATTCAAAACGGGCATAATAAATTCAAAAAAAATCCGAACAATGAAAATCCTTCGCGTGGTGTCATATTATGTTACATAGTTGAATAGAAAAATACCAGACTTGGTATATTGATCATGTTTCGAAAAAACCTTCACAAAATGACCTATCATGTTCGAGGTTTCATGGCTTTCGGTCCTAATGACCGATGTTATGTGCTGAATCATGGCATAGTTTGTGATGTTGTGCTCATATTATGCATGTGTGTGGACATTGGTATGGAGAACAATGTTGTAGGAGGAAGTTATCTTTTTGTCGCACGGAAAAGCCCTTTTCCATTTTTCGAGCGCAAAAAACGGATCGTTTTGTGAAGTAACCACCAAAATGCCGTTTCAGAATGCTACCGTCCCATTTTCCTAAAATACTAGACCACCTTACATGGACTATCTCCCAACCGGGACATCTCAAACCGTTTCGTCCATCCCGGGTAAAAAGGACAAATGTCTGCTGAATCGGCAGGAAGTGGGTCCGGTTTGTACTACAGGTACATGATCTTCCCGCCATTTTTTCCCGCCAGTTCTTCCCGCCAGTTTTTCCCGCCGGTTCTTTCTGCCAGTTCTTCCCTCCAGTTATCTTCCTGCCATTTCTCACTATATATATATATATATGTAGGGTTGGCCTCCATTGTCATTGCATATCTCTATACTCATATCTGCAACCTCATCACTCTTTCCCATGACTTCCACCGTAGCACTAACTCCCAGGGAGGCGGACGCTTTGCGCCTCGAACTACCTCTGCCCGTCGGGCTGTTGTGTCCCCGTCGGCTGGATGCTGAGCGCCGGAGGCGTGCCGGTTCCTCCTGACCCTTTAGGTGTGGCGCGTCGGATGGCCATCACGAACCACTACTACTTCGAGCTCACGCCGGAGCAGCGGAGGAATCCCAGATGGCATCCCGACTATTTCCCGACTTGGGAAGCCTTCTTCGTGGATCGGCGTGAGAGGGCGCTCTCCAGGCACGAGGAGGACGGCCCACCTCATCCGTACTTCAACGAGGCCGGCCGTCGGCTGTGGTGGCGCGGCCGGACTCTCTCTAGAGCATCATGGCCTACGACACGGCCGCCGACTCTAGCCCCCGCCTGCGCTACCCTCAAGTCCAGCCCACTCGTACTCAGCCTACAAGGTTCAACTACGGCGACCCCGACGACGATAGCGACGACGGCCGCGACGAGTACGACGACTACAGTTGCGAGTATTATAGGTGTAGGCAGGAGCATGACTGAATCATTCCAACATTGCAAAACAAGTTCGGCCGATTGTGGCTTAATCTGGCCATGTATCTTAATTTTCAGTTCTTCTATGTAACTTTGTGTTAGTTGCATTATGTACTTTAATTCCAGTTCTATCCTAATAAAATTACTTATTGAAATCCAAACACTTTTTATGTTTAAAGTTTTTCTAAATTCCAAATTAATATTAAAAAAAGATAAGTTAATTCATTTTTAATTGTAAATGGTTCATATTTTAAATGGTTACATTAATTAATTTTTAAAACAGAAAATGGTTTTGAATTATTTATTCAAATCCAAACACTTTTTATGTTTAAAGTTTTTCTAAATTCCAAATTAATATTTAAAAAATATAAGTTAATTCATTTTTAATTTTAAATGGTTACATTAATTATTTTTTAAAAAATAGAAAATGGTTTTGGATTATTTATTCAAATCCAGACATTTTTTATGTTTAAAGTTTTTCTAAATTCCAAATTAATATTCAAAAAATATAAGTTATTTCATTATTAATTTTAAATGGTTCATAGTTTAAATGGTTACATTAATTATTTTTAAAAATAGAAAATGGTTTTGAATTAGTTATTCAAATTCAAACACTTTTTATGTTTAAAGTTTTTCTAAATTCCAAAGTAATTATCATTTAAAAAACATTACAAATTTAAACCCCAAAATAAAAAATAAGGCGGGAACAGAGAGAAAATACCTGAATTTTTTTGAAAACAGGGGCATATGTCCCGGTTAGATTCACCAACCGGGACTAAAGACCCCCTGCGCGCGCGCCCCTTTATCTGCTGAAAAAATTGGAGTATACGTCCCGGTTGGTGGCTCCAACCGGGACTTATGACCCTTTAGTCTCGGTTGGAGCCACCAACCGGGACGTATGGCCCTTCGTTTATAACTGACGCGCCTCCTCTTCTTCTTCCCCATCTCACTTCACTGCTTCTCACCGACGCGCGCACAGGAACCGCCCCCGACGCCGGCAGGCTGCCCGAGCTCGCCGCCACCCGCGCGTTCCGTCTGCCACCACCGCTGCCTCCGTCCGTGCGCGCCCCGGCTACTTTTCCCCCTCGCGCGTGACCTCAGTCGCCTGGATTGGAATCTCCGTCCGCCGTCTGTCTCCGTCGATTCCGGCGTCTCCCGAGCTCGGCCGGCCTCGCCACCACCTCTGTCGTGTTCCTAGTGAGCTGCTGATCCTCACGTTGCTCTTCTTTCTCTCCCTCTCCTCCTGTACTATGCTCCCCGTGTGTGCCCGACGCCGCCGCCGCTCGAGATCGACGGAGGCGACGCTCCGGTGACCAAGAAGGAGCGGCGCCGCCACTCTCTTGCTCCCTGCATCGTCCTCTCTCTAACGCTCCCATCCGCGCGTCCAGGCGTGCCCGCTATCGCCGTCGCTGTCGCTGCCTGGGAGCTCACTGCCAGCGTGACGTCGTGCTGACATCACTCGTGCATCACTTTGCTCGCGTGGCAGCTAATGTGGCCTAGGGACCATCAGTCAGCCTCAGTGGGTAGGCTCCTCTGTGGTATAAAAATGATCTGATGCGTGTGTTGACATCAGCATGCGTGGAGGCTAAGTTGGCACTGGGGCCCTTCTGTCAGTCTCACTGGCTAGGGCTCGCCCCGGTGTAAAAAGTATTTGCCTTTTTGTTTTTAATTCCAGAAAATGATTTAATATTGTAAAATCAATAACTTATTGTTTATAAGTCAGAAAAATACAAATAATATATCAAATTGTTCAGAAAAATGAAACCTATCTATTTAACCTATAAACATGCATTGTTCAACAACTTAAATGACAAGTATAATTAGAAGGACAAATGCACCCCTCTCATATGTTCGGAGTTTCCCCGAGTTAGGGTTTTCACCCCTCGGAACCCCGATTAAATCGTCGAGCATGTCTTAGGGTTAGATTCCAATGCAAATTAAATTGTCATATCATCATACTTGCTTGAGCATTGCATCGATGCCATGTGTTGATTGTTTCCCTTTCTTTCCGGTGTTTGGTTCTTCCCGGTAGAATACGATATCGAGATCGATCGAAGCCAGAGATCAACACCGTTGAAGCTCGAAGACAAATACTTGACCTACTGTAATCAAGTCAAGTACAAGGATCCTGAAGCTCTGCTTTCGGCTATCAATAGGCAAAGGCAAGCATAGCCCTACCATGCTATAATCCTATGATTTCGAAAGCATTTCAATTCTTGCCATGATGCATACAATTCCACTGTGGTCTTTTATCGATAGATAGAGTGTCCTATCTATTGCATTACTCCCTTTAAGCTTATCGATAGATAGTTTGGTATTATTAGTCTTCGGCCCCACTGGTCAATCACTGTGGGTAGCCCCAGACCCGATTCACATTGTCAAGCAACTTAAAAACCCTATCTTAGATAAGGAATCATTAATACCCCTTAGGTGCATGTGGGTTCGACGATGTGCCTTCGCCAGGGCATTCTGAACCCTCTTAAATCGATTCCAATATGGTATTTTGTTAGTATCTAGTGTTACCTATCTGCTGGATAGTTTACCTTTTGTAGCCTTATACTCATGTTCCCCTCTCATATGCATCCGAGGTTTCTCCGAACTAGGTTTTACACCCCTCGGAACTCCGGAATATTGATTTTAGCTAGAGTTACCTATCTACTACACAGTTTCCTTTTTGTAGCTAGGTTTAGGGTTTAGGGTTTCTCTTCATTTTTATTATTGTGTATGTATATATTAGGGTTTCTCTGAATTAGGGTTTATATCTCTCAACATCATACCTAACTTTCTCCCTTAGCCGCTTTGACTTATTCGTTTTTCCACCTATGCAGAAAATATGGACCCACACGCCAGAGACGAAGAAAAGGAAGAGTTGATCCAAGGTGTGATCCGCGGGGAAGAAAATTTAGATGTATCAACGTTTCTGAACAATTCCGGTGAGGGTGATCCTCTTTTTCCCGGAATAGACAACTTGTTTGAGGTTGAAGGTGTTACCTTCCGCGAGGGAGAAGGCGATGCCTTGTGTAATCGAGAATACGACCGCTCCGGCGAGGTGCATGTAATATAATTAATTCATTAATTAATCATCTGCTATCTATATAGAAATAGTAACGACGATCTTTCTTCTTTTAGCCCTCCGGATCGAAGGAATCTACTGAAAAGAGCAGACGAGGCCCAACCAAAAAGTTGCAAGACCATGAGAGGTTCAGGATCGAAGATGTCGCTGAAGACGGCAAACCGACGGCTCCCGAAGTTGTCGCAAACAAATTTGTGGCACAATGCGGAGTAATCATTAGGGACTTAATCCCGATCACCATTCGAAATTGGAATAGGCCTGCTGATGCGGAAGAAGAGGGAACATGTTTATTTGTCCCTAACCACGCCAAAGATTTACTGTGGAAGAGGCTCATGGTTAATTTCAAACTACCGAAGATAGAGCTGGATCCAAATGCGGAGGATCCAGTTGAGGACGCCTTAGAACATGGGAGAGCCATGGAGGCTAAGGTCAGGGAGTGGGCTTTGAAGAAGATGGCCCAGTGTTTCACCAACTGGAAGAAAAGATTGCACCTTGACTATGTCGTGAAAGAGAAGACTCCCGATTTCAA
Source organism: Avena atlantica (assembly GCA_910589765.1). Classification (NCBI taxonomy): domain Eukaryota; kingdom Viridiplantae; phylum Streptophyta; class Magnoliopsida; order Poales; family Poaceae; genus Avena; species Avena atlantica. The sequence continues at coordinate 444,281,827 of OU342736.1, forward strand.
GAATATTCAGTTTGAGAAGATAAAACCATTCTGGGCTGAGTTTGTGAAATACAAGACATCAGAAGAAGCTAAGAAAATATCTGCAACGAATAAGCTAAATGCTGCTAACAAGAAGTATCACCATACTATGGGGCAAGGTGGCTACAGGGCTGGCATTCCTAAGTGGGAGAAACTTGAGAATGAACTGCGTGCTAAAAAGATCACCCCAGAGACAGACGATTGGGTAGAACGTGCAAGGAATTGGTTTTACGGGCATGGGGGCACGTTGGACTCAGAAGGGATGTGTATATATAACAGACGACATAAAGAAGACCCCTTGCCAATCGAGAGGATGAGAAAAGCAGTGCCGAAGAAGGCCAGAAGACCAAAAACTTACCCAAAGGGGTTATGACCAGTGCCGAAGAAAGCCAGAAGTCCAAAAACTTACCCAAAGGGGTTATGACCCGTGCCGAAGAAGGCCAGAAGTCCAAAAACTAACCCAAAGGGGTTATGACCCGTGCCGAAGAAGGCCAGAAGTCAAAAACTTACCCAAAAGGGTTATAAGACATAGAAGTATACGACCAGGGTACAATAAGTCGAATAAGCAACTCCGGAGATATTATGCATATAGCCTATGCACGATTCTATGAATCCCACATAGCCTCGGGGACTAATGTCGGGGGTGTAACCCCAGGTACCCCAGAGTTGGTATATAAATAAGCCAATAAGAGACAAGAATAAATGAAAGTATATTTGAATATCAAGTCAAATAGAAAAGGAAAAAGACAAGGAAGAACAACTGGGCCGAGTAAGAGGAATCTCGGGCCAGTCCACACTCCCCATGGCGAAGTAAATATGAGGAAAGGAAAACAACCCCGGTGGGCCGGATTACCCCCAGCCGGCCCACCTACCGAGCTCCACCAAGCCACTTCGATTCCACCGCCGAACTCCCGCCAATCTTCCGCCAGACGATCACCCCGCTGCTCCCGCCAGTGTCGCCCCCCGCCAGCATTGCCCAGCACCTCATCGCCTCGCTGACTGGCGCACCACATGGCCACCATCCTCCCCGAGTGGGCCGGGATCGGTTGATCCGGCCCATATAGGACGTCCCCCGCCACAGCCAAGACAGCGATCCCGGTGGGCCGGCGGGGATGCAGCACAACCCACCACGGAAGCCAACCTCAACGGATCGGTAACCCGGCTGGGCCACACTCGGCGCCAGGCCTGATCTCACTCCAGGCCGGATAAGTGCAAACCTGCCTGGGCCAACTTATAACTCGGCTGGGCCTTATTCTTTTGCTATCTGTACCAGGCCGAATCAACTAGTAAGCAGGCCGAGTTACTGTTTCGTCTGGAGGACCTGGGTCGAGATATTTTCCCCCATGCACCTCCTTATTCATCTCCGGATACATCCTCAAGCTCCACGAGACCACGCCATCCATTCAAGACAAAGTCCACAAGAACCGTTCCAGTCTTGGGAGGCCCATGGCTCAGACTGGCATATGGCATGTGGAATATGCCCATGGCATCTAACAAGATGCTAGGGATATGCTCTTGGTATCAAATAAGATGCTAGGGAATATGCCTGGCATCTCCAAAGATGCGAAGGCATATGCTGAGCATCTCTAGAAGATACCCAGAATATGCCATCTAGATGCCAAGTGTGTAAAGCACTTCTTGTCCCCTGGGCTCCCCTTTATAAGGAGCACCAGGGTGTCATTAGAAAGAGAGGCCCCGAAGGGCTCTTCCCCTCTCTGCTCAATAGGAGCCCTTCTTCTTCTTCTTCTTCTTCTTCTTCTTCTTCTTCTTCTTCTTCCTCCTCCTCCAATTTCACAGAGAGATCTAGACAGAGCTATAGGAGATATAGCTCAAGGAGCATGATTGTAGCTACAAGTATGAAAAGATTACAAGAGATTAGATGTATAGAATGAGATGTTATCTCCACTTGAGAGTCTCAATCCTATATTCATTGTATTTCTCTATGTTCATATGAGTGCGGTCTTCACTGCATCATCCCTACCCGGATTCCTCCACGTCCACCGGCCCCAACTTTAGCCTACCCATGGCATATGCCGTGATACCACCACGACATTTGGCGCCACCGTGGGGCCTTCTAGTGGTGTTGGTTGGGTTTCCATCCGGACGGGAACATCTTCATCAACTTCTTCCTCATAGGGCTCATTCAGCTCCACCAAGCCAATAGATAACAAAGAGGTAAGCGTAGAGGCTCTCCAAGTCTAACTCATCAAAGCGGGTAAGACTCAGCAAGAAGGACTCAAGCACTACTCCAAGCTTACTGTAAGTACCAGGTAACTCAGCAGGGCAGGTATGACCTAGCAAGACTCACTCAAACACTTCTCCAAGTATACTGTAAGTGCCATATAACTCAGCCACCTACACTCAATCCTTCACCCCGGGGAGAAAATAACTTAACCCGGGGACTAGTCAACTTATCCATAGAGTCACCTTTGGATTAAGAGAACATTATGTTGATTTAGATCTGTATTTGAGTCAGCTTATTTATAACTCGGATAGAAGTTGAGTCAGCTTATTTATGATTCAGATAGATCTTGAGTCAATTAATTTATGCTTTGGATTGACCTTTAACTCAGCTCACCAGCCAGCTTATTTATAACTCGGATAGAAGTTGAATCAGCTTATTGATGATTCAGATAGAATTTGAGTCAGTTTATGTATGCTTTGGATTAACCTTTAACTCAGCTCGTCAGCCAGCTTATTGATGATTCAGATAGAATTTGAGTTAGTTTATTTACGCTTTGGACCGACCTTTAACTCAGCCCACCAGCCAGCTTATTGCTGATTCGGACAGAATTTGAGTCAGCTTATTTATGATTCGGATAAGATTTGAGTCAGCCTATTTATAATTCAGATAGAATTTGAGTCAGCTTATTTATGATTCGGACAGAATTTGAGTCAGTTTATTTATGCTTTGGATTATCCTTTAACTTAGCTTACCGGCCAGCTTATTGATGATTCGGATATAATTTGAGTCAATTTATTTATGCTTCGGATTAACCTTTAACTCAGCTCATTAGATTGTCTCTGATTCGGACTAACATTTGATTCAGCTTGCCAGGATACATTATGATTCGGATTTGTATTCAGACTCGGCGTACTAATCATATCTCTGATTCGGGCCGAAGCTTTCTTCAGTTCGCCAGATTGCCAGGTTATGTTATGACTCGGATTGATATTTCACCATCTTGCGAGGTTATCCCGTATCTCGGATGACTATTGGCCAGCTTATCATATCTCGAATCTATATCTCATATCTACATCTCGAATCAGATCTCTCAGCGTTTAGCCCTATTATCATATCCCAAAACTTAATCACGGATCTATATCTCAGATCCATATCAAAGGCAAATTAACATCATCACGCCAAATCAAGTTATATCGTGGCAAACAGATGATTCGGATTTGAGCCATATAACTCGGATTTTGAGCCAGGTAACTCGGATTCGAGGCATAAGTCAAATATGAGTAAAGTAACTCGGATTTGAGTCATATAACTCGGATTTTGAGCTAGGTAACTTGGATTCGAGGCATAAGTCAAATATGAGTAAAGTAACTCGGATTTGAGTCATGTAACTCGGATTTGAGTCATATACCTCGGATTTGAGTCAGATGGCTCAGATTTGAGATGTAAGTCAAAATTGAGTAAGTTAACTCGGATTTGGAATTAGATGACTTGGATTTGAGTCATATACCTCGGATTTGAGTCAGATGACTAAGATTTGAGATGTAAGCCAAAAATGAGTAAAGTAACTCGGATTTAGAATCATATGACTCGGATTTGAGTCATATACCTCGGATTTGAGTCAGATGACTCAGATTTGAGATGTAAGTCAAAATTGAGTAAGTTAACTCGGATTTGGAATTAGATAACTCGGATTTGAGTCATATACCTCGGATTTGAGTCAGATGACTCAGATTTGAGATGTAAGTCAGAATCAAGTAAAGTAACTCGGATCTGGAATCAGATGACTCGGATTTGAGTCATATACCTCGGATTTGAGTCGGATGACTTAGATTTGAGACATAAGTCAATTTTGAATAACATAACTCGGATTTGGAAATAGATAACTCTGAATAAAACTTAGCCAAAGGGGTTATGACCAGTGCCGAAGAAGGCCAGAAGTCCAAAAACTTGCCCAAAGGGGTTATGACCAGTTCCAAGAAGGCCAGAAGTCCAAAAACTTACCCAAAGGGGTTATGAACAGTGCCCAAGAAGGCCTGAAGTCCAAAAACTTGCCCAAAGGGGTTATGACCAGTGCTGAAGAAGGCCAGAAGTCCAAAAACTTGCCCAAAGGGGTTATGACCAGTGCCAAGAAGGCCAGAAGTCCAAAAACTTACCCAAAGGGGTTATGACCAGTGCCCAAGAAGGCCTGAAGTCCAAAAACTTGCCCAAAGGGGTTATGACCAGTGCCGAAGAAGGCCAGAAGTCCAAAGACTTGCCCAAAGGGGTTATGACTAGTGCCCAAGAAGGCCTGAAGTCCAAGAACTTGCCCAAAGGGGTTATCACCAGTGCCGAAGAAGGCCAGAAGACCAAAAACTTACCCAAAGGGGTTATGACCAGTGCCGAAGAAGGCCAGAAGTCCAAAAACTTACCCAAAGGGGTTATGGCCCATGCCGAAGAAGGCCAAAATTCAAAAACTTACCCAAAAGGGTTATAAGACATAGAAGTATACGACCAGGGTACAATAAGTCGAATAAGCAACTCTGGAGATATTATGCATACAGCCTATGCATGATTCTACGAATCCCACATAGCCTCGGGGACTAATGTAGGGGGTGTAACCCCAGGTACCCCAGAGTTGGTATATAAATAAGCCAATAAGAGACAAGAATAAATGAAAGTATATTTGAATATCAAGTCAAATAGAAAAGGAAAAAGACAAGGAAGAACAACTGGGCCGAGTAAGAGGAATCTTGTCCCAGTCCACACTCCCCATGGCCGAATTAAATATGAGGAAAGGAAAACAACCTCGGTGGGCCGGATTACCCCCAGCCGGCCCACCTACCGAGCTCCACCAAGCCACTTCAATTCCACCGCCGAACTCCCGCCAATCTTCCGCCAGATGATCACCCCGCTGCTCCCGCCAGTGTCGCCCCCCGCCAACATTGCCTAGAACCTCATCGCCTCGCTGACTGGCGCACCACATCGCCACCATCCTCCCCGAGTGGGCCGAGATCGGTTGATCCGGCCCATATAGGACGTCCCCCGTCACAGCCAAGACAGCGATCCCGGTGGGCCGGCGGGGATGCAACACAGCCCACCACAGAAGCCAACCTCAACGGATCGTTAACCCGGCTGGGCCACACTCGGCGCCAGGCCGGATCTCACTCCAGGCCGGATAAGTGCAAACCTGGCTAGGCCAACTTATAACTCGGCTGGGCCTTATTCTTTTGCTATCTGTACCAGGCCGAATCAGCTAGTAAGCAAGCCGACTTACTTTTTCGTCTGGAGGACCTGGGCCGAGATATTTTCCCCCATGCACCTCCTTATTCATCTTCGGATACATCCTCAAGCTCCACGAGACCACGCCATCCATTCAAGAAAAAGTCCACAAGAACCGTGCCAGTCTTGGGAGGCCCATGGCTCAGACTGACACGTGGCATGTGGAATATGCCCATGACATCTAACAAGATGCTAGGGATATGCTCTTGGTATCAAATAAGATGCTAGGGATTATGCCTGGCATCTCCAAAGATGCCAAGGCATATGCTGAGCATCTCTAGAAGATATCCAGAATATGCCATCTAGATGCCAAGTGTGTAAAGCAAGTGTTGTCCCCTGGGCTCCCCTTTATAAGGAGCACCAGGGGGATCATTATAAAGAGAGGCCCCGAAGGGCTCTTCCCCTCTCTTCTCAATAGGAGCCCTTCTTCTTCTTCTTCTTCCTCCTCCAATCTCACAGAGAGATCTAGACAGAGCTATAGGAGATACAGCTCAAGGAGCATGATTGTAGCTACAAGTATGACAAGATTATAAGAGATTATATGTATAGAATGAGATGTTATCTCCACTTGAGAGTCTCAATACTATATTCATTGTATTTCTCTGTGTTCATATGAGTGCGGTGTTCACTGCATCATCCCTCCCCGGATTCCTCCACGACCATCGGCCCCAACTTGAGCCTACCCATGGCATATGCCGTGATACCACCACGACAGTTGCCCAGCTCGGAGAACAAGCAAAACAGTCTTGCGCCCCTCTCAAGGTGATTTCCCAAACCAATGTGGGGTCGAACAAATATGGGGCCGAAGAGCAGTATGATCCAGAGGTAGTTGCACAATACGGAGAAGCTGCCGCTACTCAAGGTATGAGTATTGCCCAGTACTTATCCCAGTTAGAGTACTTCCCCGTGAGTGAAGTAGCATACAAATACCAGTACAACAAACCTCTCGTCAAACCTGAGGAGGTAAACAATCTTCCAACAAAAATGCGAAGATTGCATAACTGGTACATGCATGCCACAAAGGCCGGGGCTAACTGGATAGTGCTGAGGGTTACAAAAAAGCATCATGGGAAAGAAAAGGATGACATGATATCCATTGAATTTGATGAACTATTTCAGTTATTCAATCAAGACGCCTTGGACAAATCGATCATCAGTGCCTATTGTTTGTAAGTACTAATTCTGTATTTAATTTAGTCTCCAGCTATCTCACCTTGTTTATTGCATGTATATAATCATACTGTAATATGCAGAATGAAGATTCTCGAATGCAGTAGAGGACAAATCTATGACATTGGCTTCATTGACCCATATTGGGTTCATGAAGCTAATCTCAAAACAAGCCCCCAGGATACGGAGGATAATATAGTACACGCGTTAAGGTTTCAAGAAACCAGAAGGGAAATACTTTTTCCTTACAACTTTGAGTGAGTGTTATTGTCTTCTATACACTTTCTATTTCGCTTACTCGATGTTAAGTATATAATTGATTAGTTATGCATTCGCAGCTTCCACTATATTCTGTTAATCATTCAACTTGACAAAGGGCGTGTACTAGTCATGGAATCGAAACATAAACCCCTTGAGAAGTGGAAGGACGTGCAGATGATCCTCCAGTGGTAATTCTAATCATTACGACAATATATCGGCAACATTCGTGAATTTTATGATATCAAGTAATTAATAACTTCTTCTATTTGTTTTCTTCGCCGGGCAGCGCTTGGAAACGGTTCACCAACAAGGCTAGGGGTGTTTGGAAAGAGGATCTTACATTTGAAGCACTAGATGTAAGCACCACTAGCTATATCCGCGCATCTCTTTGATTCTAGTTTTGATACAGTTATTATCATGCTTGATTATTATTTTGATTGAACTATGTTCTCGTAAAGTGCCTGACACAGGGACCAGGTAACAATCTATGTGGATACTATGTTTGCGAGTTCATCCAGCAGACGTGCGATGAGAAGGGCAGAAATTTATAGCAACTCCACGTACGTAAACAATTTCTATAGTTTTTAATTACAATCAAATTGTGTTTAGTTTCATTCATATAGGCTGACTCCTTTTTTAAATCAGATCGAATGTCTACGGGACGGTCTTCTGCCAAAGGATCGCGTACGAGCAATTCAGGAAGAATTGGCGGGATTCTTGGATGCAGAAGTCCTAAACCCAAAAGGGGAATGTATAGACAATAGGGATTGTAAAAAGAGCAACTTTTGTATGTAGTGCATGAACTCGATCCGTGTATCGAATGTAATATTGTCATGATGATCTTGTGTAATATAACGGTTCCTTCATTGATAAGTGCAAAACACTAAATAAACAATAAAACAACCTAAATGAATTCTCTGCCGCGGCACAAAAAGTGGCGAAAATGTTGTCGCGACAACAAAATGTGCCAAAATGAATTCTCTGGCGCGGCAGAGAAATGGGCCAAATCTCTGCCACGGCAGAAGGTTATTTGTCTCGGTTCGTGTTACGAACCGGAACTAATGCTCCACCCCCCTCGCGCTCTGACGCCGCCACGTGTACCCCCATTTGTCCCGGTTGGTGGGGCAACCGGGACTAAAGGTTGGGGCTTTAGTCCCGATTGCCCCGTCCTGGTTGGGTAACCGGGACTAAAGCCCCTTACCAACCGGGACCAATGGGCCTCTCTGCACTAGTGCCACTTTAGTTGCAGTGTATGGATGTGCGCTCCTAAATAAAATCTACTGTGGGTATGTCCGAGGTGTTAGAGTATTAGTCATATACGGTTGTTATGATAGTTTAGATAGAGTTTGAATTTATTTATGTATAATCCTAACTTGACTTATATTCCAAGATCATTCTTATACGCCTATATATATTCATCCATGAGGCTCAATAATATATCCATAATATTTCGCCAAACTCATACTCTTTCATGGTATCAGCCTAACCGGTCCAAACCCTAGTCACCGATGCGCTTCCGCTGCCCCGACCCCGGCGGATCAATCTCCATGATCTCTGTTGAGGGCCGCGCGATCCGTTGCAGGGTTCGCCCGTCGATCTGTGATCGGCTGCCCTTGGTGAGTCTTTTTCAGTCGCTTGGCCGGTCTTCTTTTTTGGTTTACCGATCATAGATCAGATTGAGTAGCCCACCGCCGTCGTCATCGCCGCACCTCTACTCTGACCATCGGCATCGACGATCTATCTCAGACGGCTACTACGCCTTGTTTAGAAGGCTGCCATGGCCGCCACCCCTCGGATCATTTTCATCGTTATTGTCTCGGACTTCACCGACAAAGGTGCCATCGACTATGATCTACGCGTCATACACGCCATGAAGCATACGGCGCACCGTCGGTCTGATTAACCGATCCCGCGCCTGTCTACGCCAAGCATGTCAGCGAGCACGCGCCTACCACCGATCGAGCTACAGGCTACCGCTGGATCGCCCCTTCGGAATGCAACGCCGCCTTTGGTCCATGCTACTGGCTTTCAATGCGCCTTACTTGGTGTGTACGTCATTGGCGGTCTCCCAGCCGCTTCACTGACTTGCGCCATGCAGCTATACCGCCCCCTCGGGTCGTAGCGTCGCTTCACGCAGTCTACTTCGTCGTCCCCGTGCATGGACGTCCTCGGTTTTCCACCATGCCATCTCCTACGGCGCGGATCACCACCGTCTGCGCATGGTCTTCGTCACGCCGGATTCTTCTTCGCCAACTTCGAGTACCGCCGTCGCGCCAATTGTTGGAGATATGCCCAAGAGGTAATAATAAATTAGTTATTATTATATCTTTGTGTTTATGATAAATTTTTACTGTCACATCCCAAAAATTTCCAAATTTTGAAATATGAAAAAAAAAATAAACAAAAGAATTAATTGTTGAAATTTAGGGGGAAAAGAAACTTTTTATTTCTAAATGGAAATCAATAAAACCCTTCTTGGACAAATTTGAATGAAAAAGGAATCCAACAAAATTTCAATCAAGTGAAATGCATTCATCAAAGAACGTATATTGAAATTTAAACTTAGGAAAATAAACCAAAACACTAAAACCCTAATGGAAGAAAATCATTTCCAAAATCTCTCTAAGACTATGGATTTGATCCATGTAAAAATTCAGCAACAAACATTTATAAATGATCACAAATGATAAACCAAAATATTATAAGATCATAGAAATTAGTTTCATTCAATTTGGAGCCATGGATAAAAACTTATGAATTTATTAAGATAAAAGGAAATAATTTCCAAAGCTAATAAAGCTCCTAGCTAAAATTCATACCAAATTATGGGCAAGTTAATCCTAAAAGGATTTAAAAATATAAAAAAATAATAAATAAAATCATACAAATTGGAATCACCAATTTTGGATCTATAAATAAAAAGATATGGATTTTATAAGGCAAAGAAAGAAATAAATAAATAAATAAATAAGGAGTATTTAAAAGACAAATTAAATCTAGGCCAAATCCATAAACAAATTAAAGTTATTGAATAATAAAAAGGAATAAAAGGTTATTTATATAAAATCATATGGATTAAACCATATTCAATTTTATTTAAATAAAGACAAAGTGCCTAAACTAAATAATAAATCCCAAGAAAATTATTTAGAAGAAAATTTGAAACTTGTATTAAATCCATAAGAAAATGGTACAATGATAATCCAAATACAAATAAAATAAAGGGATAAAGAATATTCAAATAAAAACATATGGGATTAAACCATATTCTAACTATATTTAAATGGAGACAAATCCCTAATGTAAATGATTAATTAAATCATGATAAAATCATAAATTGGAATTTTCCCAAGTGAAATAAAAGTTATCTAATGGGAATAAAATAATTATTTGAATAAAATTTATATGGGTTTAAAACACTATTTTGATTTTATTTGAATAAAGACAAATGCCCTATTTAAATGAATATTAAATGATATTAAAATGTTTAAAATAATTCAAAGTGAATTATCTAACACACTAATGAATAAATAAAACCTAATGAAAAGGTTTGGTAAAAATTGGAATTTAAATAGAAGTTTGAAAACATATTTAAATCGTTATTTAAATAAAGACAAATGTCTAATTTAAATAAATAATAAACCCTAAGAGAATATAAGAAAATATTCTAAAATGGATTATTTAAATACAGTAATAAACAGTATTAAAAGCTTAGTGAAAGTTTGGAAAAGTTCTGAATTCAAATGGGTATTTGAATTATTTGAACAAAATGAAAACAGAAAATAAAATGGAAAAAAAGAACAAAGAAAGAAAAAAATAGAAAAAGGCGACCCAACTAAACCCTACCCAGCTTCCAGCCCAACTAGGCCCATTATCAGCCCACCTAGGGAAACCTCCCTCTCTCGGCCGGTCTTCTCTCACCCCCAGCTCTACCCTCAACCCCGCTGACACCCCGGCCCCACGCCAACCTGGCATCATCGTCTCTATCCCGCGACCCATTCCCCTCACCCCGCTGTCGTTTCTAGTGTCGATTACTCGCGGTCAATTCACCTAAATGTCGTGCATGAATTTCTCCAGAGACCACGCACGCTAAATCGCCCTCTCTCCCCTCTCTCTCCCCTCTCTTTCCCCTCACTCTCCACCTCCTCTCCGCCCCAGGGTTGCTCTAATTTTGAACCGCACCACTACTGCTCCGACGATACTCCGGACACGATTCCGGCTAGACCCCTCCTACCTCCTAGCTTCTACGGGCCTGTTCGCCAGCACCAGGCGCACCTGCCAGTATAGCTCGCTCGCGCGTGCCCTAGAACATCGCCTTCGACGATGCCAACCCGTCACCGTTATCTGCTGCAACTCCGGTGAGACCTAGCCCTCAACCCCGTGCGCGCCTCGACCTGTGACTCATGCTATTTTGTTCGCCTGTGTCCTATGAGTCTCCAGGTTCTCTTCAATCATCTGTGCGTGACCTACAAGCTCGTATCCGACAATAACAGGACGTGTCCGCCGCCAGGAACGACTCCGGCGAGCAATTGTCGTCGAACCCGTATGCCCCCTGCCCTCCTGCAACCACCTCGAGCATCAGCACGTCGCCGCGAACCTGGTGAGACCCTTCCCCCTCTCCCTTGCTTACTGGTTACGCCGGGCCATCGCTGACAGAGCCGCGCCGCCGCTCACCGTTGCCCAGCGCCGCCAGTTCTTGGCAAAGTGCTGAGAGCCGTTAGATCTAGATCGTAGGGATACAATAGAATGACTTAACAAAGAGGTACAAGTTAATATGTGCCGTGCATTGTTAGTTAGATCTAACAGTCGGTAATTCTCGATCCGAACAAACCGTTATTAGCCAGTAGGAAACAACCACGTGGCCAGTCTGTGTTTTAAAAACAGAAAATGAATCTATTAGTTGTTTGAATTGTAAATTCCATAACTTTTGTTCTGCTTGGCGAAATTTTACAAATTTTATATCAATGGATTCAAAAAAATGTAAACTTTACAACCATGCCCTTAGTTTAGTATTTTTCTTCTGGAAACTTAGGTGTTTTTGCAGAAACATTTCTATGCTTATTTAGAGTATAAAAATTATTCAAAAATTTATTTTTGAGTAAAACCTTTTGCAAATGGTTTGATTTGAACTCTCTGACACTAAACACTAAGTTTTGGATTCAAAAATGTATTTTATTAACCCTAGAAATATTTTACTTTGATTGAAGGCATTTTTAGTAAAATAAAATGTTGCTTTGATTTAAAAATGATTTTTGGGTGAAACCTCTTGTAAATGGATTTGCTTTAAACACTTTGATCCTAAACACTAACATTTATTCAAAAACATATTTGGCTAACTCTACAAAATATTACTTTGATTTAAAATCATTTCTAACAAAACAAAAATGATTTAAATGGCCATTTTCACTAACTTGATTTTAAATGGTTTTGCCACTTTTATAAATGACCAATAGGTGTTTTAAAATGTTTATCACCTATTAGAAACCACCTTTCCAAATAAAACAATCTTTTGTATGCTTGCATGCATTGCTTTGTTTTCATTATTTTATGTGGTGAATTGTTTGAATGTTAGTTTTGAAAATTGTGCCTTGCTTGATTGAATTGTAGTGAACTTTGAAGAGTGTGACCGTTGCAAGATCAATGAGTGAACCTATATTCTCTACTAAAAAGGCAAGTGGTGCTTCATACTTTTGTCCTATTATTTTTCACTATGCATTAGTGATATTTTGAGTAGGACTTGCATGGAAATTTTTCTAAGTATAAGCTATGCCATGGGAAATCCTATATGATGTCTTAGTATAATTATTGTAAGTTAGGAAACCTGCCATGTTACCATGCTTAGCTTAGCTACTAGAAAACAAGGGTGGATTATTCATGTTATGATATTATACAAAGTCTATGACTTTTGTTTTGTTTAATAAAATAACTATGTGAATGAATCACCTGGGTGGAATTGGTAAGAATGGTTTGTGTTGAGTGGTTACACAGGGCCCCATATTTGTGGCCTACCCTAGTGTATCTCACTTGTGGAAAGCCACCCAGGAACAAAGAGATTTGAGATGTCAAATGTTGAGAAGCTTCAAGTGCAGCCACATGGCATTATGGGCTCTGCCTGGATCATATAGGTTGCAATAACTTAGCTAGATGGACAGAAGGTGGTAGGGGGTGATAGGTTTGGAACGCGTCCATTTGGTCTAAGGGAAGGCTTCTGAAAGATCTTGTCTCGATGCACGTCGAGACTTGTGGGGAAAGTGCACCACCTCTCGAGAGAGTAAAATCTAAGTACTTAGCCGTGTCCCCGACAATGGACAATTTGAGCATCAAGACATGGAAGCTATCAAGGATCTCCTCATTCCAATTTCTAAGTTAAAAACTTGTGGTTGAACAAGAGTTAAAGTATCACCAATATTTATTGGTAGATGCCTTGGGTGATTTTGACAAACAAAAACTTAGAGTTTTCAAATGATAAGAAAAATATATTTTGAGCAAAGCAAGCCTAAGCTCCACTTAGCCAAATGCATATAGATGATAGATACCACTACTCTACCATAGTATCACTTGCCAATACAAGTCAAATGTATTGACCCTTGTGGCCATAACTTATTATGTTGCAGGTTTGTTTGATGTTAGTGAAGTGTGTTGAATAGGATTACAAGTCTACAACCAACATGATTTTCTGTGGCACTTTGAAGATGAAGGACTCCATGCTATATAGATATTTCTGCTGCATTGTAATGAGATAGCCAAATGAGCTATGTAAGATGTAAAGTACTATTTTATTCCTAGTTATAAAGCTGTGATATGACCTTTGTTTCTTGATATTACATCTTAAACTATGGATGCTAGCTATTGATCCAGGGACTAGCATTGTAAACACAGGGATCTCTACCTTAAAAGGTTGGGACCTCTACATTTACATCCCATGCTATAATTGTATTAACCGTAAACATTAATACTTGTGTGTTTTGTAAACATAAAAGAAGTCCCTAGTAAGCCTCTTGTGGAACTAGCTTGTTGATTAATATATGATCATGGTTTCCTGATCATGGACATTAGATGTTATTAGTAACAAGATCATGCCATTAGGAGAATGATATGATGGACATACTCCTATAGTAAGCGTAGCGTAAGATCAAGTCATTTAGAGTTTGTTTGCTACATGCTTTCAGATACATAGTAACCTAATACTTCGATCATGAGATCATGTTAATCACCATCACCGGATGAATTCTTTTATGACATCAAACACCACTTCCATAACTGGGTGGTTATAAAGGTGGCATTAGGTATTTTGAAAGTATGTGTTGAGGCACATGGATCAAGAGTGGGATTTGTCCATCCATATGACAGATAGATATACTATGGGCCCTCTCGGTGGAATGTCATCCAATTGTCTTGCAAGCATGTGACTAGGTCACAAGGGATGTCATATGACATAACGAGTAAAGAGTACAACTAGGTATAGAGATACCGACGATCAATCCTTGGATAAGTAAAGTATCGCGCAGCAAAGGGAATTGATATCGTATGTAAATGGTTCATTCGATCACAATGTAATCGTAGAAATATATGGGAACCATATGAATTTCCAGATTCCTATATTGGTTATTGATCGAAGAAGTGTCTCGATCATGTCTTCATAGTTCACGAACCGTAGGGAGACACACTTAAGGATTCGATGTTGTTTAGTATATATGGAATATGAGTTGGAGACCAAATGTTGTTTGGAGTCTCGGATTGAATCCAGGACATCACGAGGATATCCAGAATGGTCTGGAGAATAAGATTCATATAAGGAAAGTCCAATTCCGGGGTTCGGAAATGTTTTCGGTGTTTTCACCGGAAGCTTCTAGAAGGTTTTGGAAGGTACACCACCCCGGAGGAGGGGACACTTGGATGCGCCATGCCCTAGTGGGGATGGCATCATCAAGCCTAAGGTCAAGTCGGCCATGACTAGAAAGTGGGAATCAAACTCTACTTTGAATAGTCAAAGTCTAGTTTGAAAAGTTAAATCCCAATTTGGAAAGTCAAAGTCCTAGTGGAGGGAGGAAAGGAAACCTACAAGGGAGATGTTTCCCTCTCCCTTCCCAAGCCGCCGGCCAAGAGGGAGTTGGGGGAGGACTCGGCCTCCCCTTTCCGCCTCCCTCCACCCATAAAAGGAGGGGTGGGGCGCCCCCTTGGCCCTCACCCCAAACCCTAGGCCACCGCCGCCCCCTAAGCCACTGGCGCCCTAGCCCCTCTCCAAGTCACCGCCGCCTACACCCTAACCGTCGGCACCTCCCTCCCTTTGGTGCCTATGCCATAGCCACTGAGGCCCTCTCTCCTCCACCATACCTGCTCCATCTTAGGCGAAGCCCTGCAGAATTTACTCCTCCACCACCACACTGTCGTGCTACTGGAATCACGAGGAGATCTACAACCTCTGCTGCCTGCTGGAACAAGGGAGAGGATGGTCTTTGTCGAGTATCGGACCGGTAACTATTTGCGGAAGCGCTGCCGGAACGTGGCGCCAGAAGGATTGTCTACACGATCTTGAGATCGGCAAGTGAACGACTACATCAACCACGAGAATCCGATCTCGTTAAACGCTTTGGATCTACGAGGGTTAGTATTCTATAAACTCGTTGCACTGATCTCATAGATTAGATCTTGGCTTTTGTGTGTTCATGTGATAGAATTTTTTTTGTTTTCCATGCTACGAACCCCTATATTGGTATCAGAGCCGTGTCTATGCGTAGATCTGTTGCACGAGTAGAACACAATGTTTTTGTGGGCGTTGATGCTTTTACTGTCGACTGTTTTTTGTGTACTTTGCATCTTGCGGGATGGTGGGATGAAGTGGCCCGGGCTAACCTTACATGTCATCGTACATGAGACTTGCTCCACACTCAACGTGCAACTTGCATTGCACAAGTGGCTTTGCGGGTGTCTGTCTCTCCCACCATAGTGAAGATTTAATTTACAGCGGGCACTTGACAATACTTGTATCAACGTTGTGGTTCATGTTCGTAAGTTAGAACAGTTCTTATGCGAAAGCCCTAGCCATGTAAAACATGCAAATAATATTAGAGGCATCTAACTTGTTTTTGCAGGGCTTGTGTTGTGACGTGATATGGCCATGATTGTGATTATATATATGATGTATGCAATGATCCTTATTGTAAGTTGGCAACTGGCAGGAGCCTTATGGTTGTCTTTAAATTTCGTTAAAGACCCACGTGTCTATTCATCAAAGTAGTTGTAATAGTTGTTGTTGGTGGTGGACAACCATGAAGCGGATCCATTGACCTTGACGCTACACCGGTGATTATGGAGATCATGTTCGTGCCTGGAGATGGAGATCGAAGGCATAAGAAGAAAGGCCACATCATATCACATATTATGAATTACATGTGATGTTAATCCTTTTATGCATCTTGTATTGCTTAGATCGCGACAGTAGCATTATAAGATGATCCTCTCACTAAATATCAAGTCATAAAGTGTTCGTCCTTAGTAGGCACCATTGCTAAGACTCGTCGTTTCGAAGCACCACGTGATGATTGGGTGTGATAGATTCTATGTGTGTATACAATGGGAGCAAGGCAGATTTTCTCATGCGGATAATAAGGTTGATCTTGATGATCCTAGCATGTATAGACATGGTCTCGAAACACGGGATACCAAAAGGTAAAGCATGAGTCATATAGTAGATATGATGAACATGTTGACTGTTCGCCTTTGAAACTACATCATCTCTCGTGATGATCAGACTAGCTGTAGTGGATTTGGTTCGTGTGATCACTAAAACAATGTGAGGGATGTTGTTTTGGGTGGGAGTTCACCTAGTTAATTTAAGAATTTAATTTGAACTCAGTTTGTCAAAAACTTAGTCTAAACTCTTTGTAAATATGCTGTAGATCATGGCGGCCCCTACCATCAATTTTAATGTGTTCCTAGAGAAAGAAAAGTTGAAAATAATGGAAGCAACTTCGCGGATTGGTTCTGCAACTTGAGGATTGTCCTCAATGATGGTTAGTTGACCTATGTGCTGGATGCACCGCTAGGTGACCCGCCTGCAGATGATGCTACCGATGAGGTGAAGAATGTTTTCCTCACTCAGAA
Organism: Avena atlantica; assembly: GCA_910589765.1. Classification (NCBI taxonomy): domain Eukaryota; kingdom Viridiplantae; phylum Streptophyta; class Magnoliopsida; order Poales; family Poaceae; genus Avena; species Avena atlantica. The sequence goes on from OU342736.1 coordinate 444,298,823, forward strand.
GAATCAATACTCCACAGTTCAGTGTGCCATCTTGTACGGTTTAGAATCGGAGCTACAGAAGCGGTTTGAGAACCATGAGCCTTATGATATTGTCCGTGAGCTCAAAATGATATTTGAGACTCTTGTGGCTGTTGAAAGCTATGCAGCCTCTGAGAAGTTCTTTAACTGCAAGATGGAAGAGGGCATCTCTGTTAGCGAGCATGTTCTTAAGATGTCTGGGCACGCGAATAAACTCGCAGATCTGGGAATAACGATTCCTAATGCGTTAGGTATTCATCGTGTCCTCCAATCACTACCACCTAGTTACAAGAACTTCGTGATGAACTACAACATGCAGCGCATGGATAAGTCGTTACTAGAACTCTTCTCCATGTTGAAGTTTGCGGAAGTGGATATCAAGAAAGAGCACCAAGTGTTGATGGTCAATAAGACCACCAATTTCAAGAAGCAAGGCAATCCTAAGAAGAAGGGTAAATTCAAGAAGGGCAATAAGAAAGCTGCTATGCCTGCAAAGAAACCCAAGGCCGGTCCTAAGCCTGATACTGAGTGCTTTTATTGCAAGGGAGAAGGTCACTGAAAGCAGAATTGCCCCAAGTACCTAGAAGATCTGAAGAACAACAACATCAAGAAGAAAGGTATATTCGATGATGGGGATATGCCTACCGGGGTATACCCAGCAGGACGTTTCCGACTGGCCCAAGATCCGGCGAGTGGGCCTGCAGAATGGCGAGTGGATCGAAGCCCAGCAAGTAACTGAGCAACTGGAAGCTGAAGGCCTGGGCGAGTAGATAGGCCCAGTCGGGTGAGGTTAAACGGCTACTGAAGCTTTAACCGAATCGGTTGAGATATGTAAACCCTAGGGGAGGTGAGCCTATATAAACCTCCCTATAGGGTGAGTAGAGACACGTTCCCTCATACACCCCAGCGACTCGCCGCCTAGCCGCCGAGCTCGCCCATTGTAACACTTCCATAATACAATCTAGCAGGAGTAGGTCTTTACCCTCCGGGGGGCCGAACCTGGGTAAAACCCTGTGTCTTTGCCCTCATCTCGCACCGCAGATGGCTAGCCGCCCTTGCCCCTCGTTCTACTACTCGCTGCCGATTGCAGCATCTGCCGTGACCATTCCCACGACAGTGGCGCCCACCGTGGGGCCTGGCCGGTCTGGCCGGTGTTCTGCGGCGAGATCCAATCTGCCCATCAACGAGACGGTCGCCACCGGCCGCATGATAGCGATCAGCGAGATGCTCCAGATCTTGCCGAGCAGCTACGTCCCGGCGGCGCGACCCGTCACGCACAGCGTGATCCTGCCTATCGGCACGATCAGCCTCTTCGTCAGCCTCACCGACGTCATCGTCTCGGAGGACTCGGCTCGCATCCACGAGTCGCCGCCACGCGATCGGCTCTCCGAGAGCCAGATCCGCACGATCCACCGCCTCGCCTCCGATTACAATTCGGCCCACAGCAACGTGGCCGAGAACTCAGCGGCCGCAGAGGACGCGGCCCTCAATGACGACGCCGACTCGGCGACCCCGGCGTCACTCGCCGGATCCATCACCGCGGCCTCATCCGCGGGCTCCATCGCCCAGGTCTCCAACGCGGGAGATTTCGAGGACCCCTCCATCCTCGGGATCTTCGAATTCGACTCCGGGTCGGAGAACTCCGCCGATCTCCACGACGGAACCGGTCGCTACGCCGCTACCTACATGGCGACCGGCACCGACCCGCCAGAGGATCCATTCTCCACCCCGATCCCTCCTAACGCCACGGCCACGGAGGTCGAGGAACTCCGCCTGAAACTGGCGGAGGCGGTACCCAAGGAGCAAGCTGAGCGCGAAAAATTTCGCCTCGAGCAAGTGACGGCGCAGGAATTATCGCGCTACCACCAGCAGCGGATCAGGACGCGCCTGAACCCCACCGTTCAGGGGCGCGCCCTGAACTTCGACGACGAAAACGACCCGGCCCGCGTGGCCGAGCGCGCGATGTGCGAGAACGCGCCACCAGGAGGGAGCGCCCGGCCCCCGCCAGGATCAACGGCAATGGGTGCCCCACCTCCACCCAACCGCACCCCCAGGGACCAGCCGTGGATAGTAGTCTCCTCACGAGAGCGAGACGCAAACGGCCTTCCACTGTTCTCCACCCCGATGGAAAACCTTGTGGCAGGCCGAGCAGCAGTCGACAGCATCACGGCGACCGGCAACGGTGCCCTGCAGATCGAATACGTCAAGGCCCTGCTCGCGAAGGCCGTCGAACAGCAGAGAGCGGGCGCCGATTCGCAAGGACGGGTATACTCGCGTTCCTCAGGAAGCAGAGCGGCCTCCAGCGGCCGCCCAGCGGCGGCAAACACCCTCAACTGCCCGCCACCAGAGCCACTGCAGCCCCAATACCGACCTGCTAACGTGGCACTCTCCACCAACGACCCCAGGCCGATAACCAACCTTGTCGCCGCCAACGGGCAACCCATCGACGCCCGCACCCACATCATCAACAACCAAAGCTGGCGCACACACCAGCCCGACGACCTGCGACATACCCTAACCAATCGCCGCGACGGCGAGCCCATGGGGTCGCTCAGCCGACTCGGGCCAAAGTGCTTCGGACCAATGATCCGAGGCGAGAAGTATCCGCCAAACTTCAAGGCGCCAAAAGAAATATAAAAGTACGACTCCTCGTACGACCCCACCGTATGGCTCGACACATACCTCATGGCGATGGGGATCGCGGGTCACACTGACCTGCTCGCCGCCCGTTACCTCCCCCTGATGATGGAGGGGACGTGCAGGCAGTGGATCAACACTCTCCCCCAGGACAGTATCGACTCCTGGGAGGAAATGCGCGACGCCTTCGTCAGGCACTTCGAGTGCTCCTACACCCGCGCCACCACTATTGAGGACCTGGAACGGTGCGTCCAGGGACCCCGCGAGTCGACCCGCAACTGGGTCCAACGGTGGCAAGAGCTTTGGTACAACGCGGTCGGCATCCACCCGGACACCGCGATCCATTGCTTCAAGACCTCGTGCCGCTACGAGCCCCTAGTCGCCAAGCTCAAGCGACACTCCCGCACACTCGCCAACATCCCCGACCTCCTCGAGATCGCCAAACGGTACGCCGAGGAAGATCCAAACCAGGAAACTGACGACGAGTCAGGAGGTCAACGCCGCACGGGCGGCAACGACGGCGGACGCCAAACCGACCTACGCTACAGCGGCACTCGCCTCACTGTCAAGCGCCGCAGTGACGGGCGAGTCGACTTCGTTGCCAACGCCGGGCACGCGTAGCGCGAGCCCAAGAGCTTCCGCCACGACGGAGGGCAACGCCGTGACGGCGGAAGCTACAAGAACAAGCCAAGGTTCGATCCCGCGACCCTCCTTAACCAACCATGTGCGTTCCATAGCAGGGAAGGAAAGCCCGCAACGCACACCACCGCCGACTGCCACACCCTCAGGGAAATCGAGAAGGCACGGTGAGCTCGGGAGGACCCCGACAACGACCCGCCAAACGGCGGAAAATTTGGCAAAGTAGCCGGCTCGCTCCACACCTTCACAGGCTTCAACACGAAGCGCGAGAAGAAGGTCACCGCCCGCGCCGTCGCCGTCAACGCGGTGGCCCAAATAGACGTCCCCCAGTTCCTGAACTGGTCGGAGCAGCCCATCACCTGGAGCCGCCAAGACCACTCGCCGCGCATCGAGTACCCAGGACGAGTCGCCTTGGTGGTCAAGCCCAAGGTTGGCGACTACTGGCTCCCCAAGACACTGATGGACAGCGGCAGCTCCATCAACTTCCTCTACCTCGACACCTTCAGGCGGCTGCGGCTCCCGGAGTCGATGATCGAGACGACCCACACCACATTCCACGACATCGTCCCCGGTCGGAAGGCGTACCCGATCGGCAAGGTCACGCTGCCAGTTACCTTCGGCACACCGGCAAACTTCCGCACCGAGCGGATCGTCTTCGAGCTGGTGCCCTTCGACAGCCCCTACCACTGCGTCCTGGGGCGCCAGGCGTTCGCTAAATTCATGGCAGCGCCCCACTACGCGTACAACGCGATGAAGCTCCCCGGGCCGTGCGGCGTCATCACCATCAACGGCGACCCCGACATGGCCGCCGAGTGCGAGGCCAAAGGAGCCGAGCTCGCCGACGCCGTCATCGCGGCGGAGACCAACCACGCCGATGAGCTCGCCAAGTACGCGAGCGGGGTCAACAACGACGACCCCACCATACTCAAGAAGCCCAACTCAGAGGGCGCAAACACCTCAACCTTTGAGGCCACGACGCACACCCGCACCGTCGAGCTGGTACCAGGCGACTCCAGCTAGACGGTGACGATCGGGACGGGCATGAGCCCAGCATAGGAAGGCACGCTCATCGAGTTCCTCCATGAGAACAGGGACATCTTCGCATGGAAACCCTCTGACATGCCCGGTGTCCCTAGGGAGCTCGCTGAGCACAAGCTAAACGCCGACCCCAAAGTGCGACCTGTCAAGCAGTCGCTGCGGCCCTTCAATGAAGAACGCCGTCGAGCAATCGCCGAGGAAGTGCAGCGTCTACTCGCTGCCGGCTTCATCCGGCCAATCAAGTACTCCAAGTGGCTGGCAAACCCAGTCCTGGTCGAGAAGAAAAACGGGACCTGGAGGATGTGTATCGACTACACAAACTTGAACAGCGCCTGCCCAAAGGAGCAGTTCGTCCTCCCGCGGATCGACCAGATAATCGATTCAACCGCGGGCTCGGAGTCGCTATGTTTCCTCGACGCCTACTCTGGGTACAACCAGATCAAAATGGCTGTCGAAGACGAGGAGAAGACGGCGTTCATCACGCCATTCGGAGCCTTCTGCTACACCGCCATGACCTTCGGTCTCAAGAACGCCGGGGCGACCTACCAGCGGTGCATGCAAGAATGCCTCGCGAGCCAAATTGGCCGCAACATCCACGTCTACATCGACGACGTGGTCGTGAAATCCGCTCGCTAGGGCGACCTACTCGCCGACCTGGCGGAAACATTCGCCAACTTGCGACGGTATAAGATAAAGCTCAACCCAGGAAAATGCACCTTCGGTGTACCCGCCGGACAACTACTGGGGTACGTCGTCTCCAAACGAGGGATCGAGGCGAACCCCACGAAGATCGACACGATCGCCCGGCTCGGCAAACCCGAGTGCCTGCGCGACGTCCAGAAGCTGGCCGGGCGAGTAGCGGCTCTCAGTCGCTTCATTCCCCGCCTGGGCGAAAAGGCGATGCCCCTATACCGCCTGATGCGCAAGAACCCCACCTTCCAGTGGGACAAGGAGGCGGACAACACGCTCCGCGACCTCAAAAAGGTGCTGCTCGCCGCACCACTGCTCGCCGCCCCCGCCGACAAAGAACCCATGCTGGTCTACGTCGCGGCATCCGAGCGCGTCGTCAGTACCGTGATGGTCGTCGAACGACCAGAAGAAGGAAAGGAGCGCCCAGTCCAGCTGCCGGTGTACTACATCAGCGAGGTCCTCACCGAGTCGCGCCAGCGGTACCCACAGTACCAAAAGCTAGTATACGCGGTCTTCAGAGCTCAGCGGCGACTGCCGCACTACTTCCAGGAGCACCCGATCACGGTCGTCTCCTCAGCACCACTGCAAGACATCATCCGCAATCGCGAGGCAACTGGGCGGGTCGCCAAGTGGGGCGTCGAGATCGACGTCCACAACATCAAATACGATCCACGAAAGGCGATCAAGTCGCAGGCACTGGCAGACTTCATCGCCGACTGGGAAGAGGCCCAGCAACCAGAAAAGCTGTCGTACCTCCATTACTGGAGCCTACACTTCGACGGCTCCAAGAACGCGGACGGTGCAGGCGCAGGGATAGTGCTGACTTCACCAAAGGGCGACAAGCTCCGCTACATCCTCTGCCTCGACTTCACGCCCTGTACCAACAATATGGCTGAGTACGAGGCCCTACTCCACGGCATGCGAGCCGCCAAGGAGATGAACGTCAATCGCCTCCGCTGCTACAGAGATTCCGACCTTGTCGCGGGGCAAGTCGCTGGCACCTGCGACACCGTCTCCCCTACCATGGCGGCGTACCGCCAAGCAGTGGACAAATTGGGCGGACACTTCACCGGCTACTCCGTCGAGTGGATCGACAGGCGGAAGAACGAGGAGGCCGAGCACTCTCTCGCATCGGGTCGGCTCGACTCGCACCACCCGCCGGCGTTTTCCTCGACACGATCTACAAGCCATCAGTCTCTCCCCCGAGGGAGATCGACATCGGAGTCCCACTCCAACCAGAGGCAGCCTTGGTCGCACTCGTCAACGAGCCAGACGACTGGACCAAGCCTTACATCGCCTACCTGGAAGCCGGCACCCTGCCGGCAGACGAGACAGACGCTCGAATGATCGCTCGTCGATGCAAGTCCTACACCATCATCGACGGCGAACTCCACAAGCGCAGCGTCACCAGCGTGTTCCAACGCTGCGTCCAACCAGCTAAAGGACATAAGATCCTCCACGACATCCACTCTGGTGACTGCGGCCACCACGCCGCTGCTCGCTCCCTGGTCGCCAAGGCTATGCGACATGGTTTCTACTGGCCCACCGCACACACCGATGCTGTCGATATCGTCCAGCGGTGCGCCGGGTGCCAGAAGTACGCCAGTCAGACGCATGTACCGAGCTCGGCGCTCAAAACAATCCCCATTACCTGTCCATTCGCCGTATGGGGCATGGACATGGTAGGCCCCTTCAAGAAAGCCCCCTCCGGCTACACCCACCTGCTAGTCGCCGTCGACAAATTCACTAAGTGGGTGGAGGCCAAGCCAGTCCGGAAATGCGACGGGAAGACCGCCACTAAATTCCTACGCGAGCTAATATATCGCTACGGGTTCCCAAACAGCATCATCACGGACAACGGCACCAACTTTGCCAAGGGAGCCATGGCCGAATTCTGCGAAGAGCACCATATCCGGCTAGACCTCGCGTCAGTTACCCACCCGGAATCCAACGGCCAGGCGGAACGGGCCAACCAAAGGATCCTCCATGGCCTGAAGCCGCGACTCCAAGTACCACTCGAGCGCACCGCCGGGTGCTGGGTCGAGGAGTTGCCCTCTGTCATCTGGGGAATCCGCACCTCAGTCAACAGATCGACGGGATTCACTCCCTTCTTCATGGTCTACGGTGCCGAAGCAGTCATGCCCACCGACCTCGAGCATGACTCGCCGCAAGTCGTCCAATATACGGAGGCCGCAAACGAGCTGGCCCGCCAAGACGGGGTCGACCAACTCGACAAAGCACGCGACCTCGCTCGGTCACGCACCGCCATCTACCAGCAAGGACTCCGCCGCTACCACAGTCGGCGGGTGAAAGCTCGCACCTTCCAGGAAGGCGACCTGGTGTTACGCCTCATCCAGGACAAGAAGGGCATGCACAAGCTCTCCCCTCCGTGGGAAGGCCCATTCGCTATCGGGCGCGTACTCGGCAACGACGCCTACTACCTCATCGACGTCCGCGGGGACGGCGAACTCGACGTCAAGCGACCATGGAATGTAAACCTCCTCCGAAAGTTCTACTCCTAGAAACCCACACATGTACTCTCCAGTCGCTATGAAATAAAAAGAAACGGTTACCGCAAATTGCGCCTACTCTCCATGACTTGTGCCACTCGCACTCGTAAAAACAGCGTTATGCTAAATGCAGAAGTCAACCTTTGGTACAGCGATCGGCACGGCTAAGTAGTGCGGTGTAAGAGCACTGAATCACTTCAGGTCTTGCATCGTCCACGAAAAACTCCAACCCGGAGCCCCACTGGAGTCGCCTAGCTCGACTGGTTCTACGAGCCAAGACAACTGCCCTCGCTTCTCACAGCGACCTTGGTCCTCCGCATCCTCGGCATAGCGACTCGAACGGCTAAGTACCACGCTCGGGGACTGAAGACCAGTTCGTCGCGAGCGGCCAGGGAAAACGCCAAGTAAGAGAGCATGCCCAGGACTCGCCACGCGACTGACCCAATGGGCCAGGAAGGAGCGACGCGCTCACACCAACGCGCTAAATCCTCAACCACCCTTGAGTCGCGCCTAGAACAACCAAGTACCACGCTCGGGGACTCGGCCACCCGACCTCGTTCGCGCAAGGGAAAACGGTAAAGTATAGAGCACTCAAGGGAGTCGCCTTGCGACTGGCTCTCCGAGCTCGGGCGAGTCGACCAAAACAACAAAACACATGATAACAACACATACATCATGTACGACGTAAATCCCACAAAAGGGCGGACGCGCTTGGGGACTAGTTCAACATCAATCAAAAGCACACAAACAAATACCAAAATAGACACGACGTCTCATTCAATCGCATATTGCATTGTTTTATGTTACAAAATATGCCCGCGTGGCAGAACTGCCGCTAACGCCACAAGGCAAACTACCCTACTCTGCAGGCTTCGATGACATCTCGCCAACATCCCGGCGATTGCGGATGAACGCCGTGTACGGGTTTGATGGATACGTCGTCAGTTCACCCGCCATCGCCGCGCGAAAAGGTTGCTCGACCTTGAAGTCACGATGCGGCGGCTCGGGGTCGTTCGGCGCGACAACCGTCTCCTGGTACGGCAGGAGGTCGCCCATTGCCTAGACACGTTCCGAGTACGTGGCGGCACGTTCTTGCAACCTAAGGACCTCGGACAGCTCCACCGCGCCAGTCGACGATGGATACCCACTCGTCACATCGTCAATGTCGAAATCCTCGGGGAAGTGGGCGAGTCCAAGGCTCAGTGCCATCGATGCTCCACGCCGAAACGCCGATCGCGTCATGAACTCAACGACCGCGGGTGCCTTCTCCAAATACTTCCACACCTCAACGAGGTCGCTGGGAATCACCTCCGTGGGCGATATTTCTTGGAGGTAGGCGCGGATGCACGTCGCCGACAGCGTCGCCGAGTCGACGAGCATGCTTACGCATTGCCTCGCGTCGAGCGAGTTCGCCTCTCCTTCGCTATCAATGATGCGACCTGCGAGTAGAAGACAATGATGAGTACGACGGACACCACAAATGCCACGGCCACTAGAAGGGAAGATGTACTCACCAAGCAACGGATGGGCGAGTCTCGTGATGAAGCACTGAAGCGACGTGTGGTCGTCCTGAAGCCCAGCAATAAGGGCTTCCAACACCTTGCGATACTCCTCAGCAGCCGCAATGGCGGCCTTAGCTCGCCCATCCGCCGAACTCGCTTCTTCTCTCCCTTCCCGCAGTTCGCGCTCAAGGTCGGCGATCCGCTGTTCAGCGGCACCTAGAGAAGATCGTGCCGCCACCAACTCACCAGCAGGGACAAGCCCCTGGCGAGCTTCCTCTGCCTTCACAGCAGCAGCCTGAAGCCCCTTGTTCGCCTCCTGGACGATGGCCAGCTCCCTCTCCGCGCGCTGTTTCGCGGCCAATCGGTCCGCTGACTCAAGCTGCAGACCCTGCACATCACCAAAAAGGTTAATCAAAGAAAAATTCCTAAGTACCCACCTGCTGAAATTCAGCGAGTGCGCACTCGGGGACTGGCGATCAAAAAATTCCTAAATGCCCACCCGCTGAAATTCAGCGAGTGCGCACTCGGGGTCTGGTATTCAAAGAAATTCCTAAGTGCCCACCCGCTGAAATTCAGCGCGTGCGCACTCGGGGACTGGATGCGACAAACAAAAAGATGAGAAATTATAAGAATCGGGCCGCTGCAAAGCACCGACCTGATCCTCGGGGACTGGACGTACCTGGATGGCCGCGCCAAGCATGTCGTGGAGTTGTACCGCGTCCACGGACGCGAGAAGTGCCGGCGTGTGCCCGCGACGTTGGTCGACTTCAGCATCGGCGGTCCCAGGAGCGTGGCTCGAGGGCGTAGGCCCACTCGCCGTGGCTGCCTTGGTCACGAAGCGCAGAAAGGTAGCAATAGAAGCACCCGCTCCGAGAGAGGTCGCCTCCACTGTTCCAGGCAAGGAAGCACCCTCCTTCGTAGACGCGGCTTCCTCCAACACGGGCTCGGCTGGTGCGACCGCTGTGTCGTCAGAGATAGTGACGGTGTCATCGCCCTTGGCCTTCTTACTGCCATCCGCTAAGGCGACGACCTCGTCCGCCTTCCTCTTGCAGGAAGGATCCTCCTCGCTAGCGGCGGAGGGCACCTTGGCCACGGTCGGGTGGCCCATCCTTTTCACTCCGGTCCTGCGCATCAATCGAGTCAACAAAGACAATCGAAATAGTTATGGAAAATAAGGAGGGGTGAGCGCACTCACTTGGCGACTGGGATGAAACGTAACCCCGTACGAAGGCCGGCCGGTTTTTCCAGTTCAGGGCCAGTCATCGACTGAGCCCCAGTTCCAGGACGTCGCGTGCCCAAGACACGGACGGCTTCTTCGTCGTTGAGGCCGCAGCTGGCGCCTCTGGGACATCCTCGGCGGGAGCTTCCTCGCGAGTTGGAGCCGCTGTAGCCGGAGCCTCCTTGCGAGGCGAAGCCGCCGCAGCTGGAGCCTTCCCCGGCCCAGATACTGGGGCGAACGGCGGAGGCATTGAGGCCAGCGGCACTTCCACGGTCGCCGCGTCCAGCGCGGCTGTCGCTGGTGGCGTGCCGTCACCGGCTGGGCTGGGAGCATCGGAGCTGCTCGCCGAGTGCGGCAGTGAGGCCGTCCTCGAAGGCTTCGTTTTCTTCTTCGGGGGGGGGGGGCTTGGCCTCCCTTTCCTTCTTCTTCTTCTTTGACGGAGTGGCTTGACGGCGCGAGGTGGTCTCTGGGAGCTCGTCGTCGTCATCATGACGCTCGAGGCTTCTGCTTGCCTCGATCTCGCGCTGTCGTTGCCCGCGGGTCTTTCGGACCAGCGGGGCGACCTCCTCTTCGGACTCGTCCTCGTCGTCCTCGTTGCCCCTCGCAGGCGGCGATTCGCCTATATCCTGGGCGGATGGGCCCGAGCTCTCATTGTCTGAAGGAGGGAGCCACCCTTCCACTACTTGGAATAGCTGCAACTAATACAGAACGGAATCAGAATTACCGCGACTGCATAACTGCGACTGCGAGCAAGGTTAAATAATTACCGTTGGAGCCGGACGCTTCGCGGTGTAGGGGGCAACCCCAGCCTGCGCATCCAGGTACACCGCCTGGGTAATCTTCTTCAATGCTGGGAGATAATCCTCCAGCTTCCACTCGTCGAGGCAGGCCTTCGTCGAGTCTCCCCGGCCCGTGTACTGGTACATGTAGTGGTCACGCTGGGCGAGTGGAACGAGCCGTCGCCCAAGCCAGCAATTGTACAAGTTTATCGTCTGAAGGCCCTTCTTTTTCAGACCACGGATGGTCTGGAGCATCTCGTCAACGACCATTCGCTAGTCGTCGGGGAGCTTGCCGACTTGGAGATGGCGCGACTCGGAACGATTGGCGGAGTACCGCGGGATCGCCACCTCGTCCTCCGGGGTCGCCTCGGCCACGTAGAACCACGACTTCTTCCAGTCGCTCGCTGCCTTGGTGGGTAGCATCAGATCAAAGAAAGAAGCTTTGGACTTGAGCTGGAACGTCAAGCCGCCCGCGGCTAGCATTGGGCCACCTGCCTCCTTGCGGCTGATCCGTCCGCGGAACAGATCTTGCCACAAGGGAAAGTAGGGCCGGCAGCCCAAGTAGCATTCGCAGAACGCCACGAAGATGGCGAGCTGCTCGATGCTGTGGGGACCCAAATCTGAAGGCTGGATCCCGTAGTAGGCGCAAAAGCGCCGGAAGAACAAGGACGTGGGAAACCCTAGCCCCCGCTCGAGATGACTGGTGAAACAGACGAATTCCCTCTCTCGTGGGTTTGGGATCATTTCTCCGGCTGCGGGGATACGCCAACAGCCGGTTCGCAGGATCCCGGCCTCCTCGAAAGAGGCCAGCTGCGCCCTCGTGCACTTGGATCTGCCCGACGGCTCGGTGGAAAGGGCCATGGCCGAGAGGTTGGTTGGAGATCGGAGGATTTCGGGTCGGCTGGATCGCGGTGCGAAGGAAGGAAAATGCACGCACTCGGAAGAAGTGGTGAGGAGTTGGCTCTATGATTGCCAGCCATTCCTCTTATATAGCGGGTGTTGCCCGCCAAATCAGGGAGCCGTTACCGCGCGGTGATTACGCCGAGAGTTACCGTTGGATTACCCCAACAGCTAGTTTGACCACGTCTGACGGTCCAACTACGGCCACTCGGCTCGCCGACCCATTCGCTAAGACAGTATTTTCGCCAATTCGAGTCGCCAAAGCTGCGACCTGGATTATTGGTTGTTTCCTTTATACAGGAGCCCGCCGACGATTCGACTGGATGCCTACTCTGAAGCCGCATACTCTGACTGCCAGCAGCCACCTACACCTAATCGACGACAGCCTCGGGGACTACTGATGGGGATATTCCTACCGGGGTATACCCAGCAGGACGTTTCCGACTGGCCCAAGATCCGGCGAGTGGGCCTGCAGAATGGCGAGTGGATCGAAGCCCAACAAGTAACTGAGCGACTGGAAGCTGAAGGCCCAGGCGAGTAGATAGGCCCAGTCGGGTGAGGTTAAACGGCTACCGAAGCTTTAACCGAATCGGTTGAGATATGTAAACCCTAGGGGAGGTGAGCCTATATAAACCTCCCTATAGGGTGAGTAGAGACACGTTCCCTCATACACCCCAGCGACTCGCCGCCTAGCCGCCGAGCTCGCCCATTGTAACACTTCCATAATACAATCTAGCAGGAGTAGGTCTTTACCCTCCGGGGGGCCGAACCTGGGTAAAACCCTGTGTCTTTGCCCTCATCTCGCACCGCAGATGGCTGGCCGCCCTTGCCCCTCGTTCTACTACCCGCTGCCGATTGCAGCATCTGCCGTGACCATTCCCACGACATTCGATATACATGTTATTGATCTTTATCTTACTAGTAGTCATAGTAGTACCTAGGTATTTGATACTGGTTTGGTTGCTTGATGACCCACAAGTATAGGGGATCGCAACAGTCTTCGAGGGTAGTATTACCCAATTTATTGATTCGACACAAGGGGAGCCAAAGAACACTTGCAAGCCTTAACAACTGAGTTGTCAATTCAGCTGCACCTGGAAATAGTTCTTGCTCACAGAAGTTTATCAGTAGCAATAGTTTTGTAGTAGCAATAGCAAAGTAACATCAGTGGCAAATCAAGAGCAATAGTAACAGTAGTAGCAAACAGTAGGATATGAGTGCGGTAGGCATAGGGATGGATGGACGGGCGTTGCATGGACGATACTAAACATGTAACTTTAAGATCGAGGGCAATTGTAGATAAATAAGGTAAAGCATCCAAGTACTAAACAAATCATAGGCATGTGCTCCATATATAGTCATGCGTGCTCATAATGAGAACTTGCACAACATCTTCTGTCCTGCCAGCCCTGTTGCAGCGGGTCCTCAAGGGAACTACTGGAAATTAAGCTGCTTCTTTTAATAGAGCACCGGAACAAAGCATTAACACTCCATGAACACATGTGATCCTCACATCATAGCCGTCCCCTCCGGTTGTCCTAATTTCTATCACTTCAGGGCCTTTGGATCCGGACAATGATATGTGTATAGAACTTGCAGATAAGATCACAAACAATACTATCATCATGAATCAATAATAAGTTCAGATGTGAGATCATGGCACTCAGGCCCTAGTGACAAGCATTAAGCACAACAAGTTGCAACAAAGTCAAATAGCACTAATAGAGATACTAGGCACCATGCCCTAACAATCTTATTTGATTACATGATAGAACTCATCCAATCCCTACCATCCCCATAGCCTACAGCGGGGGATTACTCACTCATGGATGGGGGAAACATGGATGGTTGATGGAGAGGCGTTGTTGATGATGATGGCGATGATCCTCTCCAAATTCCCTGTCCCGGCAGGGTGCTAGAACGGAGTTTCTGGTTCCGAATCGCGGTTTATGGTGGTGGCGGCGCAACAAAACTCTTTTTTGGAAAAACGTCGAACCCCCCTCGGTTTTTAGGTCAAGAGGCAACCTATAGGCAAATAGGGAGGCCGAGGGGGTGCCTAAGGCGGCTGCACCCCCAGGCATGGGGTGGGCCCACCCGTGCGGCAGGGGGTGGGGCCCTCAGGCATCCACTCCGTCTCATACTCTGGCTCCGTGGATCTTCTGGTGAAATAGGATTTTTGGCATATTTTCCGGGATTTTTCCTGATAGTTGATTTCCTGCACAAAAACTAGACACCAAGGTAATTCTGCTGAAAACAGCGTCAGTCTGTGTTAGTTGTATCCAAATCACACAAGTTTAGATGAGAAACAATAGCAAAAGTGTTCGGGAAAGTAGATATGTTTTGGACGTATCAACTCCCCCCAAGCTTAGATTATTTCTTGTCCTCAAGCAATTTAGTTGAAAACTGAGTGCGATAAAAGAACTTTCACGAACATATTTGCTTCATTGATGTATATATTCTCAGCACAGGAGTAGATACTTAGACCATTCATAATAAGGAGTATGCAACTAAGTCTACTCAATATTCATTGCAAGCTATGAAGAGATTCCAACTCAATAATAATAAATAGCATGAAACATAAACATAAGCAACATTGGAATGCTCATAATAAGGTATGATAGAGTGGTATCTCGTTTTCCTTTGTTTGTAGAGAACAAAATAAATGCCAAGGCCCCTCAGAAGTTCAAGTGAAGACTAGAAGTAAAAATATCAGAGATACAAGCATCAAAGTCATGACATAATTAACCAAGTTTTGAGACAAGCACATTACACTAAGAATGACAACTATACTCCCGGGAAGGTGCTCATAAAATAAGTGGTGACTCAACAAGGAAGTGAAAAAGGTTTTGAAAAGTTTGAAATACTTCCAAATGCTGAAAGTATGGTACTCATTAGCTTTGAGCTCTCATTGCCCCTATCATAGGCATCTTTAGATGGTTAAGGTGAAAGTGAGGTCCAATATGAGTTATATTCTTGATAGACCATAAATTGGAAATATCATGTCCCTTGAGTACGAGGGCCGCTCCTCATGCTACTCAACTTTAGTTACCTGTAAGTTCTTGTCATCGTAAATACATGTGTATCATAGAGAACCGCCAACGGGGTGCCCCTTGCACATGATACATGAGCTATCCCGTGATCAAAATGACAAGGCAAGCAGACAATAAGCATCTCATCAATCTTTTTATTTGCTATTTGCATAGGTTTTTATTGAATATGCTTCACAAATTGCTCATTATGGTTATGCTTCAAGTTTCCACCATGATTAGGCATGGCTTAGGATAGCGGCCCAGGCGTTTCTCTAACACATATATATAACTCCATGAACTTACAATCTCCCCTTTTATTTCACACCAACGACATC
Organism: Avena atlantica; assembly: GCA_910589765.1. NCBI lineage: Eukaryota > Viridiplantae > Streptophyta > Magnoliopsida > Poales > Poaceae > Avena > Avena atlantica. The sequence continues at coordinate 444,314,119 of OU342736.1, forward strand.
CGCAAACAAAAGAGCATGATATCAACTGGATATGTATCCATAAGTGTTGAAAGCGTTCCCCGTGATAGCACGGTTCTACTAACTCCCAGCCTATAATTTGCAAGCATATAACTTTTATGGACAGTCACCATGGTTCAAGCTTATTAAGTGCAAGAAATAAAGTGTGCCATCAAGTTCTTGAGAGCTTTACTAACTAAATTTCTCAAAATAGTCAAACATTTTATTTGGAAGAAAACAAGACATAATGAATATGCACAGAATTTAGAAAATGATGCTAATAGGTAGGTATGGTGGACACTATTGGCAATATTGGTTTTGGGGAGATGGATGCACAAGTAGAGCACATACTCAGTGCAAGTGAAGGCTATAAATAGATAGGGAGCGACAAACGAGAGAGCAATAACCGTCATAATCATGCTTGCAACAAAATAGGACTAATTATGGCATGAAAGTGATACAAGAACTCTGAGGCAAAATAAATCATCGAGGCTTACTGACTACTTTTTAGTCATATGCATGCGTGAACATGTGCCAAGTCGATTCAAATGAAGCATTCATAGGAGGATACCACAATATCATACCAAGTTATGAATAGAACAATGCAAGCAAACATTCATATGACATGCTACAAACTATTGTCAAGCTGGAGCTAATCAAAAGAGAGCAAGAACTACTAAGCATCCATAAATAACATACATCTTACATGAACAGACTAAGCATGCTCACAATGATGAGTATATGTACAAAAATGAAAACAAATAGAGTTCATTACCAGCCTCTTACCACACCTCAAGTTGTCTTAATCTTCATTATTGCTCTTCACTTGTGTGGCTTGAATAATAGCATGAAACCAAACTCCAGTGAGGACTGCTGAACCCTGCAAAAAACTTCACAAAACCAAAGAAGAAGAACAAATATTTTTGGCGTTTTCGATTTTTTAAAGCAAGCACACAAAGCAAAAGCAAATAAAGTAAAATCTTTTTGGATTTTTTTAAGGCAAACCAACGCTAAAAAATAAATAAATAAACCAATAGAAACAACGAAAATATTTTCGGTATTTTTGTGTTTTGGGAAAGCAGAAACAAAAACCAAAAAGAAAGCGAAACATGGATGTACAAAGACCAACGATACATGATATGTTGATGAGTGTGATGTCGGTATATCTCCCCCCAAGCTTAGGCTTTTGGCCTAAGTGGGGCTCAACTCCATGGTGACCAAGAAGGTGCACCTCCGTAGTATGACGAGGAGGCCCCTTCGTCCTGGTACGAGCTCGAGGACTCCCATGTGTAGTGCACAGAGGGGTCGTATGAGGGTGCATCCCCCTGATAGTGTCCGTGGAAACCATGAATGCGTAGCTGCTCGTCCATCTCCTCCTTGGAGTGTGAATAAGGTCCCTGGGAAATACAGAACAAAGTGGTTTGGAGCAGAGGAATCTCTCTCTCTTTTCCCCAACAGCAAATAACATTCTATAAACCAAACTCTCAAGGGTAGAGCCAGCAGTGACAAAGTGATGCGCTTTCATGGCAGCTAAATCAAGCCTCTAAGGAGCCAAATTTGTATCATTTGGATCAACAGAAAGTTCTAGGGCAGCAACAATACGTACATAAATAATTCCCCCATAAATGGGTCCCTTAGGAGCTAAGCGACGAGCAATGAGAGAACCAAGATTATACCTGGTTTCATTGTTGAGTGCAACAGCTAGGAAGACCAAATGTGTAGGGTTCGCAGCATAGAAAACAAAAAATTTCCTACGACGGGAACATCTATGTACCAAGATCTATCTACTAGATACAAGCAACGGGTGGATATACATCCATAGAATACATACCCTCGAAGACCAAATAGTGTTAACGAGGTTGTACTCGTGGATGATGTAGACGAACTCTTGCCGATCTCAAGATCGTGATGAAGTCCGTCTGGTCCAGCCGGTCCAGCACGATCAAGTCCAGCACCTCAAAGCAGTGGAGCATCCGTGATCGCACACACGTACGGGTACCCCGACAACCTCCGCGCCCTCGCTCCAGCGAAGCAGCGGAAGCAACAAATCCTTCCAGAAAAAGCCACCGAGAACATGTATCTCGCTGATCCGAGACCATGGGGAAATTCTAAAGGGGGGGAGAGAGATCCTTCGCGAGGAGGTGTGCTTTGAGAGGAGGAGAGGGGGCCTTTTATAAGGGAGAGGGGGCACCCAAGGGGCATGGAGCCAGCCATGGGGCTGCCCCCACCTCTTCCACATTCATGTGGGTGGAGCTCCCACTCAAAATGAAAAGCCTCCACTCCCATTAAAAAGCCTCCACTCAAAAATCCACTCACATGCATTAAATTTCCACCAAATTTAATGCAAGCTCTCATTTAAATAAAACTCTTTTATTTATTTATTCAGAATTTTGTTAATTACTTTAATTAACAAACATTCACATAAAACCCTTGCTAGTATTCCATTTCACATGAAGAACCAGTTTCAGCAATTTCAACCGAAATAGTTTCGGTGTCTAGTGAAATAAATTCCTGCGCTTTCCTTTTCTTTTTCTGGCATATCCTTTGTTCCGAATGGTGTCGGTATCCCTTAAGTGTGTCACCCTACGGTTCGCAAATAATGCAGACATGATCGAGACCCTTCTCTGATCAATAATCAGTAGCGGGACCTGGAGATCCATACTGACTCCCACACATTCAACGATGACTTCTGTGATCGTGTGAACCTTTTACGCTAGTATCTTAATCCCTTTTGTTTCATGATATATTACATGTCCGAGATTCGATCATCGGTATCTCCATACCTAGTTTGATCTTGTTACCAACATGCACTCTTTTCTCGTTCCCGTGATATAACATTCTAGTGATCAAATCACTTGCTTGCAAGCTAATAAATGTGATATCACTGAGAGGGTCCATAGCATATCTATCCGTCATCGGGATGAACAAATTCCACTCTCGATCCATGGGTCTCAACATAACACTTTAGTAGTTCTGAAGCCATCTTTATAATCACCCAATTACGGTGTGACGTTTGATGTCATCGAGAAACTCTTCCGGTGTTAGTGATTGACATGATCTCATGGTCTAAGGATTAGGATCACTTCGTAAGTTGTTATAGCAATATAAACTCAATGACTTTGATCGTAATGCTATACTTCGGATGAATGTTCATCACATCATTACACTAATGTTGTGACCTCGTTATTAACAACATCCAATGTCCATGATCAGGAAACTTTGATCATCATGTTAATCAACGAGCTAGTTTATAAGAGAGGCATAACTAGGAACTTCCTTTTTGTTTATTAAACACACATGTATTAACGTTTCCGTATTAATACAATTATAGCATGCAAAATAAACATTTATCATAAACAAGGAATACGATAATAACCACTTTATTATTGCCTCTCGGGCATATTCCCTTCAAAATGATAGTTGGAAGTATTGCTAGTGTTCTCCCTACCAAGAACACTAGTGGCAAGATAATAAGCAAAATACCTGATAGCTGGGAGTTGAATATTTCTTATCTTTCCCCGCTGGGCTCTGCGGTCATCATCAGTAGTTATCCCGCGGTAGAGCTCCAACAAATCAGCGGGTTGAGCTGAAATCTTCTTCACCGTCCCAGCCGTGAAAAAACCCAAGATTTCACAGAATTTCTTCAATGTCATGGAGAAGGGCCTGTTATAGATTTTGAAAGATACATCTGGTTTGAAAAGGCTGTTACAAAAAGAGAAACTCTCCACAAAAGTTTTAGTGAGCGTAGCATACTGCACACTCTCATCCTGCATATAACTCGTTAGTCCAACCCTCCGCACCAAGGTTAGGAAATCATCGAGAATCCCTGCAACCCGCAAAAAGGTAGGACAAGGAAAGGTGGAAGGGTGCGCATCCCCCTCATCTCCCTCTTCACCAAAACGCGGTGTAATGAGATCCTGATTGTATGATGGCCTAGATCGGGAGGATGATCTTGAAGGCCTTGTCCTCCTAGGTGCATCACTCTCAAATATTTCACCAAAGGTGTGGTTATCCATGACCCCTTTTCTGAAAATTTTAGACAAACATCAAACCAAGTGATTTCCAAGTTGATAAATGATGAGAAACTACTATAGGAACTTGCTAGAGGGCTAAACATGCATCAAAATGACATCTCTAAGCATAGAACAAGCATGCAAGCTCACACAACCTCACACCTATAGCAGCAAAATACTCAAGATACAATCTACCAATCAAAAATCTAATTGGACAAGCGGAGAGGCACATATCAAGGAGCAATCCCTCCAAAAATCAGCCGCAAAGATGGGCTGAGCAAGGAGATCGAAAATCGGGAGAAAGAACAGTAGGAACTCGAGCTTGAGAAATTTTTCCGGTGTTTTTCGGGAGAGAAAGAAGGTGGCTGGGAGGAGACAACTTGAAGGGCCATAGGTGGGTCCCACCCAGGCCAGGCGTGCCCTGGAGGCTGGTCGTGCCACCAGGGGGTATGCTGGCCTGGTGGGTCCCCCTGGGCCACTCCAGGTGTCCCTCTGCCCCTTTTTTCGAGGAAAAAGTTAATATGAATTTTCTGGGATTTTTCGGGAAACCTTATTTTTGGCCAATTTTCAGGGTATGAAAATTGATTTTCTCGCAGAAAAAGATTTTTTAGAAGAAGCAAAAGCAAACAAAAACCAAAACTATAGAAGTTCTAAGACACTTTAACAAGCAAACAACTAGCAAATAAAGCTAACAAGAGAAAGAGCAAAGACTAGGAAGGAGAAAAATAAAAAATGAGCGAGTATAACCACTGTGAAAACATTATTTTGTTCATTAAAATCCCTTTGTTAACAAGGTTGATCAAGTCTTGTTACCAAAACAATCTTATATGAAGCAAAACTTTGCATTCCACAAAGTGATTATGTTACCTCAAAATTGATAGCAATAGTCCCAATCATAATAGTTTCAAAACTTTCTTGTGGAATGGGACAATATATTTCTCCAACTTTGATGCTCTCAATATTTTCAATGGAATTTAGGCCATAGCTCTTATCAATCTTCTTGGGGAAATAGACAGTATGCTCTTTGTAATTAATATTAAAAGTTACTTTTCCTTGATTACAATTAATGACAGCACCTGCAGTGTTAAGAAAAGGTCTCCCAAGAATAATAGACATATTATCATCTTCAGGCATCTCAAGCACAACAAAATCAGTTAAGACCAAGCAATTATGAGCAACTTGAACAGGAACATCCTCACATATACCAACAGGAATAGTAGTTGACTTATCAGCCATTTGCAAAGATATCGCAGTTGGTATCAACTTTTCTAGCTTGAGTCTCTTGTAGAGAGAAAAAGGTATAACACTAACTCCAGCTCCCAAATCACATAAAGCAGTTCTAACATAATTATTCTTAATAGAGCAAGGAATAGTTGGTATACCTGGATCACCAAGTTTCTTTGGAACCTTACCATTGAAGGAATAATTAGCAAGCAAAGTAGAAAAATCCTCATTAGGAATCTTCCTTTTATTAGAGACAATATCCTTCATATACTTTGAATAAGGAGGCAACTTAATAGCATCAGTCAAAATTTTTTGCAAAAATAAAGGTTTCATCCACTCACAGAACTTGTTGTAGTGTTCTTCCTCCTTTGACTTGTGTTTCTTATTTGGAAAAGGCATAGGTTTCTGCACCCAAGGTTCTCTCTCACTACCATGTTTTTTAGCAATAAAATCTTCCTTAGTGTACCTAGTGTTCTTAGTGTGCTTCTCAGGTTCTTCCTCAACTTCCCCTTATCAGGAGCGTCATTTTTATCATCACCACTCTCAGTTTCAGCATCAGAGACAAATATACTATTAGGATCTACAACAGGTTCGGAGGGTTCCTCAACTATTTTATGTTTCTTTTTCTTTCTCTTACGAGGACTACCACTACTTTCACCTTGTTGAGAATCCTTAATTATTTTAGGGTGTCCTTCAGTATATAAAGGATCTTGAGTAGCTATACTACTCCTAGTTCTAATTCCATAAGCATGTTTATCTCCCGAGGCGTTAACTAGCATATCTTTTTGTACCTTAGCAAGTTGATCAATTTGAGTTTGAACCATTTGAAAGTGTTTACAAAGCATTTTAATATCATTAGTAGTTCTTTCCACAATATCTTTAAACTCATTAATAGCTCTAGAGTTTTCCAATAAATGATTCTGAACTTGTTTATTAAAATTACCTTGTTTAACAATAAATGTGTCAAGTTCATCTAAGCATTAATCAGGAGGCTTACCATAGGGAATATCACCTTCATTAAAGTGGAGAGAGTGTACCTCAATTGTAGATGAGTGGGGAATTGGATTACATAATTCTTCTATAGGAGGTATATTCTTCACATCTTCAACTCTAATACCTTTCTCCTTAAGACATTTCTTAGATTCTTTCATCACTTCATCATTTAATGCAATAACTCCCCTCTTCTTTGGTGTTGGTGTTGGAACTGGTTCAAGCACAACTGGTTCAGGAGTAATAGGCTCAGGTGTATTTAGGTCAGCTGAAGTCCAATCATCATAATTATTGCTTATTTTAGCCATTAGTTCTTCAGCATCTATAGGAGTTCTTTTCCTGAAAACATAATCAGCAAAGCTATCTAGGTATGTCCTACAATCATCAGTTAGTCCATTATAATAAATATCAAGAAGCTCATTTTTAGGTAATGGACATCCAGGATGTGCATGAATCAAGGCATAGAACCTTGCCCATGACTCAGGAAATTTCTCTTCTTCTCCCTGTTTAAAATCAAAAAGTCTCTGCAAATCAGCATGTCTAGCACTGGGAGGAAAATATTTCTGGAAGAAAGAAGAAATCAAACAATCAGGACTATCAATGGATCCAGGAGTTAGTCTTCTAAACCAAGCTTTAGCTTCTCCTTTTAGTGAAAAAGGGAAAATCTTTGTAACAAAGTACTTGCGCATCTTAAAATCATCAGAGAATAACGAACTCATAGTGGAAAGCTCATTCATATGTGCCACATCACTCTCACTCTCAGTCCCACAAAAAGGTTTTTTCTCAACAATGTCTAAATAGGATAAATCAAGTGAGAAATCATAATCTTCATCTTTAATATCTACGGGAGAGGTGGAAAACTTAGGATCAGAAAACAATTTAGGAATAATGGTACGTCTCTCAAGGAGACTCCTAATAGCACTAGAACCATGTGTGTTTTGGTACTCTTCAATAAAATCATCAGTCATTTCAATGTAACCATCACTAATATCATATCTCTATCTAGACTCAGGTGAGCTAACATGTGTAACAGTGTCTTCACTAGGAGTTCCGGTGTTTCCCAAAATAGTTTTAGCAATATTAGCATCTAGGAAAGGACCTAATGAACCACTCGCATCAAGCACAGTAGAGGTAACATCATGAGTATCAGAAGTAGTTTCAGATTCAGCAGTAGTAGCAGTGTGTGTATCATATGTATGTGGTCGTGGTGTAACAAGCTTACTTATAACAGACGGTGAATCAAGAGCAGCGGAGGTGTTTAGGACTGTACCTCTTCTTGTAGTGGATGGTAAAATAGGAAACTTTCCATCACGAGACTTCCCCATGATGGAAGGAGTAGCAGTGAACAACAGTAGATCCAAGTGAACTTACAAATAAAGCTATGCTCCCCGGCAACGGTGCCAAAAAATAGTCTTGATGACCCACAAGTATAGGGGATCGCAATAGTCTTCGAGACTAGTATTACCCAATTTATTTATTCGACACAAGGGGAGCCAAAGAATACTTGCAAGCCTTAACAACTGTTGCTCACAGAAGTTTATCAGTAGCAACAATTTTGTAGTAGAAATAGCAAAGTACCAGCAACAGCAAATCAAGAGCAATAGTACCAGTAGTAGCAAACAGTAGGATATGAGTGCGGTAGGCATAGGGATGGATGGACGGGCGTTGCATGGACGAGACTAAACATGTAATTTTAAGATCTAGGGAAATTGCAGATAAATAAGGTAAATCATCCAAGTACTAAACAATCATAGGCATGTGCTCCATATATATTCATGCGTGCTCGCAATGAGAACTTGCACAACATCTTCTGTCCTGCCAGGCCGTTGCAGCGGGGCCTCAAGGGAACTACTGGCAATTAAGGTGCTCCTTTTAATAGAGCACCAGAGCAAAGCATTAACACTCTGTGAACACATGTGATCCTCACATTACAGCCATCCCCTCGGGTTGTCCCAATTTCGGTCACTTCGGGGCCTTTGGATCCGGACAATGATATGTGTACACAACTTACAGACAAGATCACAAACAATACTATCATCATGAATCAATAATAAGTTCAGATATGAGATCACGGCACTCGGTCCCTAGTGACAAGCATTAAGCACAACAAGTTGCAACAAAGTCAAAATAGCACTAATAGAGATACTAGGCACCATGACCTAACAATCTTATTCGATTACATGATAGAACTCATCCAATCCCTACCATCCCCATAGCCTATAGCGGGGGATTACTCACTCATGGATGGGGAAACATGGATGGTTGATGGAGAGGCGTTGTTGATGATGATGGCGATGATCCTCTCCAAATTCCCCGTCCCAGCAGGGTGCCAGAACAGAGTTTCTGGTTCTGAATCGCGGTTTCTGGTGGTGGCAGCGCAGCGGAACTCTTTCTGGAAAAACGTCGAACCCCCCTTGGTTTTTAGGTCAAGAGGCAACTTATAGGCAAAGAGGTAGGATGAGGGGGTGCCTGAGGCGGCCGCACCCCCCCAGGCGCAGGGTGGGCCCACCCACGCGACAGGGGGTGTGGGCCCCTCAGGCCTCAACTCCATCTCGTACTCTGGCTCCATGGATCTTCTGGTGAAATAGTATTTTTGGCATATTTTCCAGGATTTTTCCTGATAGTCGATTTCCTGCACAAAAACTAGACACCAAGGTAATTCTGCTGAAAACAGCGTCAGTCCGTGTTAGTTGTATCCAAATCACACAAGTTTAGAGGAGAAACAATAGCAAAAGTGTTAGGGAAAGTAGATATGTTTTGGACGTATCATTTATCATATTTGTAACTCAAAACAGGTGCTGCAGAATAAGCGAAGGCTAGCGAGAGACGAGGTGACGATGCGCGTTGGAAATAGCTCCAAGGTTGATGTGATCGCCGTCGGCGCGCTCCCTCTTCATCTACCATCGGAATTAGTTTTATACTTAAATAATTGTTATTTGGGGCCTACGTTAAGCATGAACATTATATCTAGATCTTTTTTATTGCAAGATGGTTACTTGTTTAAGTCCGAGAATAATGGTTGTTCGATTTATATGAGTAATATCTTTTATAGTCATGCGCCTATGATAGATGGTCTTTCTTATTGAATCTCGATAGTAGTGATACACATGTTCATAATATATATGCTCAACGATTGAAATTGAATGATAATTCTACATACATGTGGCATTGTCGTCTTGGTCTTAGTGGAGTGAAGCGTATGAAGAAACTCCATTCTGATGGACTTCTTGAAACACTTGATTTTGAATCACTTGAAAGATGCGAAGCATGTCTGATGGGAAAATGACTAAGACCCCAATCTCTGGTATAATGGAGCGAGCTACGGACTTATTGGAAATCATACATACTGATGTGTGTGGCCTGATGAGTGTGGCATCGCGCAGTGGTTATCGTTATGTTCTTACTTTCACGGATGACTTGAGTAGATATGGGTATATCTATTTCATGAAACATAAGTCCGAAAGTTTTGAGAAGTTTAAGGAATTTCAAAGTGAAGTAGAGAATCAACATAACAAGAAGATTACATTTCTGTGATCTGATCGTGGAGGTGAGTATCTAAGTTATGAGTTTGGCGAGTATTTAAAGAAATGCGGAATACTTTCACAATTGATTCCGCCGGGCACACCACAACGTAATGGTGTGTCTGAACGTCGTAATCGAACTCTCTTAGATATGTTTCGTTCTATGATGTCTCTTATAGATTTACCATTATCATTTTGGGGTTATGCATTAGACACAACCGCATTCACTTTAAACAGGGCACCATCTAAATCCGTTGAAACGACACCGTATGAATTATGGTTTGGGAAGAAACCTAAGTTGTCATTCCTTAAAGTTTGGGGATGCGAAGCTTAAAGAAGTTACAGCCCGACAAGTTCGAACCCAAAGCAAAAAATGTGTCTTCATAGGATACCTTAAAGAAACAATTGGGTATACCTTCTATCATAGATACGAAGGCAAAGTTTTCGTTACCAAGAATGGATCCTTTCTAGAGAAAGAATTTCTCTCGAAATAAGTGGCTGGAAAGAAAGTAGAACTCGACGAGGTTGTCAAACGTTCTCTCGGATTTGAGAGTAGCGCAGCACTGGAAGATGTTCATGTGCCACCTGCACCAATAAGAAGGGAAGCTAAAGATAAAGATCATGAAACTTCGAACGAAATTACTACGGAACCTCGCAGGTCAATGAGGACTCATACCACTCCTAATTGGTATGATCATGTTATGAATGTCATGTTGGTAGACAACACCGAAGACCCTACGACGTATGAGGAAGCAATGATGAGACCAGATTCCAACAAATGGCATGAAGCCATGAAATCCAAGATTGGATCCATGTACGAAAACCAAGTATGAACTTTAGTGGACTTACCGGATGGCCGCAAGGTTGTCGATAACAAATGAATTTTCAAGAAGAAAACAGATGTCGGTGGTAATGTAACCATCTATAAAGCTCGACTTGTCGCGAAAGGGTTCCAACAAATTCAAGGAGTTGACTACGATGAGATTTTCTCACCGGTAGCGAAGCTAAAGTATGTGAGGATTTCGTTAGCAGTCGCTACATATTGCGATTATGAGATATGACAGATGGATGTCAAAACGGCGTTCCTCAATGGTGACATTGAAGAAAAGTTGTATATGGTACAACCCAAAGGTTTTGTCGATCCTAAAGATGCTAACAAAGTATGAAAACTTCAACGGTCCATTTATGGATTGAAGCAAGCATCCTGGAGCTGGAATCAACATTTTGATAAGGTAATCAAAAGCTTTGGATTTATACAAACTTATGGAGAAGCTTGTATTTACAAGAAAGTGAGTGGAAGCTCTATAGCATTCCTGGTACTATATGTGGATGACATATTGTTGATTGGGAATGATGTAGAACTTCCTAAAAGTGTCAAACACTATTTGAATAACATTTTTTCAATGAAGGATATTGGCGAAGCTGCATACATTTTAGGCATCAAGATTTATAGAGATAGATCAAGGCGCTTAATAACGCTTTCACAAAGTACATATTTGGACAAAATTCTAAAGAGGTTTGGAATGGATGATAGCAAGAAAGGGTTCTTGTCCATGTTGCCCAATACGACCTTGAGTAAAACTCAACGTCCAGCTACGGCAGAAGATAGAGAGAGGATGAGCAAAACTCCCTATGCCTCAGCCATAGGTTCTATCATGTATGCCATGCTGTGTACAAGACCAGATATTGCATATGCTGTTAGTTTGACTAGCAGACATCAAAGTGATCCAGGAGTAGATCACTCAACAGCGGACCAAAATATCCTAAAGTATTTAAGAAGGACTAAGGATATGGTTCTTTTTAATGGAGGTGATGAACAACTCGTTATAAATGGTTACACCGATGCTAGTTGGAACACCGATCCAGATGACTCTAAGTCGCAATCTGGATACATATTTAATTTGAATGGTGCAACAGTGAGCTGGAGGAGTGTTAAGCAAAGCGTTGTGGCGAGATCATCAACTAAATCGGAATACATAGCTACTTCAGAGGCTTCACAAGAGGCGATATGGATGAAGGATTTCATTACAGAGCTTGGTGTGGTTCCTCGTGCGTTGGATCCAATGTCCATCTACTGTCACAACATGGGTGCCATAGAAAATGCGTAGGAGCCAAGGTCACACAAGAAGCTAAAGCATATGAAGCTACATTTTCATTCTATTCGCGAGTGATGTCTACGCACTTCTATTCTTGTAGACAGTTGTTGGGCCTCCAAGTGCAGAGGTTTGTAGAACATCAGCAAGTTTCCCTTAAGTGGATCACCCAAGGTATATTGAACTCAGGGAGGAAGTGGTCAAAGGTATCCCCTCTCAAGAAACCCTATAATCAAGATATAAAAAGTCTCTTGTGTCCCCAACACACCCCATACACTTGTCAGGTGTATAGGTGCACTAGTTCGGCGAAGAGATAGTAAAATACAAGTGGTAACGATGCCAGAAAAGAGCTTCTGACTTGTTGTTCATGTGGGAGAAACTAAAGGCAAACTGACATAAAGATGGAAGCAAGCAAACATGTAACAGATCTAGATGCAAACGGTGTTTCAATGTTTAGAAACAAGGCGTAGGGATCATACTTTCACTAGTGAACACTCTCAATAAATATATTCTCTTCATGATACTACCCTGAACTACTCTCAGGTTGGACATTCTAATCCAACAAACACCACAATTTCATAGAGACAACCAACTCAAAATATACTCATGATAATATATATGTAACCTAGCTTAAGTGCCACACACGGTGTGCATGTTGTCACTTTCACACACGTGGGGAAAAGCATAGATCTATTAAAGCACGATGAGTATTTATGTAGACTCTAGCCTAAGTGCCACCATGAGGCGTGCACGTTGTCACTTTCACACACATGGGGAGAGCAGAGATCTATTGAATCACTTGAGTAGCAAGGTAGATCTACTTGATTACAAAGCTCATGACCACAACAAGATCATGCATAGAGAGAGAGATGAACACATAGCTACCGGTAGAGCCCTTAGCCTCGAGAAAGAACTACTCCCTCCTCATCATGGGAATCAACAACAGTGATGAAGATGGCGATGGAGATCGATGGAGATGGCTCCGGGGGCACTTCCCTGTCCCGGCAGGGTGTCGGAACAGAGACTTTCTGTCCCCTGAATCTCCCCTTCGGTGGCGGCGGCGCTGCGGAACTTCTCGTGGCTTTTTGGTTGATTCTTTAGGGTTTCTGAGTCAGGGGCTTATTATAGTCGAAGGAGGCAAGGTCGATGGAGGGACAGGGGGCTCATACCCCCTATGGGCGCGGACAGGGTAGGCCCGCGTCCACCTAGGGTGTGGCCACCCTGCTGTCCTCCTCCGTCTCGTCTTCGATTTTCCGTATCGTTCAGGAATAAATATGAACTTTGGCTTTTGTCCCGTCCAATTCCGAGAATATTCATTTTTTAGCTTTCTGAAACCAAAAACTGAAGAAAATAGGCAAATGACACTGTGGCATCTTGTTAATAGGTTAGTACCAAAAAAATATAAAGACATCTCAAAGTGTAGACAAAACATAGCAAAGTTGATACAAAACAAGCATGGAGCATCAAAAATTATAGATACGTTTACGACGTATCAAGCATCCCCAAGCTTAACTCCTGCTCGTCCTCGAGAAGGTAAGTGATAAAAAGAATAATTTTTTAGGTGACATGCACCATCACAATCAAGATCAAACCATTTGCAAGCATTGAAAGTTAGGATCAAAGTACTCTAAACATGAGCATGAAATATGAAGTTCTAACAATAAGACATTGCAACTATGTTGCAACATGAAAGGATACAAACAAAGATCATGAATAACAATGCATTGAAAGACGTTTGTTTGTTTCACATATAGAAAACATAGCATAGTGGCATTCAGCTTGTCCCTCATGGAGTAGCAATAAATGCATAGGATACCTTCAAAGTTCATAAGAGTGACTAGATACAAATAGTTCAAGAACAAGCAATATCAACAATATGAATCAATTAATAAGTTTTGGGACAATGCACATAGAACTAAGAATGACAACTATGCTCTCTTAATTGGTGCATAAAGATAGAAGGTGGAGACTCAATATAATGGTGGAAGAAAGGCCCTTCATAAAGGGAAGCATGGATTTCAAGTCTCAAAAAGAGCTTCCAAAAATTATGGTACTTGTTAGATTTCAGCTCTCATTGCCCCTATCATAAGCATCTTGAAGTGATTAAGGTTAAAGTGAACAAAGATGGAGTATATGCTTGACAAAGTATAAGTTGGCAATCTCATGTCCCATTAATACAAGGGCCGCACCTCATGCTACTCAACTTTAGTCACCTGTAAGTTCTTGTCATAGTAAGTACATGTGTATCATAGAGAACCGCCAATGGGGTACCCCTTGCACATGATATAGGAGCTATCCCATAATCAAAATGACAAGGAAAGCAGACAATGAGCATCTCAACAATCTTGTTATTTACCATGGGAAAATGGTGCTTTTTTCTCTCTTTCCTCTTTTCAAAATGTCTCTTTTTTATAAGAAGAAAGCTTCATAGATGTCATTATGGTGATGCTGCAAGTTTCCACCATGATTAGGCATGGCTTAGGCTGGCGTCCCAGGCGTTTCTCTAACACAGATACATAACTCCATGGACTTACAAGCTCCCCTTTTATTTCACACCGACGACATCCATAAACAAACTAGCATGATATCAACTGTGTACAATGTATAAGTGCAATGTTAAAAGCGTTCCCCATGACAACATGGTTCTGCTAATTCCAACGTATAAGTGCAAGCATATACAACATAGATGACACAATGTTTCAAGTTTATTTAGGGGAAAGAAAAATAAAGTGTGTCATCAACTTTGTGATAGCTTTAGTCACTAAGTTTTCACATAACAAAGAGACTTTTTAATTGGAAGATAGATACAACAAGAATATACTTGGAATGGTGTAACACACCTTGCATAGGAATTTATAGTGGACACTTTGGAATAACTTGGTTTCTTGGGAGTTAGATGCATGAGTAGAGCTTACTCAATACAAGTGGAGGCTAGCAAAATACTGGGAGCGACCAACTAAGAGAGCAATAATGTCCATAATCATGCAGAGCGACAAAACATTACTAATCAAAGAATAAACTGGTACCACAAGTCAAGGACTAAATGATCATAGAGGCTATGGTGACTCGTTCATAGTAATAACATGGTGTGAGAATGTGCCAGGTCAACCCAAACAAAGCATCAAAGGAGAATACCACAATACTATGCTTTTGTATGCTAAAACAACACATGATTCCTTCAAGTCACATTAAGCAATCCAAATTGTTTGGAACAAGTCATGCTATAGCAATAATCACTAAGCATAAGGTCAAAACAACAACTAGCATGACATGATAAAGTCTAAGCCATAGTCAAAACAAGCTCCTCTTGTACTACTATAAGCATGAAACTTTCTACTCTTTTCCAACACCAATCAACCTATTTGAAACAACTCACAAAGATAATAATCAACAAAGATCAGTGATATTGTCTCACAAATCCACAAAGAAGAACTAAAAATTTCTAAGATGAAAGCATAAGAAAACTAAGGCTAAACAGAGTGCTAGCAAAAGTGAACACTCACAGAATAATAAGAGTGAAAACTAGAGTGTTCTAGGCAATGAAAACATAGTGTGTGTCTCTCCAAAAGAAGTGTGTTGTAATCAACCAACTTATTACAGCAAAATAAGCAAACTAAAACCAAAAATGAAAACTAAGACGCTCCAAGAACAACACAATAGTGCATGAAGCAATAAAAATAAAGTGTCTAGAAAAGACCTGAGATTTTTATTGATGAAGAAGGGGATGCCCAACTCTGACGCTTGTACCTCTTGAATATTTCTTGGGGTGAAACATGGTGGCATCCCCAAGCTTGAGATTTTGTCCATTCTTCATCTCATTACATCATTCTTCCCTTACACCTGAAAATTTTCCTTCATACAAAACTTCACACAATCTTCATTAGCAACATTAGTGTATTCAAAAGATAATAGACCTTTGGGGTTTAGTTTTAGGACAGAAAAACTTTCACTAAAAACACAAGCTACTGTACCAATTCCCTCAAAAAGTTCAATTTCCCAAAAAGAACCCAAAAAGGAATCAATAAGAAGCAAATACAAATAATGGCAGAAATTTGTCAAAACAGACCAGCAGATAGAAACCGATTTTTTCGAAGACCTTATGTTGCTCAAATCAAAAAGTGTTGAACTAACTAAAGTTATCTAACATACTGGGGGATATATTCACAAAATATCATCTCAATCGGATTTACATAGATTCCTCACTAATTTTTACGGTGGAGCACAAAAATCTGTTTCGGGACAGCAACTCCCCAAATCTTGCTTCCCTCTCATTAGAGGTTATTCTTGGCACAAAAATCAAATAAAAAGGATAAGGAGAGGTCATTACATAAGTAATAACTTCCAAGACTCAAGAAAACTCATGGGTTATCCCCCAACAAGGACTTTTCTTTAACGCCTTTAAGCTAGGCTTGATAGTTTGAGAAGATGCTCACATAAGATATATGAATTGAAGTAAAAGAGAGCATCAAGAAGCAAATTCAAAACACATTTAAGTCTAAGCCACTTCCTATGCATAGGAATATTGTAAGGAAACAAGTCATGAAAGCACAAAGAAACAAGCATAGGAAAGAAAAACAAGTGCAACTTCAAGACTTTCAACATAAAGAGGGAAAACTTAATATTATTGAGATGCATAAAACCATGTTTCCCTCTCTCATAATAACTTTCAGTAGCATCATGAATAAAATTAACAATATAACTATCACATAAAACATTCTTATCATGAGCCACATGCATAAAATGATAATTACTCTCCACATAAGCATAGTCATTCTTATTAATTGTAGTGGGAACAAATTTAACAAAATAGCTATCACTATTATTCTCATCACCATAATCATCAAAAATAGGAGGCATATTGTAATAACAATTAACTTTCTCCTAAATAGTAGGTGGACTAAAAATATCATATCCATCATTGTAATCATCATATATTGGAAGGTTTGGTATCATCATAAGAAATAGAATAGCTATCTTCCAAAGTTTGGGAACTAAAAAGATCATTTTCATAAAAACTAGCTTCCCCAAGCTTAGACGTATCCATAGCATTAGCAATAATGGTGTCCAAAGAATTCATACTAAACATTTCTATTAGCATGCAAATAAAGTTCCATAGGTTTTTTAATTTTCTCTTCAAACACTTCATGTCCTAACTCAAGATAAACATTATAAAGCTCTCTCATTTTTGTTGTTGTTTTCGATTAAGCCTAACTAGTGAAAACAAGAAATAAAAAGACAAAATTGCAGAATCTAAAGGAAATAACTTTGAGCACTTACACCGAAGGATGTGAGTACCTTTTACCTTACCTCCCCGGCAACAGCGCCAGAAAATAGCTTGACGGTGAGGTAAGGTAAAAGTCCCAAAACCTCCCCGGCAACGGCGCTAGAAAAGAGCTTGATGTCTACGCACTTCTATTCTTGTAGACAGTTGTTGGGCCTCCAAGTGCATAGGTTTGTAGAACAGAAGAAAGTTTCCCTTAAGTGCATCACCCAAGGTATATCGAACTCATGGAGGAAGTGGTCAAAGGTATCCCCTCTCAAGCAAACCTGCAATAAAGATACAAGAAGTCTCTTGTGTCCACAACACACCCAATACACTTGTCAGGTGTATAGGTGCACTAGTTCGGCGAAGAGATAGTAAAATACAAGTGGTAACGATGCCAGAAAAGAGCTTCTGACTTGTTCTTGACGTGGGAGAAACTAAAGGCAAACTGAAATAAAGATGGAAGCAAGCAAACATGTAACAGATCTAGATGCAAATGGTGTTTCAATGTTTAGAAACAAGGCCTATGGATCATACTTTCACTAGTGAACACTCAATAAATATATTCTCTTCATGATACTACCCTGAACTACTCTCCGGTTGGACACTATAATCCAACAGACACCACAATTTCATAGAGACAACCAACTCAAAATATACTCATGATAATATATATGTAACCTAGCTTAAGTGCCACACACGGTGTGCACGCTGTCACTTCACACACGTGGGGAAAAGCATAGATCTATTAAATCACGATGAGTATTTATGTAGACTCTAGCCTAAGTGCCACCATGGTGTGCACACTGTCACTTTCACACACATGGGGAGAGCAGAGATCTATTGAAGCACTTGAGTAGCAAGGTAGATCTACTTGATTACAAAGCTCATGACCACAACAAGATCATGCATAGAGAGAGAGAGATGAACACATAGCTACCAGTAGAGCCCTTAGCCTCGAGGAAGAACTACTCCCTCTTCATCATGTGAATCAGCAACGGTGATGAATATGGCGATGGAGATCGATGGAGATGGCTCTGGGGGTACTTTCCTGTCCCGGGAGGGTGTCAGAACAAAGACTTTATGTCCCCCAAATCTCCCCTTCGGTGGCGGCGGTGCTGCGGAACTTCTCGTGGCTTTTTGGTCGATTCTTTAGGGTTTCTGAGTCCAGGGCTTCTTATAGGCGAAGGAGGCAAGGTCGATGGAGGGAAAGGGGGCCCATACCCCCTGTGGGCATGGCCAGGGTGGGCCCGCGCCCACCTAGGGTGTGGCCTCCCTGGTGTCCTCCGTCTCGTCTTCGATTTTCTGTATCGTTCAGGGAAAATATGAACTTTGGCTTTTGTACCGTCCAATTCCGAGAATATTCATTTTTTAGCTTTCTAAAACCAAAAACAGAAGAAATAGGCAAATGACACTATGGCATCTTGTTAATAGGTTAGTACCAGAAAACATATAAAACACCTCAAAGTGTAGACAAAACATAGCAAAGTTGATACAAAACAAGCATGGAGGATTAAAAATTATAGATATGTTTACGAAGTATCAGCGAGCATGTCCAAGATGGTGACATAAAGATTTGCAAAGTACAAACAGATCTGAATGTGGCAGATCCGTTGACTAAACCTCTCCCTAGGACAAAACATGACTAACACCAGAACGCCATGGGTGTTAGGTACATCAGAATGTAATCTAGATTATTGACTCTACTACAAGTGGGAGACTGTTGAAGATATGCCCAAGAGGCAATAATAAATTAGTTATTATTATATATTTGTGTTTATGATAAATGTTTACATCCCATGCTATAATTTTATTAACCGGAAACATTAATACTTGTGTGTTCTATAAACATAAAAGAAGTCCCTAGTAAGCCTCTTGTGGAACTAGCTTGTTGATTAATAGATGATCATGGTTTCCTGATCATGGACATTAGATGTTATTAGTATCAAGATCATGTCATTAGGAGAATGATATGATGGACATACTCCTATAGTAAGCGTAGCGTAAGATCAAGTCATTTAGAGTTTGTTTGCTACAAGCTTTCAGATACATAGTAACCTAATCCTTCGATCATGATATCATGTTAATCACCATCACCGGATGAATTCTTTTATGACATCAAACACCACTTCCATAACTGGGTGGTTATAAACGTGGCATTAGGTATTTTGAAAGTATGTGTTGAGGCACATGGATCAAGAGTGGGATTTGTCCATCCATATGACAGATAGATATACTATGGGCCCTCTCGGTGGAATGTCATCCAATTGTCTTGCAAGCATGTGACTAGGTCACAAGGGATGTCATATGACAGAACGAGTAAATAGTACTTACCGGTAACGAGGTTGAACTAGGTATAGAGATACCGACGATCAATCCTTGGATAAGTAAAGTATCGCGCAGCAAAGGGAATTGATATCGTATGTAAATGGTTCATTCGATCACAATGTAATCGTAGAAATATGTGGGAACCATATGAATTTCCAGATTCCTATATTGGTTATTGATCGAAGAAGTGTCTCGATCATGTCTTCATAGTTCACGAACCGTAGGGAGACACACTTAAGGATTCGATGTTGTTTAGTATATATGGAATATGTGTTGGAGACCAAATGTTGCTTGGAGTCTCGGATTGAATCCAGGACATCACGAGGAGATCCAGAATGGTCCGGAGAATAAGATTCATATAAGGAAAGTCCAATTCTGGGGTTCGGAAATGTTTTCGGTGTTTTCACCGGAAGATTCTAGAAGGTTTTGGAAGGTACACCACCCCGGAGGGGGGGACACTTAGATGCGCCATGCCCTAGTGGGGCTGGAAGCATCAAGCCTAAGGTCAAGTCGGCCATGACTAGGAAGTGGGAATCAAACTCTACTTTGAATAGTCAAAGTCTAGTTTGAAAAGTCAAATCCCAATTTGGAAACTCAAAGTCCTAGTGGAGGGAGGAAAGGAAACCTACAAGGGGGAGGTTTCCCTTTCCCTCCCCAAGCCGCCGGCCAAGAGGGAGTTGGGGGAGGACTCGGCCTCCCCTTGCTGCCTCCCCCCACCCATAAAAGGAGGGGTGAGGCGTCCCCTTGGCCCTCACCATAAACCCTAGGTCGCCGCCACCCTATCCCCTCTCCAAGTACCGCCGCCTACACCCTACTCACGGGCGGCTCCCTCCCCTCGGCACCTACACCCTAGCCGTCGAGGCCCTCTCTCCTCCACCATAGTTGTTCTGGCTTAGGCGAAGCCCTGCAGGATCTACTCCTCCACCTCCACCACCACACTGTCGTGCTGCTGGAATATCGAGGAGATGTACAACCTCCGATGCCTGCTGGAACAAGCGAGAGGAAGGTCTTCATCCAGTACCAAACGTGTGACCAACTGCGGAAGCGCTGCCGGAACATGGCGTCGGAAGGATCGTCTACACGATCTTGAGATCGGCAAGTGAATGACTACATCAACTACAAGAATCCGATCTCGTTAGATGCTTTGGATCTACGAGGGTTAGTACTCTATAAACTCGTTGCACCGATCTCATAGATTATATCTTGGATTTTGTGTGTTCATGCGATAGACTTTTTTGTTTTCCATGCTATGAACCCCTACACCAATCTAGGCATCCAACATGACCACCCCAGGCCACCGTTGGTTTTGCTGCCTTCTACGTCTTCGTCCTTGCCCTTGCGTGCCTGGTATTGGCAACACTGGTGTGTGCCTTCAACCCCGACGCGTCCTCGAGCCTGGCAATCTCGGATCAGCGCTTTGTCTTTGTCGGCCTCGAAAAAATTTCTTCAACATCAACACCTTCCTCTATTACTGCCTCGACCACGTCACCAACAAGTTCTTCTTTGCATACTCGGTTTTGGCAAAACCGGAGTGTGCGTTTGTCCCCGACGTGTGCCTAGTTTTGGCAAAACTATGGCTACACCTCACCCTCGACGGCTCAGACTGCATCTACCCTCGCAAGCCTCAGAGGACCCTCGACAAGCCTTAGCGGACCCTCGGCACGCCTGCGTGGACTCTCGGCAAGACTCCGCGGACCCTTGATGCATCTCCGTCATTCTCCTCGCGCACTATGTGCATGCGGCTTCACATGCGGCTACCTCGACATCGGCATCCCCGACCACGACATCGACCATGGCGACCCCTCGGCTACCCCAACCTCGACACCGCCTCATGCTCTCGGCTCCCTCGACATCAGCGCAAGGGATATCACCTCTCTTGAGCATCATCAGTTTCCTCTATAGTTCAAGCTACCGCGACGCGACACTGTCTACGATGTTCCCGCTCGAACTGCGGGGGGATATCAGCCTACTAGATTCTACTTCGGTTTCTCTCTAGTATGACCGTCCATGATGTTCCTATTGTTCACGATGCTACCACTACGACTGCGGAGGAGTATTAGAGTATTATGCATATACTGTTATTATGGTAGTTTAGATATAGTTAGGATCTGTTTACGTATAATCCTAACTTGACATGTACTCCAAGATGACCCCCTGTACGCTTATATATACTCGCCCATGAGGCTCAATGATACATCCATCATATTCCACCAAACTCATACTCTTTCATGAGGCCTACTCAACATTAGGTAGTGGTTCTAGTAATCTAGGAAACTTCACTCTAGCAAGCTTGCCTGGATACATGTGTGGAAACATTTTGGGAATTCATGAAGGTTTGCTCCTGTATGCTAGAATTTGGTAGTTTTTCTACAACGTTGCGCCCATGCCTGCTTCAAGCGTGCATCAGTTCATGAGCATCCAAGTTAGGTAGTGCAAGGACCAAAGATAAAATTAGCCCTAGTTTAAGTAGCTAAAAAGCTTGATCTGCTTCTGCCGTCCATACGAAGGGATTGTTTCTTTGAAAAGTTGGATAAAGGGAGCACTAGCATGCCCAAATGCTTGAGAAAGCTTCCCTAGTACCCTACTAATCCCAAGAATTGGCCTTTTTCATTTGTTCACTAATGGAAACTGGGCCTTTCGTCCCAGTTCGTAAGGGGCTTTAGTCCTAGTTGCGCAATCAGGACGGGGCAATCGGGATGGGTCAATCGGTACTAAATCTCCCACCCTTTAGTCACAGTTGTGCTACGAATCGGGACTAAAAGGGTTCCACGTGGCCTCTCTCGGTTGCGAGGGGGGAGGACCATGAGTCTCGGTTCGTAATACGAACCGGGCAGATGATTCTATGTCGCGGCAGCAATTTGGCCACTTTTTTGTGCCACGTCATAGAATTCATTTTGGCCACGTATTGTGCCGCGACAGCATTTTGGCCACTTATTGTGCCGTGGCAGAGAATTCATTTTGTATTTTTCCATTTATTGTTTTCATTTTTATTTTGTGTTTTGTACTTATTTTGTATTTTTTCCATTTATTGTTCGCCATCCCAAGGTCCACATGCATGCATAATATGGTCATAGTATCACAAACTATGTCGCGATTCTGCATATAACATTGGTCATTTGGACCGAAAGCCATGAAACCTCGAACATGATAGGTCATTTTGTGAAGGTTTTTTGGACACATAATCAATATACCAAGTTTTGTATTTTTCCTTGCAACTATGTCACATAATATGACACCACATGAAGGATTTGCATTGTTCGGACCGTTTTTGAATTTTTATGTCAGGATGGTGTCTCCAACCAGGACTAAATGTTCATGTTTAGTCCCGGTTGGAGAAACCAATCGGGACTTAATGGGTTGTGGCAGGCTGGGGCCGGCACGAGCATGTTTAGTCCCGTATGGTGTCTCCAACCAGGACTAAAGTTTCATGTTTAGTCCTGATTGGAGAAATCAACCAGGACTAAACATGGGTGACGACACTATTTCGGTGGGTGGCGACACTGTGTCAGTGAGTGGCGACACTATTTTGGTGGGTGGCGGCACTATGCCAGTGAGTGACGACACTATTACGGTGGGTGGCAGCACTAATGGCAGGGGTAGATGGAGGCGCATAGTGCCTCGGTCTCCTCGAGGGTCAGAATGGCCCAGTTTGCGTTGCCCATTGTTGTGAGAGATGAAGGTATGGATGGCCATCGCGCGGTCGGCCTATATATAGAGGGAAAGGGCGAGAAAACATGGCGGAAAGCGGTGGGAAATGGCGGGAAATGTTTTTAGTCCCAGTTAGTGGCTACAACCTGGACTAAAAGCTCCGGTCAGAGAAAAGAGCGGGAAAATTGGTGGGAAGCGGTGGGAAATATCTTAGGATGTCTTACAATGTGATATGGTTGTGTTATGGCTAGAATCACGACATATATAGTTTGTGAAGCAACAACAGAATTAAAGTTTCACATTTATCAAAAATACAAAACCCTTCATGTGTTGTCATGTTATGTGTTATAGTTGCAACGGAAAATATTAAAATTGGTAAATTGCAAACATCATAAAATATCCTTCACAAAATGAGCTATCATGTCTCATGGCATTTAGGTTCACAATATGCGGCCGACCAGCCAGATTTGAACTAGAGGTACACACTATGAGGCCATGAACTTCTTGGCGTATGTCCCTTGCTTATGATCGCTTCAGCCATAACCATGGAGCATCTTCTTTACTTAACGGGATGCTTGGGTCAGTTTTCACTGTGAAGGGCGGAATTTCATCAAACTTATTATAAGCTCCTGACATGTCTGTCTTGTCCTCGACTCCCACCATATTTCTTTTCCCCAAAAGAACTATGTGACGCTTTGTCTCATCGTATGATGTATTCATTTGCTTATTTTTTCTTTTTTCAGTCTAGAGGACATGTCCTTCACATAGAAAACCTGAGCCACATCATTGGCTACGACGACTGGTTCTTCTCTGTAACCAAGATTGTTGAGATCCACTGTTGTCATTCTGTACAACTGGTCTACCTTTGTTGGAATTATGCCCTAGAGGCAATAATAAAGATGTTATTGTTATAATTCTTGTTCATGATAAAGTTTATATTCCATGCTAGAATTGTATTAAACGTAAACTTTGATACTTGTGTGGTTTATGAATAACACCGTGTCCCTAGTACGCCTATATGGACTAGCTCATTGATTAATGATGGTTAAGGTTTCCTAACCATATACATGAGTTGTCGATTAATAATGAGATCCTTTCATTGGGAGAATGATATGATGGACAGACCCAAATCAAGCAGAGCAATTAGATCGTGTCATCGTGTTCATCTTTGCGAAGCTTTTTCTATGTCTAATATTGTATTCCTTAGACCATGAGATAATGCAACTCCCTGGTATCGGAAGAAAGCTTTGAGGTCATCAAACGTCATCCTATGAGAGGGTGATCATAAAGGTGTCTCTCAGGTGATCGGAAAGTACTTGTTGGGTTGTATGTATCGAGATGGGATTTGTCCCTCCCGAGTCGGAGAGATATACTTTGGGCCCACTCGGTAATCGATATCAACACCGCTTGCAAGCACGTGGTTAAGGAGTTAATCACAAAGTGATATCGGATTACGGAACGAGTAAAGTACTTGTTGTGAACGAGATTGAACTAGGTATGCAGATACCAACGATCAAATCTCGGGCAAGTAAAATATCGCGTGACGAAGGGAATATAAATATGGGATTAATTGAATCCTGGCATCATGGTTCATACGATACGATCATCGATGAATATGTGGGAGTCAATATGGGTTTCCAGATCCCGCTATTGATTATTGATAGAAGATCATGTCTGCATATTCTCGAACCCGTAGGGTCACACACTTAACGTGCCTCGACGCTAGGATAGAATGGATAATTGGTTTATGAGTTTTTGTTCGGAGTCTCGGATGAGATCCAGGACATCACGAGAGGTTCCGGAATGGTCCGTAGAATAAGATTCATATAAAGGAAAGCAGTTTTTGGATTTCGGAATCGTTTCGGAGTATTCGGTATTGTACCGGAAGGTTCTAGAAGCTTCCGGAGTGGGACCAACGTGGCCCCACTTGTCGAAGGGGTGCGTGGGCCTACGAGGGAGTGCCCTGGCCGCTTTGGTCCAGGGGCACAAGGCCCCATAGGCCCAGCCGGCCAAAAACCCTAGGAGAAACCCTAGGAACCCTTCTAGAAGGAAGGGGGAGACTTGCCCCCCACTCCAACCCTTGGGGCCGCCGCCCTAGGGCTTGGAGGAGGGGCCAATGGGGCCATCCAGCCCCCTATATAAAGAGGGCAGGAGCGCACCCTCCTTCCCCACTCCTTCAACCCTAACCGCCGACCTGCTGCCCTCCCTCTCTCTCTCTCCCGACTGCACGTAGGCGAAGCCCTGCCGCAGAAACTCTCCACCATTGCACCACGCCGTCGTGCTGTAGATCCAATCTATCTATCCACCCCACTTGCTGGACCAAGGAAGGAGGAGACGTCGCGGAACCGTACGTGTGCATCTCTCGGAGGCGCCGCCACTTGCGGCGTTGGATCAGATCGGATCGCGAGGAGGAGAAGGCTAGTTCGACTACATCACCCACGTTATGTTGAACGTTTCCACTGTGCGATTTCTTCAAGGGTATGAAGATATCATATATCCCTCTCTTTGATTGCATCTCCTAGATTATATCTTGGCTTTCCCGTTCGCATCCGTAGAATTTTTTGATTTACTATGCTTCGAAACCCTTCAACCTTTACCCCCTTCTCCATTCAGGTTGACCCATTTGTAGCGAAACAAAGGGACCTTAAAAGAAACTCCATAGTCAAGTTTCCATATTTCCTCTATGTAACCATAGTATGTGTCCTTTTGCCCATTCTCTTATGTTGCATCAAAGCGTACACCACTATTTTGGTTGGTGCTTTTTTTATCTTGGGAGATCGTGTAAAATATATTCCCATTTATTTCGTACCCTTGGAAATTCAATATAGTAGAAGATGGTGAGCCGACCAACAAGTAGAGCTGATCTCCAACAGTGGTGTCATTCATGAGATGTGTTCGCAACCAACCGCCGAAAGACTTCATGTGTTCTTCTCTAATCTAGGAGTCAGGCTTCCCCGGGTTGTTGAAGCATACAATATTCTTGTGTTCCTTGATATACGGAGCTGTCAAGGTGGAATCCTGTAGAACTGTGTAGTGTGCTTGAGTGAAAGATTACCCGTCCCTAAATATCATTGCTTTCTTTCCTAGCGTTCCTTTTACACTCAGTCTCCCCTCATGTCGCGAGTCACGAACACTAATCAGCTTAAGGTCAGGAATAAAGTTAACACAAAACTCAATGACCTCCTCTATTCCATAGCCCTTGGAGATGCTTCCTTCTGGCCTATCACGGTTATGAATATATTTATTTAAGACTCCCATGAACCTCTCAAAGGGGAACATATTGTATAGAAATACAGGACCAAGAATGGCAATCTCTTCCACTAGGTGAACCAGGAGATGCGTCATAATATTGAAGAAGGATGGTGGGAACACCAACTCAAAACTAACAAGACATTGTACCACATCCTTCAGTAACCTTGGCAGAATATCTGGATTGATTACCTTCTGAGATATTGCATTGAGAAATGCACATAGCTTCACAATTGGTACTCAAACATTTTCCGGTAGAAGCCCCCTCAATGCAACCGGAAGCAACTATGTCATAATCACGTGACATTCATGAGACTTCAGGTTTTGGAATTTTTTATCTGCCATATTTATTATCCCCTTTATATTAGACGAGAAGCCAGACGACACCTTGATATTGTAAAGGACTTCAAAAAAGATTTTCTTCTCTACTTTGGTAAGAGCATAGCTGACATGACTTAAGTGACGCCCTTTATCCGTCTTGTTCTGTGTATGCATGTTCTTTGGATCTTTCATAAGTTGCTGGTCCTCCGGTGCTTCTGGTGTATCTTGTCTTCCCATACACGCCGAGGAAGCCTAGCTGGTTCACGCAAAGATGCTTCGTCACGTGCATCACGTCAATTGAAGAGCGAACATGTAGGACTTTCCAATAGGTTAGGTCCCAAAATATAGATTTCTTCTTCCACATAGGCGCGTGTCCGGTAGCGACGTCATTCGGAACAGATTGACCGCCATGACCTTTTTCAAAGATTACTTATATGTCCTTGACCATACCAAATACATCATCACCAGTAGGGAGGTCAGACTTCTTCCGGTGATCTACCTCACCTTTGAAATGCTTGACTTTCTTTTTTATAGGATGATTGGTCGGAAGAAATCGTTGATTCCCTAGATACACAACCTTCTTGCATTTATGTAAATATGTACCTTCGGTCTTATCTAAATAGTGCGTGCATGCCTTATATCCATTGTTTGTCCGTCCTGAAAGGTTACTAAGAGTAGGCCAATCATTGATAGTTACGAAAAGCAACCCTCGTAGGTTAAATGTCTCATGTGTGTGCTCATGCCACACACGTACACCTGGTTTGACCCATAACTGTAAGAGTTCTTCAACAAATGGCCTTAGGTACACATCAATGTCGTTGCCGAGTTGCTCCGGGCCTTGGATGAACACTGACATCATAATGAACTTAGTCATAGGCCAAGTGCTGGGACTGCAGCTCTGCTCCCCAAAAGTATTAATGTCATCCGTACTTAGACCAAACCATAAGTTCCTTGCGTCACCTGTAAAGTTCGGGAAGTCTCTCTCGATTTTTCTCCACTACGACCCATCAGCGGGGTGTCTCAACTTCCTGTCTTTCTTACAGTCTTCTTTGTGCCATCATAACAACCTGGCATGCTCTTTGTTTCCGAACATGTGTTTTAACTGTGATATTATAGGAGCATACCCCATAACCTTAGTAGGAACCCTCTTTCGGTGGCTCGCCCACAATATTACCAGGGTTATCTCGTCTGATCTTATACCGCAATGCAGTGCATATCGAATATTTATCTAAATTCTCATACTCCTCACCACGATAGAGGATGCAGTCATTAATGCATGCATGTATCTTCTGCACATCTAATCCTAGAGGCCAGAGAGTCTTTTTTGCTTCGTATGTACTCCCGGGAGATTCCTTATGTTTTGAAAGCTTCAGCTTCATTATTTTCAGCAACTTTTCAAATGCGGAGTCAGCTAGACCACACTCTGCCTTTCATCGCAGCAATTCCAGTGTGGTACCAAGCTTTGTGTTTCCATTTTCGCAATTTGGGTACAAGAATTTTTTGTGATCTTCTAACATGCCCTCCAACTTCAACTTCTCTTTTTTTGTTCCATAGTCTTGCTTTGCATCAGAAATGACCCGACCAAGATCATCAGTGGGTTCATCTGATGCTTGTTCTTCACCTCCTTTCTCTTCATTGTCTTCCATTACAGTATCACCCATATTCAGGATACATATGATGATAGTTGTTATCATCATCCTCTTCTTCTTCATTGTTTTCCATCATAACCCTTCTTTCTCCATGCTTGGTCCAACAATTATAGCTGGGCATGAAACCTTTCATAACCAGGTGGCCGCGAATGATTTTCGAGAAAGAGTATTCCTTGTCGTTCCGACATTTAACACATGGACAACACATAAAACCATTCTCTTTGTTTGTCGTAGGCACATCGATAAATTTATCCACGCCCTTAATGTACTCCGGTTCACGTCAGTCACCATACATCCATTCCCGCCTATTCATCTGTATCATATAATTAAGTTTATCAAAAACCATTATATAACATCATAAATAGTGAAATGACCACTTCACATCGATACATGCATTGTATCAATTACAGATGAAAGGATAAGGTTGTTAACCTCGATCGAGGAGAAAATAAAGAGGAGCAAGCTCAAGTGTGGCTCAAGCACGTCATATAATTTTTGTTTTGTGAGAAATCAAACGACATCATTCACTCAAGCATTTCATCGAACACCTAGCCTGCATAGGAAAAAAACAAACTAGCACACACCTCTCACACCTTCCACCAAAAAAACAAAGGAGGGGAGGGAGAAGGTTGGGGCGACGTATTTATAGGAAAAAACTATTTGTCCCAGTTTGTAACACAAATCGGGACTAAAGGTATGCGACAGGCCACGTGTCTGACTAGTCCTGGTTTATGTTATAAACCGGGACGAATGCCCCTCCGCCTTCCGAGCTACGCGCCGACCGCTCGAACCTGCGAGCATTAGTCCCGGTTCATGGCGGAACCAAGACTAATGACTCGGATAAAAGACCCATTTTCTACCAGTGGGTGGTATATGTCATTGGGCAACTGTACGGACCTTGTCAAGATCAGTTTGAGTTTGAACATCTTGGCCACTCATGATGTGCCCCACGTAGGTGAGACATTGTTGGGCAAAAGAACATTTGGATCATTTAACAAACTATTGATCTTGATGAAGTGAAGTAATAATTACTTTGCGAAAAAGTTAAACACACTCCTATAAAGATTTGTTGAAGACTAAGATGTCGTAAAAAACTATTGCAGGTTTACGAAGGATCGGCTTGAGCGTTGCATTCATGGCACCCAAAAAAGATCAGGTGCACCAACCAGCCTATGGACATGATCTTGAACTCATAATGTCGAGAGTGTGTCCAAAAGGTTTTATGCTCTTCAACCTCTCCTTGTCTGATCTGGTGATACCCAGCACATTAAGGTGTCAAGTGAGATCCGGTCAAAGTCCCACTTCTAATTTATTTATAAAATTCTAGTTTAAATTGAACTAGAACTAGGATTTTAGCGATATCCCACTTAACACCCTACTAGATCTAATTTAGAAAGCCAACAAGCTCCAAACATTTCATAGAGTAACTCCTCAACTACCGGTACATGGTATAAGTCGATGATGGTGATGTAGTTAAACCGTTAGTAATGAATACACATGTGCGAACGATTCCACTACTATCGATTGTTATTGCACCTAGCGATCGGCTTGAGCGTTGCATTCATGGCATCCAAAAAATCAGGTGCACCAACCAGCCTATGGACATGATCTTGAACTCATAATGTCGAGAGTGTGTCCAAATGTTCTTATGCTCTTCAACCTCTCCCCGTCTAATCTAACGATACTGATGGGGATGCGCCTACCGGGGTATACCCAGCAGGACGTTTCCGACTGGCCCAAGACCTGGCGAGTGGGCCTGCAGGACGGCGACTGGATAAAGGCCCGGCGTGGATCCAAGCGACTGGAAGCTGAAGGCCCAGGCGAGTAGATAGGCCTAGTCGGATTAGGTTAAACGAGTACCGAAGCTTTAACTGAATCAGTTGAGATATGTAAACCCTAGGGGAGGTGAGCCTATATAAACCTCCCTGAAGGGCGAGTAGAGATACGTTCCATCATACACCCAAGCGACTCGCCGCCTAGCCGCCGAGCTCGCCCATTGTACCACCTTCATAATACAATCTAGCAGGAGTAGGTCTTTACCCTCCGGGGGGCCGAACCTGGGTAAAACCCTGTGTCTTTGCCCTCATCTCGCACCGCAGATGGCTGGCCGCCCTTGCCCCTCGTTCTACTACTCGCTGCCGATTGCAGCATCTGCCGTGACCATTCCCACGACAGTGGCGCCCACCGTGGGGCCTGGCCGGTCTGGCCGGTGTTCTGCGGCGAGATCCAATCTGCCCATCAACGAGACGGTCGCCACCGGCCGCATGATAGCGATCGGCGAGATGCTCCAAATCTTGCCGAGCAGCTACGTCCCGGCGGCGCGACCCGTCATGCACAGCGTGATCCTGCCGGTCGGCACGATCAGCCTCTTCGTCGGCCTTACCGACGTCATCGTCTCGGAGGATTCGGCTCGCATCCGCGAGTCGCCGCCACGCGATCGGCTCTCCGAGAGCCAGATCCGCACGATCCATCACCTCGCCTCCGAGTACAATTCGGCCCACAGTGACGTGGCCGAAAACTCGGCGGTCGCAGAAGACGCGGCCCTCAACGACGACGCCGACTCGGCGACCCCGGCGTCGCTCGGCGGGTCCATCACCGCGGCTTCACCCGCGGGCTCCATCACCCAGGTCTCCAACGTGGGAGACTTCGAGGACCCCTCCATCCTCGGGATCTTCGACTTCGACTCCGGGTCGGAGAACTCCGCCGACCTCCACGACGGAACCGGTCGCCACGCCGCGACCTACATGGCGACCGGCACCGATCCACCGGAGGATCCATTCTCCACCCCAATCCCTCCTAACGCCATGGCAACGGAGGTCGAGGAACTCCGCCTGAAACTGGCGGAGGTGGTGCACAAGGAACAAGCCGAGCGCGAAAAATTTCGCCTCGAGCAGGTGACGGCGCAGGAACTATCGCGCTACCACCAGCAGCGGATCAGGTCGCGCCTGAACCCCACCGTTCAGGGGCGCGCCCTAAACTTCGACGACGAAAATGACCCGGCCCGCGTGGCCGAGCGCGCAATCTGCGAGAACGCGCCACCAGGAGGAAGCGCCCGCCCCCTGCCAGGATCAACGGCGATGGGCGCCCCACCTCCACCCAACCGCACACCTCCTAGGGACTAGCCGCGGATAGTAGTCTCCTCACGGGAGAGAGACGCAAACGGCCTCCCACTGTTCTCCACCCCGATGGACAACCTTGTGGCAGGCCAAGCAGCAGCCGACAACATCACGGCCACGAGCGACGGCGCCCTACAAATCCAGTACGTCAGGGCCCTGCTCGCAAAGGCCGTCGAGCAGCAAAACGCGGGCGCCGACTCGCAGGGTCGAGTATACTCGCGTTCGTCGGGAAGCAGGGCGGCCTCAAGCGGCCGCCCAGCGGCGGCAAACACCCTCAACTGCCCGCCACCGGAGCCACTGTAGCTCCAACATCGACCCGCGAACGCGGCACTCTCCACCAACGACCCCAGGCCAGCGACCAACTTCGTCGCCGCCAACAGGCAACCCATCGACGCCCGCACCCATATCATCAACAACCAAAGCTGGCACGCACGCCAGCACGACGACCTGCGACACACCCTAACCAATCGCCGCGACGGCGAGCCCATGGGGTCGCTAAGTCGACTCGGCCCCAAGTGCTTCGGACCAATGATCTGAGGCGATAAGTACCCGCCAAACTTCAAGGCGCCGAAGGAGATAGAAAAGTATGACCCCTCGTACGACCCCGCCGTCTGGCTCGACACGTACCTCATGGCAATGGGGATCGCAGGCCACACCGACCTGCTAGCCGCCCGTTACCTCCCCCTGATGATGGAGGGGACGTGCAGGCAGTGGATCAACACCCTCCCTCAGGACAATATCTATTCCTGGGAGGAGATGTGCGACGCCTTCGTCAGGCACTTCGAGTGCTCCTACACCCGCGCCACCACCATCGAGGACCTGGAGCGATGCATCCAGGGACACCGCGAGTCGACCCGCAACTGGGTCCAACGGTGGCAGGAACTCTGGTACAACGCGGTCGGCATCCACCCGGACACCGCGATCCATTGCTTCAAGACCTCGTGCCGCTACGAGCCCCTGGTCGCCAAGATCAAGCGACACTCTCGCACACTCGACAACATCCCCGACCTCCTCGAGATCGCCAAACGGTACACGGAGGAAGATCCAAACCAGGAAACTGACGACGAGTCAGGAGGTCAACGCCGCACGAGCGGCAAAGACAGCGGACGACGGTCCGACCTACGCTACAGCAACACTCGCCTCACCGGCAAGCGCCGCAGTGACGGGCGAGTCGACTTTGTCGCCAGCGTGCAACGCGATCCCAAGAGATTCCGCCGCGACGGAGGACAACGCCGCGACGGCGGCAACTACAAGGCCAAGCCAAGGTTCGACCCCGCGGCCCTCCTTAACCAACCATGTGCATTTCATAGCAGGGAAGGGAAGCCCGCAACGCACACCACCGCCGACTGCCACACCCTCAGGGAGATCGAGAAGGCACGGTGAGCGCGGGAGGACCCCGACAACGACCCGCCAAACGGCGGAAAATTCGGCAAAGTGGCCGGCTCGCTCCATACCTTCACGGGCTTCAACACGAAGCGCGAGAAGAAGGTCATCGCCCGCGCCGTCGCCGTCAATGCGGTGGCCCAGGTGGACGTTCCCCAGTTTCTCAACTGGTCGGAGCAGCCCATCACCTGGAGTCGACAAGACCACTCGCCACACATCGAGTACCCAGGTCGAGTCGCCCTGGTGGTCAAGCCTAAGTTCGGTGACTACTGGCTCCCCAAGACATTGATGGACGGCGGCAGCTCCATCAACATCCTGTACCTAGACACCTTCAGGCGGCTGCGGCTCCCGCAGTCGATGATCGAGACGACCCACACCACGTTCCACGGCATCGTCCCCGGTCGGAAGGCGTACCCGATCGGTAAGGTCACGCTGCCAGTCACCTTCGGCACACCAGCAAACTTCCGCACCGAGCGGATCATCTTCGAGCTTGTGCCCTTCGATAGCCCCTACCATTGCGTCCTCGGGCGCCAGGCGTTCACCAAGTTCATGGCAGCGCCCCACTACGCGTACAACACGATGAAGCTCCCCGGGCCGTGTGGCGTCATCACCATCAACGGCGACCCCGACATGGCCGCTGAGTGCAAAGCCAAAGGAGCCGAGCTCGCTGACGCCGTCATCGCGGCAGAGACCAACCACGCTGATGAGCTCGCCAAGTACGCGAGCGGGGTCAACAACGACGACCCCACCATACTCAAGAAGCCCAACTCGGAGGGCGCAAACACCTCAACCTTCGAGGCAACGACGCACACCCGCACCGTCGAGCTGGTCCCAGGCAACTCCAGCCAGACGGTGACGTTCGGGACGGGCATGAGCCCAGCGTAGGAAGGCGCGCTCATAGAGTTCCTCCGTGAGAACAGGGACATCTTCGCATGGAAGCCCTCTGACATGCCCGGTGTCCCTAGGGAGCTTGTTGAGCACAAGCTAAACGCCGACCCCAAAGTGCGACCCGTCAAACAGTTGCTGCGGCCCTTCAATGAAGAGCGCCGCCGAGCAATCGCCGAGGAGGTGCAGCGTCTACTCGCTGAAGGCTTCATCCGGCCAATCAAATACTCCAAGTGGCTGGCAAACCCAATCCTGGTCGATAAGAAGAACGGGACCTGGAGGATGTGTATCGACTACACAAACTTGAACAGCGCCTGCCCAAAGGAGCAGTTCGTCCTCCCGCGGATCGACCAGATAATCGATTCAACCGCGGGCTCGGAGTCGCTCTGTTTCCTCGACACCTACTCCGGGTACAACCAGATCAAAATGGCCGTCGAGGACGAGGAGAAGACGGCGTTCATCATGCCATTCGGAGCCTTCTGCTACACCGCCATGACCTTCGGCCTCAAGAACGCCGGGGCGACCTACCAGCGGTGCATGCAAGAATACCTCGCGAGCCAAATTGGCCGCAATATCCACGTCTACATCGACGACGTGGTCGTAAAGTCCGCTCACCAGGGTGACCTACTCGCCGACCTGGCGGAAACATTCACTAACTTGCGAAAATATAAGATAAAGCTCAACCCAGGCAAATGCACCTTCGGCGTACCAGCAGGACAACTACTGGGGTACGTCGTTTCCAAACGAGGGATCGAGGCGAACCACACGAAGATTGACACGATCGCCCGGCTCGGCAAACCCGAGTGCCTGCGCGACGTCCAGAAACTAGCCGGGCAAGTAGCGGCTCTCAGTCGCTTCATTCCCCGCCTGGGCGAAAAGGCGATGCCCCTATACCGCCTGATGCGCAAGAAACCCCACCTTCCAGTGGGACAAGGAGGCGGATGACGCGCTCCGCGACCTCAAAAAGGTGCTACTCGCCGCCCCCGCCAACAAAGAACCCATGCTGGTCTACGTCGCGGCTTCCGAGCGCGTCGTCAGCGTCGTGATGGTCGTCGAGCGACCGAAGGAAGGAAAGGAGCGCCCAGTACAGCGACCGGTGTACTACATCAGCGAGGTCCTCACCGAGTCGCGCCAGCGGTACCCCCAGTACCAAAAGCTGGTATACGCGGTCTTCAGAGCTCAGCGGCGCCTGCCGCACTACTTCCAGGAGCACCCGATCACGGTCGTCTCCTCAGCACCACTGCAAGACATCATCCGCAACCGCGAGGCGACCGGGCGGGTCGCCAAGTGGACCGTCGAGATCGGCGTCCACAACATCAAATACGAGCCGCGAAAAGCGATCAAGTCACAGGCCCTAGCGGACTTCATCGCCGACTGGGAAGAGGCCCAGCAGCCGGAGAAGCTGCCATACCTCCATTACTGGAGCCTGCACTTCAACGGCTCCAAGAACGCGGACGGCGCAGGCGCAGGGATCGTGTTAACTTCACCAAAGGGCGACAAGCTCCGCTACATCCTCTGCCTCGACTTCACACCCTGCACCAACAACATGGCCGAGTACGAGGCCCTACTCCACGGCATGCGAGCTGCCAAGGAGATGAATGTCAACCGCCTACGCTGCTACGGAGATTCCGACCTCGCCGCGGGGCAAGTCGCTGGCACCTGCGACGCCGTCTCCCCCACCATGGCGGCGTACCGCCAAGCAGTGGACAAGTTGGGCGGACACTTCACAGGCTACTCCGTCGAATGGATCGACAGGCGGAAGAACGAGGAGGCCGACGCACTCTCTCGCATCGGGTCAGGTCGGCTCGACTCACACCACCCGCCGACGTCTTCCTCGACACGATCACCAAACCATCAGTCTCTCCCCCGAGGAAGATCGACATTGGAGTCCCGCTCCAACCAGAGGCAGCCCTGGTCGCACTCGTCAACGAGCCAGACGACTAGACCAAGCCCTATATCGCCTACCTATAAGCCGGCACCTTGCCGGCAGAAGAGACAGACGCTCGGATGATCGCTCGTCGATGCAAGTCCTACACCATCATTGACGGCGAGCTCCAGAAGCGCAGTGTCACCGGCGTGTTCCAACGCTGCGTCCAACCCGCCGAAGGACGCAAGATCCTCCACGAT
Organism: Avena atlantica; assembly: GCA_910589765.1. Classification (NCBI taxonomy): domain Eukaryota; kingdom Viridiplantae; phylum Streptophyta; class Magnoliopsida; order Poales; family Poaceae; genus Avena; species Avena atlantica. The sequence continues at coordinate 444,349,926 of OU342736.1, forward strand.
ATCCACTCCGGTGACTGCGGCCACCACGCCGGCGCCCGCTCTCTGGTCGCCAAGGCTATGCGACATGGCTTCTACTGGCCCACCGCACACGCCGATGCTGTCGACATTATCCAACGGTGCGCCGGGTGCCAGAAGTACGCCAACCAGACGCATGTGCCGAGCTCAGCGCTCAAAACAATCCCCATCACCTGGCCATTCGCTGTGTGGGGCATGGACATGGTAGGCCCCTTCAAGAAGGCTCCCTCCGGCTACACCCACCTGCTGGTCGCGGTCGACAAATTCACAAAGTGGGTGGAGGCCAAGCCAGTTCGGAAATGCGACGGGAAGACCGCCACCAAGTTCCTACGCGAGCTCATATATCGCTATGGGTTCCCAAACAGCATCATCACGGACAACGGCACCAACTTCGCCAAAGGAGCCATGTCTGAATTCTGCGAAGAGCACCACATCCGGCTCGACCTCGCATCGGTCGCCCACCCGGAGTCCAACGGCCAAGCAGAACGAGCCAACCAAAGCATCCTCCATGGCCTGAAGCCGCGACTCCAAGTACCCCTCGAGCGCACCGCCGGGTGCTGGGTCGAGGAGCTACCCTCCGTCATCTGGGGCATCCGCACCTCGGTCAACAGGTCGACAGGATTCACCCCCTTCTTCATGGTGTACAACGCCGAGGAAGTCATGCCCACCGATCTCGAGCACGACTCGCCATGGGTCGTCCACTACACGGAGGCTGCAAACGAACTCGCGCGCCAAGACGGAGTCGACCAGCTCGACGAGGCACGTGACCTCGCTCGGTCTCGCACCGCCATCAATCAGCAGGGACTCCGCCGCTACCACAGCCAGCGGGTGGGAACTCGCACCTTCCAGGAAGGCGACCTGGTGTTGCGCCTCATCCAGGACAAGAAGGGCATGCACAAGCTCTCCCCTCCGTGGGAAGGACCATTCGCCATCGGGCGAGTGCTTGGCAACGATGCCTACTACATCATCGACGTCCGCGGGGACGGTGAACTCGACGTCAAGCGACCATGGAATGTAAACCTCCTACGGAAGTTCTACCCCTAGAACCTCATATATGTACTCTCCAGTCGCTGTGAAATAAAAAGAATCGGTTACCGCAAATTGCGCTTACTCTCCGTGTCTTGTGCCACTCGCACTCGTAATAACAGCGTCCAGCTAACCTCAGAAGTCAACCTTTGGTACAGAGATCGGCACGGCTAAGTAGTGCGACACAAGGGCACTGAGTAACCTCAGGTCTTGCATCGTCCATGAAAAACGCCTACCCGGAGCCCCATTGGAGTTGCCTCGCCCGACTGGCTTTACGATCCAAGACAACTGACCTCGCTTCGTACAGCGACCATGGTCCTCCGCATCCTCCGCATAGCGACTCGAACGGATAAGTACCACGCTCGGGGACTGACTACCAGTCCATCGCGAGCGGCTCGGGAAAACGCCAAGTAAGAGAGCATGCCTAGGACTCGCCACGCGACTGGCCCAACGGGCCAAGCAGGAGTGATGCACCCAAACCAATGCGCCAAGTCCTCAACCACCCTCGAGTCGCACCTAGAACAACCAAGTACCACGCTCGGGGACTCGGCCACCCGACCCCGTTCGCGCAAGGGAAAACGGTGAAGTATAGAGCGTTCAAGGGAGTCGCCCTGCGACTGGCTCTTCGAGTCCGGGCGAGTAGACAACAGTAACAAAACATTCAAAAAAAAACATATCATACACGAGGTAGACCCCACAAAAGGGCGGACGCGCTCGGGGACTCGTTCAAACCACAATCACAAAACACATGACAAATTCCAACACAGACACGGTGTCTCATTCAAAAGCATGTCGCATTGTTTCACATTACAAAATATGCCCATACGGCAGACTTGCTACTAACGCCTCAGGGCAAACTACCCTATTCTGCAGGCTTCGACGACGACTCGCCAGCACCCCGACGACCGCGAATGAACGACGTGTATGGGTTTGACGGGTACGTCGTCAGCTCACCCTCCATCGCCGCGCGGAAAGGTTGCTCGACCTTGAAATCCCGGTGCGGTGGCTCAGGGTCGTGGGGCGCGACAACCGTCTCCTGGTAGGGAAGGAGGTCGCCCATTGCCCAGACACGCTCCGAGTACACCGCGGCGCGGTCCGTCAACTTGAGCACCTCGGAAAGCTCCACTGCGCCAGTCGATGAAGGGTAGTCGCTCGTCACGTCGTCGAGGTCGAAGTCCTCTGGGAAGTGAGCAAGTCCAAGGCTCAGCGCCGTTGATGCTCCGCGTCGAAACGCCAACCGCTTCATGAATTCAACTACCGAGGGCGCCTTCTCCAAGTACTTCCACACCTCGACGAGGTCGCTGGGAATCACCTATGTGGGTGATATCTCCTGGAGGTATGCTCGGATGCACGTCGTCGACAATGTCGCCGAGTCAACGAGCATGCCCACACACTGCCGCGCGTCGAGCAAGTTCGCCTCTTCCGCGCTATCAATGATGCGACCTGCGAGTAGAGGACAATAGTGAGTACGCTGGACATCACAAGCTACTGGCAGAGGCAAGCACACTTACCAATCAGCGGGCGGGCGAGATCCGTGATGAAGCGTTGAAGCGCAGTATGATCGTCCTGAAGCCCAGCAACAAGGGCGTCCGACACTTTACGATCCTCTTCGGCGGCCGCAATGGCGGCCTTGGCTCACCCATCGGCCGAGCTCGCTTCCTCCTTCGCCTCTCGCAGCTCACGCTCGAGATCGGCGATCCGCTTTTCAGCCGAGCTCAGAGTCGAGTGCGCCGCTGCCAATTCACCCGCGGGGACAAGTCCCTGGCGAGCTTCCTCCGCCTTCGCGGCAATCGCCTGAAGCCCTTTATTCGCTTCCTGGACGGTGGCCAGTTCCTTCTCCGCGCGGTGCTTCGCTGCCAATCGGTCAGCTGATTCACGTTGCAGACCCTGCACATCATTCAAACAGTTAGACGATGCGAAAAATCCTAAGTGCCCACCCGCTGAAATTCAGCGAGTGTGCACTCGGGGACTGGCACTCAAGAAATTCTAAGTGCCCACCCGCTGAAATTCAGCGAGTGCGCACTCGGGGACTGGACGCGAAAAATAATAACAAGGTGCTTAAAGGATCAGACCGCTACAAAACACCGACCTGATCCTCGGGGACTGGACATACCTGGATGGCTGCGCCAAGCATGCCATGGAGTTGTATCGCATCCACGGACGCGAGGAGGGCTGGCGTATACCCACGACACTGGTTGATTTCCACATCGGCGACCCCGTGTGCACGGCTTGACGGCGAAGTTACACTCGCCGTGGCCGCTTTTGCCATAAAGCGTGCGAATTTCGCGATGGAGGCACCCGCCCCGAAGGAGGTCGGCTCGGCCATCCCAGGCGAGGGAGCGCCCTCCTTCGTAGACGCGGCCGCCTCTGTTGCGGGCTCAGTCGGCGCAACCGCCGTATCGTCAGAGATCGTGACGATGTCATCGCCCTTGGCCTTCTTGCTGCCATCTGTAGGGTCGACGACCTCGTCCGCCTTCCTCTTACGAGAAGGATCTTCCTCGCTGGTGACGGGTGGCACCTTAGCCACGGTCGGGTGGCCCATTCTCTTCACTCCGGTCCTGTACATCAATCGTGTAAGCAAATATAATTCAAGTGGTTATGGAAGACAAAGGAGGGTGAGGGTACTCACTTGGCGACTGGAATAAAGCGTAGCCCCGTGCGGAGGCCGGCTGGTTTCTCCAGTTCAGGGCCCAGTTGGCGACTGGGCCCCATTTCCAGGATGTCCTGTACCCAAGACACGGACGGCTTCTTCGTCGTTGAGGCCGCAGCCGGAGCCTCTGGGATATCTTCGGCAGGGGCTTCCCTGCGAGGCGAAGCCGCTGCAGCCGGGGCACCCTCGAGCCCAGAGACTAGGGCGAATGGCGGAGGCATTGAAGCCAGCGGCACCTCGAGGGTGGCCGTGTCCAGCACGGCTGTCGTCGGCGGCGCCTCGTCCATGGCCGGGCTGGGGGCGTCGGAACTGCTCGCCGAGTGCGGCGGCGAGGCCGGCCTCGTCGGCTTCGGTTTCCTCTTCGGAGGAGCCTTCGTCTCCTTCTTCCTCTTCTTCTTCTTCGACGGAGTCGCTTGTCGGCGCGATGTGGTCTCCGGAAGTTCTTCGTCGTCATCGTGATGCTCGAGGCTTTTACTTGCCTCAAGCTCACGCTGTCGCTGCCCGCGGGTCTTGCGAACCAGCGGGGCGACCTCCTCCTCAGACTCGTCGTCGTCATCGATCCCGTCGCTCCCGGAATCGCCTTTGGCGGGAGGCGACTCGCCCATGTCCTGGACGGATGAGCTCGAATTCTCGTCGTCCGAGGGTGGGAGCCATCCTTCTACCACTTGGAACAGCTGCAAAGAATGCAAGATGAAATTAGAGTTACCGCGACTGCAAAAAACTGCGACTGCGAATGAGGCGAGGTGATTACCGTTGGGGCTGGACGCTTGGCGGTGTAAGGTGTGACTCTGGCTTGTGCATCCAGGTACACTGCCTGGGTGATCTTCTTCAGTGCTGGGATGTAGTCCTCCAGCTTCCACTCGGCGAGGCAGGCCTTCGTCGAGTCTTCCCGGCCCGTGTATTGGTACATATAATGGTCGCGGCGAGCCAGAGGGACGAGCCGCCGCCCGAGCCAGCAGTTGTATAGGTTGATCGTCTGGAGGCCCTTCTTCTTCAGACCGCAGATGGTCTGGAGCATCTCGTCAACGACCATCTGCTGGTCGTTGGGGAGCTTGCCGACTTGGAGACGGCGCGGCTCGGACCGGTTGGCGGAGTACCGCGGAATCGCCGTCTCGCCCTCCGGGGTTGCCTCGGCAACATAGAACCACGACTTATTCCAGTCGCTTGCCGCCTTGGCGGGCAGCATCAAGTCGAAAAATGAAGCCTTCGACTTCAGCTGGAAGGTTAGGCCGCCCGTGGCAAGCATTGGGCCGCCCGCCTCCTCGCGGCTGATCCGTCCATGAAACAGATCTTGCCATAGAGGGAAGTAGGGCCGGCAGCCCAAGTAGCACTCGCAGAACGTCACGAAGATGGCAAGCTGCTCGATGCTGTGGGGACCCAGATCCGATGGCTGGATCCCGTAGTAGGCGCAGAAGCGCCGGAAGAACAGGGACGTGGGGAACCCTAGCCCCCGTTCAAGATGGCTGGTGAAGCAGATGAATTCCCTCTCTCGTGGATTCGGGGTCGTCTCTCCGGCCACAGGGATGCGCCAGCAGCCGGTTCGCAAGATCCCGGCCTTCTCGAAGGAAGCCAGTTGCGCCCTTGTGCACTTAGATCTACCCCAAGGCTCGGTGGAGAGGGCCATGGCGGAGAGATTTGTTGGGGGTCGGGGGATTTCTGGTCGGCTGGGTCGCGATGCGAAGAGAGGTGAAAATGCGCGCAGTCGGAGGAAATGGTGAGAAGGTGGTTCCCCGATCGCCTGCCATTCCCCTTATATAGCGGATGTTACCCGCCAAATCAGGGTACCGTTACCGCACGATGATTACGCCAAAAGTTACTGTTGGATTACCCAACGACTAGTTTGACCACGTTTAACGGTCCAACTTCAGCCACTCGGCTCGCCGACCCGTTCACTATGACAGTGTTTCGCCGACTCGACTCGCCAAAGCCGCGAGCAGTATGATTAGTTTTTCCTTTATACAGGAGCCCGCCGCCGATTCGACTGGATGTCTACTCAGCAACCGTATGCTCCGACTGCCAGCAGCCACCTACGCCAAATCGACGACGGCCTCGGAGACTAATGATGGGGATGCGCCTACCGGGGTATACCCAGCAGGACGTTTCCGACTGGCCCAAGACCTGGCGAGTGGGCCTGCAGGACGGCGACTGGATCAAGGCCCGGCGTGGATCCAAGCGACTGGAAGCTGAAGGCCCAGGCGAGTAGATAGGCCCAGTCGGATTAGGTTAAACGAGTACCGAAGCTTTAACTGAATCGGTTGAGATATGTAAACCCTAGGAGAGGTGAGCCTATATAAACCTCCCTGAAGGGCGAGTAGAGATACGTTCCATCATACACCCAAGCGACTCGCCGCCTAGCCGCCGAGCTCGCCCATTGTACCACCTTCATAATATAATCTAGCAGGAGTAGGTCTTTACCCTCCGGGGGGGCGAACCTGGGTAAAACCCTGTGTCTTTGCCCTCATCTCGCACCGCAGATGGCTGGCCGCCCTTGCCCCTCGTTCTACTACTCGCTGCCGATTGCAGCATCTGCCGTGACCATTCCCACGACAGATACCCAACACATTAAGGTGTCAAGTAAGATCCGGTCAAAGTCTTACTTCTAATTTATTTATCAAATCCTAGTTTAAATTGAACTAGAAGTGGGATTTTAGCGGGATCCACTTAACACCCTACTAGATCTAATTTAGAAAGCCAACAAGCTCCGAACATTTCATAGAGCAACTCCTCTACTACCAGTACATGGTATAAGTCGATGATGGTGATGCAGTTGAGCCCTTAGTAATGAATACACATGTGCGAACGATTCCACTAGCTATCGATTAGTTATTGCACCTAGCGCAACATCTGATTTCACCTCGATAGGGGCGAAAGTCCACCAGTTCTGCCCCTGGCATGGGAGGGAGCGGTGATCGTAAGCTCAACGAGAAAATTAACCTATATAGGTTGTGTAAATACGACTTCAAATTGATCCAGACCTGTTCAAAAAAATTGATCCAGAACCTGTTGAATGACATTAGGAATATATTCTTTATTCGAGCATAGTCTAGAATTTGGTACACATTTACAATATGTGAGACTAGAGTATTTTGATACAATTACATGAACAGATATCTCCAAGCCTAAATGTCCAGATTAGGAATAAAATCTTCCAACTTGTTTTGGCAAAAAATCTTGATTCACCTCCACTCGGGAGGAAAGAACCAAGCAGGGGGACACAGGTGGCAACTGCTGCGTCACTGGCATTGGTACAGTACAAAATCGCTCTTGGCCCCACATAAAATCAACCGTTCCGCGTCGCGCCTTCCCATTCACTCGTTTCCTTCTCTGCGCGCGCTCACCTCCCTTCCCCTGCCCGCGCCCGCCAGCTGCTCGACGAATTGCCTGTCCCGTTGCCGGAGCGATGATGCCGCCGACGCCCCTAGCCGCGCTGCTCGTCCTGCCCGCGTCTCCCGCTCCGCGTCCGCGGCTCGGCCTCGCGCCGTCCTCCCGCCGCGCGCGCGGGACCGTGGTCAGGGCGGCCGCGCTCCGTGCCCTGCCGCGGCGCCTCGAGCTCTGGCCCCCACGCCTCGCCGCCGTAGAGAGCGGGCCTCCCTCAAGCCATTCGTCCGTGCCGCCGGACCAGCCTGGTGTGGATTCGCAGGACGCCACCTCAGGTTTGGCTTTGTTTAGTCGCTTGTTTCTTTGTTTGTTTTCTCGTGCCTCGTGCAGTTGTCGATGTAAGTAGTGATGTGAGCGTTCCCTGTTCTTCATTGGATCGGGTGCAGGGTTCGGAGGCGGAGGTGGAGATGGAGGCGGTGATACTGATCTCGGCTGGGTGCGGGTTTTCCCACACGTGCTCACAGCATCCATGGCCAATTTCCTCTTTGGCTACCACATTGGGTGCGTAAAGTCTGCCCCTCTCAAGTCTGTCTACTATGTAGGGACCTGGGTAGCAGCTTCAGTGTTTAGAACTTTAGATATCCTTTTTAGGAGTGTTGAATTGATGTGCCGTGCATGTGTTGTGTATGACTCGGATTTAAAGCTTAAAATGTAGAGAACACACATGGATCCTAACTTGTTTATGATGAACATCTTTTTTTGTATGGTTATGATGAACATCTTTGATTAGAAATCTGGATCAATTTTATGAATTAGCATGGTGGTACATAACTTTGGAACAGAAAATGGTGAGCTGTCATCAAAATCCATCTGGCTTCAAGAAGAATTCAGATGACATGTTTTTTAGCATAGAATTCAAATGACATTGTTAACTGTACTGTATTAGTTATACTGCAGCACTGCCTGATCAATGTCAACTGAAATGTGAAACATTGAATTTTGAATGTACCCTGAAGTATGTGTATTTGACTGTTTGATGGGCTACATTGTGCAATGTAATTTTCAGTTTTCTGGTACTGATATCTCTGTTAGAGATTAAAACATTCTTTTTAAGTCTCAGCGCATGGTGTGGTTGCAGGGTTATGAATGGTCCAATAGAGGATATTGCACGAGAGCTTGGTTTTCAAGGAAATCCGTTTCTCCAAGGTCTTGTGGTCAGCATATTCATTGTTGGCGCATTTTTTGGGAGCCTAGGCTCGTCTGCGCTAGTTGACTATTTAGGTTGTAAAAGGACTCTTCAGATTGATAGTATTCCATTGATTCTTGGTGCTTTTATCAGGTATTCAGCTTCACTGTTTCTATATTTGTAAGTCTGTGGAGTTTCTTCTTCTGCCACCTGTAGTAACATAGTTGCATAGAAACGCCAAATTCAGTCTTTGCTCAACAGCATGCCCATTTCATAAATTATCATTTGTTGCGTCTAAAATAATAAAACAGTGCACAGGCACATTCGTTGGATGAGATGCTCGTGGGAAGGTTCCTCGTTGGCATTGGAATTGGCGTAAATACTGTGCTTGTTCCAATATATATCTCTGAGGTACACTTCAGAAATATGTACATCAGAATTGATTAATTGAATATCACTGTCGTAATGCTATCTTTATTCTTACACCCAGTTCTCAGGTCTTGAATATTTTCAGTATCTCTGTATCAATCTTCACTCTTTGTACATGCTACTACATACTAGGTTGCTCCAACAAAATACAGAGGCTCTCTGGGTACTCTATGTCAGATTGGAACATGTTTAGGAATAATTGCTGCACTTTCCTTGGCGATACCTTCTGAAAGTGATCCACATTGGTGAGGCACCTTTTGTTGGCTTTTCTTCTATGTTAATGATGTAAGTCATCATTTGTTTAAATTTAATACAGTGCTCATGATCATGGAACAGATTCATAACACATTACTGAGCAGATGCATAACCGTTTTCTCATGTATCTTGGTTGTATAGAAGAATAGAACCAAGGCACAGTTATTACTTTTTAAATAAAACATATTCCCTGCGTCTGGAAGTAACTGACTCACATTTGTCTAGATTCGCATGTATTTGTAAAGGTGCAATATTCTTTATATACTACTCCCTCCACACGGAATTAACTGACTCACATATGTCTAGATTCACATGTATCTACACATCAAAACGCGTCTAGATACATGCAAATCTAGACAAATGTGAGTCAGTTAATTCCGGGTGGAGGGAGTAGTATATAAAGAATATTACACCTTTACAGCCTTAGACTCGATTTTCCAATGTTAACTACTAAGCCTTGAGATTCGTCACATTAAGTTTGAACACTACACATTTCTATTTAGCTATGTGAACTAATTTCTAACCAGATGCTTCTAATACTTCGTAGATTCTTAACATGTTGCGTGATATTTTTGGTTCCTTTACATAGGTGGCGAACAATGCTTTATGCTGCATGTGTACCTGGTTTTCTCATTGTTGCTGGAATGCAATTCGCCGTTGAGAGTCCCCGCTGGCTTGCCAAGGTGCCTCTAATGCTTACTGAGAGGTTCATTTAGTTGATCAAGACTCTTCTGTATATAAGTATACTCCATCATGTAGGTTGGGAGATTAGATGATGCCAGAGAAGTGGTAGAAGATATTTGGGGAGTTTCCGAAGCTGAGAAGGCCATGGAAGAAATGAAAATTGTCGTTGCAAACGACGATTCACAGGCTAACTGGTCAGAACTTCTCTCGGAACCCAACAATAGAGGTTGTTTCCATTAACATGATATTTTGTTGGGAAATTAATGTCAATGCCACTATTCTCTCCTGCAATTCTAATTTTGCCATTGTTTTTGGGTAATTATGAAAATGCCACTACTCCATCAAGTTTCCTATACTTTTCCCACTGGCGACCGTTAGCATCCATTTAACAGTTAGTCCACTTTCACTCTCTCATTGATGACATGGTCCCACCGGCAGATTCCTCTTCCTCCTCCAAACTATCTCCCAATCGCTCCTGTAAGCAAGTACTTTACCAGCCCAGGCCCGGTGCAGTGCCACTTCTCCCCGTTGGGCGCACAGGGTAGCCTCACTGGCACCAGCATCGTCTACCTATTTTGCTTCCGCTACTTCTACTGCCCCGCACCGTGGTTCCCAGTTCTCTACTTGTACTGCTATGCATGCGTCTCTCTTCTCCGCTTCCTGCTCTGTAGTATCAGATGCGAAAGCGTACTTGCTAATTTGTTTGCACAGACGCTGGTGGTGATGCTTCTATCTTTTCCTGTTCTCCTGAACGATGTTTGCATGACCCAGACCTCGTGCTGCCTGTACAAGCGTGCACCGTATACAGGTCACTGGCATGCGGCTGTGCATTGGAGGTATGAAAAACTGCAACATAAAGACAGACCAGGTCTGCCGGATATGTGGACCTCTTCACTCTTTGCTTTCTTAATTCATGAAAAAGTGCAACATAAAGACATAACAGATCTTTCTTGACTTCTCTCAGAGGAGGGATTAGGGGAGAGTTTGGAGGAGGAAGATGAATCTACAGATGGGACCATGTCGTCAATGAAAGGACGCTGAGTGGACTAACCGTTAAATGGATGCTAACGATCAAAATGTAACGGCTGTGGCAAAAGCACAAAAAAATAAACAGGGCAGGCGCATTTTCATAATTACCCAAAAGTAATGGCAATGCACGAAATCCAGGAAATACTAGTAGCATTGACATAAATTCCCTAGTTTTTATTGCTGTTCCTTTTGGTCTATTTTGAATTTTTGATGATATCAGTAATCACATCATACTTGTGAACTACAATAAAAAATGTACATGTTCGGATTTGTGAATATTCATCCACGCACATGACTGCCTGTGCCACACATAAGTCTAAACTGACGTGACTTGTGTCTGCTCTGTGAATTTTTTGATACCCAATGACCTTTCCTAGTCACCAGTTGCAGATTTTCCTTTTGCATTGACCAAGGCATGTTGGAATAGTCTGTGGCCCATTTTTCTCACTACCATTCATGTCTTTGCAAATTCCCTATTGTAGGTTTTCATTAAATATTTTCTCAATTCTACCTATGGTCATTACTGCTTGCAAAATGTTTACCCGTTCATGTGTTTTGACGTAGAGGTTATTAACATATTAATGTTAACAACAGAAGTTGTCTTAAGGTTCTGTTTCTCATCTTTGCATGGTTTTGAACACCATCTTTCTCCATTTGTAAAGGAGAGGCCATGTCATTATCTGGATACATTTGTTAGCTTTGTATTATTATGATATCCTTCATGATATCAATACTTTTTTCTCTAATGTATATGCAGTTGCATTGATCGGAGGGTCACTTTTCTTTCTGCAACAGTTTGCTGGAATAAATGGTGTTCTATATTTTTCATCATTAACATTCCGTGATGTTGGTATTACCAGTGGTATTTTGGCAAGCTTATATGTTGGGATAACCAACTTTGGAGGTTAGTTAAACTCGGTTACTCATGCTCCTCTATGTGGTACCTTATTCATAAACTCATGAATGTTTTGCGTTTTAGGAGCACTTGTTGCTTCAAATTTGATGGACAAGCAAGGACGGAAGAATCTTTTGATATGGAGCTATCTTGGAATGGTATGCAGCATTTCTAATGTTCTACTTTTCAGGCAGTCCTACACAATCTTATAATTGTTGGAAAAATTATCTGCATTTTTCTTGTGTTAGAGAGTTTATGGCGAGTATGTCATTTATGCCAATATGATTATCCTGATATTCAGGCAATCTTTCAATATCGGCGTTGTTCTTATGCAAATGATGCTCTTGTTCTTAACAAAATCTAATGCCACCATATGCCTTTTTGCAGGCATTTGCGATGTTTCTTATAGTGTTTTCCATCAGCTTTCCACTTGATGAAGACATTGGACATGCCCTGTCAATTACCGGAACTCTTTTGTACGCATTTTTACCTTCTTTCTCTCTAGCCTATTTCTCATTCCATTTTGCACTGCCATTTAAAATGGGAGGACTAAAACCTTTCTACACTGCAATGACTTGACAGTTGTGATAAATGATCAGAACCTAGGTTAGAGAACTCACTCGTGCTATTTGTGCCTGTAGTAGTAGTTCTGAAACTGGTTAGGGTACCTCACTCATCTGTCCATGTTTACAGAAGGCTGACGATTTCATTTTCAGGTACATTTTTTCTTTTGCTATTGGTGCTGGGCCAGTTACTGGAATCATCATCCCTGAACTGAGCAGTGCGCGGACACGTTCAAAAGTTATGGGGTTCAGCTTCACTGTACATTGGGTATGCACTCTACTTCGTATCAAGAGATGTAGTTTATCAGTCTTCTGTGCTTATGGAATTGATTGTTTGTCAGATATGTAATTTTCTGGTTGGACTATATTTCCTGGAGCTCGTGAAGTTATTCGGCGTTGGAGCAGTCTATGCAGGCTTCGGTGGGGTCTCGTTGCTGACCGCACTTTTCGCTTATAATTTCATAGTCGAGACGAAAGGACGTTCTCTTGAGGAAATCGAGATGTCTCTGAGCCCTGCTGCCCCTGGGGAACGGAAGTAAGACAGATTGTTATGTTATGTTATGCAGATAAAACAAAGTTTATACACTCCAGTAATGATCTAACCTGTCTGTGGGTGCTTGTAGTGGTCATGTAGAAGCAGTAGCCATTAGCAGCAACCGATTGTCGTGAGCAGGTTCACCTAACCTCGATCTACCCCCATGTATATAATAATAGATCACATTGTTAAAAGAAAATACTCCTCAGTTGTAAATAGCGCTCGCCGTTGGTGCACTGTCTAAATCTAAATAATATTGAGGAAACGCCTTTCTTATATATGCATTTTGGCGTTTTTTATACTAGTACATGAATATTATAGTTGTGTAGTCATCATAACATAGCTGCTGTGGCCTGCGGGGGACATATCCTGTGCAAATGGACAGCTTCCTAGACCCTACAGTTTCCATGAATGTCAAAGAGCTTGAAACAATCTAAAGCAATAAGTATAATACAGAAGGAGTGTCCCTCATAAATTGGTGCAGAACTTCAACTTCACATTTGAAGTATCGCTTGGGATGAAAGAAATAGTACTAGGATTATATAATTCTGCTGTAAATAGTGTCAGTGTTAACACATACTGTTCATAGCCACCCGTCTTCTTTTCTGTGTTCTGCGAAGTAGTTGTTTGAACTTTTCAAGGAAAATAGCAGACTCTGCCGTAGTAGTATTACAAAACTTTTGAGAGCTTTGTGGTTTACCATCGCATCAGGATTCAGGAACACATCTCTTTCTGAGAGATCGTGCTGTGTTATCAACGGTGGCACGCAAAGGAACTCATCGCATTGCGTAGTGTCGGTCTTCTGTCGCCGTGCGCAACCGCCCGCCGTCCAGATATTTTGGCCGGCGTTCCCGTGGTCTCTCCAACTAAAGCAGCCAAACCTCCTAGGTCAAATCGTTTACACTAGTTCTAAATTCCATACTCTAGTAAGTACTGTAGATTTTTCGTTTACTCTGAACAAAGGTCGCTTTAACCCACTCCCCGCCCCCCTACTAGGTTTACAATTTGTTAAGAGTTGCGTGCACATACACACGCTTCCACCCACTCCTGATCACACCTTAGTTAACTCGAAACAGTAAACATAGAAAAGTGTGCTAATCAAGCTGATATTATCTCTGGCCGTATCTCTCGGTTGCTTACCTACGGTACCGCGACGTATCTCGTGTGGATAGCAAAACCCCGCCTTCCTCCGCCCACCCCCCACCTCCATGCACCTCAGGATAACATTCTTGGGTTATGCCATCGTGATCAAGCATGACTTCACCTTCCTCCCATTTGGTTTCTTTTTGCTTGATTATAAATCAACTCAGGCTTTCTGATTGGATGCTAGTAGTGAACCTTTGCTATGACCGAACGGTCCCAACCTTTCTTAATCATCCTTGTTTACTCCAGCGAGGTGTTTCGGTGATGTAGTATTTGTGAGAGTTGAAAGTTCAACAGAGCATGGAGATATTTCAGTAGCTACTAGTCCACAACAAACGTATCTAGTGTGGAGATATTTCGGTGAGGTAGTAGTCACTAGTCAGTCAGAGTTGAAAGTTCAAAATGGGTGGAGATATTTCCATGCTTATCTTATCCTACCTGCTTCCTCTGTTCTAAGTTATTAACAAAAATTGGTAGGTCATTTTATTATATATATAGGAGCCAGTGATCTCGTTCTTTTAAAAAAAATGCAAATCATATTTCTAAATTTCAAAATAAAATCTGAAAAAACATCAGGATGTAACCGACGATGTATCCCACAAAAGTGCAAAATATCAATTTCAAATACTTGTATTATGGTCTACACAAAAAAAAAGATAAAAGTAGAGTATGCATATTTTTAACTATCCAAATTTTACTAGACTTTATCATTTTTGTGTAGCCCATAATATACAGAATTTTTGGGTTGCAATTATGCATGCTTGTAGGATGCAACATTGACTATGCCCGGAATTTGTTTTTATATTTTTTGAAACTTATATTTTTTTTATGAAAGGGGCATTGAAGCTGGGTTGCCAAAAAACACTTTTCAGGAACATAGATACTACTAGGAGATACCTGGTCCACAACTTGACGCTAGTTACGGCAACACATAGAAGCTAGTTTAGTCCAATGATCTCTTTATAATTTTATTACTTTTGGTAATACTCTTTATACCGTTGTTGATAACTATTATTAGATCTGTGAAATGTTTGCAAAAAAGAAAACGTGCTAGGTTGACATGTATTACACGGGAGCATCGACCATCGTGCATATCTAGGTATCCACCTAGTGGTACTCACGCTTTTCACTGCCCATGCAATGCAATGGCAAGTCGCCTTTCGATTCTTCTCCCCATCCATGGCAAACGACAGCGTTGGACCCATGGTTTCTACCTTTTGCAACGGCCAGAGAGGGACAGGAACATTTGCAGGAAGATGACGCGGAAAGTGTGTGTAAACAGGTGCCTCAGATATTATACCTGTGTCCTCCCCAATGTTTTAGAATCTAGAGTTTCGGGTGTGTGGAATGTATTAGTAGTGTAACTGTTCAAGCCGATGCTTTGACAATTAGGAAACGGAAGCGGGAACATTAAACCACTATACTGAACTGAAGAAATCCCTCGTATCTTTCAGTCATAATGCCTGCAAACGACTTGTTCATTCAATAAAAAAGACAAGTTATGGAAGAACCAAGCTCACACATAAGTAGATGATAAAACAAATAATTTATACAGCATCGCTAACAACAACTTAAGACTCCTGTAGTTCCAGGTGCACGCTCCACTCGCCATTGAACGTTCGAGATCTCATAAAAATTCGACCTATTTTCTAGCTTGCTATGGATGTGACTACTTAATACTCTTACATACAATTTCTGCCAATTGGGCTACACGGGGCAAAATTTCCATCCTATGACATCAGTCATCTGCAGAGCTCATGGCATGAAGCCACCAAGGGACTCCCCATCTCCCCTGATCTTGCATTCGGCAAAGAAACCCGCTCTCACCGGCCGATGGTCCGACAACTTGTAGTCGCAAGTCTCGTACTGGATTTGTTTCAGGTCCTTCCCACGCCAAAGAATGCGATCACACCTGCACACAGAAAGTTACAGAGTCAGTGTCATATTAACATGTCCCTGCTGAAGTTCATCCCATCTAGGCATCAAGGTAGCTGACCATGCGGGAGCACGCTTCTTCTCCCCCCGTGCCGCCTCGAAGCACCAGTAGTACTGATCAGAGTTTGGCTGGTACTTGTAGGTGGGAGAGAAGGTGACTGGCCCTTCTTGAAAGCCTTCAAAAAGGCAACCAGTCGAGAACTCAGACACTAGCTGCAATGTCACCAGAAGAAAAAGAGAACATTGTTAGAACGGCAGGTCAGGCACTCAGGTCCCAGGTTAGCTTGGCGAACAATACCTGGTCGTTCTCTAACAGCGTGGACCAATTCTTAGCTTTCACCAGCAACCTTGTCTCAGTCTCTTCCAGTGATATCCTGTAATTCAAGTCACCGAGCAGAAGTACTTGACTGCACAGATGATAAAGAGAAAACAAAATAAATGCCATAAACATATTATTGGTAAAAATTAGGCACAAAATAAGCAATGCAGAGTGATGCATGTATAATGAATTTAGCAGCTTGCTGAATTCCTACTTCTCAGCTGGGATACCCTCATGTCGCATAACCTATAAATTAAAAACACAATCATCGGAGGAAGGTAGAAGCTAATCCTATATGTAGGGATTAGTATCCATCGTTATTTTTATACTAAAACACATATTTAAAGATGTGTTGGGATTGCCTGTTGGCGAAATCCAAGAGGAACACCAAAAGAAAAAACTTAGAAACACATGAAGCCAGTGAGCTGGGATGCTGTTAACTTACTCGTGATCCAGGATCTTCTTTGGCAGTTTTTTGTTTCCACCACCATGGAATTTCGTCCTTGCAAGTATATCTGCTGCATCAAAATTCCTCAGCAGCACATCCCCCTGTTTGCCACCTGAAGCCAGGTGGCAACAAACAATGCAAAAGCTCGTCTCATGCAACATGAATCGAACTGACACTGAACCCTGCAATCAACATACCAACGTGCATGGTCAACACTCCTGAGACTGCACATATGCACTTCTTACTGCTCATGCATGGATGCTAAGTGTACCTTGTTCCCTAGGTAGCCCATGATACCAGAACCAACACATGACACATCCAGATGGTGAATGTATGGCCTAAGATTGCTTCTCACCCAAATTGAGGCAAATATGCCCACCATCTGCTTGCTCCTGATGCATCTAAAGCATCCCTGTTGTGATGCACTGCTATTTGTAGTTGTATGGTGCAGCTCTGCCCCATCTTGTGTCTTCTTTTGGTTTAGTGCCTTCCCAATTAGTGAGTTCCACTTTGTAGATACACATCTCTTGCTAGGACCAAGCACATTTATTGCATTGAGTGGCACTATTTCTTGGAACCTGCACCATTAGCACAAATATTATTCAGCTAGAACTAAACAGCACTATTAACAATGAACGAGTTGGCACATAGCAGGTTGATACGCACCCTAGAACATATATATCGTAGGAGTTAGCCCTTGTATCCAACCAATCCTCCAAATTTAGATCATCTGATGGTACTATGCCACCAAGATTCCATGTACTAGCGAACACCCTTCATGTGCACAGGAAATTATCAGAAACAGGATGCTATGAACAAACTTAATTGCTATGAGTACGACAAAAATCACCTGTATTTCAGTGTTTCCTGCCCATCCAATGGCCTCTTTCCCAATGTTTCATCCACTACGCCTGAAACCTCAGACATGGATCGATGGACACACAGCTCCTGGTGGTGCAGTATCTTACTTGTCACCATCCTTGGTAGGATGATCTAGAAGAAGAACATCAGTTGTTATTTGCTTCAATTCTGCAACAGAGAAGAAAGGAATAGTTACAAATAATGTGTACTCACTTGTCCAAACTTTCTGTTCTCTCCCATGTTGTGGTAGCCAACTGTGAGAGGGAAGAGACTGTCTCGCTGTCTAATAGTGGCATGCAGGAACCTGCATGCATGAGCAAGTAATCACAGACCTGGCAAATGTTTCAGAATATATAGCTGAGCAATGGGCAGGGACTGAAAGGGAGAAAGCAGTAGCTAAGATGTTGACAGGGTTGCAAGTCAAGAAGCTTCTCATCGTTTCCGCTAACTTATATACACTACATATTGGATCTAAGACATGTTAAGCTTTCTGTAGACCAATGGGTTAACTGCTGGTTCTGAACTCCTGATCTTAACAAAAGACAACAGCTTTTGTTTATACTTTTGGCGTCACTTGTGTCAATGGCTCTATGCTAAAATAAAAAAGTACAAAGATATCACGATTAACATCAAGAGAAAAAATAATCAAGTGGTGCAATAAACAATATAAATTTGCAGTCCAAAGTGCTCTGATAGGCGAGCTACACTGTCATGCTTGATTGGCTGGGAAAGAAACCCTTCTCTGCTGAATGGCTGGGTGGGAATATACAAAGGCCACTTGTGCAACTTGCTTACCTAATAAATATTTTTATTATTATCTGCTTGTGGTGCTACCTTGGATTTTGGCATGAAGCCCCCGCAACTTGTGTTTGAATTTTGCTAGAATTTGGACATTTGTACCTATTTGCATGTGTCTACTACACGAAAATATCTCAAGACTCTGTTTTTCGGAAGGAAAAAAGATCTCATAGCTGTACCAGCTTATGCCATGGTTGACTGTGTGGATAGATTCTACAGGTAGCATAAGGCACTAGACCAAAAACTATTATATTGGAGTGGTAATAGGCTCAATCATGTGCTTTTTTCTAACATAAATGTCACAGTAGGCTTACCTCTGCGAATCCCAAATGGAAGATATTACCTTCGATAGCTATCAGGTTGAACTCCTCTTCACAGAGGAGAAAAGAAATTACTAATGGTGAATTCATGGGACAAAACTGAACATAAAAACTCATGTTGTTTTATATTTTAGTTTAGCGGTCATGAAGTAACCACAAGTTGGTGATTTGATAAAAGAGAAATCTAAGAATAATAAAAGGATAAAAAGAATGGGTGCCAAAAGGGACAAAAGCAAGCACATCTAGGAAGGAATAGTGCCCACCTTTCATTTTCCTGAACAACCAACTTTGTGGCTTCTAGCTTGTCCCATGTTTCTTCATTTGACAAGGCACCAGTCTCGTGAAACCATCGACGTTCTTTTTTGGGCCATGAGAAACCAAGGCAGGACACTAGGATGGTCCCAAATCAAAAGAGGAAAATTTGTGTTCGTTCATTTGTATGATAGATCTGACTACACAATGGAATGCGGTCATACACAGCTGTGGGAATCTAATATGAGGTTTGTAGCCATATGCCCTCATGTATCATCATCTAATCCTGGTAAATGGACGGTGGTGGCTTCAAGTAGGTCTCCACTCTGCAGTTGCATATCTTCAGCATACTAGAAGGCTAGATGCCTAGATGCACATTGCAGACGGTGCATAAGCAGCTAACCCTTGTGTGCATGCGATAGTTTCTTGAAAAAAAACTGTATGCATATCATAATAAGAACAAATAATTATTATTATTACAATAATGTAAATTAGCGAAGCATTCACGAGCCATGGTTACCCTTTACGAAAAACTAACCTGGAAGTGTTTCATTACTGATAGTGATAAGGATGAGAAACGTAGTTGCTTACAGTTAAATAAATAATAATATGATGACAAAAAAATTAACCACCATCACTATCAATAGTTCAACTGACATAAACATCACTCAACTTGCATAGTTTGTTAATATCCATCAAGGTACCATAAAACCCATTATCAGTGGAATAATGACATAACACATTAACATATTAGTTCAGCTTTATGTATACAGGTGTGAAGATTTCCAAGGAAACAATACATAATTACATACTGTTGTGTAACAGAGGGAGTACCTCAAACCTCGTACAGACATCTGGTAATGGTTTTAAGTACAAACTACGATCAACACTACCTGCAAGATGCACAAAGAAACATGGCTGAATTCGTGTAGGAGTGATGGTCACGACACATACACAAGGACATATTTGGAACCAATGAAATGTGAATCATCACCAATTCGCAAAAAATGTAAAAGATATAGCTATGCCAGCATAGTAACAGAGGGATTTGAAAGAATTGGGACATTACCACAGGCATAATTGGCTCATAAAAAATGCAATATATCTTTGTCTCCAACAGCACAAATGGCTAAAACAAGAACGAAAAGATACACGTCATACTGAATATGTGCACAAGCACGCATTAAGCAGTCACCAGGTGCTTAGCATAAGCTGATGCATGAAGAGCTAATCATAAAATTAAGCTGTACAGATAAATGGTAGCAGTGTACATTCAATTAGTCATGGTATTGAGAAAGAAGTATCATCTTTTAATGTCAATATCTATTCTATGTCACCTTTCAATTTCAGAAGCATCCATTATACTCTAGAATTTTACACGGAAACGAATGGCATTTGCAAGTATGTTACGTACAGCACATGCCACGTTAAAGTACAATCTTTGTTAGAAGTGAGAAATTCTGTAACATTAGTTTACCTGATCAACTATTGAAATAAGTTATTCAACTAAGGGAGAAGCATATTGACATCCTACTGGCTATAGCATGTTGTAGTGTAATATTATAAAAATCCCCACTCTGGGAAAAGAAATGCAAGAAAGAAAGAGAAGAATCCCCTAAAAGAATACTCACTCATATTAGCATAGACTCAACAATAAGATCATGGTGTTGTTAGTTTGAGACTAATAAAGTGTATACCCACAAAATGTTGCTGGATTCGTGATATCTGGAGACAGAGCTACAATTGTAGCTTCCACCATACAAATAGCTGTCATGGGGATTGGACAATGTTACTGACAAGTGGCAAACCATCAAAGAACAGTCAATTGTGATAACATAGCAAACACTGCAAGACATTATCCAATAATGCACACACCAGCAGTATCTCCTAGTTCTGGGCCCATGCCACTACTCTCTGAATTAATAAGCCATGATATCAGATGGATGGTCAAAGTGAACCTGAAACAAATCAGAATACCTGATTGCAAGCGAGCAAACAGCAATGAATTCATTCCTTTTCTTTTTAAATAATATTAACTAATTGCGTATAACACAAGTACATCATTTCTTGCATAGCTTACATCTCAACTTTCATATACCCTTTATTAAGTAACTACACAAAAACGACTACGAAAACAGAGGCAGCAAGCTAAAACCTCATGTAGTACAATTTCTTCTTCTACAGCATGTTACAAGTGAAAGCACCTCGTAGCTGATTCACCTTACCATCCGTGGAGAGCATTAAGTCTTGAGCTCAACCAAGTGATGATATCATTTGCTATATCATCCCTTTCAGGCTCAAAGAGAAGATCATGTAAATATCCGTCATATAGTTTTATAGATTTATGAGTTGACATTGATGCTTGGTAGAGTCGTTGAGATGCCCTTGGGTCAGTTATCGTGTCAGCTGTCCCATGAAGAACTAGAAAGGGGACGGTAACTCTGCTTAAGTTTCTCTGCAAGTACGATGATATCCGGAGAATCTCATTGCCTGTTCTAACTCTAATCGGTCCAGTATACACAAGCGGATCAGTGTACTTGATCCTCAGAGCCTCTGGATCACGGGAAACAGGAGGTCCTTTCCTATGCAAAGCACTGACTCGGTATTTTGGAGCCAGCACAGAGAAGATTGGTGCAACAACCTGGCATTGAGAATGACCAAAAATATAAGCATTTGGAAACACGCATTTTTAATAAGGTTCATATTGCAACCACTAATAATAAAATGGTATGGTTGTATCCTGCACTGAAATTACCAACCATACAAATATGACAGAAATAACACACTAAATTAGTGAGTAAATGTTGGAGAGGAAAACAATGATCTCGATCCTACAGGAATTCAAAAAGGTATCCTCTTGTTACAATACTGCTGCTTAAACTTCACAAAAACTATGTAGCCAATCTGACAAATTAAAATAATATTATGAGCATTCACACTCTGGTTCACACAGAAGATAAAAAATGCAGAACATGTTCAATGGATATGTCCATATATAAAAGAAGAAAAACAAAATGAACCTTCCGTCAATTGTTGTCACCTGCTACAGTTCATTTTCTACACAATAATATGTTTAAGCAACATATATTAAAGCAGACCACAGTGGCAACTAACATGAATAATGAGTTTTAGCACAACATAACCATATTGCTATGCATTGACATGATAAGATCATTTGAAATATAGAGCTAAATCTCTCAGTGTTAAATAACACCATACTGATTTCATTTCGTTCAAGTAACATCAAACATATGAGGATAGTATTCTGGGAGTGCGAAGGTCGCATGATGTAGAGATGTTGTACATAGAACAAAGGCCCCACAGCCACCCCACAGCAACCACTAGAAAGAAAGGCATACATTATATGTGCTTACTTTGATAATCGGATGAGACGGCTGTACATGAATAGCTGGTGATGTCAAGATCAAACCTTCTATATTTACTTCGACAGAAGGATCTAGTGCTGCCTTTGAATGACCAGTGAACAAAAGGAATCAGAATTAGTAACTTAGTATTCCAGTTATGATGAGAATCAAACAATATTATCTAAGGGCTTGTTTGATTGATAGCCTGGTATCCCTGCCTGGCAAAAAGTAGTAGCTGAAAGCTGCCTGGAAATCGAGGTATAGTGTTTGGCTGTAGTCCTGGATCTGGGTGAACATGTAGAAGAGAAAGGAGTGTATTGTAGCTGAGAACGTAGAATACGTAGTACGCTTTTGTTTTCCATGAAGTAAACCAAATCGATTACTAACAGAGCAGCATACACTCGCGAGAAAAGACAAAAAAAAACAATCCAGACAGCTAGCAGATAGTCAAACAGATGATTACACACAGAAGAGAAGTAGATGGATGAAGAGATTGGGGCAAGTATTGACTGTGGCGAGGTAGGGCTTGTCCGGTGCTGAGCGCTGCAGACCGCAGCGGCCTAGGGCTGCAGGAGTCCATGGGGGCAGAGCCACGATCAGCCACGCGGGCGGACAAAGCAGTCAGCGGACATCAGGCAGAGAAGTCCCCCCACATCGGACGTGAGCAGAGAGAGGGCAGGGCAAGGAGTAAAGCGGCAGCCAGAGTCTGGATGTGACTAAAAGAAAGCGGGGTTGCTCCTCTTGTCTAATGGAGTGGGGTTAGCGATCCCAGGATGTTGCGCCGCACCCAGAAACTCAAAATCAGTTGCTTGGTCAAGGCTAATTAAGATGCCAGGTCATCCAGGCCAGGCCACCAACTTTTTCTCCACGTTGCCAACCAAACAACCTTCAGGCAGATCTCAGGGATGCCCCAGGCCAGGCACGGAGTGGCCAGGATGCCAACCAAATAAGGTCTAATTGCCTGTTATACCACCATACCTTCAAAACAATAGCTCCACCTGTGGAGTGGCCAAATAAGAAGCATGGCAAACCATGGTTTTCTTCCAACACAACATCCTCTAAGAATTCTTTCTGCGCACAAAGAAACTTTCATTAGTTCAAGGAAGCCCAGATATAAAACAAGCTGACTTGAAGTCTATATACAGTTATTGTGCTTCAAGAAACAGTACCAAGTCACCAACAGCGTGATCAAGCGATGAAACATAACCATGCGCCCCATCACTTCCGCCATGTCCTTGGGAGAACAGAAAAAATACAACTTGAAAATCAGAT
Source organism: Avena atlantica (assembly GCA_910589765.1). Classification (NCBI taxonomy): domain Eukaryota; kingdom Viridiplantae; phylum Streptophyta; class Magnoliopsida; order Poales; family Poaceae; genus Avena; species Avena atlantica. Next base: position 444,373,224 of record OU342736.1, read on the forward strand.
CGACTCCAAGATGAAAGCAGAGAAGGAGAAGTGCTGAGAACGACAATCAGTTCGCTCATTTCCAAGATGAAAGCAAAATAGCAATAAGATAAAGTTTTCATTAAAATCATATATCAAACAGAAGAAACATTTGGTAATTGGCCCATCCTGTTGCATGTATTTATGAAACTAATTAGGTTAATTATATTGGATAATCGCATACAAAACTGGCATGGCAGCAAGTATCCTGTGACTACTAAGCTCATCGTGGATTAGTTTGAGCAGTGGATTAGTTTGAGCAATACGATAACCATCTAGATTATGAGCATCAACTTCCTATTGTGATGTTGATCTAGTTTGAAGATCTTACAATCTTAAACCACATTGAACTTTGTAGTTAGTACTAGTCATAGAGATTACAGAATGATCTATGAAATCGTTATTAAATCACCAAAAACATTAAGCAGGTCAAATCTGAGGCCCAGCATATTACAGTAACTAACTCACCTATCCAGTCCATTGCGTAAACTTTAAGCCCTTGATCATTCAACAACTTTGCAAAATGGTTGTATCTTCCACTGCGGGACACTCACTGCTGTCAGCAAAACCCACTATGGAAATCCATCTTGGCATTTCGATGTATGTATATACCTATGCTCATTTAGACCATGTAGCAGAACAACAATACCCCTGCAGGATTTGAAAAGCAAAAATGTCAGGATAATTGTCTAGAGAAAACTATACAGAAAATTACTGAGTAGATCAAGTTGTACCAGTCAGCTCGTTTTATGGTACAGTAGCAATTAATCAACTATACCATGCATGTGAAGTCCAATACATTATACCTCCAGCAAATTGTACGCTTCCCATTAAATATTAGTTAAAAATGTAAAGCATGCAGTAGCAGTGCTGAACGTCTAAATATGACACATGCATTCTCATGTTTTTAAGAGCTACTCCCTTCGTTTCAAATGACAAGATGTTTTAGCCTTTTCTAAAATGCATGTATCTAGACGCCTTTTAGTGTGTAGGTTCGGAGCAAAATGAGTGAACCTACACACTAAAAGGCGTCTAGACACATGTGTTCCAGAAAAAGGCTAAAACATCTTATATTTTGGAACGGAGGGAGTACCAATGAATTCTTGTTGTTAAGTAATGTACATTTTCATTAATGTATTTGAAGTTCCCGACCCAAATATCCCAACACTGTACAAAGTTGCAGCGTTAGGGATAAGTTGTCATCAATCATGGTGTAGTCTCTTCCCTGATATAATATGCTTCTACTCTGTTAGATAATAGCCAAAAAAGGGCAAAAACTCATGCCAGCAGTCGTTATAGCTATATCCAGGTTGCTACCTTCACTTTTTAGGTTCCCATAAAAGTTTGTCGAAATAACTTATTTTCTATCAATGAATCGAAACACAAATCTTTTGCGTTTTCGTGAAAAAATAGTTTTACTTTCTTTTTTGGAGATATACGTAAAGCTTTATCTGAGGCAACAGCAAAATGTTAGTTATACCCTGCAACTTGGTGAGCACCATCACTCCGCAGGAGTCACTCAGGGTTCATAAGTTTGTGGTCACAATGTTCTAATAACACACTAGATATTGGATAGGCTACTTAATGTCTTAATCTAGGGATTTATGATTTATCAAGCAATCTATCTTGTCTTCACTTCTGAGGAAATGGAAACTGAAAATCTCATCAGCTAGTGCTTTCGTAGTTCCAGCTCCGTGAATCAAGCAATACAGGTCATAGTAGACTAATAGTGATATATCACAAACAATGCTAAATATGGCTTCCCGAAGCAATACAAATGTTCTATAGTATAGCAAGGAGGCCATCCCGGTAAACAACATACTTGTTACGCCATTCACAATGTTTGCACGGTCTAATCCCATAACATCACGTGCAAGGAACAGACAAGCTTCCACTCTCAGTAGAATATTCTGAGATTCTCACACGCTTCCCTACTACTATCAGACAACGGATGGAACCTCGAAACAAAAACTGTCCGGTAGTATGCATTACTCGATGGTGGCAACACAGATCGAATCAAAATCGCGCCAAAATTAACATGGGCGTGTCATAGATCAAATCATCTAGGCACGTGCGATGCCACAAGAGCGTCAAAGTAGCAGCAACGAGCGACCGCGACGTGGCAAATAATCGATACTACTACAATAATGAATCGAAGTTCCGCGAAGCTGTACGGGTAAGGAGGTGTGAATAATACCTGAGGGGATCGGCGGCGGCCGGAGTCCACGACTGGGTGAAGAGCGTGTCTCCCCTGGCCGACTCGAACACGGCGAACTCCCTCCTGCTCCTCCCGTTCCCCGCCTCCTCCGCTTCCTCCTTCAGCCTCCGGATCGCTATCTCCCGCCTCACCGCCGCGTCCATCTCCTCCGCCCCCCTCCACCACCTCTTCTCCTCCTCCCCCTCCCCATCCTCAGCTGGGGCAGCCATCTCCGACGCGCGCGGCACAGCGAGGCAGAGCCGCCTCGGCAGCAGCGGCTGCTGCCCCCGCGCCCTCGCCGCGACAGGAAGCGCGACGACGACCCGCACCACTGCCGACAACCGCGGGGGCGGCTGCGGCGGACGGAACGTGGGGAGCGCCCTGCCCGCCGGCGAGGCCGCGGGGGCCCACATGTCGGCCGAGCGCGGCGGGTGGGTCGCTCTCCGAGGAGGAGAAACCGCTGGCGGAAACGGTCGGTTTGAATGGAGCAACGGGAGCGCTAGGGATCTGGCAATGGAAGCTGTCGCTTCTCGAGGAATCCCGTCGTCAAATCTCCCTTTCTCTCTCTCGGTCTCTTCTTCCGCCCGATTTTTATATTTAGCGAGTACGAACGTCGACAGAGTTCTACATTCCTCGTGGCGCTTGGTCTAAACGCAGAGGTGCTGCGCTGGAATGCGTACGGCACCGTGGCAGTGGAAGCGTGTGGAGGGCCGCCACCAGGGCGTATGGGGTGCACGACGAGCTGGCTTGGATCCGGTACAGGAGCAATGAAAATGAATTTAGACTAATCACAATGCGGACTATCCTATACTCCCCCTTTCAAAATAAAAATGTTTTAGCTTTGTAAAGTAAATATATCTAGACTACTTTTAATATGTAGGTTCACTCAGATTTAGAGTGAATCTAGACACTAAAATAAAACTACATATATTTCTTTTATAAATCTAAAACATCTTATATTTTCAACGGAGGGAGTACTTCCTCCGTTTAAATTAGGTTGTTTATAAGATTTTATCAGAATCAAACTATACAATGTTTGACTAAGTAGTTTGATACAACTATAAATTTATACGGTGCCAAATTAATATTATTAGAATTGTCATAAAATATATTTTCATAGTATATATATTTTATATAACACATATTCATATTATTTATATATTCATGATCAAACTTTGTAAAGTTTGATTTGCACGCAAAATTATACGCAATATAATATGGGATGGAGAGAGTATATGATATCAACTCGTATCATGTATTAATATTATAGTCTTAGTGTATTTATTGTTTTATAAAATCTTAATATAAAATTGTGTTCTTCCTTTGACCCATATTAGTTGACTCAAATTTGTCTAGATAAATTTGAGTCAACTAATATGGATCGAAGGGAGTACAAGATTTATGTAGGATAAATTTTTCTATTTCTATGTGCTATGATACCGTATATACCTATGATATCAACACAATCGTTTTCATCATTAATTGCAGTGACACATAAGTATTTTTGCATGCATGTAATGCATGATACTAATACTTATGATACCCCATAGGTCATTGATCTCCGTTGCCTTAGGTCTCTTTGGTTCTGCTTCCCTAACATGCTTTGGCTATAACAAAGTTAAAAGCTAACCAAAGAGTATTTTTCTCGCAACAGATTATTAGAAGCACGTAGATTCCTCCCGTAGAGTATTTCCCAAAGCATCTTGACCACTGCTTTCATCGCGTTGAAAACCAAAAGCAGGTGGAAATTTCCACCGATGACACGCATGAATGAATAATGTTTGGCTTATTTTATTTTTTGCTCAGGGACGAGGGAGGAGAAGCACCCAACATCTCCTATGTCAGCCCTCTGGTCAGCCTACTCTGGAATGGTAGTGGTGTCGTGGGAATGGTCACGGCAGATGCTGCAATCGGCAGCGAGTAGTAGAACGAAGGGCAAGGGCGGCCAGCCATCTGCGGTGCGAGATGAGGGCAAAGACACAGGGTTTTACCCAGGTTCGGCCCCCCGGAGGGTAAAGACCTACTCCTGCTAGATTGTATTATGGAGGTGTTACAATGGGCGAGCTCGGCGGCTAGGCGGCGACTCGCTTGGGCGTATGAGGGAACGTGTCTCTACTCACCCCATAGGGAGGTTTATATAGGCTCACCTCCCCTAGGGTTTACATATCTCAACCGATTCGGTTACAGCTTCGGTAATCGTCTAACCTAATCCGACTGGGCCTATCTACTCGTCTGGGCCTTCAGCTTCCAGTCGCTTGGTACCTTGCTGGGCCTTGATCCACTCGCCGTTCTGCAGGCCCACTCGCCAGCCCTCGGGCCAGTCGGAAACGTCCTGCTGAGTATACCCCAGTAGGCGTATCCCCATCAGTAGTCCCCGAGGCCGTCGTCGATTGGGCGTAAGTGGCTGCTGGCAGTCGGAGTATACGGCTTCAAAGTAGGCATCCAGTCGAATCGTCGGCGGGCTCCTGTATGAAGAAGAAAATCCGGTGAACCGAGTCGCGTCTTGAGCGAGTCGAACCGGCGGAACGCGGTCGTGGCGATTGACCTAGCGAGCCGAGTGGCTGGAGTTGGACCGTCAGGTGTGGTCAAACTAGCCGTTGGGGTAATCCAACGGTAACTTTCGGCGTAATCACCGCGCGGTAACGGCCCCCTGATTTGGCGGGTAACTCCCGCTATATAAGAGGAATGACAGGCAATCGTAGAGCCAACTGCCCACCACTTCTTCCGAGTGCGCGCATTTTCTTTCCTTCGCTCCGCGATCCAATCGACCCGAAATCCTCCGAACTCCAACCAACCTCTCGGCTATGGCCCTTCTCACCGAACCATGGGGCAGGTCCAAGTGCACGAGGGCGAAGCTGGCCTCCTTCGAGGAAGCTGGAATCCTGCGAGCCGGCTGTTGGCGTATCCCCGCAGCCGGAGAAACGACCCCAAACCCGCGAGAGAGGGAATTCGTCTGTTTCACCAGTCATCTCGAGCGGGGGCTAGGGTTTCCCACATCTTTGTTCTTCCGGCGTTTTTGCGCCTACTACGGGATCCAGCCTTCAGATCTGGGTCCCCACAGCATCGAGCAGCTCGCCATCTTCGTGGCGTTCTGCGAGTGCTACTTGGGCTGCCGGCCCTACTTTCCCTTGTGGCAAGATCTGTTCCACGGACGGATCAGCCGCGAGGAGGCAGGCGGCCCAATGCTAGCCGCGGGCGGCCTGATGTTCCAGCTCAAGTCCAAAGCTTCTTTCTTTGACCTGATGCTACCCGCCAAAGCAGCGAGCGACTGGAAAAAGTCATGGTTCTACGTGACCGAGGCGACCCCGGAGGACGAGGCGGCGATCCCGCGGTACTCGGCCAATCATTCCGAGCCGCGCCATCTCCAGGTCGGCAAGCTCCCCGACGACCAGCGGATGGTCGTTGACGAGATGCTCCAGGCCATCTGTGGTCTGAAGAAGAAGGGCCTTCAGACGATAAACTTGTACAATTGCTGGCTTGGGCGACGGCTCGTTCCGCTCGCCCAACGCGACCACTACATGTATCAGTACACGGGCCGGGGAGACTCGACGAAAGCCTGCCTCGACGAGTGGAGGCTGGAGGACTATCTCCCAGCGTTGAAGAAGATCACCCAGGCGGTGTACGTGGATGCACAAGCCGGGGTCGCCCCCTACACCGCGAAGCGTCCGGCTCCAACGGTAATTTCTTTACCTTGTTCGCAGTCGCAGCGTATGCAGTCGCGGTAATTCTGACTCTGTTTCATATTCATCGCAGCTGTTCCAAGTGGTGGAAGGGTGGATCCCACCTTCTGATGAAGAGAGCCCGGGGCCATCCGCCCAGGATACAGGCGAATCGCCAGCCGCGAAGGGCAACGAGGACGACGAGGATGAGTCCGAAGAGGAAATCGCCCCGCTGGTCCGAAAGACCCGCGGGCAACGTCAGCGCGAAATCGAAGCGAGCAGGAGCCTCGAGCGTCATGACGACGATGACGATCTCCCAGAAACCACCTCGCGCCGCCAGGCCACTCCTTCGAAGAAGAAGAAGAAGGAGAAGGAAACGAGGGCCCCCCCGAAGAGGAAAACGAAGCCGCCGAGGATGGCCTCGCCGCCGCACTCGACGAGCAGCTCCGATGCTCACAGCTCGGCCGGTGACGGCGCGACCCCAGCGACAACCGCGCTAGACGCGCCAACTGTGGAAGTGCCGCTGGCCTCGATGCCCCCGCCGTTCGCGCCAGTCTCTGGGCTAGGGAAGGCTCCGGCTGCGGCGACTTCGCCTTGCAAGGAGGTTCCGATTGGGGCGGCTTCGCCCCGCAAGGAGGCTCCGACTGTAGCGGCTCCAATTCGCGAGGAAGCCCCTGCCGAGGGTATCCCAGAGGCGCCAGCCGCGGCCTCAACGACGAAGAAGCCGTCCGTATCTTGGGCACGCGACGTCCTGGAACTAGGGCTCAGTCGCCAACTGGGCCCCGAACTGGAAAAACCGGCCGGCCTTCGCACAGGGCTACGTTTCATCCCAGTCGCCAAGTGAGTGCATTCGGCCTTCCCTATTTTCCGTAGCTATTTCGAGTGTCTTTATTGATTCAACTGATGTGCGGGACCGGAGTGAAAAGGATGGGCCACCCGACCGTGGCCCAGGTACCCTCCACCGCTAGCGAGGAGGATCCTTCCCGTAAGAGGAAAGCGGACGAGGTCGTCGCCTCAGCGGACGGCAGTAAGAAGGCCAAGGGCGACGACATCGTCACCGTCTCTGACGACACGGCGGTCGCGCCGGCCGGCCCCGCGGTGGAGGCAGCCACGTCTACGAAAAAGGGCGTTTCCTTGCCTGGAACGGCGGAGGCGACTTCCTTTGGAGCGGGTGCCTCTGTCGCTACCTTCCCCCGCTTCGTGACCAAGGCGGCCACGGCGAGCGGGGCTGCACCCCCGAGCCTCGCTCCGGGGACCGCCGATGCTGAAGTCGACCAGCGTCGTGGGCACACGCCAGCGTTACTCGCGTCCGTGGACGCGATGCAACTTCATGGCATGCTTGGCGCAGCCATCCAGGTATATCCAGTCCCCGAGGATCAGGTCGGTGCGTTGCAGCGGCTTGATTCTTATTATTTTCTCGTCTTTTATTTTCGTATCCAGTCCCCGAGTGTGCACGCGCTAAATTTTAGCGTGATGGGCACTTGGGAATTTCTTGATCGCCAGTCCCCGAGTGCGCACTCGCTAAATTTCAGCGGGTGGGCACTTAGGAGGTTCGTTTTTACTGACTTTTTTTTTATGATATGCAGGGTCTGCAGCTCGAGTCGGCGGACCGATTGGCCGCGCAACAGCGTGCTGAGAAGGAGCTGACCACCATCCAGGAGGCGAACAAAGAGCTCCAGGCTGTTGCTGCAAAGGCAGAGGAAGCTCGCCAGGAGCTTGTCCCTGCTGGTGAGTTGGAGGCGGCGAGATCTGCTCTGGGCGCTGCTGAGCGGCGGGTCGCCGACCTCGAGCGCGAGCTTCGGGAGGCGAGGGAAGAAGCGAGCTTGGCGGACGGGCGAGCTAAGGCCGCCATTGCAGCCGCGGAGGAGGATCGCAAGTTGTCGGAAGTCCTTATTGCTGGGCTTTAGAACGACCACACGTCGCTTCAGTGCTTCATCACGGGACTCGCCCGCCCATTGCTTGGTGAGTGCATCTTCCCTTTTCTTTAGTTGGGGTTTTCGTGGTGTCCGTCGCACTCATCATTGTCTCGCAGGTCGCGTTATTGGTAGCCAAGAAGAAGCGAGCTCGCTCGACGCGAGGCAGTGCGTAAGCATGCTCGTCGACTCGGCTACGCTATCGGCGACGTGCATCCGCGCCTACCTTCAAGAAATGTCCCCCACGGAGGTTATTCCCAGCGACCTCGTTAAGGTGTGGGAATATCTGGAGAAGGCGCCCGCGGTCGTTGAGTTCATGACGCGGTCGGCGTTTCGGCGTGGAGCATCGACGGCACTGAGTCTTGGACTCGCCCACTTCCCCGAGGATTTCGACCTTGACGATGTGACGAGTGGGTATCCATCGTCGACTGGCGCGGTGGATCTGTCCGAGGTTCTCAAGTTGCAGGAGCGTGCCGCCACGTACTCGGAGCGTGTCTGGGCGATGGGCGACCTCCTGCCCTACCAGGAAACGGTCATCGCGCCGAACGACCCCGAGCCACCGCATCGTGACTTCAAGGTCGAGCAGCCTTTTCGCGCGGCGATGGCGGGTGAACTGACGACGTATCCATCAAACCCGTACACCGCGTTCATCCGTAATCGCCGGGATGCTGGCGAGTCGTCATCGAAGCCTGCAGAGTAGGGTAGTTTTGCCTTGAAGTGTTAGAAGCAGTTCTGCCACACGGGCATATTTTGTAACATAAGACAATGCAATATGCGATTGAATGGGACGTCGTTTCTATGTTACTATTTGTTTGTGTGATTTGGATTGATTTTTGGACGAGTCCCCGAGCGCGTCCGCCCTTTTGTGGGGTTTACCTCGTATATGATGTGTGTTGTTATCATGTGTTTTGTTGATTTGGTCGACTCGCCCGAGCTCGGAGAGCCAGTCGCAAGGCGACTCCCTTGAGTGCTCTTTACTTTACCGTTTTTCCGTACGTGAACGGGGTCGGGTGGCCGAGTCCCCGAGCGTGGTACTTGGTAGTTCTAGGCGCGACTCGAGGGTGGTTGAGGACTTAGCGCGTTGGTGTGAGCGCGTCACTCCTGCCTGGCCCGTGGGGTCAGTCGCGTGGCGAGTCCCGGGCATGCTCTCTTACTTGGCGTTTTCCCTGACCGATCGCGACGAACTGGTATTCAGTCCCCGAGCGTGGTACTTAGCCGTTCGAGTCGCTATGCCGAGGATGCGGAGGACCAAGGTCGCTGTGAGAAGCGAGGGCAGTTGTCTTGGTTCGTAAAACCAGTCGAGCTAGGCGACTCCAATGGGGCTCCGGGTTGGCGTTTTTCGTGGACGATGCAAGACCTGAAGTGATTCAGTGCTCTTACATCGCACTACTTAGCCGTGCCGATCGCTGTACCAAAGGTTGACTTCTGCATTTTAGCATACCGCTGTTATTACGAGTGCGAGTGGCACAAGTCATGGAGAGTAGGCGCAATTTGCGGTAACCATTTCTTTTATTTCATAGCGACTGGAGAGTACATGTGTGGGGTTCTAGGAGTAGAACTTCCGGAGGAGGTTTACATTCCATGGTCGCTTGACGTCGAGTTCGCCGTCCCCGCGGACGTCGATGAGGTAGTAGGCGTCATTGCCGAGTACGCGCCCGATAGCGAACGGGCCCTCCCACGGAGGGGAGAGCTTATGCATGCCCTTCTTGTCCTGGATGAGGCGTAACACCAGGTCGCCTTCCTGGAAGGTGCGGGTTTTCACCCGTCGGCTGTGGTAGCGGCGGAGTCCTTGCTGGTAGATGGCGGTGCGTGACCGAGCGAGGTCGCGTGCTTCGTCGAGCTGGTCGAGCCCATCTTGGCGGGCCAGTTCGTTTGCGGCCTCCGTATAATGGACGACCCGCGGCGAGTCGTGTTCGAGGTCGGTGGGCATGATTGCTTCGGCGCCGTAGACCATGAAGAAGGGAGTGAATCCCGTCGATCTGTTAACCGAGGTGCGGATTCCCCAGATGACGGAGGGCAGCTCTTCGACCCAGCATCCAGCGGTGCGCTCGAGTGGTACTTGGAGTCGCGGCTTCAGGCCGTGGAGGATGCTTTGGTTGGCTCGTTCCGCCTGGCCGTTGGATTCCGGGTGGGCGACTGACGCGAGATCGAGCCGGATATGGTGCTCTTCGCAAAATTCGGCCATTGCTCCCTTGGCGAAGTTTGTGCCGTTGTCCGTTATGATACTGTTTGGGAACCCGTAGCGATATATGAGCTCGCGTAGGAATTTAGTGGCGGTCTTCTCGTCGCATTTCCGGACTGGCTTGGCCTCCACCCACTTGGTGAATTTGTCGACGGCGACTAGCAGGTGGGTGTAGCCGGAGGGGGCTTTCTTGAAGGGGCCTACCATGTCCATGCCCCATACGGCGAATGGCCAAGTGATGGGGATCGTTTTGAGCGCTGAGCTCGGTACGCGCGTCTGGTTGGCGTACTTCTGGCACCCGGCGCATCGCTGGACGATGTCGACAGCGTCGGTGTGTGCGGTGGGCCAGTAGAAGCCGTGTCGCGTAGCCTTGGCGACCAGGGAGCGAGCGGCGGCGTGGTGGCCGCAGTCACCTGAGTGAATGTCGTGGAGGATTTTGCGTCCTTCAGCCGGTTGGACGCAACGTTGGAACACGCCGGTGACGCTGCGCTTGTGTAGCTCGCCGTCGATGATGGTGTAAGACTTGCATCGGCGAGCGATCATTCGAGCGTTTGTCTCGTCTGCTGGCAGGGTGCCGGTTTCCAGGTAGGCGATGTAGGGCTTGGTCCAGTCGTCTGGCTCGGTGATGAGTGCGACCAAGGCTGCCTCTGGTTGGAGTGGGACTCCGATGTCGATCTCCCTCGGGGGAGAGACTGATGGTTTGGAGATTGTGTCGAGGAACACGCCGGCGGGTGGTGCGAGTCGAGCCGACCCGATGCGGGAGAGGGCGTCGGCCTCCTCGTTTTTTCGCCTGTCGATCCACTCGACAGAGTAGCCGGTGAAGTGGCCGCCCAACTTGTCCACCTCTTGGCGGTATGCCGCCATGGTAGGGGAGATGGCGTCGCAGGTGCCGGCGACCTGCCCCGTGACGAGGTCGGAATCTCCGTAGCATCGAAGGCGATTGACGTTCATCTCCTTGGCGGCTCGCATGCCGTGGAGTAGGGCCTCGTATTCAGCCATGTTGTTGGTGCAGGGCGTGAATTCGAGGCGGAGGATGTAGCGGAGCTTGTCGCCCTTTGGTGAAGTCAACACTATCCCTGCTCCTGCACCGTCCGTGTTCTTGGAGCCGTCGAAGTGCAGGCTCCAGTAATGGAGGTATGGCGGCTTCTCTGGCTGCTGGGCCTCCTCCCAGTCGGCGATGAAGTCTGCCAGTGCCTGTGACTTAATCGCTCTTCGTGGCTCGTATTTGATGTTGTGGGTGCCGATCTCGACGGCCCACTTGGCGACCCGTCCGGTCGCCTCGCGGTTGCGGATGATGTTTTGCAGTGGCGCTGAGGAGACGACCGTGACCGGGTGCTCCTGGAAGTAGTGCGGCAGGCGCCGCTGAGCCCTGAAGACCGCGTATACTAGCTTTTGGTATTGTGGGTACCGCTGGCGCGACTCGGTGAGGACCTCGTTGATGTAGTACACCGGCCGCTGAACCGGGCGCTCCTTTCCTACCTCTGGTCGTTCGACGACCATCACAGCACTGATGACGCGCTCGGACGCCGCGACGTAAACCAGCATAGGCTCTTTGTCGGCGGGGGCGGCGAGTAGCACCTTTTTGAGGTCGCGGAGCGCGTCGTCCGCCTCCTTGTCCCACTGGAAGGTGGGGTTCTTGCGCATCAGGCGGTATAGGGGCATCGCCTTTTCGCCTAGGCGGGGGATGAAGCGACTGAGAGCCGCTACCCGCCCGGCCAGCTTCTGGACGTCACGCAGGCACTCGGGTTTGCCGAGCCGGGCGATCGTGTCGATCTTTGTTGGGTTCGGCTCGATCCCTCGTTTGGAGACGATGTACCCCAGTAATTGTCCGGCAGGTACACCGAAGGTGCACTTGCCTGGGTTGAGCTTTATCTTATACCTTCGCAGATTGGCAAAGGTTTCCGCCAGGTCGGCGAGTAGGTCGCCTTGGCGAGCGGATTTCATGACCACGTCGTCGATGTAGACGTGGATGTTGCGGCCAATTTGGCTCGCGAGGCATTCTTGCATGCACCGCTGGTAGGTTGCCCCGGCGTTCTTGAGGCCGAAGGTCATGGCGGTGTAGCAGAAGGCTCCGAATGGCGTGATGAACGCCGTCTTCTCCTCGTCTTCGACAGCCATTTTGATCTGGTTGTACCCGGAGTAGGCGTCGAGGAAACATAGCGACTCCGAACCCGCGGTTGAATCGATTATCTGATCGATCCGCGGGAGGACGAACTGCTCCTTTGGGCAGGCGCTGTTCAGGTTTGTGTAGTCGATACACATTCTCCAGGTCCCGTTTTTCTTCTCGACCAGGACTGGGTTTGCCAGCCACTTGGAGTATTTGATTGGCCTGATGAAGCCGGCAGCGAGTAGGCGCTGCACTTCCTCAGCGATTGCTCGACGGCGTTCTTCATTGAAGGGCCGTAGCGACTGCTTGACAGGTCGCACTTTGGGGTCGGCGTTTAGTTTGTGCTCAGCGAGCTCCCTAGGGACACCGGGCATGTCGGAGGGTTTCCATGCGAAGATGTCCCTATTCTCACGAAGGAACTCGATGAGCGTGCCTTCCTATGCTGGGCTCATGCCTGTCCCGATCGTCACCGTCTGGCTGGAGTCGCCTGGGACCAGCTCGACGGTGCGGGTGTGCGTCGTGGCCTCAAAGGTTGAAGTGTTTGTGCCCTCTGAGTTGGGCTTCTGGAGTATTGTGGGATCGTCACTGTTGACCCCGCTCGCGTATTTGGCGAGCTCGTCGGCGTGATTAGTCTCTGCCGCGATGACGGCGTCGGCGAGTTCGGCTCCTTTGGCCTCGCATTCGGCGGCCATGTCGGGGTCGCCGTTGACGGTGATGACGCCGCACGGCCCGGGGAGCTTCATCGCGTTGTACGCGTAGTGGGGCGCTGCCATGAATTTAGCGAACGCCTGGCGCCCCAGGACGCAGTGGTAAGGGCTGTCGAAGGGCACCAGCTCGAAGACGATCCGCTCGGTGCGGAAGTTTGCCGGACTGCCGAAAGTGACTGGCAGCGTGACTTTGCCGATCGGATACGCCTTCCGACCGGGGACGATGCCGTGGAACGTGGTGTGGGTTGTCTCGATCATCGACTGCGGGAGCCGCAGCCGCCTGAAGGTGTCGAGGTAGAGGATGTTGATGGAGCTGCCGCCGTCCATCAGTGTCTTGGGGAGCCAGTAGTCGCCAACCTTGGGCTTGACTACCAGGGCGACTCGTCCTGGGTACTCGATGCGTGGCGAGTGGTCTTGTCGGCTCCAGGTGATGGGCTGTTCCGACCAGTTCAGGAACTGGGGAACGTCTGTTTGGACCACCGCATTGACGGCGCGGGCGATGACCTTCTTCTCGCGCTTTGTGTTGAAGCCTGTGAAGGTGTGGAGCGAGCCGACTACTTTGCCGAATTTTCCGCCATTTGGCGGGTCGTTGTCGGTGTCTTCCCGCGCGTGCCGTGCCTTCTCGATTTCCCTGAGGGTGTGGCAGTCGGCGGTGGTGTGCGTTGCGGGCTTCCCTTCCCTGCTGTAGAACGCACATGGCTGATTAAGGAGGGCCGCAGGATCGAACCTTGGCTTGTTTTTGTAATTGCCGCCATCGCGCCGTTGCCCTCCGTCGCGACGGTAGCTCTTGGGCTCGCGCTGTGCGTGCCCAGCGTTGGCGACGAAGTCGACTCGCCCGTCGCTGCGGCGCTTGCCAGTGAGGCGGGTGCCGCTGTAGCGTAGGTCGGTTCGGCGTCCGCTGTCGTTGCCGCCCGTGCGGCGTTGCCCTCCTGACTCGTCGTCGGTTTCCTGGTTTGGATCCTCCTCGGCGTACCGTTTGGCGATCTCGAGGAGGTCGGGGATGTTGTCGAGTGTGCGGGAGTGTCGCTTAAGCTTGGCGACTAGGGGCTCGTAGCGGCACGAGGTCTTGAAGCAATGGATCGCGGTGTCCGGGTGGATGCCGACCGCGTTGTACCAGAGCTCTTGCCACCGTTGGACCCAGTTGCGGGTCGACTCACGGGGTCCCTGGACGCATCGTTCCAGGTCCTCGATGGTGGTGGCGCGGGTGTAGGAGCACTCGAAGTGCCTGACGAAGGCGTCGCGCATTTCCTCCCAGGAGTCGATACTGTCCTGGGGAAGAGTGTTGATCCACTGCCTGCACGTCCCCTCCATCATCAGTGGGAGGTAACGGGCGGCGAGTAGGTCAGTGTGACCCGCGATCCCCATTGCCATGAGGTATGTGTCGAGCCAGACTGCGGGGTCGTACGAGGAGTCGTATTTTTCTATCTCCTTTGGCGCCTTGAAGTTTGGCGGGTACTTCTCGCCTCGGATCATTGGTCCGAAGCACTTAGGCCCAAGTCGACTGAGCGACCCCATAGGCTCGCCATCGCGGCGATTAGTTAGGGTGTGCCGCAAGTCGTCGGGCTGGCGTGCGCGCCAGTTTTGGTTTTTGATGATGTGAGTGCGGGCGTCGATGGGTTGTCCGTTAGTGGCGACGAAGTTGGTTGCCGGCCTGGGATCCTTGGTGGAGAGTGCCGCGTTCGCGGGTCGGTGTTGGAGCTGCAGTGGCTCTGGTGGCGGGCAATTGAGGGTGTTTGCCGCCGCTGGGCGGCCGCTCTGCTTCCCGAGGAACGCGAGTATACTCGACCTTGCGAGTCGGCGCCCGCTTTTTGCTGCTCCACGGCCTTCGCAAGCAGGGCCTTGACGTACTGGATATGTAAGGCGCCGTCGCCAGTGGCCGTGATGCTATCGGCTGCTGCTCGGCCTGCCACGAGGTTGTCCATTGGGGTGGAGAACAGTGGGAGGCCGTTTGCGTCTCACTCCCGTGAGGAGACAACTATCCGCGGTTGGTCCCTGGGAGGGGTGCGGTTGGGTGGTGGTGGGGCACCCATCGCCGTTGATCCTGGCGGGGGCCGGGCGCTTCCTCCTGGTGGCGCGTTCTCGCAGATCGTGCGCTCGGCTATGCGAGCCGGGTCGTTTTCATCGTCGAAGTTCAGGGCACGCCCTTGAACGGTGGGGTTCAAGCGTGACCTGATCCGCTGCTGGTGGTAGCGTGACAGCTCCTGCGCAGTCACCTGCTCGAGGCGAAATTTTTCGCGCTCGGCCTGCTCTTTGCGTACCGCCTCCGCCAGTTTCAAGCGGAGTTCCTCGACCTCCGTTGCCGTGGCGTTAGGAGGGATTGGGGTGGAGAAAGGATCCTCCGGTGGATCGGTGCCGGTGGCCATGTAAGCCGCGGCGTGGCGATTGGCACCATCGCGGAGGTCGGCGGAGTTCTCCGACCCGGAGTCGAATTCGAAGATCCCGAGGATGGAGGGGTCCTCGAAGTCTCCCGCGTTGGAGACCTGGGCGATGGAGCCCGCGGATGAGGCCACGGTGATGGATCTGGCGAGTGAAGCCGGGGTCGCCGAGTCAGCGTCATCGGTGAGGTCCGCATCTTCTGCGGCCGCTGAGTTCCCGGCCACGTTGCTGTGGGCCGAGTTGTACTCGGAGGCGAGGCGGTGGATCGTGCGAACCTGGCTCTCGGAGAGCCGATCGCGTGGCGGCGACTCGCGGATGCGAGCCGAGTCCTCCGAGACGACGACGTCGGTGAGGCCGACGAAGAGTCTGATCGTGCCGATTGGCAGGATTACGCTGTGTGTGACGGGTCGCGCCGCCGGGACGTAGCTACTCGGCAAGATCTGGAGCATCTCGCCGATCGCTATCATGCGGCCGGTGGCGACCGTCTCGTTGATGGGCAGATTGGATCTCGCCGCAGAACACCGGCCAGACCGGCCAGGCCCCACGGTGGGCGCCACTGTCGTGGGAATGGTCACGGCAGATGCTGCAATCGGCAGCGAGTAGTAGAACAAAGGGCAAGGGCGGTCAGCCATCTGCGGTGCGAGATGAGGGCAAAGACACAGGGTTTTACCCAGGTTCGGCCCCCCGGAGGGTAAAGACCTACTCCTGCTAGATTGTATTATGGAGGTGTTACAATGGGCGAGCTCGGCGGCTAGGCGGCGACTCGCTTGGGCGTATGAGGGAACGTGTCTCTACTCACCCCATAGGGAGGTTTATATAGGCTCACCTCCCCTAGGGTTTACATATCTCAACCGATTCGGTTACAGCTTCGGTAATCGTCTAACCTAATCCGACTGGGCCTATCTACTCGCCTGGGCCTTCAGCTTCCAGTCGCTTGGTACCTTGCTGGGCCTTGATCCACTCGCCGTTCTGCAGGCCCACTCGCCAGCCCTCGGGCCAGTCGGAAACGTCCTGCTGAGTATACCCCAGTAGGCGTATCCCCATCAAGTGGAGACTCCGATCAGCATGTATTCTTGATAGTTTATACTGTATAAAATAATGGATACATGTTCATATATAAAACACAAAGCGACTCAGAATAGTATTGGAGAACTTCCATTGATAATTAATGCATTTTTCAAAATTGAAAAATTATCATATTCCCTTCGTCTCAAATTATTTTCCATGGATTTTTCTAGATAAGTGTATTTAGATTAGTGTATAGATCTAGACTTTGCACTCAATTATTAGCGTATAAACAACGTTTCATGATAAACGGATCTACAAACAATTATTATAACAATTACTATTTCACAGCTACGCTAAACAAACAACTTCATAACTTTTCCACGGTTTTTAGGTTACATCAGCTTTCTCACAGTTCATTGTGTTCACAGTTCATAGTTCACAACAGCTTTTGAAAAATCTACAGCAGAACCAAACAGACCCTAAGTCTAGTAGGACCAACTAACACACATACCACGACAAACATGAAAAGTAACAACAAATACTGCTAGCTCACAAATTATTCCGGACGGAATTTGAGCATAGCTCAGCAAGTTAGGTTCCTTGGTTATCTAGGCATTTCTGTCCTTCCTCGAGGGCTGACTCAAAATTGATAAATTACATGATGAGGATATGCCTATCGGGGTATATCCAGCAGCACGTTTCCGATTGGCCCACGACCTGGCGAGTGGGCCTGCAAGACGGCGACTGGATCAAGACCTGGCGTGGATCCAGGCGACTGGAAGCTGAAGGCCCAGGAGAGTAGATAGGCCCAGTCGGATTAGGTTAAACGAGTACCGAAACCTTAATAGATTCGGTTGAGATTTGTAAACCCTAGGGAGGGTGAGTCTATATAAACCTCCCTACATGGCGTGTAGACGTACGTTCCATCATACACCCAAGCGACTCGCCGCCTAGCCGTCGAGCTCGCCCCATTGTACCTCCACCATAATACAATCTAGCAGGAGTAGGTCTTTACCCTCCGGGGGGCCGAACCTGGGTAAAACCCTGTGTCTCCGCCCTCATCTCGCACCGCAGATGGCTGGCCGCCCTTGCCCCTCGTTCTACTACTCGCTGCCGATTGCAGCATCTGCCGTGACCATTCCCACAACAGTGGCGCCCACCGTGGGGCCTGGCCGGTCTGGCCGGTGTTCTGCGGCGAGATCCAATCTGCCCATCAACGAGTCGGTCGCCACCGGCGCATGATAGCGATCGGCGAGATGCTCCAGATCTTGCCGAGAAGCTACGTCCCGGCGGCGCGACCCATCACGCACAGCATGATTTTGCCAGTAGGCACGATCAGCCTCTTCGTCGGCCTCACCGACGTCATCGTCTTGGAGGACTCGGCTCGCATCCTCGAGTCGCCGCCACGCGACCGGCTCTCCGAGAGCCAGGTCTGCATGATCCATCGCCTCGCCTCCGAGTACAACTCGGCCCACAACAACGTGGCCAAAAACTCCGCGGCCGCGGAAGACGCGGCCCTCAACGACGACGCCGACTCGGCGACCCCGGCGTCACTCGCCGGATCCATCACCGCGGCTTCACCCGCGGGCTCCATCACCGAGGTCTCCAACATGGGAGACTTCGAGGATCCTTCCATCCTTGGGATCTTCGACTTCGACTCCGGATCGGAAAACTCCGCCGATCTCCGCGACGGGACCGGTCGCCACGCCGCGACCTACATGGCGACTGGCACCGATCCGCCGGAGGATCCCTTCTCCACCCCAATCCCTCCTAACGCCACGGCAACGGAGGTCGAGGAACTCCTCCTGAAGCTGGCGGAGGCAGTCCGCAAAGAACAAGCCGAGCGCGAAAAATTTCGCCTCGAGCAGGTGACGGCACAAGAGCTGTCACGCTACCACCAGCAGCGAATCAGGTCGCGCCTGAACCCCACCGTCCAGAGGCGCGCCCTAAAATTTGACGACGAGAACGACCCGGCCCGCGTGGCCGAGCGCACGATCTGCGAGAACGCGCCACCAGGAGGAAGCGCCCGGCCCCCACCAGGGTCGACGACAACCAGAGGCAGCCCTGGTCGCACTCATCGCCGAGCCAGACGACTGGACCAAGCCGTACATCGCCTAACTGGAGGCTCGCACCTTGCCGGCAGATGAGACAGACGCCCGGATGGTTGCACGCCGATGCAAATCCTTCACCATCATCGACGACGAGCTCCACAAGCGCATCGTGACCGGCGTGTTCCAACGCTGCGTCCAACCCGCCGAAGGACGCAAGATCCTTCACGACATCCACTCCGGCGACTGCGGCCACCACGCCGGCGCCCGCTCTCTGGTCGCCAAGGCTATGCGGCACGACTTCTACTGGCCCACCGCACACGCTGATGCCGTCGACATTGTCTAGCGGTGCGCCGGGTGCCAGAAGTACGCCAACCAGACACACGTGCCGAGCTCAGCGCTCAAGACAATCCCCATCACCTGGCCATTCGTCGTGTGGGGTATGGACATGGTAGGCCCCTTCAAAAAGGCCCCCTCCGGCTTCACCCACCTCCTGGTCGCGGTCGACAAATTCACAAAGTGGGTGGAGGCCAAGCCAGTCCGGAAATGCGACGGGAAGACCGCCACCAAATTCCTACGCGAGCTCATATATCGCTCCGGGTTCCCAAACAGCATCATCACGGACAACGGCACCAACTTCGCCAAAGGAGCCATGGCCGAGTTCTGTGAGGAACACCACATCCGGCTCGACCTCGCGTCAGTCGCCCACCCGGAGTCCAACGGCCAGGCGGAACGGGCCAACCAGAGCATCCTCCACGGCCTGAAGCCGCGGCTCCAAGTACCACTCGAGCGCACCGCCGGGTGCTGGGTCGAGGAGCTACCCTCCGTCAGCTGGGGCATCCGCACCTCGGTCAACAGGTCGACAGGGTTTACCCCTTCTTCATGGTGTACGGCGCCGAGGCAGTCATGTCCACCGACCTCGAGCACGGCTCGCCAAGGGTCGTCCACTACACGGAGGCTGCGAACGAACTCACACGACATGATGGAGTCGATCAACTCGACGAGGCACGTGACCTAGCTCGCTCACGCACTGCCATCTACCAGCAAGGACTCCGCTGCTACCACAGCCGGCGGGTGAAAACTCGCACCTTCCAAGAAGGCGACCTGGTGCTGCGCCTCATCCAGGACAAGAAAGGCATGCAAAAGCTTTCCCTCCCGTGGGAGGGACCATTCGCCATCGGGCGAGTACTCGGCAACGACACCTACTACCTCATCGATGTCCGCGGGGACGGCAAACTCGACGTCAAGCGACCATGGAATGTAAACCTCCTACGGAAGTTCTACTCCTAGAACCTCACATATGTATCCTCCAGTCGCTATGAAATAAAAAGAATTGGTTACCGCAAATTGCGTCTACTCTCCGTGTCTTGTGCCACTCGCACTCGTAATAACAGCGTCAAGCTAACTGCAGAAGTCAACCTCTGGTACAGCGATCGGCATGGCCAAGTAGTGTGCCACAAGGGCACTGAGTTACCCCAGGTCTTGTAACGTCCACGAAAAACGCCTACCCGAGCCCCATTGGAGTCGCCTAGATCGACTGGCTCAACGAGCCAAGACAACTGCCTTCGCTTCTCACAGCGACCATGATCCTCCGCATCCTCGACACAGCGACTCGAATGGCCAAGTACCACGCTCGGGGACTGTCGACCAGTTCAGCGCGAGCGGCTAGGGAAAACGCCAAGTATGAGAGCATGCCCAGGACTCGCCATGCGACTGACCCTACGGGCCAGGCAAGAGTGATGCGCTCACCCTAACGCGCCAAGTCCTCACCCACCCTCGAGTCGCGCCTAGAACAACCAAGTACCACGCTCGGGGACTCGGCTACCCGACCTTGTTCGCGCAAGGGAAAACGGTGAAGTACAGAGAACTCATGGGAGTCGCCTTCGACTGACTTTCCGAGTTCGGGCGAGTCGACCTCAATAACAAAACATTCAAAACCGCAAACACATAACAAACGAGGTAAACCCCATAAAAAGGGCGGACGCGCTCGGGGACTCGTTCAACCCTCAATCAGAAACACACGACAATTCACAAAACAACACGATATCTCATTATAGCATGTCGCAATTGTCACAAAATACAAAGTATGCCCAACGGCAGAACTGCTACTAACCGCCCAGGGCACAATATTTTACTCCGCAGGCTTCAACGACGACTCGTCGCCACCCTTGCAATTGCGAATAAAGGGAGTGTACGGGTTTGACGGGTACGTCGTCAGCTCACCCGCCATCGCCGCACGGAAGGGTTGCTCGATCTTGAAGTCCCGGTGCTGCGTCTCGGGGTCGTTGGGTACGACGACCGTCTCCTGATAAGGAAGGAGGTCGCCCGTCGCTCAGACGCGCTCGGAGTATACCGCGGCGCGGTCCGTCAGCTTCAGCACCTCGGAGATCTCCACCGAGCCAGTCGACGATGGGTAGCCACTCGTCACGTCGTCCAGATCGAAGTCCTCCGGGAAGTGAGTGAGCCCAAGGCTAAGCGTCGTCGCCGCTCCGCGTCGGAACGCCGATCGTGTCATGAACTCGACGACCGACGACGCCTTCTCCAAGTATCGCCACACCTCGACGAGGTCGCTGGGAATCACTTCCGTGGGCGACATCTCCTGAAGATACGCCCGTATGCATGTCGCCGACAACGTGGCCGAGTCGACCAGCGTGGCTACACATTGTCGTGCGTCGAACGAATTTGCCTCTTTCGCGCTATCAATGATCCGCCCTGCGGACTGAAGGTGACAGTGAATACATTAAAAATTACACAATGCATATGTTACAGGCAGAGGCAGGCACACTCACCAATCAAAGGGCGGGAGAGCTCCGTGATGAAGTTTTGAAGAGCGAGTAATCATCTTGAAGCCCAGCAACAAGGGCGTCGAAAACCTTACGCTCCTCAGCGGCAGCCGTAACAGCAGCCTTGGCTCGCCCATCCGCCGAGGTCGCTTCCTCCTTCGCTTCCGTCAGCTCGCGCTCAAGGTCGGCGATCCCCTGTTCCGCCAAACACAACGCCGATTGCGCCGCCGTCAGCTCACTCGCCGGGACAAGGTCTTGGCGAACCTCTTCTGCCTTCGCAGCAATCGCTTGGAGTCCCTTGTTCGCCTCTTGAACGGCGACAAGTTCCTTCTCCGCACGACACTTCGCAGCCAGCCGGTCGGCTGATTCACGCTGCAAACCCTGTGCAAAAGTGAAACAGTTAGCAAAAACAAAATCCTAAAGTGCCCACCCGCTGAAATTCAGCGACTAGACACTCGGGGACTGGCGATCAAAAACCTAAGTGCCTACCCGCTGAAATTTAGCGACTAGACACTCGGGGACTGGCGATCAAAAATATTGAGCGCCCACCCGCTGAAACTCAGCGAATGCGCACTCGGGGACTGGGCGCAAGAAATAAAAGTACAACACTAAAAGAATCTGACCACTGTAATTCAGTGGCCCGATCCTCGGGGACTGGACATACCTGGATGGCCGCGCCCAGCATGCCATGAAGTTGTAGTGCGTCCACGGAGGTGAGAAGAGCCGGAGTATGCCTGCGACGTTGTTTGACCTCCGTCTCGGCGACCCCAGGTGCGCGGCTCGATGGCGTGGTACCACTCGCCGTGGCCGCTTTGGCCATGAAGCGCGGGAAGGTCGCGATGGACGCACCGGCACCAAAAGAGGCCGGCTCGGTTGCCCCTGGCGAGGGAGCACCCTCCTTGATTGCCGAGGCCGCCACCGCCACAGGATCACTCGGGGCCACCGTCGTGTCGTCAGACACCGTTACGACCTCGTCGCTCTTGGCCTTCTTGGCACTGCCTGTGGGGGCAGCGACCTCGTCAGCCTTCCTCTTCCGAGAGGGGTCCTCCTCGGCGACGACTGGCGGCACCTTGGCCACGGACGGATGACCTATCTTTTTAACCCAGTCCTGCAAATCGAGAATATGAGCAAAGTCGTTCGACTACAAGGAAAAATAAAGCAGGTGAATAAAACTCACTTGGCGACTGGAATGAACCTAGCCCCGTGCGGATGCCGGCCGACTTTTCCAGTTCGGGGCCCAGTCGTCGACTGAGGCCCATCTCCAGGACGTCGTGTGCCCAAGACACGGACGGCTTCTTCGTCGTCGAGGCCGCGACAGCAGCTTCCGAAACGTTTTCGGCGGGAGCTTCCCTGGGCCGTGAAGCTGCCGCGACCGGAGCAGCCCCCGACCAAGAGACTGGGGCGAACGGCAGAGGCATCGAGGCCTGAGGCACCTCGCTCAGGACGGCGGTGATATCTGGCGCCGCCATCGTCTGTGGCGCTTCACCCCCTGGACAGACTGGTGGCGTCGGAGCTGCTTGGCGAATGAGGCGGAGATGCCTGTCTCGCTGGCTTCGTCTTCCTCTTAGGAGGGGCCTTCACCTCCTTCTTCTTCTTCTTCTTCGACGGAGTGGCCTCGCGACGCGAGGTGTGCTCGGGGAGCTCGTCGTCGTCATCGTCATGACGTTCGAGGCTTTTGCTCGCTTCGAGCTCACGCTGCCGCTGTCCGCGAGTTTTCCGGACCAGCGGGGCGACCTCTTCCTCGGATTCGTCGTCATCCCCGCTCCTGTCACTCTCGACGCCGCCCCTTGCTGGAGGCGATTCGCCCCCCTCCTGGACGGACGAGCTCGAATTCTCGTCGTCCGCGGGCGGGAGCCACCCTTCCACCACTTGAAATAACTGCAATAGGCATGAGACAATATCAGTATAACCGCGACAGCATTAACTGCGATTGCGAATGATAGAAAGATGACTTACCGTCGGGGCTGGATGCTTCGCGGTGTAGGGGGCGACCCCAGCCTTCGCGTCGAGGTACGCTTCCTGGGTGATCTTCTTCAACGCCAGGAGGTAATCCTCGAGTTGCCACTCGGCCAGGCAGGATTTCGTCGAGTCCTCCTGGCCCGCGTACTCGTACATGTAGTGGTCACGGCGGGCTAGGGGGACGAGTCGCCGCCCGAGCCAGCAGTTATACAAGTTGATGGGCTGGAGACCTTTCTTCTTCAGGCCGCGGATGGTCTGAAGCATTTCATCCACAACCATCCGCTGGTCTGTTGGAAGCTTGCCGACTTGGAGTTGGCGCGGTTCGGGCCGGTCGGCGGAGTATCTTGGGATCGCCACCTCGCCATCTGGAGTCGCCTCGGTGACGTAAAACCAAGACTTCTTCCATTCACTCGCCGCATTGGCAGGTAGCATCAGATCAAAAAACGAAGCTTCGACTTCAGTTGAAACGTCAGGCCGCCCGCAGCAAGCATTGGGCCGCCCGCTTCTTCGCGACTGATCCTCCCGTGGAACAGATCTTGCCACAGGGGGAAGTAGGGCCTTCAGCCCAGGTAGCACTCGCAGAACGCCACAAAAATGGCGAGCTGCTCAATGTTGTGCGGGCCCAGGTCCGACGGCTGGATCCCGTAGAAGGCGCAGAAGCGCCGGAAGAAAAGAGATGCTGGGAACCCCAGCCCCCGCTCTAGGTGGCTGGTGAAGCAGACGAACTCTCCCTCGCGCGGGTCCGGAGTCACCTCTCCGGCCGCAGGGATGCGCCACCTGCCGCTGCTGTGGCATCCCGCAAAACCACTACTAGAAAATCGCGTTGAATTTGTGCATTGCATCTTCATCTTCATGCATTGTTTGACTGCATTATTTGAAAAGCCTAGTTTTGAATTGTACAAAACCCCTATTATTTTCAAACACAAAACCCCGATCGCATCGGAGATTTTATTTGTCTAAAAACCGTTTGCAAAATGGCCTTATTTTATCTTAAACGCGACCAAACAAACACACTTTTGAAAACAGCTCCCTCTAAATCCTAGTCCCACCCAATCTATTCCTACCCACCAATCCCAGGCTGCCACCTCCCCCTCCCACCCCAAACATACCCACCTGCCACCTCATCCATCCAGCTCCCTCTCTCTCTCTTTTCTCACCCTAGCCATCCTACCCTCTCTCCCTCTTCCCCACCGACACGTGGACCCCACCAGCTAACCCCCTCTCTCAACCCACTCACCCAACCGGCCCCACTCCCCACACAGCCAACCACCCAACCCACCCCCAGCACGGGCACACACGCACGCACACAACCGCTGCCACCCAAGCCCCACCCGCTGCCGTCCGGGCCCCACCGCAGTGGCCCCACGCGGCAGAGCACACACACATCCCACGCACGCACGCACCCGGACACACGCACCCCGCCCCTGGCCTGGTCCCATCTCCCCTGGGACCCACCCTGCACGCAACCACGCCGCTGCCCCCTTCTCCCTTTCTTCTTCCTCCCTCGCACGCGCAGCCGCCCCTCTGCCGGCTCGCAGCGCCTCCCCTTCCCTCCCCGCGGCCGCGCCGCCGCGCGCGCGCCCGTGCTCGCCGCCCGTCGCCATCGCCCCTTCTCCTCCTCGCCGGTACCCGTCCCCGACCCCGACGTCGTCCTTCCCCGAGCGCCCTCCACGCCTACGGCCCCTCCCGCGCCTCCGCTGCGAGCTCCGGCGACCCCTCCTCCGCGCCATCGCCTCTGCCGAGCCCCGCGCGCCGCCCGCCGCTCCGCGCGACCCCACCCCGACCTCGCCTCCACCCTGCCCGCGTGCACCGCTTTCCCCGCCGGCCGCCTCTGCGCCCCAGGCGTCGACCCGCGCCCCTGCATCTCGCCACCGCCTGGCCCCGGTCCTCCCCTCCGCTCGCCGGAGCCGCAACCCGCCCCTCCGTCCGCGCCCCGCGCCAGACGCCTCCGCTCGCGAGCCCCGCGGCCCCCACCTGCTCCGCCGCCCGGCGCCGGCCTCGGTCGCGTCGACGCCCCCAAGCCCCCCAAGCTCGTCGCCGGCCTCTCCCTCCGGCGAGCCACCCTCGCCCCAGCGCGCCTCGAGCCCCGCAAGCGTCGCCTCGCCGCGGGCCCGCTCTACGCCGCCACCGCGGAGCCCCGCTCGTCGCCGACCCGAGTCGCGCCCTGCCCGTGCCTCCCTAGCCTCGTCGGCCACCGCCGCGTCTGCCGTCGGCGCCGCCTTGCAGGCCCCGCGTCCACCTCTCCTTCCTCCTCGGGCCGACCCCGCGCCGCCCGAGCCGCCGCCGGCCCTCTTCCCCTCTGTGGCCGCCTCTCCCCGCCGTCGTCGCCGACCGCCCTGGGCGCCTCGTCGACCTGCATCTGGCGCGCCCTCCAGACGCTCCGGCCCTGTTGCTCCTTGCGTGCGTGCACAGTGGCGGGTTGTCCTCGTCTCAGTACATGAGTTGGCCTCAGGTGATGATGCGCTGGCAGATGGTCACCAGGTACCCGAGTCAGATGACGATGTCCGAAGAAACAGGGATCCCACAAGAACTGCCCCACCGTCAAGACCTCCAGGAAGCCGCCATCCGTTTGGCGAAGATGTTTCACCGAGACCGTCACCAACCCGATAGGCCCGATGAACCACCGGCGCCCTGAAATACAAGACTGTTCCATCGGTACGCCAAGCTCGTCAAGTGAAGGGACCCTCAAGATCTCCAAGGCGATGCCACTCGGGGTGCTCCAACATGGAAACCGGAGGCGATGATGTCGGATGCGACCAGTCCTTCTTCTCGGAACCGAAGACCGTGGACGCCAAGTCCCCGGGTTCAAAGGCGACAAGAACCCCGATCCGGCACGCCAAGATCTTCCCCACGGAACATCGGAATTCCCCGGACGACAAGACCGACACAATGGCGTGGAACCGGCAAGACTCTCGCAACGGCAAGATCGACCCCGTGTGACCGGCAAGATCTGCCCGACGCCAAGACCTGCCCCTGAGTCCGAGACCGAACTCGTCGAACCCTGGACCCCGAGACCGGACCCTGAACCTAGAGACCGTCCCCGAACCCCAGAACCCCAAGATCGTCGAGACCCCTCAATGTGTGAACCCCTTTCCGAGAACCCTATTTTATAACATAATAACAACTTGTTGCATATTGAATTGTCATACTCGCATGCATTGTGTGGTTTGGGGCCTTATGCCGATTCACCTAATACTTAAATATGGGGCCCATAAGCGGGCAAATCTAGTCTCATATCGGCCTCATTTAAACTTGTGTAGCGAACCGGTATCTTATCTTGCCTTGCTAAACAACATTTAATTGCGGGGTAATTAAATAACTTGAACAATATAATCAATTGTCGGACCCCGGTTCCGCTTAATCTTGATCTAATTGCATCGCACCCTTGCCATGCCATGCATCATACATGCATCATGCCGATCTTCTGCCGTTGTATTAAATATTGCATCCGGTGTTACTTCTAGTGTTTTGGTTCTTCGCGGATAAGGCCGTTGAGTTGATGTGAGATTCGCCCCGATCTTCGGTTGGACCCTTCGACAATGTTTTCAGGCGAGCATCTCCCCCTTTCTACCTATCTTACTTTTATAGTATTTATTCCCTCCTGTTGATCTATTGCTATCTGTGTTGCGATGCTTTAGCTTCCGTACCTGTGTTATCCCTTGCAGCCGTATATTGCCTTGGACACACCCTATTCCCTGTTGTTTGGTAGATAGTTGGACTTGCATGTTGTAGTCGCTTGCTCAAGTGCTGTTGTGTGCCGTCATATGCCACAGTTGCTGATGCTTTGCCGCATGTTGATGTTGGAGCTGATTCTAGTTTACTTATCGTCACTTTAATTTCTGTTAACAACTAAAATTGAATTAAGCAGAGGCCTCGGTGGGTGATAGATAATATTTGGTTTCCGAACGCCCACTTGTGTCCCGTAAGACCCCGAGTACCTGATACCTGTTCCTTGATTTATCGCGCTATCCACATCCGGGAGGTATATGGGAACCCCCCTGAGCCAGAGCTTGATTCAGTCTTATTTCTTAGGGCCACAACTAGTTTGAGGTTTTATTATGATCCTGTACTTATGCCATGTTTTACTGCTTTAACTACGATTGTGCGAGGAGCACACTGTACTGTTTAGGTATGCGGAGTGATTACGCGATATCGACAAGCCCAGCCACACTTTCGGGTTCCCAGTCGCTTACAGCCATTGGCGCAACCTTGAGGCCGTCTCGGAGCTTGCTTACTCCGTTGCGGGATCTACTCAAAGGGGTGGCCCCCTGAAATATTTCTGAATCTTGTGATTGCTTTGTCGTGAAAGCCTCGTTGGGTTTTGATTTGGTTTTTCCGAGGTTGATCGAGTGTGTGTTGCTATTGGTGCACCCCGGCCGGGTAAAACTTTCTGAAAGCCGTGTCCGCGGATATGGACGACTTGGAGCACAGTATCTCGATCATAGACAAGCATAACTAAAGTTTACTGCTATAAATTTGACTTTATAATGACTAGTAATCAGCTTCACTATAATGGAATGGCTAATTAATACTGCCCACCATTGCTTGTTTGGAGTGTCGCTTGCGACCATTGTACCTGACTAGTAAGTATTGCAACTACAACGAAATGGCTGAATAAAAGTACCAACAACTGCTGGGTTTTGGGTTTATCTCATGCTATCTGTATCTGATTAGTAATTGTTGCCACTATAATGGAATGGTTAACTAAAAGTGCCCACTGCTTACTTTATCAGGATGATTATCTAAATCTGACTAGTAATTGCTGCAACGATAACTGAATAAGTAAAACTGCCAACGGTGTGAGTTCCTCGGTTGTCTTCCTCGTTTGGTCTCGAGGGGGAAACACCAGGATGGGTTTGTTTGGTGTTAGCTTCAGGTTGGATCCGAATAGGTCTTTCTCACCCCTCTCTGATAACCGCCAGTTGTATCGAGTCTCTATAGGTTGTTTAGTGCATGCTGCCGCTGCCGCTTCAGTCCACCATACCTATGTAGGCGAGGACCGCCGAATTCTAGCCTCGCCGTGTACTGGCCTCAGTACTGACGCTCCCTCTTTTTCCTTTGCCCTTTGCCGGCACCCCTTTTGTTAAGCAGGTTTTGAGATCGACGCCGTTAGCAGGGTTACCCTTCCGGCTTGGCCTGGGCAGGGTTATGGACGCCATTGGTTATTCTTCAGGGCTCTTAGCCCCATTTGCATCTTGTCCGTAGTCGGACGCTGTATCATTTTCAAGGTGATTTGGATCTTGGTACCGTATATCTGTATTCTTGACTCATGGAGTCGTGTTGTATGTATCTGTTCTGTGGGTCCCATCGAGGACTGTTGTGTAATGTTATTACTTCGTTTTCCACCCGCACGAAAGTGCCTGGTGGGCACCTTTGAATCGTTTCTATGCGGGTTTGGCGAATTTTGCTCAAACTTGCATAGGTCCGATTCTGAGGGTGTTACAGAGTGGTATCAGAGCTCAGCAGTTGTGATACCCCACAAGTCCAGCCTGTAGGTTAACCTAGCTAACGGCCGAAGTAGAGTGTCAAAACTATTTTGCAAAATCGGTTGGATAGTTCTGATTAGGTCTGATTTTACTCCTTACCCTCTGCTGTTCTCCTCTTATCTCTACGTGTTTTGAATCCGCTCTCTTCTCTTTCTTCGAGGCCAGGATTTCTCGTGGTTGGGTTTCCGTCGTACCTTCAGGGTTTCTCTTTCTCCCTTTTTGTAACGGAGGTGCTACGATCATCAATCGGCAACTTGTCTGTTGTACCCTTCCTCCAATCTTTTGTTCTTGAGCTCTTTGTCCATCTGTGTTCCTTGCTGGATATCAGTGTCGTCGAAAAACATATGAGAAGGACGAGCTTTGGTGAAGTTGGAGTCGACCTTGAGCATGTGTTGTTCAGGCCAATGGAACCATCGCGAAACCTAATCATTGTGTCTTTCATACGATTTCTGCTGGCAACATTCCTTTGTTCCGGATACCACCTATGAAGATCTTCAGTCTAAATCTCGAGAGTTGAGTTGCCTGATTCTCCTACCCGTGTATAGAGTTGATAGTTGGGTCCGGGATGGACTGATCACCCTACCCGACTCTTACTATTCGCTCTGTACTTCGAACTGGTGGATCAACGTAACTTTTCCCTCTTCTAATGGAAGTTAGAGGTGGCCTTATCGTTTGATACCTCTACCTTCGTCCTTTGTTTCTCCGGAGTGTTCTCTCGACGATCAGGAACAACGACCCTTTGTTGGTGGTGTCGCCGATTCCCAGATGAAGAAGGAACCCCCGTTAGTGGTGTCGCGAAGATCTACATGAAGCGAGAAGACGGAGAACGCCGACCTTCTTTCCGGTAACATGAGGCGGATCTCGAGGGCGAGATCCCTTGTTAGTTGTGTCGAATTGTGGCATCCCGCAAAACCACTACTAGAAAATCGCGTTGAATTTGTGCATTGCATCTTCATCTTCATGCATTGTTTGACTGCATTATTTGAAAAGCCTAGTTTTGAATTGTACAAAACCCCTATTATTTTCAAACACAAAACCCCGATCGCATCGGAGATTTTATTTGTCTAAAAACCGTTTGCAAAATGGCCTTATTTTATCTTAAACGCGACCAAACAAACACACTTTTGAAAACAGCTCCCTCTAAATCCTAGTCCCACCCAATCTATTCCTACCCACCAATCCCAGGCTGCCACCTCCCCCTCCCACCCCAAACATACCCACCTGCCACCTCATCCATCCAGCTCCCTCTCTCTCTCTTTTCTCACCCTAGCCATCCTACCCTCTCTCCCTCTTCCCCACCGACACGTGGACCCCACCAGCTAACCCCCTCTCTCAACCCACACACCCAACCGGCCCCACTCCCCACACAGCCAACCACCCAACCCACCCCCAGCACGGGCACACACGCACGCACACAACCGCTGCCACCCAAGCCCCACCCGCTGCCGTCCGGGCCCCACCGCAGTGGCCCCACGCGGCAGACGCACACACACATCCCACGCACGCACGCACCCGGACACACGCACCCTGCCCCTGGCCTGGTCCCATCTCCCCTGGGACCCACCCTGCACGCAACCACGCCGCTGCCCCCTTCTCCCTTTCTTCTTCCTCCCTCGCACGCGCAGCCGCCCCTCTGCCGGCTCGCAGCGCCTCCCCTTCCCCCCCCGCGGCCGCGCCGCCGCGCGCGCGCCCGTGCTCGCCGCCCGTCGCCATCGCCCCTTCTCCTCCTCGCCGGTACCCGTCCCCGACCCCGACGTCGTCCTTCCCCGAGCGCCCTCCACGCCTGCGGCCCCTCCCGCACCTCCGCCGCCTCCGCTGCGAGCTCCGGCGACCCCTCCTCCGCGCCAGCGCCTCTGCCGAGCCCCGCGCGCCGCCCGCCGCTCCGCGCGACCCCACCCCGACCTCGCCTCCACCCTGCCCGCGTGCACCGCTTTCCCCGCCGGCCGCCTCTGCGCCCCAGGCGTCGACCCGCGCCCCTGCATCTCGCCACCGCCTGGCCCCGGTCCTCCCCTCCGCTCGCCGGAGCCGCAACCCGCCCCTCCGTCCGCGCCCCGCGCCAGACGCCTCCGCTCGCGAGCCCCGCGGCCCCCACCTGCTCCGCCGCCCGGCGCCGGCCTCGGTCGCGTCGACGCCCCCAAGCCCCCCAATCTCGTCGCCGGCCTCTCCCTCCGGCGAGCCACCCTCGCCCCAGCGCGCCTCGAGCCCCGCAAGCGTCGCCTCGCCGCGGGCCCGCTCTACGCCGCCACCGCGGAGCCCCGCTCGTCGCCGACCCGAGTCGCGCCCTGCCCGTGCCTCCCTAGCCTCGTCGGCCACCGCCGCGTCTGCCGCCGGCGCCGCCCTGCAGGCCCCGCGTCCACCTCTCCTTCCTCCTCGGGCCGACCCCGCGCCGCCCGAGCCGCCGCCGGCCCTCTTCCCCTCTGCGGCCGCCTCTCCCCGCCGTCGTCGCCGACCGCCCTGGGCGCCTCGTCGACCTGCATCTGGCGCGCCCTCCAGACGCTCCGGCCCTGTTGCTCCTTGCGTGCGTGCACAGTGGCGGGTTGTCCTCGTCTCAGTACATGAGTTGGCCTCAGGTGATGATGCGCTGGCAGATGGTCACCAGGTACCCGAGTCAGATGACGATGTCCGAAGAAACAGGGATCCCACAAGAACTGCCCCACCGTCAAGACCTCCAGGAAGCCGCCATCCGTTTGGCGAAGATGTTTCACCGAGACCGTCACCAACCCGATAGGCCCGATGAACCACCGGCGCCCTGAAATACAAGACTGTTCCATCGGTACGCCAAGCTCGTCAAGTGAAGGGACCCTCAAGATCTCCAAGGCGATGCCACTCGGGGTGCTCCAACATGGAAACCGGAGGCGATGATGTCGGATGCGACCAGTCCTTCTTCTCGGAACCGAAGACCGTGGACGCCAAGTCCCCGGGTTCAAAGGCGACAAGAACCCCGATCCGGCACGCCAAGATCTTCCCCACGGAACATCGGAATTCCCCGGACGACAAGACCGACACAATGGCGTGGAACCGGCAAGACTCTCGCAATGGCAAGATCGACCCCGTGTGACCGGCAAGATCTGCCCGACGCCAAGACCTGCCCCTGAGTCCGAGACCGAACTCGTCGAACCCTGGACCCCGAGACCGGACCCTGAACCTAGAGACCGTCCCCGAACCCCAGAACCCCAAGATCGTCGAGACCCCTCAATGTGTGAACCCCTTTCCGAGAACCCTATTTTATAACATAATAACAACTTGTTGCATATTGAATTGTCATACTCGCATGCATTGTGTGGTTTGGGGCCTTATGCCGATTCACCTAATACTTAAATATGGGGCCCATAAGCGGGCAAATCTAGTCTCATATCGGCCTCATTTAAACTTGTGTAGCGAACCGGTATCTTATCTTGCCTTGCTAAACAACATTTAATTGCGGGGTAATTAAATAACTTGAACAATATAATCAATTGTCGGACCCCGGTTCCGCTTAATCTTGATCTAATTGCATCGCACCCTTGCCATGCCATGCATCATACATGCATCATGCCGATCTTCTGCCGTTGTATTAAATATTGCATCCGGTGTTACTTCTAGTGTTTTGGTTCTTCGCGGATAAGGCCGTTGAGTTGATGTGAGATTCGCCCCGATCTTCGGTTGGACCCTTCGACAATGTTTTCAGGCGAGCATCTCCCCCTTTCTACCTATCTTACTTTTATAGTATTTATTCCCTCCTGTTGATCTATTGCTATCTGTGTTGCGATGCTTTAGCTTCCGTACCTGTGTTATCCCTTGCAGCCGTATATTGCCTTGGACACACCCTATTCCCTATTGTTTGGTAGATAGTTGGACTTGCGTGTCGTAGTCGCTTGCTCAAGTGCTGTTGTGTGCCGTCATATGCCACAGTTGCTGATGCTTTGCCGCATGTTGATGTTGGAGATGATTCTAGTTTACTTATCGTCACTTTAATTTCTGTTAACAACTAAAATTGAATTAAGCAGAGGCATCGGTGGGTGATAGATAATATTTGGTTTCCGAACGCCCACTTGTGTCCCATAAGACCCCGAGTACCTGATACCTGTTCCTTGATTTATCGCGCTATCCACATCCGGGAGGTATATGGGACCCCCTGAGCCAGAGCTTGATTCAGTCTTATTTCTTGGGGCCACAACTAGTTTGAGGTTTTATTACGATCCTGTACTTATGCCATGTTTTACTGCTTTAACTACGATTGTGCGAGGAGCACACTGTACTGTTTAGGTATGCGGAGTGATTACGCGGTATCGACAAGCCCAGCCACACTTTCGGGTTCCCAGTCGCTTACAGCCATTGGCGCAACCTTGAGGCCGTCTCGGAGCTTGCTTACTCCGTTGCGGGATCTACTCAAAGGGGTGCCCCCCTGAAATATTTCTGAATCTTGTGATTGCTTTGTCGTGAAAGCCTCGTTGGGTTTTGATTTGGTTTTTCCGAGGTTGATCGAGTGTGTGTTGCTATTGGTGCACCCCGGCCGGGTAAAACTTTCTGAAAGCCGTGTCCGCGGATATGGACGACTTGGAGCACAGTATCTCGATCATAGACAAGCATAACTAAAGTTTACTGCTATAAATTTGACTTTATAATGACTAGTAATCAGCTTCACTATAATGGAATGGCTAATTAATACTGCCCACCATTGCTTGTTTGGAGTGTCGCTTGCGACCATTGTACCTGACTAGTAAGTATTGCAACTACAACGAAATGGCTGAATAAAAGTACCAACAACTGCTGGGTTTTGGGTTTATCTCATGCTATCTGTATCTGATTAGTAATTGTTGCCACTATAACGGAATGGTTAACTAAAAGTGCCCACTGCTTACTTTATCAGGATGATTATCTAAATCTGACTAGTAATTGCTGCAACG
The DNA here is from genome assembly GCA_910589765.1 of Avena atlantica. Classification (NCBI taxonomy): domain Eukaryota; kingdom Viridiplantae; phylum Streptophyta; class Magnoliopsida; order Poales; family Poaceae; genus Avena; species Avena atlantica. Next base: position 444,406,553 of record OU342736.1, read on the forward strand.
ATAACTGAATAAGTAAAACTGCCAACGGTGTGAGTTCCTCGGTTGTCTTCCTCGTTTGGTCTCGAGGGGGAAACACCAGGATGGGTTTGTTTGGTGTTAGCTTCAGGTTGGATCCGAATAGGTCTTTCTCACCCCTCTCTGATAACCGCCAGTTGTATCGAGTCTCTATAGGTTGTTTAGTGCATGCTGCCGCTGCCGCTTCAGTCCACCATACCTATGTAGGCGAGGACCGCCGAATTCTAGCCTCGCCGTGTACTGGCCTCAGTACTGACGCTCCCTCTTTTTCCTTTGCCCTTTGCCGGCACCCCTTTTGTTAAGCAGGTTTTGAGATCGACGCCGTTAGCAGGGTTACCCTTCCGGCTTGGCCTGGGCAGGGTTATGGACGCCATTGGTTATTCTTCAGGGCTCTTAGCCCCATTTGCATCTTGTCCGTAGTCGGACGCTGTATCATTTTCAAGGTGATTTGGATCTTGGTACCGTATATCTGTATTCTTGACTCATGGAGTCGTGTTGTATGTATCTGTTCTGTGGGTCCCATCGAGGACTGTTGTGTAATGTTATTACTTCGTTTTCCACCCGCACGAAAGTGCCTGGTGGGCACCTTTGAATCGTTTCTATGCGGGTTTGGCGAATTTTGCTCAAACTTGCATAGGTCCGATTCTGAGGGTGTTACAGCTGCGCAGGATCCCGGCCTCCTCGAAGGACGCCAGTTGTGCTCTCGTGCACTTGGACCTGCCCCATGGTTCGGTGGAGGGGGCCATTGGCGACAAGGTTCGTGGAGGTCGGAGAGTTTAGATTCGGCTGGATCGAGATGCAGAGGAGAACGGAGGTGCGCGCAATCGGAGGAGATGATGAGGGGGTGGTTTTCCGATCGCCTACCATTCCCTTTATATAGCGGTTGTTACCCGCCAAATCAGGGAGCCGTTACTACGCGGTGATTACGCCAAAAGTTACCGTTGGATTACCCCAACGGCTAGTTTGACTACGTTTGACGGTCCAACTTCGGCCACTCGGCTCGCCGACCCGATCACTACAATAGTGGCTTAATATTTCGCCGACCCGTTCGCCAAAGCTGTGACCCGAATGACTAGTTTCCTCCTATATTCAGGAGCCCGCCGCCGATTCGACTGGATTTCCACCTTGAAGCCGTATGCTCCGACTGCCAGCAACCACCTGCGCCCAATCGACGACGACCTCGGGGACTACTGATGGGATATGCCTACCGGGGTATACCCAGCAGGACGTTTCCGACTGGCTCACGACCTGGCGAGTGGGCCTGCAAGACGGCGACTGGATCAAGACCTGGCGTGGATCTAGGCGACTGGAAGCTGAAGGCCCTGGAGAGTAGATAGGCCCAGTCGGATTAGGTTAAACAAGTACCGAAACCTTAACAGATTCGGTTGAGATTTGTAAACCCTAGGGAGGGTGAGTCTATATAAACCTCCCTACAGGGCGTGTAGACGTACGTTCCATCATACACCCAAGCGACTCGCCGCCTAGACGTCGAGCTCGCCCCATTGTACCTCCACCATAATACAATCTAGCAGGAGTAGGTATTTACCCTCCGGGGGGCGAACCTGGGTAAAACCCTGTGTCTCCGCCCTCATCTCGCACCGCAGATGGCTGGCCGCCCTTGCCCCTCGTTCTACTACTCGCTGCCGATTGCAGCATCTGTCGTGACCATTCCCACGACATTACAAATTATTTTGATCGGTTGCATGTAGCCATTGGTACTTAAGATATTTTATGGATGTTGGTGATCAAGGCAGGAGGGCACATTAGGAGGTGACTCTTTAGTTGATTGATCATATGGTTGGCCCTTGTGTAGTGTTTAAATAATTTGGTTCATTTAGTTGTGATATTAATAGCAATTTAAGATGGATCAATCTCATACAACTATGATTCTTAAGAAAGAAAGTAACAAGTGATGAATTAAGGCCATATAATTGATTGTGGATGGGGAGGTAACGTGTGGTGAAAACACATTAAAAACGAGTCTCATTTTGTTCTCCATTTCCCTTTTCTCTTTAGCACATTTTGCTCCACCCAAATCACATACATGCCCCAACACATTTATGTCACTATGTGCTCTCCATATGTCTCCATATGTCCATATGCACCCCTCTTCCTTCTCTCCACCACCATGACCTTTCACATGTATTTGTTTTTATTTTGTCGTCGCCTCTCTTCTAGTTCATTGTGCCACCATACTAAATTAGAATATGTTGGAACTTTTCCAAGACCATGTGTTGTGGCAGGAGAAAGAAGGAACCAAAAAGTACCATCTTGCCAAATGGGTAGATGTGTGCCAACCCAGGGATCAAGGGGGGCTAGGTGTTACTAATCTCGAACTAAAGAACATTAGTTTACTTTGTAAGTGGCTCTGGAGACTTGAAAATAAAGAAGGGGATTGGCAGAATTACCTTCTAAGAAAATACATAAAAAATGTACCATTACACAAGATAGGAAGTATATTGTATGTTCTCATTTCTGGTCAGGATTGATGGAAGTCAAGAATATCTTTATAGTTGTTGCAAAAGAGTTTTATGGGATTGTAAGAAAACTAGGTTCTAGGAAGATGTGTGGGTGGATGATAAACCTTTATGTGTTGTTTTTTCCTAGATTATATAATTTGTCGTTTTCCTAAGACATAACAGTAGCAAAAGTCTTTGCTCGGAATTTTGATTGCATTAGATTTCGCATATCTTTATATGGAGAAACTTTGGGCATGTGGAATAAACTCTTGGATATTGCGGTGACCCAGCATACCACTACATGTGTAGTATACTATAGTCGTTGACATGACATCCACGGAACACCGTTCCGTAAATATCACATCCCTCAGAGTGGTACAACAGAAACATTGCGGGTCCATATTACAAACATACACACGTTATTATTATTACAATACTGGAAGTTCAAGGCTTCCAAAATATTCAACTTACAAACCAAAATATAAGTGTTTCAGTGGAAGTTTCAAATTTAAAACTTAAACTCCAAATTGAGCTCAACAACTTATTGCTATATATTGTTCGTGTTGCTCGGCTCAAGTGGCTACTAGAACAATAGTAATTATTCGGACTCTTGGAACTCTCCTCCGTAGACGATGTCGTAGTCCTCCCCTTCTACGGCTCCATACAGGTTGGGCTCTTCATAGAAGACCTCCGCTTGACTCTCAGATGCATACATTGGAGTATCTTCGGGATTCTTAGAGTCTAAGCAAGGATTCAAAGGAAAGGATGAGTAACAGCGTTACCCAGCAAATTCATTATATGCAAGGTAGGAAGTGTGATGCTCTATCTACCACCTCAGACTATCAGTCTTTGGCACTATGCAATTTTCATAAATCTTTCTTCAAAGATTGATTTTATTATGAAAATCTATGACCACCAGCCTTCACAGGTTGACCAGAACTTTCATGGAGTTCCTTTCCTGCCGCGTTCGTAGCTCTTTCCCGGAACAGGGAGTAACAAGTTACAGTTCTTACACTCTGCAGAGGTGTGTTACTTTTCCCATGAGAGATAAACTCCTTGTTGCACAACCGGGCGTACTTTCCCCTCCATAATTCCATGATGTGGGGCCCAGTAGTTGGTCCAAGCCAATCACTGCCCTCTCCGTGACCTCATATGTCTTCACGATCCTTCGGGGCTGCTCACCTTCGTTAAGCCCCCTTTCGGGTAGGCTAAAACCCTAATGAGTTCCCGAAGACTCTATGACCTAGTGATGCTCGGAATAGTACCATTTACATGGACTATATCCCTAAACACCATTCATAGATAATCTAGACACCAAAAGTTTGGGGCGTAAGGGTACCCACCCATATGTTGGATCCGCACAAGGAATCACAACGTCACGTTAAGGTCGTCTTGCCTCCATTCAAGAGGAAAAGGATACAGCTGACTTCTCCATCCCATTCCAAATCTCATGGTTAATGCGTAATATACGGCGCTAGAATCACTGATGTCATGGGTTATTAATCCCTAATTGTTCATCATTAGTGAAATTAGAACCATAAGTTCTATTGCTCTAGCATATCATCACTTAGGATGATATCTAAGATTTAGTATCTTGAGAAAATATTGTTTTCTTTTTCTATAATATAGATGATAACACATAATTCGCAAATACTTTGATAAAGACTCTTCAAAGGACATGAGCAAGTGATGAACTTGCCTTGTGATGGCAAGGTAGTGAAGTCTGATGCTTGCACTGGACCTTGAGCTTCTATGTCTACAAAAACATCATTATTGCCCGGTAAGGACAATATTTAAAGAAGCAAAATGATTATGCAATATAAAAATTCTTTTAATAGTAAAGAATTTATAAATATTATTTTTTTAATATTTATTGAATATTGTATTCTTTTATTTTATTTCAATTTATTTGTATTTTATTTAGTTAATATTTCCTTTAAGAATTATCATTAAATACCAAAAATTGATATTAAATATTTGTTTAGTATTTTTCTAAAATACTACAATATTAATATATAATGAAAGTGATTTTTATTTATTTTTATCATCTTTCAAGAATTTTGTAAAATTCCATAAGCAATATATATTACAAAATTCTTAATAAAATTTATATGTCTAAAATTTTATCTCTTAATTTATTTGGATAGTTTGGATTATTATGAATCCAAAAATATTTTATTTATAATTTTTGGACTTTTATTTTATTTTCTAGAATTTATTTAAGTTTAGGGGCATTTTGGTGTTTTTCCAATTATTAAAACAGGCTCTAAAAGATTTGGGCTGACTGTTTGGGTTTATTGGGCCCTTATGGCCCAGTAGGGCAAAGTCAAAACAACACCCCGAAGGGGTCTTAGCCCAACCCAGCCCAACATTCTCTGTCTCTCTCTCTCGAGCTCACCTCTCTCCTTCTCCTCCCCGACCCGATGGTCAGCGGTGTCACCGTCGGTGATTCACGCCATCGTGGACCTCCCTGGCCGCCGCCGTGGTGCATGATGAGGTTGTCGGCCCTGCTCTACCCTCCAACCCAATTCGATTTGGACCTGGAGCCCTCCTGTGGCCAGATTGATGTCGTTCCGAACCCTAGGGTTTGGGGTTGGCGTTGGTGCTAACGTTGTCGCTGCTGTCGTGCGTCGTGGTGATGCTCCTCGCCCCCAGACATGGCTATGGTCACCGCCATGGCATTGTGTGGGTCGCAGCGCCCCCTTGGGGGTGCTCCCCGTGCAGTCGTGGTCGTCGGCCCCCTCTTCTTCCTCTTCTAATCTACAACGAGGGCCTTTAGTAAGTTGTTCCTCTCCCTCTCGTGCTCGCTGTGCTGGGCCATCCCATGCTAGATGTTCCTAGTGGCCTTTCCTAGTCAGTGTCCTATTCTGATTAAGATGGTTTGTTCTACTTAGGGTTCGTACCCCTCTGTGAATTAGATATCTGATGGATTGGATCAATTTTTGATGGTCCCTAAGCATGCTAAGTGGTTGTTAGTTGTGGCTTGCTGATTATGATTAACTATGGTGATGCTAGTGGTTTACCAGATGATTCTATGGATTCATTTTGATATGGTTTAGATGTTAAAGTTGCTCTAGAAGCAATACTTGGGAAATCTAGTGGTTTTAATAGCTCACCACTGTCATTGTGTGATGAAGTCACTGTATTAGTGCTGTTGGCTTAAGAATTCATATATAGCTTGAGATCAAAAATGGTCTCTTACAGTGAATATATATATATGGAATCTCCTAATTATGATTCCTGTGATGTCAGGAAAATGATTTATAATTGGTTGGTTGTATCTGTGAAGATTGGATGCTTAACCTGCTTAGTTTAGAACTGTTCTTGTGACACCATCCTTGTATGGCACACAAGACTAGATTTTATTACTTGGTTTGGTCTTATTCAAGCTTAAAATTGGCTTGGTATTATAGATAAGTGGAATTCTCTTTCCTTGCATCCCTAGAACCCATGATGTTGGTCTGAGGTTTAGGGATTAAGCCTTTGTCTTGTTGTTTCTCACGGATTGGTTCTGGTAGTGATACCAGCTACTGTTTCTTGAAACAAAGTTGGGGAAAATTGATTGTGGCTTGATAACTTATATAGATCCATAAGATTAAATTCTAAGGTGCTACTCTTGTCTTAGAGATGTGCCTAGAAGTTTAAATCTTGCCTATATTCATTCTTGAATTGAAATATAGCTTAATTGCTTAGATCAATGATGTTGTCCTGAGATCTTAGTTGGATCCTTATAATTTTCTGATTGCTTTTAGTGTTTAAAAACTTCAGTGATGGATTCACCCCACTTGGGTGCTTTCTAAGAATTTGAGTAATAGACAGATCATGAATGCTTGTCTAATCTTAGACAGATAGATCAGGTGATGGTCTATTTTACTCACCACACTCATCTGATGTTGGGGTTGCCAGTGGTTGATCTTGTGGTAACTTGATCTGGTGCTCCCCTGGTATTTCCAGCTCCTAGTCTTGTCCTTGATCTAGCCCTTCACCTCCTGGTCCTGATGGCGTGATCCTGTCCTTGCTATCCACCTGATCTACCCCCTCCTTATGTCACCATTTTGGTGATGTGATCCAGGGTTTTGATTGGTGTGATCTAGCTTGGCTTTGGTTTGGTTTAGCTGGGCTGCTATTCTTGGTGTGTATGAACAATAAAGTGGTGTGGGGTTGGCTTCCCACGACTGTGTTGATGGTTTTGTTTGATTGTGTTGTTGCTGTGGTGCTGACAGCACACACCATGCAGTTTGGTGTGTGTGCTGCATGTGTGCCTGTTGCACAACTTGTGGATATGTTTTGAATTTGAAAGTTACTTTTATCAGATTACCTTTTACCTGGCTGGTGAAACTTGCCCCTCCTTGCTGTTTATTTGACTTATGGCTTAAAATTATGAAAGATATATTCTTTCATATTGGTGAAATTTGCCCCTTTATAGATTACTCAATGATGAAATCTTGAACAGTGCACTTCACTGTCAATTCTGAGAGTAAAATAATTCTAATCCTAACTTTATTTCTTTTTTATGTTTCTGTTTATTTTGCAGGTACCAGATTTGAAGATCAAGACTTTAGTTTAGGTTTTTTATTTTTCTTTATAGAATAGTCACTTGTAATATCTCTCTTATTCAATTGTAATCTTTAATTTATTCTTTTGTATTTTTTATTCTTTTGTAATAAAGATTGTACTATTATTCAATAAATAAAGATTATTCTTTTATTTCTTTACTATTGTAAAGTTTGTTGCTCATTCACATAAGTTTCATTTGTGTAACTTATTTATTTAATAAAATTTTGAAATGAGATTCTTATTCTTAATTGTTTTCTTTATATAAAGTTTGAACTACTAATTATTAACTCTTGACTAAAGTATTATAATACTCAGTCATAACTTTAATTCTTTTGAACTATAAATTCAACACTCAAGTTTAAATTCAAATTTCATTTCCCAAAAACACATAAGTCCACAAAGATCATATCAAAGTCTATAACAATCATCCTTCTAGACTATACCTAATCTCAAAGTATGAAAGAAACCTTGATCACTTTAGGTTTTTATTTGGCGAAAAATTACCCACATTTTCACAGATGAATGCATGCAACATCACAAATTCCTAAATCTACCCTTCGTTGGTTCCTAAATGTTGGGATGTTACAGATATGTGATGTCATGTGGTGCTGGTTAATACCCCTGACAAAGTAAGTTGGAATCTGACTAAATCTGGTAGCTTTTTGGTTAAATCGTTATATACTTATTTAGTTGCTAGAAGATTAATTTTTCGTTTAAGTTGATTTGGAGGCTGAAGTTGCCTCTTAAAATCAAAGCTTTTGTGTGGTTGTTGGTTAAAAATAAGGTTTTAACCAAAGACAAATGATACGTTGGAAACATATCTATAATTTTTGATGGTCCATGCTTGTTTAGTATCTATTTTGCTTTGCTTTGTCTACACTTTGAGGTGTTTTTATATGTTTTCTGGTACAAGATGCTGCAGTGCCAGTTGCCTTTTTTATTCTGTTTTTGGTTCCAGAAAAGCTAGTAAGGAAATATTCTTGGAATTGGACGGGACAAAAGCCAAAGTCAATATTTCACCGAGGAGAACACAGAGTCCAGAGGAGAGACGGAGGGGAGCCACAGGCGGCCGCACCCCCCTAGGCGCGAGCCCACCCTAGGCCACGCCTAGGTAGGGTGTGGGCCCCCTGGACGCCTCCTAGCCTCGCCTCTTCGCCTATAAGAAGCCCCCGATGCCTAAACCCTAAGCACCCGATCAATATTCCACAAAACTGTCTGTAGCCACCGCCACCATCGTCCCTAGATCAGGGGGATCTTATGCTCTTCCCGGCACCCTGCCAGAGGGGAGATCATCCCGAAGGCCTTCTTCTTCATCATGCCAGCCTCCGGTATGAAGCGTGAGTAGTTCCACCTTGGACTACGGGTCCATGTAGTAGCTAGATGGTTGTATCTCCTTCTTTGTGCTTTCATGTCTAGATCTTGTGAGCTCCGTTCATGATCAATATATGATGACCCAGAAGTATAGGGATCGCAACAGTCTTCGAGGGTAGTATTACCCAATTTATTGATTCGACACAAGGGGAGCCAAAGAATACTTGCAAGCCTTAACAACTGAGTTGTCAATTCAGCTGCACCTGGAAATAGTTCTTGGTCACAGAAGTTTATCAGTAGCAATAGTTTGGTAGTAGCAAAAGCAAAGCAACAGCAGCAGTAGAGCAAGAGCAATTGTAACAGTAGCAGCAAATAGTAGGATATGAGTGCGGTAGGCATAGGGATGGATGGACGGGCGTTGCATGGACGAGTCTAAACACGTAACTCCAAGATCTAGGGCAATTGCATATAAATGAGATAAAGCATCCAAGTACTAAACAATCATAGGCATGTGCTCCATAAATAGTCATGCGTGCTCGCAATGAGAACTTGCACAACATCTTTTGTCCTGCCAGCCCCTTGCAGCGGGGCCTCAAGGGAACTACTGGCAATTAAGGTGCTACTTTTAATAGAGCACCGGAGCAAAGCATTAACACTCCATGAACACTAACGACTTTCTACACACAGCCTGTTGGGAACCCCAAGAGTAAGGTGTGAAGCAGTAATCAACAAGTTTTCCCTCAGTTGAGACTGAGGTTATCGAACCAGAAGGAGGAAGGAAACATCACATAGGTGTTGCAAGCAACACGAAGACCTACACAACACAAAATCAAGACTTTTCCCCAACGAACAATTAGGTTGTCAAGCTCACCGGTTTGCTGTAACAAAGGATTAAATGTATTGTGTGGAAGGTAATGGTTTGCAGCAAGTAAACAAGTAACAGTGGAAAATGTATCGATAGTAAAGATTGGACCGGGGTCGATAGTTCACTAGAGGTGCTCTCCTTAGATAAACAACATGGCATGAAGGGTAAACAAATTACAGCAGGGCAATTGACAGGAACTGAGCAAGGCATAACATTGAATTACTAGTCAGAAAGATCCTATGAGGTTGATTGGGCAATACAACAAAATACATAGACCGCCATCAAACTGCATCTAGGACTAGAAGTCCACTTTCAGGTTATCATCCGAACCCCCTCCAGTATTAAGTTGCAAGCAACAGACAACTGCTTTAAGCAAAGTGTGTAAGGTAAACAGTCCACATGTTCCATGAACAAGAGACCGTTGTTTTCTCCTTAGTGGCAACAACACATCTACAACCGAAGAGATTATTGTCACTTCCCTTGGAAACTAGAGGCATGAACCCACTATCGAGCATAAATACCCCCTCTTGGAGTCACTAGTAACTACTTGTCCAAGATAGCTACTAACAACGGAGAGCATGCAAGATCACAAACAACACAAACATGATAGAATCATAAATACAAAACCATTAATCAAACCAACATAATAATCTCAATATCCATCGAATCCCCGCAAACACAACATGCATGATTACAAATAGATTAGATCTTGATCATGAACGGAGCTCTCAAGATCTATACATGAAAGCACAAAGGAGGAGATACAACCATCTAGCTACTTCATGGATCCATAGTCCAAGGTGGAACTACTCACGCATCATACCGGAGAGAAGGCCTCCGGGATGACCTCCCCTCCGGCGGGGAAGAACTTCAGATCCCCCGATCTAGGGATGATGGTGGCGGCGGCTACAGACGGTTTCGTGGATATTTGATCGGTCCTTAGGGTTTCTGCATAGGGGGCTTCTTATAGGCGAAGGAGGAGACCGAGGAGGCGGCCTAGCCAGGCGCGGGGTTGGGCCCACCTGCGCCAGGGTGGGTCTGGCCCCCCTGGCTGGCCCCTCCGGCTCTCCTCTGGACTTCTTGTTCCCCACAGAAAGTAATTGACTTTGTCCTTTGTCCCGTCCAATTCTGAGAATATTTCTTTACTAACTGTTCTGAAACCAAAAACAGCAAAAAACAGGCATCTGGCAGTGTTGCTACTTGTTAATAGGTTAGTACCAGAAAACATGTAAAAACACCTCAAAGTGTAGACAAGTAAAGCAAAGTAGATACTAAACAAGCATGGAGCATCAAAAATTATAGATACGTTTCCGACGTATCAACATCCCCAAGCTTAACTCCTGCTCGTCCTCGAGTAGGTAAGTGATAAAAGAATAATTTTTTAGGTGACATGCACCCTCACAATAAAGATCCAACCATTTGCAAGCATTGAAAGCTGGGATCAAAGAACTCTAAACATGTGCATGAAAGATGGAGTTCTAACAATAGGACATAGTAACTACGCATGCAACATGAAAGGCTACAAACAAAGATCATGAATAACATGCATTGAAAAACGTTTGTTTGTTTCGCATATAGAAAACATATCATAGTGTCAATCAACTTGTCCCTCATAGGGTAGCAATATAGATGCATAGGACACCTTCAAAGGTCACAAGGGTGACTAGAAACAAATAACACAAGAACAAGTAATATCACAATATGCATCAATCAATAAGCTTTGGAACACTGCACACAGAATGAAAACTATGCTCTCTTAATGGTGCCTAAAGGTAGAAGGTAGAGACTCAATAGTGGTGGAAGAAAGGCCTTTTTGTAAAGGAAGCAGGGATTACAAGTTTATAAAAGAGCTTCCAAAAATTATGGTACTTGTTAGCTTTCAGGCCTCATTGCCCCTATCATAAGCATCCTGAAGTGGTTAAGGTTAAAGTGGCAAAGCTGGAGTATATGCTTGATGAAGTATAAGTTGGCAATCTCAAGTCCCTTGAATACGAGGGCCACACCTCATGCATACTCAAATTTGGCTCCAGGTAAGTTCTTGTCACTGTAAGTATTTGCATATCATTGAGAACCGCCAACGGGGTACCCCTTGCACATGGTACATGAGCTTTCCCATTACCAAAATGACAAGGCAAGCAGACAATGAGTATCTCAGCAATCTTTTTATTTACCATATGCATAGCTTTTTTTTGAGGATGCTTCATAGATAGCTCATTATGGTGATGCTGCAAGTTTCCACCATGATTAGGCATGGCTTATGCTAGGGGCCCAAGTGTTTCTCTAACACAGGATACAAACTCTATGGACTTACAAGTTCCCTCTTTATTTCACACCGGTGACATCCATAGACAAAAGAACATGATATCAACTGAGTACAACATGGTACAAGTGCAATGTTGAAAACGTTCCCCGTGACAGCACGTTTCTGCCAATTCCAACTTATAAGTGCAAGCATATACAACAAAATTGTCAAAGGGGCAAAGAATAAAGTGTGCCATCAAGTTCGTGAGGGCTTTAATCACTAAGTTTTCACATAACAAAATAGTTTTTAATTGGAAGATAGTTGAAAACAATAATATACTTGGAATGGTGTAACACACCATGCATAGGAATTTATAGTGGACACTTTGGAATAACTTGGTTTCTTGGGAGTTGGAGGCATGAGTAGAACTTACTCGTACAAGTGGAGGCTAGCAAAAGACTGGGAGCAACCAACTAAGAGAGCAATAATGGCCAAAATCATGCAGTGCAACAAAGCATACTAATCAAAGCAAAGAGTGGTACTACAAGTCAAGGACTAAATGATCATAGAGGCTAATGGTGACTTGTCATAGTCATAACATGGTGTGAGCATGTGCCAAGTCAACCCAAGCAAAGCATCAAAGGAGAATACCACAATTTCTTCAAGGCACACTAAGCAATCCCAATTGTTTGGAGCAAGACATGCTACATCATTAATCACTATGCATAAGGTCAAAACAACACCTAGCATGTCATGATAAAGTCTAAGTCATAGTCAATGCAAGCTCCTCTTGCACTTACAAGCAAGAACTTACTACCCCTTTCCAAACACCAAGTAAACTTATTTGCAAAACAACACAACGAGAACGGGGTTCCAAACTACTTTATTCAAGCAAACTAAACAACCTAAGAAAAGCAAACGAAAACTAAGACGCTCCAAGAACAACACAACTGTGCATGAAACAATAAAAATGAAGTGTGTAGACAGACCTGAGCTTTTTATTGATGAAGAAGGGGATGCCTTGGGCATCCCCAAGCTTTGACGCTTCTACCTCTTGGATATTTCTTGGGGTGACACCATGGTGGAACCCCCAAGATTGAGCTTTTGTCCATTCTTCATCTCATAGCATCCTTCTCTCTCTACACCTGAAATTTTTTCCTTCACACAATCTTCATTAGCAACATTAGTGTATTTGAAAGATATTAGACCTTTGGCAAAGCTTTGGAACAGCAAGGCTTTTCACTAAAAACACAATCTACTGCAGTAACTCCTTCAAAAAGCTCAATTCACCTAAAGAGAACTCAAAAAGGAATCAATAAGAAGCAAATGCAAATAATGGCAGAAATCTGTCAAAACAGACCAGTAGGTAGAAACCAATTTTTCTGAACATCTTATGTTGCTCAAATCAAAAGGTGTTGAACTAATGAAAGTTATCTAACATACTGGGGGATTTATTCGTAAATTTTGAGCTCAATCCGAGTTATATAGACTCCTCACGATTTTTTTTGTGGAGGGCAGAAATCTGTTTCGGGATAATAACTCTCCAAATCTTACTTCCCTCTCATTAGAGGTCATTCTTGGCACAAAATGCAAACAAAAAGGATAAGGAGAGGTCATTACTGAAGTAATAACTTCCAAGACTCAAGGAAACTCTTGGGTTATCTCCCAACAAGTACTTTTTTTAACGCCTTTAAGTTAGGCTTGATAGCTTGAGAAGATGCTCACATAAGAATTATGAATTGAAGTCAAAGAGAGCATCAAGGAGCAAGTTCAAAACACATTTAAGTCTAACCCACTTCCTATGCATAGGAATATTGTACACAAATAAGTTCACAAAGAAAAAAGTGACAAGCATAGGAAGAGAAAACAAGAGTAACTTCAAAACTTTCAGCACAAAGAGAGGTGTTTTAGTACCATGAAAAATTCTACAACCATATTTTCCTCTAATAATTTTCAATAGCCTCATGAATAAACTCAACAATATAACTATCACATAAAGCAGGATTTTCATGAGCTACAAACACATAGTTTCTATCAAGCTCAAAAATAGTGGGATTAAAACCTTCACAGGTTTTATCCAAAGTAGATATTTCAAAAGGATCCACGGGAACATAACATTCATCCCCCTTTGGTAAGCATGGGGGACAATCAAATAATGTAAGAGGTAAAGAGTTACTCTCATTAGAAGGTAGGCATGGGTAGATCCATTCTTCCTCCTTTTGTTCATCACTCTCCTCCTCTTTTTCATCTAATGAGCTTCCAGTTTCAACAATGTATTCTTCCATTTGTGGAAAACGCCTGTTAAAATATCCAAGAATATAGCTATTTTCTTCCTTGTAATTATCAAAGCAAAATTTAAGTATCTCAAAAACCTCATGTTTATAAGGTGCATCATCAGTATTCTCAAGCAAACTGGCAAGTTCAAATGCACCCTTGAAGGCAATAAATTCTTCAATTTGTTCCACATCATCAAAATCGTAATTTGCTTTAACATAAGAAGATATGGTAACATTATCATTATACTCACATTGAAAGGGTAGGTGTTTATACCTCCTGCAGCAACAAGCCTTATCAAAGCAATAAGTAACATTATAAATAGAGCACACGTCTCTAGCAATAGTATTCAACTTATCAATTTGTTCCCATAAGTGTTTCCCTTTTTGTGACAAATGGTGTTCCTTATAATAATACTTTTGTTCTTCTGTGAACCCACCTTGCCAATAAGAACTAGTTTCATAGAAACCATCCATTGATAGAAAGCATGACCAAGCAAGGCAATAACAGACCAACAACTAGAGCAGGGACTAATTTTTTTTTGTGTTTTTTTGGAAAGAGGCAAACAAAACAAAGCAAAAGAAACAAAGCAAACTAAAAACAAAGTAAAGAGGAAGAAGTGAAGGACCCCCCTTGTGAAGATGTCCTTAGCCTCCCCGGCAACGGCGCCAAAAAAGCATAACGACTGTCTACGCATAGCTTGTTGGGAACCCCAAGAGCAAGGTGTGAAGCAGCAAGCAACAAGTTTTCCCTCAGTTGAGACCGAGGTTATCGAACCAGAAGGAGGAAGGAACCGTCACATAGGTGTTGCAAGCAACACGAAGACCTGTACAACACAAACTCCAGACTTTGCCCCAACGAACAGTGAGGTTGTCAAGCTCACTGGTTTGCTGTAACAAAGGATTAAACGTATTGTGTGGAAGTTAATGGTTTGCAGCAAGTAAACAAGTAACAGTGGAAAATGTATCAATGGTAAAGATTGTACCGGGGTCCATAGTTCACTAGAGGTGCTCTCCTTAGATAAACAACATGACATGAAGGGTAAACAAATTACAGAAGGGCAATTGACAGGAACTGAGCAGGGCATAACAATGCAATTACTAGTCAGAAAGATCCTGTAACATCCCAGCATTTAGGAACTAATGAAGGGTAGATTTAGGAATTTGAAATGTTGCATGCATTCATCTGTGAAAATGTGGGTAAATTTTTCGCCAAATAAAAACCTAAAGTGATCAAGGTTTCTTTCATACTTTGAGATTAGGTATAGTCTTAAAGGATGATTGTTATAGACTTTGATATGATCTTTATGGACTTATGTGTTTTGGGAAATGAAATTTGAAGTTAAAACTTGAGTGTTTGAATTATAATTCAAAAGGATTTTGAATAATGTTTGAGTATTATTTAATTAAGAGTTAACCAATAATAACTCAAACTTTATATAAAGAAGGCAAATAAGAATAAGAATCTACATTCCATAATATTATTCAATAAATAATTTACAAAAATGTAACTTATGAAAATCATCCACAATCTTTACAAATACAAATAAATAAAGAATAATATTTCTTTATTGATAACAGTACAATCTTTATTACAAAAGAATAAAAATAAAGAGTACAAAAGAATAAATTAAACATTACAATTGAATATGATAGTTATTACAAGAGACTAATCTATAAAGAAAAAAAACTAAACTAAAGTCTTGATCTTCAAATCTGGTTCCTGCAAAATAAAAATAAACTTAAAAGGAAAAGAAGGTTAGGATTAGAATTATTTTTACTCTCAGAACTTGACAGTGAAGTGCACTGTTCATTTTTTCATCATTGAGTTTATAAGGGGCAAGTTTCACCAATATGAAAGAATGTATCTTTCATAATTTTAAGCCAAAAGTCAAATCACAGTAAGGAGGGGAAAGTTTCACCAGCCAAGTAGAAGTAATCAGGTGAAAGTAACTTTCAAAATTCTGAACATATCCACATCTGTGCAGCAGACACACAAGCAGCACACACACACCAAAATGCATGGTGTGTGCTGTCAACACCACAACAGCAGCACAACCAAACAAAACTATCAACACGGCCATGGGAAAACCAATCCCCACACCATTACATTGCTCTTACACTCCAAGAACAACAGCTAGCAGCTAAACTAAGCACAAAGCCAAGCTAGATCAAACCAATAAAATCCTAGTATCACATCACCAAGATGGTGACATAAGGAGGGGGTAGATCAGGTGGATAGCAAGACCAAGATCAAGCCATCAGGATCAGGAGATGATGGGCTAGATCAAGGACAAGCCAGGAACTGGAAATACCAGGAGAGCACCAGATCAAGCTACCACAAGATCCACCACTAGCAACCACAACATCAAGTGATAGTGGTGAGTAAATACCAGGATATTCATATATATATATATATGTCTTCACAGAAGGAGATCATTTTGATCTGAATTTATACATGAATTCTCAAGCCAACAGTACTAAGACAGTGACTTCAGCACACCATACTCACTGTCATTAACCAAGTAATGACAGTGGTAAGTTATCAAAACCACTAGCTTACCAAGTATTGTCTCCAGAACAACTTTACCATCTAAATCATATGAAATTTAACCATGGAATCATCAGCAGTAAGCCACTAGCATCACCACAGCTAATCATCAGCAGTAAGTCACAACTAGTCACCACTTAACAAATTCAGAGATCATCAACACATGATCCAATTCATCAGTATCTAATCAACAGCAGGGTATGAACCCTAAACAGAACCAAGAACCTAATCAGGACCAGATAATCACCAGGAAAGTCATTACCAACATATAATATAGGATGGCCTAGCATAGAGTGCATGAGAGGGAGAGGAACCACTCACCGAAGGTCCTCGCTATAGATTAGAAGAGGAAGCAGAGATAGCCGACGACCATGGCAGCACGGGGAGCACCCCCAAGGAGGCGCTGCGACCCATACAGCGCCACGGCGGTGACCATAGCCACGCCTAGGGGCGAGGTGAATCACCACGGCGCACGACAGCAGCGGCGGCGCCAGGATCAACGCCAACCCCAAACCCTAGGGTTCGGGACGACATCGATCTGGTCGCAGGAGGGCTCCATGTACAAATCCATTTGGACAGGAGGGAAGAGCGGGGTCGACAACCTCTTCCTATACCACGGTAGCGGCCAGGGCGGTCCACGACGGCGGGAATCGCTGGCGGCGACACCACTGACCACGGGGTCGGGAAGGAGAAGGAGAGGGGTGAGCTCGAGAGAGAAGACAACGAGTGAGTTGGGCTGGGTGGGCCGAAAACCCTTCGGGTGCTGTTTTGACCTTGCCCTACTAGGCCACAAGGGCCCAATAAACCCAAATGGCCAGACCAAGTCATTTAGAGTTTTTTTAATAAATAGGAAAAGACCAAAATGCCCCTCAACTTAATTGAATTATAGAAAATAAAATAAAAGTCAAAAAATTATAATAAAATATTTTTGGATTCACAATAGTCCAAACTATCCAAATAAATTAAGAGATAAAATTTTAGACATAGAAATTTTATTAAGAATTTTGTAATTTATATATTCCTTATGGAATTTTACAAAATTATTGAAAGATGATAAAAATAAATAAAAATCACTTTCATTATATATTAATATTTTAGTATTTTAGAAAAATACTAAACAAATATTTAATAGCAATTTTGATATTTAAGTGATAATTCTTAAAGGAATTATTAAATCAATAAAAGTCAAATAAAAGGAAAAAATAAAATAATACAATATTCTATTATAAATATTAAAAAATTAATATTTATAAATCCTTTATTTTTTAAAAAGAATTTTTATAATAATGGGGAGAATGCATATCAAGTTAAATGATGCATTACATTACTTTGCATAATCATTTTGCTTCTTTAAATATTGTCCTTACCGGGCAATAATGATGTTTTTGTAGACATAGAAGCTCAAGGTCCAATGCAAGCATTAGACTTCACTACCTTGCCATCACAAGGCAAGTTCATCACTTGCTCATGTCCTTTGAAGAGTCTTTATCAAAGTATTTGCGAATTGTGTGTTATCATCTACACTATAGAAAAAGAAACCAATATTTTCTCAAGATACTAAATCTTAGATATCATCCTAAGTGATGATATGATGGAGCAATAGAACTTAGGGTTCTACTTGCACTAATGATGAACAGTTAGGAATTAATAACCCATGACATTAGTGATTCTAGCAGCGTATATTATGCGTTAACCATGATATTTGGAATGGGATGGAGAAATTAGTTGTATCCTTTTCCTCTTGTATGAAGGCAAGACGACCTTAACATGACGTTGTGATTCCTTGTGTGGATCCAACATATGGTGGGCACCCTTACGCCCCACACTTTTGGTGTCTAGATTATCTATGGATGGTGCTTAGTTGATGGATCATGTAATATGGCACTTGCGAGGGCAGCACCAGGTCATAGAGTCTTCGGGAACTCATCATGGTTTTAGCCATACCGATAGGGGCTTAATGGAGGTGAACCAGCCCCGAAGGATCGTGCAGACATATGAGGTCACGGAGAGGGCAGTGATTGGCTTGGACCAACTACTGGGCCCCACATCATGGAATTATGGACGTGAAAGTACGCCCGGTTGTGCAACAAGGAGTTGATCTCTCATGGTGTCGTGGTATTGCACGGCAGATGCTACTGGGGGTAGCTTACGTAGAGGGAGCAAGGCGACGTAGGAGAATCCGGGAGCGAGATTGGCACACGATGTACCCAGGTTCACGTCCTCTCGGTGGAGGATCACTACGTCCTGCTATCAATCCAGTATATGATCATAGATTGGTTTACATGGGAGCCGCCGTAGGCGGAGGGAGAGACTAGATCTAATCTATTGTGGGAGAGGATGTAATATGATCTGAGGGAGGATGCCCCGTGGGGGTGCCCCTGGTGGCTTTATATATGCAGCCAGTTAGGGTTTACAAGTGCTCGTGGGCTTTGTATACAAGTCTTCATATTGGGCCTCCAGTTGGCGGCAGTCGCCTGGGTCCATTATGCGCTAGTCGCCGAATTAGGCGAGTCGACCCGCTCAGGGCTAGCTTTCAGTCGGCTTGATCCAGCTGGTGAATCCGCTTCGTGGGTATACCCCGATTGGTGTTCCCCCATCAGTAGTCCCCGAGCGCGTTGTCGATTCGATGCGGGCTTGAGGCAGGGCGTGGAGAGTCTTGACGATGGGTCGTGGCGAATCGGCGACGAGCTCCTGAATAGAGAAAAGAACCGTGAAGCGGGAGGCGGTAGGCATGAGCCAGTCGGTGATGGCCAGTTGGCGAAAGAAGCAGGGTGTTGGTGAAGCCGCCAGTTGCAGCGAGTCCCCGAACGTGGGGCGCGCCGAGTGCCCGAGCGCGGCGAGTGGAGAGGTCGAGCGACCGGCGAGTGCCGAGTCCCCGAGCGCGGCGAGTGGCTAGGTCGAGCGACCGGCGAGTGGCGATGTATGTAGCGCGCCGAGTACCCGAGCGCGTTGAGTACGCGAGGGCAAGTCCACAGTGGCGAGTCCCCGAGCGTGTTGAGTACGCGAGGGCGAGTCCACGGTGGTGATTCCCCGAGCGTGTTGAGTACGAGAGGGCGAGTCCGCGGTGGCGAGTCCTCGAGCATGTTGAGTACGCGGGGGTGAGTCCGCGGTGGAGAGTCCCCGATCGTGTCGAGAACACGAGGGCGAGTCCGCGGTGGAGCGTCCCCGAGTGTGTCGAGAACGCGTGGGCGAGTGTCCCAACGGCGAGTCCCCGAGCGGTGGCGAGTCCCCGAGCGTGGAGAGCCACGGTCATGGAACCACGCATACACGTAGTATGCCTAGGAGTAGTCCCCGAGGCTCGAGTTGGCTTGTAGAGGCGACTTGAGACTCTTTAGAGATGCATATTATGAAAATAGTAGTGGTTGCTGTCGAGCATGGCGAGTAGCAAGGTCGAGCGACCGGCGAGCGCCGAGCCCCCGATCGCGGCGTGTGGCGAGGTCGAGCGACTGGCGAGCACCGAGCCCCCGAGCGCGGCGAATGACGAGGTCGATCGACCGACGGGCGCCGAGTCCCTGAGCACGGCGAGCGGCGAGGCCGAGCGACCGACGGGCACCGAGTCCCCGAGCGCGGGAGTGACGAGGTCGAGCGACCGGCGAGCGCCGAGTCCTCGAACATGGAGCGTGCCGAGTCCCCGAGGGCGGCGAGTGGCGAGGTCAAGCGATCGGCGAGTCCGCGAGCGTGTAGCGTACGCGAGGGCGATTCGACGGTGGCGAGTCCCCGAGCGTGTCGAGTACGCGAGGGCGAGTCCACTGTGGCGAGTCCCCGAGCGTGTTGAGTCCGCGAGGGAGAGATCGCGGTGGCGAGTTCCCGAACATGGAGCGTGCAGAGTCCCCGAGGGCGGCGAGTGGCGAGGTCAAGCGATCGGCGAGTCTGCGAGCGTGTAGCGTACGCGATGGCGAGTCCACGGTGGCGAGTCCCTGAGCGTGTCGAGTACGCGAGGGCGAGTCCACGGTGGCGAGTCCCCGAGCGTGTCGAGTACGCGAGGGCGAGTCCACGGTGGCGAGTCCCCGTGCGTGTTGAGTCCGCGAGGGAGTGTCCGCGGTGGCGAGTCCCCGAGCGTGGCGAGTCCGCGATGATTGCGAGTCCGCGAGGGGAGAGTCCCCGAGCATGGAGAGTCCGCGATGATTGCGAGTCCGCGAGGGGAGAGTCCCCGAGCATGGCGAGTCCGCGATAATTGCGAGTCCGCGATGATGTTGACTGCGCTGTTTCTGTTAGCGAGTCTCTCGTCTTGGACCGGGGGGCCAGTCGCATGGCGACTCCAAAGATGGCTCTCGGCTTGGCGTTCTTCTTGGACGATCCGAGGCTCAGGTTGCGAGTCCTCGTCCGCAGTACTTGGCCATGCGAGTCGCGCTGTCTAAGGTTGAGGAGGACATGGTGCTGTTTGTGTAGCACAACCATTTGTCTTGGCCCGGAAGGCCAGTCGAGCAAGGCGACTCCAATGATGGCTCTTGGTTAGCGTTTTTCGTGGACGATCCGAGGCTCGGTTTGCGAGTCCTCGTCCGCACTACTTGGCAATTAAGAGTCGCTCTATCAAAGGTTGACAAAGGCGAATTGATTTTTCCGGAGGGAAGAGAAGCCCAGTGGTGAGTCCATGCAGCGTGGCTGGCGACCCTCTCTGGCGACTCAGACGATGAAGGTCCCTTAGCAGGCGCGGCGTACGCATTCGATGTAGCCGGAAGGAGTCGACGCGGCGGACACGGGGTCGACGTGGCAGACGGGGGTCGCGCTATGGCGAGGTCGACACAGCGGACACGGGGTCGACGCGGCGGACGGAGGTCGCGCTATGGCGACGTCGACGCGGCGGACATGGGGTCGACGCGGCAGACGGAGGTCACGCTATGGCGAAGTCGACGCGGCGGACACGGGGTCGACGCGGCGGACGGAGGTTGCGCTATGGCGATGTCGACGCGGGGGCGAGGTCGCGATGGCGATCCCGCGGCAGGCGAGACTGCGCTGGGTGAGTCCTCGAGCCTAGCGAGTCCGCGTTTAAGCGTGTCTGCGTTTAGGCGAGGTCTGGAGCATGGCGAGTCCATGATGGGCGAGTAGCCGGACGCGGCGAGTCCGCGGCAGGAGGATCCATGAACGTGACGAGTCCGTGATAGGGAGTCGCCGACCGTGGATAATCCGCGAGCAGCGAATCCGCGAAGGCGAGTCCCGAGCGTGGCAAGCCCGCACGGATGTCACGGGTCCACGGCAGACTGGCAAGGCGTTTAGCCTGAAGGATGCACGCGGCAGACCGGGTCGCCCGAGGACGTTAGTCAGATTTTTGCCGGAGTCCATGAGGCAGAGTTTTGCCAAATTCCGAGCGACGGGTACATGTCAAGTTGCACACAGGAAATTAGATCAAAATAAATAATCAATTTTTAAAGAAATGAATGCCAAGATAAATTGAATAGATAACTCTGCAGCTGTACTTAGCCGTTCGTGTGTGTGGAAGAATTAGTCCCAAATAGAATAATTGCCTCAGTAAAGTAATTAGCGTGTAAGATCACAGAGAGATTGTGTGATCGGTTTAGAAAAACCAGTCACGAATCGAGCATGTTTGCATCCGTATCAATCCGTGAGTTGATTCCTTGCTTTAAATCGTTTGGATTATTCTGTCTCGATCGATCAACCACGCACGGTGCTACACCAGATTGACTCTCGCAGACGCAAGACATGCATAAGAAAAAACACTATGGTATTAGAAGATTAGATCTAAATAAAATATTTGGATAGTTTAACAGAAGAGGGCGATTGAATCTGCGGGTCGCCAGCAGTCGCGGAAAGCTTTTTATGGCCCTGATCAATCTTGAAGATGTGCACGCGGGCGGTGTTGGTGTTGATCCTGGACGTTGCAGCCGTACTTTTTCTTGATCATCGACTTTGAGGATCCCGCCCGGATTATCACCCTCCAAGCATCGCTAGCCCCACGGTGGGCGCCAACTGTCGTGGTATTGCACGGCAGATGCTACTGGGGGTAGCTTACGTAGAGGGAGCAATGCGACGTAGGAGAATCCGGGAGCGAGATTGGAACACGATGTACCCAGGTTCACGTCCTCTCGGTGGAGGATCACTACGTCCTGCTATCAATCTAGTATATGATCATAGATTGGTTTACATGGGAGCCGCCGTAGGCGGAGAGAGAGACTAGATCTAATCTATTGTGGGAGAGGATGTATTATGATCTGAGGGAGGATGCCCCGTGGGGGTGCCCCTGGTGGCTTTATATATGCAGCCAGTTAGGGTTTACAAGTGCTCGTGGGCTTTGTATACAAGTCTTCGTATTGGGCCTCCAGTTGGCGGCAGTCGCCTGGGTCCAGTATGCGCTAGTCGCCGTATTAGGCGAGTCGACCCGCTCAGGGCTAGCTTTCAGTCGGCTTGATCCAGCTGGTGAATACACTTCGTGGGTATACCCCGATTGGTATTCCCCCATCACATGGGAAAAGTAACGCACCTCTGCAGAGTGTAAGAATTGTAACTTGTTATTCCCTGTTCCGGGAAGGAGCTACGAACGCGGCAGGAAAGGAACTCCATGAAAGTTCTGGTCAACCTATGAAGGCTGATGGTCATAGATTTTTATAATAAAATCAATCTTTGAAGAAACATTTACGAAAAACTTGCATTGCCTAGGACCTATGGTCTGTGGCTGTAGTTATAGTGCATCAAACTTCCCACCTTGCATATAATGAATTTGCTGGGTAACGCTGTTACTCATCCTTTCCTTTGAATCCTTGGTTGGACTCTGAGAATCCCGAAGATACTTCAATGTACGCATTTGAGAGTCAAGAGGAGGTCTTCTATGAAGAGCCCAACTTGTATGGAGCCGTAGAAGGGGAGGACTACGACATCGTCTACGGAGGAGAGTTCCAGGAGTGCGAATAATTACTATAGTTCTAGTAACCACTTGAGCCGAGCATCATGAACAATATATAGCAATAAGTTGCTGAGCTCAATTTGGAGTTTAAGTTTTAAATTTGAAACTTCCGCTAAAACACTTATATTTTGGTTTGTAAGTTGAATATTTTGGAAGTCTTGAACTTCCGGTGTTGTAATAATATTAATGTGTATATGTTTGTAATATGGACCCGCAATGTTTCTGTTGTACCACTCTGAGGAATGTGATATTTACAGAAATGTGTTCTGTGGATGTCATGTCAACGACTATAGTGTACTACTCATGTAGTGGTATGCTGGGTCACCGCAGTTGGTATCAGAGCAAATTGCTTTGACCTTAGGTTGGAAACCTAGTAAAGGGTAATACCTGTAGGAGTGTAGCAACGATAAAGAATTCTCTAAAAGTAATATAATGGGTATTGATGGGGATATGCCTACCGGGGTATACCCAGCAGGACGTTTCCTATTGGCCCAAGCCGTCAGCGAGTGGGCCTGTAGGACGGCGACTGGATCAAGACTTGGCGTGGACTCAGGCAACTGGAAGCTGAAGGCCCGGGAGCGTAGCTAGGCCCAGTCGGACTAGGTCATAGAATCTCCGAATCCTTAACTAATTCGGTTGTGATCTGTAAACCCTAGCGAGGTGAGTCTATATAAACCTCCTTGGGGGACGCATAGAGGATACGTTCCATCATACACCCAAGCGACTCGCCGCCGAGCCGTCGAGCTCGCCCCTTGTACTCTCACCATAATACAATCTAGCAGGAGTAGGTCTTTACCCTTCGGGGGGGCGAACCTGGGTAAATCCTTGTGTCTCCACCCTCATCTCGCACCGCAGATGGCTCGACGCCCTTGCCCATGTTCTACTACTCGCTGCCGATTGCAGCATCTGCCGTGGTCATTCCCACGGCAATGGCGCCCACCGTGGGGCCTGGCCGGTCAGGCCGGTGTTCTCCGACGAGATCCAATCTGCCCATCAACGAGTCGATCGCCATCGGCCGCATGATCGCGATCGGCGAGATGCTCCAGATCTTGCCGAGCAGTTACGTCCCGGCGACGCGACCCGTCACGCACAGCATGATCCTGCCGGTCGGCACGATCAACCTCTCCGTCGATCTCACCGACGTCATCACTTTGGAGGACTCGGCTCGCATCCGCGAGTCGCCGCCACGCGACCGGCTCTCTGAGAGCCAGGTCCGCACGATCCACCGCCTCGCCTCCGAGTACGACTCAGCCCACAGCAACATGGCCGAGACCACCGCGACCGTGGGCGACGCGGCCCTCATCGACGCCGCCGATTCGGCGATGCAACACCCTCAGAATCGGCCCTATGCAAGTTTTAGCGAAACCCGCCAAACCCGCATAGAAACGATTCAAAGGTGCCCACCAGGCACTTTCGTGCGGGTGGAAAACGAAGTAATAACATTACACAACAGTCCTCGATGGGACCCACAGAACAGATATATATAACAGCGACTCAATGAGTCAAGAATACAGATATAATATACAAAGATCCAAATCACCTTGAAAAGGATAGAGCGTCCAGCTACGGACAAGATGCAAATGGGGCTAAGAGCCGTGAAGAATAACCAATGGCGTCCATAACCCTGCCCAGGCCAAGCCGGAAGGGTAACCCTGCTAACGACGTCGATCTCAAAACCTGCTTAAACAAAAGGGGTGCCGACAAAGGGCAAAGGAAAAAAGAGGAGCGTCAGTACTGAGGCCAGTACACGGCGAGGCTAGAATTCGGCGGTCCTTGCCTACATAGGTATGGTGGACTGAGCGGCAGCGGCAGCATGCACTAAACAACCTATAGAGACTCGATACAACTGGCGGCAATCAGAGAGGGGTAAGAAAGACCTATTCGGAACCAACCTGATGCTACCACCAATCAACCCCTCCTGGTGTTTCCCCCTCGACACCGATCGAGGAAGTCAACCGAGGAACTCACATAGTTGGCATTTTTATTTATTCGGTTATCGTTGCAGTAATTACTAGTCAAGTATAGATAATCATCCTGATAAAATAAGCAGTGGGCCACTTTTATTTAACCATTCCGTGATAGTTGCAACACTTACTAGTCAGATACAATTAGCATGAGATAACCCCAAAAACCCAGTAGTTGTTGGTACTTTTATTAAGCCATTCCGTTATAGTTGCAATACTTACTAGTCAGATACCATTGTCGCAAGCGACAAACCAAACAAGCAATTGTTGGCAGTTTTATTTAGCCATTCCGTTGTAGTTGAAGCTGATTACTAGTCATCTCAGATACAAGTCAATTTGTAATAGTAAACTTTAGTTATAGTTGTCTATGATCGAGATACTGTGCTCCAAGTCGTCCATAACCGCGGACACGACTTTCAGAAAGTTTTAACCCGGCCGGGGTGCACAAATAGCAACACACACACGATCGACCTCGGAAAAACCAAATCAAAACCCAACGAGGCTTTCACGACAGAGCAATCACAAGATTCAGAAATATTTCAGGGGGCCACCCCTTAAAGTAGACCCGCAACGAAGTTAGCTGACTTCGAGACGGACTTAAGGTTTGTGGGGCCGGCTGTAAACGACTGGGAACCCGAAAGTGTGACTGGGCTTGTCGATACCGCGAAAACGGGTCACAATTCCTAAACAGTACAGTGTGCTCCTCGCACAATCGTAAATACAGAAGTAGCATGGCATAAGTACAGGATCGTAAATAAAACCTCAAACTAGTTTGTGGCCCCAAGAAATAAGACAGAATCAAGCTCTGGCTAAGGGGGGTCCCATAATTCCCCGTATGTGGATAGCGCGATAAATCAAGGAACAGGTATCAAGTACTCGGGGTCCTACGGGACACAAGTGGGCGGTCGGAAACCAAATATTATCTATCACCCACCGATGCCTCTGCTTACTTACTTCAATTTTAGTTGTTAAACAGGAATTAAAGTGAATGATAAGTAAAACCATGATCATCTCCAACAT
This sequence comes from Avena atlantica, assembly GCA_910589765.1. Taxonomy (NCBI): domain Eukaryota; kingdom Viridiplantae; phylum Streptophyta; class Magnoliopsida; order Poales; family Poaceae; genus Avena; species Avena atlantica. Next base: position 444,432,666 of record OU342736.1, read on the forward strand.
CAAACATGCGGCATTACTCCAACAACTGTGGCACTTGACGACACGCAACAGCACTTGAGCAAGCGACTACGGCGCGCAGGTCCAACTATCTACCAAACAACGGGTAATGGGATGTGTCCAAGGCAATATAAGGCGGCAAGGGATATCTCGGGTACGAAAAACTACAGCATCGCAACACAGGTAGCAATAGATCAACAGGAGGGAATAAATACTATAAAAGTAAGATAGGTAGAAAGGGGGGAGATGCTCGCCTGAAAACATTGTCGAAGGTTCAACCGAAGATCGGGTCGACACTCGCATCAACTCAACGGCCTTATCCGCGAAGAACCAAAACACTAGAATAAACATCGGATGCAATATTTAATACTACGGCAAAAGATCGGCATGATGCATGCATGATGTATGACATGGCAAAGGTGCGATGCAATTAGGCCATATTAAGCGGAACCGGGGTCCCGACAATTAATTAGATGGTTCAAGTTATTTAGAACCCCCGCAATTTAAATGTTGTTTAACATGGCAAGTTAAGTTACCGGTTTGCTACTCAAATTTAAATGAGGCCAATATGAGACTAGATTTGCCCGCATATGGGCCCCATATTTAATTAGAGGTGAATCGGCATAAGGCCCCCAATCCAATGATTATGCATGCGAGATGATAATTAATATGCAACAAGTTGTTATTACATTTAGAAAATAGGGCTCGAGAAAAGGGGTCACACATTAGGGTTCGGCAGATCTTGGGGTTCCGAGGGGTTCGGGGTCGGTCTCAGGGTCCAGGGTTCGACGGGATCGTTCTCGAACTCCGGGATTGTTCTCGGATGGCAGAGTAGATCTTGGCGTTCGGGTAGACGAACTTGGCGTGGCGTCGGGGCGCATCGGATCCTTCCGGGTCGGTGTCGTTCTTTTCGTCGTGCAGATCTTGTCGGGTCCGCGCTTCGGATTCCGTGAGGCGATCTTGACGCTCCGTGCCCGTGAAGTAGAACTTGTCGTCCGGCGGTAGATCTTGTCGATTCCATTCCAACGGCCTTATTGTTCTGCGGCGAAGATCATGGGGTCTCCGGGGTCCGGGTCATGTTGTCGGTCTTGGCGTCCGTGAGGCGATCTTGGCGTTCACCGAGAGGAATTCGACAGGGTTCGGGTCTTCGGACGCCGCGAGGAAGATCTTGAGGTACCGGCGGGTCCGTTGTCGGATCGGTCTTCGGAGGCTCGGGATCTCGACGCCTTTGGGTCGGGGAAGGCGATCTTGGGGTTCGGCGGTCTTCGGTTCCGACACAAGTTGTTTCCGGTTCGAGGTTGTCCTTTGCGTTTGACATGGAGCACTCGCATCCCCTCCCCATGACAGGGAGCAGGGCTGATGGTGGCGATGGGGAGACGAGCTGCTGACGATGCGCGCATGCTACAGGGGGAAAGGGGCAGCTCCGGATGGGCGACGCAGATGGCGTGGATGGGGCGAGCTCGGCTCGAGGCCGGCGACGCTGGGGACTGCCGGGGCGAGTTAGCAGGGGACGAGGCCGGCGGTCGCGGAGCGTCTGGCGCGCGGGACCGGGGCGCCGGGGCGGCGGCTCGACGATGACGGGGAGGCGCCGGAGACGTGCGTCTGAGAGGAGGCAGAGGTGGCCTTGGCGGCGGCGGGGAGCGGTGGTGAGGACGAGGCGGGGCCGGCGGTGCTGGAGCAGGTCGGCCGGAGCACGAGGCGCGGGAGGAGCGGCGGACGCAGAGGGACGCAGGCGGCCGGAGGGCGGGGACGAGCGGCGGACGGCGGCGCAGAGGGAGGCGGGCGAGCCGGAGGCCGCGGGCGGCGGGGAGGGGGCTTGGCGGCTCGCCGGAGGGGGAGGAGAGAGCAGGCGCCGGCGGGTCCGTTCGAGGAGGAGGAGGGGGCGCCTGGGAGGGTCGAGGCCGGAGAGGGGCGGGCCGGCGGAGTGGCGGCCGGAGCGGGAGCGGGTCGGGGAGAGCCGGCAGAGGGGGGGGTCGAGGGTGCGAGCGGGCCGGCGAGGTGGAGAACTGTGGAGCAAGGCGAGCGCCGGCGACGGGCGGAGAAGGCTAGGTCGAGCAGGCGCCGGGGAGGGGAGAGGAGAGAGAGGGAGCGGCGCGGGCGAGCTCGGCGGGGCAGATGAGAGAGAGAGAAACGGGGGGGGGGGGCAGAGAGAGGTGGGAACGACGCGGGGCAGACGCGGTTGGTGGGGGCGGGTGCGTGGGGCCGGGGTGGGACGCGGGTCCAGGGAGGTGGGGACAGGTGGCGGGCCCAGGGGCGTGGGGGGGCTGTGTGCGTGGTCGATTGGGAGAGAGAAAGGGAGGGAGAGAGAGTTGGGGGGGTGAGGTGGCAGGGTTTGATTGGCTAGGGGAAAGGGTGAGGTGAGGTGTCGCGAGGGGGTTGGTTGGGGTGAGGTGGAGGGGGGCTGGGTAGAATAGGACCGGGTAGAAAAAGGTTTCTAGGTTGGACCGACTTTGTTTTGGGGGTGGTCGTTCGGGTCGAATCAGCCCGTTCGACTGCCCCCACTAAAATTATATAACTTATATTTAATTGCAATAAACTTTTGTAAACAGTTTTTAGACAACAAAATATCCGGAAGCATCCGGGGTTTAATTTGAAAAAGAAGGAGGGCTAGTTTCAGAAAACCATAGACTTTCGCAGTTAGTTTTAGGCAAAATAATATGCATGATGATGACGATGCTCAAATGCAATGTGGCATGATGATATGAGCATGCGGTCACGATGATGCAATGCACAAAAACAACGCGATTTTCTAGTAGTGGTTTTGCGGGATGCCACAGGCGACCCTGGCGTCAATCGCCGGATCCATCATCGCCCGCGGGCTCCATCACCCAGGTCTCCAATGTCGGAGACTTCGAGGATCCCTCCATCCTTGGGATCTTTGACTTTGACTCCCGGTCGGAGAACTCCGCCGACCTCCACGACGGAACCGGTCGCCACGCTGCGACCTACATGGCGACCGGCGCTACGCCGATCTCGCCAAACGCGACGGTAACGGAGGTCGAGGAACTCCGCCTGAAGCTGGCGGAGGCAGTCCGCAAGGAGCAAGCCGAGCGCGATTTTTTTGCCTCGAGCAGGCGACAGCGCAAGAGCTGTCGTGATATCACCAGCTTCGAATCAGGTCGCGTCTAAACCCCGCCATCCAGGATCTTGCCCTGAACTTGGACGACGAGAACTACCCGGCTCTCATAGCCGAGCGCGTGATCTGCGTGAACGCGGCGCCAGGAGGAAGCGCTCGACCCCCACCAGGGGCGACGGCCAATGGCGCCCCACTACCACCCAACCGCCCCCCCCCCCCCCCCGGGGACCAACCAAGGATCATGTACTCCTCGCGAGAGCGAGACGCGAACGGCCTCCCGTTGTTCTCCACCCCAATGGAAAACATCGTCGCAAGCCGAGCTGTGGTCGACAACATCCAAGTAACCGGCGAAGGTGCCCTGCAGACCCAGTACGCCAAGGCTCTGCTCGCCAAAGCAGTGGAGCAACAAAATGCGGGCGCCAACTCACAGGGTCAGATGTACTCGCGCTCATCGGGCAGCGGGGCAGCCTCGAGCGGCCGCCCCATGGTGGTGAATACCCTCAACTGCCCTCCACCCGAGCCCTTGCAGCTCCAACACCGACACGCGAACACGACACTCTCCACCAACGACCCGCGGCCGGCGAACAACTTCGTCGCTGCCAACGGGCAGCCTGTCGACGCACGCACCCACATCATCAACAACCAGAGTTGGCGCGCACGACAGCCCGACGATCTGCAGCACACCCTCACCAATCGCCGCGACGGCGAACCAAGGGGATCGCTGAGCCGAGTCGGACCCCAGTGCTTCGGACCGATGATTCGAGGCGAAAGATACCCGGCGAACTTCAAAGCGCCGAAGGAAATAGAGAAGTACGACCCTTTGTACAATCCATCCGTGTGGCTGGATACCTACCTCATGGCGATGGGGATCGCCGGCCACACCGACCTACTAGCCGCCCGCTACCTTCCCCTGATGATGGAGGGGGCATGCAGGAAGTGGATTAACACCCTCCCCGCGGACAACATCGACTCCTGGGAGGATATGCGTGATGCCTTTGTCAGGCCCTTCGAGGGTTCTTACACCCGCGCCACCACCATCGAGGATCTGGAGCAGTGTGTCCAGGGACCCCGCGAGTCGACCCGCAGCTGGGTCCAGTGGTGGCAAGATCTGTGATATAACGCGGCCGGGATCCACCCGGACACCGCGATCCATTGCTTCAAGACCTCGTGCCGCTACGAGCCCCTGGTCGCCAAGCTCAAGCGAGTGTACCGCACACTCGACAACATATCGGACCTCCTGGAGATCGTAAAGAAGTACGCGGAGGAGGACCCAAACCAGGAAAACGGCGACGAGTCAGGAGGACATCGCCGCACGAGCGGCCACGACAACGGGAGGCGGCCCGAGCTATGCTACAGCAACACTCGCCTCACCGGCAAGCGCCGCGGTGACAGGCGAGTCGACTTCGTCGCCAACGCCGGGTATGCGCAGCGCGAGCCCAAGAGCTTCCGCTGCGACGGAGGACAGCGCCGCGACGGCGGAAACTACAAGGCAAAGCCGAGGTTCGATCCCACAGCCCTCCTCAACCAACCCTGTGTGTTTCATAGCAGGGAAGGAAAGCTCGCCACGCACACGATCGCCGACTGCCACTCTCTCAAGGAGATCGATAAGGCACGACGCGCGCGGGAAGACCCCGACAACAACCCGTCGAACGGCGGAAAATTCGGCAGCATCGCCGGCTCGCTCCACACCTTCACAAGCTTCAACACGAAGCGCGAGAAGAAGGTCATCGCCCGCGCCGTCACCGTCAACGCGGTGTCCCGGATAGACATCCCCCAGTTCCTCAACTGGTCCGAGCAACCAATCACTTGGAGCCGCGAGGACTACTCACCATGGATCGAGTATCCGGGCCGAGTCGCCCTAGTGGTCAAGCCCAAGGTGGGGGACTACTGGCTCCCCAAAGCTGATGGACGGCAGTAGCTCCATCAACATCCTGTACCTGGACACCTTCAGGCGACTACGGCTCCCGCAGTCGATGATCGAGACGACCTACACCACTTTCCACGGCATCGTCCCCGGTCGAAAGGCGTACCCAATCGGCAAGGTGACGCTGCCAGTCACCTTCGGCACACCAGAAAACTTCCGCACCGAGCGGATCGTCTTTGAGCTGGTGCCCTTAGACAGCCCCTACCACTGCGTCCTGGGGCGCCAGGCGTTCGCCAAGTTCATGGCAGCGCCCCATTACGCGTACAACGCGATGAAGCTACCCGGGCCGTCCGACATCATCACCATCCACGGCGACCCCGACATGGCCGCAGAGTGCGAGGCCAAAGGGGCCAAACTCGCTGACGCCTTCATCGCGGAAGAGGCCAACCACGCCGAGGAGCTCACCAAATACGCGAGCGGGACCAACAGCGATGACCCCACCATACTAAAGAAGCCCAACTCGGAGGGTGGCAACTCCACCACCTTTGAGGCAACGACACACACCCGCACCGTCGAGCTGGTCCCAGGCGACTCCAGCCAGACGGTGACGATCGGGACGGGCATGAGCCCAGCATAGGAAGGCGCGCTCATCGAGTTCCTCCGTGAGAACAGGGACATCTTCGCATGGAAGCCATCCGACATGCCTGGTGTCCCGAGGGAACTCTCTGAGCACAAACTCAATGCCGACCCCAAAGTGCGACCTGTCAAACAGTCGATGTGGCCCTTCAATGAAGAGCGCCGCCGAGCCATCGCCGAGGAGGTGCAGCATCTACTCGCTGCAGGCTTCATCCGGCCAATCAAGTACTCCAAGTGGCTGGCAAACCCAGTCCTGGTCAAGAAGAAAAACGGTACCTGGAGAATGTGTATCGACTACACAAAGTTAAACAGCGCCTGCCCGAAGGAGCAATTCGTCCTCTCGCGGATTGACCAAATCATCGATTCCACCGCGGGCTCGGAGGCGCTATGCTTCCTCGACGCCTACTCTGGGTACAACCAGATCAAAATGGCCATCGAGGATGAAGAGAAGACGGCATTCATCACGCCATTCGGAGCCTTCTGCTACACCGCCATGACATTCGGCCTCAAAAACGCCGGGACGACTTACCAGAGGTGGATGCAGGAGTGCCTTGCGAGCCAGATTGGCCGCAATATCCACGTCTACATCGACGACGTGGTTGTGAAATCCGCTCGCCAGGGTGATCTACTCGCCGACCTGGCGGAAACGTTCGCCAACCTACGAAAGTACAAGATAAAGCTAAACCCAGGAAAGTGCACCTTCGGTGTGCCAACTGGACAGCTACTGGGATACGTCGTCTCCAAGCGCGGGATCGAGGCAAACCCTGCCAAGATCAATACGATCGCCCGACTCGGCAGACCCGAGTGCCTGCGCGACGTCCAGAAGCTAGCCGGGCGAGTCGCGGCTCTCAGTCGCTTCATCCCCCGGCTAGGCGAAAAGGCGATGCCCCTTTACCGCCTAATGCGCAAGAACACCACCTTCCAGTGGGACAAGGAGGCAGACGACGCGCTCCACGCCCTCAAGGAGGTGCTACTCGCAGCACCGCTACTCGCCGCCCCCGTCGACAAGGAACCCATGCTGGTCTATGTCGCGGCTTCCGAACGCGTCGTCAGCGCCGTCATCGTCGTCGAAGGGCAGAGGAAGGAAAGGAGCGCCCGGTGCAGCGACCAGTGTACTACATTAGCGAGGTCCTCACGGAGTCACGCCAACGCTACCCGCAATACCAGAAATTGGTATACGCGGTCTTCAGAGCACAGCGGTGACTGCCGCACTACTTCTAGGAGCACCCAATAACGGTCGTCTCCTCAGCACCGCTGCAGGACATCATCCGCAACCGCGAGGCGACCGGGCGAGTCGACAAGTGGGCCGTCGAGATCGCGTCCACAACATCAAGTACGAGCCACGCAAGGCGATCAAATCGCAGGCTCTCGCAGACTTCCTCGCCGATTGGGAGGAGGCCTAGCAGCCAGAGAAGCTGCCATACCTCCACTATTGGAACCTACACTTCGATGGCTCCAAGAACACGGACAGCGCAGGGGCAGGGATCGTGTTAACGTCTCCAAAGGGCGACAAGCTCCGCTACGTCCTCTACCTCGACTTCACCTCCTGCACCAACAACATGGCCGAGTACGAGCCGCTACTCCACGGCATGCGAGCTGCCAAGGAGTTGAACGCTAATCGCTTGCGCTGCTACGGAGACTCCGACCTCGTCGCCGGGCAAGTCTCCGACACCTGCGACGCCGTCTCCCCCACCATGGCGGCATACCGCCAAGCAGTGGACCAGCTGGGTGGACACTTCGCAGGCTACTCCGTCGAGTAGATCGACAGGCAGAAGAACGAGGAGGCCGACGCACTCTCTCGCATCGGCTCGGCTCGACTCGCACCACCCGCCGGCGTCTTCCTCGACACCATCACCAAGCCTTCCGTCTCTCCCCCAAGGGAGATCGACATCGGAATCCTGCTGCAACCAGAAGCAGCCTTGGTCGCCCTAATCTCCGAGTCAAATGACTGGACCGCGCCATACATCGCCTACTTGGAGGGAGGCACCCTGCCCGCGGACAAAACGGACGCCCGGATGATAGCACGCCGCTGCAAATCCTTCGTCATCATCAACGGCGAGCTCCACAAGCGCAGCGTGACCGACGTGTTCCAACGCTGTGTTCAACCTGCTGAAGGACGCAAAATCCTCCAAGACATTCACTCCGGCGACTGCGGCCACCACGCCGGCGCCCGCTCTCTAGTCGCAAAGGCTATGCGACACGGCTTCTACTGGCTCACTGCACACGCGGACGCTGTCGACATCGTCCAGTGGTGCGTCGGATGCCAGAAATACGCCAACCATACCCACGTGCCGAGCTCGGCGCTCAAGACAATCCCCATCACCTGGCCATTCGCCGTATGGGGCATGGACATGGTAGGCCCCCTTCGGCTTCACCCACCTCCTAGTCGCAGTCGACAAATTCACGAAATGGGTGGAGGCCAAGCCAGTCCGCAAGTGCGACGGGAAGACCGCCACCAAGTTCCTACGCGAGCTCATCTATCGCTACGGCTTCCCAAACAGCATCATCACGGACAACGGAACCAACTTCGCCAAAGGAGCCTTGGCCGAGTTCTGCGAGGAACACCACATTCGACTCGACCTTGCCTCAGTCGCGCACCCGGAGTCCAATGGCCAGGCGGAACGCGCCAATCAGAGCATCCTCCATGGCCTGAAGCCACGGCTCCAAGTGCCACTGGAGCACACCTCTGGGTGCTGGGTCGAGGAACTACCCTCCGTCATCTGGGGCATCCGCACCTCCGTCAACAGGTCGACAGGATTCACCCCCTTCGTCATGGTGTACGGTGCCGAGGCAGTGATGCCCACCGACCTCGAGCACGATTCACCAAGGGTGGTCAACTGCACGGAGGCTGCAAACGAACTCGCACGCCAAGACGGAGTTGACCAGCTCGACGAGGCACGCGACCTAGCCCACTCCCGCACCACCATCTACCAGCAAGGGCTCCGCCGCTACCATAGCCGGCGAGTGAGGACCCGCACTTTCCAGGAAGGCGACCTGGTACTGCGCCTAATCCAAGACAAGAAAGCCATGCACAAGCTCTCCCCCCCTTGGGAGGGACCATTCGCCATTGGCGAGTATTGGGCAACGATGCCTACTACCTCACCAACGTCCGAGGAGACGGAAAACTCGATGTCAAGCGGTCGTGGAATGTAAACCTCCTACGGAAGTTCTACTCCTAGAACTCCACACATGTACCCCCCACCCGCTATGAAATAAAACAGCCCGGTTATCGAAAATTGTGTCTACTCTCCGTGTCTTGTGCCACTCGCACTCGTAATAACAGCGCTATGCTATTCACAGAAGTCAACCTCTGGTACAACGACCGGCACGGCCAAGTAGTGCGGTACGAGGGCACTGGGAAACTCCAGGCCTCGTAACGTCCACGAAAAACGCCAACCCGAAGCCCCATTGGAGTCGCCTAGCTCGACTGGCTCACCGAGCCAAGACAACTGCATTTGCTACTAACAGCGACCAAGTCCTCCGCATCCTTGGCGCAGCGACTTGAACGGCCAAGTACCATGTTCGGGGACTGACACCCAGCCAAATACGAGCGACTAGGGAAAAACGCCAAGTAGGAGAGCACGCCTAGGACTCGCCACGCGACTGACCCTCCGGATCAGGCAGGAGAGATGCGCTAACAACGACGCGCTTAGTCCTCACCTACCTTGGAGCTGTGACTAGAACACCAAGTACCACGCTCGGGGACTTGGCAACCCGACCTTGTTCGCGCCCGGGAAAACGTTCAAGTAAAGAGCACCCCTGGGAGTCGCCCTGCGAATGGATCTCCGAGCCATGGCGAGTCGACATCAATTCATTAAAAGTGAAGAAACATATAATAACGAGGTAAACCCCATAAAAAGGGTGGACGCGCTCGGGGACTCGCTCAATCAAAATCCAAAATCACAAAACGAATGACAAAATAACACAAGTTTCCTTTATAGCAGCACAAAGTTGTTCCACATACAAGGAAAGTTAAATAGTTATTTTGTACTAACGCCCAAGGGCACAACACTTCTACTCCGCAGGTCTTGATGCAGACGCGCCACCGTCCCTGAGGGTGCGGATGAAGGGCACGTACGGGTTCGATGGGTACGTCGTCAGCTCGCCCGCCATCGCCGCACAGAACGTCTGCTCGACCTTGAAGTCCCGATGCTTCGGTTCAAGGTCATTGGGAGCGACAATCATCTCCTGATAGGAGAGGAGGTCGCCCATCGCCCAGACGCGATCGGAATACACGGCGGCCCGGTCCGTCAGCTTAAGCACCTCGGCAATCTCCACAGAGCCCGTTGACGAGGGGTAGCTGCTCCTAACATCGTCGAGATCGAAATCCTCCGGGAAATGGGCAAGCCCAAGGCTGAGCGCCGTCGCCACCCCGCGCCGGAAGGCCGACCGCGTCATGAACTCGATGACTGACAGATCCTTCTCCAGGTAGCGCCATACCTCGACAAGGTCGCTGGGGATACCTCCATGGGCGATATCTCCTGAAGATACGCTCGAAGGCAAGTCACGGACAACGTGGCCGAGTCGACCAGGGTGGTCACACGTTGCCGCGCGTCGTATGACTGCGCCTCCTCCGCGTTATCAGTAATCCGACCTACGGAACAGAAGCAGGCAGTGAGCACACTAACGACTTCATAATGCAGTCGTTGCAGGCAGAGGGAAGAAGAAGGGAGGTTTACCAATTAACGGTCGGCAGAGGCCCGTGATGAAGCTTTGAAGAGAAGAGAAGTCGTTTTACAGCCCATCAACGAGCGCGTCAGACACTTTTCATTCTTTAGCGGCGGACGTAATAGCAGCATTCGCTCGCTCTTCCGCCGAGCTCGCTTCCGCCCTCGCCTCCTTCAGCTCACGCTCCAGGTCAGCGATTCGCTTTTCGGCCGTGCCCAAAGCAGACTGAGCTGCCGTCGGGTCACCCACCAAAACAAGGCCTCGGCGGGCCTCCTTCGCCTCGGCTGCAACTGCTTGAAGCCCCTTGTTCGTCTCCTGGACGACAACGAGCTCCTTCTCCAAGCGACACTTCATAGCAAGCCGTTCGGCCGACTCGCGCTGCAGGCCCTGTGCACACACTACAACGTCAACAACAATGAAGTTCTTAAGTGCCCACCCGCTCAAATTCAGCGACTAGGCACTCGGGAACTGGACAACGAAATTCCTAAGTGCCCACCCGCTGAGATTCAGTGACTAGGCACTCGGGGACTGGATGGTATAAAAACATTAATAATCCGACCACTGAGATTCAGTGGCCCGATCCTCAGGGACTGGACATACCTGGATGGCAGCGCCTAGCATGCCGTGAAGCTCCAGGGCATCCACAAACGCAAGCACGACCGGAGTATGGCCGCGATGCTGCTCGACCTCCACCTCGGCTACCCCAGGCATCCGGCTCGTCGGCACCGAGGAACTCGCTGCGGCTGACTTCACCATGAAGCGAGGGAAGGTCGCTGCAGATGCTGCCGCATCACTTAGAGTCAGCTCGGCCCACATCGGGTGAGTCAACACCCTCCTTGGTCTTCGAGGCTACTTCCGCTGCAGTCGGAGGATCGCTCGGAGCAACTGTCGGCTCATCTGACACCGTGACGACGTCGTCGCCTTTCGTCCTGTTGATGCTTTCGGCGGGAGCAGCGACTTCATCGGTCTTCCTCTTCCGTGAGGAATCTGCCAACACCTCGGTGGCGACTGGCGGAACCTTGGCCACGGAAGGATGGCCGATCTTTTTAACACCAGTCCTGCGAAACAGTTTTATGAATAAGACTGCCCAATTAAAACGAAAAATAAGCAGACGAATAGCACTCACTTGGCGACTGGTATGAACCGTAGACCGGTGCGGATGCTAGCCGGCTTCTCCAGTTCAGGCCCCAGCTTCCGAGTGAGGCCCATTTCGAGTAAATCATGTGCCCAAGACACTGACGGCTTTTTCGAAGATGAAGCCGCGGCAGGAGCCTCCGCAATAATTACCGCGGGAGCCTCAATTGGAGGCGAGGCCCTTGCGGCTGGAGCAGCCCCCAAACTAACGAGTGGGGCGAATGGAGGTGGTAACGACGCCAGCGGCGCCTCAACCCTGGGGCGGCGGCGCCTATTGCCACGGTCGCGCATGCCGTAGCGTTCTCGCCGAGCTGGTGGCGTCGGAGCTGCTCGCAGATCGGGGCGGAGATACCTGTTTCGCCAGCTTCGTCTTATTCTTCGGCGGAGCTTTCCTCTTCTTCTTCGACGGCCTGGCCTCATGATGTGAGGTGTGCTCGGGAAGCTCGTTGTCGTCATCATCGTGGGGCTCGAGGCTCTTGCTCGCTTCGAGCTCGCATTGGTGTTGCCCGCGGGTTTTGCGAACCGTGGTGGCAGCAACTTCCACGGGCTCGTCTTCTCTGTTGTCGTCATCGTCGCCTCCGTCACTGTCGGCCTCATCTTTGGCGGGTGATGATTCGCTTCCGTCCTGGACGGACGAGCTCGAGTTCTCATCGTTCGCGGGTGGAAGCCACCCTTCCACCACTTGGAACAACTTCAACAAGAACAAACCAAATTAGCACGACCTTGAATGCACAAGCTGCGACTGCGAGTGTTGACAAGATAACCACATACCGTTGGAGCTAGGCGCCTTGCAGTATAAGGGGCGACTCTGGCCTTCGCATCGAGATACACCGCCTGGGTGATCTTCTTCAGGGCTAGGGTGTAGTCGTTGAGTCTCCACTCAACAAGGCAGGACTTCGTCGGATCATCCTTACCCGTATATTCATACATGTAGTGGTCGCGGCTGGCCAGGGGCACGAGCCGCCGCCCAAGCCAGCAGTTGTAGAGGTTGATGGTCTGTAGGCTTTTCTTCTTTAGGCCGCGGATAGTTTGCAACATTTCGTCAACAACCATCCGCTGATCCAGCGGGAGTTTGACGACCTGGAGCCAACGCGGTTCGGACCGGTCGGCGGAGTACCTTGGAAGCGCCACTTTGTCGCTTGGAGTCGACTCGGTGACGTAGAACCAGAACTTTTTCCATTCGTTCGCTGCCTTGGCGGGCAGCATCAGGTTGAAGAACGACCCCTTCGACTTCAGCTGGAATGTTAGGCCGCCCGCGGCTAACATCGGGCCACCTGTCTCCTCGCGGCTGATTCTCCCGTGGAACAGGTCTTGCCACAGGGGAAAGTAGGGCCTGCAGCCTAGATAGCACTCGCAGTACGCCACGAAGATGGCGAGCTGCTCGATGCTATGCGGACCCAGATCCAATGGTTTATTCCGTAGTAGGCGCAGAAACGCCGGAAGAAGAGGGAAGTTGGGAAGCCCAGTCCCCGCTCCAGGTGGCTGGTGAAGCAGATGAACTCCCCCTCGCGCGGATCCAGAATCACTTCTCCGGCCACGGGGATGTGCCATCTGCCGGCATGGAGGATCCCAGCCTCCTCGAAGGATGCTAGCAGCGCCTTAGTGCATTTGGATCTGCCCCATGGCTCGGCGGAGGGGGCCATCGGTTGGAAATTCGTGAAGGTCGAGGATCTCTGGGTTGTTCTGATCGCTACACGAAATGGGGAAACACAGATGAGCAAGATCGGAGGAAGAAAGAAGAAGTGTTTCCCCGTTCGCCTTTCATCCTCCTTATATAGCGGTTGCTACCCGCCAGTTTCGGGGGCCGTTACTACGCGGTAATTACACCGAAGTTACCGTTGGATTACCCAACGTCTAGTTTGACCACGGTTGACGGTCCAACTTCATCTACTCGATTCACTGCTCCCAGCGACTTGACGACTCGCCGACCCGATCGCTATAACAGCGACTAAGTATTCGCCGACCCGATCGCTATAACAGCGACTAAGTACTCGCTGAACTGCTCGCTATAACAGCGACTAAGTATTCGCCGACCCGTTCGCCGAGCTGCGACACGATTGGTCGCCGTTATTGTGAACAAAATGACTAGTTCTTTCCTTTTGTTTAGGAGTCCGCCGCCGATTCGAACAGGCGTCCGCATTGGACCCGCATACTCCGACTGCCAGCAAATACCTGCGACAAATCAACGTTGGCCTCTAGGACTACTGATGGGGATATGCCTACCGGGGTATACCCAGCAGGACGTTACCTACTGGCCCAAGCCGTCAGCGAGTGGGCCTGTAGGACGGCGACTGGATCAAGACTTGGCGTGGACTCAGGCGACTGGAAGCTGAAGGCCTAGGAGCGTAGCTAGGCCCAGTTGGACTAGGTCATAGAATCTCTGAATCCTTAACTAATTTGGTTGTGATCTGTAAACCCTAGCGAGGTGAGTTTATATAAACCTCCCTGGGGGACGCATAGAGGATACGTTCCATCATACACCCAAGCGACTCGCCGCCTAGCCCTCGAGCTCGCCACATTGTACTCTCACCATAATACAATCTAGCAGGAGTAGGTATTTACCCTCCGGGGGGCCGCCGAACCTGGGTAAATCCTTGTGTCTCCGCCCTCATCTCGCACCGCAGATGGCTGGCCGCCCTTGCCCCATGTTCTACTACTCGCTGCCGATTGCAGCATCTGCCGTGGTCATTCCCACGACAGGTATTCAAATGAGAATATTCCGTTATATGTTTTAGTGCGGTAATTCTTTGTTATGTTGCAATATATTATTGGTTACTAATAAAAATTATTTTTCTAATATACAGAGCTACGACACCAAGGTTTCCAAAACAAACTTTGGTAAGGAAAGAGGAGACTCTTGATGATTATCAAGGATCATTCACAGATCAAATTCGTCAACTTTTAAAGATTTTTAGTTGTCCAACTAGAATTCCAGTGAACACTATAACCTACTATGATGGCCAGATGTTATCCAAGTATCGTGTGAGTATCCAACTTTCAGAGGAGCTTGGATTATATCACGATCTACCTATAGGTGAAGGTAGGAGTCACTTAGCAGCATATCATGTTGTTGTTGTGGAGGCGATAGCTAATATCCGGGAGCATAAAGCCAAGGAGTTAGAAGGTAGCACATTTTCTATGATACCTCATGATTCTGTAGACTTGGAGCCTATATCGGATCATCTTACTTTAGTTAAGAAGCATCATAAGTTAGCTTCCAAGTTTATGGATAGATACCGAACACTCGATGCGTCTTTTTATAAGAGACATCAAGTGATTGTCGAAGATATAAATGACATGTTAGAGCATCTAACTGATCCAGAAAGGAGGAAGCAGTTGGCAATCCAGTTGGAGAAGGAAGCAAGTAGTAGTGCAACACCTATCTTTAAGGATATACCTATAGATCCTGAATCTTTTATACCATATCCTTATTCACCAAGTCTTGAACCTATACACTATCCTACTATGGATATGAGGTATGCAGTACCACAGGGTTCAGAGGATGGTTCTGACTCAGAACTCCCTATTGAGAATTCTGATGGTTGGAGAAGGGGATCATATAAAGGATCTCATGAACACCAGATGCCCACAGATGGTTCTGACAGAAATGTTGGACAATCTAGCTAGATGGGTGCAAGAATTAACCCTAGTAACAGTAGTAGAAATGCCATGTCGATAGAAAATCAGGATGAAGAAGAAGATCCTGAGTAGAGAGTGTTTGAATCATCAACATCTTCTCGAAATCCAAGGAATATACATTATTCGGTGTTTAACTATCTTCCCAAAGGAGCACCTGGGGATCAATAGGATCTGCGTATCCTGTTGACAACTCAAGGAATGAAGCTCAGGAGATGCAGGCAGGAGATAATGTTGAATATGTTTTTGATGACTTTTCAGCTGAGCTGGAGGGAGTCAATGCGCTCAGGTTGAGTAATGACTCAAGTCCTGACACATCAGATACTGAGTATGTTCCCTCTCAAAGGTCATTTGTTTCACAAACTGTGCGACGAATGACACGTCGTCACGGTTGGACATCAGGCATGTATCATGAGCGTAGTTACTACTAGAAGTAGGTAACTAGTTAGAGGTATCAAGTACCGTGTATTGTACTCCAAGAAATAAGATAGCTAGATGAATAAAGTAGTGTTGTGATTATACCTATATGGTATATGTTGTAATGACTTTGTATTATTATGATATTATGTATAATATGTGAAATGCATATTTGGATTTTCTTTGGATATTCATTGTGTGACTAGTTCTGTGCGTAAAGTCGAGCTCAGAACACATGTGCATGATGTAATTATGAGTATTCGCTTTATGTTGCAGGACTAGAGGATCATGGATACGGGTGTAGAGATCGAAACTGGACAGCAGCGGATGGAATGAAAGGCCAAGGAGAAGGCAGATGCAGATGCAGCAAATCAGGGAGCATTACCACCACTAATGAGGCCGTTAATGGAGCAGAACTTTATGCAGTGTATGCACATGATGCAAGAGACCCAGAACAAGTTCATGGAGGAGTTGCTGGGACGAGCAAATCAGAGGGCACCTGAAGGTGGAGGAGTGAGTCTATCTGATTTCTAGAATGCAAGGCCGCTACCTTTTGCATCAGCTCCTGAACCAATGGGATGCAGAAGATTGGCTAGCAGATACAGAAAGAAAGTTGAAGACTGTAGGTTGCAATGATGAGGAGAAATTGAGGTATGCAACTCATCTTCTGACAGGACCTGTAGCATCTTGGTGGGAAAATCAGTTGGCCATGCAACAACCAGGAAGGGAGTATACCTGGGAGGAGTTCAAGCAGAGATTCCGTGAATATCATGTTCCGAAAAGTATTATGGAGTTGAAGCAGAGAGAATTTGAAGAGCTGCAGCAGAGATATACTAGTGTTATGAAGTATATCCGGGAGTTTAGTCAACTGCCTCGTTATGCTAAGGAAGAAGTTAACACGAAGGAAAAGAGTAAGAAGCGTTTTTTGCGTTGATTAAATCCATTTGTGAGGATGCAGTTGAGGTTGGCTAATAAGCAAACTTATCAGCAGTTGCTAGATGCAACTATTACCTTCGAAGATGACTACAGGAATGTCCAAGAGGATAGAAGGAAGAGAGCTAAGAAGGAAACCAAGAGGATACAAGCAAGCAATCCCAAGCCCAATCTAGAATTCAAACCAAGGAATAAGCCCTATAAGAATAACAATTCCAATAGGTGATGGGGATACGCCTACTGGGGTATACTCAGCAGGACGTTTCCGACTGGCCCGAGGGCTGGCGAGTGGGCCTGCAGAACGGCGAGTGGATCAAAACCCAGCAAGGCACCAAGCGACTGGAAACTGAAGGCCCAGGCGAGTAGATAGGCCCAGTCGGACTAGGTTAAACGATTACCGAAGTTGTAACCGAATCGGTTGAGATATGTAAACCCTAAGGGAGGTGAGCCTATATAAACCTCCCTATAGGGTGAGTAGAGACACGTTCCCTCATACACCCAAGCGACTCGCCGCCTAGCCGCCGAGCTCGCCCATTGTAAACACCTCCATAATACAATCTAGCAGGAGTAGGTCTTTACCCTCCTGGGGGCCGAACCTGGGTAAAACCCTGTGTCTTTGCCCTCATCTCGCACCGCAGATGGCTGGCCGCCCTTGCCCCTCGTTCTACTACTCGCTGCCGATTGCAGCATCTGCCGTGACCATTCCCACGACAGTGGCGCCCACCGTGGGGCCTGGCCGGTCTGGCCGGTGTTCTGCGGCGAGATCCAATCTGCCCATCAACGAGACGGTCGCCACCGGCCGTATGATAGCGATCGGCGAGATGCTCCAGATCTTGCCGAGCAGCTACGTCCCGGCGGCGCGACCCGTCACGCACAGCGTGATCCTGCCAATCGGCACGATCAGCCTCTTCGTTGGCCTCACCGACGTCGTCGTCTCGGAGGACTCGGCTCGCATCCGCGAGTCGCCGCCACGCGATCGGCTCTCCGAGAGCCAGGTTCGCACGATCCACCGCCTTGCCTCCGAGTACAACTCGGCCCATAGCAACGTGGTCGGGGATTCAGCGGCCGCAGAAGATGCGGCCCTCAACGATGACGCCGACTCTGCGACCCCGGCGTCACTCGCCGGATCCATCACCGCGGCCTCATCCGCGGGCTCCATCGCCCAGGTCTCCAACGCGGGAGACTTCGAGGACCCCTCCATCCTCGGGATCTTCGAATTCGACTCCGGGTCGGAGAACTCCGCCGACCTCCGCGATGGTGCCAATCGCCACGCCGCGGCTTACATGGCCACCGGCACCGATCCGCCGGAGGATCCTTTCTCCACCCCAATCCCTCCTAACGCCACGGCAACGGAGGTCGAGGAACTCCGCTTGAAACTGGCGGAGGCGGTACGCAAAGAGCAGGCCGAGCGCGAAAAATTTCGCCTCGAGCAGGTGACGGCGCAGGAGCTGTCACGCTACCACCAGCAGCGGATCAGGTCACGCTTGAACCCCAACGTTCAAGGGCGTGCCCTGAACTTCGACGACGAAAACGACCCGGCCCGCATAGCCGAGCGCGCGATCTGCGAGAACGCGCCACCAGGAGGAAGCGCCCGGCCCCCGCCAGGATCAACAGCGATGGGTGCCCCACCACCACCCAACCGCACCCCTCCCAGGGACCAACCGCGGATAGTTGTCTCCTCACGGGAGCGAGACGCAAACGGCCTCCCACTGTTCTCCACCCCAATGGACAACCTCGTGGCAGGCCGAGCAGCAGCCGATAGCATCACGGCCACTGGCGACGGCGCCCTACAGATCCAGTACGTCAAGGCCCTGCTTGCGAAGGCCGTGGAGCAGCAAAAAGCGGGCGCCGACTCGCAAGGGCGAGTATACTCGCGTTCCTCGGGAAGCAGGGCGGCCTCAAGCGGCCGCCCAGCGGCGGCAAACACCCTCAATTGCCCGCCACCAGAGCCACTGCAGCTCCAACACCGACCCGCGAACGCGGCACTCTCCACCAACGATCCCAGGCCGGCGACCAACTTCGTCGCTGCTAACGGACAACCCATCGACGCCCGCACTCACATCATCAACAACCAAAACTGGCGCGCACGCCAGCCCGACGACTTGCGGCACACCCTAACTAATCGCCGCGATGGCGAGCCCATGGGGTCGCTCAGTCGACTTGGGCCTAAGTGCTTCGGACCAATGATCCGAGGCGATAAGTACCCGCCAAACTTCAAGGCGCCAAAGGAGATAGAAAAATACGACTCCTCGTACGACCCCGCAGTCTGGCTTGACACATACCTCATGGCAATGTGGATCGCGGGTCACACTGACCTACTCGCCGCCCGTTACCTCCCACTGATGATGGAGGGGACGTGCAGGCAGTGGATCAACACGCTCCCCCAGGACAGTATCGACTCCTGGGAGGAAATGCGAGACGCCTTCGTCAGGCACTTCGAGTGCTCCTACACCCGCGCCACCACCATCGAGGACCTGGAACGATGCGTCCAGGGACCCCGCGAGTCGACCCGCAACTGGGTCCAACGGTGGCAAGTGCTCTGGTACAACGCGGTCGGCATCCACCCGGACACCGCGATCCATTGCTTCAAGACCTCGTGCCGCTACGAGCCTCTAGTCGCCAAGCTCAAGCGACACGCCCGCACACTCGACAACATCCCCGACCTCCTCGAGATCGCCAAACGGTACGCCGAGGAGGATCCAACCGACCTACGCTACAGCGGCACCCGCCTCACAGGCAAGCGCCGCAGCGACGGGCGAGTCGACTTCGTCGCCAACGCTGGGCACGCACAACGCGAGCCCAAGAGCTACCGCCGCGACGGAGGGCAACGGCGCGATGGCGGCAATTACAAGAACAAGCCAAGGTTCGATCCCGCGGCCCTCCTTAACCAACCATGTGCGTTCCACAGCAGGGAAGGAAAGCCCGCAACGCACACCACCGCCGACTGC
Source organism: Avena atlantica (assembly GCA_910589765.1). Lineage (NCBI taxonomy): Eukaryota > Viridiplantae > Streptophyta > Magnoliopsida > Poales > Poaceae > Avena > Avena atlantica. The sequence continues at coordinate 444,451,975 of OU342736.1, forward strand.
CACACCCTCAGGGAAACCGAGAAGGCACGGCACGCGCGGGAGGACACCGACAACGACCCGCCAAATGGCGGAAAATTCGGCAAAGTAGCCGGCTCGCTCCACACCTTCACAGGCCTCAACACGAAGCGCGAGAAGAAGGTCATCGCCCGCGCCGTCGCCGTCAACGCGGTGGCCCAAACAGACGTCCCCCAGTTCCTGAACTGGTCGGAACAGCCCATCACCTGGAGCCGGCAAGACCACTCGCCACGCATCGAGTACCCAGGACGAGTCGCCCTGGTGGTCAAGCCCAAGGTTGGCGACTACTGGCTCCCCAAGACACTGATGGACGGTGGCAGCTCCATCAACATCCTCTACCTCGACACCTTCAGGCGGCTGCGGCTCCCGTAGTCGATGATCGAGACAACCCACACCACGTTCCACGGCATCGTCCCCGGTCGGAAGGCGTATCCGATCGGCAAAGTCACGCTGCCAGTCACTTTCGGCAGTCCGGCAAACTTCCGCACCGAGCGGATCGTCTTCGAGCTGGTGCCCTTCGACAGCCCTTACCACTGCGTCCTGGGGCGCCAGGCGTTTGCTAAATTCATGGCAGCGCCCCACTACGCGTACAACGCAATGAAGCTCCCCGGGCCGTGCGGCGTCATCACCATCTACGGCGACCTCGACATGGCCGCCGAATGCGAGGCCAAAGGAGCCGAACTCGCCGACGCTGTCATCGCGGCAGAAACTAATCACACCGACGAGCTCGCCAAATACGCGAGCGGGGTCAACAATGACGATCCCACAATACTCAAGAAGCCCAACTCAGAGGGCACAAACACCTCAACCTTTGAGGCCACGACGCACACCCGCACCGTCGAGCTGGTCCCAGGCGACCCCAGCCAGACGGTGACGATTGGGACAGGCATGAGCCCAGCATAGGAAGGCGCGCTCATCGAGTTCCTTCGTGAGAATAGAGACATCTTTGCATGGAAACCCTCCGACATGCCCGGTATCCCTAGGGAGCTCGCTGAGCACAAACTAAACGCCGACCCCAAAGTGCGACCTGTCAAGCAGTCGCTACGGCCCTCAATGAAGAACGCCGTCGAGCAATCGCCGAGGAAGTGCAGCGTCTACTCGCTGCCGGCTTCATCCGGCCAATCAAATACTCCAAGTGGCTGGCAAACCCAGTCCTGGTCGAGAAGAAAAACGGGACCTGGAGAATGTGTATCGACTACACAAACCTGAACAGCGCCTGCCCAAAGGAGCAGTTCGTCCTCCCGCGGATCGATCAGATAATCGATTCAACCGCGGGTTCGGAGTCGCTATGTTTCCTCGACGCCTACTCCGGGTACAACCAGATCAAAATGGTTGTCGAGGATGAGGAGAAGACGGCGTTCATCACGCCATTCGTAGCCTTCTGCTACACCGCCATGACCTTCGGCCTCAAAAACTCCGGGGCAACCTACCAGCGGTGCATGCAAGAATGCCTCGCGAGCCAAATTGGCCGCAACATCCACGTCTACATCGACGACGTGGTCGTGAAATCCGCTCGCCAAGGCGACCTACTCGCCGACCTGGCGGAGACCTTCGCCAATCTGCGGAGGTACAAGATAAAACTCAACCCAGGCAAGTGCACCTTCGGTGTACCCGCCGGACAACTACTGGGGTACGTCGTCTCCAAACGAGGGATCGAGGCGAACCCAACGAAGATCGACACGATCGCCCGGCTCGGCAAACCCGAGTGCCTGCGTGACGTCCAGAAGCTGGCCGGGCGGGTAGCGGCTCTCAGTCGCTTCATCCCCCGCCTGGGCGAAAAGGCGATGCCCCTATACCGCCTGATGCGCAAGAACCCCACCTTCCAGTGGGACAAGGAGGCGGACGACGCGCTCCGCGACCTTAAAAAGGTACTACTCGCCGCACCACTACTCGCTGCACCCGCTGACAAAGAGCCTATGCTGGTTTACGTCGCGGCGTCCGAGCGCGTCGTCAATGCCGTAATGGTTGTCGAACGACCAGAGGAAGGAAAGGAGCGCCCGGTTCAGCGGCCGGTGTACTACATCAGCGAGGTCCTCACCGAGTCGCGCCAGTAATACCCACAGTACCAAAAGCTAGTATACGCGGTCTTCAGGGCTCAGCGGCGCCTGCCGCACTACTTCCAGGAGCACCCGATCACGGTCGTCTCCTCAGCGCCACTACAAGACATCATCCGCAATCGCGAGGCGACCGGGCGGGTCGCCAAGTGGGCCGTCGAGATCGGCGTCCACAACATTAAATACGAGCCACGAAGGGCGATTAAGTCACAGGCACTGGCAGACTTCATCGCCGACTGGGAGGAGGCCCAGCAGCCAGAGAAGCTGTCGTACCTCCATTACTGGAGCCTGCACTTCGACGGGTCCAAGAACGCGGACGGTGCAGGAGCGGGGATAGTGCTGACTTCACCAAAGGGCGACAAGCTCCGCTACATCCTCCGCCTCGAATTCACGCCCTGCACCAACAACATGGCTGAATACGAGGCCCTACTCCACGGCATGCGAGCCGCAAAGGAGATGAGCGTCAATCGCCTCCGATGCTACGGAGATTCCGACCTCGTTGAGGGACAAGTCGCCGGCACCTGCGACGCCATCTCCCCTACCATGGCGGCGTACCGCCAAGAGGTGGATAAGTTGGGCGGCCACTTCACCGGCTACTCTGTCGAGTGGATCGACAGGCGAAAAAACGAGGAGGCCGACGCCCTCTCTCGCATCGGGTCGGCTCGACTCGCACCACCCGCCGGCGTGTTCCTCGACACAATCTCCAAGCCATCAGTCTCTCCCCCGAGGGAGATCGACATCGGAGTCCCACTCCAACCAGAGGCAGCCTTGGTCGCACTCATCACCGAGCCAGGCGACTGGACCAAGCCCTACATCGCCTACCTGGAAACCAGCACCCTGCCAGCAGACGAGACAAACGCTCGAATGATCGCCCGCCGATGCAAGTCTTACACCATCATCGACGGCGAACTACACAAGCGCAGCGTCACCGGCGTGTTCCAACGTTGCGTCCAGCCAGCTGAAGGACGGAAAATCCTCCACGACATCCATTCAGGCGACTGCGGTCATCACGCCGCCGCTCGCTCCCTGGTCGCCAAGGCTATGCGACACGGCTTCTACTGGCCCACCGCACACGCCGACGCCGTCGACATCGTCCAGCGATGCGCCGGGTGCCAGAAGTACGCCAATCAGACGCGCGTACCGAGCTCAGCGCTCAAAACGATTCCCATCACTTGGCCATTCGCCATATGGGGCATGGACATGGTAGGCCCCTTCAAGAAAGCCCCCTCCGGCTACACCCACCTGCTAGTCGCCGTCGACAAATTCACCAAGTGGGTGGAGGCCAAGCCAGTCCGGAAATGCGACAGGAAGACCGCCACTAAATTCCTACGCGAGCTCATATATCGCTACGGGTTCCCAAACAGTATCATCACGGACAACGGCACAAACTTCGCCAAGGGAGCAATGGCCGAATTTTGCGAAGAGCACCACATCCGGCTTGACCTCGCGTCAGTCGCCCACCCGGAATCCAACGGCCAGGCGGAACGCGCCAACCAAAGCATCCTCCACGGCCTGAAGCCGCGACTCCAAGTACCACTCGAGCGCACCGCTGGATGCTGGGTCGAAGAGTTGCCCTCCGTCATCTGGGGAATCCGCACCTCGGTTAACAGATCGACGGGATTCACTCCCTTCTTCATGGTCTACGGCGCCGAAGCAGTCATGCCCACCGACCTCGAACACGACTCTCCGCGGGTCGTCCATTATACGGAGGCCGCAAACGAACTGGCCTGCCAAGACGGGCTCGACCAGCTCGACGAAGCACGCGACCTCGCTCGGTCACGCACCGCCATCTACCAGCAAGGACTCCGCCGCTACCACAGCCGACGGGTGAAAACCCGCACCTTCCAGGAAGGCGACTTGGTGTTACGCCTCATACAGGACAAGAAGGGCATGCATAAGCTCTCCCCTCCGTGGGAGGGCCCGTTCGCTATCGGACGCGTACTCGGCAACGACGCCTACTACCTCATCGACGTCCGCGGGGACGGCGAACTCGACGTCAAGCGACCATGGAATGTAAATCTCCTCCGGAAGTTCTACTCCTAGAACCCCACACATGTACTCTCCAGTCGCTATGAAATAAAAGAAACGGTTACCGCAAATTGCGCCTACTCTCCATGCCTTGTGCCACTCGCACTCGTAATAACAGCGTCATGCTAAAATGCAGAAGTCAACCTTTGGTACAGCGATCGGCACGGCTAAGTAGTGCGATGTAAGAGCACTGAGTCATTTCAGGTCTTGCGTCGTCCACGAAAAACGCCAATCCGGAGCCCCATTGGAGTCGCCTAGCTCGACTGGTTTTACGAACCAAGACAACTGCCCTCGCTTCTCACAGCGACCTTGGTCCTCCGCATCCTCGGCATAGCGACTCGAACGGCTAAGTACCACGCTCGGGGACTGAATACCAGTTCGTCGCGATCGGTCAGGGAAAACGCCAAGTAAGAGAGCATGCCCAGGACTCGCCACGCGACTGACCCCACGGGCCAGGCAGGAGTGACGCGCTCACACCAACGCGCTGAGTCCTCAACCACCCTCGAGTTGCGCCTAGAACTACCAAGTACCACGCTCGGGGACTCGGCCACCCGACCCCGTTCGCGCACGGGAAAACGGTAAAGTACAGAGCACTCAAGGGAGTCGCCTTGCGACTGGCTCTCCGAGCTCGGGCGAGTCGACTAAATCAACAAAACACTTGATAACAACAAACATCGTATACGAGGTAAACCCCACAAAAGGGCGGACATGCTCGGGGACTCGTCCTAAATGAAACCAAAGCACACAAACAAATAGCAAAATGGACACGACGTCCCATTCAATCGCATATCACATTGTCTTATATTACAAATTATGCCCGCCTGGCAGAACTGCCGCTAACACATCCAGGCAAACTACCCTATTCTGCAGGCTTCGACGACGACTCGCCAGATTCCCGGCGCCTACGGATGAACGCGGTGTACGGGTTTGACGGATACGTCGTCAGTTCACCCGCCATCGCCGCGCGAAAAGGCTGCTCGACCTTGAAGTCATGATGCGGCGGCTCTGGGTCGTTCGGCGCGACGACCGTTTCCTGGTAGGGAAGGAGGTCGCCCATCGCCCAGACACGCTCCGAGTACGCGGCGGCACGCTCCTGCAATTTGAGAACCTCGGACAAGTCCACCGCGCCAGTCGACGAGGGATACCCACTCGTCACATCGTCGAGGTCGAAATCCTCGGGGAAGTGGGCGAGTCCAAGGCTCAGTGCTGTCGACGCTCCACGCCGAAACGCCGACCGCGTCATGAACTCAACAACCGCGGGCGCCTTCTCCAAATATTCCCACACCGCAACGAGGTCGCTGGGAATAACCTCCGTGGGCGACATTTCTTGAAGGTAGGCGCGGATGCACGTCGCCGATAGCGTAGCCAAGTCGACGAGCATGCTTACGCACTGCTTCGCGTCGAGCGAGCTCGCTTCTTCTTGGCTACCAATAACGCGACCTGCGAGAAGGAGACAATGATGAGTGCGACTGACACCACAAAACCCCAACTAACGGGAAGGGAAGATGCACTCACCAAGCAGCGGGCGGGCGAGCCCCGTGATGAAGCCCTGAAGCGACGTGTGGTCGTCCTGAAGCCCAGCAATAAGGACTTCCGACACCTTGCGATCCTCCTCCGCGGCTGCAATGACGGCCTTAGCCCGCCCGTCCGCCGAGCTCGCTTCTTCCCTAGCCTCCCGCAGCTCGCGCTCGAGGTCAGCGACCCGCTGTTCAGCAGCTCCCAGAGAAGATCGCGCCGCCTCCAACTCACCAGCAGGGACAAGCTCCTGGCGAGCTTCCTCTGCCTTCGCAGCAACAGCCTGAAGCTCCTTGTTCGCCTCCTGGATGGTGGTCAGTTCCTTCTCAGCACGCTGTTGCGCGGCCAATCGGTCCGCTGACTCGAGCTGCAGACCCTGCATATCATCAACAAACAAAATTCAGTAATAACGAACCTCCTAAGTGCCCACCCGCTGAAATTCAGCGAGTGCGCACTCGGGGACTGGCGATCAAGAAAATTCCCAAGTGCCCACCCCGCTAAAATTTAGCGCGTGCGCACTCGGGGACTGGATAAGAAAGAAAAGACGAGAAAATAATAAGAATCAAGCCGCTGCAAAGCACCGACCTGATCCTCGGGGACTGGACATACCTGGATGGCTGCGCCAAGCATGCCATGAAGTTGCATCGCGTCCACGGACGCGAGTAACGCTGACGTGTGCCCACGACGCTGGTCGACTTCAGCATCGACGGTCCCTGGAGCGGGGCTCGGGGATGCAGCCCCGCTCGCCGCGGCCGCCTTGGTCACGAAGCGAGGGAAGGTGGCGATAGAGGCACCCGCTCCAAAGGAAGTCGGCTCCGCCGTTCCAGGCAAGGAGACGCCCTCCTTCGTAGACGCGGCTGCCTCCACCGCGGGGCCAGCCGGCGCGATCGCCGTGTCGTCAGAGACAGTGACGATGTCGTCGCCCTTGGCCTTCTTACTGCCACCCGCCGAGGCAACGACCTCGTCAGCTTTCCTCTTACGGGAAGGATCCTCCTCGCTAGCGGTGGAGGGTACTTGGGCCACGGTCGGGTGGCCCATCCTTTTCACTCCGGTCCTGCACATCAGTCGAATCAGTAAAGACAATCGAAATAGCTATGGAAAATAGGGAAGGCCGAATGCACTCACTTGGCAACTGGGATGAAGCGTAGCCCTGTGCGAAGGCCGGCCGGTTTTTCCATCTCGGGGCCCAGTTGGCGACTGAGCCCTAGTTCCAGGACGTCGCGTGCCCAAGACACGGACGGCTTCTTCGTCGTCGAGGCTGCGGCTGGCGCCTCTGGGATACCTTCGGCAGGGGCTTCTTCGTGAACTGGAGCCGCTACGGCCGGAGCCTCCTTGCGGGGCGAAGCCGCCCCAATCGGAACCTCCTTGCGAGGTGAAGTCGCCGCGGCTGGAGCCTTCCCCAGCCCAGAGACTGGCGAAAATGGCGGGGGCATCGAGGCCAGCGGCACTTCCACAGTCGGCGCATCTAGCGCGGTTGTCGCTGGGGCTGCGCCGTCATCGGCCGAGCTGTGAGCATCAGAGCTGCTCGTCGAGTGCGGCGGCGAGGCCATCCTCGGCGGCTTCGTTTTCCTCTTCAGGGGGGCCCTCGCCTCCTTATCCTTCTTCTTCTTCTTCGAAGGAGTGGCCTGGCGGCGCGAGGTGGTTTCTGGGAGCTCGTCGTCATCATCATGACGCTCGAGGCTCCTGCTTGCTTCGATTTCGCGCTGACGTTGCCTGCGGGTCTTTCGGACCAGCGGGGCGATTTCCTCTTCGGACTCGTCCTCGTCATCCTCGTTGCCCTTCGCGGGTGATGATTCGCTTGTATCCTGGGCAGATGGCCCCGGGCTCTCGTCATCGGCAGGTGGGAGCCACCCTTCCACCACTTGGAACAGCTGCGATGGATACGAAACAGAATTAGAATTACCGCGACTGCATACGCTGCGACTGCGAACAAGATAAAGAAATTACCGTCGGAGCGGGACGCTTCGCGGTGTAGGGGAGGACCCCGGCCTGTGCATCCACGTACGCCGCCTGGGTGATCTTCTTCAACGCTGGGAGATAATCCTCCAGCTTCCACTCGTCGAGGCAGGCTTTCGTCGAGTCTCCCCGGCCCGTGTACTGATACATGTAATGGTCGCGTTGGGCGAGCGGAACGAGCCGTCGCCCAAGCCAACAATTGTACAAGTTTATCGTCTGAAGCCCCTTCTTCTTTAGACCACGGATGGCCTGGAGCATCTCGTCGACGACCATCCGCTGGTCGTCGGGGAGCTTGCCGACCTGGAGATGGCGCGGCTCGGAACGGTTGGCCGAGTACCGCGGGATCGCCGCCTCGTCCTCCGGAGTCGCCTCGGTCACGTAGAACCATGACTTCTTCCAGTCGCTCGCTGCTTTGGCGGGCAGCATCAGATCGAAGAAGGAAGCTTTGGACTTAAGCTGGAACGTCAGGCCGCCCGCGGCTAGCATTGGGCCGCCTGCCTCCTCGCGGCTGATCCGTCCGTGGAACAGATCTTGCCACAAGGGAAAGTAAGGCCGGCAGCCCAAGTAGCACTCGCAGAACGCCACGAAGATGGCGAGCTGCTCGATGCTGTGGGGACCCAGATCTGAGGGCTGGATCCCGTAGTAGGCGCAAAAACGCCGGAAGAACAAAGACGTGGGAAACCCTAACCCCCGCTCGAGATGACTGGTGAAACAGACGAACTCCCTTTCTCGCGGGTTTGGGGTCGTTTCTCCGGCTGCGGGGATACGCCAACAGCCGGCTCGCAGGATTCCGGCCTCCTTGAAGGAGGCCAGTTGCACCCTCGTGCACTTGGACCTGCCCCATGGTTCGGAGAGAAGGGCCATAGCCGAGAGGTTGGTTGGAGGTCGGAGAGTTTCGGCTCGATTGGATCAAGGAGCAAAGAAAAGAGAATGCGCGCACTCGGAAGAAGTGGTGGGCAGTTGGCTCTACGATTGCCTGCCATTCCTCTTATATAGCGGGAGTTACCCGCCAAATCAGGGGGCCGTTACCGCGCGATGATTACGCCGAAAGTTACCGTTGAGTTACCTTAACGGCTAGTTTGACCACGCCTGACGGTCCAACTCCAGCCACTCGGCTCGCTAGGTCACTCACCGCGGCCGCGCCCGTTGGCTCGACTCGCCCAAGACGCGACTCGGTTCACCGGATTTTCTCCTTCATACAGGAGCCCGCTGACGATTCGACTGGATGCCTACTTTGAAGCCGTATACTCCGACTGCCAGCAGCCATTTACGCCTAATCAACGACGGCCTCGGGGACTACTGATGGGGATACGCCTACTGGGGTATACTCAGCAGGACGTTTCCGACTGGCCCGAGGGCTTGCGAGTGGGCCTACAGAACGGCGAGTGGATCAAAACCCAGCAAGGCACCAAGCGACTGGAAACTGAAGGCCCAGGCGAGTAGATAGGCCCAGTCGGACTAGGTTAAACGATTACCGAAGCTGTAACCGAATCGGTTGAGATATGTAAACCCTAAGGGAGGTGAGCCTATATAAACCTCCCTATAGGGTGAGTAGAGACACGTTCCCTCATACACCCAAGCGACTCGCCGCCTAGCCGCCGAGCTCGCCCATTGTAAACACCTCCATAATACAATCTAGCAGGAGTAGGTCTTTACCCTCCGGGGGGGCGAACCTGGGTAAAACCCTGTGTCTTTGCCCTCATCTCGCACCGCAGATGGCTGGCCGCCCTTGCCCCTCGTTCTACTACTCGCTGCCGATTGCAGCATCTGCCGTGACCATTCCCACGACAATCGGAGTGAAAATCCAAATGCAAAGAATATTATATGCCACAATTACAAACTCCCAGGGCATATGAGCAGGGATTGCCCGAAACCAGTAATTGTATGCCATGCTTGTAGTCAGAGAGGTCACATAAGGCCAAATTGTCCAAGTAAACCACAGGGAGGTTGGCCGGCTCGAGATGGAAGGCAAGCCAGTGGAGGAAATGGACAGCCCAATAAAAGAGGAAATAATGGCAAGAACAACAACGGCAAGAGGAACAGACCTACCGGGAAGCTGAACTATGCAACCCTCGAGGAGGTGGATAATTCGGAGCATGCACTAATATGTACGCTCAATATCCTTAACAATCCTAGGAAAGTTCTATTTGATACTGGTGCAACTACTTCATTCATTTCTGAAGAATTCTGTGATAAATTCGGGATTAGAAGGGTAACGTTAGAAACTCCTATGACCGTAGTTACGATAGGGGGAAATGTGATTGTACGCCACATCAAACAAGATCAGGTTATCTCGATCTATGGTTGTACATACTTTGCAGACCTTTATGTGATTCCTTTGAAGGGAATTGCAGTAGTGCTGGGTGTGAGACCCTGGCGCATGGCTCAATAGGATTGATAGGAAACGCATACAAACAAGTTGCAACTTTTTTTCCGGAAGCTCATTCGAAAAGAACTCTAAGGTTAAGCGTGCTTGGCCTAGAGAAATTCTAGGATGGGTGACCGACCGGGAAGTGGATACCGGGTGCACATGAGTGAGGACAAAGTGCGCAGAAAAGACTAGTGTTGGTCTGTGAGGTTAGTCTAGAGATCCTATTGAGCTGCCAGAAGTGACAACCATCGGTCCGGAGTGACCGGGGGTGTTACAAAGTGGTATCAAAGCCAACCCTCGCGGTTACATGGGCGTGTGCGGGTTAGTGGAGGACATGTTTAGCATGGAGTCGTGTGGCCCGGAGTGGACATGGCATGGCAATGTGCCAGCACTGGACGCACAGACGTGTGCCAAGAGGGGACGTTCCTGGCTTGTGGTTGATCGACGAGGACGTCGATCTTCTAAGGGTGGGTGTATGTGAGACCCTGGCGCATGGCTCAATAGGATTGATAGGAAACCCATACAAACAAGTTGCAACTTTTTTTCGGAAGCTCATTCGAAAAGAACTCTAAGGTTAAGCGTGCTTGGCCTAGACAAGTTCTAGGATGGGTCACCGACCGGGAAGTGGGTACTGGGTGCGTATGAGTGAGGACAAAGTTTGCAGAAAAGACTAGTGTTGGTCTGTGGGGTTAGTCTAGAGATCCTATTGAGCTACCAGAAGTGACAGTCGTCGGTCCGGAGTGACCGAGGGTGTTACACTGGGGATGGACTAGATGATGGAACATGGAGCTCAGATAAATTGTGAGGAGAAAACTGTCTCAATCAAAACTCCAAGTGGAGCAAGGATAGTTTACCAAGCAGATAAGCACAGTCATATTATGGTGGATCTGCAGTTGAACTCGATGAAAGAAGTCAAATTGGAAGATATTCCTATAGTAAATGAATTTCAAGATGTTTTTCCAGTAGACCTACTAGGAATGCCACCAGATCGGGAGATAGAGTTCACTATTGATCTAATTCCTGGTACAGCACCAATAGCTCAAGCACCATATAAGATGGGACCAAAAGAATTAAAAGAACTCAAAGAGCAAATTGATGAGTTAGCTAGAAAAGGATTTATTCAGGAAAGTGTATCCCCATGGGGAACACCAGTAATCTTTGTGGATAAGAGAGATGGTGGAAGAAGGATGTGTGGAGATTATAGAAATCTAAAGAACGTTACTATCAAGAATAAGTATCCTTTACCAAGGATCCAATATTTGTTTAATCAAGTGAAAGGAGCAGGAGTATTTTCAAAGATCGACTTAAGATCTGGATACCATCAAATAAAAATCAAACCGGAAGATGTTCCAAAGACAGCATTTGTCTCAAGATATGGACACCATGAGTATCTGGTAGTACCATTTGGTTTGACCAATGCACCTGCAATATTCATGAATTTGATGAACAAAATCTTCATGCCATATCTGGATAAGTCCGTCATAGTTTTTATTGATGATATTCTGATATATTCCAAGGATAAGGAAGAGCATGCTGATCATTTGAGAATAGCATTGCAGACACTAAGGGAACATAACTTTATGCTAAGTTCAGTAAGTGTGAATTTTGGCTAGATGAGGTAGAATTCCTCGGTCATGTGATCAGTAAAGATGGAATTGCTGTAAATCCATTTAAGGTTCAGTCAGTACTAGAGTGGACTGCACCAACCAATGTGAAGCAAATTCGAGGTTTCTTAGGAATGGCTGGTTATTACCGGAGATCCATTGAAGGTTTCTCCAAAATAGCTGGACCAATGACCAAATTTCTAAGACCGAATACACCATTCAATTGGGATGAGAAGTGTGAAGCAAGTTTTCAGGAGTTGAAGACTAGGTTAACCACAACTCCAATCTTAGCAGTTCCTGAAATAGGGAAGGACTTCACAGTATACTGTGATGCATCTAAAGAAGGTTTGGGTTGTGTGTTAATGCAAGATCGGAAAGTGATTGCTTATGGTTCAAGACAACTAAAACCACATGAAGTCAACTACCCAACTCATGATTTAGAGTTAGCAGCAGTAGTTTTTGTGCTAAAAGGATGGAGGCATTTTCTTTATGGAGCCAGATGTGAGTTATACACTGACCATAAAAGTCTCAAATATTTCTTCACTCAAAAGGAATTGAATATGAGACAAAAGCGTTGGTTGGAACTAATCAAAGATTATGATTTAACAATCAACTATACTCCAGGGAAAGCAAATGTTGTAGCTGATGCTTTAAGGAGAAAGAGTGCAGATATTCAGTCTAGCAATCGAGAGCTGCCAAAAGAGTTACAAATGGACTTGGAAAGATTAGAGCTTCAATTCATTAGAACAGAGGTTCTTGGAGGATTAGCTACTATGCAGGTAGTTGAAGAGCAGGATAGTGATCTTAAGCACAAAATTTTTAGACATCAAGCAGAAGATCTTTTTATTGCTGAGTAAATTCAGAGGATATCGCAAGGGCAAAAATCAGTTTTTTGCCTTGGAGAATGTGAGTCTTTATAGTTTCAAGACCGTCTTTGTGTTCCAGATGTGACTGAGATTACAGATGTCATACTCAGAGAAGCACATGAAACACCATATTCTATACATCCAGGAAGTACTAAGATGTATATGGATTTGAAAGAACTATTCTGGTGGAATAACATGAAAAGGGACATTGCTAAATATGTATCAGAATGCCATACTTGCCAAAGTGTGAAGGCTGAACATCAAAGTCCAGCAGGACCATTACAACCTTTGGAAATTCCTGAATGGAAGTGGGAAGAAATAGGTATGGACTTCATCACAAGATTGCCCATGACACCGAAACGGAAGGATATGATATGGGTAATTATGGACAGACTCACTTAGAGTGCACATTTTATTCCAGTAAATCAGAAAGATAATGCCGAGAAGTTAGTAGAAGTTTACGTCAAAGAGATAGTAAGTAAGCATGGAGTGCCCAAAAAGATCATAACTGATAGGGGATCAGTGTTTACTTCAGCATTTTGGAAGCAATTGCATGAAGCACTTGGTTCCAAGTTAGATTTCAGCACAACATATCATCCTAAGACAGGAGGTCAAACTGAAAGAACAAATCAAATACTAGAAGACATGTTAAGAGCTTGTGCATTATATTTTGGAGGTACATGGGAAGATCATCTACCATTGGCAGAATTTTCCTACAATAATAGCTATCAGAGTAGTCTGAAGGCAGCTCCATATCAGGTTCTGTATGGAAGGAAGTGTAGATCACCAATATGTTGGTATGAGCCTGTAAGTAGCAAGGAGTTTGCACCAGACTATATCAAGGAAATACACGATATCATTGATAAGATCAGGGATAGACTGAAAATAGCTCAGAGTAGGCAGAAAAGTTATGCTGATCAAAGTCAAAGATCATGGCATCGAGAAGTGGGAGATATGGTATATTTGAAAGTAAGTCCAATTAAAGGGGTGAAATGGTTCGGAGTTAAAGGAAAACTGAGTCCAAGATATATTGGACCATTCAAAATATTGAGTCAGAACAGAACTATAGCTTATGCTTTAGAGTTATCGTCAAGATAAGCTCAAGTGCATAATGTTTTCCATGTGTCACAACTTCGTAAATGTTTGAAAGTTCCGGATGATGCAATCACACATCAGGAATAGAACTACAAGCAGACTTGACCTATCTTGAAAAGCCCTGTAAAATTTTGGAAGAAAACTGGATAAGGATGAGGAATAGAGCAATCAAGTATTGCAAAGTACAGTGGGAGCATCTCCCTGAAAGGGAAGCCACTTGGGAGAAAGAAGAGGATTTAAGAAAATCCAATCCAGAACTATTCAGGTACACCTCAACAAACTTCGGGACGAAGTTTAATTTAAGGGGGGAAGTCCGTAACATCCCAGCATTTAGGAACTAACGAAGGGTAGATTTAGGAATTTGAAATGTTACATGCATTCGTCTGTGAAAATGTGGGTAAATTTTTCGCCAAATAAAAACCTAAAGTGATAAAGATTTCTTTCATACTTTCAGATTAGGTATAGTCTTAAAGGATGATTGTTATAGACTTTGATATGATCTTTATGGACTTATGTGTTTTGGGAAATGAAATTTGAAGTTAAAACTTGAGTGTTTGAATTATAATTCAAAAGGATTTTGAATAATGTTTAAGTATTTGATTTAATTAAGAGTTAACCAATAATAACTCAAACTTTATATAAAGAAGGCAATTAAGAATAATAATATACAATCCATCATATTATTCAATAAATAAGTTACAAAAATGTAACTTATGAAAATCAACCACAATCTTTACAAATACAAATAAATGAAGAATAATATTTCTTTATTGATAATAGTACAATCTTTATTACAAAAGAATAAAAATAAAGAGTACAAAATAATAAATTAAAGATTACAATTGAATATGATAGTTATTACAAGAGACTAATCTATAAAGAAAAATAAAAAAACTAAACTAAAGTCTTGATCTTCAAATCTGGTTCCTGCAAAATTAAAATAAACTTAAAAGAAAAAGAAGGTTAGGAATAGAATTATTTTTACTCTCAGAAGTTGACAGTGAAGTGCACTGTTCATTTTTTCATCATTGAGTTTATAAGGGGCAAGTTTCACCAATATGAAAGAATGTATCTTTCATAATTTTAAGCCAAAAGTCAAATCACAAGGAGGGGCAAGCTTCACCAGCCAAGTAGAAGTAACCAGGTGAAAGTAACTTTCAAAATTCTGAACATATCCACATCTGTGCAGCAGACACACAAGCATCACACACACACACCAAACTGCATGGTGTGTGCTGTCAACACCACAGCAGCAGCACAACCAAACAAAACTATCAACACAGCCGTGGGAAAACCAATCCCCACACCATTCCATTGCTCTTACACTCCAAGCACAACAGCTAGCAGCTAAACTAAGCACAAAGCCAAGCTAGATCAAACCAACCAAATCCCAGGATCACATCACCAAGATGGTTACATAAGGAGGGGGTAGATCAGGTGGATAGCAAGACCAAGATCAAGCCATCAGGATCAGGAGATGATGGGCTAGATCAAGGACAAGCCAGGAACTGGAAATACCAGGAGATCACCAGATCAAGCTACCACAAGATCCACCACTAGCAACCACAACATCAAGTGATAGTGGTGAGCAAATAGACCATCAAATGATCTATCTGTCTAAGATTAGACAAGCATACATGATCTGTCTCTTATTCAAACTCTCAGAAAGCACCCAAGTGGGGTGAATCCATCACTGAGGTTTTAAACTCTAAAAGCAAACATCAAAGTATAAGGATCCAACTAAATCTCAGAACAACATCATTGATTTAGCTATCAAGCTATATTTCAATTCAAGAATGAACATAGCTAAGATTTAAACTTCTAGGCACATCTCTAAGACAAGAGTAGCACCTTAGAATTTAATCTTATGGATCTATATAAGTTATCAAGCTTACAAGCATTTTCCCCAACTTTGATTCAAGCAATAGTAGCTGGTATCCCTACCAGAACCAATCCATGTGAATCCACAAGATAGAGGTATAAATCCCTAAACCTCAGACCAACATCATGGGTTCTAGGGATATAAGGAAAGAGGATTTCACTTATCTATCATGCCAAGCCAAAACTTAAGCTTGAATAAAACCACACCGAGTAAAAGAATCTAGTCTTGTGTGCCATACAAGGATGGTGTCACAAGAACAGTTCTAAACTAAGCAGGTTAAGCATCCAATCTTTATAGATACAATCAACCAATTATAAATCATTTTCCTGTTCTTAAACATAGGAATCATAAACAGGATATTCATATATATATGTCTTCACAGAAGGAGATCATTTTGATCTCGATTTATACATGAATTCTCAAGCCAACAGTACTAAGACAGTGACTTCAGCACACCATACTCACTGTCATTAACCAAGTAATGACAGTGGTAAGTTATCAAAACCACTAGATTACCAAGTATTGTTTCCAGAACAACTTTACCATCTAAATCATTTGAAATTTAACCATGTAATCATCAGCAGTAAACCACTAGCATCACCACAACTAATCATCAGCAGTAATTCATAGCTAGTCACCACTTAACAAATTCAGAGATCATCAACACATGATCCAATTCATCAGTATCTAATCAACAGCAGGGTATGAACCCTAAACAGAACCAAGAACCCTAATCAGGACCAGACAATCACCAGGAAAGTCACTACCAGCATCTAGTATAGGATGGTGTAGCACATAGTGCATGAGAGGGAGAGGAACCACTCACCGAAGGTCCTCGCTGTAGATTAGAAGAGGAAGCAGAGATAGCCGACAACCATGGCGGCACGGGGAGCACCCCCAAGGGGGCGCTGCGACCCATACAACGCCACGACAGCGACCATAGCCACGCCTAGGGGCGAGGTGAATCACCACGGCGCACGACAGCAGCGGCGATGCCAGGATCAACGCCAACCCCAAACCCTAGGGTTCGGGACGACATCGATCTGGTCGCAGGAGGGCTCCATGTCCAAATCCAGTTGGACAGGAAGGAAGAGCGGGGTCGACAACCTCTTCCTGCACCACGGCGGCGGCCAGGGAGGTCCACGGCGGCGGAATCGCCGGCGGCGACACCACTGACCACGGGGTCGGGGAAGGAGAAGGAGAGGGGTGAGCTCGAGAGAGAAGACAGCGGGTGAGTTGGGCTGGGTGGGCCGAAAACCCTTCGGGGTGCTGTTTTGACATTTCCCTACTAGGCCACAAGGGCCCAATAAACCCAAATGGCCAGCCCAAGTCATTTAGAGTTTTTTTAATAAATAGGAACAGACCAAAATGCCCCTAAACTTAATTAAATTCTAGAAAATAAAATAAAAGTCAAAAAATTATAAATAAAATATTTTTGGATTCACAATAATCCAAACTATCCAAATAAATTAAGAGATAAAATTTTAGACATAGAAATTTTATTAAGAATTTTGTAATTTATATATTCCTTATGGAATTTTACAAAATTATTGAAAGATGATAAAAATAAATAAAAATCACTTTCATTATATATTAATATTGTAGTATTTTAGAAAAATATTAAACAAATATTTAATAAGAATTTTGATATTTAAGTGATAATTCTTAAAGGAATTATTAAATCAATAAAAGTCAAATAAGAGGAAAATAAAATAAAAGAATACAATATTCTATTATAAATATTAAAAAATTAATATTTGTAAATCCTTTATTTTTTTAAAAAGAATTTTTATAATAATGGGGAGAATGCATATCAAGTTAAATGATGCATTACATTACTTTGCATAATCATTTTGCTTCTTTAAATATTGTCCTTACCGGGCAAAAATGATGTTTTTGTAGACATAGAAGCTCAAGGTCCACTACAAGCATCAGACTTCACTAACTTGCCATCACAAGGCAATTTCATCACTTGCTCATGTCCTTTGAAGAGTCTTTATCAAAGTATTTGCGAATTGTGTGTTATCATCTACACTATAGAAAAAGAAACCAATATTTTCTCAAGATACTAAATCTTAGATATAATCCTAAGTGATGATATGATGGAGCAATAGAACTTAGGGTTCTACTTGCACTAATGATGAACAATTATGAATTAATAACCCATGACATCAGTGATTCTAGCGCCGTATATTACGCGTTAACCATGAGATTTGGAATGGGACGGAGAAGTCAGCTGTATCATTTTCCTCTTGTATGGAGTCAAGACGACCTTAACGTGACGTTGTGATTCCTGTGTGGATCCAACATATGGGTGGGCACCCTTATGCCCCACAATTTTGGTGTCTATATTATCTATGGATGGTGCTTAGTTGATGGGCCACTTAATATGGCACTTGCGAGGGCAGCACCAGGTCATAGAGTCTTCGGGAACTCATGATGGTTTTAGCCATCCCGATAGGGGGCTTAACGGAGGTGAACCAACCCCGAAGAATCATGCAGACATATGAGGTCACGGAGAGGGCAGTGATTGGCTTGGACCAACTACTGGGCCCCACATCATGGAATTGTGGACGGGAAAGTACGCCCGGTTGTGCAACAAGGAGTTGATCTCTCATGGGAAAAGTAACGAACCTCTGCAGAGTGTAAGAATCGTAACTTGTTACTCCCTGTTTTGGGAAGGAGCTACGAACACAGCAGGAAAGGAACTCGATGAAATTTCTGGTCAACCTGTGAAGGATGATGGTCATAGATTTTTATAATAAAATCAATCTTTGAAGAAACGTTTACGGAAAACTTGCATTGCCTAGGACCTATGGTCTGTGGCTATAGTTATAGTGCATCAAACTTCCCACCTTGCATATAATGAATTTGCTGGGTAACGCTGTTACTCATCCTTTCCTTTGAATCCTTGCTTAGACTTTGAGAATCCCGAAGATACTTCAATGTACGCATCTGAGAGTCAAGAGGAGGTCTTCCACTACAAGGAATCTGTCTATATATGACCCTCCATTTTCGTCACAAAATCGTCATAGTAGTCCGTTTATGACGATTCTATGACGATTTTGAGATCGTCGAAAGCTGGGCGTCGTAAATGAACTATAACGACGATTTTTGCAAAATCGTCATAAACGTCTATGACGATATTGGATCGTCATAACGTCTATGATGATCTGATATCGTCACGGGCCATCTAGCATGCCAAGTCAGATCCTACGTGGCTAATCCTACGTGGCAAAATTGTGATGAAATTAAATCGTCTTAAATCAAAATCAGCCCAGTCCATTTCTGGATTCCACATGGGCTTAGCCCAACTATTCTGGATTGATTTTCTCATCAAATCTGGTTAGCTACATGGGCCAAGCCCATCATTCTAGCATTTTTTGTTTTGTTGCATTGGCCTTTTCTTTGGACAGATTTTTACTTTGGGCCTTCTTATTTTGGGCCGTCACACCTGGTGTTCCGTAATTCATACGGTCCCAGTTGCTAGTGTATATTTTCTCAGTAATTAAAATCTAACAATCTAATCAAGACCAACAGAATATACAAAATCATTTTGATTCAAACAGAGCTCATTATGATCGGCACATTACAATCATACACAGTTCTACATAGTTCACATCAGTGGAGCTACCAAAATACAATAAAAAGTTTATAGAAAGAATAAATTCCAAACTATTTCACGCTTCCTCTTCCTGGAACTTCTTCATGCTTCCTCTTCCTGGAACTTTCACGCTTCCTCTTTCTCCAACTTATTCAACATGTACTGTAGCTTGTAAAAGAGATGATATATCCAATAAGAAGTCATCTACATCACCAATGACTATTTGTGCAAGCGTAAGAAGTCAAACACAAGAAGTCCAACAAAAAGGAAATTAGGTATTCTCAAACACCATGAGCAACACCATCTCAAATATGTATAAGAAACATTTAGGGAACCTGAAGCAGATGAAGGACTTGAGGCGGGAGGAAGACGCCGCAGGCGATGGGGAGGTACATCATGTAGACATGGTCGATGGGCTTCGGGAGCTTGCGGTTCAAGTGGAGGATCACCGGGCATAGGGAGGACAGTGACCAGCCGTCCTCCGCCGCCGAGCTGTTGAGGAACATGTTCAGCCCGCCGCAGCGCTCGCTCTACACCCGCGATAGTCATTCCATAGTCAAGATCTTATCACTAGCTAAAACAAACAAGACTATCTACTCTATACTTTCCTGTGTATGAAATGAAACCTCCCGTTCTTCCAACTTCAGCCTGTTTTGCAAGATTACAACTGCAAAAACACACGAGAGAGACACCAACAACCGTAAATCTACAGGATAACACTGTTTTCTCAAAAATAGAACCTATGTAGAATTACTATTCACAGTTTTCTACTAGGAAATATTAACATATCAAGATTCTCTAGTAGATACGATATATTGCAACTAGCAACCATAAACAAAACATACATTCATTGTCTTTGTGCAAGATTACAACTGCACAGGCACAACTGATATGAAGAGCACAACAGAAGAAGCAAAATATTGTAAGGAAATAGCTTACTGCAGGCTGAAATACACAATTTTGGCAAGAGATGTGCAGACGATGCAGTACCACTGTTGGCAATGCTTCGACAAAGATATTTTCAGATGGGAACAAAGGAAAACAAAAGTGCTTTCTCCTAGAACTTTCTATATAATCAATGATCTCCATGGTCTACGCAAACAGAAACAATGGAGAGCAACTTAAGAGCTTATCCATTTTTTTGATATTTCTGTTTTATTTATTAGGTATGTACCTTATGGAGGCGGTACAAATTAAACTTCAGGTGGACTAACATTACCAAAAATTACTTTTATACTTATCATATCAATTGTCTACAACGAGAATTTAGTGGCAGCCATATCAGACGTTTCACAGAAATGACTCTTAATAGTCTGACGAAATAAAATGGAAAACTACAAGAAAAATCAGAATCCAGATCGTTTACATATTTGGAAGAATGTAAGTAACCTAGATACTTCACTAACATGATTCCAAATCTGCAATTTTCCCTTGATATTAACTCGGTACTTTGCCATGTCAAAATAAAACTCAATGCTTTGCATATCACTAGAGGATTACATCAAAGAATAATACTCCCTCAGTCCTAAAATAAGTGACTTGAGCTTGTCTAGATTGACATGTATCAAGACACATTTTAGTATATAGATAGATGCGAATCTAGACAAAGCCAATTTACTTATTTTGGGACGGAGGGAGTATATGAAGGTCACAACTCACAACACAAAGGCCTTACAACACTAGTGCTCTAGGCAGCTGCAAACTAGAGAAAACAAGTGTAAATTATCACAGATGTGAGCTCTCTTCTGTTCTGCAAATGACAAAAGGTAAAATGTTGAAAACAATATAGCTGCTAGATGAGACCAGTCACTAGAGCACCAGCCATGAGTAACTCAATAACAAACAGACCTTTTGAAGGTGTTTGTTCAGCATTAGAGAACACTAGCTAGTTTCTAATTTGCATAAGCAACTACCGGTTGCAGAAACTGAAACTAAACCACTTGCCAGTAAAGCATGCACCTTAGGAATAGATAAGAAATCCAACAACACGAGGTTATGAAGAGAATCAAACTTTGTGCATATGAATATCTACATTAAACAGAGTGGAACAATGTGGTACTCAGTGCATCATTAATTTTGGAAAGGCTTGAGAAAAGCAAAGTGACAAAGCACCAGACCATGAAAATATTAGTGCACCATCTATTGTCATATTAACTATCATACTAGGATGGATTACATTGATTACACAACAATGTTTAACATGAATCTATAGCAATCTATCAATACATTAGGTTTACAAGCATGTTTAACAAGAGAAGACTATATCCATGAAGACATGTTATTAACTATCAGGTGGCCATATGAAACAAGCCATACAACCATAGAGATCCAATGCAAAAATCAGGAAATGAAGCTTGAAAACTAGTCTACAAATAGTTGCTGAAGTTTCTCTATTAGTACATCTGAACATAAACCATTGATAAATTGGCTACACGACACCTCTCAACTTGAGCATATTTACTTGCATGAAAATGAGTTCATGTGGCTGCTACAGATGCATTAGGCCAATATACATAGCACTGCTAATTTGGCTTTGATCTACCTATCAATATAACTATCCAAATCCCTCTGTATTCAGCTGCTAAATATCCATTACTAGTTAAGCGGTAGACAAAGGTAAACAAGGTAAAACTACAGTAAGCAAATCAAGAAAGGAGTTGCTACTGAGTGTGACATAAAAGTCTACCGCTGCTGGTACCAGGTACTAGATCGGCCTATACAACTACATCTCACATGGTACACGCTAAAAGCAAGCAGCAGACAGCTGCTGGTCAACCGACAGCTCTTACATAACCACCGGGGTTTATGAACGAACCCATGCGAACCTTGCACCTAATTTGGCGGATACGGTCGAAGAGATCCAGAGAGTAGACGCCTTACTTATCGGCAGAGTAGACAATGTCGTCGATGCGCCAGTTCTCTACCACCTCCAGCGACACACGTTCTTCTGGCCGCAACAATCAGTACCTAAGAAAAAAATACAAGAGGGAAGCAAACAGTGAGTACCATCAAAGGATTGTGATCCCTCAAAATATCTGCCATATAGATATTCATCCATATTCAAAATCCATGGATTTAAACTACAACATTTCTCAACCTGAAACAGAGAGAAAATCAGTAACCGCAGTAAAATAATTGACAAAAATAAACTGGATATACATATGAGAACATATTTGGTGGATTCATATTCGTGATCGTATTCTGTCTGTTTTGGTAATAGGAAAGGGATGCAAACGCCATTATATACATGGATTCAGTTGATCAGCACCTGCACACGCATCATGAATTGGTCATGTCGACGCATGGCGGCCGATGGCGGGTGCAGGGCAGCGGACAGAGGCGGAGCTCGACTGGCATGCAGGGAGGGATGGGAGAGTCGTGGCGGCGATCTAGGGTTCTGGGTTCGTCTCGATGGACAGGGTTACGGAGTTACTCTCACACCAGGAAGAATAGGGAGGCAGCGATACTATTAGTTAGGCTTGGCCCATTTGGGCACAGCGGGACACGCGAAGAGGAGCACGACGAAAGGGTACGACGTAGTGATGCGGAGGCAGAAAACGGAACAGGTTCGTTCTTTTTAAATAGTAGAGATTACGGACAAAGAAATATATCAATCATATAGTATTCGAACAGCTGAAACAGAGTTGGTATTTGTTCTTCCACACAAGGAGATGTCAGATTATCTATTATTACTTTGATCATGGCATGTATCTGCAACTAGAAGAAATTCAAGGACGAGTATTTAACTGTCCTGTTTTAATCCCCGAATCATCTAAGTAAGCACCAACAGGAATGATCGGGCCTGCTAAAAATTGACAGCCTCGCAATTCAGTTCGTACTTCACCAAAGGAAGCACCAACATGACTTCACCGAAGGCATGACCAACATGACTGACTAGTAATCTATCTAGCACTTACTCGTCAAGTGGTTTTGTACTTTCGTGAGTGGACTATTTTAGGAGGAGGGGAGGATCAGATAGGGATGTAGGAACAAACCAATGGGGATTGTTGATGACGTCGATGAGATTCTTCTCGCAGGGCACATTCTTCTCCTCCACCATGAGTAGCACCCTCTGGGAGAAGGGACCTATGGCCAAAATCAAATCCCATCCCCACGCAAAACATGGATCAGCAAGGACAGACCGATGAGAGTATGGGAGAGAGAGACTAACGGTATCTGAGCATCTAGAGGGGGGCGACGACGTCCTTGATGCACACCTCCATGGTCATGGCGATGTCGACGGAGTCCGAGTGGTCCTGAATCGTGTCTTGCATCGGCGAGGTTCCGGCTATGGGGGGAGAGTGAAAGGATGGGGGCTCCGGCGATTCATGCGCCACCGGCAAGAACAGGCACCCATCCGGCGCCCTTCCCTACACTTTCCATGTCGATGTCTGGCCACCAGCGAGGAGAGGCAGGACAGCGCAGGTGCTTCCTCGATCTGGATCAGGTCAGGCGTATAGGAGAAATCCCGTGAGCAGATATGGGGGTCGAGGGTGAGGGGGCAGTGGTGGTGCGGAGGGGTGCCGGTGGTTTGGGGTGGCCGGCGACGTGGTGCCAGGAAGGAGGAGATGGTATCAGGATGGAGGCGGCGCCCGCGGGTGGATCTGAGGAGAGGAGGAACTAAGGAAGGGTTCTGCGCGATGGGGGGTAGGTGGGGTTGGATGCGGCCTGACCTAGATGATTATGCGTGCGCTGGATGCCAGGTCATCGATCCACACAACAAGTTTCCATACTTCACCATCCATCCGTTCATTATGTTTACATCCTACGGCTGATATTGACCTTCTCTAATATCTCAACCTGTCTAGAAATTATGACGATTTTGTCCATAGAAATTACGACGTTTTTCACGAAATCGTCATAGTTTAATAAGGATTTGGCCCTCCCAAATAGCTTACGACCATCTAGTGTAGAATCGTCATAAATTTATGACGATTTCATTCAGGGTCACTACCAAAACGTCATAGTTTGACACATTTCTTGTAGTGTTCTATGAAGATCCCAACTTGTATGGAGTCGTAGAAGGGGAGGACTACAACATCGTCTACGGAGGAGAGTTCCAGGAGTGCGAATAATTACTATAGTTCTAGTAACCACTTGAGCCGAGCATCATGAACAATATATAGCAATAAGTTGCTGAGCTCAATTTGGAGTTTAAGTTTTAAATTTGAAACTTCCGCTAAAACACTTATATTTTGGTTTGTAAGTTGAATCTTTTGGAAGTCTTGAACTTCCGGTGTTGTAATAATATTAATGTGTATATGTTTGTAATATGGACCCGCAATGTTTCTGTTGTACCACTCTGAGGGATGTCATATTTACGGAACGGTGTTCTGTGGATGTCATGTCAACGACTATAGTGTACTACACATGTAGTGGTATGCTGGGTCACCGCAGATCCTATGAGGTTGATTGGTCAATACAACAAGATACATAGACCGCCATCCAACTACATCTATGACTAGAAGTCCACCTTCAGGTTATCATCTGAACCCCCTCCAGTATTAAGTTGCAAGCAACAGACAACAGCTTTAAGCAAAGTGTGTAAGGTAAATAGTCCACATGTTCCATGAACAAGAGACCGTTGTTTTCTCCCTAGTGGCAACAACACATCTACAACTGAAGAGATTATTATCACTTCCCTTGGAAACTAGAGGCATGAACCCACTATCGAGCATAAATACCCCCTCTTGGAGTCACTAGCAACTACTTGGCCAAGATAGCTACTAACAACGGAGAGCATGCAAGATCACAAACAACACAGACATGATAGAATCATAAAGACAAAACCATTAATCAAACCAACATAATAATCTTAATATCCATCGGATCCCCGCAAACACAACATGCATGATTACAAATAGATTAGATCTTGATCATGAACGGAGATCACAAGATCTATACATGAAAGCACAAAGGAGGAGATACAACCATCTAGCTACTACATGGACCCATAGTCCAAGGTGGAACTACTCACGCATCATACCGGAGAGAAGGCCTCCGAGATGATCTCCCCTCCGGCAGGGTGCCGGGAAGAACTTCAGACCCCCCTGATCTTGGGACGATGGTGGCAGAGGCTATAGACGGTTTCGTGGATATTTGATCGGGTACTTATGGTTTCTGGATCGGGGGATTATTATAGGCGAAGGGGCAAGACCGGGAGGCGGCCAGGGCCACCAAACCCTAGCCAGGCGCGGGCCCACCTGCCCCCGCGCCTGGGGTGGGTATGGCCCCCCTGGATAGCCCCTTCGGCTCTCCTCTGGACTTCTTGTTCCCCACGGAAAGTAATTGACTTCAACGTTTGTCCCGTCCAATTCCGAGAATATTTCTTTACTAACTTTTCTGAAACCAAAAACAGCACAAAACAGGCATCTGGCACTGTTGCAACTTGTTAATAGGTTAGTACCAGAAAACATGTAAAAAGCACCTCAAAGTGTAGAGAAGCAAAGCAAATTAGATACAAAATAAGCATGGAGCATCAAAAATTATAGATACGTTTCCAACGTATCATTTATACCTGGGTCTTTACCTTTGTCGTTATCCCAACCTTCGGTATTGCTTTGAATTGTTTCAAGAAGATCCCACTTAGCCTTGACCTCCTTACTTGTGAAGGATCCCTCTAAACAGGTATCCAGATAGTCCTTGTAGTGTCCTGAAAGCCTTGCATAAAAATTATTGATAGCGATATTACGGGGGAGCTCATGAATGGGACATTTGAGCATTAGTGAATTCAATATCCCCCAAGCTTGGGCAATACTTTCTCCCTCATGAGGATGAAAATTATAAATATAATTCCTATCTTTATGAACTTCATGAGGAGGATAAAATTTAGAATAAAAGAGAGATTCAAGTTCCTTCCACTCCAAATGATGAGGATCATCTAGTAGCTCATACCACTCCCTTGCTTTGTTCCTAAGTGAGAAGGGGAATAGCTTCCTCTTAACTTGGTCCATTGAAATACCTGCACACTTGAACAACTCGCATAATTCATGTATAAAGAGTAAATGATCACTAGGATGGACAGTTCCATCTCCAAAATAGCAGTTATTCATAACACGTTCAACAATTTAAATATGTATTTTAAAAGGGACACTTTCAGTATGTGGATTTAAAATATCATAAGTATCATTAGAATTACCACATATGGGAGATAAAGTATCATCAGAGCAAATTTTCTTCCCTAGAGCCGGGGAACTAAAGAGGTCTTCCCCAAGCTTAGACGTTTCCATACCATTAGTAACAATGGTGTTCAAAAAAATCATACTAATAACATTGCTATTAGCATGCAAATAAAGTTCCATAGGTTTTTTAATTTTCTCTTCAAACACTTCATGTCCTAGCTCAAGATAAACACTTTTTGTTGTTGTTTTCCATTAAGCCTAACTAGTGAAAACAAGAAACAAAATGACGAAATTGCAGAATCTAAAGAAAATAACTTCGAGCACTCACACCGGAGGATGTGAGTACCTTTTACCTTACCTCCCCGGCAACGACGCCAGAAAAGAGCTTATGGCGTGGAGGTAAGGTAAAAGCCCAAAACCTCCCCGGCAACGGCGCCAGAAAAGAGCTTGATGTCTACGCACTTCTATTCTTGTAGATAGTTGTTAGGCCTCCAAGTGTAGAGGTTTGTATAACAGCAGCAAGTTTCCCTTAAGTCGATCAGCCAAGGTTTATCGAACTCAGGGAGGAAGTGGTCAAATGTCACATCCCAAGATTTTCCAAATCTTGTAATGTGAAAATAAATGAACAAAATAAAACTTTGTTTGATTTTCAGAGCCAGAAGAAACTTTTTGAATTCAATTGGAACTTCAAACCCATTTGAATTAAAATAAATCCTAAAGGGATTTAAAAATATAAACATTTTAATAAAAGGAAAAATAAAAACATTTAGAAATATTATTTTGAAACAATTAAATGAAAATATATGTTTTCAAATAAAATAGAAGTTTTACAAATAAGGATTATTTTATAAAGCCAAATTAAAACTTGGCCAAGCTTTGGAATTAAAACATTTATTCTAAATAAATTTAGCAAAGGTTTATTTAAAATAAATTAATAAGGATTTAATATCCAACTTTATTTAATAAAAGGCTTTACCATTTTAATTAAAACATCAAAACTTATTAAATTATTTTAAATAGGTTTTCCAAGTATTTTATATTCTCTAATAAAAACTTACTAAAGTGTTTTGACTTTATTTTAGATTTCAAAATAAATATCTCAATAAAACAAAACCTATTGGATTTAATAATAAAATTCTATTATAATAATTAATAAAGGACACTAAAATAAAAGGCTATTTTATTTTAAAACAAATTTACAAATATTATATATTCCCAAATTAAACCTACTAATTTTATTTTAAAATGTTTAGGTTTCAAATAAATATTTTATTAATAAAATCAAACCCTATTTGATTTAATAACTAAGGTCCATTTTATATAATTCTTAATGGACCCTAAAGTAAAAGGATTATATTATTTTAAACAGGTTTTCCAAACATTCTTTACTTCCAAATAAAACCTACTGGTTTGATTTTGAAAACATTTGGAAATCAAATAAAGATTTTATTAAAATAAACCAAACCCTATTTTATTAATAAACCATAGTCCATTTTATTTAATTAATAAATGGAACCTAAAAAGATTTAAAATATTATTTTATTTGGAAGTTGGTTTGTGCTACTAAACAGAACTAAGTTCAATATTACAAATTATGAGTGTTGTTTGAATTTGTTTGAACCATGTTTGTTGAGAGAGAAATTTAAAACAGAAATTCAGAAATAAAAAGAAAAAGACACAGAATAAAAAAATATAGGAAATGGCCAACCCAGCCCAGGCAGCCCAACAAGCCCAGGAAACAGCCCAGCCCTCATTCCCGCGAGAAAACGTTTCACACTAATTTTAAAACCCACGAAGCAACTGACATGTGGACCTCCCCCTTTCCCCTTTTCCCACTGACGCAACGGCCCCACTTCTCCTGTTCTTCCTCTCCACCCCGCGACTGCTTCCTCCTCTCTCATCGCCGTTGCAGACTTGATTTCGTGGCTTGAATACGCTTTATTGGAGCAGTAATCTCTCGCCGTGAGCATGCTGTCTTAATCGCCCACGCTCCCTCTCTCGTTCCCCTCTGCCTCCTTCCCCGAGCACGCCCCCAGGCCGAAGAATTTTGCCAGATACTTCCCCTGTCTCCGGTGACCTTCTCCAGCAAAATCCGGCGAACCACGGCCGCCCCTCGACTCCCTCTACACGCAGGCATATTCACCACATCCAGGCGCATCCGCCTGTGCCCTTTGTACGACCGCGGGCGCTCCAGAGTGTCGGCAACGACAACCTCCACCACCGTCGTCTGTCTCCGCTCCGACGAGTCCCACCGGTGAGACCAGACCACCCCTTCACCTCTCGTTCAAGCACACAGATTTGCCTTGATCCCGCGCACCTAACCGTACCTCTCCTTTGCCTCAGCGCGATCCTAAACGTCGCCAACGACAACCTGAGAGCACCGTCGCCCGCAACTTCTCCGACGAGCGATTAGCAGCAACCCCTTGCGCCCCTCGAGTAGCCGACCCCACCTCGAGCATCAGCAAGTCTCTGCGAGCCTGGTAAGCCTTGCCAGCCTCTCCCTCGCTTCCTGCATCGCCAGCTCCGCCTCTAGCAGAGCGTCGCCGCCGCGCGCTGCCGCTAAGCGCCGCCGGAATTAGGTCAGGCCATCTCCAGCCGTTAGATGCAGATCGTAGGGGTACGAAAGAGTCACTTAACGCGAAGGGGTATGCGTTCAGAGCCGGACGATTCGTTTAGATCCAACGCACAGCAGGCCACGATCCACCTGAACCGGTATCGCCCAGTAGAAAAACGACGTGTGTCAGTGGTTGAATTAAAACAGATTTTTGAAAACAGATTTAAATGCCATTTTCAAACCCTTATAACTTTTGAACCACACGTCCAAATTTGGCAAATTTTATATCAATGAATTCAGGAGAACAAGCCCTAGCCAACCATGGCCTTAGTTTGATAAATAGTAACTGTTAGCTTGTTTGAATTTGCAGAAACATTTGTGTACTTGTTTAGAGTATAAAAATTGTTTAAAAATGATTTTTGGATTAAAACCTTTGCAAAATGGTTTGTTGTGACCTTACTGACCCTAAGAACCAACCCATGGTTTGGAAAATGAATTTGGAAAAGTTTGGAATGGATTAATTAGTTTAGTCCATTTCTAGCCAAATAAAATTGTTGATTTTATTATCCAAATGTTTATGGAAAGAAAACTTTGAGAAAATGGGTTGGACCAAACTTACTGACCCTAAAACACCAAGTTTTGCAATAGCAACTCATTTGGTGAACAACTTAAGAGTTTTGCCTTAATAAAAACATTTTTCACCACATGAAATGATAAATGGATTTAAAAAAATAGTTTTGGACAAAACCCTCTAACCAATGACTTTGCCACCTTGGTAAATGACCAATTTGGATCTTACAAAGTTTAGAAACCCCATAGAGACCCCTTTGCAAAATAAAACTATCTTGTGCATGCTCCCATGCATGACTTAGATTCCATTACTTTATGTGTGTGAAGAATTGTTGTTTGACTTTGGTTTGGAATGAGAATTGAATTTGTGTTTGCTTGATTTATTTGTAGTGAAGTGTGAGACTAGAAAGATCAAGGAGTGAACTATCATTCCCTACCAAAAAGGCAAGTGATGCTTCATACTTTTTGTCCTATTACTTTCACTATGCATTAGTGATTTTGCTAAGTAAAACTTGCATGGATTTTGCTAAGTATAGATATTGCCATAAGAAACCTAGTAGATGAATCCTTAGTAGGATTTTCCTAAGTTAAAGATTCCTACTACTATCAAGCTTAGCCTAGCTAATAGAAAACATGGGTGGAAAATATATTCACACTATGGAAAAATCTCTAAGTCTGAAGACTTATGCTTTTGTTTAATAAAACAACTAAATTAATGAATCCCCTGGGTGGAATGGGCTTGCTTGGTGGAGAATGGTTGAGTGGTTCACAATGCCATGGCTTGGATTGTGTATCTCACTTGTGGAATGCCACCCAGGAAACAAAGGGATTTGAGATGTCAAATGTTGAGAAGCTTCAAGTGCAACCACTTGGCAATATGGGCTCTGTCATGATCATATAGGTTGCAAGAACTTAGCCATGTGGACAGTGGGTGGTAGTGTTTGATAGGTTGGAACGCGTCCATTTTGGTCTAAGGGAAAGCTTCTGAAAGATCTTGTCTTGGGAAACCAAGTCTTGTGGGGAAAGTGCACCACCTCTGCAGAGTGTAGAATCTAAGTACTTAGCCATGTCCCTGGTAAAGGACAATTTGAGCATCAAGACATGGAAGCAATCAAGAATCTCATCATTCAAATTTCTAAATTAAAATCTTGTGGTTTGAACAAGGGTTGTTTGAATTCTTCAATCATTGATGGAGAGATGGCTTGGTACAAGGATCTTGAAATCTTTGATTGAGGAAATGATTTTGTCAAGCAAAAACTTAGTATTTTCAAAATGATAAGAAAAATCTATTTTGAGCAATGTAAGCCTCAACTCCACTTAGCCAAATGCATATAGATGATAGACTCCACCATAACACCATAGTATCACTTGCCAATACAATTCAAATGTATTGACCCTTTGTGGCTGTAACTTGTATGTTGCAGGTTTGATTGATTTTAGTGAAGATTGATTGTTTAGGATTACAAAGTCTACAACCAACATCTGTCTGTGGCACTTTGAAGATGAAGGACCACTTGACCATAGTTATTCCGCTGCAATGTAATGTAATAGCCATATGAGCTATGTAAGATGTAATATATCTATGTTATTCCTGGTTATAAAGTTATATTATGACCTTTGTTTCTTGATATTACATCTTAACTGTGGATGCTAGCTATTGATCCAGGGACTAGCATTGTAAACACAGGAGGCTCTATCTTATCTAAGATTGGGACCCCTACAGATGGTATCAGAGCATTGTGTTGCCTGTAGGATTTGTAAACCCTAGGATTGGACAAAAACCCTTAGAAAAATAGGAGTTATATTTTGATCCAAAACTTATTTACAAAAAACACTTGTAAACTCTTTCCTCAACCATTTTGTTTTCAACTCTACTTCAACTTGATGGAAAAACCTACCCCATGACCAAAGACTACACCATATGCAAAGGACTTCTTCAACTTCTTCAACTCTAATGACTTCAACATCTTCAACTCTAATGACTTCAACATCTTCAGCATGTTCACCAAGGACTTCCAACTTGGAAACTACTAAGGACCACAAGTGAAACAAGGAAAACCTACTCAAGATTTAGAGACTAAGGGAATGCAAAATAAGAAGGAGCCATCAACAACTTTGAAGTATTGTGACCAAGAGTTTTTCTCAAAGAAACCAAGATCTCATACAAGAAGAATCAAGAAGGAAGGAAAGATCACAAGTAAACCATATAGATGGACCACCATATTTTAGCTAAGACAAAATCACCAACTTATGTGGTGTAACAAAAATATTTTGTTGCCTAAGTATGTGCTTGAACCTTGTTTGAGTGAAATGTTTGTTTGTGATTGCTTGAACATTGCTTGTGTGAATTGTGATGTGTGTGATTAGAAATATTTCCTTAGAAATATTTTGCCTATTCTAATCCCAATTCAACCCAAACAGATGGCTACCTCAAAAGACTCCAAGGTTGATGACACCAACACCAACCAAGAAGACAACATGAGAGAACTTATAGCAACCCAAAACCAGTTGAGCCAAGAGACAACTCAGCTTTTAGCCAACAACAATGGACTAGACCCAGCTATACAAAGGATTTTGAAACTTCAATCCCAATTGTTGCAAGGATTGGTTACTCAAATGATCAACATGAGAGAAAACTTTTCCCAAAGAGCTAATGACAACAAGGATGACAAAGAGGTTATTCTAGAAGGAACCCAAGCCAACAATAGTTTTAGAGACAAAGATCATGCATCCAAGGAACATGAAAATCAATGCCCCAAGAAGAGAGAAAGATCTCCCACCTATGAAGAACATGAACTAGAAGAACTCCTAGCTTTGGAGAGACCCAAAAAGAAGAAGAAAGACATAAGCCAGTTGCAATGTTACAATTGCAAAGAGATGGGACACTATGCCAGTGAATGCCCAGAAAAGAAGAAGAGACAAGAAGTCACACAAAAGCTAGTGAAACCCAATATAAGAAAGGATTTTAGCCAAGTGATGTGCAAACACTGCAAAGAGTTAGGACATTATGCAAACTACTATCCAGAAAAGATGAAGCATAAGATAAACCAGCCTATGAGAGATATCAGCCTTGTCACATGTTTTAAATGCAAAGAACTAGGCCACTATGCAAACATTTGTCCAGAAAGGATGGAGAACAAGTTCAACAACTCTATGAAGGAACTCAACCTTGGCCCATGAGTCAAGAATGGAAACCAAGGACACAATGCAAAAGTTTGCTTAGAGAAATTTTTCCCAGGATCCCAAGAAGGACAAGGTGTAATTTTTGTTTGAAAATTTTAAGGGTGGTAGTACCCTAGTTGTTTTGAACTGCTTGTAACCCCAGCCTTCCCAAATCTCGGGACGAGATTTATTTTAAGGGTGGTAGCCTGTCACATCCCAAGATTTTCCAAATCTTGTAATGTGAAAATAAATGAACAAAATAAAACTTTGTTTGATTTTCAGAGCCAGAAGAAACTTTTTGAATTCAATTGGAACTTCAAACCCATTTGAATTAAAATAAATCCTAAAGGGATTTAAAAATATAAACATTTTAATAAAAGGAAAAATAAAAACATTTAGAAATATTATTTTGAAACAATTAAATGAAAATATATGTTTTCAAATAAAATAGAAGTTTTACAAATAAGGATTATTTTATAAAGCCAAATTAAAACTTGGCCAAGCTTTGGAATTAAAACATTTATTCTAAATAAATTTAGCAAAGGTTTATTTAAAATAAATTAATAAGGATTTAATATCCAACTTTATTTAATAAAAGGCTTTACCATTTTAATTAAAACATCAAAACTTATTAAATTATTTTAAATAGGTTTTCCAAGTATTTTATATTCTCTAATAAAAACTTACTAAAGTGTTTTGACTTTATTTTAGATTTCAAAATAAATATCTCAATAAAACAAAACCTATTGGATTTAATAATAAAAGTCTATTATAATAATTAATAAAGGACACTAAAATAAAAGGCTATTTTATTTTAAAACAAATTTCCAAATATTATATATTCCCAAATTAAACCTACTAATTTTATTTTAAAATGTTTAGGTTTCAAATAAAGATTTTATTAATAAAATCAAACCCTATTTGATTTAATAACTAAGGTCCATTTTATATAATTATTAATGGACCCTAAAGTAAAAGGATTATATTATTTTAAACAAGTTTTCCAAACATTCTTTACTTCCAAATAAAACCTACTGGTTTGATTTTGAAAACATTTGGAAATCAAATAAATATTTTACTAAAATAAACCAAACCCTATTTTATTAATAAACCATAGTCCATTTTATTTAATTAATAAATGGAACCTAAAAAGATTTAAAATATTATTTTATTTGGAAGTTGGTTTGTGCTACTAAACAGAACTAAGTTCAATATTACAAAGTATGAGTGTTGTTTGAATTTGTTTGAACCATGTTTGTTGAGAGAGAAATTTAAAACAGAAATTCAGAAATAGAAAAGAAAAAGACACATAATAAAAAAATATAGGAAATGGCCAACCCAGCCCAGGCAGCCCAACAAGCCCAGGAAACAGCCCAGCCCTCATTCCCGCGAGAAAACGTTTCACACTAATTTTAAAACCCACGAAGTAACTGACATGTGGACCTCCCCCTTTCCCCTTTTCCCACTGACGCAACGGCCCCACTTCTCCTGTTCTTCCTCTCCACCCCGCGACTGCTTCCTCCTCTCTCATCGCCGTTGCAGACTTGATTTCGTGGCTTGAATACGCTTTATTGGAGCAGTAATCTCTCGCCGTGAGCATGCTGTCTTAATCGCCCACGCTCCCTCTCTCGTTCCCCTCTGCCTCCTTCCCCGAGCACGCCCCCAGGCCGAAGAATTTTGCCAGATACTTCCCCTGTCTCCGGTGACCTTCTCCAGCAAAATCCAGCGAACCACGGCCGCCCCTCGACTCCCTCTACACGCAGGCATATTCACCACATCCAGGCGCATCCGCCTGTGCACTTTATACGACCCCAGGCGCTCCAGAGTGTCGGCAACGACAACCTCCACCACCGCCGTCTGTCTCCGCTCCGACGAGTCCCACCGGTGAGACCAGACCACCCCTTCACCTCTCGTTCAAGCACACAGATTTGCCTTGATCCCGCGCACCTAACCGTACCTCTCCTTTGCCTCAGCGCGATCCTAAACGTCGCCAACGACGACAACCTGAGAGCACCGTCGCCCGCAACTTCTCCGACGAGCGATTAGCAGCAACCCCTTGCGCCCCTCGAGTAGCCGACCCCACCTCGAGCATCAGCAAGTCTCTGCGAGCCTGGTAAGCCTTGCCAGCCTCTCCCTCGCTTCCTGCATCGCCAGCTCTGCCGCTAGCAGAGCGTCGCCGCCGCGCGCTGCCGCTAAGCACCGCCGGAATTAGGTCAGGCCATCTCCAGCCGTTAGATGCAGATCGTAGGGGTACGAAAGAGTCACTGAACGCGAAGGGGTATGCGTTCAGAGCCGGACGATTCGTTTAGATCCAACGCACAGCAGGCCACGATCCACCCGAACCGGTATCGCCCAGTAGAAAAACGACGCGTGTCGGTGGTTGAATTAAAACAGATTTTTGAAAACAGATTTAAATGCCATTTTCAAACCCTTATAACTTTTGAACCACACGTCCAAATTTGGAAAATTTTATATCAATGAATTCAGGAGAACAAGCCCTAGCCAACCATGGCCTTAGTTTGATAAATAGTAACTGTTAGCTTGTTTGAATTTGCAGAAACATTTGTGTACTTGTTTAGAGTATAAAAATTGTTTAAAAATGATTTTTGGATTAAAACCTTTGCAAAATGGTTTGTTGTGACCTTACTGACCCTAAGAACCAACCCATCGTTTGGAAAATGAATTTGGAAAAGTTTGGAATGGATTAATTAGTTTAGTCCATTTCTAGCCAAATAAAATTGTTGATTTTATTATCCAAATGTTTATGGAAAGAAAACTTTGAGAAAATGGGTTGGACCAAACTTACTGACCCTAAAACACCAAGTTTTGCAATAGCAACTCATTTGGTGAACAACTTAAGAGTTTTGCCTTAATAAAAACATTTTTCACCACATGAAATGATAAATGGATTTAAAAAAATAGTTTTGGACAAAACCCTCTAACCAATGACTTTGCCACCTTGGTAAATGACCAATTTGGATCTTACAAAGTTTAGAAACTCCATAGAGACCCCTTTGCAAAATAAAACTATCTTGTGCATGCTCCCATGCATGACTTAGATTCCATTACTTTATGTGTGTGAAGAATTGTTGTTTGACTTTGGTTTGGAATGAGAATTGAATTTGTGTTTGCTTGATTTATTTGTAGTGAAGTGTGAGACTAGAAAGATCAAGGAGTGAACTATCATTCCCTACCAAAAAGGCAAGTGATGCTTCATACTTTTTGTCCTATTACTTTCACTATGCATTAGTGATTTTGCTAAGTAAAACTTGCATGGATTTTGCTAAGTACAGATATTGCCATAAGAAACCTAGTAGATGAATCCTTAGTAGGATTTTCCTAAGTTAAAGATTCCTACTACTATCAAGCTTAGCCTAGCTAATAGAAAACATGGGTGGAAAATATATTCACACTATAAGTCTGAAGACTTATGTTTTTGTTTAATAAAACAACTAAATTAATGAATCCCCTGGGTGGAATGGGCTTGCTTGGTGGAGAATGGTTGAGTGGTTCACAATGCCATGGCTTGGATTGTGTATCTCACTTGTGGAATGCCACCCAGGAAACAAAGGGATGTGAGATGTCAAATGTTGAGAAGCTTCAAGTGCAACCACTTGGCAATATGGGCTCTGCCATGATCATATAGGTTGCAAGAACTTAGCCATGTGGAAAGTGGGTGGTAGTGTTTGATAGGTTGGAACGCGTCCATTTTGGTCTAAGGGAAAGCTTCTGAAAGATCTTGTCTTGGGAAACCAAGTCTTGTGGGGAAAGTGCACCACCTCTGCAGAGTGTAGAATCTAAGTACTTAGCCATGTCCCTGGTAAAGGACAATTTGAGCATCAAGACATGGAAGCAATCAAGAATCTCATCATTCAAATTTCTAAATTAAAATCTTGTGGTTTGAACAAGGGTTGTTTGAATTCTTCAATCATTGATGGAGAGATGGCTTGGTACAAGGATCTTGAAATCTTTGATTGAGGAAATGATTTTGTCAAGCAAAAACTTAGTATTTTCAAAATGATAAGAAAAATCTATTTTGAGCAATGTAAGCCTCAACTCCACTTAGCCAAATGCATATAGATGATAGACTCCACCATAACACCATAGTATCACTTGCCAATACAATTCAAATGTATTGACCCTTTGTGGCTGTAACTTGTATGTTGCAGGTTTGATTGATTTTAGTGAAGATTGATTGTTTAGGATTACAAAGTCTACAACCAACATCTGCCTGTGGCACTTTGAAGATGAAGGACCACTTGGCCATAGTTATTCCGCTGCAATGTAATGTAATAGCCATATGAGCTATGTAAGATGTAATATATCTATGTTATTCCTGGTTATAAAGTTATATTATGACCTTTGTTTCTTGATATTACATCTTAACTGTGGATGCTAGCTATTGATCCAGGGACTAGCATTGTAAACACAGGAGGCTCTATCTTATCTAAGATTGGGACCCCTACATCAAAGGTATTCCCTCTCAAGCAACCCTGCAATCAAGATACAAGAAGTCTCTTGTGTCCCCAACACACCTAATACACCTGTCAGGTGTATATGTGCACTAGTTCGTCAAAGAGATAGTGAAATACAAGTGGTAACGGTGCCATAAAATAGATTATGGCGTGGAGGAAGACTAAATCAAGCAAACATGCAACAGATCTAGATGCAAAGGGTGTTTCAATGTTTGGAAACAAGGCCTATGGATCATACTTTCAGTAGTGAACACTCTCTCATATAAATATCCTCTCTTCATGATACTACTCTTAACTACTCTCCGGTTGGACACTCTAATCATCGGTAGGGCTATAACAGCACACCTCAAAGTTCGCCTTCCCCAATCTAGATAACCCCAAATTGTCACCTTTGAGCACTAGATGGTTCCAATAAACACCACAATTTCATAGAGACATCCAACTCCAAATATAACTCATCACAAATATTCAATCTAGCCAAAGTGCCACAGACGGTATGCCCATTGTCACTTTCACACACATGGGGAAAAGCATAGATCTATTAAAGCACAAAGAGTATTTATGTAGACTCAAGCCTAAGTGCCACCATGGCGTGCACGCTGTCACTTTCACACACATGGGGAGAGCAGTGATATAATGTAGCACTTGAGTAGCAAGGTAGATCTACTTGGTTACAAAGCTCATGACCACAACAAGATCATGCATAGAGACAGAGAGAGAGAGATGAACACATGGCTACCGGTAGAGCCCTTAGCCTCGAGGAAGAACTACTCCCTCCTTATCATGGGAATCAACAACGGTGATGAAGATGGCGATGGAGATGGCTCCGGGGGCACTTCCCCGTCCCGACAGGGTGCCGGAACAGAGACTTTTTGTCCCCCGAATCTCCCCTTCGGTGGCGGCGGCGCTACGGAGGTTTTCGTGGATTTCTTCTGAATGATTTAGGGTTTTCTCATCGGAGGCTTCTTATAGGCGCAGGAATCAAGGTCGGTGGGGGTCCAGGGGGCCCACACCCCCTGTGGGCGCCCCTAGGGCTTGCCCGCGCCTAGGGGGTGCGGCCACCCTGTGGCCCCCCTCTGGCTCTGCTTCGTGGTTCCGTGTTGCTCCGGGAAAAATAATAACTTTGGCTTTTGTCCCGTCCAATTCTGAGAATATTGATTTTCTGCCTTTCTGGAACCAAAAATAGAAGAAAATGGGCAACTGGAACTGTGGCAACTTGTTAATAGGTTAGTTCCAAAAAAGATATAAAAACACCTCAAAGTGTAGACAAAGCAAAGCAAAGTAGATACAAAACAAGCATGGAGCATCAAAAATTATAGATACGTTTCCGATGTATCAGGGGGCTGGCCGCGCCACCCAAGGGTGTGCTGGCCTGGGGAGCCTGGGTCACTCCAGGTTTCCCTCTGCCCCTTTTTTCGAGGAAAAAATTATTTTGAATTTTCTGGAATTTTTCGGGAAACTTTATTTTTGGCCAATTTTTAGGGTATGAAAATTGATTTTCTCGCAGAAAGGATTTTTTTAGAATAAGCAAAAGGAAACAAAAACCAAACTATAGAAGTTCTAAGACACTCTAAAAATCAAACAACTAGCAAAACCAAATCTAACAAGAGAAAAGGCAAAGACTAGGAAGGAGAAAAGTAAAAGTGAGCAAGAATAACCACAGTGAAAGCATTGTTTTGTTCATTAAAATCCTTTTGTTAACAATGTTGATCAAGTCTTGTTACCAAAACAATCTTATATGAAACAAAACTTTGCATTCCACAAGGTGATTATGTTACCTCGAACTTGATAGCAATGGTCCCAATCATAATAGTTTCAAAATTTTCTTGTGAAATGGGACAATATATTTCTCCAACCTTGATCCTCTCAATATTTTCAATGAAATTAAGCCAATAGATCTTAGCAACCTTCTTGGGGAAATAGACAGTATGATCTTTGTCATTAATATTAAATGTTACTTTTCCTTGATTACAATTGATGAAAACACCTGCAGTATTAAGAAAAGGACTCCTAAGAATAATAGACATATTATCATCTTCAAGCATTTCAAGCACAACAAAATCAGTTAAAACCAAGAAATTATGAGCCACTTGAACAGGAACATCCTAACATATACCAACATGAATAGTAGTTGACTTATCAGCCATTTTCAAAGATATATCAGTTGGTATCAACTTTTCTAGCTAGAGTCTCTTATAGAGAGAAGAAGGCATAACACTAACTCCATCTCCCAAATCACATAAAGCAGTTCTAACATAATTGTTCTTAATAGAGCAAGGAATAGTCGGTATACCTGGATCACCAAGTTTCTTTGGAACCTTACCATTGAAGGAATAATTAGCAAGTAGAGTAGAAATCTCCTCATTAGGAATCTTCCTTTTATTAGAGACAATATTCTTCATATACTTTGAATAAGGAGGCAACTTAACAGCATCAGTCAAAGGAATTTGCAAAAATAAAGGTTTCATCCACTCACAAAACTTGTTGTAGTGTTTTTCCTCCTTTGACTTGTGTTTCTTACCTGGAAAAGGCATAGGTTTCTGCACCCAAGGTTCTCTCTCACTACCATGTTTATTAGCAATAAAATCTTCCTTAGTGTACCTAGTGTTCTTAGTGTGCTTCTCAGGTTCTTCCTCAACTTCCTCCTTATCAGGAGCATTATTTTTATCATTACCACTCTCAGTTTTAGCATCAGAGACAGATATACTATTAGGATCTACAATAGGTTCAAGTGGTTCCTCAACTATTTTATGTTTCTTTTTCTTTCTCTTACAAGGACTACCACCACTTTCACCTTGTTGAGAATCCTGCTCAATTCTTTTAGGATGTCCTTAAGGATATAAAGGGTCTTGAGTAGCTATACCACTCCTAGTTCTAATTCCATAAGCATGTTTATCTCCTGAGGCATTAACTAGAATATCATTTTGTACCTTAGCAAGTTGATCAATTTGGGTTTGAACCATTTGAAAGTGTTTACAAAGCATTTTGATATCATTAGAAGTTCTTTTCACAATATCTTTCAACTCATAGCTCTAGAGTTTTCCAATAAATGATTTTGAACTTGTTTATTAAAATTGCCTTGTTTAACAATAAATGTGTCAAGTTCCTATAAGCATTGATCAGGAGGCTTACCATAGGGAATATCACCTTCATCAAAGTGGAGAGAGTGTACCTCAATAGTAGATGAGTGGGGAATTGGCTTGCATAATTCTTCTATAGGAGATAGATTCTTCACGTCTTCATCTCTAATACCTTTCTCCTTTAGACATTTCTTAGCTTCCTTCATCACTTCATCATTTAATGCAATTACTCCCCTCTTCTTTGGTGTTGGTGTTGGAACTGGTTCAGGAGTAATAGGCTCTGGTGTATTTAGCTCAGTTGAAGTAGAATCATTATAATTCTTGCTTATTTTAGCCATTAATTCTTTAGCATCCGTAGGAGTTCTTTTCCTGAAAACACAATCAGCAAAGCTATCTAGGTATGTCCTAGAATCATCAGTTAGTCCATTATAATAAATATCAAGAAGCTCATTTTTAGGTAATGGACATCCAGGATGTGCATGAATCAAGGCACAGAACCTTGTCCATGACTCAGGCAATTTCTCTTCTTCTCCCTGTTTAAAATCAAACGTCTCTGCAAAGCAGCATGTCTAGCACTAGGAGGAAAATATTTCTGGAAGAAAGAAGCAATCAAACAATCAGGGCTATCAATGGAACCATGAGGTAATCTATTAAGCCAAGCCTTAGCTTCTCCTTTTAGTGAAAAAGTGAAGATCTTAGTAACAAAGTACTTGCGCATCTTAAAATCATCGGAGAATAAAGCACTCATAGTGGAAAGCTCATTCATATGAGCTAAAACACTCTCATTTTCAGTCCCACAAAAAGGTTCTTTCTCAACAATGTCTAAATAGGATAAATCAAGAGAGAAACCATAATATTTATCTTTGATATCTATGGGAGAGGTGGCAAACTTAGGATCAGAGGACAGTTTAGGAATAATGTTACATCTTGCAAGGAGACTCTTAATAGCACTAGCACCATGTGTGTTTTGACACTCTTCAACAAATTCATCAGTAAACTCAATGCAGCCA
Organism: Avena atlantica; assembly: GCA_910589765.1. NCBI lineage: Eukaryota > Viridiplantae > Streptophyta > Magnoliopsida > Poales > Poaceae > Avena > Avena atlantica. The sequence continues at coordinate 444,492,937 of OU342736.1, forward strand.
TCATTAATATCATAACTCTCTCTAGACTCAGGTGAGCTAATATGTGTAACAATGTCTTCACTAGGAGTTTCAGTATTTCCTAGACCAGCCATAGTAGCATCTAGGAAAGGACCTAATGAACCACTCGCATCAAGCACAGTAGAAGTAACACCATGAGTATCAAAAGCAGTTTCAGATTCAGCAGTAGTAGAAGTGTGTGTAGCATGAGTATGTGGTGGTGGAGTAACAAGCTTACTTATAACAGACGGTGAATCAAGAGCAGCAGAGGTGTTTAGGATTGTACCTCTTCTTGTAGTTCATGGTAAAATAGGAAACTTTCCATCACGAGACTTCCCCACGATGAAAGGAGTAGCAGTGAACAATAATAGATCCAAGTGAACTTACAAATAAAGCTATGCTCCCCGGCAACAGCGCCAGAAAATAGTCTTGATGACCCACAAGTATAGGGGATCGCAACAGTCTTCGAGGGTAGTATTACCCAATTTATTGATTCGACACAAGGGGAGCCAAAGAATACTTGCAAGCCTTAACAACTGAGTTGTCAATCCAGCTGCACCTGGAAATAGTTCTTGCTCACAGAAGTTTATCAGTAGCAACAGTTTGGTAGTAGAAAAAGCAAAGCAATAGCAGCAGTAGAACAAGAACAATTGTAACAGTAGCAGCAAATAGTAGGATATGAGTGCGGTAGGCATAGGGATGGATGGACGGGCGTTGCATGGACGAGTCTAAACATGTAACTCCAAGATCTAGGGCATTTGCAGATAAATGAGATAAAGCATCCAAGTACTAAACAATCATAGGCATGTGCTCCATAAATAGTCATGCATGCTCGCAATGAGAACTTGCACAACATCTTTTGTCCTGCCAGCCCATTGTAGCGGGGCCTCAAGGGAACTACTAGAAATTAAGGTGCTCCTTTTAATAGAGCACCGGAGCAAAGCATTAACACTCCATGAACACATGTGATCCTCACATCACAGCCATCCCCTCCGGTTGTCCCAATTTATGTCACTTCGGGGCCTTTGGATCCGGATAATGATATGTGTACACAACTTGTAGATAAGATCACAAACAATACTATCATAATGATTCAATAATAATTTCAGATATGAGATCATGGCACTCAGGCCCTAGTGACAAGCATTAAGCACAACAAGTTGCAACAAAGTCAAATAGCACTAATAGAGATACCAGACACCATGCCCTAACAATCGTATTCGATTACATGATAGAACTCATCCAATTCCTACCATCCCCATAGCCTACAGCGGGGGATTACTCACTCATGGATGAGGGAAACATTGATGGTTGATGGAGAGGCGTTGGTGATGACAATGGCGATGATCCTCCCCAAATTGCCTGACCCGGCAGGGTGCTAGAACGGAGTTTCTGGTTCCGAATCGCGGCTTGTGGTGGTGGCGGCGCAGTGGAACTCTTTCTGGAAAAAATACGAACCCCCTCGGTTTTTAGGTCAAGAGGCTTCTTATAGGCGAAGAGAGAGGCCGAGGGGGTGCCCGGGATGGCCACACCCCTCCCAGGCGCTGGGTGGGACCAAGAGGGGGTATTTATGCTCGATAGTGGGTTCATGCCTCTATTTAATCTAAGGGAAGTGACAGAAATCTCCAAGGTTGTAGATGTGTTGTTGCTACTAGGGAGAAAACAACGGTCTCTTGTTCATGGAACAAGTGGATTGTTTACCTTACACACTTTACTTGAAGCAGTTGTCTGTTGCTTGCAACTTAATACTAGAGGGGGCTCAGATGATAACCCAAAGGTGGACTTCTAGTCATAGATGCAGGTGGATGGCGGTATATGTATCTTGTTGTATTGCCCAATCCAATCTCATAGGATCTTATGTCTAGTATTGCATTGTTATGCCTTGCTTAGTCCTTTCAATTGCCCTGCTATAAATTTTTTACCCATCATGCCATGTTTGTTTATCTAAGGAGAACACCTCTAGTGAACTATGGACCACGGTCCAATATTTACCATTGATACATCTTCCACTGTTACTGTTTACTTATTGCAAACCACTGTTACCTTCCACACCATACAGTTAATCCTTTGTTACAGCAAACCAGTGAGATTGACAACCTCACTGTTCATTGGGGCAAAGTCTTGAGTTTGTGTTGTGTAGGTCTCCAAGTTGCTAGCAACACCTTTGATTCGTTTTCTTCCTCCTGCTGGTTCGATAACCTCGGTTTCTTACTAAGGGAAAACTTGCTGCTGTGCTCATCATACCTTCCTCTTGGGGTCTCCCAACAAAGTGCTGCTGCACTCATTAAGCCTTTTTCTGGCGCCGTTGCCAGGGAGGCTAAGGACATATTCACAAGGGGAGTCCTCCACAACCTTTCTCTTTACTTTGTTTTTGTTTTGCTTAGTTTCTTTTGCTTGGTTTTGTTTTCCTCTTTTTATCAAAAACTCAATTTTTTTTAGTTTAGTTTGGTTTGCTTTCCCTTATCTAAAACACAAAAAAATAGTTCCCACTCTAGTTGTCATCTTGCTCTAGCTCACCATGTTGATCCCCAAGTTCACCCTGAAAGACCTTTCATTAGGAAGTGGCTCAATAATTGGGAAAGAAAATATCTCTCTCGAAACAGGCTTTCGCCCCGCTTTATAAATAAAGCAAATCGGTGAGACCACTGCTGGGCCAGATAGCACAACGCCCAAAGAACTTGCTGGGGCCACATCACAGTCAAGCCCAAAAGAAAAGAAAATGAACAAATGCCAACATTGGCAGACCGATGACCGGAGACGGCCCTCTACCGTTGTGCTCCCCCGGATAGTACCCACCGCGCTCCTGGCATTTCACCTTCAGCAAGGAATGCGACGATGACGTCGCTGCCGCCCGGACTAGTCCTAGGGTTTCCCCCGGTACATGGAGGGAGGGTGGGGAGGAGGTACACGCCGCCCTCCAGGAAGGAATGGCGACACCCCCGGGCGTCGCCGCGTCAGTGCCGGACAGGGTCGATAAGGATTTCTCCCACTCCCAAAGAACCACCACCCCCGGATGGTCCCAAAGTGCCCACCCAACCAACCGCCAACAAGCTCGCACCACCACGGAACATGCGCCATCTTCGTCATCTCACCGTGGACATCAACGTGAGGCCTCGAGTTCCGAGCAAGGGGATAGTGGTACCGAGGGTAGTAGCACTGCAACCACACGGGAGGGAACTACCTCCACCGCCGTGGCATTAGCCGACCCGGTGCGGCAACAGGGGCACACCAGGGCTGACCCGGTCGGGCCCAGATGGGCCCGCAAAGCCCCCGTCGCCACATTGCAGCAAGGGAGGCCGCGACCGCCACCACCAACCCAGGCCCTCCGACGCCCCTCCTCCACCTCCATGAAGTTGCAAAGGGCCGTGCGGAAGCAGGCCCGCCCAACCCAGATGGGGCCCAAACGGGCCCAGATCTGGGCCGAGCAGGGCACCACGCGCCGCCATCGAGACCTCCACTGCCCAGCCGCCAACGCCGGCGCTGCACACGTCTCCGCCCACCCCGCCCCTGGGAGTCACCCCAACAGGTCGGACCGCCGCCTAGGAGCTACGTCGCCGTCGGGAGCCACGCCTCCCTCTGCACGGACGGGAAGAAGAAGAACCGCCACCGCCAGCACCGCCCGGGAAGCCCCAACGCCCCACGCCGGCGGCGACAGCGTCGGCGAGGAGAAGGAGGGATCTTCTTGGTAGGAGGAGGGGGCGACGCCCGCCCATCGCCCTACGATGGGGCGAGAGCGGGTCGGGGGAAAGAAAATATTGAAGAATTCTTTAATCGTGTTAGCAAACATGAGGATATTGAGAATAGATCTATAGCAGAACTTGCTCCTAATTATGAAATTGCTGCAACTTCTTTAGTTCATATGTTGGAGGCTAGGTTTGTTAACCTTAACCCCATGATGCAAATTTTGTTTCTCAAACTAAAAGAAGAAAAGGATCCTGAAAAGAGAGACTTTATCCTAGAAACCTTACTAAAAGAATTCAATGATGTTGCTAAGGAAGCCAAAAAATGTCTTTGAGCGTTTTGATATGCTAGGATATTGTGTAGATGTTATGGGTACTTTAGATAGAACCAAACCTAGAGAGGAAATTAAGATACCCATACCCTTTAAACTTGTTGGAATGCATGAAGCCTTAGAAAAGAATTTTGATTGGATTGTTTCTGAAAATCCTTTAGATGAAAGTAGTGAACCAAAGAGAGATGAGAAGGGATCCTCCAAAACTCATTTGGATGAGATAACTTTCCTAGTTGAAGAGATTGCAAGTATTGATCTTAATTCTTCATTTGAAAATACTTGATTTCTTGCTTCTTGTGCCTAACTTAAAGGCATTAAAAGAGTACTTGTTGGGAGATAACCCAAGAGTTTTCTTGAGTCTTGGAAGTTATTACTTTAGTAATGACCTCTTATTATCCTTTTTGTTTGCTTTTTGTGCCAAAAATGACCTCTAATGAGAGGGAAGTAAGATTTGGGGAGTTGCTATCCCGAAACAGATTTTTGTGCTCCACCGTAAAAATTCATGAGGAATCTCTGTAAGTCGGATTGAGCTGATATTTTACTAATAAATCCCCCAGTATGTTAGATAACTTTAGTTAGTTCAACACTTTTTGATTTGAGCAACATAATGTCTTCGAAAAAATCGGTTTCTACCTGCTGGTCTATTTTGAGAAATTTCTGCCATTATTTGCATTTGCTTCTTATTGATTTATTTTTGGGTTCTTTTTGGAAATTGAGCATTCTGAAGGAGTTGATACAGTATCTTGTGTTTTTAGTGAATTTTTTTGCTGTTCTAAAGCTAAACCCATGGATCTATTATCTTTTGAATACACTAATGTTGCTAATGAAGATTGTGTGAAGTTTTGTATGAAGGAAAAAAATCAGATGTAGAGAGAGAATGATGTAATGAGATGAAGAATGGACAAAAGCTCAAGCTTGGGGATGCCACCACGATGTCACCCCAAGAAATATACAAGAGGTACCAGCGTCTTGGGCATCCCCTTCTTCATCAATAAAAAGCTCACGTCTTTCTAGACATTTCGTTTTTATTGTTTCATGCACTGTTGTGTTGTTCTTGGAGCGTCTTAGTTTTCGTTTGCTTTGCTTAGTTTGATTAGTTTGTTTAGTGTGATTGAATAAAGTAGTTTGGACCCCCGCTCTCGCTGTGTTGCTTCAAATAAGTTGATTGGTCCTAGAAAGGAGTAGAAAGTTCTTGCTTGAAATAGTGCAAGAGGAGTTTGCTTTGACTGTAAATTAGACTTTAGCATGTCATGCTAGGTGTTGTTTTGACCTTATGCTTAGTGATTATTTCTGTAGCATGACTTGTTCCAAACAATTGGGATTGCTTAGTGTGCCTTGAAAGAATCATGCATTGTTTTAGCATACAAAAGCATAATATTGTGGTATTCTCCTTTGATGCTTTATTTGGATTGACTTGGCACATGATCACACCATGTTATGACTATGAATAAGTCACCATAGCCTCTATGATCATTTAGTCCTTGACTTGTAGTACCACTCTATGCTTTGATTAGTAATGTTTTGTCGCTCTGCATGATTATGACCATTATTGCTCTCTTAGTTGGTCGCTCCTAGTATTTTGCTAGCATCCACTTGTATGAGTAAGCTCTACTCATGATTCCAACTCCCAAGAAACCAAGTTATTCCAAAGTGTCCACTATAAATTTCTATGCATGGTGTGTTACACCATTCCAAGTATATTATTGTTTTCAGCTATTTTCCAATTAAAAAGTATTTTGTTATGTGAAAACTTAGTGATTAAAGCTCTGACAAACTTGATGGCACACTTTATTTTTCTTGCCCCTAATAAACTTAAACCATTGTGTCATCTATGTTGTATATGCTTGCACTTATACGTTGGAATGAGCAGAACCATGCTGTCACAGGGAACGCTTTCAACATTGCACTTGTACTTTGTACACAGTTGATATCATGCTCTTTTGTCTATGGATGTCGTCGGTGTGAAATAAAAGGGGAGATTGTAAGTCCATGGAGTTATGTATTTTGTGTTAGAGAGACGCCTAGGCCGCTAGCCTAAGCCATGCCTAATCATGGTGGAAACTTGCAGCATCACCATAATGAGCAATCTGTGAAGCATCCTCAATAAGAACCTATGCAAATAGCAAATAAAAAGATCGCTGAGATGCTCATTGTCTGCTTGCCTTGTCATTTTGGTTATGGGATAGCTCCTGTACCATGTGCAAGGGGTACCCCGTTGGCGGTTCTTTATGATACACATATACTTACTGTGACAAGAACTTACAGGTGACTAAAGTTGAGTAGCATGAGGAGCGACCCTCATATTCAAGGGACATGAGATTGCCAACTTATACTTTGTCAAGCATATACTCTATAGTTTGTTCACTTTAACCTTAATCACTTCAAGATGCTTATGATAGGGGCAATGAGGGCTGAAAGCTAACAAGTACCATAATTTTTGGAAGCTCTTTTTGAAACTTGAAATCCCTGCTTTCCACTATAAAGGGTCCTTTCTTCCACTATTATATTGAGTCTCCACCTTCTACCTTTAGGCACCAGTTAAGAGAGCATAGTTGCCATTCTTAGTTCTATGTGCATTGTCCCAAAACTTATTGATTGATGCATATTGTTGATATTACTTGTTCTTGTTATATTTGTATCTAGTCACTCTTATGAACTTTGAAGGTGTCCTATGCATCTATTTGCTACTCCATGAGGGACAAGCTGAATGCCACTATGCCATGTTTTCTGTATGTGAAACAAACAAACGTTTTTCAATGCATGTTACTCATGATCTTTGTTTGTATCCTTTCATGTTGCATGCATAGTTAGTTTGTCTTACTGTTAGAACTCCATCTTTCATGCTCATGTTTAGAGTTCTTTGATCCCAGCTTTCAATGCTTGCAAATGGTTTAATCTTGGTTTTGATGGTGCATGTCACCTCAAAAATTATTCTTTTATCACTTACCTACTCGAGGACGAGCAAGAGTTAAGCTTGGAGATGCTTGATACGTCGAAAATGTAACTTTAACTTTGAGGTGTTTTTATATGTTTTCTGGTACTAACCTATTAACAAGATGCCGCAGTGCCGGTTGTCTGTTTTCTTCTATTTTTGGTTCCAGAAAAACTAGTAAGTAAATATTCTCGAAATTGGACAGGACAAAAGCCAAAGTCAATATTTCACCGAGGAGAACACGGAGTCCAGAGGAGAGACGGAGGGGAGCCACAGGGCGGCCGCACCCCCCAGGAGCGGGCCCACCCTAGGTCACATCTGGGCAGGGTGTGGGCCCCCTAGCCGCCTCCCAGCCTTGCCTCTTCACCTATAAGAAGCCCCCGATGCCTAAACCCTAAGCACCCGATCAATATTCCACGAAACCATCTGTAGCCGCCACCATCATCCCTAGATCGGGGGGATCTGAAGCTCTTCCCGGCACCCTGCCGGAGGGGAGATCATCCCGGAGGCCTTCTTCTTCATCATGCCAGCATTCGGTATGAAGCGTGAGTAGTTCCACCTTGGACTACGGGTCCATGTAGTAGCTAGATGGTTGTATCTCCTCCTTTGTGCTTTCATGTCTAGATCTTGTGAGCTCCGTTCATATGATCAAGATCTCATCTATTTGTAATCATGCATGTTGTGTTTGCGGGGATCCGATGGATATTGAGATTACTATGTCGGATTGATTAATGGTTTTGTCTTATTGATTCTATCATGTCTATGTTGTTTGTGATCTTGCATGCTCTTCGTTGTTATTAGCTATCTTGGCCAAGTAGTTGCTAGTGACTCCAAGAGAGGGTATTTATGCTCGATAGTGGGTTCATGCCTCTATTTAATCTAAGGGAAGTGACAAAAATCTCCAAGGTTGTAGATGTGCTGTTGCTACTAGGGAGAAAACAATGGTCTCTTGTTCATGGAACAAGTGGATTGTTTACCTTACACACTTTGCTTAAAGCAGTTGTCTGTTGCTTGCAACTTAATACTGGAGGGGGTTCAGATGATAACCTAAAGGTGGACTTCTAGTCATAGATGCAGTTGGATGGCGGTCTATGTATCTTGTTGTATTGCCCAATCGAATCTCATAGGATCTTGATGTCTAGTATTGCATTGTTATGCCTTGCTCAGTCATGTCAATTGCCCTGTAATTTGTTTACCCAACATGTCATGTTTGTTTATCTAAGGAGAACACCTCTAGTGAACTATGGATCCCGGTCCAATCTTTACCATTGATATATCTTTCACGGTTACTGTTTACTTATTGCTAACCACTATTACCTTCCACACCATACAGTTAATCCTTTGTTACAGCAAACTAGTGAGATTGACAGCCTCATTGTTCGTTGGGGCAAAGTCTTGAGTTTGTGTTGTGCAGGTCTCCAAGTTGCTAGCAACACCTTTGAGTCATTTCCTTCCTCCTACTGGTTCGATAACCTCGGTTTCTTACTGAGGAAAAATTTGCTGTTGTGCTCATCATACCTTCCTCTTGGGGTCTCCCAACGAAGTGTTGCTGCACTCATCAACAATCTTAGCAAACATGGTTGGAAGGGGATATTAGTTATGAATTCTGTGGGATAAGGAGAACCTTATACATTTATTCTTTGATTGTCCCCTGACCAGATATAATTGGAGTGTGATTGGTAGTGCACTCGGTAGAGGAGATAGACCTGAGATTTTTTTCAATCTATGTCAAAACTGGATTGGTGATTTTTCTAGTAGAGATAGGGTGGTGGTAATGATTGGTGTAGCTGGCTTATTGTGGAATTTATGGAAAACAAGGAATGATGCTTGTTTTCAACGAAAAGTCCCAAGAGATCCTACTAATGTAATCTTCTCTTTTTGTTGTTTGTTGGATGATTGGAAAATACTGCAGAAAGAAAAGGTACAAGAGGTGCTGTAGGAGGTGTCTGGTCGTCTAAGAATAGTAGCAAAAGAAGTTTTCGGACGTCGCCATGGATGGGCTCCAGGGGCGAGGAGAATCTGCAGCAAGTGATAGTTTGATCAACTAAAAGCTTGCAGGAGATCTTTTGTCTTTTCACGGCCTTTTGAAGTGGAACGCTTCGAGGGATGCAATTTTTTTAACTCCCGCTAGTAGGTTCAGTAGCTCTCACCGCGCTGATGGTTCTTTGTCCAAAATTGATACTGTCTAGTTTACTCTCCGTTGTTTCTCGGCAAGTCTGACGCAATGATGTTTGTAATAAGAATACTTACCTTGTTACCGACTTTATTTTCATTAATTGAAAATGGGGGCCATATGTCCCTTTCAATAAAAAATAGAATAGGTATTTTTCTAGTATTGTATTATACAAGGTGTATCTATCCATGTCTCAGTCACATAGTCAATTTTGCAAGAAAATACAGATATATACAAATCTTCACCAGGTTTTTAAACTTTGTTCATTCAACGTAAAAGAATGTAGTTTTGTCCCAGTTGATTAAAAACCTCCGTCAACCTTGAAACATTGTCTATATCTATATACTCTCTCCATTTGGAAATAATATATATTTAGATTAATGAAGCTAATGTATCTAGACATCTTTCAGTGTGTAGGTTCAAACGAGTCTACACACTAAAAGTTGTCAAGATACATTTACTTCATAAATCTAAAACATCTTATATTTCTAAATGGAGGGAGTACAAACTAGCATGAATTTTATACTGATTTATTCAAATAGTGAAAAATACAGTCTCAAATAAATATTGAAGAAGATCTAAAATAAAAATAAAAATTGAAGAATCAACGTCAAAACCCTTATTGCTATTTGCAGGTTGTAGTTGGTATTTGTCCGTTTTGGGTCGGCCTCAGAAAAATACAAGATTGTGTTTTAGAAGAAAAAAGAGTTTAAAGACCTTAAACATTTGCTATTATTTTAAACTTTATTTCGTAATTATTGGAGTAAGCTTATGTATCTCTACCATGTAATATTTGTTACTATGAATATATATGATATTCCAGAAAGAAAATGATATTCATTGTAAATAAAACATCGGCCAGGACTGATAAATTATGGACCGAACCGAGAATTAGCGAAGCCGGTTTTATAAAAAAAATGAGGCGGCCAGATACCCTGGCATTTCCTTTGTCCAGACTGCGCCATTTGTATCTCTTTCAACAAATTTGGTTACGTATATTCAGCTTGTGAGAGGCCAGTCTGCTTCACCTGCGGGCACGCCTTGGACGGACACGGCTCACCGGCCGTCCGGCACGCAACGCGGAGATCCAGTGCCGTGCACCCACGTCTAGACCCGGTCCACGGCCCCACGGCTCCCCGCACTTACAAAAAAGAAGAAGACTCTAAAAAAGAAGGAAACCGCAAGTCGCTCGCGTGGCCATCCGTTCGCAATTCATCCACAGCTCCCGTTACCAAGCGAATCGAATCCCCTCAAAACCGAATCGCCCGGAAGCGGAAGAGCGCATCGAGCTCCGTCGGGAAAAAATGGCGAGCCTCACCGTGCCGCCGGCACCACCCAACCCCCGCCAGGACGCCATCGATCTCCACAAGGCCTTCAAAGGTCCGTCACTTTCCCCTCCGATTCCCCACCACCTCAATCGCGGTTTTGGATAAGGATCGATTTCGGGCGGCGGAGATCGGGGTCAGCGCTAGGCTGTGTATTTTCAACGATTGCTGTCTCGGTGCAGCGATTCGTCTGATATATTATAACTGTTGCCGAGCCGCCATACGCGTTTTTATTGGATAGTCTTCAGACGAGTTGAGTTGCTGGAGGAACGTTCCAGGTAGAAATTGCTGTTCCAGTCGCTGCGTGGATATAATTCAGTGGTCGAGGGTTATTGATCTGTCAGATAATATTTTTTGTGTAAAAATGTTGAAATTTCTGGTCCGATGTGTGTGTTTTTTTTTTTTTGAGGAAACAGCAGGACTCTGCTGTGGATTTTTATTGATTTTCAACGTTATGTATGTATTTGTTCTTATTCAGACTTAGAGCGTCAGATGTTGAAATATTTAGATGGATGGACTGAGAGTCGGAGATAGGGACATCTTTCAGGGGTGCAGTGATGGTAACTGCAGTACTGTGCCCATTTGGAACCTGTTATTTTGACCTGCTGAATTAGAATTTGGAGTCAAGTGGACTGATAATGAGGATGAGTCTTCCGGCTAAGTGCAAAACTGTGTAATTGCTGTTCACTGGATAGCTAAAAAGTTCCAGGAGTGGTAGGAACTTTTTGATTGAGGGTTGACAGAAATAAGAATAGGCCTTTGGGCAATATTTAAGGACTGATGTCCTGTAAAGTAATGGTGATCACTGACATTCTCGTTCACAAGTCTATATATATTATTGCCTCCTGAATTTCCTTTTCTATTACTGCATGTTTTCTTCTTATCCCTTGCATTTATGCTTCCCATCCCCTCAACCATCCCAACCGCTCTGGTATGTTCAGAATAACTCAAAATTAAAATTGTCAACTGCTAAGGGCCCCTGATCAAGGTGCTTTCAAGAATTTATCTAAGAGTACTTACTACCTATGAGATAATGGTGCTATAGTAGTTTCCCGAGAAGTGGAGTTGTAACTCTTAGTTGTTGTCTTACAGGGTTTGGCTGTGATAGTACGGCAGTTTCAAATATACTTGCTCACCGCGACACAATGCAACGTGGATACATTCAACATGAATTCAAGACTATGTATTCTGAGGAACTTTCGCATCGTATATCATCTGAACTCAGTGGAAACCACAAGGTACTGGAAACTACAAAATTAATCATTATTGAATAAATAAATAAAATTATTGCTCAGCTATACTAGCTGAAGTGGTATGCTTAATTAGATATTACTACATATGCACAGAGTAGAACCACTGATTTGCATGGGTTAGTTCTATTAGTATTAGCTAAATCTGTGTGACTTCAGTCGTGAGTATAGTTGAATTACTCTGATATGGCTAACCTTATGGTTATGATTTCAGAAAGCAATGCTGCTCTGGATTCTTGATCCTCCTGGACGTGATGCAACTGTTTTGAGAGATGCTCTGAGTGTTGATGCTCCTGATCTGAGAGCAGCTACAGATATAATATGTTCCAGGACACCATCACAGCTGCAAATAATGAAACAGACATATTATGCCAAGTTTGGTACTTATCTTGAGCATGACATTAGTCACCAAACAAGCGGCGATCATCAGAAGGTTTTATTGCTTAACTTGTTTAACTTCTTCATCTGATGCATAAAAGTTGAAAGACATTTGAATTATTGACTTCTCTATTCATGATTTATATTGTACATAACATTTTTTGAAACATAGAATTTTGACGCGTTCTTGAGAATATTGCAGTTACTAAATGCTATCTTGATATGATTTTGTAATTCCACTTTATATGTTGATATCAAGGTGATCTGTGCATGTGATTCCATACTATTTGGACAGGTATATTTATGAAGTATACCTGTCCAAATTGTACTTTTTGTGCTAACAAGTGATATAATGTATATTTCAGATCTTACTAGCCTATCTCGGCATTCCACGCTATGAAGGCCCTGAGGTTGATCCCACTATAGTGACACATGATGCAAAGGACCTGTACAAAGCTGGTGAGAAAAAATTCGGCACAGATGAGAAAACCTTCATCCGTATCTTCACTGAACGCAGCTGGGCACACTTGGCAGCTGTTGCTTCTGCTTACCACCACATGTATGATCGGTCGTTAGTGAAGGTAAGACTTCTGCTCAGTTTCCTTTCCATTTACTTTTTGGTTCTCTCCTGGAGTGTAATAATGAGTTTCCGTTACTGATGGTAGGTTGTGAAGAGTGAAACATCTGGAAATTTTGAAGTTGCACTAGTAGCTATCCTCAGATGTGCTGAGAATCCAGCGAAGTATTTTGCTAAGGTATCTCATTCATGCTGTCCTCATATAAAAATATGTAAACGTAGTTATTTGATTGCAACAGGCAAGTCATACTCTTAAATTTCCGTGTTTGATAAAGTGAAGATTTTGCACAGTGCATGAACTATTTCTAACGACACAAAATTACTTTTTAACATCTGGATAATCAAGAACAGTTGCTCCATAATATACTGTGCATTAAGCCTGACTCTGGAGCAGTCTTTGTTTACCTTTTCATGTTTCCTATTTTCAGTGAATATCTAGTTAATCCCAATTTGGTTTTTTCTGCAAATGCTTTCAAATAGGCACATGACTAGATTGGCTCGATATGCTTGGTGCCCAACTTTCGATTGTGCTCTGTAACTGTGCTAGATGCATTATCTATCCAAGGCTGAACACCACTAGTACTAGTATAATTGATATGGGAATTATGCTACCGGACTATGCCTTCATGAATGCTATTACCTGCTCAGGCAGTGATTATACACTCGGAAGTAACAAATAGCCCCAAAAGTTGTGTTATCTTTATTATTCTCTTATCAGGACATCTTTTTTTTTTTGCTGTGTTGATTTCTGTTCTCTTGCCTTGGTATTGATCTTCTATTTTTGTTTGTGAATAATGGTAATTCAGGTGTTAAGGAAATCCATGAAAGGTCTTGGTACTGATGACAAGACTCTTATAAGGGTGGTGGTAACCAGAACCGAGATTGATATGCAATACATAAAGGCAGAGTACTACAAGAAATACAAAAAGCCGCTAGCTGATGCTATCCATTCCGAAACATCGGGAGGTTATCGGACGTTCCTGCTCTCGCTTGTTGGTAGCCATTAGGTATGTAGTCTGGCGCTACTATCTTTGCTGCACTAGGTTAGAAATAAAGATGGTAGTGCTCATATTGACCTCTTGTTTTCTCCTACCCTCTTCTCACTTCTCAGGCCAAGTCCTTCGGCCACAAACGCTGGATTGCATTACTTTACCCTAAATGCAGCGACTCTACCTGGACACTGGCTTCATCATGGATTTACAGTGTGCCGAGTCTCGCTGACAACTATTTGTGCTTTCGCTTCGTTTATGTTTGCCTAAAGTCTGTGTATATATTATTTGGAGGTTGCTGTTTGCTGGTGTTGGTGGTTCCATCTCCCATGGCATATGTACCGTCACTTAGTTTGGTGATTTTATTTGGTTGTGCTGTCTTTAATTGTATTAACACTTCTATTTTGCTTGAAAAAGAGTGACTATGGGGGTGAAAAAATAGTTTTCGGTTGGTATTACTTTATTAAAAAAAAGTGAACATCCGGGCTGAGGATGTAACAGGTGCACCCTCGATAAGGTGCATGAGGTCCAATCGAGCTCCCGATGCTAATTGCATGCGCTATCTTTGACGCGGTTGAAAGCATCCCTGGCTAGATTAGAACAGGATGAGGTCCGAATCTGGCTCATCAGATGCAAAAAATTTGACGGGAAATTTGACTGCTGGATGCCATGTTGTGCCTAGACCCTGCCTCACTATGTGTATCTGGTTCATACTCACACGTTTCTAGATATGAAGTGTATAGTTTTTTATATGGAAATTAAAGAATGCACATGGAGCGAAAAAATTACTCCAGTTTTAGATGAGAATTTTTGGCTAATTAACATGAGAAAATAGTGCATGGGATACAGAAACGCAATCAAATCAGACGAGTAGTGCAACGCAGTACTCAACTTTGCACAATTAGCCTTATTTTTTCTTTGACGTGGAGTACTTTGTATGCACACATATGGCATATTTGGTCCATGACTAACTTTGGACAATTAACCTCCTTTTTTCTTTGAGGTGGAGTACTTTGCAAGTACAAATGGTATATTTGGTTTACCATCAACTTTGCACAATTAATCTCAGGTGGATTGTGGCTACCACGAAATGTGCGGCCAACAAAATAATCACCACAAGTGTGGCAAAATTTTGAAAAAATTAAATCGATCCTATGACATGTAGGTACGGCGCTTGCAACCCTAAATGTACCCCCAAACCACCATAGATTTAGCTGGTGAAGATATGGGCCACAATGAATGTGCCCCGTGGAGAGGGGGAGGGGGGGGGGGGTAAGATGCATCGGATTGAGCTAGAACATTTCCCTCTTAAGACAAAACATTATGGAAACATATTGTCGAAACCAATAACCCATCTCATAAACACAAATCTGTAGCAACCCGAGAGATATGTAACTAGTATACACCTACTACAATTGGTATTTACAGACACACGCTTAAAATAACGTATAAAACGGTAATGTAAGATCCCATGTCAATGTTGACTAGTTATCACTATCAGACCAGGTGATTGCTAGCTCGCCAACTTTCTGATCAAGCCCCAGCGCATTCCAAACCGCCGGCGAGGCGTCAACGATGTTGTTCTGGCATGGCGGCTCGTAGTTGTGTTCATCGTCGCAACCGTAAACGGAATCACACTCGTCCACCACCTTTGCATACACGGAGTTGCCATTGGCGGTGATCTTGATGCGGTGGCCACAACGGGCCATGTTCTTGAACCAACCAGTGGAGAGAGCCACAACCATCTCCTCGTCGCTGTGGTAGGCATTGTCGCACTCTGACGGCCCGCCGCCGTCCTTGCCCTTTTCGAAGCTGTTGAGCGTCAAGACGGCTTTGGTGCTCGACGTCACCGGAGGAGAGCAGTGGTACCGTGGGTACCTCTTACCATCCTCGCAGCAGTCTGGGTCGTTGCTTCTCTCGCAGTTGCCGGACTTTCCCGGTAGGTAGCCACTGGCATGGCAGATGCCGAGGCTAGGACAGAGAGCTGATGCGATGTGGGAGGCGGAAAGCGTGACAAGGAGGAAGATCGCCAGGGTGATCGCGGCTGAACTAGTGGCCATCTTCGCTTGCCAAAACTCCACTCTTGGCTATTCTAGATTTCTTGTGCTTTGGTTGGTTTGATTGTTGGGTGTTAAGCTGTGGGTGTGCTTTTTATAGCCGGTCTTGCCGGTTCCTGTGGACATTGCATGGATGCGCCATTTGACACGGCAATTCAAAGTTTCAAACGATCAGATGTGCCGTATCAAACGGTTTAGATTGATGGAGTAGAATTTGCTCCGTTGTTGGCTGCAGCGGGTAGATACTCGCCACTCGGCCCGGTCCGTCACGGCAAGTGGCAGACGTACCTGGCATGCAGTTCCGAAGAAATGGTGGTGCGTTAGGTTTTCAAATATAAGATGTTGGTTTATGAAAATAATAATTAGACTTTTAATATATATATATAGATTTATTTTAAACCTAAGTGAACTTATATACTAAAAAAAACTAGCTAAATGCCCGTGCGTTGCTACGGATCAACAATATAATATATGAATATATCGTTTAAAAATTATTGTACTACGCATTGTGTTTATCTAACACAATACATACATGTGCATAAAATACAAAAAATATCTTTGTTTCATGGTAATCACTATCATTCTCTCATATAGTATTCTTCCTCGTTACGGTACGAGACAGATTGTAAAACACGACAAGAGGTAACACAATGTTTCTTGATCCTCTCCCATTTTTCCTATAAGCCCATGTCGATGCTAGATCAGGTTTTGACGTTGTTACTTTATCGCCCCGGCCCATCTCAAGTCACTTTGAATAACTCTTTTCTTTATGAAACAAGAAGGATGTGTGTATATGCATTAATTATTATAGTATTTTTATAATTTCATGAATGACATGCTCCGTATATTGTGCCAAATGTTTGTGTCCTCCTCCTCTTTGGTAAACTTTAGGTACCGCTCTATCTGACTACATTTTCATTATTGAACTTCTTCTCAACTCCCATCAATGAATTTACCATTGTCAACATTTGCTTATCCTTTATCTCTCAATGCGTACATTTTCATTATATATTATCTCTACCTAACATACACCATTGAAAATAATATATGGTTTGAACTATAGTAGATTTCTTAGCCCTCATCCCTAATGGATATAAGTTAAGGCCCTTTATGATTGAGTGAAAACCTATATTAGTAAAATGTATAGTGAAAATGGCTCATCTTTTTGGGTTATTTTTTTTTGTTTTCTTGTGTACTTGTTTTAGAACCCTCTAATTGGTTTAAATGCCATATGGTCGCATGTGACGCTCACACCTGACCGTGCTTGTGACACCACTCAGTTGGTTCAATGTCAAAAAACTAAACTTACTATTAGAGGGGTTGTTTTGGTGCACAAATGATACATTCGCCGTGTGTGCCAAATTCTAATTCAATTATCCTTCTCTAACTGATACCCCACCGGCCTTGTGAGAGACATAATCAAAACGAGGAATGTGAGATTTTTTTCATATGGCCCTGCTTAATTAGAGAAAGATAATGAATTAGACATACTTATTTTTCTCTAATTAGCATTTAATATCCCGATTAATTAGTATTGCGTGGCTCGTGTCCCTTTGATCAAGCTACCCTGATGTAATTGTTTCTCGTACATGCTCTATGTGATGTTTCATGTACGCATGCAATTTGGTCCCAGGGGAACGCAAATGGCAGTTATTACTTAGTTTTATGTATGCATGCAATGACCTGATGATCCCTTGATTGCTTTCCTTTTTTTCTTTAATTTCTGTATGGTAGTAGTCCTGTGATTGATTTTTTTAATTACTCGTGATATATTTCCTATTTGATTTGTGGCAACTTTGTATGGTGATTTTTTTAACTTTCAAAAATTTATTTAGTGGGTGGTCTAGACCTGTACGACATCTTGGATGGATCAGATCCTCCCAATGTTTGATGTTCAAAGTGAGGCACCAACTCGGATTTAATAGTAAAGATCTAGATACATTTACTTCATAGAGCTAAAACATCTTATATTTTAAAACAGAGTGAATACGTAACTTCTGAAGATTGAACATTCACACTGAAGGCCTGCTTCGCTTGTTATTGTAAACATGGTAGTACACACGTATACGTGTTGTGCTTGTATAGTTGCATGCGACTAGGTTTAGGCATTGCAGAAATTACGTTACGTGCCAAACATGTCCATAGTTCCTTCGTTTAGGTGTGGACCATAAGCCGAACCGAATTACAGGTTAATCGCGCTCTGGTTTGGGTAAATTTTCTCAGTAAGTTTGTTTTCTGATTCAGAGAAACATATAGTATTAAAAAGCTGAAAAAAAAACCAAAATTCATGTTAAAACCAAATACATGTCATTCTCAAAAAAAAAAAAATACGTGTCTAGTCACCAGGGCCGGCCCTGAGGAGGGGCAGGGTGGACGGCTGCCCCGGGCCCCTGAAGCCAAGGGGCCCCAATTAGATATGGCATATGCAGTGGGAAAGGGGTGTATGTGGCATCGCAATTAGAGGCAGTTGCGATTTTTTCTCGTGCGTACCATGAAGAGAAGGAAAAGCGCCCAAGGGTTACATGCTCGTGAGATGCTACTTGTCTAGGAAGCTGGGGAGGAAGGCTTCTTGGAGAAGCCCCAAAAGAACTGGCCTTAGGCTTTTTTCCTTTTGGCGTTAGACTTCTTTTTCTCTGTTGGAAGTAGACCATGTTCCATCAAAGATAAAAGCTAGGAGTGGGCTACAATCGAGCGGGCACAAGAATAAGACTGACCTTAGGTTCTTTTTGCATCACACACACGTTTGTTTTGATCTTTACATCACGCACTCGGAGTAATTATTATTTCTTTTTTTCTTTAAAAACATTCGGTTTATCTACAGATACACATCTAGGCCAAGGGCGCCGGATCTAAGTGGTCCAGGTCGCCGTGCAAGCAAGAAGATAGACTGTCGAGTGATAGATTGCGAAAGTATTGATTGTATTGATATTGCAAGAGATGATTATAACGTGAGCCCTTAGACTGTTTATATAGTATTAGAAGACTTGGGAGGCAAGAAGACTACTAGAGATAGAGTTGGATTACAATATGAAACTACCTAATATGCCTAACCGACATATACTCTAGTACCCCCCCCCCCCCCCCCCCCCCCCCCCCCCCCCCGCAGTCGGATCGGTAGTGACGCGAATGGTCTGACTGGAGCATAAGTTGGTGGTGAGGTGGTATCCCTTGTTGCCAATGTCGATGTAGTCGGGAGTGAGGCGTTATAGTCGTGGTCGATGGTGCCGTTTGGTGAAGTTGTCGTCATTGATGAAGTCGATGATGTTGTTGTGTGTTGTGGTCGATGTCGTCGTTGAGCCGGGAGAATTCGTTGTAGTGGTTGAAGTAGACGCAGTTTGAGAAGTAGCTCAACCCGCAATGCAGAGCTTGCCAGACTCGTGAACGTGTCGGGGACGAAGGCACGCGTCGATGTTGCCGATACTGGACGTGCTAAGACAGGGACCATCATGAGCCATGCGTGCCAGAGCCGGATTGAGAGCAAAGAAAATTTTCCGTAAACGGTCGGTGTAGAAGTTGTCCGCCGTGTCGGAGTAGACGAAGTGGCTGCAAGAATAAAATTGAGCACAAACTTGTGCAAATAAAAATTAGACTATGACTCTGGCGGCAAGGTCGTGGTGGACGAAGACGACGGTGGTAGTTGTCGATGACGATTGAATTGTAGCGGTAGTAGATTTCGGGGATTAGACCCGTATATGAGCGCGGCGTCGCTCGTGGAGAAAAACTTGTTGGCGTTGATAATGACCACGATCGGTGGTGGCGGCGACGATCTGACGATGTTGATGGTGTAGATGGTTGTCGGCGATGATGACCACGGGTGATGAAGGTGCATCCCTTTGTTGACGGCGAGGCGCGTACTCAGGGACGTGCGTCCCGGTCGATGTTGGCAAAGACGGGCCGACGTGGTGACGACATGAGGACGGAGAAGCTGACGCAGCACGTGAAGGCGTCCCTTCGGGCGCCGTGCGGAGCCTCCTTGGCACGACCGTTGGCGATGATTTGCCGGAGATGAGTCGAGCCGAGGTTGAAGTAGAGGCGCGTGATGACGACATGCAGCTATGGACGATGCAATCCGATCTATGATCGGCGAAAGAAGAAGAAACGCTGGTCAAGCGGCCGATAAGAAAATTTTGGCGAAGAAAGATCTAATCTACTATTGCGCGGCCCCCGGCGAAGAATGATCCCCCGGGGGCGACGCGGCGAAAGAGGTGGCTAAACCCTAGGCGGAGCGAACCGCTCTGATACCATGATAGATTGCGGAAGTGTTGATTGTATTGATATTGCAAGAAATGATTACAACGTGAGCCCGTAGACTGTTTATATAGTACTAGAAGACTTGAGAGACAAGAAGATTACTAGAGATAGAATTGGATTACAATATGAAACTACCTAATATGCCTTACCGACATATACTCTAATATCGAGCACCATTGGGTGGTAACGACATACTATAGTCCGGCAACTATCACCTGATCTTTTTTCTATAAGATTTCACGTGAACATAAAATGTAAGAATTTGAGTTTAAATAGCAGTTGAGAAAAATCACAAATCCGAAAAGGTCATGCCAAAATAATACGATTCCAAATCTTTGTATTGCGTCATCGATCTAATTATTCTATGAAAAAGTCTACATGTTAGCCTACCCGCGGTCACACCGAGAGGCGAGAGGCCATAACACATAGACCTCATTCCCCATCAACCAGCATGACAACACAATTCGAAATCATATAGTATATAAAAAATGATGTCGATATACCATCACCAGCGAGTTTTGCATTTATCTCTCTTTTGGTATTTTAAATGTAGTAATATTTTATCAATACATATTATAATAGAAATTCACTTTTCCTCGTAGGTGTAGATGCACCCACTGCCAAAAATATATATTTTAAAATGTTAAAAATTTCAAAAAAAATATTCAGGTGTATATGTTAACATTCTATGTTCGTACGCCAAGTTTTACAGAAAAAAGACCTTTTATGTGAATTGTGTAAAAAAGATAATTTTTTATGTTGCAAAATAGTTTTTCACAAGACATTTTTTGACTTTTTTGTACATAACTCAAAATATGTCTTCTCACCGTGTGCGGACGTAGCACGTCCGGGCGCACCATTAAGAATTTTTTTCAAAAAAATTCAACATTTTAAATTTTATATAAAATATATTTTTTATAATAGATGTATTTAGGCATGAGAGCCAAATCGCCATGTTCCATATTGTAACGAAAATAATGTTTGTGATATGGGCCCCCGGGGTCTTGTTTCGCCCCTGGGCCTCCGAAAATATCATAGCCGGACCTGCCAGTCACCCACGTATTCGGTTTTTCTTAGGTCTCATGTCTTAGACCTTATATTATTTTTTGGAAATTTAGAATAGCTACGTCGTGGTGGAGTTTGAAACCAAATTGTGTAGCGAAGTCAAATTTAGCTATAACTACATTGTAGCTGTCCTTAGCGCGGAGCGATGACTGCTTTGCTCCTCCGTTCGGCCGGCTGCGCGCTCCGCCGGTCCGTCGCGATACAGACCACTCCCCGGAGATCGTCCTAGTCTCTCGTTGAGCATTGATATATGAAATTAGGCGACCTGACCATCAGTTTTGACCTAGTAGATATGTTGTGTTGGGTTTCTGAAATTCTGTGTTTTTTTAATGAAAACAGTCTTATGTTTTTTTTTTCGAAATTCTGTCGTACATAAAAATAATAAAAATTACAAATAAATTATTGGACCACAGACACTAGCACGCGCCAAAACCGCGCCGCCGTTCTCGCTCCTTTATCATTGGAGCCAGACAATACTTGTCGTAGTAGAGCTTGTTATAGTAGACAGACGAAATTATCGTGCTAAGGCCACAAAAATCAACACACTAGAGTAACAACCAACTTTAATAATAACATCCATACATTAAAAGAAACTGACCTAAAAACAAATTGACAAATACAAAAACAGACATAAACCAGAAGATCCAGCGAACAAACTACACCACGCGTCCACGAATTTCAGGAGATTGTATACGGATTTTTTCTGAGAGACGCACATACTGTACCGTTTGGCACTTTGGATGTATAACACCTTCTCCATATATTGCATTCAGCTCTGCAGGAACTCAGGCTAACTATGTGCAACGACACATGTTTTACATTCTCACGATTGCCCTTGGAAGTAAATAATAATTTGTTAGGGCATCTCCACTCAGGCTACCCTAAATGCCCCAAGCGGGCTATGGTGACGCGGGAGTTAAATATCTCGTCCAACCAGCTTCCTAATTCAAATTTAGCGTCGGCGCGGTATAACTTATCATCTGGCGTCCATAGGCCAAACCCAACACGTCTGGAGGGGGACTAGAGGGGCGCCGGCTGGGCAAGAGAACCAAGCAAGCAAGCCAGCCCTGTCGGTGAGCCAAACGGAAAATCCCCCATCTCATCCTTTTCACTGCGCGACAGCCACCTCCTCGCCAGTTCGGACGAGGAGGAGATTCTTGCTGCTCTGATAGACGATGAAGTTGCAGTAGATGCTGCCGTGAGAGACGCTGTCGGCGATGATGATCATCTAAGGATCCTCACTACCCTCCTGGGCATGATTGCCGATGATGAAAAGCCAGATGTTGGAGGTTTCAGGCCGGGGTGCCGCAAGAGCAAGCCAAGGCAGAAAATGGAAGACTACTGCATGTTGTACGTCGACTACTTTGTTGATGATCCATCGCATGATGATGTGATATTTCAACGCCATTTCAGGATGAGCAGGAAGCTCTTCCTGAAGATTGTCGAGAATTTGAGGGAGTTTGAAAAATACTTCAAACTAAGGAGAGACGTCGTCGGTTTGCTTGGTTTCTCCACAATTCATAAATGCACAGTTGCCCTCCGGATGGGAATTCCTGTAGATACACAGGACGATTACCTGTGCATGACCGAGTCCACAACCATTGGTTGCATGTACAGGTTCTGCAGGGCAATAGTGGTAGTGTTTGGAAAGAAGTATTTGAAAACACCCAATGCAAAATACACAACTCGAATCATGGCACAAAATGCAGAAAGAGGACTTTCGAGGATGCTTGGAACCATTGACGGTATGCACTGATCATGAAAGAACTGCCCATTTGCACGCCAAGGAATATAAAAAGGTCACAAAGAATCATAACGTGTGGTACATGCTTTCTTTGATATGGCAGGATCGCACAAAGACATCAATGTGTTGCAGTGCTCAATGTGTTTGCCAAGATTGTTGAAGGCACTCCTCCTCCGCTAGAGTTTGAGATCAATGGGAAAAACTACGACAAGGGGTACTATCTAGAAGATGCATCTATCCAAGATGATCAACATTTGTAAAGACAATCTCAAACCCTGTGGCTGGAGGGTAATTTTTTGGTTTGGGATGCAGCATGAGACTTGCAGGAAGGATGTGGAGTGGGTATTTGATGTGCTGCAAGCTTGATTTTCGATTGTTCGATACCCACCTGGTTGAAAGATCAGATATAGGAGGTCATAACTGCCTGTGTGATCTTTCACAACATGATTATTGAGAGCGAGCTGGATAGTCCAGTGTTTGATACTGAACTGCATTATCGCCAGGGTCCTCTTGCAAATGTTGATCACCAGGTGCCAGTTGTGTTCACCTCTTTCCTCATCAAGCGTCAAGAAATTCGAGACGCAAATACTCATCACAAGCTACAAGATGATCTGGTTAAGCATTTGTGAATGCTCAAAGGGACCGCCTAGTTTATTTATACGTTTGAAGTTGTAATTCAAAGCTTGTTACATTATTATGTTGAACTTATGTTTAATTTGATTGAAATTTTTATTATTTCCAAAAAAATGTATAGGAGGGCCGTATGGGGGTGCGGTTGGACGCCGACGCCTCCCATAACGACATCTGTGCTGGTGCCCCCATACGGGCCAAAAAAAGGCAAAGCCGAACGCCATATGGAGTGGCTGAGTGGAGATGATCTTACAATGTAACAAACAGATTTCCTCGCAAAAAAAAAGTAACAAACAGATTTAGGGCTCCTTTGATTCATGGGATAGAAAAAGTGTAGGAATAGGAAACTCATAGGATTGAGAAGTCACGACTAGTTGAATCCTATGGAAAAAATAATTGTCTTTGATTGTGGTAAAGAATTTTCCATGAGCTCCAACCTCATGATTTTTTCCTATGGAGTTTACACTACAAGATTTCTATGGGATTATTTCCTAGAGGATATGATCCTTTGAATCAAACAACCTTTATAGGAAAGTTTTCATAGGATTCTGTTCCTACAAAATTCCTTTCACAATCCTATGAATCAAAGGAGGCCTTAGGCTAGCCTGCCGTTTTGCGATGAGAGAGAATCCGCAATCCGGCCAGAAAACTGAAGTTTAGTTCGGTTTAATGGAAGAAATATGTTTTCAGCATTCCCAGTCTCTTCTGATCTGTACAGACACTATTGTACCTGTTTTTTTTCTATCTTAACGAATAGGCAGAGCGCCTGTCATTTTCGTCATATAACATTCCTAGCAGCCCCACGCCCTTGACTTGAGGTGTCGATCAGTTCCAGACGAGGATGAGCTTTGCCTGAATTCTGATGTTGTAAAAAAAAAAGAGCATGCCACTACGCAGAGTAGCTAGAAGACTAGATTCATCAACATGGTGCACGTCGTTGCAATGATTTATCGATGCAGACAGCCGTAGATCATGTACCTAGAAAGTGAAAAAAAATGTGCTCGACTAGATCACGCAGCTCGTGGTGCCAATTGATCTGTCAGAGCTTAGGAAGGTCCATGCATTTCTTAGCAGAAAACCAAACAATCCAGAATAACGCAGCCCAACCTGCAATGATGAGGCATAGTCAGACGGATTGTGGAAATACATGCTTGGTTAACATTATGCAGTAATTAATCCTTTCAAGAGGTGTGGTTTCATTCAAGCAGCATCATATTCAGCAAGTATGGCAAGCAAAGAGTGGGATTTGTCAGTTGGAAGAAGATGAGACGACGTAGTAATTACCGGTGGCAATGGTGATTCCAATGACAGATGCGGCGGTCGTCCACGAAATGACAATGACGGCGACCGACAGCAGCCCAACGTACATCGCCGCCACGAAAGCGAACAGGACAGCCAGGAACCCTCCGGCTGCGCCCAGGGACATCAGGATCGAAACCACGATCGCGGCCGTCGACGCGGCCACCAGGAAGAATGTGAACACCAGAAGCACAGTCAGCGCCAGGGATGTCACGGATCCGACCTGCCAGGGGTGAGTGATGATGTTTTAGTCGTTGGGATCATGATCCGAATCAAGAATCCGATAGGCTGGTGAATTCGAGTTGGAGCCGAAGTCGAACAGTAAAGGAGAGGCTCACCGATACGACGAGGAGCGCCCGGACGGCGCCGCCTTCCCTTGTCCAGGCCACCAGGCTGCGCGCGGCGTTCTCGGACGTCTGGCGCGGACACCAAGTCTCGACGGCGCGCGCCGTGTAGTCCAGGAGGCGCCGCGGCAGCGGCTTCTGATCGCCGTCGACGAAGCCGTGGGGCACGGCCGGTAGAGTGTTTTCCTCGCCGGGTGACGAGTGGGAGGAGGACGAGGAAGGAGAGGCCTCGCCGTTGACGCGCGCGGCGGCGGCGCCGTCTGGAACGTCGAGTACCATCATCGATCTCTCGGGCGGTGGTCGAGTGATCGGGAGCGAAGAGTCAAACGCTGGCGCGCAAAAACTGTTGGTACTGAGACCGATCCAACTGGTCAGTGTTTGTCTGGCTCGCACGTCGGACACAGGGGCGCAGCGGACTTTAACTCCGATTAACTGTTAGAGTAAACCGTACCAGCGGTCCTAATTCTTTCTCGGTACCTTCAGTTTGGTCCTAAATCTTTAAAATTGCATATCTAGGTCCTAAATTTTTTATAAGTGATTCATCTGAGGTTCTATTTTGCTCTGGCCGCTTTGACCTATCTAGGTGGCGCTTTGACCAATGCCATGTCGGCAGTAGGGGCCCACTAGAAGTACTAGCTGGGCATAAAAATTTCTAAAAAGGCCCCTGGGTTCCTAGGACGCACGCGTCCGCTAGGGTTTCGATCGCTGCCACGCGCCTGGCTGCCGCCGTGAGACCATGGCGGCTCACCATCGGCGCTGAGCCCTATAACCATCATATTCGACATCCGCTACCCACCATAGTTGGCATCATGAAGAGGACGACGACGATGAGGTCCTCATCCTCGGCTTGCCTGCTCGGTTCACGTTATTGGACCTAGAGACGGGGACGAGCGGCACGCGCGGGTACCTGGCGCCGGAGTGGGTCACCAACAAGATCGATGTGTACAAATTCGGCATGGTAAAGCTGGAGATCGTGTGTGGCGCCAAGAACTCCAGGCTACAGCTGCAGCAGCACGACGAGGAGCACACTGTCAGCTCAGGATCCGTCGTCTCTGGCAGCGGCAGCGCCACCTCGTCTAGCGGCGGTGGCAGCTACTACTTCCCGGCGGTGGCGCTGGAGGCGCACGATCAAGGGGGCCAATGGCAGCGGTACGCGGAGCTGGTGGACCCGAGGCTAGAGGGGCGGGCGGACACGGGTGGTGCTGTATAATCGGTGCTACCGGGTATGACTGTTGTGGCCACCCATGACTCCTTTTGAGTCCAAGGACCTTTTCGCAAATATACACGCCCGACTGGTATCCCTCGTGGACCCTACTACCAACGTGGCATTGGTCAAAGCGCCACCTATATAGGTCAAAGCGGCCAGAGCAAAATAGGACGTTGGGTGAATCACTTATAAAAGATTTAGGACCTGGATGTGGAATTTTAAAGATTTAGGACCAAACTGAAGGTACCGGGAAAGAATTAGGACCGCCGATGCGGTTTACTCTAACCGTTATTCCTCCGGTTTCTTTTCGAAGGCCAAAAGGATTAGAAGTGTTCAAAACACATACTCACTGCAACTTCAAATCAAAACAGAAATAACAAAAGTACAAAACGGATCCTCGAAGATGTCTGGCACGCCATGAGCCATGCTCGGTGTCGCAACTAGAACTCAGCAGTACCACCATAGCCAGTAAATCTGTGAATCCATGCCCACGATTCCACCAAGTCGTTGGGCTATGCGCAAAGTCAGACGGTGGCTACCATTGGAACTTGGAAGATAAGATCGTTCATCCCGGAGAAGAAGCCGAACATGACAAAGACAAATGTCACTAGGGTGTCAAGTGGGCTAGCGAAAACTTAAAGCGAACTAGAAGTAGGATTTTGGTATGATCCCCACCCTAATGTCACTTCCATCAAAAGACCAAACAAGGAACGGTGCCGTCGTGGGTACCTTCCGTGCGAGGGCTCCGGGTGAGAACCCTTGGCCATTGGTCTCGTCGACGGCTGCGTGATGCTTCTCTACCCTCTTGGGGGAGTCATCATGGAGTTCTTCCCCTCGGTCTCCGTTCGGTGCCACTGGTGCTAAGTCTAGGTTTTTCTTGTTCTTTGTTGTTTATCCGTGATCTGTTGTGTAAGAGAGTCATGATTACCTTGTATCGGTTTGGCCATATGTGGCTTTATTTATAAAGCAGGGTGACAACCTATTTCGAGAAAAAATAACCAAACATGATGCTTCCACCTCCACCACCACCACCACCACAAAGACATGTGACATGCTCTCACAAGTCTAAATGAACCTATACAACACCGACACTGCCTGCAAATCCAACCAACTTGAGAGAGAGCCACCGGACCAGACATAGATCTAGAGGAACAACATTCATAGAAGTCGTTCACAACAGAAATAGGAAACATGAGAAAATACTCATGTCTGGCCTAGATAGCACCAATATAGGTTTGCACCAAGATTATCACACTACAGAGCGGATGTCTGCATTTAGCAGAAAGTTATTGGGTGGTAAAGTTGGGCGATTCCATGAAAGGATAGGCCTATGTTATCACCAACAACCTTTCTCTTGGATTCGATGCTACCGAATGGATTGTTGTGCACCGGAGAAAACAAAAGATGAATGCAAAGAAGATCGGCTAGGAAGTTACTCCCGGGAAGGAAAGAAGATCTACGGTGTCGCCGGTGACTTTTCTTACTCTAAAATGTATCAGATTTCTGATTCAAACTCACACCCTGGTGAGGTGGGTCATGTAGTTCATTCAGCCGAGAGCCATGTGGTTCAATTGAAAGGTCGTAAGGGCCTGGAACCAAAGATGTGCTCTGACCGATCTCTATCTCAATCACGAGGTCTTACAACTGACGGTCTTCAATGGATTCCAGGGTTTACCTTGAAAAACAAATTGCGCTACACCGACAGATAGGCTTGTCGATATCTATTCTTTGTGGTGTAATCGATGTGGAAATGTCCAACAGAGGCGGTGACCACAACCTGAACTGTGGAAGGGGACAAGGAGTGGTGGAGGGAGAGGCATTGGATGGTAGGAAGGTGTCTTAAAATACAGACGCAACGAAGATGGGGATGGCGTCAGTGGCTCATGGGATGTACCCTGGTGGTGGATCCTTGGTGTCTTCCTTCCCAACCTTCCTTCAAGGTTAAGATGGATGGTGATGGATCTTGAGGTGGTTTGGCGACAGGGCTCCTCCTTGGTGATGGTGAAGATGGAGGCGATGTTGATGGGTATCAAGACTACGCGTGTTGGATTATGTTGCTGGTGGCCGCTAGGGTTTCCCTACTAAATGCACATGTGTGGTTTTGGTAAGTAATGACAATCTCTATTTACTAATGTTTGTATTGAGTTATACTTGTAGGAATTATCCATTGGCATCGCCTGAAGCATTTGTTGGCTTCAAAGTTGAAGGATGAAGAAATGAAGAAGAATAAGCAATGACCAAGAAAATATTCAAAGGTGTGATCTGAAGAATGGTCTTGTGAGAATTGAGCCTATTGGAATCATGCATTAAAGAAGAAGATAGTGTGAGAATTCATGCATCACTTCAAGACATCATATTGGAGAAAGAATAATATGTACAAGTTTGATGAAGACAAGTGTAAAGAGCGGGTTCAAGTGGATCAACACTTAAGAAGAAATGAACAAGTGCAGGTTCAGTATGAGCCATATCGAGAAGATCATATGCTTGAAGCTTGCCATCATCGGTAATCATTGATAGGTGAAGGTGTGCCCAAAGAAGACACTCCACCGTGGGTATTGGGAACCATTCACAAGTCTTCATAAATCTAGCACGAGCACGAGCAATCAAGAAAGGTGTTCCATATTGACAAGGATAAGATCATCTTCATCAAGCTCAAGTGGAATACACAAGGCAAATGTATGATCCTTATAGGTTTTATCTTTTGCTGGTTTCATGTTGTTAGTTGGGATATCAAGTTTAGGATAGATAGTCGTACTATCAAGAGAGGCTCTTGTTGGAGATATGCCCAAGAGGCAATAATAAAGTGGTTTATTATCATATCTTCATACTTATGATAAATGTTTACATACCATGCTATAATTGTATTAACCGGAAACATTAATACTTATGTGATTTGTAAACTAAAATAAGAGTCCCTAGTAAAGCCTCTTGTTAAACTAGCTTGTTGGTTAATATATGATCATGGTTTCCTGATCATGAACATAGAGATGTTATTAACAACAGGGTCATATCATTAGGAGAATGATGTGATGGACATACTCCTATAAGATAAGCGTAGCATAAAGATCAAGTCATTTTAAATAGTTCAATTGCTATATGCTTTCTGATACATAGTAACCTAATTCCTTCGACCATGAGATCATGCATATCACCTTTACCGGATGGATGCTTTGATGACATCAAACACCACACCGTAACTGGGTGGTTATAAAGGTGGCATTGAGTGTTCGGAAAGTATTGGTTGAGACACATGGATCAAGAGTGGGATTTGTCCATCCATATGACGGATAGATATACTCTGGGCCCTCTCGGTGGAATGTCATCCAATTAGCTTGCAAGCATGTGACTGGGTCACAAGGGATCACATATCACGGGAACGAGAAAAGAGTACTTATCGGTAACGAGGTTGAACTAGGTATGCAGAGATACCGACGATCATAACCTCGGATAAGTAAACTATCGTGAGACAAAGGGAAATTGGTATCGTATGTAAGTGGTTCATTCGATCGCAAAGTAATCGTAGAAATATGTGGGAGCCATATGAATTTCCAGATTCCTCTATTGGTTATTGTTCGGAGAAGTGTCTCGATCATGTCCGCATAATTCACGAACCGTAGGGAGACACACTTAAGGATTCGACGTTGTTTTGAGTAGTTATGGTATTATGAGAAAGAGACCGAAT
Source organism: Avena atlantica (assembly GCA_910589765.1). Lineage (NCBI taxonomy): Eukaryota > Viridiplantae > Streptophyta > Magnoliopsida > Poales > Poaceae > Avena > Avena atlantica. The sequence continues at coordinate 444,522,849 of OU342736.1, forward strand.
GTTGTTCGGAGTCTCGGATGGGATCCGGGATATCACGAGGTGATCCGGAATGGTCCGGAGAATAAGATTCATATAAGGAAAGTCCCGTTTCGGAGTTCGGGAATGATTCCGGTGTTTTCATCGGGAATGTTCTAGAAGGTTCCGGAATGTCCGGCACTCCGGGGGGGGGGGGAAGGGGTACATGAATGTGTCATTACATATTGGAATGATTGCATCATGTACTAAGTGTTCTTGCTATTCCAAATAAAGGATTAAATTGAATCCTAAAACAGAAAAGTCAAATGTCCAGTTTGAAAGTCAAACGGCTAAAACAAGAAACTGTGGGAAACAAGTAAGAGGAGGTTGAAACCAACTTGGAGGAGGAGTCCCTCTCCTCCAAGCCGGCGGCCAGCCTAGGCCGAGTTGGGGAGGGACTCCCCTCCCCTTCCCTGGCGCGCCAGCCCCTCCACCTATAAAAGGAGGGGCAGGGCCTCCTCCTCTACACACAAGTTCATATCCTCTAATCTCCGGTTTAGAGCCGTTTTGGTTTAGAGCTTCTAATTGCCCTAGCCTTCAGTTTAGAGCCTTCTAATTGGTGTGTATAATCCCTAGACCACTAATAGTACTCTCTCATACTCCACCATACTCGCTCCGGCTTAAGGCGAAGCCCTGCGGGATCTCCCCTCTACTTCCGGTACCACGCCGTTGTGCTGCCGGAATCGCGAGGAGAGTGCTACAACCTCCGCTGCCTGCTGGAACAAGGGAGAGGAAGGTCTTCGTCGAGTACCGAACGTGTGACCTACTGCGGGAGCGCTGCCAGAACGCAGCGCCGGAAGGATCGTCTACGCGATCTTGAGATCGGAAAGAGTACGACTACATCATCCACGAGAATCTGCTCTCATTAACCGCTTTGGAATCTTCGAGGGTAAGTTATTCCATCGACTCGTTGCTACAATCTAGTAGATAGATCTTGGCTTGTTTGTTTGTATGCGATAGAAAATTTTTGTTTTCCATGCTACGAACCCCTACAGCTCTCGTGTGAGTAACTTGATCATATGTTTCGGAGATAGATCAAACCTTTGCATACTTGGCATTTTATTTCTTGGTTTTTATTCGCATCTTATCCATGTGGAGTTCTAGAGATTGTTCTTATCTTCATAACAAGCTTTAGTTCATAAAAAAGGATTTCCAATGAATATCTTATGGCATTTTTATGTTAGATGTTTTACCGGTTCGTATCTTAGAGAAGTTTCACACCTCTCTCCCCTTGATATTTTATCCCTTGGTGATACTCAATATTTTCAACAAAATTGGATTCATCTCATTCAGAGTTTGGATGCTCGAGTTACTGTAGTTTTGGTTTCATAGTTTTTCTTAGGCGGTAGTAGAGTGAAATCCTCTGTAGTACTGCTAGGACATGTATGTCACCGGCAGTACTGGTGGAAGTACTGGTTCACTTCCGCCCAGCATGTCTCACCCTTTAGTATGGTTCATTTTTATAACCGAAAGTTAGGCAGAAGTGAGTCAGTAGTATCATCACCCAGCCTCGGCGATAATACCGCCAATTTGGCAGTAGTACGACCATGTACTACCTTATCTCTCTATTTTGGTTTGACAGTTGAAAGGGGCTGGCGATAGTACTGCCAAGTTGATGGTACTACCGAGTATGCACGAACTACACCAAATGGGAAGGTTTTTGAGAGGCCCTTATAAGGCCTCCTTCTTCTTGTTGGGCTGGTTCTTTTGCTAAGCTCGTCTACTCTCTCTTTCTCTCCTCTCTATTGTTTATATTCAAGAGCTTGTCCTCTCTCCATCTTCCTCCTATTATTATTGCATATTTTTAGAGATTTTTGAGAGGAGATCTATATCTATAACCCTACCAAACCAAATCCATTCTTTCCGAATGAAATCTTGGGATCTAGATCTTGGATAATTTGGTGTTCTCTTCTTATGTTCTTTCTCTCTTATTTCTCCAACAACTTTTGTATTTTTTGTGGAATTTGGGAGTAAAGACTTGCCAATACATTAGGTGCATCGGTTTGAGTTCTCTATGAAGAATCGTTTGGTGAAAGATTTTGAGCTTGGTACGCTTGGGTTCATGGAACCCTAGACAACTGTAGCCGTGGTGGTGCTTTTTGGGGCCTCCAATTAAGTTGTGTAGATTGTATCAAGCTTGTGGCCTTTTGTGGCATTATTTTGGGAGCCTCCATTTGAGTTGTGGATATTTTCCAAGCTTGTACGGGTATGGTGACACCTCAAGTGACCCATAGTGGACTGTGTGCGTGCCTTTGTGGTGTGCATATGGGAGAATAAGGTGAGCCTTTTGTGGCGTCAGTGAGTGGTGTGCCTCCGCATCATGGGCCGAGGCCTTGTGTGGAGTTGGGTGTGCATCGAGTCATCACACCTATGAAGGGAATATGCCCTGAGAGGCAATAATAAAATGTTTATCATGTATATTCCAAATATATGATAGATGTTTATTTTGCATGCTATAATTGTATTAATACGGAAACATTAATACATGTGTGTTTAATAAACAAACAGAAAGTTCCTGGTTATGCCTCTCTCATAAACTAGCTCGTTGATTAACAAGATGATCAAGGTTTCCTGATCATGAACATTGGATGTTGTTAATAACGAGGTCACAACATTAGTGTAATGGTGTGATGAACATTCATCCGAAGTATAGCATTACGATCAAAGTTATTGAGTTTATATTGATATAAAAACTTACGAAGTGATCCTAATCCTTAGACCATGAGATCATGTCAATCACTAACACCGGAAGAGTTTCTTGATAACATCAAACATCACACCGTACCAGGGTGATTATAAAGATGGGTTCAGAACTACTGTTATGTTGAGGCCCATGGATCGAGAGTAGAATTTGTTCATCCCGATGACGGATAGATATGCTCTAGACCCTCTCGGTGATATCACATTGATTAGCTTGCAAGCAAGTGATTTGATCACTAGAATGTTATATCACGGGAACGAGAAAAGAGTACATGTCGGTAACGAGATCAAACTAGGCATGGAGATACCGATGATCGAATCTCGGACATGTAATATATCGCGAAACAAAAGGATTAATATACTAGCATAAAAGGTTCTGACGATCACAAGAAAGTCATCGTTGAATGTGTGGAAGTCAGTTTGGGTCTCCAGATCCCTCTTCTGATTATTGATCGGAGAGGGGTCTCGATCATGTCCGCATTATTCACGAACCTTAGGGTGACACACTTAAGAGACACCGACATCCATTTGGAGCAAAAGTTTCATGCCGAAAAGAATAGCAAGCACAGGAATTTATTTCACTAGATACCGAAATAGGTTTTCGGGTGAAATTGCAGAAAGTGTTTTTGCATGTGAAATGAAATACTAGCAAGGGGTTATATTTGAATGTTTGTCATTAAACTAATTGACAAATTTTTGAATAAATAAAAGGAGTTTTATTTAATGAGAGTTTGCATTAAATTTGGTGGAAATTTAATGGGAATTTGAGTGGGATTTTGAGTGGAGGGAATTGAAAGGATTTTTGTGAGTGGAGTGTCCATCCACATGAATGAGGGGAGGGCAAGGGGAAGCCCCATGCGCCGTCCACCCCCTTGGGGTTCCCCTCTCCTATAAAAGGCACCCCTCCTCACTTCTCACTCACACCTCCTCGTGAAGGATCTCTCTCCCCCAATAGTGTGTATCCCCATGGTCTCGGACTAGCGAGATACATGTTCCCGGTGGCTATTCGGCAAGAAAGAGTTGTGCTTCCGTTGCATCGCTGGAGCGAGGAGGCGGAGGTTGCTCGGTGCCTCAGACGTGTGTGCGAGCACGGATGCGCCTCTAAGTTGCGGTGCTAAGGACTTCCTCTCGATCTTGAGATCGGCAAGAGATCGTCTACATAAACCACGAGTTTAACTCTTTAAGCTTTGTCGGTCTTCAAGGGTATGTTCTCTACGGATATACATCTGCCAGTTGTTTGTATCTAGTAGATAGATCTTGGTACATAGTTGTTCCCATCGTAGGAAATTTATTGTTTTCTATGCTGCGATCCCTACAGTGGTATCAGAGCCGGATCTATGCGTAGATGCTTTACACGGGTAGTACACATATGAGTATGTGGGTGATGATGATCATGTTATTTCTTCTTAGTTGTATTTTGGATATTGGTGGCATAGTGGTGTAGGGGTACGTAGCATGGAAAACAAAAAATTTCTACCGCATGCACACAAATAAGCCAAGATCTATCTACTAGATTGTAGCAACGAGTCGATAGAAGCACTCACCCTCGAAGATTCCAAAGCGGTTAACGAGAGCAGATTCTCGTGGGTGATGTAGTCATACACTTGCCGTTCTCAAGATCGCGTAGACGATCCTTCCGGCGCTGCGTTCAGGCAGCGCTTCCGCAGTCGGTCACACGTTCGGTACTCGATGAAGACCTTCCTCTCCCTTGTTCCAGCAGACAGCAGAGGTTGTAGTTCTCCCCTCGCGATTCCGGCAGCACGACGGTGTGGTGTCGGAAGTAGAGGGAAGATCCCGCAGGGCTTCGCCTAAGCCGGTGCGAGTTATGGTGGATCTAGGGTTTCTCGGTGATCTAGGGTTTAAAAGACCGGGAGGAGGAGGAGGAGGAGGTGTCGGCGGTGGCATTAACGAGGCGGCGACGGCGCGAGGCAGCGGCGGCTGGCGGCGGCGCGGCGTGGTAGCGGCGGCGGCGCACAGGTGTGGGAGGGCTAGGGCTTGTGTGTTTGGGGCAGCCCTCCCCCTCTATTTATGAGAGGGGGCAGCCTTGAGGGAGGGGAGTTTGAATCCACTTCCAAACCCAAGTTGGAAGGACTCTTTCCTTCTTCCACTAGGAAACCATTGTTCCATTTTGACTTTTCGAACCTCCCGTTTGACTTTCAATTTAGAGCTTTAATTCTCTCTCACACATGTCCACACCAAGTGACCTAGGATATGATCTAATCATTCCACTTACCCATGACACATTCATGGACCATTCCCCTTTTAGATCGGTGAACCTTCTAGTACCTTCTAGAACCTCTCCGATGAAAACATCGGAATCTTTCCCGAACTCCGGAATTAGACTTTCCTTATATGAATCTTATTCTCCGGACCATTCCGGATCTCCTCGTGATATCCCAGATCCCATCCGAGACTCTGAACAACATTCGGTATCCCTACTAACATTCCATATCTACTAAACAACATCGAATCCTTAAGTGTGTATCCCTACGGTTCGTGAATTATGCGGACATGACCGAGACACTTCTCCGATCAATAACAATAGAGGAATCTAGAAATTCATATGGCTCCCACATATTTCTACGATTACTTTGCGATCGAATGAACCACTTACATACGATACCAATTTCCCTTTGTCTCATGATAGTTTACTTATCCGAGGTTTTGATCGTCGGTATCTCTGCATACCTAGTTCAACCTCATTACCGATAAGTACTCTTTTCTCGTTCCCGTGATATGTGATCCCTTGTGAGCCAGTCACATGCTTGCAAGCTAATTGGATGACATTCCACCGAGAGGGCCCAGAGTATATCTATCCGTCATATGGATGGACAAATCCCACTCTTGATCCATGTGCCTCAACACATACTTTCCGAACACTCAATGCCACCTTTATAGCCACCCAGTTACATGTGGTGTTTGATGTCATCAAAGCATCCTTCCGGTGATGGTGATTAGCATGATCTCATGGTCGAAGGAATTAGGTTACTATGTATCAGAAATCTTATAGCAAACGAACTATTGAAATGACTTGATCTTTATGCTACGCTTATCTATAGGAGTATGTCCATCATACCATTCTCCTAATGATATGATCTTGTTGTTAACAACATCTCAATGTTCATGATCGAGAAACCACGATCATCTATTAACCAACAAGCTAGTATTATAAAGAGGCTTTACCAGGGACTCTAATTTAGTTTACAAATCACACAAGTATTAATGTTTCCGGTTAATACTGTTATAGCATGAATGTAAACATTTATCATAAACACAAAGATATAATAATAACCACTTTTATTATTTCCTCTAGGGCATATCTCCAATAGTCTCCCACTTGCACTAGAGTCAACTAATCTAGATTACATGGTAATATACCGAACACCCATGGCAGTTTGGTGCTGGTCATGTTTTGCCCTCGGGAGAGGTTTAGTCAACGGATCCGCCACATTCAGATCTGTGTGTACTTTGCAAATCTTTATGTCACCATCTTGGACATGCTCTCAAATAGCGTGAAAACGTAGCTTGATATGCTTCAGCTTCTTGTGTGACCTTGGTTCTTGCGCATTGGCTATGGCGCCCATGTTATCATAATAGATATACATTGGGTCCAGCGCACTTGGAACCACACCGAGCTCTGTAATGAACTCCTTCATCCATATTGCCTCTTGTGAAGCCTCCGAAGCAGCTATGTATTCTGATTCAGTTGAAGATCTCGCCACAACACTTTGCTTTGCACTCCTGCAGCTAACTGCTGCACCATTCAAAGTAAATACGTATCTAGATTGTGATTTAGAATCATCCGGATCGGTGTTCCAACTAGCATCGGTGTAACCATTAATAACGAGTTGTTCATCACCTCCATAAGAAAGAACCATATCCTTAGTTCTTCTCACGTACTTAAGGATGTTTTTGACCGCTGTCCAATGATCCACTCCTGGATCACTTTGATATCTGCTAGTCAAACTAACAACATATGCAATGTCGGGTCTTGTAACATGGCATACATAAGAGATCCTATGGCTGAGGCATAGGGAGTCTTACTCATCCTTTCTCTATCTTCTGCCGTTGCAGGACTTTGAGTTTTACTCAAGGTCGTATTGAGCAACATGGGCAAGAACCCTTTCTTGCTATCTTCCATTCCAAACCTTCTTAGAACTTTGTCCAAATATGTACTCCGTGACAATGATATTAGGCGTCTCGTCTATCTCTATAAATCTTTATGCCTAATATGTAAGCTGCTTCGCCAAGATCTTTCATTGAAAAACTATTATTCAAATAATCCTTGACACTATTAAGAAGGTCTACATTATTTCCAATCAACAATATGTCATCTACATATAGTATTAAGAATGCTACATAGCTCCCACTCACTTTCTTGTAAATACAAGCTTCTCCATAAATTTGTATAAAACCAAAGCTTTTGATCACCTTATCAAAACGTTGATTCCAACTCCGGGATGCTTGCTTCAATCCATAAATGGACTGTTGAAGTTTGCACACCTTGTTAGCATCTTTACGATCGATAAAACCTTTGGGTTGTACCATATACAACTCTTCATCAATGTCTCCATTGAGGAACGCTGTTTTGACATCCATCTGACATATCTCATAATCATAATATGCAGCGATTGCTAACAAAATCCTCATAGACTTTTAGTTTCGCTACTGGTGAGAAAGTCTCATCGTAGTCAACTCCTTGAATTTGTCGAAACCCTTTTGCGACAAGTCGAGCTTTATAGACAGTAACATTACCATCATCATCTGTTTTCTTCTTGAAAATCCATTTGTTCTCGACAGCCTTCCGGCCATCCGGTAAGCCACCAAAGTCCATACGTGGTTTTCGTACATGGATCCTATCTCGGATTTCATGGCTTCTTGCCATTTATTGGAATCTGGGCTCATCATCGCTTCCTCATATGTCGCTGGGTCATCGGTGTTGTCCACCAACATGACACTCATAACAGGATCATACCAATCAGGAGTGGTACGAGTTCTCGTTGACCTGTGAGGTTCTGTAGTTACTTCAACCGAAGTTTCATGATCAACATCACTAGCTTCCTCTCTTATTGGTGTAGGCGCCACAGGAACTACTTCCGGTGTTGCGCTACTCGCAAGTTCGAGAGAAGGTTCAACAACCTCATCGAGTTCTACTTTCCTTCCAGTCACTTCTTTTGAGAGAAACTCCTTCTCTAGAAAGGATCCATTCTTGGCAACGAAGATTTTGCCCTCAGATCTATGATAGAAGGTATACCCAATAGTTTCCTTTTGGTATCCTATGAAGACGCATTTTTCCGCTTTGGGTTCAAGCTTGTCTGGCTGTAACTTATTTACATAAGCTTCGCAACCCCAAACTTTAAGGAATGACAATTTATGTTTGTTCCCAAACCATAATTCATACGGTGTCTTTTCAACGGATTTAGATGGTGCCCTATTTAAAGTGAATGCGGCTGTTTCTAATGCATAACCCCAAAATGATAGCGGTAAATCTGTAAGTGACATCATAAAACGAACCATATCTAAGAGAGTTTGATTACGACGTTCGGACACACCATTTCGTTGTGGTGTTCCCGGCGGTGTAAATTGTGAAACTATTCCGCATTTCTTCAAATGCTCGCCAAACTCGTAACTTAGATATTCACCTCCACGATCAGATCGCAGAAATTTAATCTTCTTGTTACGTTGATTCTCTACCTCACTTTGAAATTCCTTAAACTTCTCGAAAGTTTCGGACTTATGTTTCATGAAATAGATATACCCATATCTAATCAAGTCATCCGTGAAGGTAAGAACATAACGATAACCACCTCGCGATGCTACACTCATTGGGCCACACACATCGGTATGTATAATTTCCAATAAGTCCGTAGCTCGCTCCATCATACCAGAAAATAGAGTCTTAGTCATTTTACCCATCAGACATGCTTCGCATCTTTCAAGTGATTCGAAATCAAGTGATTCAAGAAGTCCATCGGAATGGAGTTTCTTCATACGCTTCACTCCAATATGACCAAGATGACAGTGTCACATATAGGTCGAGTTATCACTCAATTTCAAACGTTTAGCTTCAATGTTATTAATGTGTGTATTACCACAATTGAGATTCAATAAGAATAGACCACCTATCAAAGGTGCATGTGCATAAAACATATTACTCATATAAATCGAACAACCATTATTCTTGGACTTAAACAAGTAACCGTCTCGCAATAAACATGATCTGTATATAATGTTCATGCTTAATGCGGGCACCAAATAACAATTATTTAAGTATAAAACTAATCCCGATGGTAGATGAAGAGGTAGCGTGCCGACCGCGATCACATCAACCTTTGATCCATTTCCAACACGCATCGTCACCTCGTTCTTCGCTAGCTTCCGTTTATTCTGCAGCACCTGTTTCGAGTTACAAATATGAGCAACCGAACCAGTATCAAATACCCAGGCACTACTACGAGTACTAGTGAAATACACATCAATAACATGTATATCGGATATACCTTTCTTCTTGATGTTACCATTCTTCAAATCCTCCAAGTACTTAGGGCAATTCCGCTTCCAGTGACACTCTCCCTTGCAGTAAAAGCACTCAGTATCAGCCCTTAGGCCCAGCCTTGGTCTTCTTTGCCGGCGCGGTAACTTTCTTACCGCCCTTCTTGAAGTTTCCCTTTTTCTTAGACTTGTCTTGCTTCTTGAATTTGGTGGTCTTATTGACCAACAACACTTGGTGCTCTTTCTTGATCTCCACTTCTGCAGACTTTAACATGGAGAAGAGTTCGGGCAACGACTTGTCCATGTTTTGCATATTGTAGTTCATCACAAAGTTCTTGTAACTTGGTGGTAGTGATTGGAGGACACGGTGAATCCCCAAAGCATTAGGAATCACTATACCTAAGCTTTGAAGCTTGCTTGCGTGCCTAGACATCTTAAGCACGTGCTCACTGACGGAGCTGCCCTCTTCCATCTTGCAGTTAAAGAACTTTTCAGAAGCCTCATAACTCTCGACTACCGCGTGAGCCTCAAATATAATTTTGAGTTTATAGACAATATCATGTGGGTCATAGTTCTCAAACCTTTTCTGAAGCTCCGATTCCAAACCATACAAGATAGCACACTGAACTGTGGAGTACTGATTCTTCCGAGCGAGGAAAACATTCTTTACCTTATCGGTAGCATCAGCTCCAGGCGGGTTACCCAGCGGTGCATCCAACACATAGGTCAAATTACCAGCATTGAGGACAATCCTCAAATTGCGGAACCAATCTGCGAAGTTGCTTCCATTGTTTTCAAGTTTTCTTTCTCTAGGAACGCATTAAAATTGATGGTAGGGTCCGCCATTGATCTACAACATATTTACAATAGTTTAGACTAAGTTTATGACAAATTGAGTTCTAATTAATAGTTAAATTAATCTAGGTGAACTCCCACTCAAAACAATATCCCTCACATTGTTTTAGTGATCACACGAACCAAATCCACCACATCAAAACCGATCATCACGAGAGTTGATATAGCTTCAATGGCGAACAATCAACATGTTCATCATATCTACTATATGACTCATGCTTTACCTTTCGGTGATCCATGTTCCGAGACCATGTCTCTACATGCTAGGCTCGTCAAGATCAAACCTTAGCTTCCGCATGAGCAAGTATGGCTTGCTCACGTTGTATACACTCGCAGAATCTAACACACCCGATCATCACGTGGTGCTTCGAAACAATGAGCTTTAGCAACGGTGCTTACTAAGGATGAACACTTTAAAACTTGAAATTTTTTGTGCTAGAGGGATCATCTTATAATGCTACAGTCACGTACTAAGCAATACAAGATGCATAAAAGGATTAACATCACATGTAATTCATAATATGTGATATGATATGGCCTATCTTCTTGTGCTTCCGATCTCCATCTTCAAGCACGAACATGATCTCCATCATCACCGGTATGGCGTCAAGGTCAATGGCGCCTCTTCATGGTTGTCGTCCACCAGCATCAACTATTACAACTACTTTGAATAGACATGCAGGTCTTAACGGAAATTAAAAGACAACCATATGGCTCATGCCGGTTACCGACTTACAATAAGGAACATTGCATAAATCATATATAATCACAATCATGGCCATATCACATCACAACACACCCCCTGCAAAACAAAGTTAGACGCCTCTAATTTTGTTTGCATGTTTTACGTGGTTTGGGGCTTTACTTAAGTGTCATTCTAACTTACGAACAAGAACCACAACGTTGATGTTTGAACTATCAAGTGTCCGTTGTAAATTGAATCTATACTATGATGGGAGAGACAGACACCCGCAAAGCCACTTATGCAATACAAGTTGCATGTTAAGCGTGGAGCAAGTCTCAAGAACGATGTCATGTAAGGTTAGCCCGGGCCGCTTCATCCCATCATACCGCAAGATGCAAAGTACACAAAAAGCAATTGACACTAAAAGCACCACCGCCCACAATAACCATTGTGTTCTACTCGTGTAACAGATCTACATATAGACACGGCTCTGATACCACTGTAGGGGTTCGTAGCATGGAAAACAAAAAAATTCTACCGCATGCACACAAACAAGCCAAGATCTATCTACTATATTGTAGCAATGACTCGATAGAAGCACTCACCCTCGAAGAATCCAAATTGGTTAAAGAGAGCAGATTCTCGTGGGTGATGTAGTCATACACTTGCCGATCTCAAGATCACGTAGACGATCCTTCCGGCGCTGCGTTCCGGCAGCGCTTCCGCAGTCGGTCACACGTTCGGTACTCGATGAAGACATTCCTCTCCCTTGTTCCAGCAGGCAGTGGAGGTTGTAGTTCTCCTCTCGCGATTTCGGCAGCACGACGGCGTGGTGTCGGAAGTAGAGGGAAGATCCCGCAGGGCTTCGCCTAAGTCGGTGCGAGTTATGGTGGATCGAGGGTTTCCCGGTGATCTAGGATTTAGAAGACCGGAAGGAGGAGGAGGTGTTGGCAGTGGATAGGGCAGCAGCGACGAGGCGGCGGCGGCGGTGTGGCGGCGCGGCGACAGTGGCGGCAGCACACGGGTGTGGGATGGCTAGGGCTTGTGTGTTTGGGGCAGCCCTCCCCCTCTATTTATGAGAGGGGGCAACCTTGAGAGAGGGGAGTTTGAATCCACTTCCAAACCCAAGTTGGAAGGACTCTTTCCTTCTTCCACTAGGAAACCATTGTTCCAGTTTGACTTTTCACACCTCCCGTTTGACTTTCAATTTAGAGCTTTAATTCTCTCTCACACATGTCCACACCAAGTGACCTAGGATATGATCTAATCATTCCACTTACCCATGACACATTCATGGAACATTCCCCTTCCGGACCGGTGAACCATCTAGTACCTTCTAGAACCTCTCTGATGAAAACATCGGAATCTTTCCCGAACTCTGGAATCAGACTTTCCTTATATGAATCTTATTCTCCGGACCATTCTGGATCTCCTCGTGATATCACGGATACCATCCGAGACTTCGAACAACATTTGGTATCCCTACTAACATTCCATATCTACTAAACAACATCGAATCCTTAAGTGTGTCTCCCTACGGTTCGTGAATTATGCGGACATGACCGAGACACTTCTCCGATCAATAACCAATAGAGGAATCTGGAAATTCATATGGCTCCCACATATTTCTATGATTAATTTGCGATCGAATGAACCACTTACATACGATACCAATTTCCCTTTGTTTCACGATAGTTTACTTATCCGAGGTTTTGATCGTCGGTATCTCTGCATACCTAGTTCAACCTCGTTACCGATAAGTACTCTTTTCTCGTTCCCATGATATGTGATCCCTTGTGAGCCAGTCACATGCTTGCAAGCTAATTGGATGACATTCCACCGAGAGGGCCCAGAGTATATCTATCCGTCATATGGATGGACAAATCCCACTCTTGATCCATGTGCCTCAACACATACTTTCCGAACACTCAATGCCACCTTTATAGCCACCCAGTTACGGTGTGGTGTTTGATGTCATCAAAGCATCCTTCCGGTGATGGTGATTAGCATGATCTCATGGTCGAAGGAATTAGGTTACTATGTATCAGAAAGCTTATAGCAAACGAACTATTGAAATGACTTGATCTTTATGCTACGCTTATCTATAGGAGTATGTCCGTCATACCATTCTCCTAATGATATGATCTTGTTGTTAACAACATCTCAATGTTCATGATCGATAAACCACGATCATCTATTAACCAACAAGCTAGTATTATAAAGAGACTTTACTAGGGACTCTAATTTAGTTTACAAATCACACAAGTATTAATGTTTCCGGTTAATACTGTTATAGAATGAATGTAAACACTTATCATAAACACAAAGATATAATAATAACCACTTATATTATTTCCTCTAGGGCATATGTCCAACAAGTGGGATGAAGCGGCCCGGACAAACTTTACATGTCCTCGCACATGAGACCTGTTCCACGATTGACATGCAACTAGTTTGCATAAGTGGATAGCGGGTGTCTGTCTCTCCTACTATAGTCAATATCTAGTTTACAACAAGTCATCAACAATTTGGTTATCCTCGTTGTGGTTCATGTTCGTAGGTAAGAACGGTTCTATCTTCGAAAGCCCTAAGCCACGTAAAACTTGCAATGGATAAATTAGAGGCGTCTAGTTTAGATTGTTGCTGGGCTAGTGTTATGATATGATGATGTTGTAAGTAGAAGTATGAGATGATACTCTTACAACACACATAACGTGTAAGTTCCGCACATGATTGGGATCAAGTGCGGGAACCATATCATTTCACTTATAAACATGTGATGTTTGATTGCATCTTATATTGCTTGTTTGGCGTTTAATTAGCATAATAAGATGATCCCTCATTTAAATATCAAGATAAGAATGTGTTCTTCCTTAAGTATGCACCGATTATGTTTCGTCGCTGCAAGACATCACGTGATGATCGGGTGTTCTTGGATCCACGACCATATTTCGGGTGTAAGACAGTTACACACGCGAATACTAAGGTTCTTACTTGGCGAGCCTAGCATGTATAGACATGGCCTCGGAACACGGACCAAAAGGTTAAGCCTAAGTCATATGGTAGATATGATGCCCATTTGATGCTCGCCTTTGAAGCTACACCGACTCACGTGATGATCGGACTTGGTGTAGTGGATTTGGTTCATGTAATCACCAAAAAGGCACGAGGGATGTCATTTTTGAGTGGGAGTTCATTCTTAATGTGGATTAGTTGAACTCAATCTATCATAAAATTAGTCTAAACTTTACAAATTCTTTTGTAGATGGCACCACCTGCTTTTAATTTCAATGTGTTCATGGAGAAAGAGAAACTTGCAATGAATGGTAGCAACTTTACCGAATGGGCCATGAATTTGAGGATTCTCCTCTCTGCTGCACAAAAGCAATATGTGCTAGAAGCGCCGCTAGGCCCCCCACCGTTCGATGATGCCCCTGACGAGGACAAGAATGTCTGTCAGACTCGTCAGGAGGACCACAACTTAGTTCATTGCGGCATATTGTATGGGCTAGAGCCAAAACTTTGAAAGAATTTCGAAAACGACAATGCATTTGATACAATGGGTGAGTTGTAAATGATTTTCAGCACACATGCTGCTGTAGAGAGCTACAATGCTTCAGAAAAGTTCTTTAGTTGCATGATGGAAGAGCACAACTCCGTAAGTGAGCATGTACTCAAGATGTCAGGTTACGACGATAAGCTTGTGTCCTTGGGAATATCGATTCCCATTGACTTAGGCATCTATCGTGTTCTGCGGTCTCTACCACCTAGCTATAAGAGCTTCATGATGAACTATAATATGCAAGGCATGAAGAAGTCTCTCCCTGAGCTTCTGTCAATGCTTAAAACTATAGAAGTGGAGATCAAGAAGGAACATCAAGTGTTGATGATCAATAAGAACACTGGTTTCAAGAAAGACAAGAAGGGTAAACGGAAGGAAAGTAAGGGCAGCAAGCCGGTTGCCGTACCTGAAAAGAAACCCCGAGTTGGCCCTAAGTCTAATACCGAGTGCTATTATTGTAAGGGGACTGGCCACTGGAAGCCCAACTGCTCCAAGTATTTGGCAGACAAGAAGGCCGGCAAGGCAAACAAAGGTATATATGATATACATGTTATTGATGTGTACTTGACTAGTACTCGCAGTAGCACCTGGGTATTTGATACCGATTCAGTTGCTAATATTTGTAACTCGAATCAGGGGCTGCGGAACAAGCGACCGCTAGCAAGGGGTGAGGTCAAGATGCGTGTCGGCAATGGATCAAGTGTTGATGTGATCGCCGTCGGAACGCTACCTCTCCACTTACCGTCGGGATTAGTAATAAACTTGAATAATTGTTATCTAGTACCAGCACTGAGCATGAACATTGTATCGTGTTTGATGCAAAGTGGTTATTTATTTAAATCCGAGAACAATGGTTGTTCTATTTATATGAATGAAATCTTTTATGGTCATGCACCGATGATGAATGGTTTATTTCTGTTGAATCTCGATAATAGTGTTACACATATTCATAATGTTGATGCTAAAAGGATTAAACTTAATGATGATATATACGCATATATGTGGCACTGTCGTCTAGATCATATTGGCGTTAAACGCATGAAGAAGCTCCATTCAGATGGACTTTTGGAATCACTTGATACATATGAGCCATGCCTTATGGGCAAGATGACTAGAACGCCGTTTTCCGGTTCAATGGAACGGGCGACAGATTTATTGGAAATCATACATTCTGATGTATGTGGTCCAATGAGTGTGTCGCCGCAAGGTGGATATCGTTATTTTGTTACTTTCACGGATGATTTGAGTAGATATGGTTATATCTACTTGATGAAACACAAGTCTGAAACCTTTGAAAAGTTCAAGGAATTTCAGAGTGAAGTGGAAAATCATCATAATAGAAAGATCAAATTTCTACGGTCCGACCATGGAGGTGAGTATCTAAGTTATGAGTTTAGCACTCACATGAAAGAGTGTGGAATTGTTTCACAACTCACACCTGCCAGAACACCACAGTGAAATAGTGTGTCAGAATGTCATAATCGTACTTTATTGGATATGGTTCGATCTATGATGTCTCTGACAGACTTGCCGTTTTCATTTTGGGGTTATGCACTAGAAACTGCTGCATTCACTTTAAATCGGGCACCATCTAAATCCGTTGAAAAGACAACGTATGAATTATGGTTTGGAAACAAACCTAAGCTGCCGTTTCTTAAAGTTTGGGGATGCGATGTTTATGTGAAGAAACTTCAACCGGATAAACTCGAACCCAAAGCGGAAAAATGCGTCTTCATAGGATACCCTAAGGAAACTATTGGGTATTCCTTCTATCATAGATCCGAGGGCAAGGTTTTTGCTGCCAAGAATGGACCCTTTCTAGAGAAAGAGTTTCTCGCGAAAGGTGTGAGTAGTCGAAAGGTAGAACTCGAAGAGGTTATTGAACCTTCTCTTCAAAGTATGGCGAGTAGCGCAGCGCCGGAAGTCGTTCCGGAGTTGGCTTCACCAACTGAAGAGGAAACTAATGATAATAATCATGAAACTCCGAAAGAGAGTACAACCGAACCTCACAGGTCTAGCAGGACGCGTGCAGCTCCCGAGCTGTATGGAAACCCTATTATGAATTTCATGGTTGATGAAATTAATGACCCTGCGACGTATGAAGAAGCGATGATGAGCCCGGATTCCAACAAATGGTTATAAGCCATGAAATCCGAGATGGAATCCATGTATGAAAATCAAGTTTGGAACTTGGTGGACTTACCTCACGACCGAAAGGCCGTGGAGAATAAATGGATTTTCAAAAGAAAAACTGATGCTGATGGTAATGTGACCATCTATAAAGCTCGACTTGTTGCAAAGGGGTTTCGACAAATTCAAGGAGTTGACTACAATGAGACATTCTCTCCCGTAGCGATGCTAAAATCAGTTAGGATTATGTTAACAATTGCTGCATATTTCGATTATGAGATATGGCAGATGGATGTCAAAACCGCGTTCCTCAATGGTAATATTGAAGAAGAGTTGTATATGATACAACCAAAGGGTTTTGTTGATCCTAAGGATGCTAAAAAGGTGTGCAAGCTTCAGCGATCCATCTATGGACTAAAGCAAGCATCACGGAGTTGAAATCTCCGCTTTGATGAGGTGATCAAAGAGTTTGGATTTGTCCAAACTTATGGAGAGGCTTGTATTTACAAGAAAGTGAGTGGGAGCAATGTGGCATTTCTGATATTATATGTGGATGACATATTATTGATCAGAAATGATATAGATCTTTTAAACAGTGTTAAAAGTTATCTAAATAGCAAATTTTCAATGAAGGACCTAGGTGAAGCATCATACATATTAGGCATAAAGATCTATAGAGATAGATCTAGGTGCCTAATAGGGCTATCGCAAAGTACATACCTTGATAAGATTTTAAAGAAGTTTAAAATGGATGGAAGTAAGAAGGGGTTCTTACCTATGTTGCAAGGCAAGACATTGAGTAAGACTCAAAGTCCGGCTACGGCGGAATAAAGAGAGATAATGGACAAAGTCCCCTATGCTTCAGCCATAGGCTCTATAATGTACGCCATGATATGTACAAGACCGGATGTGGCACATGCTATTAGTTTGACTAGTAGGTACCAATCAGATCCAGGTTCGGAACACTGAATAGCGGTCAAGAATATCCTTAAGTACTTGCGAAGAACTAAAGATATGTTTCTTGTGTACGGAGGTGAAGAAGAGCTCGTCGCTAAGTGTTATGTCAATGCTAGCTTTGGCACCGATCCGGATGACTCTAAGTGTCAATCTGGATATGTATTTCTCATGAATGGCGGAGCAGTTAGTTGGAGGAGTTCCAAACAACCTGTGGTGGCGGGATCAACAACGGAGGCCGAATATGTTACTGCTTCGGAAGCAGCTCAGGAAGCGGTTTGGATGAAGTAGTTCATATCCGAACTAGGTGTGGTTGCGAGTGCGTTGGACCCAATGATGATATATTGTGACAACAATGGTGCCATTGTCAATGCCAAAGAACCAAGGTCTCACAAGAATTCCAAGCATATTAAGCGTCGGTTTCACTCCATCCGTGAGCATGTCAAGGATGGAGATATAAAGATTTGTAAAATACACACAGATCTCAATGTAGCAGATCCTTTGACTAAAACTCTCCCTAGAGCAAAACATGATCAACAACAGAACTCCATGGATGTTAGATTCATCACTATGTAACTAGATTATTGTCTCTAGTGCAAGTGGGATACTAAAGGGAATATGCATTGAGAGGCAATAATAAAATGTTTATTATGTATATTCCAAGTATATGATAGATGTTTATTTTGCATGCTATAATTGTATTAATACGGAAACATTAATACATGTGTGTTTAATAAACAAACAGAAAGTTCCTAGTTATGCCTCTCTCATAAACTAGCTCGTTGATTAACAAGATGATCAAGGTTTCCTGATCATGGACATTGGATGTTGTTAATAACGAGGTCACAATATTAGTGTAATGGTGTGATGAACATTCATCCGAAGCATAGCATTACGATCAAAGTCATTGAGTTTATATTGCTATAACAACTTACGAAGTGATCCTAATCCTTAGACCATGAGATCATGTCAATCACTAACACCGGAAGAGTTTCTTGGTAACATCAAACATCACACCGTAACAGGATGATTATAAAGATGGGTTCAGAACTACTAAAGTGTATGTTGAGGCCCATGAATCGAGAGTGGAATTTGTTCATCCCGATGACAGATAGATATGCTCTGGGCCCTCTCGGTGATATCACATTGATTAGCTTGCAAGCAAGTGATTTGATCACTAGAATGTTATATCACGGGAACGAGAAAAGAGTACATGTCGGTAACGAGATCAAACTAGGCATGGAGATACCGATGATCGAATCTCGGACATGTAATATATCACAAAACAAAAGGATTAATATACTAGCGTAAAAGGTTCTGACGATCACAAGAAAGTCATCGTTGAATGTGTGGGAGTCAGTATGGGTATCCAAATCCCTCTTCTGATTATTGATCGGAGAGGGGTCTCGATCATGTCCGCATTATTCGCAAACCGTAGGGTGACACACTTAAGAGACACCGACATCCATTTGGAGCAAAAGTTTCATGCCGGAAAGAATAACAAGCGCAGGAATTTATTTCACTAGATACCGAAATAGGTTTTCGGGTGAAATTGCAGAAAGTGTTTTTGCATGTGAAATGAAATACTAGCAAGGGTTTATATGTGAATGTTTGTCATTAAAGTAATTGACAAAATTCTGAATAAATAAAAGGAGTTTTATTTAATGAGAGTTTGCATTAAATTTGGTGGAAATTTAATGGGAATTTGAGTGGGATTTTGAGTGGAGGGAATTGAAAGGATTTTTGTGAGTGGAGTGTCCACCCACATGAATGAGGGGAGGGCAAGGGGGAAGCCCCATGCGCCGCCCACCCCCTTGGGGTTCCCCCCTCTCCTATAAAAGGCACCCCCTCCTAACTTCTCACTCACACCTCCTTGTGAAGGATCTCTCTCCCCCTCTAGTATTTATCCCCCATGGTCTCGGACTAGCGAGATACATGTTCCCGGTGGCTATTCGGCAAGAAAGAGTTGTTCTTCCGCTGCATCGCTAGAGCGAGGAGGCAGAGGTTGCTCGGTGCCTCAGACGTTTGTGCGAGCACGGATGCGCCGCTAAGTTGCGGTGCTAAGGACTTCCTCTCGATCTTGAGATCGGTAAGAGATCGTCTACATCAACCACGAGTTTAACTCGTTAAGCTTTGTCGGTCTTCAAGGGTATGTTCTGTACGGATATACATCCGCCCGTTGTTTGTGTCTAGTAGATAGATCTTGGTACATAGTTGTTCCCATCGTAGGAATTTTTTTGTTTTCTATGTTGCTAACCCTACAACCTAAAAATGAGAGACTTATGGCGTTCAGAGAGCATTAGCTGCCACACCTCTCCAACAGAGATTAAATTCTTTGTTAGTGAACTTGGGATAAAGTCATCGTCTCTGCATATGTCTGGTTATCTCTATACCCGAACTTTTTACTTATGCATTTTACATTGTGATAGCCTTCGTGCTTGAAGTAATATATCTTGCTATTATATTGTTGTTTTTATTGGTTAGCATAAGTTATTGGTGCACTTAGTTGAACCTAGTGAATTTAGGTTATGTACTTGATAAATTAAACGCTAGTTTTATTCCGTACTCATTAGAGCCTAAACTATAGTAATTTGAGAACACTTATTCACCCCCCTCTAGGCGACATCTATGTCCTTTCACCCATCTTAAATAAGCTTTTAGAGGTTGGTTTCGGGATTCTTGAGTGATCCGTGACAAATATTCCCTTTGACCCTTCACAAAGAAGGTTTTGTTTGACGCTCCTGAGCCATACTACGCCGTACCAAACCTCGTGACACTTTTGGATACATTTAGTATTTTGGACGTGATTTCTTCGTACGAACTCCGATTGATGTGTTTTGAGCTCGTTGGATTTTTATGGACGAGAGCTACAATATCATGGTCTTGGATATTTATTTTGTACCCATGGAAACATATCACTTTTCTACTCTTCATATGTCTAAGTTTAGTGCATGTAACTCCTTCATATTGCCTCTTTTTGACCTTTTTCACCGTCTTTTATTTCATGATTCTCCATTGCACCTAAACACAAATCAAAGCTAAAGAAAACTAATAAAATCCTAATGAAACTACTAGATATGGAATGCCCACATGAAAATAAACAAAATAAATAATCATATATAATATATATATAATAATATCTAGATGTAGCATGTGATAAGTGATTTTATAAACATAAGGTATGCTAAACTCTCTATAAAGTCCACTCATGAGAATGTAGATGAGAACAAGCCAAAGCCCAAAGAGAGTTGGAGCAACATAGTCGACGACAAACAACATGAAATCTTGAGGTGACTTATAGGTGGAGGACGACAAGCAGCGAGCAACCTCGGGAGATGTGTTGTAGTGGCCAGAGCTGGGGTGGAGGCAGCCAGAAATCCTAGCGTGTAGTGTGCTCCAGAAGAAAAAGGAGAGGTAAGAGATTGGAGAGGGTGCAGGCATGCATGCGGGTGCAGGCTTGTGGGTGGCTTAGTGGGCGAGGGCATCGTGAAATGTCAAACCGACTATCGAGCTAGAGCCCACCTAGAAGCTACACATGCACGCGCAAAGATTTGCATCCTAAGTCCACATGCAGTGACGAGAAGTTTGTAGGCTCAGAAAGAGCTGCAACTAATCAAGATTACATATTTAATTAATATCTAGTATAAAACTAAGGCCGGTCATAGTGGATATCATATGCATATGATACTAGTATATGATATAATCTCTATAGTGCATAGTATCATAATATATTGTATTTAATTATTTGTAAAATCTCAATGTATATTTTTGTGCAAGATGTATTTATTACTAAAATAACGAATTTTATGTGCTATGATATGATATCATATTATGATATCACAATCACCTCTCTCTTTATTAATTGGTGTGTCACATAGGATTTTTAGCATGCTTGTTGTGCATGATACCACCTATATTACTTTCACTATGACCAGCCTAAAATAGTAGGTTGGCTTTTTTTTTCAAAGAATCATGCAACAATAATAAAGACATATGATTTTTTTAGTACAAAAAGACGTCTCGGTTTATCAGTGTCTTGACTGCTAGGAAATCTGGCCCGGCCCAGCTTCACCGACACTGGCTATGAAAGGCTAAGAATGTCTGGCCCGCTCAGAAATTACTAAAGCCGTTATGTTTCATCTCTTGGCCGGCCCAGAAGAAGCCCTCGTGGGCTGTTTTCAGTTACTTCCAGCAGCATGTTCATGGAAAACTGAGCCACCGTGTTTCATCCCTCGCTCAGCTCCTTACTCCTTACTCAACCAGATGTCCAGATCAAGTTGAGAACCTGCGCAGCTACATTGACCTATCGATGCTACCCCTCTTCTATAATACTCCCTCCGTTTGAAAATATAAGATGTTTTAGGTTTATAAAGAAGATATATCTAAACCTATTTTTGGTATAGCTTTTGCCATATTTTATTATCTCATAGTGTCTAGATTCATTTAAACCTATACACTAAAACGTGTCTAGAAACATCTCCTTCACAAACCTAAAACATCTTATATTTCTAACCGGAGAGAGTATAAGTCTTTTTAGCAAACTGTTTTAGTTTTATAAAAAACCTTATACTATTATAAAACGGAGGAAGTATCTTCTTACGGCCTATCGACGACGTTAAACAGCTCCTGACACTGAGTGATCATTTGCTGCCCGTCCCCCTCCCCTGGCTAAAACGCGCTCTCAACCTCGCAGCTCGTGAGTCACACGGGTGGTCCCTATCTTCGATCTCACTTCTTCTCCCCAGCATCTTACACACCCGGTGGGCCGGGCGGCAAAAAGAAAAGAAAGTAAAAAGACAAGGACGCGACCACGCATTACGCGTCCGGTGATGGCCTGCTGGGCCGGAAATTAATCGGCGCCCCAATTATGCCGTGGTGACATTTATGCCCGATACTGTTGGTGCAGGTGCGTGTACGTGGCTAGGCAGACAGACAGACGCTATTGCGTACTGCCCACTGTCTCTCGTCTCGTGTGTAGGTGCGCCATCATCAGCTAATCGTCTGGCGTACATGTGGTGCCGCGCGCGCCATTTTTCTCAGTTGCCGGGATGATATGCACAGTAGTAGTAGTAGTAGTACGATAGTACATGCAACGAGGCCAGGGCGCCGGGCGTTACCTGTGCGCATAGTGTGTGACTGTGCGGCGGTGACCTGTAGTAGGTCTCCGGGAGGAAGCCGCTGTACGTGCGTACGTGCTGCCGGTCAAATGGCACGATCTGCAGTGTATACTCCGTGCGATTCGTCGTCGAGGTTAGACTTTTTTTTTTCCAAAACCCAGTACAAACGCCAACGGGTCTTGAGCTTGATAAAGTCATAACAAGCGGCTTGCTATCAACTCAACAGGAGCATCGCCTCTGACTAAAAAAAAACTCCGTGCGACTCGTGGTCGAGGTTAGACTTTTTCTTTGACACTACTACGCGTTCTTCGGAGAATAATTTCCTAAAATCCACTGGTTCCTCTGCTGACACGTGTTTCTCAAAAGGGCTTAAAATTTCACTTTTGCTACCGTTTTTGCAACAAATAGTCACGTTTTTTCTACATATAGCAGAAAACGGTTTGGCCCAAAAAATAAAAAAAGACTGTACCTCGTCGGAGATTTCGTCGGAGACCTCGCCGGCGACCGTGTACCAAAAAAATTATGCTAATGTAGCAAATCTAAGTTCACCGGAGACTCGCCGAAAACTTTCCTCGACGCCATGTTTGTAGCATGTAGCAACGACGCCATGCACGTGTAGCAGAAGAGCTCAGCATGTGTAGCAGCGGCGCCTGCCGCGTGTAGCAGCAGTGGCAACACGGAGCGTGTAGCTGCAAAGGCTCGTGTGTAGCAGCGGAACCCGACGCGTGTAGCACCGGCGGCCATCACATGTAGCAGAGGTGAGCGGCGGCACAGAGCGGGACGGGACGGTGTCAGCCACCTCTCCTCGCCGAAGGTAGGAGAGGGGAGCGGTGGGGACGATGAGGCCCATACCAGTGGCGAGTCCGTCGTCCTCGACGCCATCCTACGGGCTAGATGGAGCAGCGGAGCGCCGCTCACCGGCGGAGGAGCAAGACGACGCCGGACGAGCTGGAGCATGCGGGCGTGGCAGGCGAGTGAGAGCTCGATCTCCGGCGACCAGCGGCGGTGAGGTCGGTGGCCGGTGTGGCCTAGCGAGCTAGGGCGGTAAAGAGATGCGCGTGGGGATTTTTTCATCTCCGTAAAGGATAAGGCAACCAGGAAGAAGATGTAACGTGGGCGGGGGCCACCCTGTGCTGTGCGGGACGAAGACCCCCGGGGGATCGGGAGGATGGATCCCCCGGGGGAGGCCAATCGTTTTTCTTTTTTTCAAAACCAAACACAAACGCCGATGGGTCTTGAGCTTGATAAAGTCATAACAAGCGGCTTGCTATCAACAGAAACATCGTCTCTGACTAAAGAATATTTCATTTTTATGAGAAAACAAAGTTCAAATCTAAAATTCCAACTCTGATGGATAGGGGTGTCAGTGTCCTCTTAACCGTCCAACCAAAGATTGATTCTTATTGAGGTTATACCCTGTGACCTATAGTACGTGTTACTAGGTCTACTTCTGCTTGGGATGCACCTCTCTTATGTGCAGTTCTAATTTTATGTTTTCATTTGCACGTACCTTTGTACTACTAGTACACCCTCCGTCCATAATTAGATTGTACTCTGTGTTAAGTCATAGTTTTTCGTTTTGAAATTTGACCAAATGTTTACCGAAAATAAAAATATCTACGATGTAATACTTATAGTATGAAAATATACATAAGTTATATTTTCATAATATATGTATTTGGAATAATGAATGTTGATATATTTTATTAGGGGTGGTGGTAGCGGTGTATAGGCAAATAAATCTGGCTCAACTCTACTCCTACATCGGCGACGTCCTTCCCCGTGAAGCCTCGGAGTTGATGGCAACATGTGTTAGTCGGTCCTTCAGATCGACGACTTGGTCTTCTTGCAGTTCTTTAGATCTGGCAAGATCAGTTTCTCATTGTGTTGCTGGCGTTCATCGTTATCCGTGATGGCGCTGGCGGTCGGGGCGAGGTGGTTTCTCTAGAGCAAGCATTTTGGTCTGAAGGTGGTGAATTTGTCGTTCTTATCTGACTTCGTCGACAGGAGGCGACGGATCTTATTACAAGACAACATGGAAACATCCCCGATCGACGTGTCACAGGAACATGTGCCTCACTACGTGTAGCGGACCTATTCATCGATTCACAAAGCCTCGTTGGTGTTTGTGTTTGTTTGGATCTTGTAATAGTAGAGGCTTAGCATCTCTTCCGTTGTTCGTATCGGCGGCACTGGAGTTTGGCTTCGACCGCTAGATTCGGTGGTTGTAGAAAAACCTATATTTTTTGAAAGATCCAGCAATTTTTGGATTCCAATTGTATTAGCAGGTGGAGGAAAAAGGATGGATTTTATCTTGGTCTGTCTTTTAGTGTCCATATTTGTTGCGTCGTGCAACTTGATTTTCAATTAATAAAATATGTGGTTGCTCTAAAAAAAAACCTCCGTAAGGTATTTCATGGAGGAATTGCGGATGGTGAAGTATTTTTAGCAATCTTTTTCCGGAAAGTGTTTGCTGGTTTGTCCCAAAATCTAGAAGGATTTGGCTAGATTCGAAAAGTGCTTCTATCTTTCTTTTACAACAAGGCATAGTACTCCCTCCGTCCTAAAAGGATGTCATAGATTTGTTTAAACTCGAATGTATTTAGACACTATTCAGTATATAGATATGCCTAAGTTTAGAACAACATCTTTTTATAGAAGCGGATGGAGTACTGTATATTCTGGATGGTATGTTTTTTTACCGGGTCTACAGCCTCTATGGGCCATAGCCTGCAGATCCCGGGCTGGGTATTGACCAAAGAGAGCAAGCAAGAGAGCCACGCGGCCCATGCTGCTGCCCTAGAAAAACCACCAGGGTTTTTTCACGCACATCGGACTGTCTACCTGGCCCCACATCTGCAATCCGTCCTTTCTAAAAGACTAACGAGGGACGGTGCGTGTGATAAGATTTTTTTAAAAAAAATATATATAAAGGACAGTGCTGCGACTCGAGAGAGAAGAAAAGCCATAGCAGCCGCGGGATGAAAAAAAAAACAGGTGGTCACACCGCCTGCAGCTCCTCCATCATAAGGCCATCATGACTTCTCTTGTGTCAGCGTCAAAACAAAAGAGAGAGAGGGGGAGCAGGGAGGGAAGAGAGAGAGAGAGAGAAGCAGAACGTCGGGGGGCGTGGTAGCTAGCCTAGCAGCGGTCAGGGAAAGAGGTGGGCCCCAGGGCTCTCAATCATAAAGCAATGGATTACAAAATCATGACCTGCGCTGCGCTCTCTCTCTCTCCTCCCACGCTCTGTAGTAGGAGGAGGAGTATTTATTATTGTATGGCAGGGATGTTGCTCTTTTACTACTCCCTGCCTGCCTGCTGCCTCTCTCTCTAGTCAGTCGGTCGCTCCCCCCACAATCTCTCTGACAAAGAGGAGTCATAGTCGATGAAAGCAGTGTAGAATACTCTGTGTGGGTGACTACTGACAGCGGCTTCAATGCTCGACCCCTCCCTTTCTCATTCCCGCCGATCTCTCTCCCCCTCTTCCTTGAGACACCTTGGGCAACGTTATTTTACTGTGGACGCAGCAGCTGTTACTGTTCCGCCGACTGCTCATCAAGCTTTTCCCCCTTGAACACTCCAAGCAGGCAGCCCCCAGCACACACACACACACACACGCACGGGTTGTGAGGTTGTCACAGCTCGCCACCGGCGGGTGGTCGGTTCTCCGTGGATTATTGCATACTATAGCTCCCATCGCATCTGAACGTCGGCGACGCCCCCTGCCACTCCTAGATCATACTATGCTAAGTACGTAGTAGTATTTGATTGGTCTATTATATATTCTGTTGACTTTTCCGGCGTTATCAAATCGACGGGACGAATCTTTTGCTCTTTACGAAAAGGGGAAAAGGTGTCGTTCCAGGAATAACTTAACAAGCTAGCTTTGGTTTGGTCTCACTTTACGTCAAGTTTTGACACACACACACACACACACTACACTACACTAGCAGTGCGTGGTACCAATAAAATGCATGCCGGTGATCGATCTGCTGCATGCACACCATGGGAAAGGCCAAAGCGCGATACTGGTACTAGATCGTGCATGTGCCACAAAGTGTGCAAGCTTAGCTCTACCTACGCACCTACACACTGCTGCCGCTACGGGCTACGGCTTCGGTCGAGGGCTTTGGTCTTCGGATAGGTTGCAACTTGCGAAGCCCGGTCGTGTCCTGCCGTGCCACGCGGCGGCTCCGGATTGGCCGGAGGGCAGGGCTAGGTAGTAGAAGGGTGTGGAGAATGCATGGGGGGAATGAGACCATGATATTCTTTGCTTGCTTGCTGCCTTCCTCCTACCCTCCCTACACAGGACCAAAGAGAAAGGCTATGGAGCGAGAGAAAAAGACTAGTTGGGCCGGCCATGGCCATGGCCATGGCCATGGCCATGGGGGAGTTATAAATCCTTCCAACCTCCCCATCTATTCTTGCTGCTCCTTTACTGGCATACATATGCCCCTCGTCCCTCGCTGCCTGCCTCACTCAATCACTCGTCTCCAAACAGGGCCAAGCGCGCTGGCCCCCGGCCGCCCAGCAGGCCGGTGCACAGTATGTGCATGTGTGCTTGGATCCTTTGTGCATCGTGCATGCATGCATGCATGTCTTCCTTTGGCGCGCGCTAGCCGTGTCATGTCAGCAGCAGGAGGGTAGCGTAGTTAATTGTCAATCGCACTATTGCAGCGGTGCATCATCGATGCGATGCGATGCGATGCGATGCGATCGAGCTCAACCCTTCTTGATTGCATGCCAAGCCATGCCATGCTGCGTCGGGAGTGTACTTGCATGCTTGTTTGGATCGGATGCGCTCTCGTTTGCTTTGTCTGTGTGTGAATATATACTTACGTGCCACTTTTGACTAGTAATAACTCGCATGCGGCGTATGTTACTGAAACTTTGCCTCTGCGGAATAAACCCACCGGTTTTAACTTGCTACGTAGAGAGATAATAAATTTCCCAAAGAAAAAACTAGAGAAGATATACTATTTGCAAGACATTTCTTCTTCTTGTTTTCAGCCTTGTTCTCTCTTACAGAAATATTACCAACTGTCCATGCTCTTACATCTGCTGATCGCATGTCCAAAACCTGTTTATTGACCTTGGATTTTTTTTTTTTTTGAAAGGAATGCGGTTAGGAAAGCTCCTACATCGATTTTGTTTTTAAAATAGCAAGAACCTAAATCTGCGTCCTTGAAACTAGGTGGTTGGCTTGTACATCCACTTCCCTATCCAAGTGAGTTAGGGTCAATTTTTTTTGGCCCGACAATGTTGCTTATCAATTTTCACGAAAATGAAAAACATGGGAGCTATGCTCCTTCTATCGAAAAATAGAAATATTATGAAAGTGTTTGCTTGGTTCAAATCCATAACTAATATAGCTTCTTCAGGGTGTAAAATGTCTAGATTTTGCCTCATGGCCAAGGGAAAGTTGCTTGAAGATAACATATGGGATGGTCAATTCACACACTTTTTAACCCAAGAAAAGAGTCAATAATATGAAAACACGAAATCTCTAGAAAAGTTTGGGTTTTCAAAACCAGATGCATTTTTAGAATTCAAAAAAAATATTTTAACAATCATTCATTGGATAAACTCTCAGGTTTATACATAACTAATATGGAACTATTACCCCCTCACAAAAACTACTATGAAATATTCTTCTTTGATTTTTTTGACTTTTTAATTCAAAAAAATTCTACCTTTGCTGGGCTTATTCTTGTATTATCCAAAGGTTTAATTGTCTGTGTCAGGCAACATGTGAATAGAATAACTGTCACACATCAAAAACCATTTTCGGTATAATTTCACACTCGAGAGACAAAAAGATCACCTATTTGAGTTGATGGACCATCCTCATATTTTCCGAGTAGCCTAGTGAAAGACTTATATTCCTAGATCCAACCGTCCAGGACAACATGTATGGTATCTCATTCTAAGCTTAAAAAACCTGAAAAAGGGTCCTAGACTAGATGATAATGTACTCTACCAATATAGAAAATCTAAACCCGAAACACCTTATATTCTAGGCGTCACAAAAATAATAAAATCTGGAAGAATTGGAAGAACTGAATTTTTTGCACCGTTCACTACTTTAGATGTTAGATTTTGCCATTTTGCGTGGCCCAAATAGTGGTTATTTGGAGTTGAGAGTATTTCAGGTTGATAGAGTACATTATCTTCTACATCTTGAAATTTTGTTCAGTTTTTTTTTTGAAACTTTAAAGTGCCATTTTTGAATTTGTTCAGAAAACATGGTCCGCGTAGCTTGTGATCCAAACGTCCACATTCCAACATTTGGTACACTATATAAGGGACCGATGGAGAATAGTTCGTACTATGTTGTCCTGTCATATACTATATGCCTAGCTAGCTAAGTAGTTAAGGGAACAATGACTTCTGCATGGACTATGCAATACTACACAATTAGGGGCATCACGCATGACGTGTACACCAGTCTCGCAAGGCAGCAATCACATCGGCCAAGAATTCAAGATCTTAAGAGACATGCACACCAGGTATACGGCTAAAATTAATTAGATTACTATTTGTCCAAGTGAGGAAGCAGTTAGCCACAGTCTATCCGGCTGGCCATGTTCCATCGCACGGTATATTACTGTTAGTGTGGGCAAAAGTAGCAGTAAATGCAGAAAAGAGCTAGGCAAACTGAAGGACATGCACATGCAGATAGCCGCGCGGGGGACACGAGCAAGACAAACAGGCTCTAGCACTAATAGTAAAGTTCGTTTCTCCTCCAATAATTCGAGCCCGAATAGTGGAAAGAGCATCTTCAGGCCGTGTTTGGTTTGCTATGGATTGAAGTGGATTTACATGGTTTGAGGGGGATTAAATCCCACATAAGTCAAAATTCCTGCAAATTCTCTCCAATCCACTCCATTCCACTTGAGGAGTGGATGAACTGAACAAAACCTCAGCGGGGCTACCCATTTCAGACATGGAATTTGTCCGTATGAGTAGATCCACGGACAACAAAATGGCCATTGTCTAGGCTTGGCCAATGTTTGGCGGGGTTGCGACGACACGACCCATTTGGTCCGCTAAGGTGATTTTGGCAAGTTTTTGTGCACATTTCAACCGATGAACCATTTGGAATATAATATAATGATATAGTTCACAATCAAATTAATTTAAATAGATCACAAAAAAATAAACAACATAGTTCACAATCAAACATAGCTAACAAATAGATAAAATTGGAGGTGACGCCTAACGATTTTATATAGCCCACATATTCTCAATCAAATCCGTATGAAGTCGATTGTAAGTGTTCCAATCACGGATCTCATGATGCACGAGGAGGAACTCGACGAACGATGCTAGCCCTGGTGTCAGCTTAATTAGTTGACCCTCCAATTCCCACCTTTAGTCAAACAGTCTATCATCATGCTCAGCCTCACAATCACATGTTATGCATGATCACACAAGCAGTCATCGCCTCTCGCATAGTCTCATTGCTCCGTGTTCTAGCAGGGTGTCGAACAATAGCCCATCGAGATTACAGCACACCCAATGCCCGCTCTACATACTTCATACAAGCTTCTTGTTTCTTCGCAAACCTCACGCATTTCTCGTTACTAGGCACACGAATTGTCTTCACAAGTGTTGCCCAATCAGGATAGATGCCGTCAGCTGGATAATACCCTTTGTCATATGCATGAGCATTGATCTCATCAGCACATGAGCATTTCTTTCCGCAAGCACAGAGAATACCTGGGAGCGCTGGAGCACGTTGATTTTTTTAGACCCTGCCATGCCGAAGAAAGTGAGACAAATCCACAGATCTTGTATGAAGCAACCTCTAGTGCCACATGGTTGAAGAAAAACTTGAAGGAGCTCGAGCCAGATGCCATCACTATCACCCATGCAATTGGCCAAACATGTCGTGGGCGCCATGATTCCTGGATGGGTCCGAGCCTACGCTTGGTGAAATGGGCCTGTCCTAGTCGAATGTCGTAAGAAAACTGGAGCAATAACACAAGAACCTCGAGGACGACATGGTCTAAGACGGCGATACCGACCAAGATGAAGACATGCTCCATGGTGGGGACGACTGCGCTTTCTGAGATTTGTTGGCGGTGCAAATTGACGCCAACACCGACAAGAGGATCGAAGGAGGAGGCCTCGATCTATAGCTTCACCAAGAGAGATCTTCATTTCCCCCTCATTCACTTGAGGGCCCCTTGCTCTAGTGTTTCATTGGAAAGTCAGGGAATTCCAGACCGGAGTCTCCGGTGTGGCCCGGAGTTTCCTCAAAAGTCCTCGGAGGGGCCTCCATAATCATGCCTGGGACATTTTGTATGGGGGTCCGGAGATGGACCGGAGCTAGACAGGAATCTCCGATGTATCCTCCCAGACCAGAGTCTTCGGTG
Organism: Avena atlantica; assembly: GCA_910589765.1. NCBI lineage: Eukaryota > Viridiplantae > Streptophyta > Magnoliopsida > Poales > Poaceae > Avena > Avena atlantica. The sequence goes on from OU342736.1 coordinate 444,553,740, forward strand.
TACTATGGTCTAGAGTCTTTGAAGAGTATCCGAAAAGGGTTTCTCCAAGCCAGCTGGGGTAGTCTGTATGGTGGTCCGGAGACTGACCGAAGATGGGCCGCAGTCTATGGTGTAGGCCGGAGTCTCCGGTCTGCAGTCAGGAGTCTCCGGTGTGGGAGTTGTCCCAACGGTCAGAAAACGGTTCAGTCTCAGTGGGCCTATAAATAGGGGACCTCATCCCCTTCCTCCAGCTGCTCGAGCCAATCAAGAACACCCCCACCATTTGGGCCACCAAATCACCAAGATCTCTTCATCCAGCCGTCCAAAGTCATTGATCTTTGGAGAATCAAAGGAGGAGGCTTTGATCTATAGCTTCACCAAGAGAGATCTTCATTTCCCCCTCATTCACTTAGGGCCCCTTGCTCTAGTGTTTCATTGGAAACCCTAGCTCTTGATTTGGTTCTTACAAGCTTTTCTTTGATTGTGTGATAGCTTGTTTGCATTCGGAAGCCTCCAATACAGTTGTGGATGTGTGCCTCGAACTTGGTGTAAAGGTTCTGGCTTCCACCTCGAAGGTTGCTGATATAGTGGAAGAGGTGAATCGAACCCCTTAGGGTGAGGTTAATTGGAGAAAAAGGGAGGCCTCTCGTGGCATTGGTGGTTTGAAACCACCCCTTCTCCAAACGCAAACGTACTTCTCCTCAAAAGGAAGGAACCGCGGGAAACAAATCCTTGTGTATATCTCCACGTGCTCCACTTTGGTTACTTCTATCCCTTACCACACTTTACTTATCTTGTTCTTGCTTAGTGTTTGTGCTAGGTCGACATATAGGTAAATTCACCATAGTTGCATAATCTAGAGAATTTACCTTTTGTGTCAAACCCTAACTTGAAAAAGAGTAAAATTTGAAGTAGCACACATTCACCCCCTCTATGTGCCCATACAATCCTTCAAATTTGGATCGTCCCTTCCCTTGGCTGGCCAGAACAGTTTTTCTTAGGAGATACACGTCGTCTATAGAAGAAAGCACATGCATGTTATACAAGTAATTACTCCTGAAGTTGTGTGGTGACTGAAATTAAACCATAAAATATATAAATTAGAGATAACTCTTGTATGGTGGAGATAATTGTCTTATCCTCCTTACTAAGAGATCACATCTTAGCTAAGAAAAAATTAATCGTTTCTCTCCTATAACTTAATTAACAATCATCCCATGTTTCCTCGGTGCAGCCTTAGTGAAAGAACATTTCATAATCCCTAGTGTTTTATGTGTTAGATAACAATATCAAGGATTATTTAATGTGTGTTGAAGTGCTGCATATCTTTACATTGAAAAAGGAAAACTGCTTTTGGGGGGCGGATAATCCGCCCCCATACCCAGAAGGGCGCAACCCCTAGAGAGGGGGCGGAGAATCGGCCGGATTTTTCGGCAGGGGCGGATAGTCCGCCCCTTGAGGGGGCGGATAATCCGCCCCTCGAGGAATTTCACCAAGTCTGGACCTGCGTCGCTCTTTGTATGGGGGCGGATTTTCCCCCGGAGTTTCCGTCCTGGGGGCGGAGTATTTCCCCAGGGCGGATAATCCGCCCCTAGTGGGGAGCGGATATGTAGGGGTTCGTAGCATGGAAAACAAAAAATTTCTACCGCATACAAACAAACAAGCCAAGATCTATCTACTAGATTGCGGCAACGAGTCGATGGAATAACTCACCCTCAAAGATTCCAAAGTGTTTAACGAGAGCGGATTCTCGTGGGTGATGTAGTAGTACTCTTGCCTATCTCAAGATCGTGTAGACGATCCTTCTGGCGATGCGTTCCAGCAGCGCTCCCGCAGTCGGTCACACGTTCGGTACTCGACGAAGACCTTCCTCTCCCTTGTTCCAGCAGGCAGCGGAGGTTGTAGCACTCTCCTCGCGATTCCGGCAGCACGACGGCGTGGTACCGGAAGTAGAGGGGAGATCTCGCAGGGCTTCGCCTTAAGCCGGAGTGAGTATGATGGACTATGAGAGAGGCCTCGGTGATCTAGGGTTTAGACACACCAAGGAGAGAGGGCTAGGCCGGCGGCTAGGGCTTGGGGAAGCCCAAGTCGGCGGCTAGGGTTAGCCCTAGGCGGCGGCAGCAGCAGCAGCAGGTGGTGGTGCCGGCGGCTTAGGACTAGGGTTTGGAGAGGCCTGGGTGTGTCCTTGGAGGGGCAGCCCTGCCCCTCCTTATATAGGTGGGAGGACGCGGCCAAGGGGAGGGGAGTCCCTCCCCAACTCGGCTTCCAAGGCCGGCGGTGGAGGGACAGGGACTTCCTCCCCAAGTAGGTTTCCTACTCTCCCTCCACCAAGCAAACTTGCCGTTTGACTTTTTAAATTGGCGTTTGACTTTTCAAACTAGGATTTGATTTATCCCTTTATTTTGCTCAGCGATGACACCTAGTACATGATGCAACCATTCCAACTTGTTATGACACATTCATGTACCCTTCCCCTCCGGAGTGCCGGACCTTCCGGAACCTTCTAGAACATTCCCGATGAAAACACCGGAACCATTCTCCAACCCCGAAACAGGACTTTCCTTATATGAATCTTATTCTCCGGACCATTCCGGATCTCCTCGTGATATCCCGGATCCCATCCGAGACTCCTAACAACATTCGGTATCTTAATCATCGTTCCATAACTACTCAACAACATCGAATCCTTAAGTGTGTCTCCCTACGGTTCGTGAATTATGCAGACATGATCGAGACACTTCTCCAAACAATAACCAATAGAGGAATCTGGAAATTCATATGGCTCCCACATATTTCAACGATTACTTTGCGATCGAATGAACCACTTACATACGATACCAATTTCCCTTTGTCTCACGATAGTTTACTTATCCGAGGTTTTGATCGTCGGTATCTCTGCATACCTAGTTCAACCTCGTTACTGATAAGTACTCTTTTCTCGTTCCCGTGATATGTGATCCCTTGTGATCCAGTCACATGCTTGCAAGCCAATTGGATGACATTCCACCGAGAGTGCCCAGAGTATATCTATCCGTCATATGGATGGACAAATCCCACTCTTGATCCATGTGTCTCAACCAATACTTTCTGAACACTCAATGCCACCTTTATAGCCACCAAGTTACGGTGTGGTGTTTGATGTCATCAAAGCATCCTTCCGGTGATGGTGATATGCATGATCTCATGGTTGAAGGAATTAGGTTACTATGTATCAGAAAGCATATAGCAACTGAACTATTAAAATGACTTGATCTTTATGCTACGCTTATCTATAGGAGTATGTCCATCATATAATTCTCCTAACGATATGATATTGTTGTTAATAACATCTCAATGTTCATGATAGGGAAACCACAATCATTTATTAACCAACAAGCTAGTATTATGAAGAGGCTTTACTAGGGACTTCAATTTAAGTTTACAAATCACACGAGTATTAATGTTTCCTTGTTAATACTGTTATAGCATGAATGTAAACATTTATCATAAACACAAAGATATAATAATAACTACATTTATTATTGCCTCTAGGGCATATCTCCAACAGTCTCCCACTTGCACTAGAGTCAACTAATCTAGATTACATGGTAATATACCGAACACCCATGGCAGTTTGGTGCTGGTCATGTTTTGCCCTCGGGAGAGGTTTAGTCAACGGATCTGCCACATTCAGATCTGTGTGTACTTTGCAAATCTTTATGTCACCATCTTGGACATGTTCTCGAATAGCGTGAAAACGTAGCTTGATGTGCTTCAGCTTCTTGTGTGACCTTGGTTCTTGCGCATTGGCTATGGCGCCCATGTTATCACAGTAGATAGACATTGGGTCCAGCGCACTTGGAACCACACCGAGCTCTGTAATGAACTCTTTCATCCATATTGCTTCTTGTGAAGCCTCCGAAGCAACTATGTATTCCGATTCAGTTGAAGATCTCGCCACAACGCTTTGCTTTGCACTCCTCCAGATAACTGCTGCACCATTCAAAGTAAATACGTATCCAGATTGAGATTTAGAATCATCCGGATCGGTGTTCCAACTATCATCGGTGTAACCATTAACAACGAGCTGTTCATCGCCTCCATAAGAAAGAACCATATCCTTAGTTCTTCTCAAGTACTTAAGGATGTTTTTGACCGCTGTCCAATGATCCACTCCTGGATCACTTTGATATCTGCTAGTCAAACTAACAGGATATGCAATGTCGGGTCTAGTACATAGCATGGCATACATTAGAGATCCTATGGCTGAGGCATTGGGAGTTTTACTCATCCTTTCTCTATCTTCTGCCGTTGCAGGACTTTGAGTTTTATTCAAGGTCGTATTGGGCAACATGGGCAAGAACCCTTTCTTGCTATCTTCCATTTTAAACCTCTTTAGAACCTTGTCCAAATATATACTTTGTGACAATGATATTAGGCATCTTGATCTGTCTCTATAAATCTTTATGCCTAATATGTAAGCTGCTTCGCCAAGATCTTTCATTGAAAAACTATTATTCAAATATTCCTTGACACTATTAAGAAGGGCTACATCATTCCCAATCAACAATATGTCATCTACATATAGTATTAAGAATGCTACAGATCTCCCACTCACTTTCTTGTAAATACAAGCTTCTCCATAAGTTTGTATAAAACCAAAACTTTTGATCACCTTATCAAAACGCTGATTCCAACTTCGGGATGCTTGCTTCAATCCATATATGGACCGTTGAAGTTTGCATACCTTGTTAGCATCTTTAGGATCGACAAAACCTTTGGGTTGCATCATATACAACTCTTCATCAATGTCTCCATTGAGGAACGCTGTTTTGACATCCATCTGCCATATCTCATAATCATAATATGCAGCGATTGCTAACATAATCCTTACAGACTTTAATTTCGCTACTGGTGAGAAAGTCTCATCATAGTCAACTCCTTGAATTTGTCGAAACCCTTTTGCGACAAGTCGAGCTTTATAGACAATAACATTACCATCAGCATCTGTTTTCTTCTTGAAAATCCATTTGTTCTCGACAGCCTTCCGGCCATCCGGTAAGTCCACCAAAGTCCATACTTGGTTTTCGTACATGGATCCAATCTCGGATTTCATGGCTTCTTGCCATTTATTGGAATCTGGGCTCATCATCGCTTCCTCATATGTCGCAGGGTCATCGGTGTTGTCCACCAACATGACACTCATAAGGGGATCATACGAATCAGGAGTGGTACGAGTTCTTGTTGACCTGCGAGGCTCTGTAGCAACTACAACCGAAGTTTCATGATCATCATCATTAGCTTCCTCTCTTATTGGTGCAGGCACCACAGGAACTTCTTCTGGTGCTGCGCTACTCGCAAGTTCGAGAGAAGGTTCGACAACCTCGTCGAGTTCTACTTTCCTTCCAGTCACTTCTTTCGAGATAAATTCCTTCTCTAGAAAGGATCCATTCTTGGCAACAAAGATTTTTCCTTCGGATCTATGATAGAAGGTATACCCAATAGTTTCCTTCGGGTATCCTATGAAGATGCATTTTTCCTCTTTGGGTTCAAGCTTGTCCGGCTGTAACTTCTTTACATAGGCTTCGCAGCCCCAAACTTTAAAGAACGACAATTTAGGTTTTTTCCCAAACCATAATTCATACGGTGTCGTTTCAACGGATTTAGATGGTGCCCTATTTAAAGTGAATGCGGCTGTTTCTAATGCATAACCCCAAAATGATAGCGGTAAATCTGTAAGTGACATCATAGAACGAACCATATCTAAGAGAGTTCGATTACGACGTTCGTGTTGGAATTATTCCCTAGAGGCAATAATAAAGATGTTATTATTATAATTCTTGTTCATGATAATGTTTATATTCCATGCTAGAATTGTATTAAGCGGAAACTTTAATACTTGTGTGGTTTGTGAACAACACCGTGTCCCTAGTACGCCTCTATGGACTAGCCCATTGATTAATGATGGTTAAGGTTTCCTAACCATGGACATGAGTTGTCGACTAATAATGAGATCATATCATTGGGAGAATGATGTGATGGGCAGATCCAAACTAAGCGAAGCAATTAGATCGTGTCATCGTGTTCATCTTTGCGAAGCTTTTATTATGTCAAATATTGTATTCCTTAGACCATGAGATAATACAACTCCCTGGTATCGGAAGAAAACTTTGAGGTCATCAAACGTCATCCTATGAGAGGGTGATCATAAAGGTGTCTCTCAGGTGATCGAAAAGTATCTGTTGGGTTGTATATATCGAGATGGGATTTGTCCCTCCCAAGTCGGAGAGATATACTTCGAGCCCACTCGGTAATCGATATCAACAACGCTTGCAAGCATGTGGTTAAGGAGTTAATCACAAAGTGATATCGGATTACGGAACGAGTAAAGTACTTGCTGTGAACGAGATTGAACTAGGTATGATGGTACCGACGATCAAATCTCGGGCAAGTAAAATATCGCGAGACGAAGGGAATATATATGGGATTGATTGAATCCTGGCATCGTGGTTCATCCGATATGATCATCGATGAATGTGTGGGAGTCAAAATGGGTTTCCAGACCCCACTGTTGATTATTGATAGAAGATCATGTCCGCATATTCTCGAACCCGAAGGGTCACACACTTAACGTGTCTCGACGCTAGGATATATTGGATAATTGGTTTATGAGTTTTTGTTCGGAGTCTCGGATGGGATCCGGGACATCACGAGAGGTTCCGGAGTGGTCCGGAGAATAAGATTCATATAAGGCAGTGCAGTTTTTGGAGTTCGGAATTGTTCCGGGTTAATCGGTATTGTACTGGAAGCTTCTAGAACCTTCCGGAAGGGGTCCAATGTGGCCCCACCTGTCGGGAGGGGGCATGGGCCTATGAGGGAGTGCCCTGGCCGCATTGGGCCAGGGGCACAAGGCCCCATAGGGCCCAGCCGGCCAAACAAGGGGAAACCCTAGTTTGGAGCTTCTAGAAGGGGGGGGGTTTCCTTGCCCCCCACTCCTCCCTCCTTGGCCGCCGGCCTAGGGCTTGGGGGAGGGGTTAGGGCTGGTGCCCACCCCTCTATATATAGAGGTCTGGGGCGCACCACCCCCCACACCTTCCCCTCAAGCCTAGTCGCCCTGCTGCCCTCCTCTCTCCCTCCCTCCCGACTGCGTGTAGGCGAAGCCCTGCTGCAGAAACTCTCCACCACTTGCACCTCGCCGTCGCGTTGTAGATCCAATCCATCTCTCCACCATACTTGCTGGACCAAGGAAGGAGGATATGTCGAGGTGCTGCACGTGTGCATCTCACGGAGGCATCGCCACTTGCGGTGCTAGATCGGATCGGATCGCGAGGAGGAGAAGCTTGTACGACTAAATCACCCACATTCCGACGAACGTTCCACTGTGCGAATCTTCAAGGGTATGAAGATCTAATCCAATCTCTCTCGTTGTTTGCATCTCCTAGATTAGATCTTGGCTTCCCTCTGTTCGTATCCGTAGAAAATTTTGATTTACTATGCCGCGAAACCCTTCAGTTCGGACACACCATTACACTGTGGTGTTCCCGGCGGTGTCAATTGTGAAAGTATTCCGCATTTCTTCAAATGCTCGCCAAACTCGTAACTTAGATATTCACCTCCACGATCAGAACGTAGAAATTTAATCTTCTTGTTACGTTGATTCTCTACCTCACTTTGAAATTCCTTAAACTTCTCGAAAGTTTCGGAATTATGTTTCATGAAATAGATATACCCATATCTACTCAAGTCATCCGTGAAGGTAAGAACACAACGATAACCACCGCGCGATGCTACACTCATTGGACCACACACATCATATGTATGATTTCCAATAAGTCCGTAGCTCGCTCCATCATACCAGAAAATGGAGTCTTAGTCATTTTACCCATCAGACATGCTTCGCATCTTTCAAGTGATTCGAAATCAAGTGATTCAAGAAGTCCATCGGAATGGAGTTTCTTCATACGCTTCACTCCAATGTGACCAAGACGACAGTGCCACATATAGGTCGAGTTATCGCTCGATTTCAAACGTTTAGCCTCAATGTTATTAATATGTGTATTTCCACTATCGAGATTCAATAAGAATAGACCATCTATCAAAGGTGCATGTGCATAAAACATATTACTCATATAAATCGAACAACCATTATTCTCGGACTTAAACAAGTAACCGTCTCGCAATAAACAAGATCCCGATATAATGTTCATGCTTAACGCATGAACCAAATAACAATTATTTAAGTATAAAACTAATCCCGATGGTAGATGAAGGGGTAGCGTGCCGACCGCGATCACATCAACTTTTGATCCGTTTCCCACGCGCATCGTCACCTCGTTCTTCGCTAGCTTCCGTTTATTCTGCAGCACCTATTTCGAGTTACAAATATGAGCAACCGAACCAGTATCAAATACCCAGGAACTACTACGAGTACTAGTGAGATACACATCAATAACATGTATATCGGATATACCTTTCTTCTTGATGTTGCCGTTCTTCAAATCCGCCAAGTACTTTGGGCAATTCCGCTTCCAGTGACCTTCTCCCTTGCAGTAAAAGCACTCAGTATCAGGCTTAGGTCCAGCCTTGGTCTTCTTCGTTGGCGTGGTAACTTTCTTACCACCCTTCTTGAAGTGTCCCTTTTGCTTAGACTTGCCTTTCTTGAATTTGGTGGTCTTATTGACCATCAACACTTGGTGCTCTTTCTTGATCTCCACTTCTGCAGATTTTAACATGGAGAAGAGTTCTGGCAACTGCTTGTTCATGCTTTGCATATTGTAGTTCATCACAAAGTTCTTGTAACTTGGTGGCAGTGATTGGAGGACACGGTAAATCCCCAAAGCATTAGGAATCACTATACCCAAGCTTTGGAGTTTGTTTGCGTGCCCAGACATCTTAAGCACATGCTCACTGACGAAGCTGCCCTCTTCCATATTGCAGTTAAAGAACTTTTCAGAAGCCTCATAGCTCTCAACTGCCGCGTGAGTCTCAAATATCAATTTAAGTTCACGGAAAATATCATGTGGGTCTGAATTCTCAAACCTTTTCTGAAGCTCCGATTCCAAACCATACAAAATAGCACATTGAACTGTGGAGTACTGATTCTTCTGAGCGAGGTAAACATTCTTTACTTCATCGGTAGCATCAGCTATAGGCGGGTCACCTAGCGGTGCATCCAGCACATAGGTCAAATTACCAGCATTGAGGACAATCCTCAAATTGCGGAACCAATCCGCAAAGTTGCTTCCATTGTTTTTCAACTTTTCTTTCTCTAGGAACGCATTAAAATTGATGGTAGGGGCTGCCATTGATCTACAACATATTTGCAATAGTTTAGACTAAGTTTATGACAAATTGAGTTCTAATTAATAGTTAAATTAATCTAGGTGAACTCCCACTCAAAACAATATCCCTCACATTGTTTTAGTGATCACACGAACCAAATCCACCATATCAACACCGATCATCACGAGAGTTGATGTAGCTTCAATGGCGAACAATCGACATGTTCATCATATCTACTATATGATTCATGCTTTACCTTTCGGTGATCCATGTTCCGAGACCATGTCTGTACATGCTAGGCTCGTCAAGATCAAACCTTAGCTTCCGCATGAGCAAATCTGGCTTGCTCACGTTGTATACACTTGGAGAATCTAACACACCCGATCATCACGTGGTGTTTCGAAACAACAAGCTTTAGCAACGGTGCTCACTAAGGATGGACACTTTAGAACTTGAAATTCATGTGCATGAGGGATCATCTTATAATGCTACCGTCGTTAACTAAGCAATACACGATGCATAAAGGATTAACATCACATGCAATTCATAATATGTGATATGATATGGACTTTCTTCTTTGTGCTTCCGATCTCCATCTTCAAGCACGAACATGATATCCATCATCACCGGCATTGCATCAAGGTCAATGACACTGCTCCATGATTGTCTTCTACCAGCTTCAACTATTACAACTACTTTGAATAGACACGCAGGTCTTAACATAAATTAAAGATAACCATATGGCTCCTGCCGGTTGCCAACTTACAATAAGGAACATTGAATACATCAAATATAATCACAATCATGGCCATATCACATCACAGCACACCCCTGCAAAACAAAGTTAGACGCCTCTAATTTCCTTGCATGTTTTACGTGGTTTTGGGCTTTCAATAAGTGTCGATCTAACTTACGAACAAGAACCACAACATTGATGTTTGAACTATCAAGTGCCTGTTGTATATTGGATCTATACTATAATGGGAGAGACAGACACCCGCAAAGCCACTTATGCAATACAAGTTGCATGCTGAGCGTGGAGCAAGTCTCATGAACGATGTCATATAAGGTTAGCCCGGGCCGCTTCATCCCATCATACCGCAAGATGCAAAGTACACAAGAAGCAATTGATAATAAAAGCACCACCGCCCACAATGACCATTGTGTTCTACTCGTGCAACAGATCTACAATAGACACGGCTCTGATACCACTGTAGGGGTTCGTAGCATGGAAAACAAAAAAATTCTACCGCATACAAACAAACAAGCCAAGATATATCTACTAGATTGCAGCAACGAGTCGATGGAATAACTCACCCTCGAAGATTCCAAAGTGTTTAACGAGAGCGGATTCTCGTGGGTGATGTAGTCGTATTCTTGCCGATCTCAAGATCATGTAGACGATTCTTCTGGCGCTGCGTTGCGGCAGCGCTCCCGCAGTCGGTCACACGTTCGGTACTCGACGAAGACCTTCCTCTCCCTTGTTCCAGCAGGCAGCGGAGGTTGTAGCACTCTCCTCGCGATTCCGGCAGCACGACGGCGTGGTACCGGAAGTAGAGGGGAGATCTCGCAGGGCTTCGCCTTAAGCCGGAGTGAGTATGATGGACTATGAGAGAGGCCTCGGTGATCTAGGGTTTAGACACACCAAGGAGAGAGGGCTAGGCCGGCGGCTAGGGCTTGGGGAAGCCCAAGTCGGCGGCTAGGGTTAGCCCTAGGCGGCGGCGGCAGCAGCAGGAGGTGGTGGTGCCGGCGGCTTAGGACTAGGGTTTGGAGAGGCCTGGGTGTGTCCTTGGAGGGGCAGCTCTGCCCCTGCTTATATAGGTGGGAGGGCGCGGCCAAGGGGAGGGGAGTCCCTCCCCAACTCGGCTTCCAAGGACGGCGGTGGAGGGAGAGGGACTTCCTCCCCAAGTAGGTTTCCTACTCTCCCTCCACCAAGCAAACTTGCCGTTTGACTTTTTAAATTGGCGTTTGACTTTTCAAACTAGGATTTGATTTATCCCTTTATTTTGCTCAGCGATGACACCTAGTACATGATGAAACCATTCCAACTTGTTATGACACATTCATGTACCCTTCCCCTCCGGAGTGCCGGACCTTCCGGAACCTTCTAGAACATTCCCGATGAAAACACCGGAACCATTCTCCAACCCCGAAACAGGACTTTCCTTATATGAATCTTATTCTCCGGACCATTCCGGATCTCCTCGTGATATCCCGGATCCCATCCGAGACTCCTAACAACATTCGGTATCTTAATCATCGTTCCATAACTACTCAACAACATCGAATCCTTAAGTGTGTCTCCCTACGGTTCGTGAATTATGCAGACATGATCGAGACACTTCTCCGAACAATAACCAATAGAGGAATCTGGAAATTCATATGGCTCCCACATATTTCAACGATTACTTTGTGATCGAATGAACCATTTACATACGATACCAATTTCCCTTTGTCTCACGATAGTTTACATATCCGAGGTTTTGATCGTCGGTATCTCTGCATACCTAGTTCAACCTTGTTACTGATAAGTACTCTTTTATCGTTCCCGTGATATGTGATCCCTTGTGTGCCAGTCACATGCTTGCAAGCCAATTGGATGACATTCCACCGAGAGGGCCCAGAGTATATCTATCCGTCATATGGATGGACAAATCCCACTCTTGATCCATGTGTCTCAACCAATACTTTCTAAACACTCAATGCCACCTTTATAGCCACCCAGTTACGGTGTGGTGTTTGATGTCATCAAAGCATCCTTCCGGTGATGGTGATATGCATGATCTCATGGTTGAAGGAATTAGGTTACTATGTATCAGAAAGCATATAGCAATTGAACTATTAAAATGACTTGATCTTTATGCTACGCTTATCTATAGGAGTATGTCCATCATATAATTCTCCTAACGATATGATCTTGTTGTTAATAACATCTCAATGTTCATGATAGGGAAACCACAATCATTTATTAACCAACAAGCTAGTATTATGAAGAGGCTTTACTAGGGACTTCAATTTAAGTTTACAAATCAGACGAGTATTAATGTTTTCTTGTTAATACTGTTATAGCATGAATGTAAACATTTATCATAAACACAAAGATATAATAATAACTACATTTATTATTGTCTCTTGGGCATATCTCCAACAGGATAATGCACCCCCAAACTTCTTCAATGGCTAGATCTAGGCAGGGGGTATTTAAGCCTGCCTTCCCCCTCCTGCCAGATCTCTTGGTTCATTCGAAAAAGTCAAGATCTGATCTGCAACCTTCATCCAAGAGAGCTCCACCTAGATCCACCCGAAGGCCCCGTCCCTTGGGGAATCGAAGGAGGAGGACTCGATCTTCAACAACTGCAATCAAGCACTTCATCTCCTCTCCATTCGTTTGGAGAATCTCCAATCTAGTATTTCTTGCAAATATCTAGATCCTTGCTTTTGATTATATTGATAATCCTTGTTCGTGTGACAACTTGTTGTCATTACGGGAGCCCCCAATTCAGTTGTGGGTGTGTGCCCCGGTAGAGTTGTAAAGGCACCGGTTCCCGTCTCGAAGGGTACCAATAGTGGAAAAGGTGGATCAGGCCTTTCGTGTCGAGATCCATCAGATAATAGGGTGAGGCCTATTGTGGCGTGGTGGTCTTAGAACCGCCCACCCCTCCAACGCAGATGTACTTCCCTTAACAAGGAAGGAACTACGGTAAAACAAATCCCCGTGTCTCCGTGTGCTCCACTATAGTTTCCTCGCTGCTCTCTTTACGTGCTTAGTAGCTAGGGTTGCATATAGGAAAATTCTCGTAGTTGCATATCTAGAGAATTTACTTTATGCCAAGCCTAAAATTGAAAAAGAACTAAAAATTGAGTAACACCTATTCACCCTCCCTCTAGGTGTCCATACGATCCATTTCACTTAGTGTCTCATGTACCCCTCCTAGTGTCCTCTAAAAATTTGTAGTAATCCTTGACTAAGTAAAGTATTTCGATGATATGAAGTGTCCAGGCTTGCCTCGGACTAGCAATGCTACAGTAAAAACTCATCTTACATGGCTTTGTTAAGATAGAGCCATTAACCCATTAAACATGCCGTAATAGTGTTCTTTGTACTGGTATCCATGCACCTAACTCCTCTTTAGGAATCGATGAAGTTCCGGTTATGTTCTTAGTCTCTAGATTTGGAACAAATGACAAGCTAGTATTGTCTTTAAGAGTAGACCGGTCATGAAGCAGACAGCTAATATAGAACGATATTTGCATTACATAGAATTATGTGATGGTTTAAAATTTATCCAATAAAATTATGAATACAAAATGATATTTTGTATGAACGAGAATTTTTTTCTTCTTTTAAGTTTTGAGAGAAGTATCTACTATACATTAGTTAGAAAATATGCACTAGTTCGTCCAATATATATTAGACCTCGTTTCAAAGGGTTTTCAATATTGTGTGGTCATGTGAGTCGAGGCATAGCCTGGATGGTTAGTTGGTGCTGGTACCTATTCTACCCGCGAGATCTTGAGTTCGAGTGCTAGCTCTCCCTTACTTAATTGCAAGTCTCTATGTTCCAACTCTGTGTTATTTAAGATGAATGCATGTCTACGTTCCAAAAATAAGCATGAATATGTTGGGTTCTAAATCTAGATGCTAATATGCTAATCGAATTTTTTTTGAAAGTGTGTGCCCTTTGACTTTGTACCGAAGATTTCGAAAAGGTGCCTAATAAACTCGGATGTAGGAAAAGTATGATTTTTCTCTCTCTTTCCCAACAACAGCAAAGCGTAATCTCGCTCTAATATTAACATCTCCCTCGTGCACATGCAAATCCCTCGAAATTATTTTTGTTACAGTATATGTGGATTGGCCACCTTCTTTTCCATGAGTTGAGACCATTAGTTCCACTGGTTGGTGCATTTAAATTAACAATTTGTACTTCATTCATAGCATTTGTGCTTTGATTCCAGCAAACAAAGGGAATTGGCACCATTGCTGACCACATATACTCCGCAAGCATGGTTGACTAGATCTGTGCTCAGTGTCCAAACTGTGTCGGATTGGAGCAACAATCAATAGAGCAATACTACCAGGAGTAGTAATTTACATGGTTTTTAAGTAAATATTTGCATTGCTAGTTAGTAATTTCTTGGATAGGCCAAGGCGCCTCGCTCTCGTTCTCTACATGCGTGTAGATTCCACATGGGGTAATGGCGGAGGCATTTAAAGCCCAGCCAACCGTTTACGAGTTTCCAAGGAGAGGAGGGAGGGAATATGTCTTGACCCTCTACATTTGTGCTTCGGGCCAGCTACATACTCCCTAGAGAGAGAGAGAGAGATGCACATCCACAGCTGCAATTAATCAAGAAGATAAATGTGTCTTGACCTCAAAATTGCTGCCCGTCTTACTCGTTCCCGAGAGAAGACGAAGAGGGGCCGGTACTGTACTCGTGCTGGCTGCACCAGCTGTGCATGGATGAAGGAGACTCGAGGTGTACGCTTGGTACAAGCCCCCCTGCGCTGATATGGGAAATTTTCGTAGACAAGTCCAGGAGAGCCCCTAAAACATTCCTCCTGTAAAGATATCTCCGGGTGAATTCCTGAATGGCAGGCCCCCTATTCCACTAATGCTAAATGGCACTCCATATATTCCACTCACCTTTTTGATGAAGGGAATGTTATTAACTTATCTATACCGTTCACCTATAAAATAATATAGGGATGATGGCTCTCTCCTGGACTTGCTCTTAGGAGTCCGGTGTTATAGGCATTCGTTAAGTTGTAACTCACCATCATTAGGAGTCTCTATGGAGTATGTATACCGATTATTAGTCAGGTTCCATGCCATATGCAATTACCCAAATAATAGCTCGGTGCCAATGATTAGGAGTCTCTGCAGAGTATGTATGCCGATGATTAGTCCGGTGCCATGACATATCCAACAGAAGAAAGATGATTGATCATTCGAGAATAAGTGGACAAGATTAAGATTAGAGTGTATGATTAAGTTTCAACTCGAAAAGAGGCATATATGATTCGCAATCCGTATAATTGTTTTTGCAACAATCCAGTGATGCAAAGGATTTTTGTAGGCAACGTTCATAAGGATTGAATTGTTGAAAATTAAGTTATCAAGACTAAAAATGCCTTGAAGTTTTGTAAGATGTCAATTTATTTCAGTGTCGTTAAGTGGAGGTTTGCGTAGTTAATTTTGGTCATTTCGCATTCTTCCTAGTAAAAGGAATCTACTAATATATTTAGTGATCCTTGCATGATGGATGATGAGTTGATGATAGAGATATAGTACAACTGAAATAGTATGTAGAGCGACACGTATTTTATCACATGTATCACAAGTGCGCATCAACTCGTTTACGTGACACCATATGAAATTTTATGGTGCGGTTCAACTTTGTTCTGTCCCACTGGCCGGTAGAGATTTGTGTCGGTGCCGACGACTGAGATCCGACATGCCAGTGGCTCATGCTTGCAATTACTCATCATTGATCAAGCCATTTAAACATTTTTTTCATTTTTATGCAGTGGACCATCCAAACTTACTTACATGGTGCCATGTTCAAGAAAAGAAAAGAACAAACACACATATTGCCATTGTTGGATGAATAGCTAGTTAATGTTGCAAGATGTACTACCATCTTCTTCTTCACCGGTTGATGTGAGGCATATCACTCATAAAATCAAAGTAGGAATAGCATTCACTCGTCCATTGATTCATTCATTGATGCGTCCATATGGCCGTCGTGTATTGAATTGGCGACCACGTGGTAGCTAAGCCCAGCAGTGCTAAACGCAACAGTTTGTCTGCACCGAGCCAATATACATGTACTACTACCCTATGGTAGATAGGCTTTGGGGTAGCTCGCTAGGGCAGCTGCTATGCATGCTAGGGTTTGCGCATGGACCAGAAACAAAGTGAATGAATGAATGGCTCCGTGCCATGACCCATAAATAATTTCTTGCATGTTGAGGGAGGATATGCCGGCCGGAGTTAAGTTGGATGACTGCCACCGTCTGCCTGCCTGCCTGCCCTGCCCTGCCGCCATTTATGCCGCTCACTGTTCATCCTTTTCTTCCCCACCCTGCTGTACGCTTGGGCCTTGTGGCTTTCTCTCCTTTATGGATGTGGTCACTAGCCGGCCCGTCATCTCCTTTGCAGACACACATGTACATGCACATGCCAAGCAGGATTAAAACACATGTGCACTGCTGCGACATGCATGAATACTTTCAAGCATCAGAGTAATTTGATTTGTATAGTGTGAAGCTTCTTCAGTAACTTCCATTTTGCCTTAGGTCGTGAGGGATATATAGGAGGGCTTGGACAGAGAGGAGTTATATTTTTCTAGTGAAAACAAATACTAGGATATATAACGCAAGTAGATATATGCACGTGCGACTTGTCACGATCAAAAGAAAAGCTAAAGACCAAGCTCATCAAATCTGCTTATACTAGGCTAGTTATTAGGTAGGTTTCACTATCTTGCAAGAAAGAATCTAACCTAGCTAAAATTGTTGTACCTTGTACTAACTTGTCACGCTGGAGGCGAGAGGAAGTGGAGTACCGGAGGTACATCCGCACATGGCTAGCTGCAGCGCTGCACTTCTCACGAGAGGGACAGAGAAAACTCCCCTAAAAAATATGGTGGGTCGAGCTAGTCGTCCTGGGATGTTTTCCCCGGGGCCCACCTAAGAATGTTAGTGAGAGAGAGAGAGGGGGAGGTAGGGAGAGAGTCAAAGGATTTGTGCAGAATCTCCGGAGCATTCCATTCTCCAAAATGTTCCTCAAAGTGTGGTTTTAATATAATCAAGCTGTCATTGACCTCATCATCATATGCTTCGCAAGCATAGGATCAAGTAAGGTTGCCCCTTATCTTTTATTATCATGCGATCACACAGTTCAAAATTCCTCTTCTTCTTGCATACCTCTCTCAAAGGTATGGTCGAGCTAGCTCCTTGTTGACATAGATTTTTTGCGAGGAAAAAATAAATATTCTGCCGTACGTGTGCAGAATGCTTTAAGATAAACATAATATATATAGATGCTGGTTCTACTATTGGTGAGCCGGTGACAGCACTCTGAGCATGCCCTGGTCATGGTGTGTGCTCTGACAACAAATTAATATTGCACTACTAAAATAGTAGTATCTGTCGTTTGACATTAGCCAACAGGGGGAATATTTTGCGTGCTAGTTAAACAAGCTCTCCTTGATACGGCTGCATGCGAATGTCTTGGTCGGATAAAACTAACGTCGAGGTCGTCGCCCTGCCGATTGATTAAGTAATCCCTGTCAAACAGATCGCAAACAATCCAATCCAAGCAGCAGTAGTAGGACTAGAGAACACTCCTATGGTCTCACTTTACTCCGCGAAGCCAGGGTAGGGCTCACGTGACCACGCCTTCCTCTCACGTGAGGACACGCCCGGGAATCCTGCTTCCATCCATCCGTCCATGCACATCTCATTCTTCTACCCTGTCTCTTCTCTTCCTCCTGTCAGTTTTTTTACTATACTGTGGTAACTTCTTCTTTTACCAAATCCCTAGGCTTTGACCTTTCCCATCAATCACAGCGGCATCATTACCCAATTATTTCCCCTCACCGTCCGTGCGCGTCGCCGGTCCACACGTGGGAGCATCTGGGTGGCTCGCGGAGTACGGCTATGGAAGCTGCCACGCGATTGGCTGCCTCGTCTGCTCGCTGCGTGCACGCATGAAAGCTAGCTCTCGTCTCGTTCTCGCGTGGGCACGTACTCTCTCTCTGTCTCTCTCTAACTAAAATATTTCTGCTGCATGCTACTGGTGTGTATGTACTGCAAATGAAAATAAAATCGAACGGTCATCTAGATTTTAGAATATCAGTATATATACTCATGTAGTAGTATTACTGACACACTCCTCTGCTTCAACTGGAGTAAAGATATCGCTGCTTGTTGCTTGCTGAATATAGATGCGCAAATTAAGAATGATCAGGTGACTTGCCGCTACCTTAGCTGCTACTGCTACTCCCTCTCTAGCTACTGTTCGGCGTTCTCGTCCAAACCAAAGTTTGTTGGCCAATTTTTGCACTATGAAGTAAAGTTCGTGTGGGTCGTGTGATGCACCCTTTCCGCAACATTCTTAATTATTGCAATCTTGCTGTGTGTACAAACTTGCCAATCATCCAACACAACCGCGCATCTTGGACCACCGAGGTTATGCTTGTTTTCTACTGTAGTTAATTAGATACTTGGATCACACCACTTACACGGAAAATAACAAGTCCCCCAAACATGTTAGGATGTATACGTTGCAATCCAATCTGTACGAAACGGTACCTCTGAGTCGCACGGAGACGATCCAATCTAGCGAGCTTTGCAAGACCACCTGCTCCTTTGACCTCCACGCTGCCATCAGAGTGCACTTGGGCAAAGCCCAAGTGGGGGAGGATGGCGGCGGTGGGGCTTCCCTTCTTCGTGGTTTTGAGGCGCAGTCGCAGCAGGTCTTGAGCGGGTTCCTCCGTCGATCATGCAACGAAGTGGTCTCATCTACCTTTGCTGGTCCACCTCAGCAGTGACGGGATCCAGATGGCACCTTCCTCGCGGCAAATCACGGATCGGACGCGCCCTTGGGGCATGGTGGTCGATGATAAAGAGGTACTGGTGGCCTAGACGGTGACAAGTGCAAGCATCTTCCATCAATGGTGGCGCCTATGGGCATCGTATAGCTCGTTGGAGGCGTTGTGGAGGCATTTCTCGTTCCATATGTGCTCGGGTGGGGGAGGGGGGAGATTCAGGCATCCTGGATCGGATGATGGTGATGTCCCAGCGTCTTCACCCCCGTGGGGGCATCATCTTTGGAGACATACATCGGTGGACGAACAAATGGATGGCTTTGGCGGTTGGGCGCCGATCAAGGTGGAGCGGTGTTGCATCTACCACATCAACAAAGGCAAGCCTCGATGGCATGGTGCATGGGGGTCTCGAGGTCGGGCTTCGCGGGAGAAGGTGGTGGAGACTTCTGGAGCATGCACATGTGGTGCGTTTTGTGGGTCTGTTGGATTGGTTGGGCTCTTGTCTCTTTGATGGGGACTTCGTGACTCCTTCAATTTTTAGATGGTGTGCATAGGTGTGAGGTCAGAGCACAAGGCCCCGACATGGCCTCACATTTAATTTTGTAGCCCTAGCGACAACTGTCTCTAGGATGGTGGCTTCAGGTTGATCTTTGTTTTGATCTTGTAAGACTTTGTTGAATAATGTAATAAAAGAGGTTGTGTGCATCATTGTGATGTAGAGGCCGGGGTTTCAACCTCCATTTCGAATAAAAATGTACATTGCAATGTAAATCGGCCTGGTAAGCGGTTTCTATGAAGATACACAAGAATATATTGGGAAAATTGCAACTAATCTATGACTTCTCTTTTTAGGTACATTATTTAAACCCATAGTACTCCGATAAAGATGTAGCTTTACATGATCATTCACGGGTGTAAAGAATGTTGCATGCAACAATTTTCTAGACCCGACTTAAGTACCAGTGATCCATTGACAATTCATTTTAATTATGGTCCTTCGTTATACAAAATTCAATTATATTTCTGATTATATTCTATCTGACACCTGTCTAGAAGAAACACTTCTGCATCTTTTCTTTGAGTGTAGTTTTAGCTAGATCTTATGCTGGGCGATTGGTTTTGAGTGGAATGCTGACTATGACATACATGATAAGATCCTGGAAGCTAAAGAAAGATACTCCATAACTTCATTATGGAAATCCTCATAGCTGGATGCTGGAGCTTATGGGATCGAAGGAATGATTATATCTTCAATGAGAAAATCCCATTTGTTCTGTCATGTATGTCTAGATTTAAATCTTTCTTTTCCTTGACAATGCATAGAGCTATGCCTAGTCTCAAGGAAGAAATGCAAGCATGGCTATATACTCTATGAGTGTGTAATAATGAGTATATGAACCATGTAAATATTCCAACCCATTTTATAAAATAGAAAATGACATTGTAGTGTCCAAAAAATTATACAAAATTCACTCCGAGTTTTTAGATGCATGAACGTCGGGTACTTGTTGGTGGTTGTACTCTGACTCTTTAAAATAGTTACTTTTCTTGATTAGTATTAATTCGTGATAGTAGTTGTACCAGCTGACTCATGCATGCTTGCAACCGTGTACAGAGAGCATTTACTTGTAACATTTCCAAGCTAGCTGATGTTTGAAGAGTACATTCGTCGGTGTCTATGTATTTCTGTTCTTAAGTACAGCAACCAAAGGACGATGCACAAGTGCCATCGCGATGGACTTCTCTGAAGAAGTGGAAAGAAATGGTTACTCCTTGTTTTACCAATGTGGTCCTTCACGGAAGTTCAACCTGCTTGCTTTTATGTCGAACGTCTCATCCAAGTACTCCTTGTCATGCATGTACATACTCCCCTTTTTCGTGCATATGTACATCTTCCTTTTGTCATGCATGTGATGTTTCATTGTAATCATATTGACACGAATCATATGTAAAAACAGGGGGTACTTTTACTTTGCTACACAATCGATCTACAGTTTGTCATAGGTCGTGCTGATATTCGCGTGGTCAGTAGTCTACTGAAATTTTGATTTTGTTG
The DNA here is from genome assembly GCA_910589765.1 of Avena atlantica. Taxonomy (NCBI): domain Eukaryota; kingdom Viridiplantae; phylum Streptophyta; class Magnoliopsida; order Poales; family Poaceae; genus Avena; species Avena atlantica. The sequence goes on from OU342736.1 coordinate 444,574,594, forward strand.
TTGGTGTTACCTTGTTAATTAATGTCTTAGTTCATATTTCATTTTTGCCGCATTTTAACATGATCATCTTCATGGAGCATGATAAGGAAAACTCATTCAACATGTAATTATTCAATGCATCTTTGAGAACTAAACTACTTATTGGTTGAAAATTGGCCGAGGTCAGGGTTCTACACGTTCCTAGTTATAAGAGTGAGTGAGTTATTCATTATAGAAAATTCAGAGAGGAAGACTAATACAAACAACTTGTTGGTTGTGAGAGGAGGACTTTGCTTCTTGGGTTGACCTACCCATGTCTGGATTGGTTGACGGGCATGTAGCTCGCCATGGAAAGTAAATACAAATCCACAATCATTAACAGCGGAGGGTTGAACACATACCATGGTTTTCTCATTGTTAGAATATGTGATCTTATCGTGTTTGTATAGGTATACGTTATATTATGTATTTTTTCTGTATGTGTCCATGTTGTCTGAGTCTAGGACTCTCCTTGTAATCCTCCTATATAATGAGCAATACAAGACACCACTACGTGTGGTTTCCCTAACTTACATGGTATCAAACGCAAAACCCTAGCTGGACTGCGTCACCCCTGCTTCCACCGCCACCGCCGCCGATCTGCAAACCACCCACCCCCCTTCTCGCCGTGCCGCCTCTCTTGGAGCCATGGGCGACGACGCTTCACGGGCCGTGCATGCCGCCAAGGAGAAGGAAGATCGTCAAGCTCGCGAGGCCGCCGACGCCAAGGCCAAGCTGGACCTCGCTACCGCCCCCTCCTGCAACGTGGGGGCCTTCTCGCCCACCTCTCTACATGCCCAAGCCGTCGACCTCCACTCCATAAAGGGGCACGTACCATTCGAGCTGGCCCTTGACATTGGCGTTCATCACCAATGGCACACCTTCTTCCGCGCCACCCTCCGCAAATACGCGCTCCTCAACCATGTCGACGCGCCCGCTCCGATCGATCCAACTTCAGAGTGGTTCTTTTTGGATGCCACGGTCGTCTAGTGGCTCTATGGATCCGTGTCCCTCGGCCTCCTCGACGGCGTCATGACGCCGGGTGAAGATCCTCTTGTCGTCGATCTATGGACAAGCATCAACGGCCTCTTCAACAACCACAAGATCAATCGCCAGCTCCACCTCTCCACCGAGCTCGGCGAGATCAAGATGGGCATGACCGAGTACCTGAAGAAGATCAAGGCCCTTGCCGATGGTCTAGCAGATCTTAGAGCACCGGAAGAAGATGCCAAGCTAGTGATCCACTGCCTCAATGGACTCTCCGAGCAATATGAGCACGCCGTCGACTTTATCTCCCTCATGTCCGAGATCACCTTCTAGAAGTGTCGTTCTCTCCTCGCGCTCCAAGATATGAAGCGCAAAATCGCCAAGCCCGCAACTCCGACACGACTCTCGTCGTTGACGGGGCCAACCCTGGCAAAGGTAATGACAACTATCACAAGAAGACGAAGGTTGCGGCTGAGGCCTCCAAGGAGGGCGCTATCGTTCAGCACCAGTCCCTTGCTGCACCACCGGCCGTCGCTTTGCCAACCTGGCCCACGCCGTAACTCCCATGGAACGGCGCAATCCCAGCTACGGGCCACGTCATGCGCCCTCACCACACGCCTTCTACGCGCAGGTGACCTATAGCGTACCGCACTCCTCCTATGGATACGGCTACGGCTACATGCCCCGCCCCTGCTTACGGCTACGACACCGTTCCCTCGTCATCGGCACCGTCATCACCAGCTCCGTCAACCGCCTCGTGGGATCAATCCGCTCTCATGCACCAGTTCCAGATGATGGGCTTACAAGCACCCACCGAATGGGTAATGGACACGGGAGCCTCCTCCCACTTCGCGGACAACCCCGGTATTCTCATCTCCATGTCTCCCCTACCTATTCTCCTCGTGCTATTGTTGTCGGTAACGGCTCCACTCTTCCGATCACCGCTACCGGACATGCACATTTTCCTATTTCCACCTCCGAGCGTCCCCTTCATCTTCGCAATGTTTTAGTTGCTCCTAACATAATTAAAAATCTCTTTTCGATTCGTCAGTTCATGATTGATAATCGCGTTTCCGTCGAACTTGACCCTCTTGGTTTTTCTATGAAGAATCTTAAAACCAGGAACGATATTCTCATATGCAATAGCCTCATATCACTCTATCCTATCCGCGCCTCCTCCACGAGTCGCCCACATGCCTTCCTCGTCATCGATCCCGCTCTATGGCAGTGGCGGCTTTGACACCCTAGACGACCCATCTTGGAGATTTAGCTCACTCTTCGGTAATTCCTAGGGATAAAGTAAATCTAGTTTGTGTCATGCTTGTCAATTAGGTCATCATGTTCGTCTTCCTTTTTCTTATACCAATCATGTAACACATTTTCTGTTTCAAATTATTCACTGTAATTTGTGGACATCACCGGTTGAGAGTATTTCTGGCTTTAAGTATTATCTTGTTTGCCTCGGTGATTTCACTCAATATGCCTGGGTTTATCCTCTATGTGCTAAGTCAGAAGTTTTCTCGCACTTATCGTCCCTTCACGCCTTAGCCCGTACTCAGTTATGTGCAAACTTGCAAGCTATTCAGTGTGACAATGGTCGTGAGTTCGATAATTCCCTCATCCACTCTTTTGCCCAACGCCATGGAATAACACTCCTCTTTTCATGTCCATATACATCGCAACAGAATGGTAAAGACGAGAGGATTGTTTGCACCCTCCATGACATTACTCGCACGCTTCTAATTCAAGCAAGTATGCCGCCACGCTTTTGGGCCGAGGCTCTTCATACAGCCATATTTTTGCGTATTCAGATGCCTTCCAAGGCAATCTCAGATCGTGTGCCTTTTCGAGCTCTTCACACTACCAGGAAACATCACATCCGTGGCGCACCTAAAAATGACATCTATAGCACACTAGCAGTGCGCCACTAGCCACAGGCTACGGCTAAGTTTTACCCGTAGCACACTACCTGGTGCGTTACGGGTAAAAAGTTAGCCGTGGCGCACCACCTAGTGCGCCACAGGAAGGGGTCCAGCTGAGCCACGCCTATTTTTTTTTTGAAAAAACAAAAAATGCGAAAAACACCCTCGTTTTGAATTGCAAAAGCAATCGGGTACGTGCATCAACGCCGTCGCGTCGCCTCGCCGGAGCATGGCCATGGGCACGACCTACCACCGCAGGGAGGTGCGGGAGGCCGTGGCCACGCTAGTCCTCGTCCGCATCGAGGTGGTAGGAAGATTGTGGTTGGATAAAGGGAGGTAGGAAGAGAGGGAGGAAGAGAGGAAGAGAGGGAGGAAGGAAGGTCGGTGAGGAGAAGGATGCCGCCGTCGCCCGTCATCACTGCAAGGAGGAGGAGAAGGCCGTCGTCTTTCCAGTGTCACTGCAAGGAGAGGAGGAGGCCGGATAAAGGACGCCAGAGCAAGGTGGCCGGAGAGAAGAGAAGGGGGAGGAGGATAAGGAAAAGGAGAAGGAGAAGGAAAAGGGAGAAGGGGAAGGGAGAAGGAAAAGGGATGGGAAAAGTAGAGGGGTAGGTGGGCGGAGTGGTGATTCGAATTTCGAATCCCGCCCACTTACTCGTGGCGCACTAGGTGGTGGTGCTCTACGGGTAAGTTGCTCTCTATTTTTTTTCTGCAGGAAAAAACGGTCTTTTGACCATAACATTTTAGTATTTTCGAATTTTGAAAATCTAAAAAATCGCTAAACGATGTCTTTGCGAGCGGATGTGAAATCTCGTTCTCGTCATTTTGATATATTAAACGTTTTTTTTCGACATCGTGTGCAAAAGTTACGTCCGTTTTACCGTGACATGACTTTTTTTCGGAAAAAGTCGAAATTCTTGTTTGTTATTTTTTCTAGATATAGACCACATTACCTACCTATATGTGAAAGGATTTTATATTTTGAAGTGTTTTTCATTTTCTTTTATTTTTTTGCAATGCTAAAAAGGCGATCCATGGGGGGTTGTGGAGTTGGTGCAGACCACTTAGCCGTTGGACACTAGGGCAGGGTGCCCTACGGGTAACTTGACCCAGCTGCTACAGCAGGCTGCAACACACATTCCCGTAGTACATTTGGTCAGGGTGCGCTACGGCTAAGTTTCACACCCGTAGCACACTCTAACCTAGTGCGCTACGGGTATGTGGTCTGCGGCCACCTGTGCGCTGACCCACACATAGCCATGACGCACCACCCCCATGTACGCCAAGCTTATGGCAGTTAGCTGTAGGGCACCTGTGGGCAGTGCGCCACGCCTATTTTACCCGTAGGACACCACTAGCGCATGTGCCACGGATATGTGGATTACCTATAGCCGTTTTCCTAGTAGTGTCATGGCGTCGACCCTGCGTTTGCTGGTCTTAGGGTCTTCGGATGCCTTTGCTACCCCAATACCACTGCCATTGCACCGCACAAGGTTGCGCCTCGCTCCGTGCCCTGCGTGTTTTTAGGGTAGCCATCCCAACATCATGGCTATCACTGTATTGATCGTTTCACCCAAAAGATCATCATATCTCGCCATGTTGTATTCGGCGAGTCTGTCTTTCCCTTTGCCACCACCGTGCCTGCCACGTCTCCTACTCCTTCCCTGCACACTTATGATTTTCTGCAGGTTGAGCAGCCGCTGTCATCGACGTTGTTCATCATGCCAGCACGGGAAACTCTGCCACGGGCTCTGCCCCGAGCGTGCGACAGCCTGCCACAAGCGCTTGGCAGCCTTCTGCGGCTGCCTTCCCTACCACGAGTTCGGCTGCCTCTCCCGCCACGGCCCCCTCATCGCCTGAGACTGTCCTGTCGCCCGCCTCATCACCCGCCACGTCTGCTGAGAATGATTCCTCGCCACGGGGGACTGCTGTACCGATTCCGCCACTGCCTCTGGTCCGTCGATCGCGCCCTCCGCCTCCACCACCGTCACACCGCATGCTTACGCGTGCGAAGACAAGCGTGGTGCAGCCGAAGACCTTCTCCGATCTTCATGTTGAGGGGTTATCTCCTCTCCCAAAGACGTACCGTGGAGCGCTCAAGGACCCTAATTGGCATGTAGCGATGGTTGATGAGTACAGTGATCTTCTCTCCAACAACACTTGGGACCTAGTTGATCCACCTCGCAATGCAAATATTATCACATGCAAGTGGATCTTTTGTCACAAGTTATAGTCTAATGGTTATCTTGATCGGTACAAGGCACGGTGGGTCTTGCAAGGATTCACACAGCGTGAAGGTATTGATTTTGATGAAACTTTCAGTCCGGTTGTTAAACCCACCACAATACAGACAGTTCTGTCACTTGCTATTCAGCTGGATGTCAAGAATGCTTTCCTCAATGGCAAACTTGATGAGACGGTTTATGCTCGGCAGCCCTCAGGTTTCATTGATCCCAATTCTCCTGAGAAGGTGTGCCGCTTGAAAAAAAATCCTTGTACGGGTTGAAGCAGGCTCCACCGGCATGGTTTCAGTGGTTTGCCTCCTATGTTGCATCTCTTGGGTTTCTAGGTGCCAAGACTGCCAACTCATTGTTCATCTATCGCCGTGGCTCCGATATGGCTTATCTCCTTCTCTATGTGGATGACATAATTTTGACTGCGTCTTCCTCGAAACTGCTACACATTTTGATTGCTTCACTCCATTCTGAGTTCACCATGATGGACATGGGTGATTTACATTACTTTCTGGGCATCTTCGCCAAGCACGGCAAAGATGGTCTCTTTCTCTCGCAGGAGAAGTATGATATTGAGCTCCTTGACCGCACCGGTATGTTACAGTGCAAGTCTATCTCCACACCAGTTGATACAACTTCTAAGCTTGAAGCTCAATCTAGTGATCTCGTCGCTGATCCTACAGAGTATCGCTTGTAGGAGGTCTCTAGTACCTCACTTTTACTCGGTCTGATATCTCCTATGCAGTACAGTAGATATGTCTTCATATGCATGATGCACAGGCTAATCACTTGCTCCTTGTGAAGCATGTTCTACACTACATCCGTGGCACCACCGACTATGGTCTCACTTTGTACCGACGCACCTCGAACAAACTGATGGCCTACTCTAATGTTGACTGGGCAGATTGTCCAGACACTCGATGGTCTACTTCTGTCTATTGTGTGTTCCTCGGCGCAAATTAGACAGTAGCAAATGTGGTGGCCGAACTGTGTTGGCTACGACAACTACTTCAGGAGCTTCATCGACCGGTGCCTGATGCTTTCGTCGTCTTCTGTGACAATGTGAGTTCATTTTACATGACACAGAATCTAGTGCATCATCAGCGCACCAAACATGTGGAGATTAATCTACATTTCGTCAGAGATAGTGTGACAACTGGCGAGGTCAGGATTCTACACGTTCCTAGTTCATCTCAGTTCATGGACATCTTCACCAAAGGATTACCGTTGCCTCTCTTCATAGATTTTCGGGACAGACTTAATATTTGTCGGACGCCCATTTTTGACTAAGGGAGGGTGTTAGAATATGTGAAAGTATCGTGTTTTTATAGGTATACGGTCATATTGTGTATTCCTTTTGTATGTGTCCGGGTTGTATGAGACTAGGACTCCCCTTATAATCATCCTATATAATGAGCAATACAAGGCACCACTATGTATGGTTTCCCCTATCTTACACCCATTTTGGTTTGCTTTGGATAGCCTTTCTATAATATGAAGTTCCCTCATTATAAATCATAAAAAATCTCCATTTGGGAATCCTTAATTGGGAGGTGATTTGGGTACCAAAGAAATCTCCGGTGGAAAATGCAAGATTCATTGAGAGGTGATTTGTCGGCCTACAAACCTTGGTGGTTTGGGAATCCTTAACCTTGACAAATTCGCGCGTGCCTTCCGCCTAAGGTGGCCATGGTTTGAATGGCAAGATCCTTCGAGGCTTTGAGTGGGAATGGGATCTCCGTGCAACTCCTTAGATATGAGCCTCTTTTATTCATGCACCACCATTTCCATTGGCAACGAAAAAATTGCACCCTTTTGGGATTCCCCTTGGCTCAATGGAATGGCGCCAAAACACATTGCCCCCTCATATATGAAGCGTCCGCCAGGAATAAGTGGAAAGTTAAGGAGGCATTGCATCAAATCAATTGGATATCCAAGATAAAGATGGACTCCATCTTGACCATCGATCACATCCACCAATACATGCGGCTATGGAGTGAAATAAATGGGAAACAACTTAGTGAAGATGTAGAAGACACAATTGTTTGGAACCTCACGGAAAATGGCGAATATTCTTCTTCTTCGGCACATAAGGCGCAATTCTGTGGCTCCACCCTCACTCTCTTCAACAAAATGGTATGGAAGGCATGGGCACCATCCAAGATCAAATTCTTTGTGTGGTTGGCCATCCAAAATAGGCTTTGGATGGCGGACCGCCTTGAAGAAAGAGGATGGAAAAATTGTGGACTTTGTCCGTTTTGTAAGCAAACCCAAGAGACGTCGTCCCATCTTTTTTCCCAATGTCGGTTCACCAAGAGGACTTGGGGTTTAGTTAAAGTTTGGCTCAGGATCCCAAACATTCAAACTCACTTGTGGACACCTAAGCTATCCATTCAAGATTGGTGGATGATGATGTCTTGAAAAGCCACTTCCAATCGTAAAAGTCATGGATTCCATTACAATGCTTGTTAGTTGGACGATTTGGAAAGAGAGAAATGCGAGAGTCTTCCGAAAGAAGTATGGACCACCTACATTCCTACTTCAAACCATCAAAGAAGACGCAAAGCTTTGGGTCACCGCGGGTGCCAAATTCTTGAGTGTTGTATTTTTGGGAGAGTAATCCCTTTTGTATTTTGAACACTCATTTTACTTTTTTGTCATGTCATGACTCTCTCCTTATTTAATATACGAGGCAAATCTTTTGCCTCCGTTAAAAAAAATCTCCATTTACCTTTGTTGTTGCATCGCTAGTTCAATGTTTTTTTATATAAGAAGTCAAAGGTGAGATAATTAAAAGAGTTCTCCACATTCATCGGCACATGAACTTAGGGTATGTATAATGGTAGCAAAGGGGAGTCTTCCTTTAGCCCAGATCTCATTGAAAAAAGACAATAAATATAATTCATACAATGCACTATCTCTTATTGTTATGCATGCCTAGTAATTCATGAGAACTAATTATTTTTTTGTAAAAAAACGTGTTAATAAGCGAAGACACATAGTAGTACAATAGAGAAAATATTGTTCTCATAATTTCTAAGAACCCATCTCTTGCGTAAGAGAAGGCATCCTTATTATTTCCTCCGTTCTCTCTCCTCTAACTAAATAAAGATCTAAATCATCTAATGTGGCAATATCCTAGATTAGAAGAGTCATCAATTGTACATGCTCCTTTTCTTATTGGTGGTGCATATTACTATTTTGTTTTGTTCAAGTAGGGCATTCTTGTACTTTGCTTCGATAAACTGTTATTACTAGATGTTGAAGGGTCAAGGGAGAGAGATCGCGGAATATGATGGTTGTATTATTGAGCCTCTCGGGCGAGTATATATAGGCTTACAGGGACCGACTTGGAGTACAAGACAAGTAACCTAGTCTATCCCTAACAGGTACGTATACTCTAACATCCTCTCGCAGTCGTAGCGGTAGCATCGTGAACAACTGGAACGTCGCGAACGTTCAGACTGGAGAGCCGAAGTAGACCAGTGTGCTGACATACCCCGCAGTGGTAGCGGGAACGTTGTAGACGGTGTCACGTCGCAGAAGCTTGGACCGTAGAGGATGCTGGTGAGGAGCTCAGGCGAGGTGGTAGCCCTTGTGCCGATGTCGAGTGAGCCGAGAGCGGTGGGTGCTGCAACCTTGGTCGAGGTATCCGCGCAAGGGGTCGCCGTGGTCGATGTCATGGTCTGGGTTGCCGGTGTCGAGGTAGCCGCATATTAAGCCGCGTGCGCGTAGTGCAGCAAGTAGAAGGACGGAGACGCGTCAGGGCAGTCGTCGGAGAGAGCGATGCCGAAGCCGATGCTGTCCGAGCCGTCGAGGACGAGGTGCGGCCATGGCTTTGCCAGAACCAGGCGCACGTCGGGAACGAAGGTATACCCTGGTTGTGCCAAAACCGAGTACGCGAAGACGAAGTCGGTGTGACGCAGTCGAGGCAGACATAGAGGAGGTAGTCGATGCCGATGAAGACCTTGTCGAAGCCGATGAAAACGAGGCGCTACAACCGAGCTTGCCAGACCCAGGAACGCGTCGGGGACGAAGGCACGCACCGGTGTTACCAGTATCGGGCATGCGAAGAACGGGACCAGTAGAAACAGCTTCAAGCCATGTCAGAGAGGAGACTAGCAGAGGAGGACTCTACGACGGTTGCGTAGAAACAGCTTCAATAACCAGAAGTTGCTTCTATTACACATCTCTGGCGTGAATATATAATGTGAGTTAGTTGTGTCCAACTGTTCTGTACTTGGAAAATATGTTCTCAAATAAAAGAGACAGAAGAACATATATACGAAGCAACATCCCTTGAACCACCTTAAAAGAACCAATGCACTGTTTCCTGGGCGACTCATTCTGTGGTTGATTAGTTCCATACGTCATCATACGGTGTAGGTTCGATGGACCTTTGCACAAAATAGACAATCAAGCACAGGAAAAGCCCCATCTTTTCTTTAACTCCAGCTAGCTAGGTAATAAGCTTCTCGACGAGTCCATGTCAACAACTTGATCACAGTACTATCGCATCGTCAAATCAGATGGCGCTAGCAGAGGCTCGATAGTACAGGTCATGAACAGTGGTGAGTTAAAAGGTTATTGCCTTGAGTTAGACCGGACGAACCTGTCAATATATGCTCCATGGCCACGTGTTCCTTATTCTCACCGCCATCTCCATCACTTGTGAAAGGCTCTTAATTCAGAAATTTAATGTTTAGACAGGTACAGATGCAGGAGAGATACCTTTTCTGTCTCTTAAAAGTAACTGGTAGGAAAAGGCCATTGCACAAATTAAACCTCCATCATATTTCTCAAAAATAAGCGTCTGCTAGGAGAAACATTGCTATTCCTTCCTTGTCCTTTCATATGTTTATTCTGTATCTTCTATAGAGGAACTGTTCTAGTTCCTCATCTAGATTCACATGTATTTATACACAAAAACGCGTCTAGACGTGCATACCACATGAATCCGAGACAAGTAATTTGGAACATAGGGAGTATATAAGATCGTGCGTGCTGCTGCTTCCAGATCTCCTCTACTTGATAATTTCTTATTTTCAAAAGAAAAAAATGGGTCCTTTGCTGGGCGTATATGCCCCCATGCATGGCTCAGATAACTAGCTTTGCTAGGCTGTGGACAATCACGACGAACAGTATGAGACAGAGATCCCACAGGCTGTATGCATGGTGCATGGAACTCACGCTGTAGCAACCATACGTGCACCAGTATTTCTGTGTTCAATGTAGCTACTGTCGCAACTGGTTTTGCTGCTGCAGCTAGCAAGCACGGCACGGAGCTCTACACAGCATTAGGCAGTGCATGCGGCATGTTGGCGATCGACCGATCGATGGATGGCTCCAACGCACTGCATGCATGATCATGTAGTGCGTGCAGCCTGCAGGGCCTTTTAAGATGATCGATAGGATATGTAGGATCTGCATGCAGGAAGCGCTGGCTCTAAACATGTCATAAATGTGAGCCTGCCTGTTCATGCATGCACTGTGGGTGACAAACACAGGCCTCCTCGATCTTGATTCATCTCATGTCCTTTTTTAGATATATATTTTCTTCTTGAGATCTGAATTTTCGTGCATCACCAGAAATCGAAAGAATGGGCTGTTATCATCAGGTGTAATGTAAACCACTCTCTAAAGCTTTGTTTCTATCATCTAAACAAATCCACCAGGGCCATTGTGCTAGTACTATCAAAATTCACTAAAGCTCTACCAGATTCAGCGCCTAGAAAAAATAGGAGATGGCATAGGTGTGTCTAAGTGGAGTGTGCAACATGGGAGAGATTTTTCCCTCCTCAGCAATTTGAGATAAAATATCGTTTAAATGTTGAGAAAAGCTCATTAGATAATAGATGAAGTAGGTCGGTGTCTCCCTCTTCTCCAAACTTATGGAACTGAAAATACAAGGACATCTAGGATTAGCCGATACCCCTTCATGCATTACAAACCGAATGGGTATCGGCCAATCTTGGCTATTCTTGTGTCTTCAGTTTCGTATGTTTGGGGGGGGGGGGGGGGGGGGGGGGGGGAGCACCGAAGCAAAAGCCATTGGGTATTTGTATTGGGATTTATGTTCTTTCTATTCTGTGTACTAATAGAGTACATGAGGGGTAGGCGCTTAATGTTCTTTCCATTCTGCTAGCTGATACTTTTATCCAAGTTATGTGACCTGTGTTTTGTAAACTTTGAATGATGGAAAACGCTGCAATAAAAACAGGTGTGTTCATCGATTGATGCATGCAGATGCCGGAGCATTTTGCGGTTCTTAGAGAAAAACTAGGGTGGTCCAAGAGGTTGACCACAGTCTCAGATGACGGACATTGTGGAATGGCTTGAGATGGGACGGGAGGTGGTGGTGCCGTGGTGCCGAGTTGTAGTATATGGTAGTGGAGGAGAAGAGGGCTAAAATCAGGACCGTCGGTGGTAGCAATGTGATCACTGAGGGGTATAATAGTACCCAACATTCATGGTTTATTCTTAAAACTCGGCCATACACTTCAGAAGAAAATAAAGGTTTATTGTCAAAGTCACCTCTCACAGTGTCCGATCACATATGGTAGTATTTATGTAGTGGCTCAAGAGACAAGCTTGTGTTACATTCCCAATATTTATGCAATGCTTTGATCGATGAAGCCTTGGGTTTGAGAACATTAGTATGAGGGTCAACTTGTGTGTTTTGGGCTGTGGGGATGACATAATAATCCCAGACAGCAGGGCTGTCACTAGATTGGATGGAATATCTTGGAGAAGATGCAAACACCGGAAGATTTGAGAACGGGGATGCTTTTGGGAGTATGTACTATACGTACCATCTTATTCTAATCACTGTGATCGGCTCATTTGTTTAATCAAGTGGGCAAGGATTGTAAAGAACAGGTAGCAGACATCTTTTAATTACTCCGCGTGGTGTTAATCTGTCTTTCATTCAGATAAACAAACAGGTAAACATGCACGATTCAACCGTGAAAATTGTAGTCTCCCCTTAAGCCGTAGATCAGTCACTATAAGGCTGGGTGCGTCAGTCGAGCAGATCCCAGAAAGCGAAAAACAAAACCCAGTCAAACAGCATACAAGAAATGCATATATGCATGTTTTTGTTGATTTAAGATAACATATTTATTGTGTCATGAGATGTGTGGAGAGAGCTCCATAATAAGATGTTCACTACAAGGCTCATAGGAGGCAATTTTTTTAAGCCAAGAGTGAGGTCACCTCTAAATAACCACTGAGATGTATGAGAACAGTCACCCATACAAACCACCGTAATTAAGGGTTTTCCCATGAATATCGTAATTAGCTTAGACAGTTTCTCTTTATTCCTCCTTTAACCATGTATGTCACGAGCCGGCGCCAATATATCATGGGGCCATTCTAGGTACGATCCCAAAGCACGTCCAAAGGATTTCTCCCTCCCTTTAGTCCCAAAGGCAAATGGTATATGGTCGACTACACATACCATCTAAAGAGAGAGATTAAACACAAATCATAAATCTATCATAGACGGGCAAGTCATATGGACACAAGAATAGATCATCTTTATTGCAAATTCTTAATAGTACTAGGGTTTCTCCATCTCCCTAAAAATAAAGAAACTACTCATACATGAAAGCAATCAACAACATCATCATAATCAAATGAATGGATAAAAGTACTAAAATAGATTTAGTGCAAACCACAATTGGATCTGGAATTACAACAAGATCTAATAGATAAAAGATGGGGGTAATGGTGGTGATGTAGATGCAGCGGTTGATGATGAAGGGGATGATACTTTGTCCTCTAATGATCCGTGAAACATCAGGGATTTTACCCTAGCCAAGTTTCTCCTTCAGATCCCTTACAGATGTGCTTTTTCGTGGTTTCTGGTGGCTGCGAATGTCAGATCTCTGTTCCGTCTTTGCCAGGAGAAAGTATTTAACGAGGCGAACCCGGTGACACATGATACGTGCATATGGTACGGGCGGGCTCCATCCGTACCACCGGTTGTTATCGGCACTGGTTGCTTCCCATCGGTTGGCATTTTCCTAGGTGCGAAGGAAAGTTCATAAAATGACTTTTATCACTTAAAAATATAATATTATAGCATAATACGATAGCTCTAATTGATATATTCATATAGGACTTAATGATTCGGGATCCTGTTGAAATTAAGAAAAAAGGTGTGTGCAGACGCAGTGAAATACAAAAATCCCTACACAATTTATACAAAAATAAAAGGTACATATGCTTCAATTTTGGACTCATTAATCTAGCGAAGATAGCAGCGGGGCCGCCTGTCCCTCCGGATGGCATGGCGTGGAACATGCGCCCGCACTACTAGGAAGTTGCCCAACACGCTGAAGACATTGTTCGTCTTTTTGATGAGCGGACCAATGTGTTGCTTCAGCGAGAATAATGGTCATTTTTCCTGCAAGTGTTATGCATAAAAATGTAAAATTTGTATAGTTTCGATTGGGTTGTTTCCACCCTTATAAAATTTATATAATGTGTTGCATGTGATTCTTGTTGTTGTAAATTTGCATGTCCTTTTCGTTAGCCTGACGCTCCGTCGATCTCTGCTCCTTGCCAACATGTCACTTGGGTTGCAACTGGGCTGGAGTTTTCAAGGGTTCAATGACATGGCCAGCTACTCAGATGAATGCAGTAGTAAATGAGTCGACAAAGTCGTCGGGGTGAGTAGCAGCCCCCGACTGTGTTTTATGAACGTAAAATTGTAGAAGTAAAAGAAATATTGGCCAAGTAACTTAGCTTTTATTCGTCGTATGGTAGGAAGTACACAGTTTGGCTGAATAGCCTAGCTGAGAAGCCTTAATGAAAGTAAAAAATAGCTAAGGGTAGAAGCGCCGCAACTGTGCCACGTTCCAAGGGTTGGAGTATGCTACTCCAAACTCGACGTCCTTGAGGTGGTTGGCGCCACCTGAGATTATTTCGGTGACCACGTATGGTCCTTCCTAGGGTGACTCAGGCTTTAGGTGCCCCTTTTCTTGAGTCGCAGGATGAGGTCACCTTTGATGAAGGACGTTGGTCATAGCCGTCGGCTATGGTAGTTTCCGAAGCTTTGCTGGTACACCGTCGAACGGGCAACGACGATGTCATGTGCCTCGTCCAGCAGATTGACAGAGTCCTAGAGTGCGATCGTAGATTCAGCCTCGCTGTAAGCGACAACCCGTGGTGCCTTGTAGCGTACCTCAACGGGTAGCATGGCTTCAGCGCTGTGCACCATGGAGAAGGATGTGTAGCCGGTGACGCCGTTTGGTGTTATACACAGGCTCAAGAGGATAGAGGGTAGTTAGTCTGCCCAGTAGAAGCCAGCCCATAAGGCTTTGGCCAGTAGAAGCCAGCCCATAAGGCTTTGGCGACCAGGGCGCGGCTGCCAGCGTGGTGTCCTCATATGCCTTCATGTATGTCGAGGAGGATGCTCCTCCCGTCGCCTTTGGCAACACATCGCTGGAGGACTCCAGTGATGCTTCGCTTGAAGAGCTCACCATTAATGATGGTGAAGGCCTTGGAGCGGCGAGCAATGTGTCGTGCATCCGTTGGTTCATCTGGCAGTTTTTTGCTCAACAAGTATGTGATGTACGGTTGAGTCCATGGCTGCTCAATTGCCAAGACCTGCATGAGTTTCACAAGTGGTATCTCCGAATCCTCTTCTGCTGGCACATTGAGGTCATCGGGTGGCGTAGCCACCCAAGCCTGTTGTATCCGCTGGTGTGCTCTTGGGCTTCTTACATTTAATGGAGCATTCACAGATTTGTTCCAAGAAGACACCTGGTGGGACCGGTGCGCAGGTAGAGCCAATGTTGGCGAGCTTGTCAGCCTCTTCATTGCTCTCTTGGCCAACAAGCTGAAGTTTGCAGCCGTTAAAGTCTCCTTCAAGTGCATTGTAGAGGTCGCGGTAGGCGATCATATTGTGGATGACAGCATCACATTGGTTCATCGTTTGTTGTACGACGAGGTTGGAATCACCGTAGATGACCAACCAGGTGGCACCACACACCTTGACCATCCGCATACCATGGATGAACTCATCGTACTCTGCTTCATTGTTGGAGGCTCGAAACCTCATCCGTAGGACGTATCTCATCTTGTCTCCTCGTGGAGATGTCAAGACTACTCTGGCTCTAGATCCTTCACCATGCTTGGATCCGTCCAAATGCATTGTCCATAGCTGCGGCATGTCCGGAGTGTCTGGAAGCTTTAGCTCCATCTAGTGGACGAGGAAGTTAGGGAGCACATATGACTTGATGGCGGTGCGCCACTCATAGATGATGTCCCGCGGGGACAGCTCGATGGCCCAGAAGGCCACTCGCCCCATTGCTTCGGGCTTATTGAGGATGTGTGACAGTGGCACGTCATTGACGACCACTATCTGGTGCTCCTAGAAGTAATGGCACAGTCGACGTGCAATCATGAACATGTCGTAGGCTAGCTTATGATAGTGAGGGCACCTCTGCTTTGTTGGTGTCAGTATCTTGCTGAGGTAGTACACTGGGGGGTTGTACCCCATGGGTTTTGCCCTCTTCGGTTCATTCAACATCATAGACTCTCTTTACTTTGGTGTCACCAGGATAGGAGAGGTAGAGAGAAAACGCTTGAGGTCCTCGAACGGTTCATCGGCTTCGGCTGTCCACTCGAATTTTTCTGACTTGTGGAGGAGCTAGTAGAAGGGGAGAGCCTTTTCGCCCATGGTGCTGATGAACCTGCTGAGCGCTATGATTCGCCCAGCTAGCTGCTGGACTCCTTTGACATTCTTCGTCTTCTCCATGGCCAGTATGGCCTTTATTTTCTTCGAGTTGGCCTCGATGCCTCTCATGGAGATGAAGTGTTGGAGATATGCCCAAGAGGCAATAATAAAGTGGTTATTATTATATCTTTGTGTTTATGATAAATGTTTACATCCCATGCTATAATTGTATTAATAGGAAACATTAATACGTGTGTGTTTTGTAAACATAAAAGAGTCCCTAGTAAGCCTCTTATGAAACTAGCTTGTTGATTAGTAGATGATCATGGTTTCCTGATCATGGACATTGGATGTTATTAATAACAAGGTCATATCATTAGGAGAACGATGTGATGGACACACAACCATAGTAAGCATAGCATAAGATCAAGTCATTAAGTTCATTTTTTCTACAAGCTTTCGTATGCATAGTAACCTAATCCTTTGACCATGAGATCATGTTAATCACCGTCACCAAATGAGTACTTTGATGAAAGCAAATGCCACTTCCGTAAGTGGGTGGTTATAAAGTTGGCATTGGGTATTCTGAAAGTATGTGTTAAAGCGCATGGATCAAGAGTGGGATTTGTTTATCCATATGACGAATAGATATACTCTGGACCCTCTCGGTGGAATGTCATCCAATTGGCTTGAAAGCACGTGACTAGGTCACAAGGGATGTCATAACACGGAATGAGTAAAGAGTACTTATTGGTAACAAGGTTGAACTAAGTATAGAGATACCGATGATCAAACCTCAGATAAGTAAAGTATCACGCGACAAAGGGAATGGGTATCGTATGTGAATGTTTCATTCGATCATGAAGTCATCGTTGAATATGTGGGAGCCATTATGGATCTCTATATACCATTATTGGTTATTGACCGGAGAGGTGTCTCGATCATGCTTACATAGTTCGTGAACCGTAGGGTGACACACTTAAGGTTCGATGTTGTTTAAGTAGATATGAAATATGAGTTGGAGACTGAATGTTGTTCGGAGTCTCGGATTGGATCTAGGACATCACGAGGAGATCTGGAATGGTCCGGATAATAAGATTCATGTAAGGAAAGTCATTTTTTGGGGTTCGGAAATGTTTTCAGTATTTTGACCGGAAGCTTCTAAAATGTTCTAGAGGGGCCACTACTGGGCCCACCTCGCGGGGAGTGGGCCACTTGGGATGAGGCATGTAACGGGGGAGCACTAGGTCGTGCCGTACCAAAGCCCAAGGGGAAAATTCGGCCACCAATGGATTTAGGAAAAAACCCTAGTTTATCAAACCCTAAATAAGGAAAGGGGAAGTTTCCCACCTCTTCCCTTGGCCGAGTTGGGGAAGGAGTGGGTCAGGGGAAGGGAACCCTTGGCCACACTCCCCCTCCATATAAGGAGGGGTGGGGGTGCACCACCCTTTGTCCCTCTAAATCCTAGCCGCCAACTCTCTCCCTCCCCCGTCGGCGAAGCCCTGCAGGGATTCTCCTCCACTACCACCACCATGCCATCGTGATGCAAGGATTCCGAGGGGATCTAATACCTCCGCTGACTGCTGTAATGGGGATAGGAAGGTCTTCATTGACTTCATATGTGTGACTGAGTGCGGAAGCGCTGCCGGAACGCAGTGCCGGAAGGATCATCTACGTGATCTTGAGAATGGCGAGTGATCGAATACATCAACCATGAGAATTTGATATCGTTAAACACTTTGGATCTATGAGGGTTAGTTCTCTTCAATCATGTTGCACCGATCTCGTGGATTAGATCTTGGCTTTGCCATAGATTGGATCTTGGTTTTATGTGTTCTTGCGATAGAATTTTTTTGATTTCCATGCAACAAACCCTACATGAAGTACCCGAGTAATTGCCCGGGCACTTTTCCGAGTTCATCTTGATCCTATAGTGATCAAGGTTGTCGAACATCGCGCGGATATCGTCGATCAATGTTCGTCTCTCCATGGTCTATACCACTATGAGATATATACTTGGATGTTTCGACCAATTTGATTCTTCAGGAAGGCCTGCATGCACCTTTGATAAGTTGCACCTTATTTCTTGAGACCGAAAGGCATTGTGTTGTAGCAAAAGACCTTGAACCGTGTAATGAATGATGTCTTCTCCTGATCCATGACTTTCAGTCGAATCTGGTTGTAGCCTGAGTAGGCGTTGAGGAACGAGAGGCGTCCGCATCCTGCAGCGGAGTCGATGATTTGATAGATCCACGGCAACGGGAAGTGATCATTCGGTCAGAGCTTGTTGAGGGCGGTAAATTCCACGAACATCCGCAGGATGTTCGTGTCCTTCTTGGGGACCATCACGGGGTTAGCTACCAGGGTTCTTTCCTTGATCTCCCTTATGAAATCAGCGTCGAGGAGTTTGTTGACTTTGATGCCAATTGCTTTAGCTTGTCCTTTGGACAGTCTATGCATTGACTATTAACTGGTCACGCATCTGGGTACATGTTGAGTGCGTGCTTGGGGAATTCCCTGGAAATTCCTGGCATGTTCGAAGGACACCGGGCAAAAAAATCCTAGCACTAACGAAGGAATTAGACGAGCATGAGTTCCTATGCGGGTCTCGGATTGTTGGAGATGAGGTCCTTCTTGGTGGGGTACGTCGGGTGGACATGCACCGCTTTGGTGTTGACCGTGGAGTTGAAGGATAGGTCAGGAGCATTTTTCTGTCACGGGAGGGAGGCTGGTGTCTATTGACTCCTTCAGCCTTGCGAGTTCCTCCTACATGCCGAAATACTAGGATATTCTATTGAAATCTCTGTTGCGGCTATCAGATTTGGTGAAGCTCCCTGGAATGGTGATGACACCGTTGATCCTGGCATCTTCAGCAGAAGGTATGCATAGTGCGGTACCGCCAGGAATCGTGCGAATGACACGCGACCAAGGATGGAATGGTACTACGAGGGCCAGTCGACCACCTCGAACTTGAGCCGCTCGTGCCTGAAGTTCTTGGGGGTGCCAAAGATGACGTCGAGCCATATTTTTCCCAGGGGGTAAACCTCTTTCCCTGGAACTATGTCGTGGAAGGTTGTGTTGGATGCCTCCAGGCTGGTGAGCGGGATCAACATGGCCTCTAGGGTGCTGGCGAACATGATATTTATGTCGCTGACGTTGTCCATGGACACGCGACTCATCTTGAACCCGCCGATCTGAGCCTCAAGGACCAAGGCGGAATGGAATGGGTGAGGAATTTGACGGGGATGGTCAGATCGGTCGAAGGTGATACACGACTCCGAGCCGCTGAGGTACTCAGGTATGGATGGTGGGAAGGTGACGGCTAGATTTATCTGGCGGCTGATCCTCTTCTGGATCCTGTTGGATGGACGCCCCTTCTATATCATAATGGTACCCAGTGGTCATGGGTACTGTTCCGCTCCATTGTTTTGGGCTGGTGCAGCCGTAGGCTATGCTGGTCCTCCAGGCGGTGGTGGTGGGGCGCCATATGCAATGGGACTAGGGGTGGAACCGAACCCCTGGTTTACTGCATCGCATCCCATCTAGGCATAACCCTCGTGGATCTTCTGGAACTCCCAGAAGTCCTTGAGAAGGTGGCTGGACTTCTTTTTGCTTGTCGATCGCGGATGGATCGTCGTCACTGGTGCGATGTTGCCACGACTGCATTGTCTTTCCGCTGCCGCTGCGGTAGCCGATGTTGCAGTTCCCATCATCACGACGATCGGCATAGCCAGCCACAACCGCATGTCGATTACTTTGCGGTCGGCATAGACACTCACTCTCCTCTTTTTTTAGTTGTCGCATCTGCGGCCGAGGTCATCCTCTTCATCCAAACATGTTTGGTTATTGTGGACTATGTCTTCGCCATCGGCCCAGCGATTGGCGATATCCATCCAATGGACGATGGTTTTGGGCTTGATGCGGCCCATCTCTTCCCTGAGTTCATGGCGTCTCACGCCGCCGTTGAAGGCGTCCATTGCCCTTTACTCCGAGATATCCTCAGGGGAGTTCTTGATGATGGAGCAACGCTGGACATAGGAGAGGATAGACTCGTTGGACCTTTGGCAATAGGCACATAGCTCTTGGATAGAGGCTGGTCTCTTGCAGGTGCGAAGTTGCGGATGAAGCCATATACCATCTCTTCCCAGCTGCTGATGGATCCGGAGGGGAGATTGTGGAGCCAGGTTCGTGCTGCACTCTTTAGCTGTAGTTGAAGGCATTGCATGGCTGTATTTTTACTTCCACCATGCAGCTTAACTAACGAGACGTGATCGTACAACCAAATCTTTGTCTCCTGTAGGCTGTTGAACTTTGGGTTATCCGAAGGGAGCTTAAAACCCTTAGGCATCCTCGATTGCCGTATGGATCGGCTGAAGCATCTGCACCATAGAGCTCCGTGTCATCCTCTTTCAACTCAGTGGAGCATGCGCGTTTGGCGTGTAGCTTGTCGACTTTGCGCTACATGAGCTCGTCATGAGCGTCGTAGTTACGGCTCCTTTGCCGCGGGTTGCGGCATCGCCGCGACAGGTCATGGTCGTCCTTGTCGAATGAGGGCGTGTGGTTCCTCGTGAACCTCACCACGACCTTTTTATTTGTCTTCGGGGTTTCTTCCCTGGTTAGTACGGCTTCAACAATCCCGAGGCCTATGATTGTGGACTTATGGACAGCATATCGTGGATCCCCGGCCGGTGGTTGATTGACAAGCAGGTACGTGGTAGCTTCTATGACCGTGGGTTGCAGCGTTTTTGGCATCATATTGCCCTGCAAGGCCATTGACACGAAGGACATGTCGAGTGCCTTAGTGGCCTCGCGCCTAGCATCCGGGCCCATGCGATCTAGTCGAGAGCGAATTTTGTAGGCGGTGTAGCCGTTGTTGCCCTTTGAATAGGACCCACCGATGGAGGAGAGTGCAGCTTGTCGAGCGCTTGATTCATCGGCTGCCTTCCGACGCTGCTCGACCTTCTTGTTCTGAGCAACTTGTCGGTTGTGCTCCTTCACGAGGAGCCAGTGGTATCCCATTAGCATGTCGCATGAGGCGTATAGTGGTAGAGGGTTGACCCACACATCATATCTGACCCTCTCCCACTCGGCGTCATTGAGGTGAATCTGCTCCCGAGCCGCTTCGCCATCGTCAGCGGCATCGGGGTTTCGGGGAGCAGTCTCGTCGGGATTCAGATGTCGTCGCTGTTGGCATTGGTGTTTGGAGGATGACCTCCGTTCCCAGCATTGGGGGCATGCAGATCAGTCTCATTACCGATATGGGCATTGACAACGACCACACACATGAAGCGATGAGGGAGGTCATTGCTCCCATAGTTTTCAGATCCGGAACCATAGGTTCCTTCCTCTCTTGGCGGGTCACAGAGTTCGGAGTTGCAACTCATGTTGTTATACGAATCGTACACCAGCATGGGTGCACCCAGCATGTCGATCAGCGATATCCACGAGGCAGGTGCGATCGTTGGCAGTGTCACTTCCTCGGAGTGGCGAAGTGTGCCGACCTGGCCGACCTGGAAGCATAGGCTCGCAAGCATCATGTCGACTTCGTCTCCTACGGAATCGAAGTCCTGGCGGGTCACCGGTGAGTGGGCAGTGAAGTCGATGATGCCGAAGAGGAGGTGGTTCTCCGTTGCAGAAGAGTCAAAGATCATGGGGTATGGGGCCATCATGACCACAACATTAGCATCCCCAGTTCCCGCAGAGGGCGTCAATTGACGAGGGTTCGACTCGACAATACCCATTGTTATGAACTTGGGTTTTGGAGAAGGAGGGGATGCTGGAGATCGTGGAATAGCTAGCAAACAAGCAACACGGGACATGATAGTTACCCCGGTTCGGGGCCCCGGAGGGAAACCTTACTCCTTCTTGTCTTTGTTGCCTAATAGAGAGGACTTCGTTGGGAACCCCAAGAGCAAGGTGTGATGAGCACAACATCAAGTCTTCCCTCAGTAGAGACCGAGGTTATCGAACCAGAAGGCGGAAGGAAACGTCACACAGGTGTTGCTAGCAATGCGGAGACCTGCACAACACAAACTCAAGACTTTGCCCCAAACTAAGCAAACTAAGCAAATCAAACGAAAACTAAGACGCTCCAAGAACAACACAACTGTGCATGAAACAATAAAAATGAAGTGTCTAGACAGACCTGAGCTTTTTATTGATGAAGAAGGGGATGCCTTGGGCATCCCCAAGCTTTGACGCTTGTACCTCTTGGATATTTCTTGGGGTTACACCATGATGGAATCCCTAAGCTTGAGCTTTTGTCCATTCTTCATCTCATTACATCATTCTCTCTCTACACCTGGAATTTTTCCTTCATACAA
This sequence comes from Avena atlantica, assembly GCA_910589765.1. Lineage (NCBI taxonomy): Eukaryota > Viridiplantae > Streptophyta > Magnoliopsida > Poales > Poaceae > Avena > Avena atlantica. The sequence continues at coordinate 444,596,762 of OU342736.1, forward strand.
AACTTCACACAATCTTTATTAGCAACATTAGTGTATTCAAAAGATATTAGACCTCTGGCAAAGCTTTGGAACAGAAAGACTTTTCACTAAAAAACACAAGCTACTGTAGTAAACCCTTTAAAAAGATCAATTTCCCAAAAGGAACTCAAAAAGGAATCAATAAGAAGCAAATGCAAATAATGGCAGAAATCTGTCAAAACAGACCAGCAGGTAGAAACCGATTTTTTCGAACATATTCTGTTTCTCAAATCAAAAATTGTTAAACAAACAAAAGTTGGATAACATACTGGGGGATTTATTCGTAAATTTTGAGCTCAATCCGAGTTACAAAGACTCCTCACGATTTTTTTGGTGGAGGACAGAAATCTGTTTCGGGACAGCAACTCCCCAAATCTTACTTCCCTCTCATTAGAGGTCATTCTTGGCACAAAAAGCAAAAAAAAGGATAAGGAGAGGTAATTACTGAAGTAATAACTTCCAAGACTCAAGAAAACTCTTGGTTTATCTCCCAATAAGTACTTTTCTATAACGCCTTTAAGTTAGGCACAAGAAGCAAGAAGAATCAAGTATTTTCAAATGAAGAATTGAGATCAATACTTGCAAAGTCTTCAACTATGAGAGGTATCTCATCCAAATTAGTTTTGGAGGATCCCCTCTCATTTCTTTTTGGTTTACTACTTTCATCAAAAGGATTTTCAGGAACAATCCAATCAAAATTCTTTTCAAAGGCCTCATGCATTCCAACAAGCTTAAAGGGTGTGGGTATCTTAAATTCATCTCCAGGCTTTGTTTTATCTGAAGTACCCACAACATCTACACATGAGCCTAGCATATTGAAACGCTCAAAGACCTTTTTGGATTCCCTAGAAACATCATGGAATTTATTGAGTAAAGTTTCAGGAATAAATTCTCTCTTTTCAACATTCTTTTCTTCTTTTAGTTTTAGGAACATAATTTGCATCATGGGGTTGAGGCTAACAAACCTAGCCTCCAGCAGATGAACGAAAGAATCTAAAGCAATCTCATAATTAGGAGCAAGCTCTTCTATAGATTTATCCTCTATATCCTCATGCTTGCTAACATAATTAAAGAATTCTTCAATATTATCGTTCCCAATTATGGAGCCACTACCTATACAAAGGTTCTTTAGGGTGAACTTGGGGAGTAACATGGTGAGATAGAACGAGGTGGTAACTAGAGTAGGAACTAATTTTTTTGTGTTTTTTGAAATAAAGCAAGCAAACGAAACTAGACTATTTTTTGGGTTTTTTGAAAAGAGGCAAACAAAACCAAGCAAAAGGAACAAAGCAAACTAAAAACAAAGTAAAGAGAAAGGAAGTGGAGGACTCCCCTAGTGAATACATCCTTAGCCTCCCCGACAACGGCGCCAGAAAACTTGTTGCCTGACAGAGAGGACTTCGTTGGGAACCCCAAGAGCAAGGTGTGATGAGCACAGCAGCAAGTCTTCCCTTAATAGAGACCAAGGTTATCGAACCAGAAGGAGGAAGGAAACGTCACACAGGTGTTGCTAGCAACGCGGAGACCTGCACAACACACACTCAAGACTTTGCCCCAACGAAATAGTGAGGTTGTCAAGCTCACCGGTTTGCTGTAACAAAGGATTAAACGTATTGTGTGGAAGGTAATGGTTTGCAGCAAGTAAACAAGTAACAGTGGAATATTTATCAATGATAAAGATTGGACCGGGGTCCATAGTTCACCAGAGGTGCTCTCCCTAGATAAACAACATGGCATGAAGGGTAACCAAATTACAGCATGGCAATTGACAGGAACTGAGCAAGGTATAAAAATGCAATAACTAGTCAGAAAGATCCTATGAGATTCGATTGGGAAATACAACAAGATACATAGACCGCCATCCAACTGCATCTATGACTAGAAGTCCACCTTCAGGTTATCATCCGAACCCCCTCCAATATTAAGTTGCAAGCAATAGACAACTGCTTTAAGAAAAAGTGTGTAAGGTAAACAGTCCACATGTCCATGAACAAGAGACTGTTGTTTTCTCCCTAGTAGCAACAACACATCTACAATCGAAGAGATTATTGTCACTTCCCTTGGAAACTAGAGGCATGAACCCACTATCGAGCATAAATACCCCCTCTTGGAGTCACTAGCAACTACTTGGCCAAGATAGCTACTAACAATGGAGCGCATGCAAGATCACAAACAACACATACATGATAGAATCATAAAGACAAAACCATTAATCAAACCAACATAATAATCTCAATATCCATCGGATCCCCGCAAACACAACATGCATGATTAAAAATAGATTAGATCTTGATCATGAACGGAGCTCACAAGATCTATACATGAAAGCACAAGGAGGAGATACAACCATCTAGCTACTACATGGACCCATAGTCCAAGGTGGAACTACTCACGCATCATACCGGAGAGAAGGCCTCCGGGATGATATCCTCTCCGACAGGGTGCCGGGAAGAACTTCAGATCCCCCCGATCTAGGGACGACGGTGGCGGCGGCTACAGAAGGTTTCGTGGAGATTTGATCGGGTACTTAGGGTTTCTGCATCGGGGGCTTCTTATAGGCGAAGGGGGAGGCCGATGAAGCTCCTAGGGGGGTCTGGCTGCCCTGGCTCGCTTCTCTGTCTCCCCTCTGTACTTCTTGTTCCGAGAATATTTCCTTACTAGCTTTTCTGGAACCAAAAACAACAGAAAATAGGGAACTAGCACTGTGGCAACTTGTTAATAGGTTAGTACCAGAAAACATTTAAAAAGCACCTCAAAGTGTAGACAAAGCAAAGCAAAGTAGATACTAAACAAGCATGGAGCATCAAAAATTAGAGATACGTTTCTGACGTATCAGTCTTCTCTTGATTAATGGCAAAGCCGAAGGTTACAAGGGGTGCGCAGAGGATATCTGGAAGTGTGTATTCTAGGTTTTTGGATTGGTCCTCCTCGCCGCGCCTTCCTGGCCCATATATAGATAAAACAGGTCCCGGGGTAGGTCGAGTCGGTTACAGGTTAGGATTTCTCCCTTTGAATTTCTATCTAAAGCTAGTCGTGTTCCTTAAGGAGTCGCCTCCTTCTTGGTCTTGGGCCACCTGTAATCCTCCTGGGCTTCACAGTCAGGGGGTATATTGTCTCCTGGGATTCCCCTGGCAAGCCGGGTAGGCTAACATTAGGTACCCGTAGGGTATACCCATGTCAACATCCAAATAGTTTCTCCCTACCTTTAGTCCCAAGGGAAAATGATATGTGGCGGACTACACATATCATCTAAAGAGATAGATCAAAAACAAATCATAAATCTATCATAGACCGGCCAGTCATACGGACACAAGAATATCTCATCTATATTGCAAGTTCATAATAGTGCTACGTTTTCTCCATCTCGCCAAGAACAAGTGAAATACTCACACATGGAAGCAATCAACAACATCATCATAATCAAATGGATGGATAAAAGTACGGAGGTAGGTCTAATGCAAACCACAATTGAATCTGGAATTACAACAAGATCTAATAGATGAGATATGGAGGTAGTGATGGTGATGTACATACAGTGGTTGATGGTGAAGGGGATGATGTGATGTCCTCCAATGATCCGTGAAGCAGCTGGGATTTGACCCCAGCCAATTTCCCCCTTTAGATCCCTTTTAGATGTGGTTTTTCATGGTTTTTAGTGGCTGTGAATGTCGGAGACCCTTCTCTTCTTCGCCAGGAGAAAGTATTTGACGAGGCGAACGCGTTGACACATAGTACGGGCAGACGACACGGGCTGACGGTACGGGAGGGCTCCGCCCATACCATTGGTCGTTATTGGTGCCGATTGCTTCCCTTCCTTTGGTTTTCTTTCTGGTGCGTAGGTAAATCCATAAAATGACTTTTATCACTTAGAAATGTCATATTATAACATAATATGAAAGTTCCAATTGATCTGTTCATATAAGACTTAATGATTTGGGATCCTTTTAAAATAAGGGACAAAAAGGTGCGTGCAAACATAGTGAAATACAAAGATCCCTACTCTATTTATGCAAAAACAAAAGGTAAATATGCTTCAATTTTGGACTCATCAACTCCCCCAAGCTAGGCTCTTGCTCGTCCCCGAGCAAGATGGTGGCTTATGGACAAGATCATCATGTTCATGAGACACGAGTCGTTACAATAAATGAGGTAGAAATTGAAACAGGAATACAACATCGGATGTAGAGATACCTCGGGGGTATTACCATACCTTTACACATTACATGACTTAGCGTCTTCCACACCTTCTTTAGTATTAATGAAATTATAAGAAGTTTATAGTGATTTAACATATCATATAATCATAAAACTTTAAAGGTATTGATCACTTGATTTAGTAATGAAGATTCATGATCATTCTTTTTCTTCTTGTAAGATCCCTCCTTTATAAAGGAAAAGGATCCATGTGACTGCAATGCTAGTCCCTGGATCAATAGCTAGAATCCACAGTTAAGATGTAATATCAAGAAACAAAGGTCATAATACAACTTTATAACCAGGCATAACATAATTTATTACATCTTACATAGCTCATTGGCTATCTCATTACATTGCAGCAGAATATGACAATAGCATGGGGTCCTTCATCTTCAAAGTGCCACAGGCAGACATGTTGGTTGTAGACTTGTAGTCCTAATCATTAAACTTCACTAATATCAAACAAACCTGCAACATAACAAGTTACAGCCACAAGGGTCAATACATTTGAATTGTATTGGCAAGTGATACTATGGTAGTATAATGGAGTCTATCATCTATATGCATTTGGCTAAGTGGAACTTAGGCTTGCTTTGCTCAAAATAGATTTTCCTTATCATTTGAAAACACTAAGTTTTTACTTGACAAAATCACCCAAGGCATCTCCCAATAGAAATTGGTGATCCTTCAACCCTTGTTCACCCACAAGTTTTTAACTTAGAAATTGGGATGAGGAGATTCTTGATAGCTTCCATGTCTTGATGCTCAAATTTTCCTTTGCCAGGGACATGGCTAAGTACTTAGATTTTACACTCTGCAGAGGTGGTGCACTTTCCCCACAAGACTTGGTTTCACCAAGACAAGATCTTTCAGAAGCCTTCCCTTAGACCAGAATGGACGCGTTCCAACCTATCATTCCCCTACCACCAACTATCCATTTGGCTAAGTTATTGCAACCTATATGATCCAGGCAGAGCCCATAATGCCAAGTGGCTACACTTGAAGCTTCTCAACATTTGACATCTCAAATCTCTTTGTTCCTGGGTGGCCATCCACAAGTGAGATACCAAGTTTTCCCCAGTATGCTAGACTTGGTGATGCCCAAGTTTTCCCGAGCATACTGGACTTGCATAACCACTCAACACAAACCATTCCTTCCATTCCACCCAGGTGATTCATTTCTCTTAGTTGTTTTATTAATCAAACACAAGTCCTCAGACTTAGAAATATTTCCATAGTATGAATATATATTCCACCCTTGTTTTTTATTAGCTAAGCTAAGCATGATAGTAGTAGGAATCTTAACTTAGGAAATTCTACTAAGGTTTCATCTACTAGGTTTTCCCATAGCATGGTTTATACTTAGCAAAATCCCATGCAAGTCCTATTTAGAAATATCACTAATGCATAGTGAAAATAATGGGACAAAAGTATGAAGCATCACTTGCCTTTTTGGTAGAGAGTATAAGTTCACTCCTTGTCTTTGCAACAATCACAATCTTCAAGTCACTACAATTCAATCAAGCAAACAATATTTTTAATCTACCATTCAAGCAAAACATCACATAAAATGATAGAAACAAAACAATGCACGCAAGCATGCAAGAGATTGTTTTATTTGTAAAAGTGGTTTCTAATAAGTTATGAACATTTGGAAACACCTATTGGTCATTTTATAAGGTGGCATAACCATTTGCAAATGATTCTATCTGTAAACCATTTTTAAACCAAATCATTATGTCATGTGGTTGAAAATGCCTTTAGCAAAGTAATAATTTTTATAGGGTTACCCAAATACATTTTCAAATCATAAAACTTGGTGTTTGGGGTCAGAGAGTTTAAACAAAACATTTCCCAAAGGTTTTCCTCCAAAATCATTTTTAACAATTAAACCATATTTTTATTTGGCTAGAAATGTTTTAATTCAAGATTTTATTCCTTTGCTTCACCAAATATGTTTTTGAAACTACAAATTGATTCCTAGGGTCAGTAGGTTCAAAACAAACTATTTTCCAAAGATTTTATCCCCAAAATCATTTTAGAACAATTTTTATATTCTAAACATGCATACACAAGTTTCTGTAAAAAAACAATTTAACAGAAGTTTTTACTAAACAAAGTGCATGGTTGGTTAGGGCTTGTCTTGCTGATTCCATTGATATAAAATTTGCAAAATTTGGACGTGTAGATTAAGAGTTATAGATTTTAGAAAATCTAGCATCTAATAGATCAAATCTGTTTTAAGTCAAACGGACAGGGACACGTGTCTTGATTCTATTCGCTGATACCGCTTCGGTTGGATCGACAGACAACAGCCGTTAGATCTAAAGTGGATCATGCGGCACAGGGGCAAGCGTACCCCTTCTCTCAGTCAATCTATCGTGGCCATGCGATCAAGATCCTACGGCTACAAGGCGCTTGCCAGGAACTGGCGGCGCTGACGGCGGTTGCGCGGCGGCGACGTTTGGCTAACGGTGCTGCGGCGGCTACATGAAGCGAGGGAGAGGGAGTATGCGCTCACCGGGTTCTCCGTGGCGTGGGGGAAGCTCAAGCTACCTTCTGCTTGTCGAGGGGCGCGCTGGAGTTGCAGGGATTGCTCGCCGGAGAGGTGTCTAGCGACGGGCACACGCTGTCGTCATTGAGGGCGACGCTACTAGACACGAGGGAGCAAACGGAAGACACAGTTAGATGCGTAAGGACGTGGCGATGATGCGTGCGTGAAGGAGAAAGAGAGGGGCGGTCTGGTTCTTACCCGAGGCTTCGCCGGAGAGGAAACAGACGGCGGCGGTGATGGTCTTGGTCGTTGTCGAGGCTGGGGGTCAAGCGCGAGCAAAATGAGGCAACTGGAGGTGCGGTGGTTGATGGGGATCATGCCTGCGTGGTCTAGAGAGCGAGGCGCGACGACGACTGGCCTGAATTGGGGGTGGCGCTCGCCGGCGACAGTGGCGGTGAAGTGCGAAATTATGCAGCCTGGGGGCGCGCTAGGGTGAGGGTCTGAGGGGGAAACGGAGAGGAAACGCAGGCGAGTAAGAGAGCATGGTTGCAGGGTCGTTTAATGGCGCGGTTAACGCGAATTAAGCCAGGCTTTAATCGCCTGCAACGGCCGGCGAGGTGAGGGGCGGGGTCAGCGGGTGAGGAAGATGAATACGTGGCGGTGGGGTCGTCTGGCAGCGAGAGAGAGAAGGAGGAGGTGGGGTCGTTCTGTCAGCGGTCGAGGGGTGCGGGTTTGAGTGATAAAAGAAACAGAGAGGGGTTTCCTGCGTGGGCTGGCTATGGGCTTAGTGGGCTAGGCTAGTTGGGTTGCTTTGTTTCTTATTTTTTTCTTCTCCTGTTATTTTTCTTTTTCCAATTTGATTTTTTCTGTTTTGATTTTATTTAATAAATTCAAGCATCCATTTGAATTCAAACCTTTGCCAAAATTTGTGTAGGTTTAAATGTTGATTAATAAAACATTCTGAAGTCAAATTTTTGAATAAATATTTTATTCTTTTTGGGTCCTTTAATTATTTAATTAGGCCCTTGTTTTAAATCAATTAAGATTTAACAATATTTTCAAACTCCATTTGAATTTCTAAAACCTTCCAAATCTTTTCAGTAGGGTTTTATTTGATTACTTGGGTGTCAAATAATTCATCTTCAATTATTTGGAAAGGCTTTTAATATGATTCATAAATCATTTGAATTGGGTATGTGTTTTAATTCCAATGGAGTTAAATATAGTTTTCATTCCCTAAAGTTTATTTGGAAGATTTCTTTAATCTTAAATAAGTTGAATTAAACAACTTTTATTCCACTTGGGTAAATTCCAAAATACTATTTTCTCATGAATGATATAATTATTCCTATTAGAGATTTGTCTTTATTAGAATAGGGATAGAATGGTTAATGCCATTTTATTTTATTTTAGAAATTATTTATCCTTTTATTTTATTTGGATTTGGATTCTATTCATTCCATTTGTTTAATGGATTAGGCCAAGATTTAATTTGGTCTTTAAATATTCCTTATTTAATATTCCTTTCTTCATCTTATAAAATCCATATCTTTTTATTTAGAGATCCAAACTTGGTGATTCCAATTTGTAAAATCTTATTTGATATTTATTTATCCTTTTAAATATCTTTAGGATTATTTGCTCACCATTTGGTATGGATTTATTGATAGATGCTTTATTAACTTTGGAAATTACTTTTCCTTATCTTATTAAATTCATAAGATTTTATTCATGGCTCCAAATTAAGTGAAACCAATTTATATGATTTTATAATATTTCTATTTGTCTTTCTTGATCTTTTGTAAATGTTTGTTGACAAATTTTTATATGGATCACATCCATAGGCTTGGAGATAACTTGGAAATGATCTTATTCCATTAGGGTTTAGGGTTTGGATTTATTTTCCAAGTGTTTAAATTTCCAGATGCATTTTATGAGGAATGCATTTCTCTTGATTTGGATTTTGTTGAATTAAAACTTTAATCAAAGTTTGTTCAAGATGGGATTTTAATTTCCATTTAAAAACAAAAGTTTATTTTCATCCTAAATTTCAACAATAATTTATTTTGTTTATTTATTTTTCACATTACAAGATTTGGAAAATCTTGGGATGTGACACTTCTACAATTGATTATTTTGATAGCTGTTCTCTCTTATTTCTTCTTTCTCATCTTTTCTATCATTGTATATATATTTTTACTCCTTCTTTCTAAACTTTTTTCTCGATTTTTTCCTAAACCCTAAACCATAATCCCCTATCTTATCTTATCTTATCTTATCTTATCTTATCGTATTTGATCTTACCACTATATAGTGTACGAATAACTTTGAATATTGACCATTGGATCAAGATTCGTGAATCCTAACATTGCTAGCCATCGGATCTTATTTTCCATTCTATTAGCATCTAATGCTAGAAGATACTATTGATAGTCTTTATCACAATAAACACTATGCACAAACCTCAAAACACACTTCTCCATCGTTCTAGAGTCTTCTCCATCATTTCTCTAGACCATGTTACCAGAATTGACATGTTTTTAGTAAAATGCCATATGGTCAATTTATCGCAAAAAACTAGCCAGTAAGATTGATATGGTTTATCCATAAAACATGGTATGTTGTGTAAAAAATGGCACGATGTCATACTGAGCCATAATATTTGAAGTTGCTTCACAACCAAAAACAATGTTGTAACTTAGAAAAATAAAATTGGATTTTCTCTTTGTAAGCAAAGCTTAATTGGACAAGATGCATCCAATGTACGGAGTACAAGGCTTGGACACGGTACCCGCAACTATGGCTGTGCAGGTCAAAAAAGCAACTACGGTTATGACCTTGGTCATGTTGTTTGAAAGGCGGCATATGTCTATCAACTCATTAAATACTCAAAAGCATACAGGCATCTGGGTCTATCTAACGGGGACAGCATCCCCCCAAGTGGGAGTGGGAGTAGCGGACCTTAGAAGCTTCAGCTTCAAAATTTCGAGAGAGCGCCAAAATATCCCGCCCATCCATTCAAACATCCAGCCCCAAACATACTTCACCTTTTTTTAGAATGAAAATTTATCTTCTATCCCTGCTCCGAAAACAAGAACCTGAGGAGCAATGAAATAATAGAGGGATATAGGTGGTAATTTTGTGTTCTCCGACGTGCATCACCCCATCGACCTGGTTCCCTGCCCTTCTTTAATAAGTGTATTTACCTGCCCGCCCCTCCGGCCTTACACTGACTTTGTGGACCCACATTGCAAGTGACCCGCTTGTCAGTGACCCAGAATTACAGGAAGTAGAGATTCCCATCATTTGCAGTTCAAAATTCGAACATTTTTTTGCTAAACCAAGATAAACTCGTTAAACTCGGCGAAACTGGCTCGTGAACTTGAAAATTTTAAGAAACTTGGGCATTATTCGTCAAATAATTCATACTTTGTAATAAAATTGGTGGGTGAGACTTTGAACCATATATAGTCTTTGAACCGTAAAATTGGTGTGATGATAAAATTAGTTACGCCATTGTATTCCACGGATATAACCATAAAGTTTGAACATTATTGAAAATTCCCAAAACACTAAACCCTGAACCCTATAACCCTAAACACTACTAAACCCATATACCCTGACCAAGCAGGTATCATGCACTTGTATATCAAATTTGAAATACTTTCATTAAATTGGGCAACACCATTCTATTCGACGAATATATGCATAAAGCTTGAACACTACTGAAAATTCCTGAAACCCTAAACAACCCCTAAAACCTAAACCCTCTACCCCAAAGTACTAAAACCATAAACCCTAAACCCCTCAACCCATAATCAAAACCAAACCAAGTAGGTATCATGTATTTATATATCAAAGTTTGAGATACATTTGTTAAATTGCGCTAACGCCTTTCTGTCTCACGAATATCGGCATATAGCTCGAACATTATTGAAAATTCACTAAACCCTAACCCCCTAAAACCTAAACACTAAGCCCTATACCCCTAAACCATAAAAACCCTAAACTCTCAAACTCTAACCCTGAATAAGCAGGTATCATGCACTTATAGATAAAATTTGAGATACTTTCATTATTCGATCGTTGCTAAGTCATTCTATTCCACGAATATAAGCATAAAGCTCGAATTTCATTGAAAATTCCTGAGACCTAAACATCCCCGAAAACCTAAACCCTCAACCCCTAAATTACCTAAACCTTAAAGAACCCCTTGCCTAAACCGTCGACCCCTAAATACTAAAATTGTAAACCCTAAACCCCTCAACCCATAATTAAACCCTAACCAAGTAGATATCATGCACTTATAGATCCAAATTCGAGATACTTTCGTTAAATTGCGGTAACGCCATTCTGTTCCACAAATATAAGCATAAAGCTTGAACATTATTAAAAATTCCCTAAACCATAAACCCCTAAACCCCTAAACGACCCTGACTAATTAAGCAGGTATATTATCCAAATTCGAGATACTTTCATTAAATTGCGGTAAGTTCCGCAAATATAAGCATAAAGCTTAAACATTGTTCAAAATTCCCTAAATCCTAAACCCCTAATTAAATGACCCTGACTAATTAAGCACATATATTATCATCCACTTATATATCAATATTTGAGATATACTTTCATTAAATTACGCTAACGCCATTTCTTTCCATGAATCTAAGCATAAAGCTTGAACATTAGTATTGAAAATACCCTAAAACCTAAACCTAAACCTTAAACCCTATAACCCTAAACCCCTAAATGAACCTGACCATGATGGTATATATCATCCACTTATAGATCAACATTCGAGATATACTTTTATTAAATTATGCTAAATCCATTCATTTCCACGAATCTAAGCATAAAGCCCCTAAACATTATTGAAAAAGCCATAAAACCTAAACCTTAAACCCCTAAACCCTTTAACCCTAAACCCTCACAAAGCAGACTAGGTGTCATGCATATATAGATCAAAATTTGAGATACTTTCATTAAATTGCCCTAACGCCTTTCTATTTCACGAATATCTACATATAGCTCGAACATTATTGAAAATTCACTAAACCCTACCCTCCCAAAAACGTAAACACTAAGCCATATACCCCTAAACACTAAAACCCTAAACCCTCAACCCCTAACCCTGACTAAGCAGGTATCATGCACTTATATAGATAAAATTTGAGATACTTACATTATTAAATTTTTGCTAAGTCATTATATTCCACGAATATAGGCATAAAGCTCAAACTTCATTGAAAATTCCTGAAACCCTAAAACAACCCCAAAAACCTAAACCCTCAACTCCTAAATTCTCTAAACCCCACACAACCCCCGAACCTAAAACCTTGACCCCTAAATACTAAAACCCTAAACCCCTCAACCCATAATTAAACCCTAACCAAGTAGGTATCATGCACTTATAGATCCAAATTCAAGATACTTTCATTAAATTGCGGTAAAAATATTATGTTGCACAAATATAAGCATAAACACTACTAGGAAACTAGCTATAGATAGACAGACCTTCTGTGGTGCATGGTTCTGACCATGCGCCACAAAAGTTGTCCAGTGGCGCATTTCAGACAATGCGCCACAGAAATCTTCACAATTCTGTGGCGCATATAGGAAAAATGCGCCATAAAAGTTTCAAATTCTCTTCCACAGAATCTCGTTGACTGTACACCTCTAGTTGTTTAGCGATTTTTTAGATTTTCAAATTTCGAAAAGAGTAAAAAGTTATGGCCAAAAGATCGTTTTTCCTTCAAAAAAATAAAAAAGGAGGAAAAACTTCTATGGCGCATTTCTTCCATATGCGCCACAGAAGTCTTGGGCGGGATTCGAAATTTGAATCCCGCCACCCCTTCTCCCTCTCTTATACTCTTCCACTCCTCCACCCTTCTCATCCTCCACCATTCTTCTCCTCCACTTCTTCTCTCATTCTCCTCACCTTATTCCTCACCTTCTCCTCCTCCTCCTCCTCCTCCTCCCTCCTCCTCCTCCACCCAGGTGAGCTCCTCCTCCAGCGACCTTCTCCTTCTCCTCCTCCTCCGGCGGCCTCCTCCTCCTCCTCCGGTGTTGGGGATATGCTATATGGGTATCCTCATAGCATGTCTCCTATCCGGATAACCCGGGTGGCCCACAGTTGGTAGCATGGCCCATGGCCTGCTGGGCGGCCCAGTTAGACGGATCCATAAGGGAGGCCCATGCCAGATAAAGGAAGGCTATGGTGGAGTCACCAGCGTACCTGGAGCCTTGGAGTACAAGACATGCAAGACTAGTAATAGACGGTGTAGGACTCTGTAACCTGTCCGGCTAGGACTTTTCCCTGTAACCCTAGGACCTGGTGACTATATAAGTCGGGCCTATGGGAGCCTTTAGGGCACGATAAATTAGACAATCTCAGACAAACTCACACAGCGAACCTATCTTTGTAACTCGGCGTATTGACATTATAGTGATTTATAGCAGGAGTAGGATTCCGCCACCGTTGTGGGATCTGAACCTGGGTAAGCTGTGTTACCTCGTACCCGTCAACCGTCCGCCTTCCCCCACGTCTCTAAACACGCACTGTGAGGACCCCTCCATGGCGTACTCGTCGGCAGTACCATGACAGTTGGTGCCCACCGTCGGGCAAGAGGCGCTTCAGGCTCTTCAGCGGGCGAGGACCAAGATCTTCGCGGGAATCGGCGAAACTGTAGCCATCAGTCAGGCTCTCTTCTCCGGCAACGTTCCGATCGTCCCTCCCGACGAGTTCTGGATCCCGGGGAAGACGAACCCTACGCGGTGTTCGATCGTTCCTCTTGGAGACATCCACCTCTTCATTGGCGAAACCGACTCGGGCACTATTTCCCTGGGAGTCGGAGGAGCATCAAGGCACGCACGGACCGCCTACGGGCAGGATATTTTCGCGGAAGGATCGATGTAGAATCTCTCTTTGGAGTTTGCCGGCAAAGATCAGAAAAATTCAAGGCCCACCCAAGCCGCCCCTGTGCAGGATATAACAGTGGAAGATCGCTGCAAGTCCATCGGCTTCGCCCGTGCGTCTGGACAGCAGAGATCCAAGTTCGTCGGCATGGTTACCATCTTCGATCTGGCGCGTTGTGTTCAGAGAGAGGGAGAAAAACCCCGTGACTACCTGGTCAGGTGGCTCCGTATACGAGCCGATCTGGCCCACTACCCCAATGATGATGCTATCTATCACTATGTGGAAGGACTGGACCATGGCACGCTCCTCCAGCATTCTCTAAGACGGCAGCAGGCGTCGGGACACCTTACCTTCGAAGGCATGGTGAACACCGTCAACAACTACCTGGAGGCCGAAGCGGCAGCTCAGACAGCGCTTGCGCTCATTGATGGAGCCCCTCCGATTCAGCCACCGCCACCACGGCCTCCGGCCGCCATCGCTGCAGTCACGCCTCCACCTCCAGTCATCATCGCTGCTGTTGCACCTCCACCGCCCGTCATCGAGGAAGTCCTGGCACCCTCCGACTCTGTGATTGACGCGCTATACGCCGACTTCAGTGCAGATTCAGTGGAGATAGATTTCAGTCCAGAGGAACTATACCGCGCCATGCAGGAGATGGAGGAGGAGTACACGCGCGACGAGAAAGCCAACAACACCGTCACATCTCGAGAGGTGTTGGTCACCATTGGGACGGCGATGGATGAAGATCAACCCGGACAAGCTCCGCCTACAACGCTGGACAAGGGGAAGGGACCACCTGTTGCTGCCGATGATGATCGCGAAAATGTCATGCCCCCTCCGCCTAACCCAGTACAACAGCCGCACGAACTCGGCACCGGCCTAAGCAACAACAATAACACAAACCTGCCGCCTCCGGCATCTACGTCTGCTGCTGCCCAAGTTACTCTAGCTGATAGAGTGATGTACGACAACCTCCTCGTCAAGCCACTCACTGTATCTCATATCCGGAACGTGAACCAGCTTGACGAGAAGAGTCAGCAGCTGCTGGAGGAAGCACATGCCATCGTGGAGCAAGGCGCTAAGCTAGATCGAGATATGGTCAACGCACAGAAATCCATAGAGAAAGCCAGAGCAATGGAGGCCGAGTACAAGACTCTGCTGCAGCAGCAGAAGGCCAAGAAAGCTCCGGCTCGCGTCATCAACTATCCTGGTATACGATGAAACCTAGGATGGGCTCCCCCGAAGCCGGCACAAGCCAAGCCATACATTGATAGTGAAGGAAGATAGGTGATGCCCACTCCACTCTTCAACCTCGCCATCGCCAAGACCCTTCTGGAGCAGGATAGATCGCCCGAGGCAGTGGACCAGGTCTATGACCTAGTGTCCAAGGCGGTGAAGCAGCAGGAAAAGGCCACCTCTCAGAAGCTTGAGTATGACCCAGCGTTTTGCTAGTCTAGCCAACATAAGCCGCCAAGGGACAGATCTCCTCTTGATGTCGGGTCTCAGACGGGTTCATCAGAACAAAGACGGAGGGATGCGCGCAACAGGAAGGATGCTATCCCCATATCCTCCGACCATGGATAAAAGGCCCGACCTCGTCGCCCATCGCCACCGCCCCGATCCCCCCGACATCGCGAAGATCCCAAGGCTCACCATCGTACGGATATGCCCCCACCAAGGCAGGGCGGCATCCTCATCCGCGACAACGCGGAGCAGACCCGTCATGAGAAAGAACGCAACCAAGGACACAAGAGCAGGTCACGCCATGACCCTCCACGTCCGGAAAGCTATCGCGACAAGCGCGAAGCATCGCAGGAGGGTAATAGCAAGAAGTCTAACCCACCGCCACCTTCGCCTCTGTCGCAACCTAGCAGTCACCATGGCGGAGGGGGCCCGGGTTGTTCACGCAGCCCATCCTGTGTTGACAAGAAGAAGAAAAACCCGGAGCCGTATGATGCACGTTCGCGGATCGATAAGATCCACGAGGCCCGGGAAGGACCATACCTGGGACCATGTTGCTTTGGGCCTGCGATACGGTCCGTAACTTACCCCAAAGGTTTCCGGATTGACAAGACCATCAAGCCCTATGATGGCACCGCTAAGCTAGCTACATGGTTGCAGGACTACGACAACGCGGTAGAGATTGCTGGGGGTAACCCCAACGTTGCCGTCAAGTACCTCCCATTGATGTTGGCGAGCACATCCCGTCAATGGATTGACGACTTGCTAGAGAAATCTATCTGTAATTGGTTGGACATGCAAGAGGCGTTCACCAAGAACTTCGAGGGTACGTACAAACGTCCCTGCACTATTGGCGATCTACAGCGGTGCGTGCAAGAGAAAGACGAGACATCTTGTGTCTACCTCTCCCGCTGGCTGGATATGAAGAATTCCTGCGCAGGAGTGCACGCTCAGACCGCCATGGCCACCTTCATCGATGGCTTGGAAAGGGGCACGTTGCTCCGACATAATCTAAAGCGCTTACAGGACAATCACCAGCTTTACTTGAACCAGATGATTCAGTTGGCTAGTGAGTTCGTAGCTGCCGACGACGATGCTCGCTGCTCTCTGCCGGCAACGAACGTTCCAACTCAAGCTCGGAGGAACAACAGTAAAAAGCGGAAAACCGCTCCAGAAGAAAAGCAATCTCCCGACATGGTCGCCATGACCTTTGCAGGACGAGGTGATGGCGGACAACGTGGCCGAGGACGGGGAGTTGGTCGTGGGAAGCAACGAGGAAGTGAAACTACCTCGGCACCGCTCCGCGTTCCCCAAACCTACGAAGAGTACCACGATATGTCGTGCCTCGTACACCTCGATGTCAACGGCAAGGCCACCCATACCAATCGAAACTGCAAGTTCGTCAATGACCTCAAGGAAGACCCGGAGTTCGGCTACAAGAGAAGTCGGAAGAATATACCGCGAGGCAAGGGAAAGGGGAAGAAGATGGAGGAGGAGTCCAAGGATTCAAGTGACATGGACGAGGATGTTGACCCCAAGCACGCCGCTAAGAGCGAAGACAAAGGAAAGAACCCCTTCGTGAAAAAGGAACCAGTCTACCACACTTTCCTTGGCACCCCCACCGTCCGACAACAAAAGACCTCTATGAGGATACTGATGGCCACTCTACCCCCAGTTCCCTAGTACTTGCGCTGGTCGGAGGTTCCAATTACTTGGGACAGGAAAGATCACCCAGACCTCATCCCTACGGAGAACCAATACGCCATGGTCATCAACCCCTTGATTGACGGCGTGGAGTTCACCAAGTGTATGGTGGATAGTGGAAGCAGCATCAACATCATGTACCTGGATACACCGCAGAAGATGAACTTGACGGAGGCAAACCTAAGGCGGACCAACACCATCTTCCATGGTGTAGTTCCTGGTCGGGAGGCTCGGTCCCTTGGGTGCATCACACTTCAGGTTACCTTTGGCGATGTTAATAATTACCGCCAAGAGTGCATGACCTTTGAGGTGGTCCCCTTCAAGAGCGTGTACCACTTCATATTCGGCCGCGACATATTCCACACCTTCATGGCCAAGCCATGCTTCGTCTACAACAAACTCAAGATACCCGGACCAAACAGTGTCATCATCGTATCTAGAAGCTTTACCAAGGCAAGGGACTGCGAGATTAATGAAGCAGCCTTCGCGGAAGATGTCCTCTACAGCGAAGAATTCAAAGAGATACAGAGTAAGGTTGATGACTCAGAGATGCCCGCGTTGAAGAAACAGATTTCCAACTCCGCTCCTGCATTCAAGGCCGCCATCGAGACCAAGCCGGTGGAACTTGTGGTAGGCGATGCCTCCAAAACCACCGCCATTGGGACGGACCTGGATCCCAAATAGGAAAGCATGCTCGTTGAGTTCCTCCATGAGAATAGGGACATCTTTGCCTGGCAACCTGCCGACATGAAAGGTGTACCTAGGGAACTTGTCGAGCACAGCTTAAACATTGATCCAAAATGCAAACCAGTGAAGCAACCTCTACGACGCTTTGGAGATGAGAAGGGACGCGCCATAGGCAAAGAGATAGCTAGGTTACTTAAGGCTAGTTTTATCTGAGAACTCCTTCACACCCAATGGGTTGCCAATCCAGTACTTGTCCCCAAAAAGGGAACCAAAGAATTAAGAATGTGCGTTGATTACCCCGGCTTGAAAAAGGCTTGCCCCAAAGATCCGTTTGCTTTTCCTCGCATTGACCAAGTCATTGACTCGACGGCTGGCTCGGAACTTTTGTGTTTTCTCGATGCATACTCAGGATACCACCAGATCAAGATGAGGAAGTCGGACCAATTGTCCACTTTGTTCACTACCCCATACGACACGTTTTGCTATGTTACGATGCCCTTTGGGCTGAAAAACACAAGTGATACGTACCCGCGGACAATGCAACGTTGCCTTCATGACCAAATTGGTCGGAATGTTCACGCCTATGTGGACGATATCGCGGTGATGTCTAAAAAGTCCAATGACTTAATCTCCGATTTAAAATAAACCATTGATAATCTCCGGAAATACAACATGATGCTTAACCCTAAGAAGTGTGTCTTCGGGGTTCCAGCTGGCAAATTGTTGGGCTTCATCGTTTCCCAGCGTGGAATCGAGGTCAACCCGAAGAAAATCAAGGCCATTTTAAACATAAACCGTCTGACATGCCTAAAGGACATTCAATGACTAACAGGTTGTGTTGCAGCAGTTAGTCGGTTCGTTAGCCGACTTGGAGAGAAGGCTCTGCCGCTGTACAAGTTGCTGAAGAAAGCGGACAAATTCACATGGACGGACGAAGCAGATGCAGCATTGAAGCAGCTCAAGGATATTCTTTCCTCAGCGCCCATCTTTGCAGCACCCGAGCCTGGAGAGTCCATGTTAATCTACATGGCGGCAACCAAACGGGTAATCAGCATCATCGTCATGGTAGAGCGGAAGGAACCAGGCTATGAGAAAGGAGTTCAACGACCAGTTTACTATGTGAGCGAGGTCTTGACGGAGTCCAAGCAGCGTTACCCGCACTACCAGAAGATAGCTTATGGAGTATTCCTTGCTTCTCAGAAGCTGAGGCATTACTTTCAGGAGCAAGACTCCACTCTTCGACATTATCAACAACAACGACGCTACGGGAAGGGTCGCGAAGTGGGGCATTGAACTTGTCGCCTTCGAGATCACCTAGAAGAGACGTGGCGCTATCAAGTCACAAGCCTTGGCGGAATTTATCGCAGATTGGACGGAGATGCCAGTGTTGGAGATATGCCCTAGAGGCAATAATAAAAGTGGTTAGTATTATATCTTTGTGTTTATGATAAATGTTTACATTCATTCTATAACAGTATTAACCGGAAACATTAATACTTGTGTGATTTGTAAACTAAATTAGAGTCCCTAGTAAAGCCTCTATGTAATACTAGCTTGTTGGTTAATAGATGATCATGGTTTCCCGATCATAAGCATTGAGATGTTGTTGACAACAAGATCATATCATTAGGAGAATGGTATGATGGACATACTCCTATAGATAAGCGTAGCATTAAGATCAAGTAATTTCAATAGTTCGTTTGCTATAAGCTTTCTGATACATAGTAACCTAATTCCTTCGACCATGAGATCATGCTAATCACCATCACTGGAAGGATGCTTTGATGACATCAAACACCACACCGTAACTGGGTGGCTATAAAGGTGGCATTGAGTGTTCGGAAAGTATGTGTTGAGGCACATGGATCAAGAGAGGGATTTGTCCATCCATATGACAGATAGATATACTCTGGGCCCTCTCGGTGGAATGTCATCCAATTGGCTTGCAAGCATGTGACTGGCTCACAAAGGGATCACATATCACGGGAACGAGAAAAGAGTACTTATCGGTAACGAGGTTGAACTAGGTATGCAGAGATAGCGACGATCAAAACCTCGGATAATTAAACTATCGCGAGACAAAGGGAAATTGGTATCGTATGTAAGTGGTTCATTCGATCGCAAAGTAATCGTAGAAATATGTGGGAGCCATATGAATTTTCAGATTCCTCTATTGGTTATTGATCGGAGAAGTGTCTCGGTCATTTTCGCATAATTCATGAACCGTTGGGAGACACACTTAATGATTCAATGTTGTTTAGTAGATATGGAATGTTAGTAGGGATACCGAATGTTGTTCAGAGTCTCGGATGGGGTCCGGGATATCATGAGAAGATCCGGAATGGTCTGGAGAATAAGATTCATATAAGGAAAGTTTGATTCCGGAGTTCGGGAAAGATTCCGATGTTTTCATCGGAGAGGTTCTAGAAGGTTCACCGATCTGGAAGGAGAATGGTCCATGAATGTGTGATGGGTAAGTGGAATGATTGGATCATATCCTAGGTCACTTGGTGTGGGCATTTGCAAAAGAGAATTAAAGCTCTAAATTGAAAGTCAAACGGGAGTTTGAAAAGTCAAACTAGAACAATGGTTTCCAAGTGGAAGAAGGAACAAGTCCTTTTCTCAATCCAACTTGGGTTTGGGTTTGGATTCAAACCCACCCCTCCCGAGGCTGCCCCCTCTCATAAATAGAGGGGGAGGGCTACCCCAACACCACAAGCCCTAGCCCCTCTCCACCCGAGCCGCCGCCGACCCACCACCGCCTTGAGCTGTCGCCAGTCCGTCACCGCCGCCGACATCTTCTCCTCCTCCCAGTTTTCTAAACCCTAGATCTCTGGGAAACCCTAATCCCATAACTCGCACCGGCTTAGGCGAAGCCCTGCAGGATCTTCCCTCTACTTCCGACACCACGCCGTCTTGCTGCCGGAATCGCAAGGGGAGAACTACAACCTCCGCTGCCTGCTGGAACAAGGGAGAGGAAGGTCTTCATCGAGTACCGAACGTGTGACCGACTGCGGAAGCGCTGCCGGAACACAGCGTCGGAAGGATCGTCTACGCTATCTTGAGATCGGCAAGTGTACGACTACATCACCCACGAGTATCTGCTCTCGTTAACTTCTTTGGAATCTTCGAGGGTGAGTGCTTCTATCGACTCGTTGCTACAATCTAGTAGATAGATCTTGGCTTGTTTGTGTGCATGCGGTAGAAATTTTTTTTTTCCATGCTATGAACCCCTACAGTGGTATCAGAGCCGTGTCTACATGTAGATATGTTGCACGAGTAGAACACAATGGTCATTGTGGGCGGTGGTGCTTTTATTATCAATTGCCTTTTGTGTACTTTGCATCTTGCGGTATGATGGGATGAAGCGGCCCGGGCTAACCTTACATGACATCGTTCATGAGACTTTATCCACGCTTAACATGCAACTTGTATTGCATAAGTGGCTTTGCGGGTGTCTGTCTCTCCCATCATAGTGTAGATTCAATTTACAATGGGCACTTGATAGTTCAAGCATCAACGTTGTGGTTCTTGTTCGTAAGTTAGAACGACACTTATTGAAAGACCCAAACCACGTAAAATATGCAAAGAAAATTAGAGACGTCTAACTTTGTTTTGCAGGGGTGTACTGTGATGTGATATGGCCATGATTGTGATTATATATGATGTATGCAATGTTCCTTATTGTAATTCGGCAACCGGCAGGAGTCATATGGTTGTCTTTTTAATTCCGTTAAGACCTGCATGTCTATTCAAAGTAGTTGTAATAGTTGATGCTGGTGGACGGCAACCATGAAGCGGCGCCATTAACCTTGACGCCATACCGGTGATGATGGAGATCATGTTCGTGCTTGAAGATGGAGATCGGAAGCACAAGAAGAAAGGCCATATCATATCACATATTATGAACTGCATGTGATGTTAATCCTTTTATGCATCTTGTATTGCTTAGTTCTCGACGGTAGCGGTATAAGATGATCCCTCAAGCACAAAATTTCAAGTTTTAAAGTGTTCATCCTTAGTAAGCACCGTTGCTAAAGCTCGTTGTTTCGAAGAACCACGTGATGATCGGGTGTGTTAGATTCTACGAGTGTATACAATGTAATCAAGCCAGATTTGGTCATGCGGAAGCTAAGATTTGATCTTGACGAGCCTAGCATGTACAGACATGGTCTCGAAACACGGATCACCAAAAGGCAAAGCATGAGTCATATAGTAGATATGATGAACATGTTGATTGTTCGCCATTGAAGCTACATCAACTCTCATGATGATCGGTTTTGATGTGGTGGATTTGGTTTGTGTGATCACTAAAACAATTTGAGGGATATTGTTTTGAGTGGGAGTTCACCTAGATTAATTTAACTATTAATTAGAACTCAATTTGTCATAAACTTATTCTAAACTATTGCAAATATGTTGTAGATCAATGGCGGACCCTACCATCAATTTTAATGCGTTCCTAGAGAAAGAAAAGTTGAAAAACAATGGAAGCAACTTCGCGGATTGGTTCCGCAATTTGAGGATTGTCCTCAATGCTGGTAATTTGACCTATGTGCTGGATGCACCGCTGGGTGACCCGCCTGCAGCTGATGCTACCGATGAGGTAAAGAATGTTTTCCTCGCTCGGAAGAATCAGTACTCCATAGTTCAGTGTGCTATCTTGTATGGTTTGGAATCGGAGCTTTAGAAAGGTTTGAGAACCATGACCCACATGATATTGTTCATGAACTCAAAATGATATTTGAGGCTCACGAAGCAGTTGAGAGTTATGAGGCTTCTGAAAAGTTCTTTAACTGCAAGATGGAAGAGGGCAGCTCCGCCAGTGAGCACGTGCTTAAGATGTCTGGGCACGCAAGTAAACTCCAAACCTTGGGTATAGTGATTCCTAATGCTTTGGGGATTCACCGTGTCCTCCAATCACTAGCACCAAGTTACAAGAATTTTGTAATGAACTACAATATGCAAAACATGGACAAGTCGTTGCCCGAACTCTTCTCCATGTTAAGATCTGTAGAAGTGGAGATCAAGAAACACACCAAGTGTTGTTGGTCAATAAGACCACCAAATTCAAGAAGCAAGGCAAGTCTAAGAAAAAGGGAAACTTCAAGAAGGGCGGTAAGAAAGTTACCGCGTCGGCGAAGAAGACCAAGGCTGGGCCTAAGCCTGATACTGAGTGCTTTTACTGCAAGGGAGAAGGTCACTGGAAGCGGAATTTCCCAAAGTACTTGGCGGATTTGAAGAACGGCAACATCAAGAAGAAATGTATATCCGATATGCATGTTATTGATGTGTATCTCACTAGTACTCGTAGTAGTGCCTGTGTATTTGATACTGGTTCGGTTGCTCATATTTGTAACTCGAAACAGGTACTGCAAAATAAACGGAAGCTAGCGAAGAACGAGGTGACGATGCACGTTGGAAATGGATCAAAGGTTGATCTGATCGCGGTCGGCACGCTACCTCTTCATCTACCATCGGGATTAGTTTTATAATTAAATAATTATTATTTGGTGCCTACGTTGAGCATGAACATTATATCCGGATCATGTTTATTGCGAGAAGGTTACTTGTTTAAGTCCGAGAATAATGGTTGTTCAATTTATATGAGTAATATGTTTTATGAACATTCACCATTGATAGATGGTCTATTCTTATTGAATCTCGATTGTGGTAATACACACATTAATAACATTGAAGCTAAACATTTGAAATTGAGCGATAACTCAACCTATATGTGGCACTGTCATCTTGGTCATATTGGAGTGAAGCGTATGAAGAAACTCAATTCCGATGGACTTCTTGAATCACTTGATTTTGAATCACTTGAAAGATGCGAAGCATGTCTGATGGGTAAAATTACTAAGACTCCATTTTCTGGTATGATGGAGCGAGCTATGGACTTATTGGAAATCATACATACTGATGTGTGTGGCCCAATGAGTGTAGCATCGCGCAGTGGTTATCGTTATGTTCTTACCTTCACGGATGACTTGAGTAGATATGTGTATATCTATTTCATGAAACATAAGTCCGAAACTTTCGAGAAGTTTAAGGATTTTCAAAGTGAGGTAGAGAATCAACGTAATAAGAAGATTAAATTTCTACGATCTGATCGTGGAGGTGAATATATAAGTTACGAGTTTGGCGAGCATTTGAAGAAATACAGAATACTTTCACAATTGACACCCCCGGGAACACCACAGCGTAATGGTGTGTCCGAACGTCGTAATCGAACTCTCTTAGATATGGTTCGTTCTATGATGTCACTTACAGATTTACCGCTATCATTTTGGGGTTCTGCATTAGAAACAGCTGCATTCACTTTAAATAGGGCACCATCTAAATCCGTTGAAACGACACCGTATGAATTATGGTTTGGGAAGAAACCTAAATTGTCGTTCCTTAAAGTTTGGGGATGTGAAGCCTATGTAAAGAAGTTACAGCCGGACAAGCTTGAACCCAAAGCGAAAAAATGCGTCTTCATAGGATACCCAAAGGAAACTATTGGGTATACCTTCTATCATAGATCCGACGGCAAAATGTTCGTTGCCAAGAATGGATCCTTTCTAGAGAAGGAATTTCTCTCGAAAGAAGTGACTGGAAGGAAAGTAGAACTCAACGAGGTTGTAGAACCTTCTCTCGAACTTGCGAGTAGCGCAGCACCGGAAGTGGTTCCTGTGTCGCCTACACCAATAAGAGAGGAAGCTAATGATGTAGATCATGGAACTTCGGTTGAAGTTACTACGGAACCTCGCAGGTCAACGAGAACTCGTACCACTCCTATGATCTCGTTATGAGTGTCATGTTGGTGAATAACACCGATGACCCTGCGACATATGAGGAAGCGATGATGAGCCCAGATTCCAATAAATGGCAAGAAGCCATGAAATCCGAGATTGGATCCATGTACGAAAACCAAGTGTGTACTTTGGTGGACTTACCGGATGGCCGGAAGTCTGTCGAGAACAAATGGATTTTAAGAAGAAAACATATGCTAATGGTAATGTTACTGTCTATAAAGCTCGACTTGTCGCAAAAGGGTTTCGACAAATTCAAGGAGTTGACTACGATGAGACTTTCTCACCAGTAGCGAAGCTAAAGTCTATGAGGATTATGTTAGCAATCGCTGCATATTATGATTATGAGATATGGCAGATGGATGTCAAAACGGCGTTCCTCAATGGAAACATTGATGAAGAGTTGTATATGATGAAAACCAAAGGTTTTGTCGGTTCTAAAGATGCTAACAAGGTATACAAATTTCAACGGTCCATATATGGATTGTAGGAAGCATCCCGAAGTTGGAATCAATGTTTTGATAAGGTAATCAAAAGCTTTGGTTTTATACAAACTTATGGAGAATCTTGTATTTACAAGAAAGTGAGCGGGAGCTCTGCAGAATTCTTAATACTATATGTAGATGACATATTATTGATTGGGAATGATGTAGACCTTCTTAATAGTGTCAAGGATTATTTGAATAATAGTTTTTCAATGAAAGATCTTGGCGAAGCAGCTTACATATTAGGCATAAAGATTTATATAGATTGAGGCACCTAATATCATTGTCAAAGAGTACATATTTGGA
Organism: Avena atlantica; assembly: GCA_910589765.1. Classification (NCBI taxonomy): domain Eukaryota; kingdom Viridiplantae; phylum Streptophyta; class Magnoliopsida; order Poales; family Poaceae; genus Avena; species Avena atlantica. The sequence continues at coordinate 444,621,827 of OU342736.1, forward strand.
CAAAGTTCTAAAGAGGTTTGGAATGGAATATAGCAAGAAAGGGTTCTTGCCCATGTTGCTAATACGACCTTGAGTAAAACTCAAAGTCCTGCAACGGCAGAAGATAGAGAAAAGATGAGAAAGACTCCCTATGCCTCAGCCATAGGATATCTTATGTATGCCATGCTATGTACTTGACCCGACATTGCATATGCTGTTAGTTTGACTAGCAGATATCCAAGTGATCCAGGAGTAGATCATTGGACAACGGTCAAAAACATCCTTAAGTACTTGAGAATAACTAAGGACATGGTTCTTTCTTATGGAGGTGATGAACAACTCGTTGTTAATGGTTACACCGATGCTAGTTGGAACACCGATCTGGATGATTCTAAATCTCAATCTGGATACGTATTTACTTTGAATGGTGCAGCAGTTAGCTGGAGGAGTGCAAAGCAAAGCGTTGTGGCGAGATCTTCAACTGAATCGGAATACATAGCTGCTTCGGAGACTTCACAAGAGGCGATATGGATGGAGGAGTTCATTACAGAGCTCGGTGTGGTTCCAAGTGCGCCGGACCCAATGTCTATCTACTGTAATAACATGGGCGCCATAGCCAATGTCCAAGATGGTGACATAAAGATTTGCAAAGTACACACAGATCTGAATGTGGCGGATCCGTTGACTAAACCTCTCCCGAGGGCAAAACATGACCAGCACCAAATCGTGATGGGTGTTCGGTATATTACCATGTAATCTAGATTAGTTGACTCTAGTGCAAGTGGGAGACTGTTGGAGATATGCCCTAGAGGCAATAATAAAAGTGGTTATTATTATATCTTTGTGTTTATGATAAATGTTTACATTCATGCTATAATAGTATTAACCGGAAACATTAATACTTGTGTGATTTGTAAACTAAATTAGAGTCCCTGGTAAAGCCTCTTTATAATACTAGCTTGTTGGTTAATAGATGATCGTGGTTTCTCGATCATGAACATTGAGATGTTATTAACAACAAGATCATATCATTAGGAGAATGGTATGATGGACATACTCCTATAGATAAGCGTAGCATTAAGATCAAGTCATTTCAATAGTTCATTTGCTATAAGCTTTCTGATACATAGTAACCTAATTCCTTCGACCATGAGATCATGCTAATCACCATCACTGGAAGGATGCTTTGATGACATCAAACACCACACCATAACTGGGTGGATATAAAGGTGGCATTGAGTGTCCGAGAAGTATGTGTTGAGGCACATGGATCAAGAGAGGGATTTGTCCATCCATATGACAGATAGATATACTCTGGGCCCTCTCGGTGGAATGTCATCCAATTGGCTTGCAAGCATGTGACTGGCTCACAAAGGGATCACATATCACGGGAACGAGAAAAGAGTACTTATCTGTAACGAGGTTGAACTAGGTATGCAGAGATACCAGCGATCAAAACCTCAGATAATTAAACTATCGCGAGACAAAGGGAAATTGTTATCGTATGTAAGTGGTTCATTCGATTCGCAAAGTAATCGTGGAAATATGTGGGATCCATATGAATTTTCAGATTCCTCTATTGGTTATTGATCAGAGAAGTGTCTCGGTCATGTCCGCATAATTCACGAACCGTAGGGAGACACACTTAAGGATTCGATGTTGTTTAGTAGATATGGAATGTTAGTAGGGATACCGAATGTTGTTCGGAGTCTCGGATGGGATCCGGGATATCATGAGGAGATCCGAAATGGTCCGGAGAATAAGATTCATATAAGGAAAGTCCGATTCTAGAGTTTGGGAAAGATTCCGATGTTTTCATCGGAGAGGTTCTAGAAGGTTCACCGATCTGGAAGGAGAATGGTCCATGAATGTGTCATGGGTAAGTGGAATGATTGGATCATATCCTAAGTCACTTTGTGTGGGCATTTGCAAAAGAGAATTAAAGCTCTAAATTGAAAGTCAAACGGGAGTTTGAATAGTCAAACTGGAACAATGGTTTCCTAGTGGAAGAAGGAACAAGTCCTTTTTCTCAATCCAACTTGGGTTAGGGTTTGGATTCAAACCCACCCCTCCCAAGGCTGCCCCCCTCTCATAAATAGAGGGGGAGGGCTGCTCCAACACCACAAGCCTTAGCCCCTCTCCACCCAAGCTGCCGCCGACCCGCCGCCGCCTTCCGCCGCCGCCAGTCCGTCGCCGCCGCTCTAGCCACCGCAAACATCTTCCCCTCCTCCCAGTTTTCTAAACCCTAGATCTCCGGGAAACCCTAATCCACCATAACCCGCACCGGCTTAGGCGAAACCCTGCGGGATCTTCCTTCTACTTCCGACACCACGTCGTCGTGCTGCCGGAATCGCAAGGGGAGAACTACAACCTCTGCTGCCTGCTGGAACAAGGGAGAGGAAGGTCTTCATCGAGTACTGAACGTGTGACCGAATGCGGAAGCGCTGCCGGAACGCAGCGCCGGAAGGATCGTCTACGCGATCTTGAGATCGGTAAGTGTACAACTACATCACCCACGAGAATATGCTTTCGCTAACCGCTTTGGAATCTTCGAGGGTGAGTTCTTCTATCAACTCGTTTCTACAATCTAGTAGATAGATCTTGGCTTGTTTGTGTGCATGCGGTAGAAATTTTTTGTTTTCCATGCTACGAACCCCTACAGCCAGATGCTACTCCGTTGCCGAAACCAGAGTACTGGGTGATGCACTTTGATGGATCAAAGCTGCTGAACGGCTCGGGGGCTGGTGTATTGCTATAGTCACCAACTGGCCACAAGCTACACTATGTTCTGCAAATCCACTTCGAGGCTACGAACAACATGGCGGAGTATGAAGCACTCATTCACGAACTACGCATAGCCAAGGATATTGGCATCAAGCGCATAGTTTGCTATGGAGATTCCGACTTGGTTGCCCAGCAGGTGGCTAGAACCTGGAATGCGCGGAACCCTATGATGGCAGCATATCGAGACGAAGTGGACGAGATAGCCAAGATCTTCTTGGGCTACGAAGTCAAGTATGTACCTAGGGAGCAAAACGAGGCGGCTGATCTACTATCTAAGCTTGGATCTGGGCGCAAACGAATTCTGCCAGGAGTTTTCCTAGAGCATCTACGGACACCATCCGTGAAGGGAGCCGACATCGACAACCCGAATAGAGTTGACTCTTTCGTCCACATGGTGGCAAAGGTCCCTCCAGCTTGGACAAAACCGTTCATGGAATATCTCGAACATGGAACTTTGCCCGACGACGAAGTCGAAAGACGGCAAATAGTACGTCGAGCGAAGGGCTATACCATAATCAATGGACAACTCTACAAAAGGAGCACTACTGGTGTATACCTAAAGTGTGTTTCCCATCTAGAAGGTATTGAAATCCTACGCGAAATCCATCTCGGAGATTGCGGGCATCATGCCGCTCCCCGGTCGTTGGTCACGAAAGCCTTCTGGCAAGGATTCTACTGGTTGACCGCGAAGGCGGACGCCGACAAGCTGGTTGACACATGCATGGGATGCCAGTATTATGCCCGACAACCACATGTTCCTGCTGAAGAATTGCAAACAATACCAATAACTTGGCCGTTTGCACTCTGGGGCCTAAACATGGTGGGACCGTTACAAATGGAACCATGTGGGTTTACACATCTGCTAGTAGAAGTTGATAAATTCACTAAATGGATAGAAGCTAAACCCATTAGAAAGCTTGATGGGGCAAGTGCCCTCAGGTTTGTCCGGGATCTAGTGGTGAGATTTGGTCTCCCACATAGCATTATCACTGACAACGGCAGGAACTTGTCACTCGGAGAAGTGGAGGCTTATTGTTGGGAGAAGGGCATCCGACTTGACCTTGCATCGGTGGCACATCCACAATCCAATGGCCAGGTTCAACAAGCCAATGGATTAATTATGCAGGGAATAAAGCCACGTCTTGAGGCACCGCTACATAGAGCAGCTGGAGGCTGGGCGGAAGAATTTCCATCTGTGCTGTGGAGTTTACGAACTACACCCAATAGATCCATCGGCTACACCACTTACTTCATGGTATATGGAGCAGAAGCCATCCTACCTTCCGATATACTTCATGATGCACCAAGGGTTGCCGCCTATGACGAAGATGATGCTGAAGAATCCAGACGCCTAGATGTGGACCTTTTCGAGGATGAGCATGTTTTGGCATGCCAAAGATCCGCCATCTACCAGCAGAAGCTATGCAGCTACCATAGCCGCCGCGTTCGGCATCGCTCGTTTAAAGAGGGGGATTTGGTGCTCCGACTTAAGCAGAAGAAGTCACACAAATTATCCCCGCCATGGGAAGGACCGTTCATCATAAGCAAGGCGCTACTCAATGGGTCTTACTACCTCGTTGACAATCATGAACTGAAGGATAGACCCAACAAGGATCATAAGCGTAAGCGACGTGACCCGGATGATGACTACCCGGAGCTTGATCGGCCATGGAACATAGCACAGCTACGTACTTTTTACACTTAGAATTTTTTATCTAATTGTGTACCTCTTATATGATCAATGAAATAAAGCTCTCTGGTTCACTCATATTTCTGAGTCTTTTACCTCCTTTAGTGTTCATTTTTGGATCATATAAAACCTTTATGCACAAGTTTTGCGATTGCACTTGTGAAAATTCCGCCTACGGGCGTTAGCTTAAGTTTTCTGGTCTACACGTTCTTTGCCGTTTTATGTGGATTCTGGAGTAGTGACTTTTGGCACTTATTGTCGGCGATTTTGTGCTTAGGTTATTGGCGATACCATTGGGCATCATAACCTGAGCGCATGGTTCGGACAACGAGTCTTCCGACTCACGAAAAGTCAAGCATAAGAACTAAAGTAATGGATAAGCCAGCACTTGCTTAAAAAATATATACATGCTGGAACTAGTTCTTAAGTAGAAGGACATACACCATTGTTTTACGCCTTAAGTTAATACATAATTTTTTCCGCATACGCATCAAAGATGAAACAAATATTACAAGTTGTTTTTCATTCCTTTGGCGCAGGCGACTTGGAAGCAGCGTCATCGACAGCAGGAGAATCACCCTCGAAGTCGGCAGTGTGAAGAGACTCGGAGGAGCTTTGTTCGCCGCCATCAATGGTGTTCATTGGCACAAAGACGTTAACGTCGACCAACTCGGAGACTCTGGTGTCATAACCCACTAGTGACGACAAGATAGCCTCATGCTTTATCTTTTGTCCTTCGTCATCTATGTTGGGGATGCCAGAGGTTACCGTGTCGATGTCGGCATTCTCGTAGTGTGCCTTCACCATGGATAGCGCCATCCTTGGACCATACCGTGCACATGAAGCTTTCCAGCTTGTGATACGCTCGGGGGCTCGGCGCAGGATCTCCGAGAACTTCGCCATAGAGTCCGATGCATTGATGTTGATCTGGAGGGGCTTGGCAATCTCTTTGGCTTGCGCGATGGCGGCGTTGATGAAGTTTCCGGCAAGAACCATGCATTCCTTTATCGGAGGAGGCGACCGCGTTAAACCCATAGGAGCTGCAAATTCCGACAAAGGAGCACATGAGTTCAAAAATTCAGTGTATCTAGACTACAGAAATCCAAGACGGAGAATCACTTACTGAAGATGCTAGCCTCAGCTTGCCAGAGGGTATCCGCCAAGGAGTCCCGTTCTTGTTGGAGGAGCTTGTACGCCTCATGATGGCGTTGATTCTTCTCATCGGCAGCTTTCTTCTGATCTCTTAAGATTGAGATCTCCTCCTTCAAGCGGTTCATCTCCACGGTGGAGGAGTCCTGCAGGGCTTTCATTGATTCTTCATGCATCTTCAGCATGTCCTTCCTCTCCTGCTTAAGGATCTTGTTCTCGCTATCCAGCTCTTGAATGTTCTTGGATTGCTCGACAATGTACTTAGCCTTGGCAATGGTTTCTGCAAGTCGGAGAAAGCAAAGTACATAGTGAGTACTCGGATAATACACAAGTTTAAGTCGAAATACGAAAAAGAAAGGAAAAATAGACGCTTCATCTTGATGATTTGTTCCTTCAAGAAGGCAGTTTTACCCTTTTCGGCTTCCAAGTCCGCGCGCATCTTCTGGTACTTGTCGTTGGCCATGCCCCTCCGAGCATTCTCGTTCTATGGAAAAATTAAAAGTTAAACGTTTTTTGGTCTACTTGGAGCATCTAGCCGGAAAATTTCCACCTAGACACTCGGGGGCTATAGCGAGAGTTTTTAACTTAGCAATATGCTTAGTCTTTCTTTAAACATCTAGTCAGCACTAATTCAGTTTTCGATTAGAAGCTTGGGGGCTACAGTATAAAGTTTTTAACTCGGATGTATGCTTAGCTTCTCTTTAAGCATCTAGTCAGAACTAATTCAGTTACAACTAGAAGCTTGGGGGCTATAGTATTGAAATTTATAAACACTGCGTATGCTACTCTTAAAGCATCTAGTCGGAATAATTCATTCCACCTATATGCTTGGGGGCTACAGTGAGAAGTTTTCTAGCTTATTCACTCTTAGAGCATCTAGACGCAAAGACCTATGGTTTTCCGTCTACATCCTCGAGGGCTACAGTGGGATATTCATATGAAATGGAAAATGCAAAAATAACTTACAAGTGCAATGATCTTGAGGTTAGTAGCACTCTTAGCCAATAGCTTGCCGAAGGATACACTGTTTCCCTGCAAGATCTCTACTTGCCGGAGAAGCTCCTCTAGACCGCACGTCGGAGATGTCGGCGCCGCACGAGGAACCAGAGCATTGCTACCCGGTGTAAGTACCAGATAGACTATCTTTGGATACTCTATGGTTTTCTCGGGTGCGGGGGCGCCTCCTTCGGGTGAAGTACCAGCTTCCACCACCACCTTACCGCAACTGATGGCATCCATAGACGGAGCTTCAGCCATTTGGTGTGCGGAACTTTCCTGCGTCGCCTGCTCGCCGACAACAACAAGCTCGGTAGAGGCACCTGAGTCCACTTCCATGGCGGAAGGGCCAGATACTTCCTTAGCTTGTGAGCTTGTCGAAGCAGAGGAAGGCTTGACGATGGGAGTGACAGGGCGATGGCGGGAGTTGCGTCGTGATGTAGCTTGTCCTTGATGGTTCTTGAAGCCCCCAATGTTTTGGAGGTCTTCTTCAAGCTGGTCGTAGCTTTCTTCCTGAAACGTGCAAAATGCATAAGTACAGGAACAAAACAGATAAATGGACAATGTCGGAGAGAAAGAAGCTTACACAAGAGGGGGTGCTTTGGCAAAGGGGATCCCACTAGTCTTTCTTTTCTCCGCCTCCAGGGTGGCGGTAGTCTTCTTGGAGACTCCACCCTCCGTCTTCTTCTTCTTGCCTCCGTCGCCAGCGTCAGAGGTGGAGCTCTTCCGCTTTCGCGACAACGGAACATCGTTGTCGGACACGACCGTGACTTCCTTCATCTTTGGATCATAGATTTGGACAGCCATGCTATCCTCCTCTAGATCGCTAAGCTGTTAAGTGAGAGGTCACCGTGTTATATGAGATGAAAAGGGTTAAGACGGAAGAACTGGAGTATATGTCATACACGGAAAATGAGCAGTTAACTTTGGGCACTTGCTCTCTACGAGCATGTCGTAGGTGATGGCGAAGCCACGCTTCTTGGACTTCACCTTGACGATGTCCTTGAGGCGAAGCTTGACGGAGTCGCTCGAGAAGTTGTCCACGGAGATGCGGAGGCTATCCATTCTATCGTTGGTGCATCAGCTTCGAGCGGTGCTGCAGAGGTTGGATTCTCCTGATGAACTAGCACATGGCTAGGTCCAAGCCGGTCAAACCCATCTCTACGAACTACTCTATCCGTCTTATAGCGCAGGAAGTGGCGATGTCGGAGGGAAGGGAGGCCTGGGATCTCCATGTCGAGGCTTCAGCGGCGGCTCCATCGACGAAGTCCGGGTACGTTACTTCTCGGTTAGCCAGAGGGATATTTGGACCGTAGAAGTAAGTACGCTGCCAGTTCTTGCAGGACTCGAGGCAGACGATGTCAAGGAACGGCCGGCCAGGACGGATCTTGAAGCTAATGGTGCCACAATTTCTAAGTTTATCCTTGGTGTCCTCGGCTTCGCGTTTGATGGTGAAGAAATAGATAAAGAGATCTAGCCTAGGCCTAATCCCTAGGTAACCCTCGCAAAGCTCCGTGTAATTGCTAAGCGCTAGGATACTGTTGGGAGAGAGGTGTTGGGGGTGTACCCCCGGATACCCCAGAGTTGGTGTATGAAGTGATTTGATAGTGTTGAATTAGTCAATTAAGAAAAGGAGAAGAAAAATACAATCAGGCCGAATCAGCATGGACTCGGCCCAAATAGGAAACTTCCAAAGACAGGTTTTCCCAGGATGGGCCGAATTATATTTAAAGGGGCCGAATCAATCAACACAAAGGCTCTCCACCGAATTATTCAAGACAGGTGGGCCGAACTTACCGCGTCGGCCCACAGCGAGCGACCCTTCTCCCGCCAGGAGCTCCCGCCCGCGTCGCCAGGATCGCTAGCAACTCCCGCCAGTGTCGTCTAAGTCGCCAGGACTCCCTCGCCCGACAAGCTCAATGCCCACATGCGCCATGTCTCGCTCGGGTGGGCCGAAGTAAAGAGTACTCGGCCCACCGCGGGAGCTCGTCTCCGCGCTGTAGCAGAATCACCCGGGTGGGCCGGCATCTCCTTCGACCCGGCTGGCCCACCACGGGCCAGCGCACTGCTGCCGGCTGGACCGCCATAATGACCCGGCTGGGCTGAGCAGGTAGGCCGGATGGGCTGCAACCAGCCCAGGCCGAATAAGGGGGAACTCGGCTGGGCTGCCACCAGCTCGGGCCGAATAAGGGGAAACCCAGTTAGGCCACGACCAGACTTCGGCCGGGCCAGCAGTAATTCGGCTGGGCCGTTTTCTCTCCCTAGGCCGAATTAATTCCTTCCCAGGCCGAATTCCCTCTATGCCCTAAGCACATGTGCCGAGTTATAATGACCTAGACGCCCCGTTATTTATCTCCAGGTGCCTCCATGGTCACCACAAAAACACGCCATCGGATCAAGACAAGACCAACAAGTATCGTGCCAGTCTTGGGACGCTCATGGCTCAGACTAGCACCTGGGCATATGGAATATGCCCTTGGCATCAAGAAGATGCCAAAGAATATGCCCTTGGCATTAAGAATATGCTAAGGAATATGCCTTGGCAACTCCAAAGATGCCAAGGCATATGCTGAGCATCTAAAAAGATGCCATGAATATGCTATATAGATGCTAAGCGTGGAGAACAAGTTTTGTCCCCTGGGCTCCCCTTTATAAGGAGCACCAGGGGGATCGTTCTAAGGGAGACCCCAAAGGGATCTTGCCCTCTCTGCTCAATAAGATCTCTTCTTCTTCTTCCTTCAATCTCACAAAGAGATCTAGATAGAGGCATAGGAGATACAGCTCAAGGAGCATGATTGTAGCCACAAGTATGGCAAGATTATAAGAGATTAGATGTAGAGAAAGAGATGTTATCTCCACATGAGAGCCTCAATCCTAGATACTTTGTATTTCTCTTTGTTCATACGAGTGCGGTCTTCACTGCATCATCCCTCCCCGGATTCCTCCACGTCCATCGGCCCCAACTTTAGCCTACCCATGGCATATGTCGTGATACCACCACGACAAGAGGTTTTGGGTCTGTACTCGGTAATGATTGAGGACAGCAAGGAAGAAGTTATAGATGGGCAGGGAGACACCGCATACCAATTGTGATTTGAGGTACACCTTTTCTCCGGCTTGGGGAGAATATGTGACCTCGCCGGTCGGCGCCGCCCGCCAGGCGAGCCCCTTCGTCGCAGGGAGGTAGCCATCGATGATCAACTCCTTGATGTCACGGTCCGTGATTTTACGAACCGCGCCAGTCGCATTTGTGGGAGTCGTTTTCCTCCTCCAGCAGCTCTAATGCCGCTGGATTGTGGTTGCCGCCAGTTGCCTCGACGACCGCAGAGACGGGGATGACCAGGCCCTCTGGGGGCACGATGACGGAGCTCGCAGGCTTCGCCGCGGCTTTGCCCGACGCCGCCATCGAGGGAGAAGAACTGCTAGCCATTGCGAGTGTTTGGAGTGAATGGCGAGATTGGGAGTTAGGGTTTTTCGCAAGTTGCACGGAGAGCTCGAGGGGGCGCTCACTAGGGGAAGAAGATGATGCGATGAGAGAATGAGGCGAAAAGTAAATTTTCCACCGCAGTTACTATTTATGATCTCCAGCATCGAGATTCGTGCAGCTTGATCGGGCGGTTGCCGCGTAGACGACGTGTGTCCGGACGTACGCGGAAATTTCGCCACGTCCCAACCGTCGCCTCCAACGGTTCGTATCGCTCGCGCGGGAAAAGTGGAAATGATTGCGTTCTTTGCATGTGTGAGTTACGAGGTGTTGCTGACCTACGTCTACGTCGCCCTAGCTGACATAGGCAGATGAACCATCACATCAGAAGATTCCGGCATGGACGGATCTAGTCCGGCTACGGAAGAGTACGATGGAACATTCAACAATTCTCCGGCTTACTAGTTGAAGATGGAGGAAACCTTGCAGGGTTCTTTGGGAGGACTACAAGATATTGCTTGACGATTTGCCGACATCCATCTAGACGGAGCATTCCACGTGAAGAGGTAAGACGGCGCAAGATCTCGGAGTTCTCGGGGGGCTACTGTTGGGGATATGCTATATGGGTATCCTCATAGCATGTCTCCTATCCGTATAACCCGGGTGGACCACAGTTGGTAGTATGGCCCATGGCCTGCTGGGTGGCCCAGTTAGATGGTTCCAGAAGGGAGGCCCATGCCGGATAAAGGAAGGCTACGGTGGAGTCACCAGCGTACCCGGAGCCTTGGAGTACAAGACACGCAAGACTAGTAATAGACGGTGTAGGACTCTGTAACCTGTCCGGCTAGGAATTTTCCCTGTAACCCTAGGACCTGGCGACTATATAAGTCGGTCCTATGGGAGCCTTTAGGGCATGATAACTTAGACAATCTCAGACAACCTCGCACAACGAACCTATCTCTGTAACTCGGCGTATTTCCAATATAGTGATTTATAGCAGGAGTAGGATTCCGACACCGTTGTGGGATCTGAACCTGGGTAAGATGTGTTAACTCGTACCCGTCAACCGTCCGCCTTCCCGCACGTCTTTAAACACGCACTATGAGGACCCCTCCATGGTGTACTCGTCGGCAATACCACGACATCCGGTGGCCTCCTCCTATCCTCCACCGGGGGCCTCCTCCTCTCCTCCACCGGCGACCTCCTCCTCCGGCGAGCCCCTCCTCCACCAGCGACCTCCTCGTCTCCTCCATCGGCGACCCCTACGTCCGGCAAGCCCCACCTCCGGCCAGATCTGTTCGGGTTTTTTTTTTTGAAATTTGAAAAAAAATTGTGGCGCATATTGGCAATATGCGCCATAGAAGTTTGAGATCTGGTTCGGGACTTCTGTGGCGCATATTGCCAATATGCGTCACAGAAGTTTTTGAGACTTCTGTGGCGCATTTCAATATGTGCCACAGAACTATACTTTAGTGGCGAGATAACAATGGCGTATCCCATATGCGCCACTGAAGTCCCAAAATGATGCGCCACTCACTACTAGGAAACAGGCCGTTAGTGGCGCACCTCTAAACATCATCCGTGGCGCACTAGCAGTGCGCCACGGGCCTTGCGCTACGGCTATCTCTCAGCCGTGGCGCACTGCCTAGTGCGCCACGGTTGTGCAGAGATAGGCGTAGCGCACCACCAAGTGCGCCACAGAAGTTTGGCATGGTGCGCTACCCCTGGGATCTTCTGTGGCGCACTACCTAGTGCGCCACTAAACTTCCATGTGCGCTTTAGGTGTAGTGCGCCACAGAAGGTAGACCATGTGCGCCACAGATGTATTTTTTTTTAATTTCCGAGCCAGATTATACGCAATACAGATTATATACAATATTACAGCAGATATACACACACAGATACAAGATATACAATTATATATATAAATACTCAATATGAAAAACAAGATTGAAACAAATACATATAGATAAGTCTCATACATGAATACATAGTCTAAGTTACATTGTTTCGATCATGTTACAAAGTAGTAGTTGGTGACTTGCTAATACATGTGTCGATCGAACAAGTTAGAGCTCGGAAGCTCGCCTAGACATCTAAACTAACTAGCTAGACACAAACGCGGGATAAATAACCAAAGAAGATAAGCATGATCACCGCCGCGACGAAGGTGTAGGTCTTCATCCGGTTCCTTGTCCTAACTCCCTCTAGATAGCGCGTGTATCTAGCTTCCGCCTCCGCCATAGTGTTGTACCCTTTGTAGCTATTGCCGCTGAAACGGTGCACCTGTCTCCGGCAGTCTTCCCAATCATCGTAGACTCCGGGAACCCGTCCCTTGTACACGATGTACCACGTCATCTATAAGTTGACAATAATAATTAACCGACTATTGAAAAAAACATATATAATTAAACTCGCATATGAAGATACACTTATAGAAAGTACTCCTAAATCAAAAAGACCAAACTCAGAAAGCATGCCTCATATATAACTAGGTTGTTCGACACAGGAATATGCTACGATGGAACTGTTCGCCAAGTAGGATGCACAACACCTGGACCTGTGCATAGCACAAGGCGAACAATCCCATTGCAGCACATTCACATATAATGTGCCACGACATTTCAATCATCGGCATTATTCTCGAAAAAGACCAAAGTAACTCAAAAATCATGCCTCATATATATATACATAGGTCGTTGGACACAGGAATATGCTACGACGGAACTGTACGCCAAGTAGGATGCACAACACCTGGAGTACTTGTGCATAGCACAAGGCGTACAATCCCATCGTAGCACATTCACATATATAGTGTGCTACGACATTTCAATCATCGGCATTATTCTCGAAAAAAGAGTAAGGAAAAAAAGAAGGACCAAATTGAGCAAAGGACCAAAGAGTAAGCAAAAAAACCAAGCATTGATCGATATATAATAATAAGCAAAATAAGTTCACTTGTCGTCCACACACACACACACACACACACACAAAGGTCATCTATAGTTTGTAACTACAACTAGGCCAACATCAAGCCTTCTGGCTCGGCTTAGGGAACGGGAGAACGCCCTGTCTCGTCATGAACTTCCTATAGTCACCCTGCATCTCTAGGCGATCTTCTATGTCACGGTTATTCGGGATATTTCCTCCGTAGAAGATCCCCCCGAAGTCATGACATCACGAAAGATGATTGCCCCAAACTGCTGCTGGATGCGATACATATCTTGTCTAATATCTGAATCATTGATCTTGGCCTTTGCTTCGGCCCACTGTTTGAGATGATCTGGCAGCGTAGAATTCTGCTGGTCAAGTAGGAACGCCCTCATGTGATGGAGTGCGTAGTAGGCTTCCTTCTTACTGTTTTCCGGCTGCTTCACGCAGGGGAACTCCGTTACGTGGTTGAAGACGTGCCTGCCGAACTTGACCTTCTTACGCACGAAGATGGTGCCTTCCGTCGAGGCAAAGCCAGTGAGAGCATCATCCAGAACTTCCTTGATCTTGTCGTAGTTTTTATTCTTTTCTAGACTCCCCGAGTCGAAATACATGGCGTGGTAATGCTTCGGCGATAAGGAGATGAGCGTGCAGTGTTCATCTCTGCGCAAAAAATTCAAATGGAATGTGTTGGAAAAAGAATGATGATGATCTAATAAAGCCAATCGACGGTGGCGAGTGAATAACGACTTACTCGGGAAAGTAAGGCACGAGAATGTATTCCTTTGTCTTGTTCGCCACGAGGATTCTTTTCAGGTACGAGGCCATGATACGTCGTTCGGCGGGGGAACCCAAGCAGCCGTCACGCATGTAGTAGGGGTCCACCATAGCGATGCCCGGTGTGTTCTCTCTAATGATCTGCATGGCCAGGCTGAGAGAAAAGAGACGGACCATGGTATAGTGCAGCGGGTATAGGTGGAACATATTGAAGATGTCCTCGAACCGCAGGAAGAACAGATCCGCGGGGACAGTGTCGACGAAGCCCAAGCCTGGTGGCACCTTAACCACGAATACCGGGTGCGAGGGATCTTTCTCCGATAGAAGGCGTCTCTCTATCGTCAGCACGCCGTCATGCACACTCTGCAGTTCCGAACTGGCGAGCTTCCGCAAATTCTTAGGTAGCATGGGCTCACCCGCCACATGAATCCTCCACATAATACCCTCGGGTCTTGGTGGCCCGTCTCGAAACCTGATCGGATTCGCAGTTGTTGACGCCACCGGCTGGCTCGAGCTGCTAGATTTTCTTTTCCTGCCCTTTTTTCCTTTTGGAGAGCGGGCAGGCACCGCAATCTGAGCACCGACCGTCCTATGTAGTGTGTCAGGGCTTAGAATAAAGGGCCGGTTGGTTGTATCAGCTGGCTCTGTAAAGGCGCAAGCTGGAGGCGTCTCCTGAGAACCAAACAGACGCTTGGTGATAGTGGCTTTCTCTGTGGGGCCACCAGCTAGGTCTTCTTCGTTGCCAAACTGAGTGCTGAAGAAGTGATCATTCCAGTCTTCGTCATCCTCGGCCGGATCCTGTGCCATGTGCATATCATCAACATGATCATCCGACCCACCGCGTGGAGGTGACGGCGAGGGCAGTAAGGGGGCCTTGCCACCGCTTGTCGCTGGCACGACAGGCGGTGCTGTTGTCTGTGGCATGATGGCCCCTGCCGTCCCCAAACGGATCATGCTCTTTGGCCATAGCAAGAATAAGCCGAAGCAACTTCTGAGGACATACGGCTCTTCTTCATCCGCTCCTGGGGGTTGAATGGGAGGTTCCAGGTCGTCGCAGCCCCTTAGCACCCGACTAATTTTAACCCTGTGCACGCTATCTGGCATCAGATTTGAGTGGAACGTGCGCTGCAAGGGTTGAACGATGGTACCCTTGGCAACATCCCTCAGCTCGTTGTTCACGTAGCATAAGAGAGTGCAAATAACATCCGTCTGCGGAAAACATGTACGGCGTCATCAGAGTGAGATGCCATAAGAGTAATATATATATATAGATGGCATGAAATAAGGCGGTAATTAAAACAATTTGTTTACCGTGATGGCGTCGAGATCGGCTAATGTCGACGCACCGCATACGACGACGGGCATGCAAGAGACGGAAGGGCTGCTTGATGGCGCGGTGCTGGCCGCCGGTGTATTCTCCCTACCGACGGGTGCTTGGAGCTCCGGTGCCGCCGCGACAATGGCAGGGGGGCACCAACATGTACTCCGGCGCCGCGGTGATGGCAGGGGGAGTCACCAACACTTGCGGCACCGCGGTGCTAGCGGGCGGAGTCACGAACACGTAGTTCGCCTGATTCGTCGGCGCCGCGTTGTTCGAGTGGCTGCTGACCATGCTTGGAATCGGGCACGGCCCTACTCGACCACCCGCACTCCAGTTCGCTATTGACTCCACCAAGGTAGGCAGGAAGGACGTGAGGGTGATTGCCAGGTTGTCTTGGACGATCTGCAGGATCCGCACCACTTGTGCCTTAAGTTCTTGAACCTCTCGGTTTTCCTCCTCGCTCCTTCCCGACGGCGCCACATGCGTCCTCGGTGGTGGACCAAAATGATCCACCCAATTCTTACCCCCGAGGCCGGCGAGACGGCCAGCCGACGACGGCTTCTTCGTAACCGGCTCTATTTTCTTGGCCCGGTTCATCGCCCTATTAAAAGGGTTATCCCACCGGGTGGCCGCCGTCGACCCCTGGGATGAGGAACCCTGGGATCCATGACTAGCAACAATTTCCTCCTCCTGCAGAAGAAGTAACAGTGAATCATTTAGATCATCGATTAGATTGCAATCGTGTTGATCCGCGGTAATTAGATTATACTTACCACAATTTCCTCGAATTCCTTCACCGCAGGATCCGCGGTGAGTTGTTTGGTTTTTGGGTCCACATGGTAACGGGCCCTAATGAAGTTTCGAACCTGCCCGGGTTCGAATTTAGCAAAGGGGTTTTCTATCCCCTTGGATCTATACTCTTCGTCCTCCTTATTCCATTTGGCCTCCGCGGTTCTGTATCCACCAGATCCGAGATGGTGATGACCTATATTCATCGCCTGCAGCACCTTTCCCCGATTACTATTGGCCAGGGCTCTTTCGGATTCACACCTCTCCTTGAACTCCCGGAACTGATCTTCGGTGATCTGCGGGTCAATCTTCTGGATCTCCTCGAGACTTTTGCCTTCTTTATAGATCTTCTTCTTTATCCGGGTTCTCCAGCTGACCAAGGCGGTGCTCATCTTTGTGAGGGCGGATTTGTTTACTTCGTTCCCATGATAATTTGTGTTCTGATACTTAGCGGGGAACTTGTATCTGGCGTGCAGCTTCTCGAAGAGGAGTGTGCGCAAGTGGCCATTATCTTTATGCCGGAGATTCTCGGTGTTGATCGAGATGGTTGTCCGGGTGATCGCCGCCACTTGCCCACCGTAACCTTTGACGACAAGGGCGGGCTCCAAAGGAACCCCTGATGGGCTCACTTCGGTAATTTCCTCCCTGACCATGCCGACCGTGTTCGGGCGCCGGTCCTTCGGCTTCTTCTTCTTCTTCTTAGGAGGGTTGCTACCACTCCCTGTGCCCTCGCCGCCATCAGTGGTTTCATCGTCTGCCGTTCCTTCGGCTTCTTCCTCCGCGTCTTCCATCTCATCATCCTCGCTCTCCGAAGGATGGTATTCTTCATCGTCTTCTAGCCGCTGGGCCGCCTCCCAGAATGTCAATTGTTTATTCGGAGGTCTGAGTTCTCCTTCAGCGCTGATGCGCTTAGAACATCCAGCCTCGTCGTTGTCACACATCTTTGCACTAATAAAAAACAAATAATTGGTTAAATGCACGGAAAAATCCGGCATGACCTTTGCTAATTTTATTAAACTAGGAGTGCCCGATTTCTGCCGAAACGGAAGTTAATCAACATTCCGGCAAAAATCGGGACTCATTTCATACAAGAACCTGCATACACGACATAATAAAGTGCTTCATATACAAGCACCAGCACAATTTCAATTGCTACAATTATATCACCACGGATTATATCAAGTCATTAATGACAGCAAGCAAATACATGCAGATTATAGCACCTGTCATTATGTGACAGCAAGCAAATACAAGTTTATATGACAACAAATATGACAGCATGCTTCTGATCAGTACTAAAACCATCACCAGGATCAGTACTACTAGACCATCACCAGAAAGAAAATACAAGTTTATATTGCTTGCAGTAGTGCCTTCTCAGCACTACTAGACCATCACCAGGATCAGTACTAAAACCATACAACATAACTAGGATTTCAGCAGGAGCATTTCATCAGTATATACACATTGTTTGAGATATATATGTGTGGATACCATTCAACACTAAAACCACCACCATAACTAGGATTTCAGCAGGAGCATTTCAGATCATATATCTCTTGATCTAAAACCTAGCCACAGATCATACCCAGGAGGTCACAAACCAGGATCATATTGCTCTCTGTTTGCTAAAAAAATCAAGCCTAAACCTACAAGCTCTCTGTTTGCTAGGAATATGAACTAGTAATTTATTACATCAGGTTATGCCTAGCATCAGGTTTTCCATCAAGTCTAGCATCAGATTATGCCTTTATTAACCTAGCAACTACATCCATTAAAATGAAATGCTGATAGATAAATGTCCTGAAGCTATCATGGAAACCATCAATATTGATAAAAGTACTGAAGCTATCATGGAAACCATCAACTAAATCCAGAAACTACATCCATCACAGTAGAAACCATCAATATTGATAGATAAAAGTACTGAAGCTAGCATGGAACACACACATGTAAATCATCCATGCTCACAAGAACACATGTAAATCATCCATGCTCACAAGAACAAGTACTGAATCCTTTTCTGATGATTTTAAAAGTACTGAATCCATCCTCAAAGTACTGAATCCTTTTCTGATGTAAAAGTACTGAATCCCTTTCTGATGTTACAGCACACACATGTACGGAACCCTTGATACTCTGATTCCTTTCTGATGACCAACATATTCACTGAACATATTCTTGTACAGACACAGAAGATGACCATCATATCATATGTTCGGGTTCAAAGTAAACCAGGTTTCCTCCTGCTGATGTACAGCTCGAGTTGGCCATTGCTGCAATTTTTTAAAGCTTTTATGGTGAGATTGTTACAGAGAATTGCTACTACTACTACTAGTTGATGACTGTATCCACAACAATGATCAAGCCCATGATTGATGCAATCTCTACCAGTTTCTACATTCAACACAGTAGTGTTTCTATAGAAGCAGAAGCAGTTATGCAGTTGCTCTAGGGTTCATCACTCAGAGAGGGAGAGAGGGAGCGAGGAGAGGGGCTAACCTCGGGCTAGTGCCTACGAATAGAAAGAGGAATACATTTATAGATAATGCCTGTTTAAAAGTGTAAATCAAGATACAGTCATGTTTGAACTGTTATGATGCGTGTTGCAGTTCTAACTTTTGTCAACAGCAAGCTTTTGTCAACAAGTCATGTTTGTCAACAGCAAGCTTTTGTAAATCAAGCTACAATCATGTTTGACCATGCCCAGGTGAACCAACAGCAAGCTTTTGTCAACAATATGCCAATTCGACTGATATGCCAACCATGCCCAGGTGAAGCAGAACCCTAACCATGGCCTGCAGAGAGAGGGGAGAGAGGGAGAGAGGGAGAGAGAGGGAGAGAGGGGAGAGAGGGGAGAGGCGACGCTCACCTCTAACGGGCGGACGACGACGGGCGGACGACGGCGGCCTCCACCTCCTAAGACGCGGCGGCTGCTCCTCCTCGGACACGGGCCTCCTCCTGAGACGCGGGCGGACCTCCTCCTCAGACACGGGCGGACCTCCTCCTCCTCGGGCGCGGGCAGGCCTCCTCCTCCTCCTCAGACGCAGCGGCGGTGGATCGAGAGCGGCGGCGGCGGCGGATCATACTCGGGCTGAGAGATGGAGAGATGGGGATGAGAGAGGGGGTCGGGCGTCACGTGTGGATAAAGCCACTTAGGCGTAGCGCACTGGGCCATAGTGCACTACGGATATCTGTAGCGCACTATGGGCTAGTGCGCTACGCCTATCGGCTTCTAACAACTGCATAATAGAACTACAGCCCCACTAGCTAACAACTATACTAGCCTATCCCACTGGTTCTGCCCACTACTCTATTCTAAACCTGAGAGCACCCAGGTTCGAATCCTGGTGCCCCAATTTTTTGTTTTGATTTTAAAAATACTTTTAAATATTCCAAAAAATGCCCAAAAGTGGTGATATATGCCATGGAAGTTTTATTTTGATTTTAAAATACTTTTAAATATTCCAAAAATGCCCAAAAATATGATTTAAAGTATAACTAAATTTCATAATACTTTGTCCATGAATATTACAATCTTTTTCGACCACGCGTTTACAATATTTTTTGAGCTAGCGTTTTACAATCTTTTTTCCCTTCTTTGTCGCGGTTGAATAATTTAGCCCCGGCACTTTAATGTTTCTTCTTTCGAACGGGCTACCTTTTTTGGGTAGGGTTGTCCTTTTTCTTCTTGTGATGTATGTTGCTGCATCGTAGTCGTCGTCATCTTCAATCTTTGGATCGCCGTACTGGTCGAAGTCTTGCTCGTTGGCGACTCCATCCATTCCGATGATGTTTCTTTTTCCTCTCCTCACGACAACACGGCTAGGCTTTGTCGGGTCGGTAATGAGAAAACATTGGTCCACTTTGGTAGCCAGTACCCACGATTCATTTTTCGCGGCCACGTTTGCACCGGCGGCCTTGGATTTGGCTGCTTCGGGTATAACCATGGTTGTGAAATACCGGTCTTCTCTTTCGACGCTCTTTGCCCATCTGACACGGAACATCAGCACCTTTTCTCCACAGTAGTCGAGCTCCCAGATCTCCTCGATTCTTCCGTAGAATCTTTCCTTCACGTTGTCATCGGTGTAGAGTTCCGACGTTACGCCTGAGTTCTGATAATCACACTTGTTGTCCTTTTCCTCCATGTAGAATGTGTAGCCGTTGATATCATACGCCTGATAGGTCACCAGGTTTTGCATCGGTCCCTGCGACAAGGTGAATATGATCTTTTCCGTGTCAGAAGAATGCGAGCGCGGGGGATTATCAAGGAGCGTCTGCCTAAACCAATGCGTGAAATCTGAGTTGTGCTCTTTGATTATTTCTCCCTGCGTCCTCTGTATGCCCCGGTCACTGTACTTCTTCTCGATTAACCTTTTGTGCTTCTGTACCCAAGGATCGACCAGTTCTAAATGCTGTAGCGCGACGAGGTTTGCTCGATCAAAGTCTGCGCGTCGAAAATCGAAGTCTGCATGCAGTATGCGATGACCCTCTTGGTGACCAGATCCGTCGAGCTTGCCAAGGTGTCTGTTGACGGGAAGGCCGACAGGGTTCTCGATGTCTAGATAATTCGTACAGAAAGAGATGCACTCTTCGGCCAGAAAGCCCTTGGCTATGCTTCCATCTGGACGGGACCTGTTGCGAACGTATCCTTTGATGTGTCCGTTCATCCTTTCGAACGCCATCATGCTGCGGAGGAACATCGGCCCGAGTTGTACGATGTCTTCCACGACATGGACCAGCAGATGCACCATAATGTCGAAGAATGCGGGTGGGAAGTAGACCTCAAGCTCACATAGTATCACCACGATCTCCTCCTGTAGCCTTCCGAGCTGATTCAAGCCAATCGACTTCCTAGAGATGACGTCGAAAAACTTGCATAGGCCAAATAACGTTTCACGGACGTGCTCATCCATTATCCCTCTTAGTGCGACCGGAAGTACCTGCGTCATTAGCACGGCACAGTCGTGAGACTTCATGCCACTGAACCTCTGCTTCGCCTCGTCTAGGTATCTGCTTATCTTGCCCGCGTAGCCGTAAGGAAATTTGACTCCTAGAAGGCACTTGAAAAACTGTTTGATCTCATCCTGGCTTAGAGTGAAGCAAGAAGGAGGGCAGTAATATTCGTTCTTCTTGAAATTTTTACCCTTCCGACGACCTTGTGTCGTCTCCGACTCATGATCATCGTCATCTTCCTGATCATCAGGAGTAGTGCGTCCTCCGTGAAGCTCCTTCCGGATACCCAAGCATATCAGGTCGTGCCTTGCTTTCGGACCATCTTTCGTCCTATCTGGCATGTTGATTATGGTGGCGACCAGACTCTCGCACACGTTTTTCGTGATATGCATGATGTCGAGGCTATGAGGCGTGCGGAGAAACTTCCAGTATGGCAACTCCCAGAAAACAGACCTTGTTTTCCATACCTTCATCAGCGGCTTGTCTTGTTGCTGCCTCTTTTGCTTCTTTCCAGGCATAGGACAATCTTTCCAGTTTTTCAGCAACTCTTCCACTTCTTCGCTGCTCCTACGCTCTGGGATTCCTCGGGTCTCTGATTTGCCATCGAACAGGTCTCCACGTTTTCTCCATGGATCATTCTTGCCGAGCCACCTCCGGTGCGCCATGAACACGGTTTTCGATGACCCTGGATCTTTCTCTAGTTGGAGATAGCTTGTGTTATCCATGCACCTAACGCATGCGCAGAATCCTTGGATAACCTGCCTCGAGATATACCCGCAACCTGGATAGTCTTGCACCGTAGTGACCAACGCGGCTCTCATAGTGAAATAATCTTGTGCGACGGCGTCGTAAGTATTGGCTCCAGATTCCCATAACGTGGCTAGCTCCTCTTTCAACAGTCGGAGATACAGATTGATGTCGGTACCAGGTTGTTTCGGCCCTTGAATTAGCATACTCATTTGTATGTACTTCTTCTTCATGCACAACCATGGAGGGAGGTTATACATCCATACAAACACGGGCCAAGTTTTGTGCGTGCTGCTCTGGCTACCGAACGGATTGAGTCCATCGGTACTCGCACCAAGCCTGATGTTCCTCGAATCTCCACCGAATTATGGGAATTCAAGGTCCAATGCTTTCCACTGGCTAGCATCTGAAGGGTGCGTTAGCAGCTCATCCTTTTCGGGGTCATCATCATCTCCTGGCTTCTTCCTTTACGCATGCCATCGCATGAGCTTCACTTCCTTAGGGTCCGCGAAATAGCGCTGCAGACGAGGAGTGATAGGAAAGTACCATACCACTTTTCGAGGTGCTTTCTTCCCTTTCTTGTATCGACTCACGCCGCACACCGGACATGTGGTTTTCTCCGCGTCCTCGTCCCGATAAATGATGCAATCGTTGATGCATACGTGATATCTAACGTGCGGTAGATCGAGAGGACAGACGATTTTCTTGGCATCCTCGATACTAGTTGGACATGTGTTCCCCTCCGGGAGACGATCGTGCCAGAATGCCATCATATCGTCGAAGCTTGCGTCGCTCAATTTGTGCTTCGCCTTCATCTCCATAGCCTTGAGCGTTACATTCAACCGGGTATCATCGGGCCTTCATCCTTCATACAATGGAGTAACCACGTCTTTCTCAAGTTGCGCAAGCTTGGCTTTCTCTCTAGCGGCAGCCCTGGCGTTACTCGTCTGCTTGAGAAGCATCTCTTGCACATAAGGGTCCCGCACCCATCCTGACATTGTTCCATCGTCGTCTGCTCCTCCGGCATCTAGATCATCATCATCCCGGTCTGCTTCCGCACCTTCACCATCTCCAGGAGACTCTTCATCATCTCGCCCGTTCTCGCCGTGATGATGATCATCGTCATGTTGGCCACCTTCTTCACCGTCTCCATCATATACGTCATCGCTTATCCAACGAGTGTACCCATCCATGAAACCATGGCGGAGCAGGTGCGCCTGCAGATTCCCGGAATCTGGGTCGATCACCCAGTTGAGTTTGCATCTTCTGCACGGACATCTTATATCTGTCTTGTTGTTTCGTATCATGTCGGCCGTCGCACATTTCAAAAATCTAGCCACAATGCCTTCGCTCATTATGCGGACCATTTTTTCCTGCACGATGTACACGGTACAATTTTGAAGTCTATTAGAACCACATAATGAATGCATGCATGCAATGGTCGATAGAAAATTTCAGCATGACCTATCCTAAAATTAGGACCTTTGCGAAATGCCAAAGTCTTGCCAAAATGGAAATGAATCAACATTTTGGCAAAACAAATGGCAACTTGTTCACATACAAACACAAGAGAGAGAGACCGATCCATACACACATGAACATATCATTATCCTCTCCATATAGTACACATGCATGAGCATCATCGATACTCTCCATATACACACACATATGACCATCGATCCTCTCCACATACACACATCATGAGCATCGATCATCTACATACATATGAGCACATCATCCATATACACATGAACACATCCTTACATGGACAACTTACCGAGATGAGAGACCGATCGCGAGAAAGATGGAAAGGAGAGGTGCGCGCGTCGAGAAGGATAGATGAGAGACCGGAGACCTCCTCTATTACTTATGTAACATCCAAAGCAAGTTTTGCATGCTAAAAATGGTGAATGTGTGGAGAAATTGAGGTGGGAAGGAGAAGATCCCGACTAGATCTAAGGAGGAAGAAGAAGGGGAAAGTGAAGTGTGGGATGGTGGATGTGGTCACACATGTGCACATAAAGTGCTGTCCTAAAGAAATCGACACATCCGTGGCGCACACGGCCCTAGTGCGCCACAGGGAGTACAAACATCTGTGGCGCACTACACCATGTGCGCCACAGATGCTCCTACTCCCTGTGGCGCACTAGGACGAGTGCGCCACAGAAGTTTGTGGCCGTTTCAGAGCAGAGGGGGGCATGCGCTTAGGCGTAGCGCACGAGGCACACATGCGCCAGAGATGACCCTAACAACCGTGGCGCACATGACTATAGTGCGCTACAGATGTTTGGTGTGTGGCCAACAGGGCCCTGGCCCACACACATCTGTGGCGCACTATAGTCATGTGCGCCACGGTTGTTCTAGTTATTAGTAGGGCACTGCCCACAGGTGAGCCACGCCTGTTTTAGCCGTGGGGCACTTCAACCATGTGAGCCACGGATGTGCTGATTACCTATAGCTGTTTTCCTAGTAGTGACTGATAGGCCTTTTCCTAGTAGTGAAAGCTTGAACATTATTCAAAATTCCCTAAACCCTAAATCCCTAATTAAACGACCCTGACTAATTAAGTAGGTATATCATGCACTTATATATATCAACATATGAGATATACTTTCATTAAATTATGCCAACACGTGCCATTCCATTCCACGAATCTAAGCATAAAGCTTGAACATTATTGTTGAAAATGCCCTAAAACCGAACCCTAAACCCCTAAATGACCCTGATCAAGCCTGTACATATCTCATCCACTTATAGATCAATAGTTGAGATATACTTTTATTAAATTATGATAAACCCATTCATTTCCACGAATCTAAGCATAAAGCCTAAACATTATTGAAAATGCCATAAAACCTAAACCTTAAACCCCTAAACCCTTTAACCCTAAACCCTGACAAAGTAGGCTAGGTATTATGCATGTATAGATCAAAATTTGAGATACTTTCATTAAATTGCTCAAACGCCTTTCTATTTCACGAATATCGGCATATAGATCGAAAATTATTGAAAATTCACTAAACCCTACCCTCCCAAAAATGTAAACACTAAGCTATATACCCCTAAACACTAAAAACCCTAAACCCTCAACCCCTAAACCTGACTAAGCAGGTATCATGCACTACGTATAGATAAAATTCGAGATACTTTCATTATTAAATTATCGCTAAGTCATTCTCTTCCACGAATATAAGCATAAATCTCGAACTTCATTGAAAATTCCCGAAACCCTAAAATAACCCCGAAAATCTAAACCCTCAACTCCTAAATTCCCTAAACCCCAAACAACCCCCCAACCTAAACCCTCGACCCCTAAATACTAAAAACCTAAACCCTAAACCCCTCAACCCATAATTAAACAGTAACCAAGTAGGTATATCATGCACTTATAGATCCAAATTCGAGGTAATTCCATTAAATTGCGGTAAAAACATTATGTTCCACAAATATAAGCATAAATCTTGAACATTATTCAAAATTTCTTAAACCCTAAACCCCTAATTAAATGATCCTGACTGATTAAGCAGGTATATCATCCACTTATATGTCAACATTTGAGATATACTTTCATTAAATTACGCTAAAACCATTTCATTCCACGAATCTAAGCATAAAGCTTGAACATTATTATTGAAAATGCCCTAAAACCTAAACCTTAAACCCTACTAACCCTAATAAACCATAACCAAGCAGGCATCATGTGCTTTAAGATCAAAATTTGATATACGTTCATCAAATTGCGCTAACACCATTCTAATTCATGACATGTCGAACATTATAGAAAATTACCTAAACCCTAGCCCTCTAAAGCCTAAACTCTAAGCCCTATATACCTTTAAAACCCTAACCCCTAACCCTAAGCTTAGACATAACCCTAAATGCTAAACTACCCCTAAAAACGAGAACCCTAAACCCGCAATACTAAAAATCTAAACCCTCAACCCATAAACCATAACCATCCACGTATCATGCAATTATATATCAAAATTTTAGATACTTTCATTATTAAATTTTTGCTAAGTCATTCTACTCCATGAATATATGCATAAAGCTCGAATTGTATTGAAAATGTCTGAAGCCCTAAACCCCTAAATACCTAAAACCCTTAAACCCTAAAATACTAAACCCCTAAACCCTAAAACTCGAACCCCTAAACAATCATGACAGGGCAGGGTATCATCATAAGCATAAAGCTTGAACAGTATTGAAAATTCCCTAAACCCTTAAACCCTAAACCCCTAAATGACCCTGACCCCACATGGGTATCATCCACTTGTAGATCAACATTTGAGATATACTTTCATTAAATTATGATAACACCATTTTATTCCTCGAATATAAGCCTAAAGCCTGAACATTATTGAAAATGCCCCAAAACCTAAACCCTACACCCCTAAACCTTAGAATCGTAAACCCTAAAACCTCAACCCCTAAAAATTGACCAAGTAGGTATCATGCAGTTATAGACACGTTATAATAAACTATGGCAGAGATATGGCCATGACCTTGGCCATCTTGTTTGAAATCTTTCAAAATATAATGCTTATCAATTTCGACAAATGTGTGGAAGCTCATTTAAAAATGCTGGTAAGGATGTTGTCGCTGTCGTGTGGGTCCAGACAGGGCGAGCACGTGAGGAACGACTGCTTCGGAGTAGCGTACGTCGGAAGTTTCAACCTCAAAATTTCCGCACAGCGCCGAAACATCCCACGCATCTATTCAAAAATCCTGCCCCGTTTTTCATGATGCAAAATTCCTCTTCTATCCCTAGCCTGGAAACAAGGACCAGAGGAGTACTGCAACAATAGAGGGGTATAGATGGTAAATTTGCGTTATCCGACCTATATCACCCCATTGCCTCTTTGTTGCGCACCCCCCTCAGACCTCCACCTTCCTCCAGCCCCTTCATCGCCAGCCCTCTCTTCCACACCGGAGCTCCTTCACCGTCGACACTTTCTTCTACACGGGAGAATCTTCACCGCCAGCGCTCTCTTCCGCATCGGAGCTCCTTCCCCGCCGGCGCTCTCTTCCACTCGGGAACATCTTCACCGCCGAACGCACCAGATCCACCTCAAAATGCCCAGATGATGCCCCCGCCACTGTCATGCGCGTCCCACCCGCCCTCGCTGCACAACGGTAATTTCTCTTGTCCGTTTTCTATTTCTCTGGTACTCGTAAGCTACGAATGTTGCTCAATATCCTGAATGCTATTGATATTTCATTTGCGCCCACATACGGTAGTTCGTATACACATCATAAGCTTGTCGCTATTATTTCCTTTCTTACATTTTCACACTATCGGTGTATTCCTGCAACACTAACTCGTAGATGCTATTCTTTCCAAGCGCTCAAATAGGTCATGGGAACAGCTCATAAAGGATCGAACACTAACAAATCTAAAGCCAAGCAAGGCTAAAGTGTGAGGTTTCTGTGTGTTACTAAGGACAGTTTCTTGTCATGTTAATAAGTTATATTGCATGTATGCATATTATGTTAATAAGTCATTCAACCTAAAAACCTTCCATGACATTTCCATTCATGTGTTGTTGTGTTTCTATCTGCGAATTCTTAATTCAGAAAATGTCCATCTTGTCATTTTTAATAGTATCTTTTTGGTGTTTTCAACTGCTTTCATCCATCCAAACCAGCTAGCTAGTTTGAATCATACATCTGGTCATTTTTAATGCTATCTTTTTGGTGTTTTCCAAGTGCTTTCGTCCTTCCAAACCAGCTAACTCGGTTTTAAATGTTATGCCTTAATGCAGAAAAAGGACAATGGAGTATAAGGACCAGAGTTCCGGCTGCTCGACTCAGATACTACTGGCAGATTGACCAGGAGTCGAACCCGCTTGAGAAGGAGCAACTGTCAGCCTGAACAAGCTACTATAAGTTCATACTTACTTAAAGTTTATGTGTCACCCTTAAGATTTTTGGCTTGTAGACAAGGTCCACTATGTATATTGATAGTAGCTCTTAAGTTGCACTTTTTGGCTTATGTGGTGGTTTATTCATACATAGTGGATGTCCAGCATGTGCAGCGTTGGAGATTTGTGATGTCTATAGTCTTTTTCACTAGTGAGGGTGAGTCTAGCAAGTTTTTGTGGAACCTGGGTCTAGTACAAGACCCATGACTTTATTGTTTCTTTCTACTCGGATGAGTGGGTCCCCTATCTGGTCTAAATGGTGGAACATATTTTATTTTCTTAGATGCGAGCCTAGTAAATTTCTTACCCACGTCTAGTATGCTTGCTCTTAAACGATCTCTAATTTATATAATACTACTTTTTCCTCTTGTTCTTTGTGTCAACCCCTTTCACCTTATTGTACAAGCTACAGCTAAAACAAATCAGGAGTCCTTGGAAGGCAGGAGTGAAAGTTGTGATCCATCTTCTCATTCATCCTCCCATTATATTTCTGAAGTCAACAACTTATTTACCAGTCCACCTAGTACAACTCCTACAGGAGATATATATACGAAGGTTGTGTTGCTTGTAGAAAGAAAGGGTGTAGTTGCCCTTAGATCTGTAGCTAAAATGTTGAAGAAGAGGACAGATGATACATTGAAGCGAATTGCCATGTACCGATCTCTTATTGGGGATACCAACACTCTATAATTTTTAGAATGCAGATCTTGTTTAATGATGTGTTGTAATAAACTTTTATTATTGTAATAAGTAATTTAAATTTTAGCATGTGTATTAATTGGTGTATTGGCATGTGTATTAATTGGTGGTTCCAAAAAAAATGCCAAAATAGTAACAGGCTGGAACAGAATAATCTATGAAACGACGCATGGACGTGAACATGAACAGTAATGGCAGTAACAGTGAAAGGCCGGAGCAGTGACCGGCCCGATCAGTACGGGACCAAAATCCTAATGGGCTGCAAAAGTAACATGCATGCCTGAATACTAATAGTACCAAACAGTAATGGGCTAGAATTTTAGCAGGCCTGAATAGTAAAAGGCCAGAAATGCAATAGGCTAGAACAGTAACAAGCTAGATTTCTAGCATACCGGAACAGTAGAAGGCTAGATTTACAGCAGGCCGAAACAGTTAATGGCTAGATACACAGCAGGCCAGAACAGTAAAAGGCTAGATTGTCAGCAGGCGAGAACAGTAAAAGGCTAGATTTCTAGCAGGCCGGAACAATAAATGGCCAGATTTACAGTAGGCCAAAATAGTAAACGGCCAGATACATAGCAGGCCAGAACAGTGAAAGGCTATACTGTCAGCAGGCCGAAACAGTAAATGGCTAGATTGTCAGTAGGTCAGAACAGTAAATGGCAAGATTCACAGCAGGCCAGAATAGTAATGGACCAGATTAACAGCAGGCCAGAATAGTAGATAGCTAGATTGTTAGCAAGCCGGAACAGTAAATGGCCAGATATACAGCAGGAAGGAACAGTAAAAGGCCAGATGCATATCAAGCCGGAACAGTGGAAGGCCGAAATAACAGCAGGCCTAAATAGTACTAGGCCTGAATATATGATGAACCAACTTGTGGGCCCATTTTGAACAGTGCTGCTCTAAACAGTAACGGGCCTACTTACTATTGGGATTTCATAATGGGCTGGCCCACAAAATAATTGTCAGGCCTTGGATGGGCCTAGCTTTCTAACACGATTTCCATAACAGTTAACGGTGTTAATCGGCAGTTAACAACATTCACCACGTGGCAGTTTGCATGACGTTAGTATTCAACGCGGCTGGCGAACAGATCTACGATGGAACGACATTTATTGGCTGAAGGGTGCGATCCGCCACGGTCGAAAAATACCCGTGGTAGATTCATTTGTGACGGGACTTTTACCACGAAGGGCATCTGTCGTAGAAGACTCTTCAGCCATGAAAAATGGACCTTCAACCACAAAAATCGTCCTTTGTAAAAGGACATTTTTCTTGTAGTGACTTATGGAACTTATGCTTACAGACTAATGCCCTTTGGTTTATGCAACACAGCTTCTACTTTTCAATAATGTGTTTTGAAGATATTTGATAGTTTTGTCGAAAGTTCTATGGAAGTTCTCATGGACAACTTTGTTGTCTATGAAACTTCTTTTGAGCAATGTCTCTATAATCTTAAGAGGGTTTTGCAGCGGTGTAGAGAAACCAAGATGGTTCCCTATTGGGACCAGAACCAATTTATGGTAAGAGAAGGTATCATTTTCGGTCATAAAATTTATAAAAAGGAATTGAGGTCGATGATTCAAACTTTATTACTTGGATATGTTACCAATACCACAAGACATAAAAGGGGTTAGGAGATTTCTTGGACATGCAGGTTTCTATAAGCGTTTTATTAAGAATTTTGCTAAATTGGTTACTTCTTTAACTTATCTGCTAGATAAGGATACCTCTTTCGCTTTTGATAGAAATTGCATTTATTCCTTTGAACAATTTAAAAAGGCTCTAGTTTCTACACCCATAATTCAACCACCAAATTGGGATTAGCCGTTTGAGATTATGTGTGATGCTAGTGACTATGATATTGGGGTTGTTTTAGGACAAAGGTCTGGAGTAAACTTGAACATTATTCAATATGCTAGTCGAGTTTTCAATGAGGATCATAGAAATTATGCAAAAACTGAAAAAGAATTTTTAGCTATGGTTTTTGCTTGTGACAAGTTTGGAAAATACATTATCAATTCAAAAGTAATAGTTCACACTAACCATCAGGATTTAAGGCATCTCTTAGCTAAGAAAGATGTGAAACCTCATCTAATTAAATGGGTCATGTTACTACAGGAATATGCCCTATAAATAGTTGATAGAAGAGGTAAAGATAATCCGGTTGCCGATCATCTCTCACATGTATTATAGAGTATCCTACCCCTATTAATGAATCTATGCCACTTGAATATCTTATAGTTCTAGAGTCACATGACCCTTGGTTTGCGGATTATGCTAATTTTCTTGTAGGTAAGTTTCTACCAAAAGGAATGAACTATAATCAATGATTTAAAGCATTACTTTTGAGATGATCCTTATGTATACAAGCACAAAATTGATGGGATAATTAGAAAATGTGTACCTGACCACGAGATGAGAGCTATTCTTAAAGCATGTCATGATAGTCCTTATGGGGCATCACGCTGGTGACCGTACAGCTGCAGAACTCCCACAATCGGTATTTTATTGGCTGACTTTGGTCAAGGATTCTCATGATTATGTTAGGAATTGTCATGCATGTCAACGTATGAGTAACATTGGAAAAAGAAAAGAGATTTCTATGAAATATAACCTCATAATATAACCATTTGATGTTTGGGGAATGGATTTCAAGGGACCTTTTACTTCCTCTAACAGGTACACTCATATTTTTGTTGTTGTTGACTATGCTATCAAATGGGTAGAAGCTATACCTACCTCTCATACAGATGCAACCACTTCCATCAAGATGATTAAAGAAATCATTTTCCCAGGTTTAGAGTATCTCGATTTTTTATTACTGATGGTGGAACTCATTTTATGAAGGGTACTTTCAGGAAGATACTTAAAAAATATGGAGTCGATCATCGAGTAGCCTCACCTTACCACCCACAAACCAGTCGGCAAGTGGAGCTGTCCAACCGGGAAATTAAAGTCATACTCCAGAAGACGGTGAATAAGTCAAGAAAGGATTGGGCTATGAAGCTGAATGACACAATATAGGCATATCGCACAACATTCAAGAACTCAATGGGAATGAGACCATATAAGATGGTCTATAGTAAATCTTGTCATCTCCCATTAGAGTTAGAACATAAGGCTCATTAGGCTATTAAAACAATGGATTTTGATTTCAAAACTGTGGGAAAAAAATGTCTCTCAGATATTCATGCTTTATATGTACTCAGAAATGATGCTTATAAAATGCAAGGATATTCAAGGAAAAATTAAAGAAATACCATGATAGAAAAATAGAGCATAATGAATTTAAATGTAGAGATCAAGTTTTACTCTACAATTATAGGCTTAAGATTTTTGCAGGAAAGCTAAGATCCATGTTGGAAGGACCATATGAAGCAGAGGAAGCATACCCCTCGGGGGCGGTAAAGTTGAAAAAAATACTCCTTCTTCATCTTGGATAGTTAACAGGCAACATTTGAAATAATATAGAATTGGGAAAGTCAACATAGAGGAGCTAGTCCCTTTAATTACAACCGAGGAATAAATTAAACAAAAGTAAGGTAACCAGATTAGTTGATTTGTTTTTATATTTCTTGAAACTCTTCAGTTCCTCTTGTTGTGTTCATTGCTTCCATTTTGTTTTTCTGATTTTTCTGAGCTGTTTTTCAACCAAGTATGGGCGGGCTGTACGGGCGAACGCACCCGTACGAGTGGTCGTTACACCCTCGGCATTACTCCCAGCTTCCATCTATTTTTTTGAAATACAATACGACCGGGCAGTATGGGTACATGCTACCGTACCAGTGGTCGTTAAACCGATAGTACCTCGTGGTTGTTTTCTCAAGTTGTGGTACGACCGGACCGTACGGGCACATCTGACTGTACGGTAGGTCATAACCAACACTGTATTCCCCCGTTTGTTTATAAAAAAGTCGGTAATATGTCGATACGGGCATGAAGTACGAACAGGGCCCCCTCATACCGTTAGCCACAACCGACATTAGCCTCTTTTTATCTAAGTTTATTTTCCTCTTCTCCTATTTGCCTTTTGCCATCGCCTTTCAGATCTAGGTTTCGTCTTTCTTTGCCTTGTACTATCACACATCAGATCTCACTTGATCGTTCAAGAACCATATAGCCTTTTCATATCAAGTAGATCTGGACCAAGAAGGAAGAGGTACCGGCGGCACATGTCAAATCAAGGGAATTTGAGATCGATTATTCGTCTTCCACAACTAGAGAGTCTACTCAAGTGGGTCCACTCTCCAACCAGGAGGACATGTTTCCGTGCAAGTTTGAGATGCTCAGGCACATGGAACAAAGGAAGAACAAAGAAGAACCCCCACTCAACCCTTACAGGTATTACCTTCACAGATCCTCTCTCAAATCTCCTCCTTGTTCCTCTTCTTGGAAAGAACAAAAATGGATGAGATTAGAGACAAGATCTTGAAAATATTTCCAAAGCTTGTGTTGAACCTATTGGAGAAGGAGTTGACTCCTAGTGGAAGATGGACAAGGACCTCGAAAAGAGGGTCGATGACATTGATGGTAGGGCGCAACTCTTGACTAAGATTATTGTTGACATGGCTAACAACAGGATGATGCTCTACAAGATAATTAAAGAGCAGCATGTTAGCATTAGAGAATTATCCACTCGATTTGCGTGCATTACTCATGCTTGCAGCCTCAAAGTAAAAGAAAAAGATTTCTTCACACCAAAGAAGGAATAGGTTCTCACAAGGTTTTTTGGGATCCTCCCTATTTTGATTCCAAGCTTGGGGGATCTGTGAATACCTTGTAATCTATCTTCTAGTTTTAGGATGTTTACTTTACCACATACATGTTAGGTTTTAATTCAAGAATTTGCACTTAGTTGCATCATCTTCAAACTCCCTTTGTTCAAGGAAAGAATTATATCCATTGAGTTTTGATACTTTATGGTATTTGAAGTAATCTTTCGATTCATGATTATTATATTGGATGACTGAATTAGGATGAGTGCTATGATACTTGTACAACTGTTATGATTTTAGGGTCTTCCACACCAATAAAGTATTGATTAATTATGAGAAGAAAAACCTTGGTAGCATGTTATAGTCACAGGTTTAAGTTTACAAGAGCTAAAAAGAGTATTAAGCATGATCAGGTGACTTTATTGTAAAAGAAAGAAAAAAGAGAAAAATATATTCAGCTATCATGAGAATTTCAAGGCAGAAGAAAGTACGAGCTTGAAAATAAAAATAAAAAGGGAAACTCAAGCAATGATCATGAAACTTTCATTACTCGAATCAAGTGCTCAACCGATTTAACTTTATGATTCTATAATACGCTTAACCCCTAAAAACTTCTTATAACATTAGTTGATACAGAAAGGTGTCGAAGCCTCTAAATCATGTGATGTGTAAAGGTGTGATAAAACTCATGATGCAATTCTACATCTGATATTGTAATCTTGTTTTAATTTTTGCCTCATTTGTTGTAACGACTCGTGCCTCATGAACATGATGACCTTGTCCATAAGCCACCATCTTGCTTGAGGATGAGCAAGAGTCTAGCTTGGGTAGTTGATGAGTCCAAAATTGAATCATATTTACCTCTTGTTTTTTGCATAAGTAGAGTAGGGTTTTTGGTATTTTACTGCATTTGTGCACACCTTTTGTTCTTGTTTCAATAGGATCTTGAATTACCAAGTCTCTTATGAACATATCAATTGGGACCATATTATGTTGTAATATGATATTTTTAAGTGATAAAAGTCATTTCATTGATTACTCCTTGCACCTAGGAGATTAGCAAGCGTGGAGGAAGCTATAGAGAGCTTAACAACCACTGTACGGGTGGAGCCCACCCGTATCGCCCGCCCGTACCGTGTGGCAGCATATTCGCCTCGTCAAATACTTTCACCTCACGAACATGGATCTGAGTTCCGACATTCACAAAAACTTCTAGCCACGAAAAACCACACTAGAGAGAGATATGGAAGAGGAACTTGGAGAAGGGAAAATCCTTGCTTCTTCACGGATCATTCGAGTACATCGCATTATCCCCTTCACCATCAACCGTTGCATATCCATCACCATTACTACTCCCATATTCCATACATTAGATCTTGTTGTAATTCCATATTCAATTGTGGTTTGCACTAGATCCATCCCCATACTTTTATCCATCCATTTGATTATGATGATGTTGTTGATTGCTTCCATGTGGGAGTATTTTCCTTTGTTCTTGGCAAGATGGAGAAACCCTAGCATTATTATAAATGAAATAAAGATGACCTATTACTTGTGTCCATGATCTATTGATTTATGATATTGTGTTTGATCTCTCTCTTTAGATGGTATGTGTAGTCGGCCACATATCATTTGCCTTCGGGACTAAAGAGAGGGTGAAACCCTTAGGACGTGTTTGGGAGTATGTCTAGTGTTATTCTTAACTACAAGCATTGGCTTATAACCTACATGGTCAAACAAGGAATAAAGAGAGATTCACTAAGCTAATTACGATATCCACTGGGAGACCCTTAATTGCGGTGATCTGTAGGAAATATGCTCTAGAGACAAATAATAATATTGATTATAAACAAATTTCATAAAGTTCATGATTAATTTTTGTATCATGCTATAAATATATTGAATGGAAACATCAATACACATGTGATATACAAACATCCAGGAGTTCCTAGTAAAACTCTAGTCGGTCGTTCATTGCTGAACAGATGATCAAGGTTTCCTGATCATGTTGGTGCCTCGGCATCAATTGACACTGGAGTCATCTCATTGGAGAATGATATGGTGAACATACTCTATCGAATGCATCATGACAGGATCATGTCTAAGAGTTCAAGTTGCGATGATTAGGAAATGTAGTGACTCGTTCCTTAGACCGTGAGACCATATCTAATCACTGTCTCTCGAGAATACATTAATGGCATCTAACGTCACTCAATGAAACGGTGATCATAAGGGTGACATTGGGTATTCGGAGGAACATGTGGAGGCATATGTGTCAAGAGAGGGATTTGTCCATCCGCGTGATGGAAGATACTCTAGGCCCACATGGATAAGTTATATCCATAAGCTGCGTAGTGTGTGACTAGGTCACGAGAGATATTACTTATTGGATCTAGTAAAGTAGCTATTGTCGATAACGAGGTTGAACCTGACATGGTGATGTCATTGATCAAGCCTTAGAAAATACAAGTATCACAAAGACAAAAGGAATAAGACACATCGTTAATGGTTCAACGACAAATTTCATGGAATGTACATGTGATCGTCATGGACATCCAGGTCCCACTGTGGATCATTGGTCAGAGAGGAGTCTTGACCATGTCTGGAGTATTCCCGAACCATTGGGTAGCACGCTTAAGGGCTTGACGAAGCTCAGAGATCGTTATTGGCATATTTAGAATCACCAAAGAAAAGAGAAGAGAAGAACCGAAAATGTTATGGAAGATCTGAAGGTGTTCGGAGAAAGAATAAAGGAAAAGGGACCAAAGGAGGTATCGAATAAATGGTGATTTAAATATATATTTATTAAATGTTAATTGTGAATTAATATGTTCTAAATAAATATTTATAAAGGCATTTTTCTTATTAGGCAAAAAACAGAGGGATTTTACCTTAAAAGAAACCGCCAAAAAAAGGAATGGGTTGTTTTGAACAGCTCAAGCGAATGGAAGATAGTGTGCGCCGCCCAGGGCAGCGGGACGCAGGCGCTGCATCGCGCGCCGTTGGGCCGCGTTTGCTGCCATGTTAGCCTGGTGGGCCACAGGGTGTGGCCGGCGCACTCAGGTCGCTGTGCCGCTGCGCGGGCGCGTACGCTCGTAGGCCACAAGGACGGCCTATCTGGCCGCCTGCGCGTTGGGCCGCCTGGTCGCTACCTCCTACCGTGCTAGGCTGAGGCCAGGGTGGCCCACCCGGGTTGCCCCAGGGGCCCAACCGCCTTCAGCTCGAAAATTTGCCTTTTCCCCCTTGTTTTATAGTCCCTCATGGGGCACCTAAAGGGGAGGGAGCCTCTCCCTCTGCCTATATATAGAGGTGTCCATAGGAGGATTAAAACACACAATAAAATAAAGAAAAGGCTTGTATAGCCTATCTCTTATCTCTCTCTCTCTTGCGACCGTAGCCCCCTTGCCAGGGCTATGGGAGCGAGGATTTCTTCACCATGATGCGCCATCGTGATGTGGGATTCGGAGCCGGGAGATCTACTTCCACAATCTCGGCTAGATCAGGGAGAAGCGGCAGTCGTCGTCAAGCACCATACGTGTGTGACTCCCTTGGGCAGCGCCATGCTTTCGGCGCTAGGGGTTGTCAGGGTCGTTAGACTTCATGACCTTGAGGTCAACGTCGGAATGACTTCATCAACCACGTTCCTCGCGGCACGTTAACCGCGCTCGGTATTCAAAGGTATGAATACCATATCCCCTTCTATTACTTCATTACTAGTAGATAGATCCTAGCATTAGAGTTTCGATTCGTAGGAATTTTTTTGTTTTCTGCCCTCGAACCCCAACAGTGGTATCAGAGCTGATCTTTATGTAGTACTGCTAGTATGGATAGAACACACGAGTTGTAACGTGTGAGCGTTGATTCTCTAATTGTTATCATCCCACGTGTACTTGTTGATATAGCAGTATTGATTGATGAAGCGGCCCGGACCGACCGTACACGTACTCTTATGCGAGACTGGTTCCACGCTCGGCGTACAGCTTGTTCCATACAAGTGTCTAACAGGTGTCTATATCTCTTTTAGTAGTTGATATAGCATTTACAAAGCAGGCCCTGAAAGAGGTACAATAGAAACAATTATATAATCAGCGTTGTGGTTGAAGTTCGTAGGTAAGAACGGTTCTTGTGTGAAAGCCCTAATGGCCACGTAAAACATGCAAAGATAAACTAGAGACGTCTAACTATGTTTTACAGGGGTGTTGTGATGTGATATCGTCGTAGTTAAGGTAAAGTAGTTTACTTTATGTTGCTAAGTCGTAGTAACGGTCATCATTGTGGTGGACTTCATACCTGAGGCGCTGGTACCCTGTCATCGGACCCGGAGGCTCCAAATGGAGATCACAACACAAAGAACCATATCGCATTGCACTTACATTTGATGTATTTTTTATGTGTATCTTGTTGTGTGCTAAGTATTAGATACTCGACGGTATCATTAATAATATGATCCCCCATAACATAATTTCAATGATAGTGTTCCCCTCGTATGTGCACCACCAATAAAGTTCTTCGTTATGAGGCAGTCCATGATGATTGGGTGTTAGACATAACTGTGTTCGCATACGGTGGGTGTAATCCATATTGCACTTTAATACGCACGAGTTATAATTGTCAAGCCTAGCATGTAGAGGTCCCAACCTTTAATAAGGTAGAGATCCCTGTCTCTACAATGCTAGTCCCTGGATCACTATCCAGCATCCACAGTTAAGATGTAATATCAAGAAACAAAGGTCATATTACAACTTTATAACTAGGAATAAAACAATTCATTACATCTTACATGGCTCATTTGGCTATCTCATTACAATGCAGCAGACATAACTATATAGCATGGAGTCCTTCATCTTCAAAGTGCCACAGGCAATCATGTTGGTTGTAGACTTGTAATTCTATTCAACACACTTCACTAACATCAAACAAACCTGCAACATAATAAGTTACAGTCACAAGGGTCAATACATTTGATTTGTATTAGCAAGTGATACTATGGTATCGATCGTAGTGGTATCTATCATCTATATGCATTTGGCTAAGTGGAGCTTAGGCTTGCTTTGCTCAAAATAGATTTTCCTTGTCATTTGAAAACACTAAGTTTTTGTTTGTCAAAATCACCCAAGGCATCTACCAATCAAAGATTGAAGATCCTTTAACCCTTGTTCAACCACAAGTTTAAACTTAGAAATTGGGATGAGGAGATTCTTGATAGCTTCCATGTCTTGATGCTCAAATTGTCCATTGTCGGGGACACAGCTAAGTACTTAGATTTTACTCTCTCGAGAGGTGGTGCACTTTCCCCACAAGACTCGACATGTATCGAGTAAAGATCTTTCAGAAGCCTTCCCTTAGACCAAGATGGACACGCTCCAAACCTATCATCCCCTACCACCAACTGTCCATTTGGCTAAGTTATTGCAACCTATATGATCCAGGCAGATCCCATAATGCCAAGTGGCTGCACTTGAAGCTTCTCAACATTTGACATCTCAAATCTCTTTGTTCCTGGGTGGCATTCCACACGTGAGATACACAGGGTAAGCCATTGAAAAATGGGCCCTGGTAACCACTCAATAAAAATCCATCCATGCAAGTCCCTTTCCACCCAGGTGATTCAATCACATAGTTGTTTTATTAAAAAAACACAAGTCCTTGACTTAGAAATATTCCATAGCATGAATATAATCCACCCTTGTTTTCTACTAGCTAGGCTAAGCATGATAGTAGTAGGAATCTTAACTTAGGAAAATTATACTAAGGTTTCATCTACTAGGATTTCCCATGGTATAGTTTATACTTAGAAAATTCCATGCAAGTCCTACATAGAAATATCACTAATGCATAGTGAAAATAATGGGACAAAATTATGAATCGCCACTTGCCTTTTTGGTAGAGATTATAAGTTCACACCTCTATCTTGTAATAGTCACATTCTTCAAATTTCACTACAATTCAATCAAGGCACACATTTCAATCTACCATTCAAGCAATTCATCACATAGAGTAATATAAACAAAGAAATGCATGCAAGCATGCCAAAGATTGTTTTATTTGAAAAAGTGGTTTCTAATGGGTTATAAACATTTTAAAACACCTATTGGTCATTTATAAAAGTGGCAAAACCATTTGATATTAAGCTAGTGAAAATGGCTACTTTAAGTCATTTTTGTTTTGCTAGAAATGATTTAAATTAAAGTAATAATTTCTAGTGTTTCACAAATACATTTTTAAACACAAATTTTAGTGTTTTAAGGTCAAGTGTTTAATATTAAAACCATTTGCAAAAGGTTTTACCTATAAACCATTTTTATACCAAAGCAATATTTTATTTTGTTGGAAATGCCTTTAAACAAGGTAATAATTTTATAGGGTTCACCAAATATTTTTTTTAAAATCCTAAAACTTGGTGTTTAGGGTCAGAGAGTTTAAATCAAATCATTTTCCAAAGGTTTTACTCAAAAAGCATTTTTAACACATAAACCATATTTTTAGTTAACTAGAAATGATCTTATTCAAAGATTTATTCTTCAGCTTCACAAAATACACTTTTAAATCTACAAGTTGGTTTGTATGGTTAGTAGGTTCAAAACAATCCATTTACAAAAGATTCTATCCTAAAAACATTTTTAGAATGAATTTTATATTCAAATTATGCCTACACAAGTTTCTGCAAAAACAACTAAGTTTACAGAAGCAAATTACTAAACAAAGTGCATGGTTGGATAGAATTCTCTTTGCTAATTCCATTGATATAAAGTTTGCAAAATTTGGACGTGTGGATCAAAAGTTATGCAATTTACAAATTCAACGAACTAATAGAAATGTTTCTGTCTATTTAAACAAAACAGTGCCACGCGTCTTGATTCTACTGGTCTTGATTCTAGGTGAAGGGGCGCACGGAATCGTCGTCTATTGCTCGCCGGAGAAGCTTCGGTCGTCGGGCACGGCTGCTCATCGTCGTTGGCGAGGTTACAGGTCACGCCTATTCAAACGAACGGTGCCGTTAGATGCTCACAAGACAATTGAACACGCGAGTAACCAACAGAGAGGAGGGGGCGATCAGAAGCTACCAGGGGTGCCGCCGGAGTGGAGGCAGACGGCGGCGGCTCTCGGTTGTCGTCGTTGCCGACTTTTCAGAGCACGCGCAGGATAGCTAGAGCTACTAGAAGATACAGGGGACGATGGGGATCATGCTCATGTGCTCTGGGGGCAGTGGGGCTGGCGGTGGTGGCCGGAATCGTCGCTGGAATGCGTCGGGGACAGTGGCGGTGCTGAGAGGAATTGGAGCAGCCTGTGGGCGATCTGGTGCGAGCGAGGGAGGGGAAATGGAGAGTAGAGGGAGACGATGTAGATAGCATGGCCAGGGGCGGAATCATTGCGGCATTAACGTGTATTGAACTGAGGTTTAAACGGGCAGAAACGGCCGGCGTGGTCGTCACGTGAGGTTGGAGACGATGACTAGCACGTGGGGCAACGGTGTCAGCGAGAGGGAGAGGGTCCAGGTGGGGTCCAGGCGTCAGCGTCTGCGCGGGTTGGAATTAGAGTGGAAAACGCTTCGTGCGGGGGAGGAAGGTGGGCTTGGAAATGGGTTGAACTAGGCCTGATGGGTTAGTTTGTTTCTTTCCCTTTTTTTATTCTGAATCCTTTTCTTTTTCTTTTTCTTTTTCTATTTTTCTGTTTTGATTTTTGTTCAAATAATACAAACACCATTTGAATTCAAATCTTTACCAAACTTTCAATAAGTTTTAGTGATGTCTAAACATGTATTTTAAATACCATTTTAGGATTAATTCTTTTATTCTTTTATTGTTTATATTTTATTTAAAAAAGGCACCTGCCTTTATTCAAATAAAATTTTAAATATAATTTCAACTATTAATTGAATTCAAATTTTCGTCAAACCTTTTTCAGTAGGTTTTATTTATTCAATAGGGTGTTAAATAATTCATTTTCAATTATTTGAAAT
Organism: Avena atlantica; assembly: GCA_910589765.1. Classification (NCBI taxonomy): domain Eukaryota; kingdom Viridiplantae; phylum Streptophyta; class Magnoliopsida; order Poales; family Poaceae; genus Avena; species Avena atlantica. The sequence continues at coordinate 444,662,674 of OU342736.1, forward strand.
ATTTTTAATATGAATTATTAATCATTTAAATTGAGCATTTGTCTACATTCAAATAATATCCAATATGGTTTTAAATCTATATAATTTTTTATTCAAATGATTCTTTTATTTTATTTAAGCTAATTAAATGACTTTCATTCCACTTGAGCAAATTCCAATTATTATTTTCCCATGATTTAATTAATCATTTCTATTAGGGATTTTGTCTTTATTTAATAGAATGGAATTTGGTTAATGCCATATAATTTTATTTGAATATTTTTTATGCTTTTATTTTATTTGGATTTGGATTATATTCATTCCATTTGCTTATGGATTAGGCCAAGTTTTTAATTTGGCTTTTAAATATTCCTTCTTTCTTTCTTTCTTTATCTTATAGAATCCATATCTTTTTATTTATAGATCCAACGTTGGTGATTCCAATTTGTATAATTTTATTTGATATTTGTTTATCCTTTTAGGATTACTTGTTCATAATTTTTTATGGATTTTCGATAGGAGCTTTATTAGCTTTGGAAATTATTCTCTTATCTTATTAAATTCATAAGATTTTATCTATGGCTCCAAATTATGTGAATCCATTTTCTATGGCTTTATAATATTTTTATTTATCACTTTTGATCATTTATAAATGTTTTTTGACAAATTTTATATGTATCAAATCCTTAGTCTTATAGGGATCTTGGAAATGATTTATTCCATTAGGGTTTTAGGGTGTTGGTTTACTTTTCCCAAGTTTGAATTTCAAGGTACATTCATTTATGAATGCATTTCACTTGATTTGAATTTTTTTGGTTTCCCTTTTATTCAAAGTTTTTTCAAGATGGGTTTTTAAGTTTCCATTTAGAAATAAAAAGTTTCTTTTACCCTAAATTTCAATAATTATTTATTTTGTTTATTTATTTTTCACATTACAAAATTTGTAAAATTTTGGGATATGACCTAGCATGTATAGACATGGCCTCGAAACACGAGATGATTGAAATATCAAGCATTAGTCATATGAATGATGTGATCGACGTGTTGACGTCCACCTTTGCAACTATATCACCGGCCGTGACAATCAGGGGTGATGTAGTGAATTAGGATTGTGTAATCACTAAGACATTCTTTGGGGATAATGTTTTCTAGTGGAGTTGTTTGAACTCATATTTTCATAAACTCGGTCTAAAACCTTTGTAATTTTAAATGTAGAACATGGCAAATCTCCAAGCCTATTTTGATGTTGCTGATTGGATAGCTGGTGAGGAACTCAAGTTAGATGGATCCAACTTCCCCAATTGACTAGTGCATTTGAATTATATCCTTGCCAAGAATGTTGTGGTCAACTAAATATGCTACAATATGGATTTGGAGGAGCTGCATGATGAAATAGAGAACCCACAACATTGAGCTGGTTGCATTTTACGTCATGGCATGTCCATGTTTATTCATATGATCATGCGTTACGGAATGGTGGATGAACTGCATCCGCTCATGGGCAATCTTGACCCATATGTGATGGTGGATCATCTAAGAGCGCAGTTCATAGGCCAAGTAGGCATGTTGAAGCATGATCTAGTGGGTAAATTCCATGCCATTCAGATGGAGGAAAATACCTGCCTAGAGAGCCACCTTATTCGCATACATGATGCATATATGAGGTTGGTTCATTTCGTGGACTATTGGATGGATGACTCATTTGCAATAGGAGTACTTCTTTGGTCACTGCCTCCCAACTACTAAGAATACGCCAGGGTTTGCATCAAGAGAGGTGACATGGAAATGCTGGATTTCCATGAGTTCATATCGTGCTTGTGATGCGTGAAGGTTGAGCCTATTGCCAGAGAGGTCATCGATGGCGAAGGTATATATGATATAAAAAAATTATAAATGTTATAATCTTACAAACACTTATTTGCAGCATTGAAGTATCTAATACTTATTCTGTTTTATGAAAACAGGTCCTTCTACTAAAGTTTGAGTCCATAGAAATGCAAGCTTGAGCCCCAACCTTCAATAAGGTAGAGATCCATGTGTTTCCAATGCTAGTCCCTGGATCAATAGCTAGCAGACACAGTTAAGATGTAATATCAAGAAACAAAGGTCATAATACAACTTTATAACCAGGAATAAAATAATTCATTACATATTTCATAGCTCATTTGGCTATCTCATTACAATGCAGCAGAAAATAACAATAGCATGGGGCCCTTCATCTTCAAAGTGCCACAGGCAGTCATGTTAGTTGTAGACTTGTAATCCTATTCAATAAACTTCACTAACATCAAACAAACCTGCAACATAATAAGTTACAGCCACAAGAGTCAATACATTTGAATTGTATTGGCAAGTGATACTATGGTAATATAGTGGAGTCTATCATCTATATGCATTTGGATAAGTGGAGCTTAGGCTTGCTTTGCTCAAAATAGATTTTCCTTATCATTTGAAAACACTAAGTTTTTGCTTGACAAAATCACCCAAGGCATCTACCAATAGAAATTGGTGATCCTTCAACCCTTGTTCAACCACAAGATTTTAACTTAGAAATTGGGATGAGGAGATTCTTGATAGCTTCCATGTCTTGACGCTCAAATTGTCCTTTACCAGGGACATGGCTAAGTACTTAGATTTTACACTCTGCAGAGGTGGTGCACTTTCCCCACAAGACTTGGTTTCACCAAGACAAGATCTTTCGGAAGCCTTCCCTTAGACTAGAATGGACGCTCTCCAACCTATCAAACCCCTACCACCAACTGTCCATTTGGCTAAGTTATTGCAACCTATATGATCCAGGCAGATCCCATAATGCCAAGTGGCTGCACTTGAAGCTTCTCAACATTTGACATCTCAAATCTCTTTGTTCCTGGGTGGCCATTCACAAGTGAGATACACAAGGTAAACCATAGAAATGGGCCTTGTGTAATCACTCAACACAAACCATTCCTTCCATTCCACCCAGGTGATTCATTCACTTAGTTTTTTTATTAAACAAAACACAAGTCCTTGACATAGAAATATTACATAGTATGAATATATTCCACCCTTGTTTTCTACTAGCTAAGCTAAGCATGATGGTAGTATAATATTAACTTTAGGAAATTTCTACTAAAGTTTCATCTACTATGATTTCCCATGGCATAGTTTATACTTAGCAAAAATTCCATGCAAGTCCTACTTAGAAATATCACTAATGCATACTGAAAATAATGGGACAAAAGTATGAAGCATCACTTGCCTTTTTGGTATAGAATATAATTTCACTCCTTGATCTTGCAATACTCACACTCTTCAAATCACTACAAATCAATCAAGCAAGCAATATTTCAATCTACCATTCAAGCAACAACACATGAAATAATAGAAACAAAGTAATGCATGCAAGCATGCTAAATATTGTTTTATTTGGAAATGTGGTTTCTAATGGGTTATAAACATTTGAAAACACCTATTGGTCATTTTATAAAAGTGGCAAAATCATTTGCAAAAGATTTTACTTATAAATCATTTTTAAACCAAATCAATATTTTATGTGGTTGAAAATGCCTTTAGCAAAGCAACAATCTTTATAGGGTTCACCAAATATATTTTTAATTCTAAAACTTGGTGTTTGGGGTAAGAGAGTTTAAATCAAAACATTTCCCAAAGGGTTTTCCTCCAAAAGCATTTTTAATATATAAACATTATTTTTATTTGACTAGAAATGCTTTAAATCAAAGATTTATTCTTTTGCTTCACCAAATATGTTTTTGAAACCACAAATTGATTTCTATGGTCAGTAGGTTCAAAACAAACCATTTGCCAAAGATTTTATCCCCAAAATAATTTTAGAAAGAATTTTATATTCAAAACATGCCTACGAAAGTTTCTGGAAAAACTGGGGATCACGCTCGCGTGAACTAGGAGGCGAGAGAGGGTCAGACGGCGCTGGAATTGGCCGGACAGCTCGTCGGAGCAGAGAGCATTGTCGCTAGCATATAGGCGTGAAACCATTTGCGAGGAGAGTCGGGCGAGTGAGGGGAAAGAGAGAGGGGCGCAGGCGGTTTAGTACGCGTGATCGTAGGGCTGAATCAACGCGCGGTTAATGAGGATTTAAGTGAGTTTTAACGAGCAGAAACAGCCGGCAAGGTTTGCGCGCGGGTGAGAACGAAGGGGAGCTGGCGGTGGGGCCTGGCATCAGCGAGTGAGAGAGAGTGGGGGTGGGGTCTGGTTGTCAGCCACTGTGCGGTTCGATTCGCGAGTTAAAAACGGTTCACTGCGGGGGGTGGAGATGGGCTTGATGGGCTTAGTGGGCTAGCTAGGTTGGGCTGCTCTGTTTATATTTTTTTCCTCTTCTGTTATTTTCTTTTTCTATTTCCATTTCTGTTTTGATTTTGTTTAATCAATTCAAACAACAATTTGAATTCAAACTTCAACAAAACTTGGTGTAGGTTTTAATACTGATTAATAACACATTCCAAAGTCAAATTTAGAATAATATATTTATTCTTTTTAGGGGATATTAATTAATTAAAATAGGCCCTTGTATTAATTCAAATAAGATTTATTATTGTTTCAGAAACACCATTTGAAAACTAAATCTTTCCAAATCTTTTCAGTAGGTTTTATCTATTTATTTGGGTGTCAAATAATTCACCTTGAATTATTTGGAATAATTTTAATATGATTTATTAATCAATTAAATTGGGTATTTGTCTTTATTACAATGTAATTAAATATGGGTTTAATTCCATAAATTTTATTTAATTAAGTTAATTAAATAACTTGTATTCCACTTGGGTAAATTCGAAATACTATTTTCTCATGATTTAATTAATCATTCTTATTAGGGGGATTTGTCTTAATCCAATGGAATATAATTTGGTTAATGCCATTTTACTTTATTTGGAAAATTATTTATCCTTTTATTTTATTTGGATTTGGATTATATTCATTCCATTCTATTATGGTTTAGGCCAAGATTTTAACTTGGTCTTTAAATATTCCTCAATTAATATTTCTTTCTTTATCTTATAAAATTCATATCTTTTTATTTATAGACCCAAACTTGGTGTTTCAAATTTGTATAATATTATTTAATATTTGTTTATCCTTTTAAATGTCTTTAGGATTTTTTCTCACCATTTGGTATGGATTTCTAGATAGGTGCTATATTAGCTTTGGAAATTCAATTCCCTTATCTTATTAAATTCATAATACTTTATTTATGGCTCCAAATTAAGTGAAACCAATTCATATGGTTTTATAATATTTCTATTTGTCATTCTTGATCATTTTTAAATGTTTGTTGACAAATCTTTATACGGGTCAAATCCATAGGCTTAGAGATAACTTGCAAATGTTTTCTTCCATTAGGGTTTTAGGGTTTTGGTTTATTATTTTCCAAGTGTTTAAATTTCAAGATACATTCATTGATGAATGCATTTCACTTGATTTGAATTTAGTTGGTTTCAAACATTTAACCAAAGTTTGTTCAAGATGGGATTTTAAGTTTCCACTTAGAAACAAAAGTTTCTTTTCACCCTAATTTTCAACAATTATTTATTTTGTTTATTTATTTTTCACATTACAAGATTTGGAAAATCTTGGGATGTGATAATGAATGATTTCTATTCGTGTTCATATGTTGTTTTTGATTATGTGTGAATTATTCGAGTTAGTAAACTAAGTGATAATACATGAACATTTGTAAAATGCCTTATTAACGTTAAGTGGGATATATATGAGGCACTAAACTAAATAGAACATTATAGCATTAGTAAATACCATTGAATGGAAATGGCAAACACTCATCTAGAATAAAAGTAAACCATCTACAATTCATGAAATTTTATAGATTTATATGATAAAACCAAAAGAATAATGAACAAATCCTTAGAAACTTTGTAATACAAATTCCATGACTAGAACCAAAGAAAGGCAAAACTAGTATTGCTAGAGGTTTGGTGCATTCTCGATAAAGAATGTTTCTCAACAATGGTGTTAATGGAATAAAGTAAGAACATTATGAAGGTCTGTGACCATGCATCAGAATGTTGAGAAGCGTAATGGAATGTGTTCCAGAACGTGACTCTTCATGTTAAAGAAAATGGATCAATGATTGTGATTATTTTGTTTTTCTGTTATGCTGTTATATAAAGTAGTAGGATTCACAAATATGCCCTGCACCTGGTGTGGAGATAAGTATGAATTTCTTGTCACATTATTATAACAAGACATACCTACAAACTATAAGGTAACTGATGGTAGATTAAAGATACAAGAAATGAAATCCTGGAATGAAAACTCACTTGAGATTAGATAGTAAAACTATTACTGAATCTCATCAAGTAAAGGAGTTAATTGATATTTCCGAAGGACCACAAGGTCATAAGAAATAAGTGGGAGTCTTAAAAGACAAAGCGCGATTCGCCAAAAGATGGTTTGGACGAATTCAAATGAATTTAATTCAGAAAATGCTAAAGTCTGGTGGATTGAATACTAGTAAAGTACTAGAGACTTGTAAAAGAAATTCTCAGCTAGATATTTGATCAAGAGATTTTGAAGATGTTCGAAATATTGAGAAGATATGCAATTTACATAAAATTGAGTGGGAGCTAGAGAGCCATCCTAAAATTAATATGTGAATGACATATTTGAGTGGGAGCAATGTAAAGTTTAGACTCATATATGTAAGCGACATATTTTTGAGTGGGATCTTGACATGATTCATATGTGTGAATGACACATTATGAATGAGGACCAAAAATCCTATAAATAAATAAATATTGATTTATGAGAGTAAATTATATTGGACATTGAAATCTTAAAGATTAACATATGTCTTATAGCATTATGATGGAATAAATTCCTAAAGAAGAGTCTGAAGAGTTCAGAATAGGAATTGATTAACAAACGGTCCTAAATCATTAAAGTTAGAAAAATCATTAAGTATTAACATCGATGGTTAAAAGAAAGAATAAGGATATTCTAACATCTACTATGTTTTGGACATAGGATTCTATCTTTTAAAATCATGATAAATACTCAACATAATTTGATCCAGGTTCTTAGTAAGAAGAACAAGTTCAGAAATGATTAAGTGTAAATCATTGAACAATGAGTTGAGTTTCTCCATGATATCTTGTGAGAACTATAGACATGTTTCCAAATCTGTGAAGGACGACATACCTAAAGTATAAAGTGTTATACTACAAGGGTATATGTTAACCTCAAGAATATTGGAAATATCTGCATTGAAAATTTACCTAAGCATAGTGGGAAATATTCAAAATAGCACATAGTGCAGTTTTGAATTTGAAATCTACATTTATAATAAAAGTATATGAATACTACCAAGTTTTATGTATAATGTTGAGGATTGGAGAATATTTCTCACAGAGTGTGTTCCAATACTTAGTTCCCATGAGAAAGTCCCTGAGACCAATCTAACGTCACAGCTGGTATCTGTAACTAGAGACCTCACTCTATTGCCAAAAACATTATACATATGCAAGAATTTATCATAAATATAATAAAAGGTATTAGTGTCATATAAGATGACATTAATAAGTTGCAAATGATTCATAACTGATGAAATATTCATATCCTAGACTTAAACCTCTTCCATACGCAAGCATAATCAGAAGTGCCAAGTTGTCTGGTGCTGATGATTAAATAATGCATCTAGTTTATTTGTACTCTAGTGCAAGTGGGATACTGAAGGAAATATGCTCTAGAGACAAATAACAATATTGATTATTAACATATTTCATAAAGTTTATGATTAAGTTTTATATCATGCTATAACTATATTGAATGGAAACGTCAATACACGTGTGATATACAAACATCCAGGAGTTTCCAGTGAAACTCTAGTCACTAGTTCATTGGTTAACAGATGATCAAGGTTTCCTGATCATGTTGGTACCTTGGCATCAATTGACAATGGATTCATCTCATTGGATAATGAGATAGTGAACATACACTATCTAATGCATCATGACACGATCATGTCATAGTGTTAAAGTTGCGATGATTAGGAAACATAGTGAACCGTTCCTTAGACTGTGAGACCATATCTAATCACTGTCTCCCGAGGATACTTTAATGGCATTTAACGTTACTCGGTGGAACGGTGATCATAAGGGTGACATTGGGTATTCGGAGGAACAGGTAGAGGAGTATGTGTCAATAACGGGATTTGTCCATCTGCGTGACGGAAGATACTCTAGGCCCACTCGGATAAGTTATATCCATAAGCTGCACAGTGTGTGACTAGGTCACGAGGGATATTACTTATCGGATCAAGTAAAGTAGATATTGTCAATAACGAGGTTGAACCTGACATGGTGATTTCATTGATGAATCCTCGGACAATACAAGTATCAAAGAGACAAAATGAATAAGACATGGTGTTAATGGTTCAACGACAAGTTTTGTAGAATGCACATGTGGTCATCATGGGAATCCAGGTCCTGCTGTTGATCATTGGTCAGAGAGGAGTCTTGACCATGTTTGGAGTGTTCCTGAACCATTGAGTAGCACACTTGAGGGCTTGATGAATCTCAAGTATCATTATTGGCATATTCGGAATCACCGAAAAAAAGAGAAGAGGGAAACCAGAAATGTTCTAGAAGATCTGAAGGTGTTCGGAGAAAGAATAAAGGAAAAGGGACTGAAAGAAGTTTTGGATAAATGGTGATTTAAATATATATTTATTATATGTTAATTGTGAATTAATATGTTCTAAATAAATATTTAAATAAATGTTTATAATGGCATTTTTCCTTATTAGGCAAAAAAACCCAAGCCCACCCGGGCAAGCGGCTGCCTCCGTCGTTGGCCACCGCGCTGGGCCATAGGCAGCCTGCTGTTGCACGAGCCTAGCGGGCTGCGGGGGTGGCCGTCTCACCTGGGCCACTATGCCGCTGCATGGGCGCATGTGTGTACGTCGGGCCGCCTGGTCGCTACCTCCTGCCGCACTGGGCTGAGGCCGGGGTGGCCCGCCAGGGTTGCCCTAGGGGCCCAGCCGGCTGCAGCTCGGAAATTTGCCTTTTCCCCTTGTTTTTTAGTCCCACATGGGGAACCTAAAGGGGAGGGAGCCCCTCCCTCCACCTATATACAGATGTGCCCATTGGAGGATTAAAAGACATAATAAAATAAAGAAAAGGCATGTGTAGCCTATCTCTTCTCTCCCTCTCTCGCGTGCGATCGTGGATCCCTTGTCAAGGTTATGCGAGTGAGGATTTCTTCACCACAGTGCACCATCATGCTGTATCGGGGAGAAGCGGGAGTCGTCGTCAAGCATCATATGTGTGTGAATCCCTCGGGCACCGCAGTGCTTTCGGTGCTAGGAGTTGTTAGGCCGTTGGACTTCGTGGCCTCGAGGTCAGCATCGAAACCACTTCATCAACCACATTCACCGTGGTACGTTAACTGCACTTGGTCTTCAAAGGTATGAATGTCATATCCCCTCTAGTTGCTGCATTACTAGTAGATAGATCCTGGCATTGGGGTTTTGATCATAGGAAAAAATTGTTTTCCGGCCTCGAACCCTAATTGAAACAAGCTACAATTGATCTGTGCACTTGCAGTCATAATTGTACCACTAAATCTGAATCACAAAAACATTGAATTTGCCGAATATCAATCTCCTTGGATACCTTTAGCCCATGAATAAGTGCCTCATACTCGGCCACATTGCTTGATGATGCAAATGAATTTACATTACATATCTTATTTGATATCTCTTTGGCGAGGGAAGGACTATGCCAGCACCTAAATCACTTTTCATTTTGGAACCATCAAAATGCATTCTCCAATAATTGGAATAAGGAAATGGCGGTTCATACTGCATATTGTCCCAATCTACAAGAAAGTTGGTCAGAGCTTGATACTTAATTGTGTCCCTCCCATAATATTATGGTGTATATGGTGCTAGCTCAATGGCCCATTTTGCTACTCGGCCACTTTCATCCTTGCTACATAGAATCTCTAAGACAGGAGCCTCACATATTACTCTTATTGGATGCTCTTGGAAATAGTTCTTGAGTTTCTTGGCTGCCATATAGACGCCATATGTCATTTTCTAGTAATGTGGATAATTTTTCTTACATGTGGAGGGCACTTTGCATGGATTTTCCTTCTTCTTCTTCTTCTTCTTCTTCTTCCTCTTCTCCTTCAACCACTACAACTGCACTAAATACTCAATTAGTTGTTGTGACATAGAGAAACATCGTATCTTTGGACAATGGTGATGCTAATACTAGCGTTGATGCCAACATTTTCTTAAGCTCGTGAAATGCACTACCAACTTGTTGTTGTGTCCAAATAAATTTATCGGCTTTTTCATTAGTTGATATAATGGCAATACCTTCTCTCACAGCCGACTAACGAAGCGGCTTAGTGATGTCAGGCAACCAATGAACTTCTATACATCATTAAGGCACTTCGGTAGTTCCATTCTTTCTATGGCTCTAATCTAAGTCAGATTTTCCTCTATACCTCGGCTTGAAATAAGGAACCGAGTAATTTTTTGGCTGGGACACCAAATGTACATTTTTCTGGATTAAGTTTCATCTGGAATCTTCTCAAGTTCGCAAACATTTTCCTAAGGTCATTGTAGTGGGAATGGCCACAGCAGTCGCTACCAGGGGTAGCGATTGAGTCGAAGAAGGGCAAGAGCGAGTCGCCATCCGTGGATAGATATTTGGGCAAGACACAAGGTTTACCCAGGTTCGCCCCCCCCCCCCCCCGAAGGGTAAAGACATACTTTTTGCTTGTTTGTATTGATGAAGAATGAGATTACTGGGAAGCGTACTCGGTGTTGGGGAGGAGAGTCGCTCGGATGGGGTAGCTAATAGAACGTGAGTACAAAGGGAATCCTAGGCGGCTTATATAGCAGTGCCTCGCTAGGGTTTTACAAGATCTCAACTAAATCAGTGCAGGTTTCAGGAGTTTGACCAAATCTGGCTGGGCCTAGCTATAGTCTTGGGCCTTCGTATCCAGTCGCCGGTCTTCTTTGAAGCCTCCTTTCCAGTCACCATCATCGCTGGCCCAGTCGACATTGTTCTGGGCTAGTTGCTTCCTGCTTCGTGGATACCCTGATTGGCATATCCCCATCAGTCATCTATGAGAGTATGACTCTCCTTGGTTTTTATCACCACATCAACAACATACACCTGCACATTTTTGCCAATTTGGTCATGAAAACATGTTTGCATACATCTTTGATAAGTTGCAGACACATTTCTAAAACCAAACGGCATAGTGCGATAGCAATAATACCTATACGGGGTAATAAAGGTTTTATTTATTTGATCTGTCGGATTCAAAGGTATCTGGTTGAAACCATAATAAGCATCTACAAATGACAACAGTTCACATCCAGTAGTGGAATCGATCACTTAATCTATCCGAGGTAGTGGAAATGGATCTTTAGGACAAGCCTTGTTCAACTTTGTGTAATCAATACACATGCACCAAACTACAATATTTGAATCATCTTTCTTCTTCTCGATCAGAACTAGGTTAGACAACCAGTCTGGGTGCACCACTTCCATCATAAACCCGATAGCTAGTAGCCAAGCTATCTCATCTCCAATGATTTTTCTCCTATCCTAGTCGAAGAAGCGAAGAGGTTGCTTCAGCGGCCTTGCTTCTGTCCTGTGTCGACCATGCAAAGATACCCTGATTATCATGGAGGAAGTTGGTGAGCTCGCTTTCCTATTTGTTAGCTAACCAAACACCGATGGTGACAGTGCGGTCCGGGAATGCATCAACAATTTGAATCTTCTTTGTTTCTTTTGTTGCCTGAAAGGCCATATTCCCATGTGGGTTACTCATTGGAGGCATACCCAGATGAGCCGACTCTGCCAAAGCTACAGCATCATGAATTATCTTCTTATCATGGGAAATGACCAAAGACTTGGCTAGAGAAGAGCCAACCGAGGAAAACTCCATAGAGCGCTTATAGTTTCCTATGACCGCGATAATACCATTTGGACGTGGAATCTTCATTGTGAGATAAGATATGCGAGTAGATGCCAAGAAGTTTTCCAATGTCGTCCCACCAAGAAAAGCATGGCAACAACATACTTTATATCTGAAAGTTCTCCCTGCTACCAAACAGAACAACAACCCAGATTTTGCCCATGAGCTCACACGACAACCCCACATAATGCCATGGAAAGTGGTCTTAGTCGGCTCTATCATGTTCTCCTTTATACCGAACTTATGCATTGTATCATGGTACATTATGTTGATGCGGCTCCAACCATCAATAAGAACTTTGGAGAACTTGACATTTATCTCGCTCCCAATGAATGTCGGGTCCAACACTAGGGAATATCCTCCTGGGTTCGGCATAACCTTGGGATGATATTTCACACTCCAGGTAATCTCCTCATCAAACCAATACATGAACTTTAGCACTACCGGTATAACGACATTCACTTCCATAAGCTAATGTTGCTGACTTTGCTTGTTAGTTGCCTCGGTCACAAAGACCACATAACTCTGGTGATGCTCACGATATTCATTCCGGCCTCCTTGGTCGGCATTGACATTGATATTCCCTTTTGGTTATACACTTGATTAACAGCTTCTCCTTTGCCTGAGTTATCATATCTCGGCTGCATGATCAATGCTTGAGCATTTGCTCCTATGAGCGGTGGTGCGGGTGGTGGTGGTAGGCTCATTTCCCCTTTCCCAACACACTGGAACCAGTTGCACTGCCGAGTTGTATGATTTGACGACTTTCCCGGGTTTGGAGTATGGAAACTGGAAGGCCGATCCAACATCATCTCATATGTGTACTTTGTCCTATCTTGCCACGCCTTTTTCTAATCACCATACTGTTTCTTGCCATCACTTTTTTGCACCCATTGATAGCCATTGATCCTATGACACTGGCTATTGCCGGCATCAAGATGATCTTGGTTTATTGCAGCTACCTAGTTTGACCCATACCAATAATCTAGAATTTACTCTCTTATTTTTCCATGATAATAACTGAGATCATGCCGCCTGGATGACCCGACCCCATCATATGTTGGATGTTCCATGCTCGGCTCTGCCGACATAAGAAATGGTTGAGTCAGATCTCCCAAGGCATATGAATCTGCTATCTTGATAGTCTCGGCTAAATTTGTCGGCATATTTATCTACAACCTTTGCCAAAGCACACTAGCATGTCGGAAACCTTGAGAAAACCATGTTATGACCTATGAATCAATAACCCCTTCATAGGAATTTCACACAGTGCACCACCTTGTTAGGAATTCTCTATCTGTTTCATTGGGTCTTTGCTTGCACATGGCCAGCTAATGAGCATGATTTGGCCTCTTGTAGGTGCTTGAGAAATTACTGACAAAAGCCTCTTCAACGTCAATCTAGCAGTTTATGCTCCTCTCCGGCAAATTATTCAGCCAAACTCAGACTGGCCCTTCTAGCATCTATGGGACATATCTCACAGCCCACCTATGGTTTCCTCGAGCAACATGCACCATTGTTACATAGTAAATCAACCAATCCTCTGGCTTTGTACTATCGTCATTTGTTTTTGTGCCTCTGGGCAACTGGAAATCCGGGACATGTGGCTCCCTCATGGTCCGGGGTCCGAAGAAAGCTAGGTTGGGAGGTCCTTGCTCCTCAAGGTATTCTGACATATGCAATCTATCCAACTTTTTACGAGCATCATGTGGTAGCAATTGGCGGTTCCCCAGCTGAGAGCTTAGTGTATTTTCATACATTTGGTGGTATGGCCTCTGATATCTGGCATTCACCATAGCCAAATAACCATCATCATACCGGTTTTCTCTAGAGTCGACACCTTGATGCTGAACAACTTTCCTGATTCTCTGTTGCGGCCAAGGATGGTTAAGTGCTAATACTGAGGTGGATGAGGATGCGCCCCTCCGACCGAATGATGATTCCGCCGGGGTTGATGATTCTGGCGAACATTACCATGCCTAGCATTTCCTTGACCTATATTTTTCTGGCCGACATTTCCTTGGCCGGCGTTTCCCTAGCTGACATTTCCCTGCTTGGCATTGCCTTGCTCACCTAGCTTCCTTCTAGCGACTGCCGGATTATAGGCTACCAATTGCCTGTTCTTTCAAGAAGTAACACTCCCTTCACACCTTGGACCACCAGGAGCAACATGAGGGGAAGATGCTTGGCCAATAGATCTTGGAGGAATGGCCATAGCCGAATAAATGACCTAGGAACCGTCGACATAACGTAGGTTTTTCCTATGGAAATCCTCATTCTGCTGGTTTGCAATACTCACTAATTCATTTACTCTTTCTTGTTGCCTGTGCTTAGCTTCACCAGTCAAGCCAGGTAAATCGGCTGCTGCTACCTCGGCAGCCCTAAGGTTCTTTGTCGGGGTACTATACTTTGGCAGCCTAGCCGACACTTGCCCAGCCGACATATCGGTCCTGTTTCTACCATATCTAGCACATCTCTGTGTTGAGGTTTCTACCTCTATTATGCACACCCTCTGTCCTACTAGTATTGACCCTTGTAAACCCATGAGCCTTGTTATACTACCTAATAGTGATATCTAACTCTTGCTGGGCACGGGCTACATCCATGGCTCCCTCGAGAACCTTCTTCCAGGTTTCCTCCAGCTCGGCATGTGCCTGAGCCAGATCAACAACTGGAGCAACTAGATCTGTCAGCTTCTCAATGGCTTCTTGCAACAGATTCGCCCTGCTGCTGTTGGCGATGTTCTCGGGCCTCTCAAGCGATGGATGTGCCGACCTTACAGCATTGGGGGTTGTGTTCTCATCATCAACAACATCATTTATGCCAGCATCTACTGGGGAGGCCATCATGACCTCTACATAGCTAGCGGGCAATTGATATGCCCGCAGTGAGCCGCGCAGCTAACGGGAGGATTTGCAACAACCACCACTCGTTCCGAATAAGCACAAAGAGCGTGAAGTGCGATGTAAAACTGATGCTCGTCGAAGCTCACGAAGCGACCGCCCCTAGGGAGTGGCCTACTGCCAAAGCATCCATCATTGTCGCTGACTAAGCTCAGCGAGACCAACCTCTGGATAAGGCCTGAGAGGACGCGCTCACTGGAAGAAGCAACCAAAGTTCTCATACGGATGAATACTCTATCTAGCGCATCTGCTAGCCCCATGGTAGGCGCCAACTATCATGGTGGTGTCACGGCAGATGCCATGGGATGGCTTAAGTTGGGGCCGGATGGACGCTAGTGGATCTGGGGAGGGAGAGTGTGGTGGAAACCGCACACGAACAAGAACACACACCAAAGAACACACGATATACCTAGGTTAAGGGCTCTCCTAACGAGATAAAATCCCTACTCCATGCATGCTATATCTCATATGCATCATCATATGGTTGCTACAAATGATCCTTGAGCTGTATGCCAGAGGAGGACGAAGAAGCTCTCTGGCTCTCGCTCTACATGCTCCAGGGGAAAATGGAAGAACAAAGGATCGGCCCTCTTCTAGGAGACCATGGGGAACCTTATAAAGGGGTGCCCCGGTTACAAGTTAGAGCTGAGGTGGCATGGGATATGCCTAGAATATGTTGTAGCCAGGGACGAAGATATCATATACACACTGGGGTCAGCTGACCCCAATGGAAGTTAGCAATCCCTTCATTAACTAATACTAATTATTGTCTGTTTTATCAAAATAACCCTAGTAAAATAGAGATAATATAGAGCTGACCCCAATGAAATTTTTTTCTAGCTTCATCACTGGTTGTAGCAGAAGTTGTTGGGCTGGCCTAGATGCTATTCTTGTCAGTGATGGGACTTGATGTGCCCATCATCGCTAAAGGTATCCAAGATGACAACTCTCCCATCCTGGAAACCCTCAATGGGACTGGCCTCTGGGATTTAGAGGCACGCCTGACAACAACGTCCTTATCTTCTCCGGATTTCCTAGGAATGGACAGAGGCATTTGAAAGAACATGTTGGACCCCCATGTGTGGTTTTGGTAATTAATGACAATCTTTATGGACCAATGTGTGTATTAAGTTATACTTGTAGGATTTGTCCATTGGCATCGCTTGGAGCATGTGTTGGCTTCAAGGTCGATGAAATGCAAAGAAGATATGTTGGGCAAGCTCAATATGTGAGGTCGATGATGAGGAATTAAGGAGGGTGTTCCATCTTGAGAAGGGCAAGATCATCTACATCGAGCTCAAGTAGAATGCTCAAGGCAAAGGTATAATCTTGATATGTTTTCTCTTTTGCCGGTCTCACGTCATGTGTGTGAGACCGGGTTTAGGATAGATAACCGTACTATCAAGAGAGGCTCTCATATGAGTAATTCGGTCACATCGTTCGGAGAGAGCTCAAACCTTTGCATACTTGCATAATCATATTTGGTTGTTATTTGTTCTTATCCATGTGATGATATAGAGCTTGTGGTAATCTCCATAACAAGCTCTTGTTCATCAAAATCGGATCTTCCGTTTGTATCTTGTTGCGATTTTGATCTTGGCAGCTTTTCGGTTTCTCACCAAGTGAGGTATCTCACATTATTATACATGATACATTCTCACTTGGTGATAACCAATATTTTCACCTTTCATAGGGTAGCCCATGTCGTCCTTTTTCCAACGCAATTGGAATCGGGTCCATCGGAGTTACCAATCAAAAGTTATAGAGGTTTGAATTTTCCTAGGTACCAAAATGCGGTAGTACCGCATTTTAGTACTTGGCGCGGCAGTAGGTTTTGGAAAGTTGCCAAATGCCACTGCCCTCCTAGATACCAAAATGCGGTAGTACCGCATTTTAGTACCTAGCACGACAGAAGGTTTTTGACAAGTTTCCAAAAGCCACTGTCGGGCTAGGTACCAAAAAGCGGTAGTACCGCATTTTAGTACCTAGCGCGATAGAAGGTTTTTTACTTCGTCATTTGGATCTATTCTCCCTTGCTGGACTATGATGCTTCTTTGCATGATCTTATAGAGGTTGTTGTCCTCTTCGAAACGAGCCCAAGATCATCGAAATCGGAGTTCGGATGCAAAAGTTATGGCTGTTTTCGTTCTGTGATGACCGGTAGTACCGGACCAGGATCCGGTAGTACCAGGGTCCGGTAGTACCGCTTTTTGGTACCGGGGAGCGCAGAGAGAAAATGCGTTTGGAGTCCCAGGAACCCCAGGAAATGTCCGGTAGTGCTGGGAAAGTCCGGTAGTACCGGGAAAAAGTCCGGTAGTACCGGGAATCGCGTTTTTGGGCTGCAACCGTTGGATTTTGGAGGGACCTATATAAGGGATCTTCTTCCCCAATGGTTCCTCAACCTTTCTTGCAAGTTTTCCCCTCCATTGTTGACCTTCTTGAGCTTGCTTTCTCTCAATCCCTCCAATGATTCTTGCATATTCTTGAGGGATTTGAAAGAGGAGATCTAGATCTACAATCCCACCAATCAATATCTCCTTTGAGTGAGGGGAACATATTGGGATCTAGATCTTGGAGTCTTTTGTGGATTTCCTCCATTGTTCTTCCTCTCTTATTCCCCCATAAGCTTTTGTAGCTTTGGTGGAATTTGGGAGAGAAGGATTTGAACACCTTTGTGGTTTTCTTGCCATTTGCATTTGGTGCATCGGTTTGAGTTCTCCTCGGAGGATTTGGTTTGAATTGCTCATTGGAGCTTGTCCCTCTTGGGTTCCTGGAATCCTAGACGGTTTTGTGGCCTTGGTGGCATTGTGGCATTTGTTGAGGCCTTTTGTGGCGTTTGTTGGGAGCCTCCAATTAAGTTGTGGAGTTGTGCCCCAACCTTGTGAGAGGTTCCGGTTGCCACCGACAAGTGCACCGATAGTGGAAGCGTGGATAGATCCCATTGGGGTGAGATTCACCGGAGAATAAGGGAGGCCTTTTGTGGCGTTGGTGGTTTGATACCACTCCCTCTCCAAACGAGACGTACTCCATGTTGGGAGGAACTCGGTAAAATATCGGTGTCCCCGCGTGCCTCGGTTATCTCTATACCCGAGCTCTTTACTTATGCACTTTACATTGTGATAGCCTTCGTGCTTGAAGTGATATATATCTTGCTATCACTTTGTTGCTTGTATTGCTTAGCATAAGTTGTTGGTGCACATAGGTAAACCTTAGTTGTTTCTAGGTTGTGCTTTACAAAGTAAACACTAGTTTAATTCCGCCTTTGTTGAGCCACTCTAGGAAAAATTTTAATCGCCTATTCACCCCCCCCCCCTCTAGGCGACATCTGTATCCTTTCAGCATTGACTTAGAGGCTGGCATATAACCTGCAGCCATATGCGAACCCCTTATGTCGACCTCATCCACGATAACTTGGCCTTGGTGAATGTGTACACAAGAAACAATATATGTTATGCCGACATAACTTTGTATGCTAGCTTGGGTATGTCGGCCTTTGTCGGCCACTTTATGTCGGTCAATCTTAGTCCTGGTCAACCTTATCTTTATACCACGAATCCTAGGATTGCCCATTCGCTGCGCATCTAACTATCGCAGGTACTTTTCGCTTGTGTTGCCCCAAAAATTTGCCGTGTATGGGGGTATTTTTGTAGTGCTTTTTCATGCGTTTCTTTCCGGTGTGTGATACGTCGGAAACGTATCTATAATTTTTTATGTTCCATGCTTGTTTAGTATCTACTTTGCTTTGCTTTGTCTACACTTTGAGGTGTTTTTATATATTTTCTGGTATTAACCTATTAACAAGATGCCATAGTGCCATTTGCCTGTTTTCTTCTGTTTTTGGTTCCAGAAAGGTAGAAAATCAATATTCTCGGAATTGGATGGGATAAAAGCCAAAGTCAATATTTTACCGTGGGGAACACGAAGCCAGAATACGAGACGGACAGGAGCCACCAGAGGCCACACCTCCTGGCCGCGCGGCTAACCATAGCCCGTGCCTAGGGGTGCGGCCGCCCTGGCTGCCCTCCTGTCTCGCCTCTTTGCCTATAAATACCCCCGATACATAAACCCTAAGTATCCGACCAATATTCCACGAAACCGTCTATAGCCGCCGCCACCATCGTCCCTAGATCGGGGGGATCTGAAGCTCTTCCCGGCACCCTGCCGGGGGGGGAGATCATCTCGGAGGCCTTCTTCTTAATCATGCTAGCCTCCGGTATGAAGTGTGAGTAGTTCCACCTTGGACTACGGGTCCATGTAGTACCTAGATGGGTGTATCTCCTCCTTTATGCTACCATGTTTAGATCTTGTGAGCTTCGTTCATGATCAAGATCATCTATTCGTAATCATGCATGTTGTGTTTGTGGGGATCCGATGGATATTGATATTACTATGTCAGATTGATTAATGGTTTTGTCTTATTGATTCTATCATGTCTATGTTGTTTGTGATCTTGCATGCTCTCCATTTATAGTAGTTATCTTGGCCAAGTAGATGCTAGTGACTCCAAGTGGGAGTATTTATGCTCGATAGTGGGTTCATGCCTCTATTTAATCTAAGGGAAGTGACATAAATATCTAAGGTTGTAGATGGGTTGTTTCCACTAGGGAGAAAACAACTGTATCTTGTTCATGGAACAAGTGGATTGTTTACCTTACACACTTTGCTTAAAGCAGTTATCCATTGCTTGCAACTTAATACTGGAGGGGGTTCGGATGATAACCTGAAGGTGGATTACTAGTCATAGATGCAGTTGGATGGCGGTCTATGTATCTTGTTGTATTGCCCAATCGAATCTCATAGGATCATGAATGTCTAGTATTGCATTGTTATGCATTGCTCAGTCCTGTCAATTGCCCCATTGTAATTTGTTTACCCAACATTCCATGTTTGTTTATCTTAAGGAACACCTCTAGTGCACTATGGACCCCGGTCCAATATTTACCATTGATACATCTTCCACTTTTACTGTTTACTTTCTACAAACCACTACTACCTTACACACCATACAGTTAATTATTTGTTTTCAGCAAACCGGTGAGATTGACAACCTCACTATTCGTTGGGGCAAAGTATTGAGTTTGTGTTGTGCGGGTTTCCAAGTTGCTAGAAACACCTTTGATCCGTTTCCTTCCTCCTACTAGTTCAATAACCTTGGTTTCTTACTGAGGGAAAACTTTTTGTTGTGCTCATCATACCTTCCTCTTGGGATATCCCAACGAAGCATTCACGCACCATCAAGACTTTTTTTGGCGCCGTTGCCGGGAGGCTAAGGACGTCATCACAAGGGGACTCCTTCACAACCTTTCTCTTTACTTTATTTTTGTTTTGCTTAGTTTCTTTTGCTTGGTTTTGTTTGCCTCTTTTTATCAAAAACTCGAAAAAAATTAGTTTAGTTTGGTTTGCTTTCTCTTATCAAAAACACAAAAAAATTAGTTCCTAGTCTAGTTGCTGCTGCAGTTGGCTTGCTCCATTTTTGCCAAAATGAACTCTGCTGAGAACACCAAGTTGTGTGACTTCACTAGCACAAACAACAATGATTTCCTTACTACTCCTATTGCTCCTGATGCTACCTTTTATGAAATTAAGCCTGCTTTATTGAATGTTGTGATGAGAGAGCAATTTTCTGGTACTAGTTCTGATGATGTTGCTGCCCACCTTAATAACTTTGTTGAACTTTGTGAGATGCAAAAATATAAGGATGTAGATGGAGATATTATTAAGCTCAGGTTGTTTCCTTTCTCCTTGAGAGGAAAAGCTAAGGAATGGTTGCTATGCTTGCCTAGAAATAGTATTGATTCTTGGATTAAGTGCAAAGATGCTTTTATTGGAAAATACTATCCTCCTGCTAAGATTATATCTATGAGAAGTGAAATAATGAAATTTAAACAACTTGATAATGAACATGTTTCTCAAGCTTGGTAAAGAATGAAATCTTTGGTTAAGAATTGTCCCACTCATGGACTTACTGCTTGGATGATTATCCAGACTTTTTATGCAGGTTTGAACTTCTCTTCAAGAAACATGTTTGATTCAGATGCTGGAGGTACCTTTATGAACATCACCTTGGGTGCTGCAACAAAACTCCTTGATAATATGATGGTTAATTATTCTGAATGGCACACTGAGAGAGATCCACATGGTAAGAAGGTAAATTCTATTGAAGAAACCTCCTCTTTGAGTGATAAGATTGATGTTATCATGGCTATTATTATTAATGGGAAAGCTCATATAGATCCTAATAATGTTCCTTTAGCCTCTTTAGTTGCTCAACAAGAGCAATTTTATGTGAACTTCATTAGAAACAACAATTTCAGCAACAATGCCTATAGGAATAATTTTGGTAGTAACAACAATTATAGGTCTTATCCTCCTAATAATGGCAATACCTATGGAAACTCCTACAAAAATACTAGAAGTGCCCCCTTTGAACTTGAAGTCATGCTCAAATACTTTATTAGTAAACAAACCACTTTCAACAAGACTATGGAGGAAAATCTTTTGAATGTTGAGAAAAATATTTCCTCTTTGTCTGAAGCACAGTCCTCTTTGATTAATAAAATGGTTGCTAAACCTGAAACCTTGGAAAGTACCTTTGTTGCTACTCATGCCATACAAGTTACCATTGATGAAAATGTAAGACTGTTAGCCCAACTACATGCTAAGTGGGAAAGATAAGCTGAAATTGCTAGAAACAATAGTTGTGCACTATTACCACCATCAATATGGATGCCACTAAACCACAAGAAGTCCCCATTCCTCCTACCACAATGCCTAAACCCAATGAGTCTACTACTAGTGATGCTAAGTTTGATTTTGATCTTGATGGTTGCAATATTTTTGAAGTGATTATGTTCCTACAAAAGCTTGCTAGAAGTCCTGATGCTAGTGATATGAATGTGGCTTTCACCAAACACATTACAGATGCTCTTATTAAAATTAAGGAAGATAAGTTGAAACACGAAGCCTCTATTCCTAGGAAATTACAAGATAGTCAAGAACCCATTATTAATATGCAAGTGAATGACTTTGATCTCAAAGCTTCATGTGACCTTGGTTCTAGTGTCTCTATTATGCCTAAAAAGATTTATGAAATGCTTGATTTTCCACCTTTGGAAGATTGTTATTTGGATGTCCCACTTAACGATAATGCTAAAAAGAAACTCATGGGGAGTGTTAATAATGTTCTTATTATGGTTAAAAATGCTTATGTCCCTATTGATTTCTATGTTTTGGATGTTGAATACAATGCTTCTCGACCTATTACTTTGGGAAGACCTTTTCTTAGAACTGTTGGTGCCATCATTGATATGAAAGAAGGCACCATTAAATATCAATTTCCATTCAATAAAGGTATAGAACACTTCCCTATGAGGAGAGAGAAATTGCTTTTTGCTCCTCCTTTGAAAGCAAGGTTTAATGTTAATGCTTCTTCATTTGAAAATACTTGATTCTTGCTTCTTGTGCCTAACTTAAAGGCATTAAAGAAAAGTACTTATTGGGAGATAACCCAAAAGTTTTCTTGAGTCTTGGAAGTTATTACTTTAGTAATGACCTCTCATTATCCTTTTTATTTGCTTATTGTGCCAAGAATAACCTCTAATGAGAGGGAAGTAAGATTTGGAGAGTTGTTGTCCCAAAACAGATTTTTGTGCTCCACCATAAAAATTCGTGAAGAATCTCTATTAGTCGGATTGAGCTAATATTTTCTAAATAAATCCCCCAGTATGTTTTCTAACTTTTGTTAGTTCAACACTTTTTTATTTGAGCAACAGTAGGTCTTCGAAAAAATCGTTTTCTACCTTCTGGTCTCTTTTGACAAATTTCTGCCATTATATGCATTTGCTTCTTATTGATTCCATTTTGGGTTCTTTTTGAGAAATTGAGCTTTTTGAGGAAATTGATACAGTAGCTTGTGTTTTTATTGAAATTTTTGCTGTTCTAAAGCTAAACCCAAAGGTCTATTATCTTTTGAATACACTAATGTTGCTAATGAAGATTGTGTGAAGTTTTGTATGAAGGAAAATTTTCAGGTGTAGAGAGAGAATGATGTAATGAGATGAAGAATGGACAAAAGCTCCAGCTTGGGATGCCACCTGTGTCACCCCAAGAAATATTCAAGAGGTACAAGCATCAAATCTTGGGGATGCCCAAGGCATCCCCTTCTTCATCAATAAAAATCTCAGGTCTTTCTAGACACTTTGTTTTTATTGTTTCATGCACTGTTGTGTTGTTCTTGGAGCGTCTTAGTTTTCATTTAGTTTGCTTAGTTTGCTTGAATAAAGTAGTTTGGACCCCCGTTCTTGTTGTGTTGTTTCAAATAAGTTGATTGGTGTTGGAGAGGAGTAGAAAGTTCTTGCTTGAATAGTACAAGAGGAGCTTTCTTTGACTATGACTTAGACTTTATATGGTCATTCTATATGTTGTTTTGAATTTATGCTTAGTGATTATTGTTGTAGCATGACTTGTTCCAAACAATTGGGATTGCTTAGTGTACCTTGAAGGAATCATGCGTTGTTTTATCATACAAAAGCATAGTATTATGGTATTCTCCTTTGATGCTTTGTTTGGGTTGACTTGGCACATGCTCACACCATGTTATGACTATGAACAAGTCACCATAGCCTCTACGATCATTTAGTCCTTGACTTGTAGTACCACTTTATGCTTTGATTAGTAATGTTTTGTCGCTCTACATGATTAAAATGGCCATTATTGCTCTCTTAGTTGGTCGCCCAGTCTTTTGCTAGCCTCCACTTGTATGAGTAAGCTCTGCTCATGCATCCAACTCCCAAGAAACCAAGTTATTCCAAAGTGTCCACTATAAATTCCTATGCATGGTGTGTTACACCATTCCAAGTATATTCTTGTTTTCATCTATCTTCCAATTAAAAAGTATTTTGTTATGTGAAAATGTAGTGATTAAAGCTTTCACAAACTTGATGGCACACTTTATTTTTTTTGCCCCTAATAAACTTGAACCATTGTGTCATCTATGTTATATATGTTTGCACTTATACGTTGGAATTAGCAGAACCATGCTATCACGGGGAACACTTTCAACATTGCACTTGTACTTTGTACAAAGTTGATATCATGCTCTTTTGTCTATGGATGTCGTCGGTGTGAAATAAAATGGGAGCTTGTAAGTCCATGGAGTTATGTATGTGTGTTAGAGAAACGCCTAGGCCGCTAGCCTAAGCCATGCCTAATCATGGTGGAAACTTGCAACATCACCATAATGACATCTATGAAGCTTTCTTCTTATAAAAAAGAGACATATTGAAAAGAGGAAAGATAGAAAAAAACACCATTTTATCATGGTAAATAAAAAGATTGTTGAGATGCTCATTGTCTGCTTGTCTTGTCATTTTGATTATGGGATACTCCTGTATCCTGTGCAAGGGGTACCCCGTTGGCGGTTCTCTATGATACACATGTATTTACTATGACAAGAACTTACAAGTGACTAAAGTTGAGTAGCATGAGGATCGGCCCTCGTATTCAAGGAACATGAGATTGCCAACTTATACTTTGCCAAGCATATACTCCATAGTTTGTTCACTTTAACCTTAATCACTTCAAGATGCTTATGATAGGGGCAATGAGTGCTGAAAGCTAATAAGTACCATAATTTTTGGAAGCTCTTTTTGAAACTTGAAATCCCTGCTTCCCTTTATGAAGGGCCTTTCTTCCACTATATTGAGTCTCCATCATCTACCCTTAGGCACCAGTTAAGAGAGCATAGTTGCCATTCTTAGTTCTATGTGCATTATTCCAAAACTTATTGATTGATGCATATTGTTGATATTACTTGTTCTTGTGCTATTTGTATCTAGTCACTCTTATGAACTTTGAAGGTGTCCCATCCATCTATTTGCTACTCCATGAGGGACAAGCTGAATGCCACTATGCTATGTTTTCTGTATGTGAAACAAACAAACGTTTTTTAATGCATGTTATTCATGATCTTTGTTTGTAACCTTTAATGTTGCATGCATAGTTCCACCTTGGACTACGGGTCCATGTAGTAGCTAGATGGTTGTATCTCCTCCTTTGTGATACCATGTTTAGATCTTGTGAGCTCCATTCATGATCAAGATCATCTATTTGTAATCATGCATGTTGTGTATACGGGGAACCGATGGATATTGAGATTACTATGTCAGATTGATTAATGGTTTTGTCTTATTGATTCTATCATGTCCGTGTTATTTGTGATCTTGCATGCTCTCCGTTTCTAGTAGCTATCTTGGCCAAGTAGATGCTAGTGACTCCAAGATGGGGTATTTATGCTCGATAGTGGGTTCATGCCTCTATTTAATCTAAGGGAAGTGACAAAAATATCTAAGGTTGTAGATGTGTTGTTGCCACTAGGGAGAAAACAACGGTGTCTTGTTCATGGAACAAGTGGATTGTTTACCTTACACACTTTGCTTAAAGCAGTTATTTGTTGCTTGCAACTTAATACTGGAGGGGGTTCGGATGATAACCTGAAGGTGGATTACTAGTCATAGATGTAGTTGGATGGCGATCTATGTATCTTGTTGTATTGCCCAATTGAATCTCATAGGATCATGAATGTATAGTATTGCATTGTTATGCCTTGCTCAGTCCTGTCAATTGCCCCGATGTAATGTGTTTACCCAGCATGCCATGTTTGTTTATCTTAAGGAGAACACCTCTAGTGAACTATGGACCTCGGTCCAATCTTTACCACAGATACATCTTCCACTATTACTGTTTACTTTTTGCAAACCACTATTACCTTCCACACCATACAGTTATCCTTTGTTTTCAGCAAACCGGTGAGATTGACAACCTCACTGTTTGTTGGGACAAAGTCTTGAGTTTGTGTTGTGCAGGTTTCCAAGTTGCTAGCAACACCTTTGAGTCGTTTCCTTCCTCCTACTGGTTCGATAACCTTGGTTTCTTACTAAGGGAAAACTTGTTGTTGTGCTCATCATATGTTCCTCCTGGGGTCTCCCAACAAAGCGTTCACGCACCGTCAATGTGACCAAGGCGATAGTGCCACAAATATGTGGTGTTTGATCTAGCTATTTTGAGGAGCTTAGCATCAACATTGTGAACATCATTACCGCCATCAAGATTCATAATGAATAACCCATATGCAATGGCTTCAAATCCATAAACATATTATTAAAACAAATGAAATGACCATTGTTCTCACACTTGAAATAATATCCATCTTGCATCTAACATGATACTTGGAGAATGTTATTGCTTAACACTAGAATAAAATAACAATTATTGAGTTCCATTATGAATCCTGTAGGTACACATGAGGGCATGATGCCGATGACTTGAGTAGAGATTCTTACTCCCGATGCACGTCTCCACCTCATTCTTTCCCATCTTCCTTGTTTTCTAAAGTTCTTGTATCAAACTTCAAATGTGGGAAAATGATTTGCTATCAAATACCCATGACTTAGAATGAGGGCAAGTCAAGAATCTATCAATAACATGCACAACTACATTTTATATTCTCTATAGACTTTTCTTTTTTTGTTATCATCTCATGATTTGCATCCTTTTGTATTTTGGCCTTCTCAACCTTTAACATGGAAAATAATTTGCTTGTTTTTTTTCATCCCAAACATGTTGTAATGCATCACAAAACCATTGTATAATGGGGGTGTAGCAAGTACAAGAGCAGTGTCGAGCGTAAAAGAGTGTGGAAGTCATAAAGCTTCAAGTTTCTTTGCATAACCAATCATTTTGGTCTCATGCTCTCTTAGTGAGCTTCCTTCTAGCAGCTTGCATTCATATTACATTAGGGCCTTGTTATCTCATAACCTTTGGTCCACTGATACATAGCATTCAAATCTACAATCATATCATAAGCACTAGCATTTCCAAAATGCATTTGTAGTTATGTATCCATGCAAGCAAGGATCAAGGTTTGAACTGTTAAATAGTCCAATCTTTTGATGACATAGTCACTAATCTCTTGAGCTGCCTCAATTGCGGGTAGGGGTGCATCAAGAACATATTCTTTCGTAACATCTCTGAGGACATCCCTCAGTGTATGGGTTCAATCAACATAGTTATTTCATTTTAGAGTTATTTTTTCAATCTCAAACATAGGGGTAAAGCAGGCCATCATTCTATAACTCAAAGAAAATTCTCATTCGAATTTATTCATAATTAATATTATTGGTTGTTTAAACTAAATTACACTCCTAGTTAAATTAATATCCTTCCTAATTGATTCTAAGTGATTCAAGATACATGAAGAAATTGTTGCCATTGCTGGGAACATCACCGATGACAAAAATCTCGACTAGTAGGCCAACTTGCCTATTACATCTCTATGTAATTCTTGTTCATATTTCAATGGGTTTGCTCTGAGGTCATGAGTTTCATGCATGAACGTCAAGTCAACCAAATGAATTTGCTGCACAAACTTTTCATACCCGCATGTGATAAGTTTGTCATACCCAAGGGGATCCCGACGCACCCGATAAGGACACAAGGTATCTCTCCACTGTCTGATGTGTAAATTCCATCTTGGAATATGTTGTGCTACATCATACTTTCCCAACATATCTGAAAGACAAATGTTATGATCACCTGGTGAAAGGTGAGGTTGGGAATCTACCAAGACATGCCTTCCACTATGAAGGACAACTAATATCATCATAGTCTAAAGACAAAGTAATGTAACAACAATAAGATATACCAACAACAAAATGATGATGTTTATATTTTAGTAGATCATATGACTTGGGTTGGTTCAACATCCTTGTTCAGCCAACAATATGCCATCATTGTCAAATAGTATCTTCATTACAATAACTATACCATGATCTAGTGTCAGAGATTTGTCTCCGCAGGGTATCTTGCTAAGTAGGATATAATCAAACACAGGGGCTGAACACAATCTCTCCAAGACCTTTGAATGACCTTGGATAGGAATAACAAGAATCACGGCAAGGAGGACCCAACGAGTTTACCCAGGTTCAGGCCACCATGTGGTGTAAAACCCTACTCCTCATTTGTTGTATTGCTTGTATCACTTGGCGAGGTTATATATACTATAGGCTAATCAGGCGTGCTCCTGGAAGCAGAAAGCTAGGGTTTCCCCTATGGAAGAAGATGTCTCCTACGGTACCACACCCCTCCTTTAAGGCGTCCCAGTCCTCTTCCTTCCAAATTGGTGGGAAGGGTTCCCACATGGCGACATGGAAGGGGGAAGGTGAGTCAAATATGCTTCTCTCCGCCTTTGTCACGCTCTCCATGTATCCGTAGAGAGGGAGGTGGTCCCTCTGTTTTACAGTCTTGTTGGCCACTCTTGGCTTGGAGAAGGGGAAAGCCTCTCCCTTGGAGGGGAAATTCATGCCTTTCTTGTGTAGTAGTAGGATGCGGGGACAATTGTATTCACGAGGATAATAATTACTCCTTCCCTTGGTGCACAAGCATTCCTGCACGACTTTTGTGACTTAGGCGTGGGGGCGTGAAAATGCCTCGCATTGCATCCTCCGCGAGACATTTACATCTTCACGAGGGCTCTCCTCGAGGAAAGTCTTACCTAGTGCCTTCGCCGAAGGACACCCCTTGGAGCTTTCCAATGATATCTCTTCGAGGCCCAGCATCCACCCTGATGCAGAGGTCCAGCAGCGGATCGTCCAAGGCACCCTCGTTGCCATTGGCCCGACATCTAGAAAACTTGATCATCTTTGACAATGAGCCAGTCTTGCCCATGATACTAGGAACACTTGGTGTTTATAATTTTACACGTGCTCCTGAGTTTTCATTTGATTCTCTCAAACAAGACACATAGTAGTTATATTTTAAAGAATAAAATACAATTATGAGTAAAGGGAATAGTGAATAAACATTTATTTTTCTCTAGGGCATATTCCTAACACATCTCCACCTAGGCCATCATGAAAGCACTACTCCTATGGTAAATAAGGCAGGACGAAGGACAGAGAAATATCTAGTTGTATCCTAACTACAACGTGGTAGGGTCTATGGCTAGTGCAGGTGGAACCCTCACTGGTGGCCTGACATGGCGGGAGAAGGCAAAACCTAGGAACACAAAGGTGCTGAAGTCTGAAGACCAAGGCAAAGGGATGAGACAATATGGTGGTGTAGCCTTGTCACATGCCATCCCTCGGTATCATTGTGAGGGAGCCATTTGTAAGTACTGTATGGATCTTAGGCATTGTAGTATCTTCTTCGTCTCTAAAATGAGGAAAATGGCCCTCTAAAGGAGAGGAAGAGAGGTTCTAGGCTAGGGTAGGTGAGGAGATATTAGGAGGAGAGCTCCAATCCTTCTAGGAGAGGAAGATCAACGATGGAGCGCCCCTAGCAGTAGTTCATCCCTTGCCTAGGAACCCTATAAAGGGACTATCTCCCCTATAATACACATCACAGTTCATACAATCATAGGCAATACGATCAAACATGAAGGGTGTAGGGATTTTAGCCTCCAGGGGCCTGAACCTTAGTAAAACCTTTGTGTTCTTGAGTTCTTGTAACTAGAGATAAACCTTGGATGTTCTTGCCACCCCACTACCAAACAAATAAAGGGGATATGAACTATTTTGTATGTCCGTTGTTCCCACACATGACAACGTCTGAATCGGCAAAACTCAATGCCTGAAGTCAACCGATGAGCAGAGTCTCATGAATAAGTTTACACACACCTCAACCATTAGATTGATCATGCATTCCATGATAGATGGTTCCTATTCTTTAAGTGTTATGAGAAAGTTTCATGCTGATCCAGGCGAGTGCCACTAGATAGCGGTGAAGAACATATTGAAGCATCTGAAGATATATTTCTAGTTTTTGGCGATGCTGGAGAGCTAAGTGTAAGGGGTTACACAGATGCGGGCTTCCAAACCGACTCAAATGACTCTTGATCGGAAGGGGGTAGCGATCTGACGATTTTCTTGTCAGTGGACTCGGCCAACACAGGAGGCGCCAGAATCGCAACCACCACAACAAGTATAACTTTGAGGATCCAGCTACCTAGAGTGGTCCGCTCACTCGTGGTCGCCTCGACACGTTTCGCATCGTCCATGGAGGCGCGATTACGCATCTTTCTTGCAACGGGCGACGACCTCAAGAAATACCGTCCCTGACCAGACTGAGTGTGTGTTATTGTGCTGGCCAGCCATGAACAATGAACTTCTACTTAAGCTGAAACTATAATTTCGGTTGCATTGTAGTGTGTATGTTCGATGGTGCTACATCGTTGTGTCGTTTGCTAGTTATCTTGCAGGTACTCTCGACACACGAGTATCAATGGGCACGTCGCACGCCACGGAGCCCCTGTTTGTTTGGTTTATTAAAGTAACAAATACTAAAAGTGGCATGATTGTTGGTGTCTATAACCATGAAAACATACACGAAGAATAACTCGAAGGATGTGATAAAAAGAAAAATATATATTTTTTTGCTTTATTTCTCTAAAGTTTTATACTCTTCAAGTATTTCAACCCAAGAAACTAGTCAAGCATGTGCTACAAAGAAGCTTAGTGCAATACTTAGCAGACTTCCAATGCGTCATAAATAAGACACTATTTCACGCCAGTATCACTATGTTTACTTATATGATTAAGCATCACAATAATTGTGCCTATCCTCCACAACAAAATTTAAACCAAATGTACCTTTAGATTCTATCTCTTCATCAAAAGAAATAAATGAGATAAACTAAATATTTCGTACAATTAGCAAAACTTTATTCTGGATATTATGAGAGCAATCTATTTCTATGACACAAATCACAATTTTCTTGCAAGGATACATATTTAAGTACTAAACCAGTTCAATTTTATTTAAACAACAAATACATAAAGTGGTATATGCCACTAATCTATACTTTCTAGATATGTATGCCTAGTGCATACAATTAAAACGCATAAAACAAGGAGGGTTGAACAACTTGAATGATGTTACAAAAAGCAAAGGTAGACGTAAGCCATGTTCTTTGTCATATTGAAACAAAACATAGGCTCGCTCTCCTTCAACTTAGTGAACTAGCTAGTCAAGTCAACTCTAGGATGAAACGGCCAGATGCAACACTTGGTAGAGTTTTAATGCGTCGTAACAGAAACATGATTTCATGCAAATACCGCCAATTTCTCGAGAAAGCCCCACATAATTACAGTGTGTGTCTCTTGTGCTTACCATGCACCACGAAAATTAAAACCAAATGCATTGCTACTACTTTTATGTACTACAACAATAGAAATCAAATATTCCCTACATCCCAAATTAATTGACGCATATTCATCTCGATATGCATATATCTAGACGATATTAATGTGTAGATACATGTAAATCTAAACAATATCGGCGTCGGCTAATTTGGGACAGAGGAAGTAGCTATATGCAGGTAGCACAAACAATACCTTTTTATGTTAACTATGAGCTGTGTTATGTATGCTTGTATCCTCCGAATGCAGAGGCCAGATGATGTTTTTGCATTGTACTTAAGAAGAAGGCTTATTAGAATTATTACTATTTAGAGAAGAAGGTGTCGCTGCAAAGATACAAGTACTCCTAGAAACAGATATGCAGAGTACACATGTGCACAAACACAAGGCCAGGCTCCATTCGTTATCACCGTATTCCGACGAGACTGTTTAGAATGTCGACCGGGTCAGTCCCGGCCCATGAGGGGCGCTGAACCCCGCACTCATCCAATCCGAAAGCGAGACAGGAAAGAAAAATTCTAGAGAGAGAGAGAGTAGAGAAGGAGAACAAGAAGCCTGTCCTTCCGGCGTCCCTCTCTCCCTCACACAGCGCTCCCCCATAAAAAAAGGGTGCAGTGGTCTACAGAGGCAGGGATGGAGAGAGAAAGGAGAGAGGAGCCCAAGCCCTGGGGGCATGGGGGGAAAAGAATCCCAAGCGCACGAGCTCACACAGCCTTTTCAGTCCAACAAACAAAATCAGATCCATCAATCTTCCCCTACAATATACAACCTACATGCATGTACGGTTAATCTTTTTCTAGTATATGTCTCTCAAATAATACTAATATTTCTTTGTGCGTGTGTGTGTATATATAATACATGTAGAAACAAAACCATACTTGCTTTGACTCCTCCACTTTCCTATCTATCTTATTAATAGTGCTGGTACTAAGTGTCATTTTCTCATACTTGGTGATGCCTGCCCCTCCTAATTAAACAACAAGATAATAACCTCACATTCTCTCTGTGTCTCTCACTAGAGTTTCTCTCTCTACCTTTTTATACTAGTAGCAATAAGGAAGGACAGCACAAGAAACCAATTTATCCCTGGTGTCTCTCATGTTTGGAGGTTGGGAGAGAGAGAGAAACAAAGTAGAGAGAGAGAGAGAAAAAGAACGAAGTAGTAGTAGTAACTCCAGTACTAGAGACAGATACAAAAGGAGACAGCACCCCCGCCCCCCAAGCTGCAAGGCCAAAGCACAAGCATTCGAAAACAAAGAACACCAAGAACCTTCTCCCCCGATCCTTCCTTCCTTCCTTCCTTGTTATCCGACGACCTAGCTATCTCCAGGCACACGCGCGCGCGCGTGTAATCGATCGAGGCCCGGCGCCTGCGCGGTGGTCGGTGGGAGATGGAGGCGAGCTCCGCGGCGTCTCCGGACCTCTCCCTGCACATCAGCCTGCCCAGCAGCGGGCCGCCCACGGGCTCGGGGCCCGGCGTCGGCGGGCGCGGACCTGTCGGAGGGGGAGGCGGGGATCCATGGAGGAGGCTGAACGGCTCCACCGCGTCGACGGAGCTGTCGCTGTCGCCGCCCCTCCTGGCGGCCGAGCACGAGGGCGCCGCGTTGCCGTGGCGGCACAGCAGGCCGTCGGCGGCCGCCGCATCTTCCGTGGCCACCACGTCTGCCGGCGCCGCGCTGATGACCATGCCGATGCTGCAGCCTCTCGACTCGGGTGTCGGCGGCGTGTCGGTGTCGCCACCAATCCGGGGGATACCAATCTACAACGGCGCGGGGGGCTTCCCGTTCCTGCCGCCGGCGCCTGGGGGAGGAGACGGCCACCATCATCTCCCCAAGGTCGGCTTCTACAGCTCCTACCCCGCGACGTGGCCGTCCTCCCTGGGATCCACGTCGCCGTCCTCTCTCGCGCCGGGGGCGGCGCCACCCGCTAATTCCTTCGACCCCACGGTGCCGTTCCTCTCCCCCGCCGCGCACCACCGGATGCTTTCGGCCTCCGGCAGGCTCAACGGCATGCTCTCCGACACCCTCCGCGCCTACGGCGCCCCCGGCGGCGGGATGGGCATGGGCATCACCGGGCACCACCACCACCACCTCCACGGCTCCCAGCCCTTCGGCCTGGCATCCCGGTTCATGCCCAAGCTCCCCGCCAAGCGCAGCATGCGCGCGCCCCGCATGCGCTGGACCAGCACCCTGCACGCCCGCTTCGTCCACGCCGTCGAGCTCCTCGGTGGCCACGAAAGTACGCTACGCGTGACACTCAATCTCTCCACCGCCGACTAGCTAGCGATCATTCCCACCGGCCTGATCGATCAAAATCTCATCTTTCGCAGGGGCGACGCCCAAGTCTGTGCTGGAGCTCATGGACGTGAAGGATCTGACGCTAGCGCATGTCAAGAGCCATCTCCAGGTAATTTCCCAAACCCGATCAATCCCTCCCGCTCCCGGTGTTGTTCTCGCAAGCAACCCGGCCGCACCCTCGCTTCGTCTTCCTGCTCTCCTCCTCCTTGTTTGGGTCAGACAGGAAAGCCAATGCAGTAACTCCTGAGTTAGTGAAGAAACTGCCATTCTTGGAGGTAGGAGAGAGAGTGAGTGAGGCCAGTGTTTGGGGATGTGTGTGAGAGAGAAAAAGTTGCCATCATTACTCAATAATGCAATGTATGTGCATCTGTGCGCGCCTACCTAGCTAGCGTATGTGTTTGCGTCTGTGTGCACGGCCCAAAGCACTCACCTCCACGAAGAGAGAGAACCAGCTGAGGACAGAGAAGAACAAGAGAGAGGAGAGAGAAAGCTGCTGGGCTAGGAGGAAGGGTCCAAGGCGAGGGCATGGCATCATAGTATTTCCCCTTGTCCATTTCCCGCTGTTGTCTTGCGCGCCGATCCACCTGTTGATCCATTTGCTTGTCTCTTCCCCCAGCGGCCCTAAACTGACGATTGCTGCAATTCCTTCCTTGTTTTTTTGTTTCTAAATTTTTTTTGCCTTCTGTTCTAAGTCTGCTGCATGCCACTTTCAGATGTATCGAACCGTCAAGAGCACTGACAAGCCTGCAGCCTCCTCAGGTAATCCTTCGCTTTGCCATCCATATCGCAAATCCTTCCCATTGCTGTCGTCTATGCCCCGCCTTCTTGCTGCTAATCAATGGAGTAAGACTGCGCTAACTTATCATCACGCTCTGTCGGTGGCTGGCATTGTGCGTGCGTTAACCCTTCAGGAGGCCCTACCGACGGCGGCGGCTCCGGGGACGACGACTTCCCCAGCGCCGGCCAGGCCGGGTCCGGCGGCGACAACAACATGTGCCCCAGCAGCAGGCCGTTCCCGGAGCAGCGTTCCACCTCCGAGGGCGCGGCGAGCTCTGTCGGCGTGGGGGACATGGACCAGTCCTCCGCCGGCAACACTAGCACAAGGTGGAGCAACTCCTCAAGGTACGTACGTACCACAGCTCAACTCACATGACAAACCTACATGTGAATGTTGTGCATACATCATCTGTTCATCACATCTACCATCTCTTTGCTTCACACCTTTTGCTTGGCTTTTACATATCTGTGTAGATAAGATAACAACGTATCATTATTAGATAATTAACATTGTGTGTTGGGTTTAGTTTTGCCGTGTTTAAACTGCTCGCTTGAGCCCAAAGGAATGCCACATTGGCACCTGAGAAAAGGGTTGTGAGTACTAGTATTTAACCAGGATAATAATTGCACAAGTAAGTGTGTAGATCATCATCTGGTGATGGCTAAAGCTTAAAAGAATGTTTTTGGGGCACACACTCACACCTGGATGGGAAGGTACACACAGCAGGGCTGCCTATCTATAGGTGGCCGGCCAATGTTGTGTCACACGGAAAAGACCAAAAGGTCACACCTCCCTTCCATTGACTTGAGCAGCCACAGCCGCTTCTCCTCTGTGTTTTATATATTTATTTATTTTATATATAAAAACATGTTGTGTGAGTTTTTGTGTGTGTGTAGGTTCTCGGGTTTTGTCCATTGTCTTCTTCTCCGAGTCTCTCTCTGCGTCAATCCTAGGGTGGTGGCTAGGTAGCTGCATTATCTTTTCTTATCAATGCATGGCTCTGATTCCAGGGGGGGTGGGGCTTTGACCTGACATGCCCTATTGCCTAGGAATATGTAACCAAGGACTTGCTGCATTCTTGGTTCTTTCCACCTCCCTCCTCCCGTCACCTCAAGGCCTTTTTCACTCCTATTTCGTACCCAAGTTACTACTCAAGTTTCGGACTACCATCAGCATTTCCTTCACTAAATAAAGATGCATGATTTGTTCTGCATAATACTACTTAATTAAACAATTTTCTTAACTTAAGAAGCCGTCTAGGGACAGCTTGGAAGCAAGTACTACAGTTCAAGCTGTCCCTGCCTGACTCGCTTTTCTTCTTTACCCTCTACTACTACATCTTCGGTTTCTTCCCATCTTTTGCTCAAGTTGCATTCCAGTTTGTTCATTGCTTTCCATTATCACATCTCTTCAATCATTTTGTCATCATCAAAATATATATATCCCCATTGCCCTCACATTGTTTTGCCACTTTAGGTTCAGCCATTTCATGTCAGATTTTAAGAGAGACGGTCAAGCCCATAGTAGACTATATTTATTTTTTCAGGAACCCATTTTTTAATTAGTAGCACCCCTTTTTAAAATTAAATTAAACCATAGGTTGGGTTTATATAATTAACTTATTTCAAACAAAAAAATGAGGTTAAATCAATTGATTGAAAACCATTGGTCTTGTTTATCCAGTTAATTATTTGCCCGGTCATTTTACTTCCCCGCTTGTTGCAAAAATTCAGGGTTTAGTTCAATGGTGAGGGTAGTTAAAAATTAACTTTTCCGATGATCAAGATAGTTGAACATGCATTTAGACCTTGTTCGTAGATAAAATTTGATCAATGCTAGTGAGAAGTTTCCAGTTTTGAAATAGTATGTCACTTGCTGTGAGAATGCCAGTCTTTTTTCCATTTTAGACTCCTGATCAAGTGCTTGTTTTATTCTTATGCTAATTTTAATAAAAGAGAGACTCAAAGAAGCATGTGTACTTCTCCTTACAAAATGGTAGATATGCATATTGGTTTCTGTAGCTAAGTAGTATATAAATAGATTATATCATGCACTTTACCACTGCATCCGAAGTCGCCACAATCTAGAACAACTTTCAAAATAATAATATTGTGCTTAATTAGAAGAGATCCAAACATATATAAGTAGGTATATAAAGTAGTGTATCTATGATTGATATTATTGACATGCAAAGTCTACCGGGCCCTCAATGTTAACAGTATACGTTTGTTCCTATCAAGACAAAAGCACTTTAGAACGGTTTGGTACTGGAGTTGTTGTTATATGTTTATAGAGTAGTGATAAAGGAAGGACACTTTCCCTTGATGTACCAAAATCACGCGTACACTGAGAAAAAGAACAGAACTATCAATTTCAAGATCTCCAACATGTGGGTCATACTCATATACAAAATCTCTCTCTCTCTTCTCTCTCTCTCTCTCCATTTGCAAAGACTGTAGTGATCAAGATACTATATGACAACTTAGCAATCCAAAAAAAAAAAGGTACAGTATGACAATGCATACTTACAAATCTATATTTGCATGTTGCCATTAAAAACGCTAGTGAGTACATCAGCTCTTAGCTGTGATGCAAGATTTGCATGCCAACAAATAGCTACTTAGCTGTTCGTTGCTGTTTTTTTCCTGTGTTTACATCAGTTCTAGCCTAGCTACACTTAACTTTTTAATCCATTCTCACTTAATGAAAAAATCAGCCTGGGTGCTTATTGGTAAATAATAATAATTGTTCCTAGTATTTAGGAGGCATGAGAAAATTAGGATTGGTCCACTTCCTGGGCGCACTAGATTCTTTGCTTGTATACATATCTCTCTCTTTAGCTGAAAATTCTCTTAGCACGGCCGGCAGCAACACCTAGCTTGCTGATGACGACGAGGTCCTGTACATGCCATTGCACTGCATACGACTGTGCCCAAACCGGAGCGTCTTTTAAGGGCTTTTGTTTGCCTAGAAAGAAGCCATATGTGTAACGAACCGATCAGGGAGGAGCAACTGTTGTTACTCTCTTTAGCCAAAGCTAACCATGACTATATATACTGGGCATTGTGTGCGTCCATGCATGTTCCTACCTGTAGTAGCAAAACTTGCCATACATATAGATACACGCGCGCATGCCCAGTTATAGAATTGCAGGAGACCTACTTTTACTATTCGGTCATATATGTAAAAACATGCATGTGGTATATATCTTGATTTGGAAAGCTGCTGGTAACAGAGATCAACTTTGCTGAATTGGAAATTCATTGTTCTTCCTTCAGGGACCCCTGGCTGTCCTCCAATTCTTGCAACATGGACGCTCATCGCTCCATAGGGCTGTCTTCCCCAATGGAGGTACGTTATAAGTATATATGTGCACATTCTTCTTTCTCAACAATTCTGCATATATGCTTTTGTTGATCCTTGTGCACATGCATCCATCTGATTTGTTTTCCAGAACATGGAGCCGTGCAGATCGAGCGGTTCGCAGGTGTCGAACCACGAGCTGAGCAGCCCGAGCCTGGAGTTCACGCTGGGGAGACCTGACTGGCACGGCGCAGACCATGACTAGCTAGCCTGCCAGCAGCGGCATCAGTCAAGCTTACAAAAAAAGAAAAGCTAATTTTCGGTCCGAGATAATACACCCGGCCGTAGCAGTGGTCATCTGTTAGTTGAGTTTGCCCCCCAAAATTCCTCCGTCGGCGAGTCGGGCGATCGGTGGTCAAGTCGTCAGATACTTTCAGCAGGAGAGGAGAGGAGAGGATCATCGGAGGAGCGTTAGCCGGCCAAAGCTATATATATACAGCGGATCGATCTCTGTTAGTTACTTTTTGGTTGTTTTCGTCCTATATATCTTTTGCCGGCTCATGCATGCATGCATTGTTTCTCTAGCCAGTTATTAGAATACAGTAGTAGTTTCCATCTCATCATATATTTAGTTTTGTTTCCTTGTTCGGTGGCGAGATTATTGCAGTAGTAGTCGCAGCACTCGCAGGTAGTGTGTGTGTGTGTGTGTGTGTGTTTTTGGGTGTGTGCATGTGTGAAAGGGCGTGTTGTACGTGGACCGTATCATGAGCACATGGAAAGTTGGAAAGGCCCAATAGAGAGAAGAAAAAAAAGTAGGAATGAGTTGTGGTGAAGCAATCTGTGACGGAATGATTTGATCAACGATCCCCCTTTTGTGCGTGTGGCGCATGTCGTTCTTTCTTTAATCACTGCAGGTGCTTGCTTTAATCTCTCTGCTGGCTAGCTAGCTTTCTTTCTTTCACCTGCTAGCTAGCTATCTAGCTCCCACTTGGTCGTGTCAGCCGGTCAGCTAGCCACGGACATGAGGAGGAACCTGCTCGCTCTTTTGCAGCACCGCCCAAGTGTGAACCGCACATTCTTCGTTTGACTGCAGGTTAATTTAGTAAAGGACCAAACTTTACCACATCAGTAGTCATTATCAGTGACTCGCATTTCACACGCATGTTGATCTAAATTCTAAACCCATGGCCAATGCAAAGCCATCGTCGCCTTCGGCTCCGGGAGTACCGGCCGCCGGCCTCCCTGATCGTCGGTTACTCGCCCTGGATGGAATGATCGATGGCAATTGGCATGGTGGTGGTCCATTCCATCGAGATCGACCGAAGGAAGTACGCTGCCATGAACCCCGCCGCTTGGGACGGGGACGTTTGGCGCAACCAACCACGTACGCATGCATCTGCTGACATGCATCATCCAAGCGGAGCCACCACATGTGTCGAGACGCGCGCATCCATCGGTACCAGCCAAATTATAGCTGCCTGGCATGAATGAATGAATGAATGACTGAATGACGAGCATCTGGTCACAGGTGCCGCCCGCGGGCGACGCCATGAATGTACTATATGAGATCATGACAGCAACAGCCCGGCCGCCGGAGGTAGGAGTAGTAGCAAGGTGTTACCAAGGGGATATATGTGCGCTACGTGTTTGGTGCCAACTCGATCGGATGTAGATCATCGATAGCCAGCGGCCCAGTGCGTGCGCCCGCGCGCGCGTGATTATTGGTCAGGATCCATGGTGGGGATGTCGTTGAAAAATGCCTGCGCCCCCAGGATTAAGCTAGTAGTAGTAGTAGCTATCTAGCGCTGATTCCGATTGAGCCAGCCACACCTGCTGCCGTGAAGGCCGGCCTAGCTACCTAGCAACCAACGACCATCATCTTCCCTACCTAGGACAATGCATGCATGGGTAGCCGGCTGATCATCGATGAGCTAGCCAGATATTTTCAACTTAACCGATTCGGTAAAAAAGAACTTTTATTATAGTGCTCGATCGGCAGAAAAGTAAATAAACCCCACTACTACTACATTATGCAGATTCGCTTGAACAAGCCAT
This sequence comes from Avena atlantica, assembly GCA_910589765.1. Lineage (NCBI taxonomy): Eukaryota > Viridiplantae > Streptophyta > Magnoliopsida > Poales > Poaceae > Avena > Avena atlantica. The sequence continues at coordinate 444,702,158 of OU342736.1, forward strand.
CTAATCAGAGCAGACGGATCATGTGTACTAGGTGCTGCATGCAAAACTTGGTATATATTGGTCCGCCCTTCACCGACAGGTAGGCCGGCCAGGGCGATGCGCGCCTCCGGCTTTGCACCTTCCATCCCATCCCATGGGGGAAAAGCCGGTGTTCATACTATGATGAAGCTAGGTAGCTAGGGAGGCTAATCTTGGGTAAAGTGGGCAACAGACAGAGAGGACTCGTACTAATTTCCGCCTGGTTCCTGCGTGGTGAGGCACTTTTGATTTGACAACCATAGGACTGCCTGCCTGCCTGCCTGCCCGACTGCCTGACTGAGTGAGTGAGTGACTGATTGACCCAAAATGTTTAATGTGCTAGTAGTACCAGTAAACCTCAAGCCACTGCAAGCCCCAGTACGTACGAGTACCCTAGTACCACGCTACTACTACGATCGATCCCAATCTTCGCCCACACACTTTGCGAGAAAGAAATTCTTTTCAAGCAAGGGCGGAGGGGTCGAAAGGAAGGTCCCCTACTACTACTAGCCCCACCCAGCCAGCCAGCCAGAGAAAGGGATGTATGTGGCTCGTCGGGGGGAAAAGAAAGAAAGAAAGCGTCGAGGAAATGGGGGGAGAAGAAAAAAAAAAGGAACAGCCCAATCATAAAGCAATGGATTGCAAAATCATTTTTTCCAGTCCCCCCATGTTTCTCTGTCTCCTCATTCAAGTCATTCTATTGTTCCCTCCTCCTCTGTCGGCCCTTTTGCTCAGCCTCTCTGACAATATATATAGAGAGAGAGGGGAGCAAGAAAAAAATAAAGAAAAAAGATTACTGATAGAAAAGGGGAAGCAAGGGAGCTGCAGCACAAAGGAAAATAAATGGCGGCACTGTGGAGCATCTCTGTCCATTTTTAAATGCCATGTCCTCCCCTGTTCCATCTCTCTCTGAATTCTGAAACCCTCTCGCACTCGCTGCTGCTGATGAAACCCTCTCTCTCTCTCTCTACCTCGCAAGCTCTTAACGTCGGAACAGTGGCCGCTCCCTCTCCGTGGAACTGTAGTGGGGGCCCGGGGGGGGAGATGTGGGCTAGTTCCTGATGATGCACTGTGTCCACGAGAGCGAGAGGGACTGGAACTTCGAACTGGGCATTTATTTGCATGGGGCCTTTTTGGCCCCGTGCAGATGGGGGGTTGCTGCGGCCCTTTGTTTGGAGCACCCCAGCCACTGTTGCCCATTCATCACCGTATGACCTGTACATGTGGAGTGGACTTCCATTGGAGCGACGCCTAGTACTAGTACCAGTACTTGGCATCTCCGCTTGCACTAATGTCCACTGTTTTGTCCCAAATCATGCACCGAAATTCAGCATCGTCCATTGAAGTGGATTTGGAATTAGTTTTCTTGGAACCCATTTCATTTATTTTAAATATCTTCGGTTATCCGAGATGAACAATGGGTAATTAGATTCATGAGGTTCTAATTACTCCACATGTTTGCAGGCTCTACTAATTTTATTGAGAAGCCGCTCTACGTCGCCTTGTTACGGGAACAGATGTACAACCCGGCGGCTCACGTTATGTCTTGATAGTCGCGTATTTGGTTTTTTTTTTCTTTAAACCATTTTGCCATGTTTTTTAAAGAGTGGTTATCATCCCCTATCATGCATCATACTTGGATGAATAGGTTTTCTATTAATTGAGTTCCCATCTTGTTGTTAGGTTGTCCTTATTTTGGTCCTTAACATAGTGGTTTTATAATAGTTTTGTCATACGCACCCCTATATGTAGAAGCTAGCAAACATTCTCTTCTATCATTAAAACTGTTGGGCCACACAGAGATAAACTTTTTCGCTATACGGTGAAGATCTAGTCGAGGTAGAAGGCCACGAAGATTACCACTAGATGCGTGGTTACGGTTTACTGATGAAGCACGTCTGTTGATGCAGTACAGTCCCACGTTCCGATCCAATCCCATGATCATCAAAGTGTTGAACATACAGTATCTTTGTTCGTATCCACGCGTACGAGGAGGACCTCCGACAGCGGAATACTAGGTCTGGTGCGGCGAATGGACTGAATGGGGCTAGGGTTTTCAACACATGGAATGGTCTAACTGTGCCCTTGGGCATCCTGCGTCCCACTATATATATGCAGTGTATGTGGATTCCACAACATTTGTGGCCCATACACTAAGGTACTATACAGGTCATCGCAAGTCAAGACCTCGTCTTAAGACCCTGTCTAACTCACGGCAATGGTTTGTACAGACCGTAGATGCCAGGACTATGTATAGTGGGACGTTGAGGGTTTCCACCCATATGCTGCATATCCTCTACGAATTACCAATTAATATGCACGCTATGAGGATAACAGCCACGACCTGCACATCCGGCTACATGCGAGAGGAAGAAGATACAGCTGACTTCTCCATCCCATTCCAAATATCATGGTTAACGCGTGATATACGGCGCAAGAATCACTGACGACATTGGTTGTTAAGTCCTAGATAATATGTTCCTTTACCACCGGAACTTTCATAGTAGATTATTACCTCATGGTAAATAACCTATAATCACATTATTATGAAAATAGTGTTTTTGGACCTTTTTCAAATGCAGGTGATGACAACACTGGATTTGTAAAATACTTTACAGAAAATAATCAAAGGACATGAGCAAGTGTGAACTTGCCTTTTGTGATTGCAAGATTATGCAATCACGGTCTTCAACACAATATAAGATCCAATATCTGAAATCAGCAGCATTGGTCCGGTAAGGACTAATGTTTAAAAAAGCAAGATGCTCTTATGCATAAGTAATATGATGTATTTTATAAACGCGGATCCCGGGGATAACGTTGTTCTAGGGTTTCGATACTAGAATGATGTCTTTGGAATGTGTTGTACTTTTAGTTAAGTTTCACACTTGTGCTTCTTGTTAAGGCTTGTGAGTGTGTGAAACACTATATACTGATAATAACATAAAACAATGAGATACACACCAACATGAAATGTTACTCAAGATTGCTTACATTATAATTGTTTATCCTTAAATTTTACTTTACAAGTAATGGCTTTAATAAGGAACTTAAGTGTTTACAATCCTAAGTATACAAGTAAAGTTTGAAACAATGTGGTTGTGATTAATTGTCATATGTTGATTATAATGAGAATTCCTTGAATTTAATTTGTTAATAGTTGGAGATATTATTATAAGGTTTGTTGATTGAAGTGGCAAAACAAATAACTTTTGAAGAAAAGATTCCTTTTTTAAGGTCTAAACAATCTTTGTGGTTAATCAAATGTGATCAAGGTTGTTTGTGCTTGCTTGAATAGTTTAGACTTGAGATGCTTTATGACTTAACTATAACAGACCAAAGTTAACTATAAAACATATAACAACGTCTTTAGTATTATATTTAGAGTCTTATAGACTAAAGTTAACTTTAAAACATAGATGGTTTGAAAGTGTAATGCCTATGATATTTGTACCTTGTGTACCTGGTAATGTTTCCTTAAGGTTACTTAAGAACGGTTATACTTTTACTTGGTGTAGTGGTTTCTTGATTTTATAATGGAATAGTATCATTTACCTTTTTATAGATGAGTGGTTATAGTTTATAGACAAAGAAATAATATTACTTAACTACTTATTGACTTACTATAGTGTTGTGATAGTTTTGTAATATGGTGGTTGAAGTATATGGAAAAGATTGGATTTAGTCACAAATTATTCTTGGGGATTTTATATTGGATAAGGATCCTTTTGGAAAATAATCTACACTTATGGTTGAAAGATAATTCAATAAAATGGTATTTATAATGTTTTGAACCATTATGACTTCATATTATTAATATTCAAGACTAATATTATTTATTAGACTTAATTGACTAATTTTAGAAATATTAACAAATTTTATTTACCTGTATATAAATTAATAACTAAGGAAATAGGTTTAAATTCAAGTTGCTAAGGTGTTTTAATTTTTTTTATTTACCTCGGAAGTGGATTATTATATTTCTAACATGTAGGTATTATTTGTGCTCATTTTGGTATATTATATTTATTTTTATGATTTTTAAATAATAAGAGATGATTTTTATAAAATTTACTACTTTGTAAATACTTAATAAATAATAAATATTTAATTAAGTGTAATAATAATGTATGATTATAGTTTTAAATTATAGCTCTTATTTTTCTAGGATTTTTAGTATTTTATTTATATTTTTAATAATTACCATTATTAAAATATGAATTATCAAAGTTTCATTACTTATAAAATCTTCATTTAAATAATAATTATTTTTATAACTATTACAATAATGTTTGATAATAATTTTAATTGATAGATTTTATGTTTCTAAACATTTTCATATATTATACATATTTTTCTGAATTACAAATCAAAAGTTTAATTAAACAAGATTTAATCATTTATTTCATTTCAGGAATATTGATATTTGAATTTATATAGTTTTATCAATTTACTAAACAGAGAATACCTTTTTGTACCGAGGCAAAACCTACCCAAGGTCACTGACCAGTGGGCCAGTGGCCACATCATCATCCACGCATGTAAAGACTAGGTCAAACCACGATGAGGTGGCAGAATGTCATCAGCATGATGTCATGCTGACATCAACTCGGCCTCCACCACCAGAGAATGTTCGCCGGCGGCGAACCACTGTGCTCTGGTGAACAAGGTCGATGCTATTGGACAGAGGTAACCAAGGCGAACCTATTGGTGGTAACGCCGCTACCTAGTGGTCACCGGAAATACACTAGCGACGAGATTCTGCGGCGGCCAATGGCGGTGCTCAACAAAACGAGGTCTACGGTGAGAATCGGCAAGCGAAATTAGGGTCCAGAGATGCGTAAGCTTACCCTAATGACGATAGAGAGGTCGAGGAGACTTGGGGAGGCATGACGACGGCGAATCGATGATAATGGCCACAACGGCCGATGAAAAGGAACGCTCGATTTCACATAATTCCCGGTGCGCTAGCTTCCGTGCTTGGCCCTAGGTGAGTAATACCACGACGGCGCGTTCAATGGTGGCTTCCACGAGGCGAGGGGTGGTCGGACCTAACCGGAACGACGAACTCCGACGAACTAGGGTTTCGAGTGAGAAAGAGAGATGGGTCTAGAGAGCGAGATTGAAGATGAGATTAGTATGAGAGGATAGAGGAGGAGGCGGCGATCTTAATTTACTTATATTATTTTGTTGATGTGAGTAAAGATTTAATAGCTAAGCATATTGTCTTTTGTTTGTGATCATTAATGATATCACCTTTTAAAATAGAAAGTTATTAATTAAAATGTCTTATGGAAAAGAAATTGATAACAATATCTCCTAAACACATATGGTTAAGACAATTGGAAATGATAAATGTGCTTATATGATTTGCTATAGGAAAATATTCCTATAAGGTGATATGGAGATAAGATGATGGATCAATAACATGAAATGGATATTATGTTTGGTTTGAGATTTAAAGTTGGGTGTTTACAAAGAATTTCTATCTTCCATAATTCACAATCCTAGACTTCTAATTAAGGAATTCCTTTCCTAGATATACTACTTCTTCCTATCCATCATCATGGTTAACATGATGAACTTTACTTCACAAGGATATTCTTATCCACCTTTTGTTCTCCTAAATCCATTTAAAAATCCAATGAGCTTGACACTAAAGCTTTTATAGTTTTCTCATATCCATACCTGGTTATATCCACTAATCTACTGTTGATAACCTCCAATCCAACAAGTAGTTCCTTCAAACCCCACTCATACTCTTCCTTAATCATCCATCACTAATATTTCTACAGTAGATGTATACATCAAACTACTTTTCTCTAAAGCTTACTATCCTTTAAGAGGAATAACACTACTTCCATAACTCCATGCTACACTAGCTTTAATTTAATCATACTATCTTACATTTACTTTACTCTAACAACTCATACTCTAACCTCACATTAGATTAATGTGACTTATAATGACCATTCTAGGATAACTTATCTATACTAGGGTTTCAATCATGTTCTACCCACCAATGTCACTTATACATGATATAAGTATTCAATCTTGGTGAGTAAGGCATGATCATTATAATCCTTTAATCATTTATAGCTTAGGTTTCCAGTTGGCTAATCAAGGATTCATCAATACAACCTTACAATTGTATTGGAATTATCTTCTTAGTACCTCTTATTGGATTAAGGCTGTTATTCATGGCCTATGCCCACTTGATCCAATAGAATTACTTCTGGTAACTATCTTCAGGATTCATCTTTGTAATCTTCTTTACTACCATATAATTATATATTCCAATAACTCTTCTATCATTTCAGGAGTGAGTTTAACTCCATCAGTTATCATATTGATTTGATTCTCTTCAATCCCTCCCATCCTATAGATGATATCTAAAACTAGCATTACTATTTACCTCTTCTTAGTTGTTTCTTTATAGGCACTAAAGTATATGCTAAGATATGGTCAAGAGTTAATAGATTAAGAATTGGTGAATCAATAATTGATTTCTCAACATTGATGAACAATAGATATTGGAATATAGCTCAATAGAGATGATAAGGATTGATATGGAAAGAAAGATATATGGTGAATGATCTTGACTTGGTTTATTTCCTACCCAGTCTCACTAAAGAGTTAAAGTTGGGTATTACCATGATACTCATGGTATAATTGGATAAGAAATAAATAAGTCAAGGGTGAATTATTACATTCTTATTACTGGGGTTACATTCTTAACTTGGTATTCATGAGTTATTGTGATGAATATTATGATATGATCCCTTAGGGATCAGATATCAATCATTAGGCAATGCATTATAATTTAATTTTTATTATGTTTGATCTACCCTTAGATCAATTTACCTTTACCCAAAATAATGTTTTTATCAAAGGTCATATTGAAATTTATCACAGTCAACTTGATGATCTACTTCAATTACATCAAGTTAAGAGAAGCTTCAATCACTTTGATAAGTTTTATTTAAAAGCGTGAAAATTATTCGGATTTTCTATGCATGAATGCAATGCACACATCTGGGTTCAGCTTATTTCTAAGCTCTAATGCTGGGATGTTACAGTTTTCAACACATGGAGTGGTCTAACTATGCCCTTGGGCATCCTACGCCCCACTATATATGCAGTGTAAGTGGACTCCACAACATTTGTGGCCCATACACTAAGGTACTATACAGGTCATTGTGAGTCAAGACCTCGTCTTAAGACCCTGTCTAACTCCCAAACCTAGTTCGTGTCTGGTTCAGGTCCAACCTGCTCCTGCTCTTAAGTGTGTGACCTTGTATGCTCATGGCGACCTGGACATGATTGGAGTCCGACTCGCAATCGATCAATCGGTACGTGCTGACTCCCAAGTACCAAAGAGTCATGATGGCATACCCTTCAATGTGACTTAGGTCTTAGTCCCTTTTGCCTCACGATGTACCCAAATAAATGGCATCCCTTTAATAGCTCAACTCTCTTCTTCATCCGTGATTTATGATTCATCCAACTAACACGTAGTCAATTGTCTCGGTTAACATTTAACCGAGTCGTGCATGGCCATGCTTCTGAATCATATCACACGAGAGGGCCCAGAGAATATCTCTACAGCCCAAGGGGAAAAATCTCATCTTAGTTATCCACATCACTTAGCTTGATTCTCGGTCGACTCGAACTCTCCTTCTTTATAACTGTCCTATTATAGAACCTAAGTCGGTGATCCACAACTCGTATTGCGTGACAATCTTAGGTCTAAAGATTACATTGATTGAGACATACAAATGATGATTGGTTTGTTGTATCTCAATATGGGTCAGTCTGACTCGCTAAACTCTTTAGTTGAATCCGTGTAAGTCGAAATGACATCAGCATCCCCATGACAAGTGGAACCGAGTCATCAGCCGACTTTCACATTAGTCTAAGTTGTGTATGTTGGAGATATGCCCAAGAGGCAATAATAAAGTGGTTATAATTATATTTGTGTGTTTATGATAAATGTTTACATCCCATGCTATAATTATATTAACAGGAACATTAATACTTGTGTGTTTTGTAAACATAAAAGAGTCCCTAGTAAGCCTCTTGTTAAGCTAGCTTGTTGATTAATATATGATCATGGTTTCTGGGTCATGGACATTGAATGTTATTAATAACAAGATCATATCATTAGGAGAATGATGTGATGGACACACATACCCATAGTAAGCATAGCACAAGATCAAAACATTAAGTTCGTTTTGCTACAAGCTTTCACATACATAGTAACCTAATCCTTCGACCATGAGATCATGTTAATCACCGTCACCAGATGAGTACTTTGATCACATCAAATGCCACTTCCATAACTGGGTGGTTATAAAGGTGGCATTGGGTATTCTGAAAGTATGTGTTGAAGCACATGGATCAAGAGTGGGATTTGTCCATCCATATGACGGATAGATATACTCTGGGCCCTCTCGGTGGAATGTCATCCAACTGGCTTGCAAGCATGTGACTAGGTCACAAGGGATGTCATGTCACGAAATGAGTAAATAGTACTTATCGGTAATGAGGTTGAACTAGGTATAGAGATACCGACGGTCAAACCTCGGATAAGTAAAGTATCATGCGACAAATGGAATCGGTATCATATGTAAATGGTTCATTCGATCACGAAGTAATCATAGAAATATGTGGGAGCCATATGGATTTCCAGATCCCTCTATTGGTTATTGATCGGAGAGGTGTCTCGATCATGTATGCATAGTTCACGAACCGTAGGGAGACACACTTAAGGATTCGATGTTGTTTGAGTAGATATGGAATGTGAGTTGGAGACCGAATGTTGTTCGGAGTCTTGGATTGGATCCAGGACATCCCGAGGAGATATAGAATGGTCCGGAGAATAAGATTCATATAAGGAAAGTCAATTTCCGGGGTTCAGAAATGTTTTCGGTGTTTTGACCGGGAGCTTCTAGAATGTTCGGATAGCTAGTAATTAGAACCTCATGAATCGAATTAACATTGGATGAAACCTTCCCCAACTCGGCCAAGAGGGAGAGTTGGAAACTTCCCCCCAAAGCTTTCCCTTCCTTTCCATACTTGGGTTACTAGGGTTTGACCCCAATTCTTTGGTAGCCGGATTTTCCCATTTTGGGATTTGGCGTGGCTGGACCTAGTGTACCCCTGCGGCATGACTCAGGCCAAGTGTCCCCTCCCGGGGTGGTGGACCCACTGGTGGTCCCTCTAGAACATTCTAGAAGCTTCTGGTCAAAATACCGAAAACATTTCCGAACCCCAAAAATTGACTTTCCTTATATGAATCTTATTCTCCGCACCATTCCGGATCTCCACGTGATGTCCTGGATCCAATCCGAGACTCCGAACAACATTCGGTCTCGAACTCATATTCCATATCTACTTAAAAAACATCGAACCTTAAAGGTGTCACCCTACGGTTCGCGAACTATGTAGACATGATCGAGACACCTCTCCGATCAATAACCAACAACGGGTCCTGCAAATCCATAATGGCTCCCACATATTCAACGATGACTTCGTGATCCATGAACCATTCTCATATGACACGGATTCCCTTTGTTCGCACGACATTTACTTATCTGAGGTTTGATTGTCGTTATCTCTATACCTAGTTCAATCTCGTTACCGATAAGTACTCTTTACTCATTCTGTGATATGACATCCCTTATGACCTAGTCACATGCTTGTCAGCCAATTGGATGACATTCCACCGAGAGGGCTCAACGTATATCTATCTGTCATATGGATGGACAAATCCCACTCTTGATACATGTGCTTCAACACATACTTTTAGAATACCTAATGCCACCTTTATAACCACCCAGTTAAAGAAGTGGCGTTTGATGTCATGAAAGTATCCATCCGGTGATGGTGATTAACATGATCTCATGGTCGAGGGATTAGGTTACTATGTATTTGAAAGCTTGTAGCAAACAAACTCTAAATGACTTGATCTTATGCTATACTAACTATATGAGTGTGTCCATCACATAATTCTCCTAATGACACGATCTTGTTATTAATAACATCTTTATGTCAATGATCAGGAAACCATGATCATATATTAATCAACAAGCTAGTTTAATAAGAGTCTTACTAGGGACTCTTTTATGTTTAAAAAACTCACAAGTATTAATATTTCTAGTTAATACAATTATAGCATGTTATGCAAACATTCATCATAAACACAAAGATATAATAATAACCATTTTTATTGTTGCCTCTTGGGCATATCTCCAACAGTCTCCCACTTGCACTAGAGTCAATTATCTAGATTACATGGTAATATACCTAACACCCATGGCGTTCTGGTGCTGGTCATGCTTTGCCCTAGGGAGAGGTTTAGTCAACAGATCTGCCACATTCAGATATATGTGTACTTTGCAAATCTTTATGTCACCATCTTGGACATGCCCGCGAATAGCATGAAAATGTAGCTTGATATGATTCAGCTTCTTGTGTGACCTTGGCTCCTGTGCATTGGCTATGGCACCCTAGTTATCACAATAGATGGCCTTCAGGTCCAATGCACTAGGAACCACACCAAGCTCCATAATGAACTCCTTCATCCATATCGCCTATTGTGAAGCCTCCAAATAAGCTATGCATTCCGATTCAGTTAAAGATCTCACCATAATGCATTGCTTAGCACTCCCCCAGCTCACCGTTGCACCATTCAAAGTAAATACGTATCTAGACTGTGACTTGGAGTCATCCGGATCGATGTTCCAACTAGCATCGGTGTAACCATTTACAAAGAGCTCTTCATCACCTCCATAAGAAATAACCATATCCTTAGTATTTCTCAAGTACTTTAGGATATTTTTGACCGCTATCCAGTGATCCACTCCTGGATCACTTTGATATATGCTAGTCAAACTAACAACATATGCAATATCTTGTCTTTTACACAGCATGACATACATGAAAGAACCTATGGCTGAGGCATAGGGGGTTTTGCTCATCCTCTCTCTATCTTCTGCTGTAGCTGGACTTTGAGTTTTACTCAAGGTCGTATTGGGCAACATGGGCAAGAACCATTTCTTGCTTTCTTCCATTCCAAACTTCTTTAGAACCTTGTCCAAGTATGTACTTTGTGAAAGCGCTATTAAGCGTCTTGATCTATCTCTATAAATCTTGATGCCTAAAAGGTATGAAGCTTCGCCAAGATCCTTCATTGAAAAACTATTATTCAAATAGTCTTTGACACTTTTAAGAAGTTCTATATCATTCCCAATCAACAATATGTCATCCACATATAGTAATAGGAATGCTATAGAGCTCCCACTCACTTTCTTGTAAATACAAGCTTCTCCATAAGTTTGCATAAATCCAAAGTTTTTGATCACCTTATCAAAATGTTGATTCCAGCTCCGGGATGCTTTCTTCAATCCATAAATGGACCACTGAAGTTTGCATACCTTGTTAGCATCTTTAGGAACTACAAAACCTTTGAGTTGTACCATATACAACTCTTCTTCAATGTCACCATTGAGGAATGCCGTTTTGACATCCATCTGTCATATCTCATACTCGTAATATGTAGCGATTGCTAACAAAATCCTCACAGACTTTAGCTTTGATACCAGTGAGAAAGTCTCATCGTAGTCAACCCCTTGAATTTGTCGCAACCCTTTCGTGATAAGTCGAGCTTTATAGACGATTATATTACCATCAGCATCTATTTTCTTCTTGAATATCCATTTGTTCTCGACAGCCTTGCGGGCATCCAGTAAATCCACCAAAGTCCACACTTGGTTTTCGTACATGGATCCAATCTCGGATTTCATGGCTTCTTGCCATTTGTTGGAATCTGGGCTCATCATTGCTTCCTCATATGTCGCGGGGTCGTTGGTGTTGTCCACCAACATGACATTCATAACAAGATCATACCAATATAGAGTGGTATGAACCCTCATCAGCCTGCGAGGTTCAGTAGTAACTTCATTCAAAGTTTCATGATCATTATCATTAGCTTCCTCTCTTATTGGTGCAAGAGGCACATGAACGTCTTCCGGTGATGCGCTACTCTCAAATCTGAGAGAAGGTTCAACAACCTCGTCGAGTTCTACTTTCCTTCCAGTCACTTCTTTCGAGAGAAACTCCTTCTCAAGAAAGGATCCATTCTTGGAAACGAAAACTTTGCCTTTGGATATATGGTAGAAGTTATACCCAATTGTTTCTTTAGGGTATCCTATGAAAATGCATTTCTTCGCTTTGGGTTCAAGCTTGTCGGGATGTAACTTATTTAAATAAGCTTCGCAACCCCAAACTTTAACGACAACTTAGGTTTCTTACCAAACCACAATTCATACAATGTCGTTTCAACGGATTTAGATGGTGCCCTATTTAAAGTGAATGTGGTTGTTTCTAATGCATAACCCCAAAATGATAACAGTAAATCTGTAAGAGACATCATAGAAAGATCCATATCTAAGAGAGTTCGATTACGATGTTCAGACACACCATTACGTGTGGTGTTCCCGGTGGTGTCAGTTGTGAAAGTATTTTGTATTTCTTTAAATCCATGCCAAACTCGTAACTTAGATATTCACCTCCACGATCAGATCGCAGAAACTTGATCTTCTTGCTATGTTGATTTACTACTTCACTTTGGAATTCCTTAAACTTCTCGAAAGTTTCGGACTTATGTTTCATAAATTAGATATACCCATATCTACTCAAGTCATCCGTGAAAGTAAGAACATAACGATATCCACCGCGCGATGCCACACTCATTAGACCGCACACATCGGTATGTATGATCTCCAACAAGTCCATAACTCGCTCCATTATTCCAGAGAATGGTGTCTTAGTCATTTTTTCCATCAGACATGCTTCACATCTTTCAAGTGATTCAAGAATTCCATCGGAATGGAGTTTCTTCATGCGCTTCACTCTAATATGACCAAGACGGCAGTGCCACATGTATTTCATTCATTTATCATCTATATTATGAAAAAGTGTATCACTACCATCGAGATTCAATAAGAATAGACCATCCATCTCAGGCGCATGACCATAAAAGATATTACTCATATAAATTGAACAACCATTATTCTCGGAATTAAACGAGTAACCGTCTCGAAATAAACAAGATCCAGATATAATGTTCATGCTTAACGCGGGCACCAAACAACAATTATTTAGACTTAAAACTAATCCCGATGGTATATGAAGAGGGAGTGTGCCGACAGCGATCACATCAACCTTGGAGCCATTTCCAACGCGCATCACCACCTATTATATTGCTAGTATTCGCTTATTCTGCAGCACCTGTTTCGAGTTACAAATATGAGCAACTGAACCAGTATTAAATACCTAGGCACTACTACGACTACTAGTAAGATAAACATCAATAACATGTATATTGAATATACCTTTCTTCTTGATGTTGCCGTTCTTTAGATCCATCAAGTACTTGGGGCAATTCCGCTTCCAGTGACCTTCGCCCTTGTAGTAAATGCACATAGTGTCAGGCTTAGGACCAGCCTTGGGATTCTTAGTAGGCGCGGCAGTTTTCTTGACGCCCTTCTTGAAGTCACCCTTCTTCTTAGGATTGCCTTGCTTCTTGAAATTGGTGGTCTTATTGACCATCAACACTTGGTGCTCTTTCTTGATCTCCACTTTCGCAGACTTCAACATGGAGAAGAGTTCAGGCAATGACTTATCCATGTGCTACATGTTGTAGTTCATCACAAAGTTCTTGTAATTAGGTGACAGTGATTGGATGACACGATGAATACCCAACGCATTAGGAATTATTATTCCCAAATCTGCGAGTTTATTTGTGTGCCTAGACATTTTAAGCACATGCTCGCTAACGGAGCTTCCCTCGTCCATCTTGCAGTTAACGAACTTCTTGGAGGCTTCATGGCTTTCCACGACCGTGTGAGTCTCAAATATCATTTTGAGCTCATTGGCAATATCATGAGGGTCACGGTTATCGAAGATCTTCTGAAGCTCCGATTCCAAACCATACAAGATGGCACACTAAACTATGGAGTATTGGTTCATTCGAGTGAGGTAAACATTTTTCACCTCATCGGTAGCATCATTTGCACGAGGGTCACCTAGCGGTGCATCCAGCACATAGGTCAACTGACCAGCATTAAGGACAATCCTCAAGTTGCGGAACCAGTCTGCGAAGTTGCTTTCATTGTTTTTCAACTTTTCTTTTATAGTAACACATTAAAATTGATGGTAGGAGCCGCCATGATATACAACATATTTATAAAGAGTTTAGACTAAGTTTATGATAAATTGAGTTCATATTTAATTCTTAAATTAACTAGGTGAACTCCCACTCAAAACAACATCCCTCACATTGTTTTAGTGATCACACGAACCAAATCCACTACACCAAGTCCGATCATCACGAGAGATGATGTAGCTTCAAAGGCGAACAATCAACATGTTCATCATATCAATCATATGACTTGTGCTTTACCTTTCGGTATTCCATGTTCTGAGACCATGTCTGTACATGCTAGGCTCGTCAAGGTTAACCTTAGTATCTGCATGTGCAAATCCGGCTTGCACCCATTGTATGCACACATAGAATCTATCACACCCGATCATCATGTGGTGCTTCGAAACGATGAGTCTTAGCAATGGTGCCTACTAAGGATGAACACTTTATTACTTGATATTTAGTGAGAGGGATCATCTTATAATGCTCCGCCACAATCTAAGCAATACATGATGCATAAAAGGATTAACATCACATGCAATTCATAATATGTGATATGATATGGCCTTTCTTCTTGTGCCTTTGATATTCATCTCCAAAGCACGAACATGATCTCCGTAATCACCGGCGTGGCGTCAAGGTCAATGGCGCCGCTTCATGGTTGTCCTCCACCAACAACAACTATTACAACTACTTGATGAATAGACACGCGGGTCTTAACAAAATTTAAATACAACCATAAGGCTCCTGTCGGTTGCCAACTTACAATAAGGATCATTGCATGCATCAAATATAATCACAATCACATCATGTCCATATCACATCACAACCAATGCCCTACAAAAACAAGTTAGATGCCTCTAATTTTCTTTGCATGTTTTGCGTGGCTTGGGCTTTCGAATAAGAACTATTCTTACCTACGAACATGAACCACAACGTTGATACAAGTATTGTCAAGTGCCCGTTGTAAATTGAATCTTCACTATGGTGGGAGAGGTAGACACCCACAAAGACACTTGTGCAATGCAAGTTGCACGTTGGGCGTGGAGCAAGTCTCATGTATGATGACATGTAAGGTTAGCCCAAGCCGCTTCATCCCACCATCCCGCAAGATGCAAAGTACACAAAAAACAAGCGACAACAAAAGCATCAACACCCACAAAACCATTGTGTTCTACTCATGCAACAGATATATGCATAGAGTTGGCTCTAATAGCACTGTAGGGTTCGTAGCATGGAAAACAAAAAAATTCTATCGCGTGAACACACAAAACCAAGATCTAATCTACGAGATTGGTGCAACGAGATTGTAGAGAACTAACCCTCGAAGATCCAAAGTGTTTAACGAGATTCGTATCTCATGGTTGATGTAGTCGATCACTTGATGCTCTCAAGCTCGCGTAGACGATCCTTCTGGCGCCATATTCCGGCAGCGCTTCCGCAGTCGATCACACGTACGGTAGTCGATGAAGACCTTCCTCTCCCTTGTTCCAATAGGGTAGCGAAGGTTGTAGATCTCCTCGGAATCCCAACAGCACGGCGGTGTGGTGGTGGTGGTGGTGGAGGAGGAGAGATTTCTGCAGGGCTTCGCCTAAGCCAGAATAGTGTGGAGGAAAGAGGGGTGCGGCGGTGTAGAGGTCTCAACCTAATAAGGTAGATTCCTCCTGTGTTTTACAATGCTAGTCCCTGGATCAATAGCTAGCATCCACAGTTAAGATGTAATATCAAGAAACAAAGGTCATAACATAACTTTACAACCAGGAATAACATAAGTTTATTACATCAATCATAGCTCATTTGGCTATTACATTACATTGCAGCGGAATAACTATAATCATGGGGTCCTTCATCTTCAAAGTGCCACAGGCAGATGTTGGTTGTAGACTTTGTAATCCTAAATCAATCAATCTTCACTAAAGACAATCAAACCTGCAACATACAAGTTACAGCCACAAGGGTCAATACATTTGAATTGTATTGGCAAGTTTCACTACTTTGTATATTATGAGTGGATCTTATCATTACATGCATATTTGTCTAAGTAGAGTTTAAGGCTTATTTGCATAAAGCAATATTTATCCTATCTTTTCAAAATGGTTTTGGTCTATTGTCAAATCTCTTTTCCAAGTTCCTTGAACTCCTTGGTATAAACTCAAGTATTCAAGTCCTTGTCAAAAATCTCTTGAGCTACTTGGTAACCCCAAGTGCAACAAGTTTTATCAAATCTCATGAGTTCCTTGGTAACCCCAAGTACATCATGCTCTTGAGCACCTTGGTAACCCCAAGTGCAACAAGCTTAACAAAATCTCTTTGAATTCCTTGGTACCCCCAAGTGCATCAAGCTTTTATATTAGAAGTTGGAATGTCGAGATCTCCCATGGTTCAAACTTTAGTTGCTCAGTATTGTCCATAGCCGGGGACACGGCTAAGTACTTAGAATTTGATCTTCTGCAGAAGTTGTACACTTTACCCACATGATACAATCCCATCTTGTTGCCACCAGTGGCCTACTGGATTAGTGCTCACCAAGATGGAGTACTGGCAGACTGAGAATGTGACGAAGTCTTTCCAAAAGGTCCTCCCATACATCATTGCAAGCTTGTCTTCAGCCCCCATGAAGCATTCCAGATCCCCATGTCCGGTAACTAAAGACAATGTATGGGTCTTCCTAATGTAGTTGACTAAGCCAGAGCCATAATAGCATGTGGTTGCACACGAAAGCCACAATTGGAGAAACATGTTCAATCTCTAAGTTTCCTAGGTGGTTTTCATTTGGAGCACAACACAAAGTGATTGCCATAGACATGGTTCCTTTTGTTGCCACCTTCTCCAAAACTTCAAGTATCCTCCACCTAGGTGGTTCATTGAGTCCTTGTTTTATTATGTAAAACACAAGTCCTTTTTTCAACCTTTGTAAAATCTCAACATGTATCTCTTTTCAAAACATAGCATGGCTAAGCAGGTACAACTTCAATATTTTCACTATGGAGTGTATAGGGAATCCTATTAGGATTTAGCATAGCATAAGTACAGAAATATCTTTTCATGCATGTTTTTCAAAATCCACTAAGTATAATGAAAATAGTAGGACTTTTGTATGATAGTGTAACTTGCCTTTTTGGTAGGGAATGATGGTTCTCTCCTTGATCTTGCTAGTCTCACACTTTGCTAAATTCACTACAAGTCAATCAAGCAAACACAAAATCAACTAACATTCCAAACCAAAGTCAAACAAACAATTTCACGCTCACAAAGCAAATGGAATCTAAGTCATGCATAAGTATGCAAAGGATGGTTCTATTGCAAGGTTGGTCTCCACTAGGTTTATAAACTTTGTAAGGTCCAAATTGGTCATTTACCAAAGTGGCAAAGTCATTTAGTTAGAGAGTTTTGTCCAATAATTATTTTAAAATCCATTCAACATTTTATGTGATGGAAAATGGTGTTGTTAATCAAAAATCTTTTAAGTTTCTCACCAAAAGTTTCTAACTTTCAAGATTTGTTGTTTTGGGTCAGTAGCTTTGAATCAACATATTTTCTCAAAGTTTTGTTCCAAAATCCTTTTTCATAATAAAACCATTATCTTTTATTTGGCTAGAATTAGACTAATTCAATTATTCCATTCTAAATTTTTCCAATCTCATTTTCAAAACTATGGGTTGGTTCCTAGGGTCAGTATGGTCACTACAATCCATTTTGCTAAAGATTTAATCCTAAAATAAATTTTAAACAATTTTTCTACTCTAAACAAGTACACAAATGTTTCTGCAAATTCAAACAAGCTAACAGATACTATTTTCTAAACTAAGGCCATGGTTGGCTAGGTCTTGCTCTCCTGAATCCATTGATATAAAATTTGAAATTTTTGGACGTGTAGATCTCAAGTTATAAGGGTTTGAAGTTTGCAAATAAATCAGATTCAAATCTGTTTCTAAACCTAATAGATGACACGCGGCGCGTTGCTATTCGCGGGTACCGCTTCACGTGGATCGCAGCTGTGGGCCGTTGGATCTGATCGATCGCACGGTCTTGGACGCGTACCCCTTCGACGATAAGTGAACTAATCGTGGGCGCTAGATCTAGATCGAACGGTGCTGGCGAGTTTGACCATATGCGGGCGGCGCTGACGGCGGCTAGCGGCGGCGCACGGCCAGGCGGTGGTGCTACGGTGGTTCGAGGAAGCGAGATAGGAGGAGAAGAAGCTCACCGGGTTCAGGAGGTCACGGTGATGCTCGAGGAGGTGTTGGTCGGGCGAGGGGCGCTCTGGTCTTGGCAGGATTTCTCGCCGGAGTGGAGGACGGCGTCGGTTGCTTCAGGTGGTCGTCGTGGACGGCGCTAGGGATCACCCCCAAGGCGAAACATCGACGCGGTTAGATGAAGAAGGATGTAGCAAGTATGGGAGTGTGAACGAGGAGACGCGGGGCGGTCTGGTTTACCTGGGGGTCGTCGTCGGAGAAGAAACAGGCGGCGGCGTTGTCAGAGCTAGTCCAAGCCAAAGCTCTGGGGCGCCCGCGGTCGAGTGAAGGACACGGGGAGAAGCGTCTGGGAGTGGGGAAGTTGTCAGCGTGCTCAGGGAGGCTCGGGGTGGTGTGGCTTGGCCGGAATCGACAGAGGAAGCTCGTCGGAACAGAGAGGCTCGGGGAGGAATTGAGGCGGCCTGGGGGCGTGATACTGCGGGGTGACTGAGGGGAAACGGAGAGGAGAGGCGAGCGATTTAAGGTGCATGGTCAAGGCGAGGTAAAGGCCCGGCATTATGACGAATTGAAGCCGCGGGATTACTGCAGGAAACGGCGACGAGGGGGAAGAAGGGGTCATGCGGGTGAGAACGACGAACAGTAGCGGTGGGGTCTACCTGTCAGCGGGGAAAGGAGTTAGGGAGAGGTCCACCGGTCATTCCCTCTGCGGGTTATTTACTGAGTGCGAACCGTTTTCTTGCGGGGTGAGGAGTTGGGCTGGTTGATGGGCTTCCTGGGCTTGGCTGGCTGGGCTGAGTCCAAATCCAAAAAAAATTATTCTGTAACCTTTTCTTTTTATATTCCTGATTTTCTGTTTTGAATTTCAATCAACCAAACAACATTCAAATCAATTAAATAATCAACAAACCTTGCAATTATGAACTTGGTTCTGTTCAGACACATAAAGCCAAAATCCAAAATAAAACAATATTTTAAAACTCTTTAGGTTCTATTTATTAAGTAAAATGGTCCAAGGTTTTATTAATAAAACAAGGTTTGGTTTATTTAATAAAATCTTCATTTGAACTCCAAATACTTTCAAAACCAAAACAGTAGGTTTTATTTGAAAATATAAGATACTTGAATTACTTGTTTAAAACAAATTAACCTTTTATTTAAGGGTCCATTATTAATTAATACAATAGACCTTCATTATTAAAAATAGGATTGGTTTTATTAAAAACTTTATTTTGAAATCAGTATAGTGCCAAAACCATTCAGTAGGTTTTATTTGTGAATATCAAATAATTAGAAAACTTATTTAAATTAATTTAATAAGTTTTGATGTTTTATTCAAAATGGTAAAACCTTTTATTTAAATAAAATTTGGATATTAATTCCTTATTATTTTATTTAAATAAACCTTTACTATTTTTATTCAAAACAAAATGTTTTAATTCCAAAGTTTGGTTAAGGTTTAATTTGGCTTTATAAAATAATCCTTGTTTATAAAACTTCTATTTCATTTGAAACAAATCTTTTTCATTTAAGAGTTTCAAAATAGTATTTCCAAATGTTTTTATTTTTCCTTTTAAATGTTTATCTTTTTAAATCCCTTTAGGTTTTATTTAATTCAAATGAGTTTGAGGTTCCAATTGAATTCAAAAGTTTCTTCTGGCCCTGAAAATCAAACAAAGTTTTATTATATTCATTTATTTTTTCACATTACAAGATTTGGAAAATCTTGGGATGTGACAGGCGGCTAGGGTTGTAGGCGCCAAGGCTTGAGGTGCCAAGGGGGCGCCCCACCGCTCCTTATATGGGAGAGGGGACGGCGGCCAAGGCCTCCCTTCCCTAGCCAAGTTGCCCCCCCCCCCAACTCTACTAGGAAGGGGAGAGTCCCTCCCCAACTCGGCTAGGAAGAGGGGAGTTTTAAACTTGCCTTTCAAGTTTTCCCTTTTCTTCCCAAACAAGGATTTGACTTTTCAAACTAGGATTTGACTTTTCAAACCAGGGTTTGACCCTTTCCTCTAGTCCTTGGCCAATTTGCCCTAGGGCATGATGCGGCCAGCCCCTTAGGGCATGGCGCATCCCAAGTGCCCCCTCCTGGGGTGGTGGACCTTCCAGAACATTCTAGAAGCTTCTTGTCAAAACACCGAAAACATTTCCAAACCCCGGAAATTGACTTTCCTTATATGAATCTTATTCTCTGGACCATTCCGGATCTCCTCGTTATGTCCTGGATCCAATCCGAGACTCTGAACAACATTCGTTCTCCAACTCACATTCCATATCTACTCAAACAACATCAAATCCTTAAATGTATCTCCCTATGGTTTGTGAACTATGTAGACATGATCGAGATACCTCTCCAATCAATAACCAATAGAGGGATCTGGAAATCCATATGGCTCCCACAGATTTCTATGATGACTTCGTGATTGAATGAACCATTTACATACGATACTGATTCCGTTTGTCGCCTGATACTTTACTTATCTGAGGTTTGATCGTCGGTATCTCTATACCTAGTTCAACCTCGTTGCCGATAAGTACACTTTACTCCTTCCATGACATGACATCCCTTGTGACCTAGTCACATGCTTGCAAGTCAATTGGATGACATTCAACCGACAGGGCCTAGAGTATATCTATCCGTCATATGGATGGACAAATCCACTCTTGATACATGTCCTTCAACACATACTTTAGGAATACTTAATGCCACTTTTATAACCACCCAGTTACGGAAGTGGCATTTGATGTCATCAAAATATCCATCTGGTGATGGTGATTAACATTATCCCATGGTCGAAGGATTAGGTTACTATGTATTTTAAAGCTTGTAGCAAACAAACTCTAAATGACTTGATCTTATGATATGCTAACTATAGGAGTGTGTCCATCACATCATTATCCTAATGACATGATCTTGTTGTTAATAACATCTTTATGTCCATGATTAGGAAACCATGATCATCTATTAATCAACAAGCTAGTTTAACACGAGGCTTACTAGGGACTCTAATATGCTTACAAAACACACAAGTATTAATGTTTCCAGTTAATACAATTATAGCATGTTATGCAAACATTCATCATAAACACAAAGATATAATAATAACCATTTTTATTATTGGCTCTTGGGCATATCTCCAACAGAGGAAGGACTTGGTGATCTTGATGGTCGACACGAAATACATGGACGCCGATAAGAATGCTGAAGGGAATATGCCCTGTGTAGCATCCCAGTTGTCTAACACGTGTAATGCTACATGTTATAATAATAAAAAGGGCCACTTCCAATATATAATTGTTGCATCATCATCATATCATGCTCATGTCATCATGCCACCTTGCATTTGAGCATCATATAAAACCCCTTCTTATTTGGTTCTTATCTCATGTGCATTATTAATTGTGTTTGCCTCTTGATATTGTATTTGGCTCTTGATATATTGTTAAATGCCCAAGTTGAGTTGGGGGCATATCTCTTCTAAACTCCACCACCTTTCTTCCACCACCTTATAATTCCACCATCCAATTAATATGAGCTTGGCATTTTATTTGAGTTAGCTCTAGCTCATGTTGGTTGGTTGGATTCCACCCATAATCATTTGCTGGGCCTTTGTCATCTTTTGTGAATGCAAGGAATAATGCCACATGAATTAATGTTGTTTTCACAATATAACTACATGGCAATTATTGTTTGCATGGGCCATGCAAGTTCCACCTTTTTCTTGGCTTTGGAATGTTTTGGCTTTGCTTGCATGGATCATCTTCCCTTTGTTTAATCTTGTTTTGGCTTGTAGTTTCTTCACCATATCATCTATCTCTATCCCCTTTAGCTAAACATCTATCCCCATGCTCCATGCACACACATGTGCTAATGTGGCATGCACAAAACTAAACCACCCCCTTCTCTCTACCTCTTCTCTTGGACCTTGCTTGGTCTTTACATGGAGCATGCATGGACCAAAGAAAAACCCCATCACCACATAATCATCTCTCCCTCCCTTTCTCTCTTTTCTCCTTGTCTTGATCTTGTGTGTTTGTCTTATGAGACATGATCAAGTAAAAGCCACTCCCTCTATCTTACCCCTCTTAGCTAAACCCTAAAGCCTACCCCATGCCACCTCCCCATCCTAGCTAAACAAAATCCTAAACTACACCCTCCCTAAACAAAACCCAAAGCACCCCCTCTCCCTCTCCTCTCTAGCTAACCACCCCTAAACCTATCTAGCATGCTCACATGGTCACCATGTCCTAGCTACCCCCACCCAAACCTAACCCTAGACCGAGCCCATGCCTCTCCCTCTCGGCTCTCTCCCTCTCTGCCGGCGTGTCCCCCCACCCTAGCGCCTCCCCTGGCCCACCTGCAGACCCGGCCCCACCTGGCAGTCTGCCAGCTCGCGCACGCCCTGCCCCGGTCGCCCATGCACGTGAGGTGCAACGCCCTGCCCCTCCCCCACGCAAGCAACCTCGCTCCTACCTGCCCCTGGCGATCTTATCCTCCCCCTCGTCCCTAGCCTTCCCCCCTAGATTCCCCAGGCCTCTCTTCCTCCCCTGCTCTCCTTCTTCCTTCCCCAGCTCAGCCATGTCCCCCCGTCCTTCTAAACCCTAGCGGCGTCCACCTCTGCTTCCCTTCGTTCCCGAGCGCGCCGAGGCAGACCAGAGTCCCAGGAGTCTCCACTGCTTCCCCTTCTTCGCCAGGACACGAGGATCCAGCCGTACCTCGCCGGAGCAGCCCCGCCGTCGCCGTGGCCGGAGAGATCTGCCGCTTCTCGCCACGAGCCCGCCGGCGGATCCGTACCTCCCCGAGCCTCGCCAACCGCGCCGTCGAGCTGCTGGTGAGCTCCTCTTCTCCCCAGACAAGCTCCCCTCTCCTCTCGCGCGCCGTAGCCTCGCCACGCTCCGTCGAGCGCTCTGCGTGCGTGCCGCGCGCTGCGCCGACAGACAGCAGCCGCCGCAGCGGTAGATCCGACGAAGTTCCACGTCCTGCCCCGCGCGCTACGGTCCTCCTTCGCGCAAACATCCCAAACCAATATTGTAGACCGATGACCCCTCTTCCTTTTTCGTTTTGGCCGCGACGCGTTTCTCCCAGTGGTTCGCTCGCCAACGTCGATCAAACGGCGGCCGATCGCTGTCGCCGGCAGAGCGCTGCGCCGCTGCCGTCCGACAGATTTTGGCCTTTTGCGTTTAGGACCTCGAGTTTTCTCCCGCCTAAACCCGCCGTCCCTCGGTTCCCACCTGTCAGCGTCAGTGATCTTTTGCAAAAAGGCTCCCCAACTCCCCGCAAATCAACCCGCAGTCCCCGCCGAGCCGCGTGGCGGCCCCGCACTCTGCCGCTGGCGTGTGGGTCCGCTTGGGCTCTGGCCCTACCTGTCACTCTCTGTGGCTAGCCAGAGCCGCGGCGACCAACGGTTTCGCTGCGCGCGTGGGCCGTGCCAGCTCAGGCCCCATCTGTAAGCGCCTGGGGTCATTTAAGCTGGGTGTAAAAAGCAATTCTGCATTGTCTGTTATTTCAAATCTAGTTTAATTAATTCAAATTCAAACCAGAATTCAAATAACTTTTCAATGGTAAGTCCAAATAATGCAAATAATATATGTTTGGAGATCAGAAAAATGCCAGGATTTCAAATATGACATTCAAATTGCCTTTTGCACAATTAAAATTCCAAGTTTAATTAAATTACACGAATTGCCACTAGAACTTAAATAATTAATAACTTTTGATTTATAATTCCAAATTTAACAAATGATATGTCTAAAATGATCAGCTCGACGAGACCTTTCTGTTTATGCTATCCATGACTTTAATTGCAGCATGCATCATATGAATATATAGTAAACAGCAATTGTTATGACAACAAAATGTGATCCAAAAACCCCATTAAAATGTTATTACTTGTCTTCCACACCTCACCATGCCATGCTACCTTATTGCCATGTAAATTGTGCATCATTCATCATGGCATGATTGTTTGCTTGTCGCATCTTATTCAAACGCTTGTGCTCTATATTCATGTTGGCCTTGTTTGTTTGGTTTTTCTCGGATAGACACTGAGCAGGGGTTATATCAAGAGAACCAGGAGCACTACCCAGATCCGTCCCTCGCTTCAACTGAGTTAACAGGCAAGCACTTCCACATGCTTGCATACATATAGTACCTATTGCCTCTATCTTATTCTTGCATCATTGAGTCGCGATTGCATTAAATGGAATCCCAAGTATGCATAGCCTTTACTTTAAACCCCACCAAGCTTGTTCCTCCATCCCATGAGCCATTACTACAGGAGTTGCTTGAGCCATGCGAGTCGTAGAACAGCATGTGTAGGGTATGTGAGAGTCTGTTGGATCACGAGGTACCTAAACAACTTAACCTGAGTAGTAATGGGATAACTAATGAAAGTGGCACCGGTGAGCAACATCTGCTATTTGGTTTTTCCTGCTCACTTGTGTCCCATAAGACCCCGAGTACTTGATTCCTGTTCCTTGATTTATCGCGCTATCCACATCCGGGAGGTATATGGGACCCCCCTGGGCCAGAGCTTGATTCCGTCTTATTTCTTGGGGCCACAAACTAGTTTGAGGTTTTATTTACTATCCTGTACTTATGCCATGTTTACTGCTTTCATTAATTTGTGCGACATATAGCACCTGTACTGTTTAGGATCGGGACACGTTTTCGCGGTGTCGACAAGCCCAGTTTTGGGTTCCCAGTCGCTCACAGCCGTCCACCCAAACCTTGAGGCCATCTTGAAGTCAGCTAACTTCATTGCGGATCTACTTTAAGGGGTGGCCCCCTGAAATATTTCTGAATCCTGTGATTCTTCAGTCGTGAAAGCCTCGTTGGGTTTTGATTTGGTTTTTCCGAGGTTGATCGAGCGTGTGTTGCTATTGGTGCACCCCGGCCGGGTAAAACTTTCTGAAAGCCGTGTCTGCGGATATGGACGACTTGGAGCACAGTTTCTCGATCATAGACAAGCATAACTAAAGTACCGCTTTAATCTGACTAAGTAATTTGACTAGTAAATAGTGCAACACTCACGGAATGGTTAATAAAATTGCCAACGGATGAGGGGGGTTGTTCGTCCGCTTCCTCGTTGGTAAGCGAGGAGGAGGATGGATCTGATGAGATTACCATTACAACTGTTGTTCTCAAATTCACGGACATCCGTCTATCATTGGTTAGGCGGATGGTTAGCATTTATCTGTAGAACTGCTAGGGTTTATCTTTCGCTGCAATTGCGTCACCCCAGGTTGTGTCCCCTTTAGAGGCATTAAGACTTGCTGAGTACCCTTAGGGTCTCACACGATAAATTATTGGTTCAGATGGACAGGTACCCCCGCAGGACGGATACTGGGTGGAAGAAGCTGATGATGTGGGCAACGATCGTTCGGTGTAGAGATTCCGGGAACGGGGATCTGTGAGACCTGTAGTTGGGATGTGCTTATTTCTATGGCATCTTATGCCGATTTGCTTCTTATCCGTACTCGGATTTTGTTTGCCGCTTCCGCATGATACTCTGATGTGTGTTGTATGAGGAAGTATCCTAAAATATAGATCTATCTAGGTCATTTGAATCTTGCCGTATGGCGTTGCTATATTTCCTTTCTTTCTAGATGGTATGGCTCTGATGTACTCTTGTATGGTGGCTTGCGTACATACCCACTTGTGTACGTAGTTGATCCCTTCGCCTGCCGATTACGCCGCCCGTACAGGTCCCGTTGAGAGGGTAGTGGTTGGGACGTCCGAAAGGACTACCAGTGAGTGGCTTTTGGGGCCCCACCGTACTATTTCAACCACTACCACTCATCCAGGCTTGTATCTAGGAGCGTAATTCACCGAGGTAGTTACAATTGGTATCAGAGCCATCCCGACCTTCAGGGTTTCAGCCAAACGGTCGTTGTCAGTCTAGCAAATATTTTGGTAGTTATGTATACTAGGGAAAAACAAAACGCGAGAGTAGGACTGCTTCCACTTTTCTTCTTACCCTCCCACCCACCCTTTTCTGGTAAGGAAGTGCAACGTTTTCAATCCTCTTCTCAAAGTTCAAATTAGGATTCACGTGTTCTGGGTTTCCGTAGTACCATAGGTTGTGTGTGTGTGTGTGTGTGTAATTCCTTGTCTATCTGTTGCATCCAAGTTGTTATCTTATCTGCCTTTGGTTATCAACTGTTGGTACATTCCATACCGACAGGCTTTTGCAAACCGATGCAATCTATCTTCCTCTTTGTATCCGACGCTATCTTGTTTGGGGTGTTCGTTTCCGTAGATACCAATCTTTAGGTTTCGTCGTGAGAAGAAGGGGTTAGGATATGTGTTCCACTTGTTCATGTGCGGAGTAATGATTTGAGTGCGGGATGGAGTCGCGACCATACCACTACTTTTATCATTCGCTTTTGTATATTGAATCGGTAGAGTCACTAATCTTGATTCGTTAAGTAATTTTGCGCATCTATTGGTATTCTAATGCCGAAATTGTGGAAAATTTTTCTTTGATATATTTGTGTACCACACTCCTTTTCAGTCGTGTGCGATATGCTTAATATCTTTTAGGTGCTATAAACTTTGTTGATATTTTAATATCATCTCAGTAAATTGTATCCTTTAATCTTGGTTAATTCCATCTTGGTACTATTTTGGATTATTATCATTCTCCATTATAGTACTGACTTGTGTTTTATATCAATGACAGGATGGCTCCACCACGCCGGACTGATGAGGACATACCTCCGGAACTGGGCTCCGCGCTGTCAAACATCGCTAATGCTTTGGCAGCTATGCAAGAGAACCAGCAGCGCTTTGAGGAGAGCGTCAGGAGAAACGAGTTTGCTCCACTTCCTCCACCTCCCAAGCGTGGAGACATCAAGAGCTTCCTCAAATTCAACCCTCGTCAGTTTGATGTTTCTGACCGACCTCTGGACGCGGATGATTGGCTGCGTGAAATCTCAAGGTTGCTCGAGACTGCTGATGTTCCGGAGCAGGAGTGGGTCAAGTGTGCTACTCACCTTCTCAAGGGAGATGCAGCTCTTTGGTGGGAAAACTACTTGAAGGCAAGCTGCACTGGGTTCCAGCCAACTTGGGAGAGGTTCACTGGAGCGTTCAAGGAGCAGTTTCTTTCGGAGATTGTTATGGAAAGAATGAAGGAGGCTTTCCTGAACCTGAAGCAAGGAAATGATAACGTCAACACCTACATCAGGAACTTCATGAATCTCTCTCGTTATGGTGGTGATGAGGTATCTGATGACAAGAAGAAGCAGAAGAGGTTCAGGCAAGGGCTCAATGCATCGATCAAGTATGCGATTACTCATGCAAGGCCGGCATCTTTCCTGGAACTACAACACACAGCTTTGCAAGAGGAGGCAAGTCGACAAGTGTTTGAGGAGTCCAAGAAACATAACAGGGATGCATCAAGCTCTGCAGTTATGGCAGCTCCTTCTAAGCGGCGTGTCTGGGTTCCTAACACCCCACCGTCGCTCCCGGCTCCACCAAGACCTGCAAGTTTCGCGCCAAGGCCACCAAACTTCACCACTGCGGCTCCCAAGGGCTACAACCACCACTACCCAGGAGCGCCTGGCGGAGTCCCTGGCTACGCTGCTCCACGTCCAGCTGGTGTCTGCTTCACGTGTGGAGATCCTGGACATCCCTATTGGAACTGTCCGATGAAGAACAAAGCTCTCCCTCAACCCTCGCCAAGATCTGCAGCAAGCTCTCCTTTGGTTCGTGCACCACCACCTCGGGCTCTCAACATCAACACCAAGCCCGGGTCTGCGGTTGTTCGTGCCAATTGTGTCAACGCCGCTCAAGCTGAGCAAGCACTGGGAGTCGTGATGGGTATGCTTTCCGTGAACTCAGTCCCTGCACGAGTTTTGTTCGATTCTGGTGCATCGCATTCTTTTGTGTCTCATAAGTTTGCAGAGGAGAATGAGTTGGTTTTGGTTCCTCTCCTTAAGCGGTTGGTGGTACAATCTCCTGGTTCAAACATGAGGGCTGTTCATATCAGCCATGGCAATCAAATTGAGATTGGTGGTTCTTCGTTCTCGGCTTCCTTAATTGTTCTGGGCAATTCTGACATTGATGTCATCTTGGGCATGGATTGGTTGACAGCAAATGCAGCTGTGATTGATTGTGCTGAACGCTCAGTGTCTCTGAAGATTCCTGAAGGCCATATAGTCTTTTCTCCAAGTCTGACTCCTGTTGTACAGCTCTTCTCCTTGGCAGCTCTGAATAATGATGCTATGGAAGCTATTCAGAGTGTACCAGTGGTCTGTGAGTTTCCAGATGTCTTTCCTGAAGAGTTGCCGGGTATGCCTCCAGATCGCGAGGTTGAATTCGTGATTGAACTTGAGCCTGAAACGGCTCCTATCTCCAAGCGGCTGTGGCATCCCGCAAAACCACTACTAGAAAATCGCGTTGTTTTTGTGCATTGCATCGTCATCATCATGCATTGTTTGTCTGCATTATTCGAAAAGCCCAATTTTGATTATACAAATACCCCTCTTTATTTTAAAAGGCAAAACCACGAGTGTATCGGATATTTTGTTTCACCTAAAAACTATTTGCAAAGTGGTTCTGTTTTAAATTAAAGAGAACCAAACAAACACAAAAACTAAATCAGCCCCCACCTAAATCCTAGTCCCACCAAATTCTATCCTACCCATCAACCGTAGACCGCCACCTCACCCTCTCACCCTTTTTCTACCCACCTGCCACCTCACCGATCCACCACCCCACCCTCTCACCTTTTCTCACCCCAACCCTATCTACCCTCCCTCCCCACTCTCTCTGACAGCCGGCCCCACCCCGCAGTCCCTCTCTCTCCCTGCCCGTGGGCCCCGTCCCCTGGCCCACACACGCCACTCACCCATCCCACGCGCCACCAGCTCCCTCACGCGTCCCAGCACCCACGCCCCACCCGTCCCTGTCGCGTACCCCGGCGGGACCCACCCCTGAGCCCCACCTCCCCACGCGACCCGCGTCCCTTCCACGTCCCCGACCCCGCTCCTCCCTTCCTCTCTCCTCCCTGCAGCGCCCATCGTCCTCTCCGGCCGCCGCCCGGAGCGCCGTCGCCCGCCCCGGCCGCGGTCTCGCCGCCCTGCAGCCGCCGCCGTGGATCTCTCCCTCGCCGGCGACCCCCTCTCCGCCTTCGTCGCGTTCCCCTCGACGCCCGAGCCCCACCACCAGACCGCGCCGGCCAACCCCGGCTCCCACCCGAGCGCGCCCGCCAGGCTCCTCCCCGGGCCGCCACCTCCCCCGTCGGCCGCAGCCCTCCTCTCTGGCGCCCCGCGTCCGCCCCGTTGGCCGCCGTCTGCGCGCAGCACCGCCCGGCGCCATGGCGTCGCCGACCGCCTCCCTCGGCCTCCTACTCCCCGCGAGCAGCCGCCCCGAGCGCCGCCCTCTCCGACCCGACCCCGAGCCCCGCGCCCGCGCGTCCTGCGCCGCCGTCGCCGTTCCGAGCCGCGCCGTCCGCGCCGCCGGCGAGCTTCCTCCGACAAGCCCGCCGCCCCGCGCGCCGCGACCCCCAAGCCCTCGCCGCCCTGCAGCTCGTCGCCGGCCCCGCACGCCTCCCCGCGGCCGCAGCCCTCCTCCGCCGCGCGCCGGCCGCCACTGCTGCTCGCCCCTGGGTCGCCGAAGCCGCCGGTGTGCTTGTGTGCTTGCTTGCACAGAGGGGTTCGGTCTGTCTTCTGCTTTGAGAAGCGTGCGGGCTACCACGAGTTGCCGAACCTTCGCGCCGACGGGATCTGCAGAGTACCAAGTCCGACCACTCGCGAGACGCCAAGCTCCCTTTCATGGACCCTGAGGCCGAACCCTCGAACGACAAGATCTGCCTCGGACGCCGAGAACCCCAACCCAAAGAGGACCGGAAACCGCAAGACCTTCATCCCGAACCCGAGGGTTCCTCGACAAGACCGTCTCGTCACAAGACCCCCGATGACCTTTGTCACCAAGATCTGCATCGCTGCATGTTCTTCGACCAATAAGCGAGGTGGAACCCGATGGGGCCGGTACCAACAAGATCGACCGCCGGACGCCAAGCATTTCATCCCGGACACCGAGACCCTGAATGACAAGTACCCTGACCCGGACACCAAGTTCTGCATCCCGATCGCCAAGACCGACCGGCACACGGTACCGACAAGATCTGCATGCGACAAGAACGACACCGACCAAAACGAACCCGATGCGTCCCGGCACCGAACCAAGTCCTGCTTCCCGGATGCCGAGGTCACCGACACAGGACAACAAGATCTACCCCGTTAACCTCGAACGTTTCCCCCGGACCAAGGCCGTCGAACCCTGGACCCTGTCGAACCCCGGAACCCCAAGTCCGTCGAGAACCCTTATGTGTGAACCCTTTTCCCGGAACCCTATTCTATACCATAATAACAACTTGTTGCATATTGAATTGCCATCCTTGCATGCATATCTGTGGTTTGGGGGCCTTATGCCGATTCACCTTATAATTAAATATGGGGCCCATATGCGGGCAAATCTAGCCTTATATTGGCCTCATTTAAATTGGTGTAGCGAACCCGGTACTATCTCTTGCCATGCTAAAAACAACATTTAACTTGCGGGGTTTTCTAAATAACTTGAACCACCTAAATATTGCCGGGACCCCGGTTCCGCTTAATCTTGACCTAATTGCATCGCACTTTGCCATGTCATCCATCATACATGCATCATGCCGATCTTCTGCCGTTGTATTAAATAGTGCATCCGGTGTTTCTTCTAGTGTTTTGCTTCTTCGCGGATAAGGCCGTTGAGTTGATGTGAGCTTCGCCCCGATCTTCGGTTGAACCCTTCGACAATGTTTTCAGGCGAGCATCTCCCCCTTTCTACCTATCTTACTTTTATAGTATTTACTTCCCTCCTGTTGATTTATTGCTATCTGTGCTGCGATGCTTTAGTTTCCGTACCCGTGATCTACCGTGCAGCCCTATATTGCCTTGGACACATCCTATTACCTGTTGATTGGTAGCTAGTTGGACCTGCGCGTCGTAGTCTCTTGCTCAAGTGCTGCTGCGTGTTGTCAAGTGCCACATTTGTTGGAGTAATGCCGCATGTTGGATGTTGGAGATGATCATAGTTTTACTTATCGTTCACTCTAATTTCTGTTTAACAACTAAAATTGAAATAAGCAGAGGCATCGGTGGGTGATAGATAATATTTGGTTTCCGAACGCCCACTTGTGTCCCGTAGGACCCCGAGTACTTGATACCTGTTCCTTGATTTATCGCGCTATCCACATATGGGGAGTATGGGCCCCCCTTAGCCAGAGCTTGATTCCGTCTTATTTCTTGGGGCCACAACTAGTTTGAGGTTTTATTTACGATCCTGTACTTATGCCATGTTTTACTGCTTTATTTACGATTGTGCGAGGAGCACACTGTACTGTTTAGGTATGCGGAGTGATTACGCGGTATCGACAAGCCCAGCCACACTTTCGGGTTCCCAGTCGCTTACAGCCATTGGCGCAACCTTGAGGCCGTCTCGGAGCTTTCTTACTCCGTTGCGGGATCTACTCAAAGGGGTGGCCCCCTGAAATATTTCTGAATCTTGTGATTGCTCTGTCGTGAAGACCTCGTTGGGTTTTGATTTGGTTTTTCCGAGGTTGATCGTGTGTGTGTTGCTATTTGTGCACCCCGGCCGGGTTAAAACTTTCTGAAAGCCGTGTCCGCGGTTATGGACGACTTGGAGCACAGTATCTCGAACATAGACAACTATAACTAAAGTTTACTGTTATAAATTGACTTGTATCTGATATGACTAGTAAATATTGCAACTACAACGGAATGGCTAAATAAAACTGCCAACAATTGCTTGTTTGGATTGTCGCTTGCGACCATTGTACCTGACTAGTAAGTATTGCAACTACAACGGAATGGCTGAATAAAAGTACCAACAACTGCTGGGTTTTGGGTTTATCTCATGCTATCTGTATCTGATTAGTAATTGTTGCAACTACAACGGAATGGTTAACTAAAAGTGCCCACTGCTTACTTTATCAGGACGATTATCTAAACCTGACTAGTAATTGCTGCAACGATAACTGAATAACTAAAACTGCCAACTGTGTGAGTTCCTCGGTTGACTTCCTCGTTTGGTTTCGAGGGGGAACCACCAGGATGGGTATGTTTGGTGTTAGCTTCAGGTTGGATCCGAATAGGTCTTTCTTATCCCTCTCTGATAACCGCCAGTCTTATCGAGTCTCTATAGGTTGTTTAGTGCATGCTGCCGCTGCCGCTCAGTCCACCATACCTATGTAGGCGAGGACCGCCGAATTCTAGCCTCGCCGTGTACTGGCCTCAGTACTGACGCTCCTCTTTTTCCTTTGCCCTTCGTCGGCACCCCTTTTGTTTAAGCAGGTTTTGAGATCGACGCCGTTAGCAGGGTTACCCTTCCGGCTTGGCCTGGGCAGGGTTATGGACGCCATTGGTTATTCTTCAGGGCTCTTAGCCCCATTTGCATCTTGTCCGTAGCTGGACGCTCTATCGTTTTCAAGGTGATTTGGATCTTTGTATATTATATCTGTATTCTTGACTCTTTGAGTCGCTGTTGTATATATCTGTTCTGTGGGTCCCATCGAGGACTGTTGTGTAATGTTATTACTTCGTTTTCCACCCGCACGAAAGTGTCTGGTGGGCACCTTTGAATCGTTTCTATGCGGGTTTGGCGAGTTTCGCTAAAACTTGCATAGGTCCGATTCTGAGGGTGTTACAGAGTGGTATCAGAGCTCAGCAGTTGCGATACCCCACAAGTCCAGCCTGTAGGATAACCTAGCTAACGGCCGAAGTAGAGTGTCAAAACTATTTTTCTAAAAAAAATCGGTTGGATAGTTCTGATTAGGTCTGATTTTACTCCTTACCCCTCTGCTGTTCTCCTCTTACCTCTACGTGTTTTGAATCCGGTCTCTTCTCTCTTCGAGTCCAGGATTTCTCGTGGTTGGGTTTCCGTCGTACCTTCAGGGTTTCGTTTTCCCCCTTTTGTAACGGAGGTGCTACGATCATCAATCTGCAACTGTTCTGTTGTGCCCTTCCTCCGATCTTTTGTTCTTGAGCTCTTTATCCATATGTGTTCCTTGCCGGATATCAGTGTCGTTGAAAGACATATGAGAAGGACGAGCATTGGTGAAGTTGGAGTATACCTTGAGCATGTGTTGTTCATGCCAATGGAACCATCGCGGAACCTAATCATTGTGTCTTCAGACGATTTCTGCTGGCAACATTCCTTTGTTTCGGATACCGCCTATGACGATCTTCAGTCTAAATCTCGAGAGTTGAGTTGCCTGGTTCTCCTACCATGTATAGAGTTGATAGTTGGGTCCGGCATGGACTGATCACCCTACCCGGCTCTTACTGTTCGCTCTGTACATCGAACTGGTGGATCAATATAACTCTTCCCTCTTCTAATGGAAGTCAGGGGTGGCCTTATCGTTTGATACCTCTACCTTCGTCCTTTGTTCTCCGGAGTGTACCCTCGACGATCAGGAACAACGACCCTTTGTTGGTGGTGTCGCCGATTTCAAAATGGAGGAGGAACCCTCGTTAGTGGTGTCGCGAGGATCTACACAAAGCGTGAAGACGGAGAACGCCGACCTTCCTTCCGGTACCATGAGGCGGATCTCGAGGGCGAGATCCATTGTTAGTGGTGTCGAATTGTGGCATCCCGCAAAACCACTACTAGAAAATCGCGTTGTTTTTGTGCATTGCATCGTCATCATCATGCATTGTTTGTCTGCATTATTCGAAAAGCCCAATTTTGATTATACAAATACCCCTCTTTATTTTAAAAGGCAAAACCACGAGTGTATCGGATATTTTGTTTCACCTAAAAACTATTTGCAAAGTGGTTCTGTTTTAAATTAAAGAGAACCAAACAAACACAAAAACTAAATCAGCCCCCACCTAAATCCTAGTCCCACCAAATTCTATCCTACCCACCAACCGTAGACCGCCACCTCACCCTCTCACCCTTTTTCTACCCACCTGCCACCTCACCGATCCACCACCCCACCCTCTCACCTTTTCTCACCCCAACCCTATCTACCCTCCCTCCCCACTCTCTCTGACAGCCGGCCCCACCCCGCAGTCCCTCTCTCTCCCTGCCCGTGGGCCCCGTCCCCTGGCCCACACACGCCACTCACCCATCCCACGCGCCACCAGCTCCCTCACGCGTCCCAGCACCCACGCCCCACCCGTCCCTGTCGCGTACCCCGGCGGGACCCACCCCTGAGCCCCACCTCCCCACGCGACCCGCGTCCCTTCCGCGTCCCCGACCCCGCTCCTCCCTTCCTCTCTCCTCCCTGCAGCGCCCATCGTCCTCTCCGGCCGCCGCCCGGAGCGCCGTCGCCCGCCCCGGCCGCGGTCTCGCCGCCCTGCAGCCGCCGCCGTGGATCTCTCCCTCGCCGGCGACCCCCTCTCCGCCTTCGTCGCGTTCCCCTCGACGCCCGAGCCCCACCACCAGACCGCGCCGGCCAACCCCGGCTCCCACCCGAGCGCGCCCGCCAGGCTCCTCCCCGGGCTGCCGCCTCCCCCGTCGGCCGCAGCCCTCCTCTCCGGCGCCCCGCGTCCGCCCCGTTGGCCGCCGTCTGCGCGCAGCACCGCCCGGCGCCATGGCGTCGCCGACCGCCTCCCTCGGCCTCCTACTCCCCGCGAGCAGCCGCCCCGAGCGCCGCCCTCTCCGACCCGACCCCGAGCCCCGCGCCCGCGCGTCCTGCGCCGCCGTCGCCGTTCCGAGCCGCGCCGTCCGCGCCGCCGGCGAGCTTCCTCCGACAAGCCCGCCGCCCCGCGCGCCGCGACCCCCAAGCCCTCGCCGCCCTGCAGCTCGTCGCCGGCCCCGCACGCCTCCCCGTGGCCGCAGCCCTCCTCCGCCGCGCGCCGGCCGCCACTGCTGCTCGCCCCTGGGTCGCCGAAGCCGCCGGTGTGCTTGTGTGCTTGCTTGCACAGAGGGGTTCGGTCTGTCTTCTGCTTTGAGAAGCGTGCGGGCTACCACGAGTTGCCGAACCTTCGCGCCGACGGGATCTGCAGAGTACCAAGTCCGACCACTCGCGAGACGCCAAGCTCC
Source organism: Avena atlantica (assembly GCA_910589765.1). Taxonomy (NCBI): domain Eukaryota; kingdom Viridiplantae; phylum Streptophyta; class Magnoliopsida; order Poales; family Poaceae; genus Avena; species Avena atlantica. The sequence goes on from OU342736.1 coordinate 444,737,634, forward strand.
CTTTCATGGACCCTGAGGCCGAACCCTCGAACGACAAGATCTGCCTCGGACGCCGAGAACCCCAACCCAAAGAGGACCGGAAACCGCAAGACCTTCATCCCGAACCCGAGGGTTCCTCGACAAGACCGTCTCGTCACAAGACCCCCGATGACCTTTGTCACCAAGATCTGCATCGCTGCATGTTCGTCGACCAATAAGCGAGGTGGAACCCGATGGGGCCGGTACCAACAAGATCGACCGCCGGACGCCAAGCATTTCATCCCGGACACCGAGACCCTGAACGACAAGTACCCTGACCCGGACACCAAGTTCTGCATCCCGATCGCCAAGACCGACCGGCACACGGTACCGACAAGATCTGCATGCGACAAGAACGACACCGACCAAAACGAACCCGATGCGTCCCGGCACCGAACCAAGTCCTGCTTCCCGGATGCTGAGGTCACCGACACAGGACAACAAGATCTACCCCGTTAACCTCGAACGTTTCCCCCGGACCAAGGCCGTCGAACCCTGGACCCTGTCGAACCCCGGAACCCCAAGTCCGTCGAGAACCCTTATGTGTGAACCCTTTTCCCGGAACCCTATTCTATACCATAATAACAACTTGTTGCATATTGAATTGCCATCCTTGCATGCATATCTGTGGTTTGGGGGCCTTATGCCGATTCACCTTATAATTAAATATGGGGCCCATATGCGGGCAAATCTAGCCTTATATTGGCCTCATTTAAATTGGTGTAGCGAACCCGGTACTATCTCTTGCCATGCTAAAAACAACATTTAACTTGCGGGGTTTTCTAAATAACTTGAACCACCTAAATATTGCCGGGACCCCGGTTCCGCTTAATCTTGACCTAATTGCATCGCACTTTGCCATGTCATCCATCATACATGCATCATGCCGATCTTCTGCCGTTGTATTAAATAGTGCATCCGGTGTTTCTTCTAGTGTTTTGCTTCTTCGCGGATAAGGCCGTTGAGTTGATGTGAGCTTCGCCCCGATCTTCGGTTGAACCCTTCGACAATGTTTTCAGGCGAGCATCTCCCCCTTTCTACCTATCTTACTTTTATAGTATTTACTTCCCTCCTGTTGATTTATTGCTATCTGTGCTGCGATGCTTTAGTTTCCGTACCCGTGATCTACCGTGCAGCCCTATATTGCCTTGGACACATCCTATTACCTATTGATTGGTAGCTAGTTGGACCTGCGCGTCGTAGTCGCTTGCTCAAGTGCTGCTGCGTGTTGTCAAGTGCCACATTTGTTGGAGTAATGCCGCATGTTGGATGTTGGAGATGATCATAGTTTTACTTATCGTTCACTCTAATTTCTGTTTAACAACTAAAATTGAAATAAGCAGAGGCATCGGTGGGTGATAGATAATATTTGGTTTCCGAACGCCCACTTGTGTCCCGTAGGACCCCGAGTACTTGATACCTGTTCCTTGATTTATCGCGCTATCCACATATGGGGAGTATGGGCCCCCCTTAGCCAGAGCTTGATTCCGTCTTATTTCTTGGGGCCACAACTAGTTTGAGGTTTTATTTACGATCCTGTACTTATGCCATGTTTTACTGCTTTATTTACGATTGTGCGAGGAGCACACTGTACTGTTTAGGTATGCGGAGTGATTACGCGGTATCGACAAGCCCAGCCACACTTTCGGGTTCCCAGTCGCTTACAGCCATTGGCGCAACCTTGAGGCCGTCTCGGAGCTTTCTTACTCCGTTGCGGGATCTACTCAAAGGGGTGGCCCCCTGAAATATTTCTGAATCTTGTGATTGCTCTGTCGTGAAGACCTCGTTGGGTTTTGATTTGGTTTTTCCGAGGTTGATCGTGTGTGTGTTGCTATTTGTGCACCCCGGCCGGGTTAAAACTTTCTGAAAGCCGTGTCCGCGGTTATGGACGACTTGGAGCACAGTATCTCGAACATAGACAACTATAACTAAAGTTTACTGTTATAAATTGACTTGTATCTGATATGACTAGTAAATATTGCAACTACAACGGAATGGCTAAATAAAACTGCCAACAATTGCTTGTTTGGATTGTCGCTTGCGACCATTGTACCTGACTAGTAAGTATTGCAACTACAACGGAATGGCTGAATAAAAGTACCAACAACTGCTGGGTTTTGGGTTTATCTCATGCTATCTGTATCTGATTAGTAATTGTTGCAACTACAACGGAATGGTTAACTAAAAGTGCCCACTGCTTACTTTATCAGGACGATTATCTAAACCTGACTAGTAATTGCTGCAACGATAACTGAATAACTAAAACTGCCAACTGTGTGAGTTCCTCGGTTGACTTCCTCGTTTGGTTTCGAGGGGGAACCACCAGGATGGGTATGTTTGGTGTTAGCTTCAGGTTGGATCCGAATAGGTCTTTCTTATCCCTCTCTGATAACCGCCAGTCTTATCGAGTCTCTATAGGTTGTTTAGTGCATGCTGCCGCTGCCGCTCAGTCCACCATACCTATGTAGGCGAGGACCGCCGAATTCTAGCCTCGCCGTGTACTGGCCTCAGTACTGACGCTCCTCTTTTTCCTTTGCCCTTCGTCGGCACCCCTTTTGTTTAAGCAGGTTTTGAGATCGACGCCGTTAGCAGGGTTACCCTTCCGGCTTGGCCTGGGCAGGGTTATGGACGCCATTGGTTATTCTTCAGGGCTCTTAGCCCCATTTGCATCTTGTCCGTAGCTGGACGCTCTATCGTTTTCAAGGTGATTTGGATCTTTGTATATTATATCTGTATTCTTGACTCTTTGAGTCGTTGTTGTATATATCTGTTCTGTGGGTCCCATCGAGGACTGTTGTGTAATGTTATTACTTCGTTTTCCACCCGCACGAAAGTGCCTGGTGGGCACCTTTGAATCGTTTCTATGCGGGTTTGGCGAGTTTCGCTAAAACTTGCATAGGTCCGATTCTGAGGGTGTTACAGAGTGGTATCAGAGCTCAGCAGTTGCGATACCCCACAAGTCCAGCCTGTAGGATAACCTAGCTAACGGCCGAAGTAGAGTGTCAAAACTATTTTTCTAAAAAAAATCGGTTGGATAGTTCTGATTAGGTCTGATTTTACTCCTTACCCCTCTGCTGTTCTCCTCTTACCTCTACGTGTTTTGAATCCGGTCTCTTCTCTCTTCGAGTCCAGGATTTCTCGTGGTTGGGTTTCCGTCGTACCTTCAGGGTTTCGTTTTCCCCCTTTTGTAACGGAGGTGCTACGATCATCAATCTGCAACTGTTCTGTTGTGCCCTTCCTCCGATCTTTTGTTCTTGAGCTCTTTATCCATATGTGTTCCTTGCCGGATATCAGTGTCGTTGAAAGACATATGAGAAGGACGAGCATTGGTGAAGTTGGAGTATACCTTGAGCATGTGTTGTTCATGCCAATGGAACCATCGCGGAACCTAATCATTGTGTCTTCAGACGATTTCTGCTGGCAACATTCCTTTGTTTCGGATACCGCCTATGACGATCTTCAGTCTAAATCTCGAGAGTTGAGTTGCCTGGTTCTCCTACCATGTATAGAGTTGATAGTTGGGTCCGGCATGGACTGATCACCCTACCCGGCTCTTACTGTTCGCTCTGTACATCGAACTGGTGGATCAATATAACTCTTCCCTCTTCTAATGGAAGTCAGGGGTGGCCTTATCGTTTGATACCTCTACCTTCGTCCTTTGTTCTCCGGAGTGTACCCTCGACGATCAGGAACAACGACCCTTTGTTGGTGGTGTCGCCGATTTCAAAATGGAGGAGGAACCCTCGTTAGTGGTGTCGCGAGGATCTACACAAAGCGTGAAGACGGAGAACGCCGACCTTCCTTCCGGTACCATGAGGCGGATCTCGAGGGCGAGATCCATTGTTAGTGGTGTCGAATTGTGGCATCCCGCAAAACCACTACTAGAAAATCGCGTTGTTTTTGTGCATTGCATCGTCATCATCATGCATTGTTTGTCTGCATTATTCGAAAAGCCCAATTTTGATTATACAAATACCCCTCTTTATTTTAAAAGGCAAAACCACGAGTGTATCGGATATTTTGTTTCACCTAAAAACTATTTGCAAAGTGGTTCTGTTTTAAATTAAAGAGAACCAAACAAACACAAAAACTAAATCAGCCCCCACCTAAATCCTAGTCCCACCAAATTCTATCCTACCCACCAACCGTAGACCGCCACCTCACCCTCTCACCCTTTTTCTACCCACCTGCCACCTCACCGATCCACCACCCCACCCTCTCACCTTTTCTCACCCCAACCCTATCTACCCTCCCTCCCCACTCTCTCTGACAGCCGGCCCCACCCCGCAGTCCCTCTCTCTCCCTGCCCGTGGGCCCCGTCCCCTGGCCCACACACGCCACTCACCCATCCCACGCGCCACCAGCTCCCTCACGCGTCCCAGCACCCACGCCCCACCCGTCCCTGTCGCGTACCCCGGCGGGACCCACCCCTGAGCCCCACCTCCCCACGCGACCCGCGTCCCTTCCGCGTCCCCGACCCCGCTCCTCCCTTCCTCTCTCCTCCCTGCAGCGCCCATCGTCCTCTCCGGCCGCCGCCCGGAGCGCCGTCGCCCGCCCCGGCCGCGGTCTCGCCGCCCTGCAGCCGCCGCCGTGGATCTCTCCCTCGCCGGCGACCCCCTCTCCGCCTTCGTCGCGTTCCCCTCGACGCCCGAGCCCCACCACCAGACCGCGCCGGCCAACCCCGGCTCCCACCCGAGCGCGCCCGCTAGGCTCCTCCCCGGGCTGCCGCCTCCCCCGTCGGCCGCAGCCCTCCTCTCCGGCGCCCCGCGTCCGCCCCGTTGGCCGCCGTCTGCGCGCAGCACCGCCCGGCGCCATGGCGTCGCCGACCGCCTCCCTCGGCCTCCTACTCCCCGCGAGCAGCCGCCCCGAGCGCCGCCCTCTCCGACCCGACCCCGAGCCCCGCGCCCGCGCGTCCTGCGCCGCCGTCACCGTTCCGAGCCGCGCCGTCCGCGCCGCCGGCGAGCTTCCTCCGACAAGCCCGCTGCCCCGCGCGCCGCGACCCCCAAGCCCTCGTCGCCCTGCAGCTCGTCGCCGACCCCGCACGCCTCCCCGCGGCCGCAGCCCTCCTCCGCCGCGCGCCGGCCGCCACTGCTGCTCGCCCCTGGGTCGCCGAAGCCGCCGGTGTGCTTGTGTGCTTGCTTGCACAGAGGGGTTCGGTCTGTCTTCTGCTTTGAGAAGCGTGCGGGCTACCACGAGTTGCCGAACCTTCACGCCGACGGGATCTGCAGAGTACCAAGTCCGACCACTCGCGAGACGCCAAGCTCCCTTTCATGGACCCTGAGGCCGAACCCTCGAACGACAAGATCTGCCTCGGACGCCGAGAACCCCAACCCAAAGAGGACCGGAAACCGCAAGACCTTCATCCCGAACCCGAGGGTTCCTCGACAAGACCGTCTCGTCACAAGACCCCCGATGACCTTTGTCACCAAGATCTGCATCGCTGCATGTTCGTCGACCAATAAGCGAGGTGGAACCCGATGGGGCCGGTACCAACAAGATCGACCGCCGGACGCCAAGCATTTCATCCCGGACACCGAGACCCTGAACGACAAGTACCCCGACCCGGACACCAAGTTCTGCATCCCGATCGCCAAGACCGACCGGCACACGGTACCGACAAGATCTGCATGCGACAAGAACGACACCGACCAAAACGAACCCGATGCGTCCCGGCACCGAACCAAGTCCTGCTTCCCGGATGCCGAGGTCACCGACATAGGACAACAAGATCTACCCCGTTAACCTCGAACGTTTCCCCCGGACCAAGGCCGTCGAACCCTGGACCCTGTCGAACCCCGGAACCCCAAGTCCGTCGAGAACCCTTATGTGTGAACCCTTTTCCCGGAACCCTATTCTATACCATAATAACAACTTGTTGCATATTGAATTGCCATCCTTGCATGCATATCTGTGGTTTGGGGGCCTTATGCCGATTCACCTTATAATTAAATATGGGGCCCATATGCGGGCAAATCTAGCCTTATATTGGCCTCATTTAAATTGGTGTAGCGAACCCGGTACTATCTCTTGCCATGCTAAAAACAACATTTAACTTGCGGGGTTTTCTAAATAACTTGAACCACCTAAATATTGCCGGGACCCCGGTTCCGCTTAATCTTCACCTAATTGCATCGCACTTTGCCATGTCATCCATCATACATGCATCATGCCGATCTTCTGCCGTTGTATTAAATAGTGCATCCGGTGTTTCTTCTAGTGTTTTGCTTCTTCGCGGATAAGGCCGTTGAGTTGATGTGAGCTTCGCCCCGATCTTCGGTTGAACCCTTCGACAATGTTTTCAGGCGAGCATCTCCCCCTTTCTACCTATCTTACTTTTATAGTATTTACTTCCCTCCTGTTGATTTATTGCTATCTGTGTTGCGATGCTTTAGTTTCCGTACCCGTGATCTACCGTGCAGCCCTATATTGCCTTGGACACATCCTATTACCTGTTGATTGGTAGCTAGTTGGACCTGCGCGTCGTAGTCGCTTGCTCAAGTGCTGCTGCGTGTTGTCAAGTGCCACATTTGTTGGAGTAATGTCGCATGTTGGATGTTGGAGATGATCATAGTTTTACTTATCGTTCACTCTAATTTCTGTTTAACAACTAAAATTGAAATAAGCAGAGGCATCGGTGGGTGATAGATAATATTTGGTTTCCGAACGCCCACTTGTGTCCCGTAGGACCCCGAGTACTTGATACCTGTTCCTTGATTTATCGCGCTATCCACATATGGGGAGTATGGGCCCCCCTTAGCCAGAGCTTGATTCCGTCTTATTTCTTGGGGCCACAACTAGTTTGAGGTTTTATTTACGATCCTGTACTTATGCCATGTTTTACTGCTTTATTTACGATTGTGCGAGGAGCACACTGTACTGTTTAGGTATGCGGAGTGATTACGCGGTATCGACAAGCCCAGCCACACTTTCGGGTTCCCAGTCGCTTACAGCCATTGGCGCAACCTTGAGGCCGTCTCGGAGCTTTCTTACTCCGTTGCGGGATCTACTCAAAGGGGTGGCCCCCTGAAATATTTCTGAATCTTGTGATTGCTCTATCGTGAAGACCTCGTTGGGTTTTGATTTGGTTTTTCCGAGGTTGATCGTGTGTGTGTTGCTATTTGTGCACCCCGGCCGGGTTAAAACTTTCTGAAAGCCGTGTCCGCGGTTATGGACGACTTGGAGCACAGTATCTCGAACATAGACAACTATAACTAAAGTTTACTGTTATAAATTGACTTGTATCTGATATGACTAGTAAATATTGCAACTACAACGGAATGGCTAAATAAAACTGCCAACAATTGCTTGTTTGGATTGTCGCTTGCGACCATTGTACCTGACTAGTAAGTATTGCAACTACAACGGAATGGCTGAATAAAAGTACCAACAACTGCTGGGTTTTGGGTTTATCTCATGCTATCTGTATCTGATTTGTAATTGTTGCAACTACAACGGAATGGTTAACTAAAAGTGCCCACTGCTTACTTTATCAGGACGATTATCTAAACCTGACTAGTAATTGCTGCAACGATAACTGAATAACTAAAACTGCCAACTGTGTGAGTTCCTCGGTTGACTTCCTCGTTTGGTTTCGAGGGGGAACCACCAGGATGGGTATGTTTGGTGTTAGCTTCAGGTTGGATCCGAATAGGTCTTTCTTATCCCTCTCTGATAACCGCCAGTCTTATCGAGTCTCTATAGGTTGTTTATTGCATGCTGCCGCTGCCGCTCAGTCCACCATACCTATGTAGGCGAGGACCGCCGAATTCTAGCCTCGCCGTGTACTGGCCTCAGTACTGACGCTCCTCTTTTTCCTTTGCCCTTCGTCGGCACCCCTTTTGTTTAAGCAGGTTTTGAGATCGACGCCGTTAGCAGGGTTACCCTTCCGGCTTGGCCTGGGCAGGGTTATGGACGCCATTGGTTATTCTTCAGGGCTCTTAGCCCCATTTGCATCTTGTCCGTAGCTGGACGCTCTATCGTTTTCAAGGTGATTTGGATCTTTGTATATTATATCTGTATTCTTGACTCTTTGAGTCGTTGTTGTATATATCTGTTCTGTGGGTCCCATCGAGGACTGTTGTGTAATGTTATTACTTCGTTTTCCACCCGCACGAAAGTGCCTGGTGGGCACCTTTGAATCGTTTCTATGCGGGTTTGGCGAGTTTCGCTAAAACTTGCATAGGTCCGATTCTGAGGGTGTTACAGCGGCCATATAAAATGGGTCCTTCTGAGCTGGCTGAACTCAAACGACAACTTGATGAACAAGAGAAGTTGGGTTTCATTCAACACAGTACTTCTTCTTGGGGTAGTCCAACAATCTTTGTGAAGAAGCGTGACAGAACCGATAGGCTATGTGTTGACTACCGGGCTCTAAATGCTAAAACCATCAAGAATAAATATCCCCTCCCACGGATAAATGATCTTTTTGATCAGCTAGCAGGAGCTGTGGTGTTCTCTAAGCTGGACTTGAGAAGTGGTTATCACCAAATCAAGATTCGCAAGGAAGATGTGCCCAAAACAGCTTTCACCACCCGCTATGGCCTGTATGAGTACACGGTCATGTCTTTCGGTCTCACCAACGCACCTGCTACCTTCTCGAGGCTGATGAACTCCGTTTTCATGGAGTACCTTGATAAATTTGTTGTGGTATATCTGGATGACATTCTGGTCTATTCCAAGTCTAAGGAGGAGCATGAAGAACACCTGCGGTGTGTCTTAAACAAGCTTCGTGAGAACCGCTTGTATGCAAAGTTCTCAAAGTGTGAGTTTTGGCTGCCTGAAGTAACATACCTGGGTCATGTTATCTCTGCCAAGGGCATTGCAGTCAACCCGGAAACCGTGAAGACAATAGTTGAATGGCTTCCTCCTGCTAATGTCAAGGAAGTGCGGAGTTTTCTTGGTTTGGCTAGCTATTGCCGTCGCTTTGTTCAGAACTTCTCGAAGATAGCAAAGCCTCTTACCGATCTTCTCAAGAAAGTCAAGAAGTACCTGTGGACTCCTGCTTGTCAAGAAAGTTTTGAGACACTCAAAGAGAAGCTCACTTCCACACCAGTCTTGGCTCCTCCAGATACATCTAAGCCTTTCCAGATATTCTGTGACGCCTCTTTGCAAGGATTGGGTGCGGTCCTTATGCAAGAGAAACAGGTGGTTGCTTATGCCTCTCGTCAGTTGAAGACGCATGAGATCAACTATCCCACACATGACCTCGAGCTAGCAGCAGTTGTCTTTGCTTTGAAGCTATGGAGGCACTACTTGCTTGGCAACCGTTGTGAGATCTTTTCTGACCACAAAAGTTTGAAGTATATCTTCACTCAGCCTGATCTCAACCTTCGGCAGAGGAGATGGATCGAAGCAATCAATGACTTTGATGTGACCATCAATTACACACCGGGCAAAGCTAATGTCATGGCCGATGCTCTCAGCCGCAAAGCTTATGTCAAAAACCTCATGATAGAAGAGCAGCAGCCTCTCTTGTGCGAGGAATTCCGTCAGCTCAACCTTGAAGTTGTGGAACAAGGGCATCTCCTGAACCTTCTGGCTACTCCTCTCTTGGAAGAAAAGATTCGCTCTCGTCAGCTTGGTGATCCGCACACCAGAAAGCTCATCTCTAAACTTGGGCTCCCGAAGTATGAGGCCTTCCACGTTGATGATCAAGGCACGCTCTTCTTTGAACACCGGATGTTTGTTCCAAACTACCCGGGTCTGAGAGACCAAGTTCTCAAGGAGGCACATGATTCGGTTCTTTCTATCCATCCTGGCAGCACAAAGATGTACATGGACTTGAAAACACAATACTGGTGGCCTGGGTTGAAACGGTATTGTGCCAAGTATGTCTCAGAATGTGATGTCTGCCGCAGAGTGAAGGCTGTCCATCAGAAACCATTTGGTCTTCTACAGCCATTGAAACCACCGGAATGGAAATGGGAGAAAGTAGAGATGGACTTCATCACTGGGTTTCCTAGATCGCAGAAGGGCAACAATGCAATATTTGTTGTCATCGACAGGCTTTCTAAAGTGGCTCATTTCTTCCCAGTCAAAGAAACAATTTCGGGAATTCAGTTGGCTGAGCTCTATATCAACAGAATTGTCTCTCTGTATGGGGTTCCACTTGAAATCAGTTCCGACCGTGGGAGCATCTTCACCTCAAAGTTCTGGGAGAGTTTCCAAAAAGCTTTGGGAACAAAGTTGAACTTCAGCACTGCTTACCACCCTCAGTCGCAAGGACAAGTGGAGAGGATCAATCAGATTCTGGAGGATATGCTTCGGGCTTGCGTCATCTCTTTTGGCATGAAGTGGGAGGAATGCCTTCCATATGCTGAATTCTCCTACAACAACAGCTTCCAGAAGAGTCTAAAGATGGCACCATTTGAGGCTCTCTATGGTCGCAAGTGCAGAACTCCGATTCGTTGGTCAGGTGCAGGAGAAAGAATCTGGTTTGGCCCTGACATTGTGACTCAAGCAGAGGAGAAGGTGCATATCATTCTGGAGAACCTGAAGATTTCTCAAAGTCGTCAGAAGAGCAACTATGACAGGAAACACACGGATATGGTATATGCCCCTGGTGATCTCGTCTACCTTCGTGTCACTCCCATGAGAGGAACACACCGCTTCGGTATCAAAGGAAAGTTGGCTCCTAGATACATCGGTCCTTTCAAGATTCGTGGTAGAAGAGGAGAAGTTGCTTATGCACTGGAGCTTCCGGAAAAACTCAAAGTCCATGATGTTTTCCACATCTCTCAGCTCAAGAAGTGCTTCAAAGACCCCGGCAGGACCGTGGATCATGAGCTAATCGATCTCCAAGAAGACTTGTCTTATCAAGAACACCCCACCAAAATCCTTGAGACCGCAGAACGAAGGACTCGCAACAAGTCCATCAAGTTCTGCAAGGTGCAGTGGTCACACCATTCTGTTGATGAAGCCACATGGGAGCGTGAAGATGAACTCCGTGCCAACCATCCTTCTCTCTTTGTATCTTCTTCTTCTTCCTAGAATCTCGGGGCGAGATTCCTGTTTAGTGGGGGAGAGTTGTAGCATCCCAGTTGTCTAACACCTGTAATGCTACATGATATAATAATAAAAAGGGCCACTTCCAATATATAATTGTTGCATCATCATCATATCATGCTCATGTCATCATGCCACCTTGCATTTGAGCATCATATAAAACCCCTTCTTATTTGGTTCTTATCTCATGTGCATTATTAATTGTGTTTGCCTCTTGATATTGTATTTGGCTCTTGATATATTGTTAAATGCCCAAGTTGAGTTGGGGGCATATCTCTTCTAAACTCCACCACCTTTCTTCCACCACCTTATAATTCCACCAACCAATTAATATGAGCTTGGCATTTTATTTGAGTTAGCTCTAGCTCATGTTGGTTGGTTGGATTCCACCCATAATCATTTGCTGGGCCTTTGTCATCTTTTGTGAATGCAAGGAATAATGCCACATGAATTAATGTTGTTTTCACAATATAACTACATGGCAATTATTGTTTGCATGGGCCATGCAAGTTCCACCTTTTTCTTGGCTTTGGAATGTTTTGGCTTTGCTTGCATGGATCATCTTCCCTTTGTTTAATCTTGTTTTGGCTTGTAGTTTCTTCACCATATCATCTATCTCTATCCCCTTTAGCTAAACCTCTATCCCCATGCTCCATGCACACACATGTGCTAATGTGGCATGCACAAAACTAAACCACCCCCTTCTCTCTACCTCTTCTCTTGGACCTTGCTTGGTCTTTACATGGAGCATGCATGGACCAAAGAAAAACCCCATCACCACATAATCATCTCTCCCTCCCTTTCTCTCTTTTCTCCTTGTCTTGATCTTGTGTGTTTGTCTTATGAGACATGATCAAGTAAAAGCCACTCCCTCTATCTTACCCCTCTTAGCTAAACCCTAAAGCCTACCCCATGCCACCTCCCCATCCTAGCTAAACAAAATCCTAAACTACACCCTCCCTAAACAAAACCCAAAGCACCCCCTCTCCCTCTCCTCTCTAGCTAACCACCCCTAAACCTATCTAGCATGCTCACATGGTCACCATGTCCTAGCTACCCCCACCCAAACCTAACCCTAGACCGATCCCATGCCTCTCCCTCTCGGCTCTCTCCCTCTCTGCCGGCGTGTCCCCCCACCCTAGCGCCTCCCCTGGCCCACCTGCAGACCCGGCCCCACCTGGCAGTCTGCCAGCTCGCGCACGCCCTGCCCCGGTCGCCCATGCACGTGAGGTGCAACGCCCTGCCCCTCCCCCACGCAAGCAACCTCGCTCCTACCTGCCCCTGGCGATCTTATCCTCCCCCTCGTCCCTAGCCTTCCCCCCCAGATTCCCCAGGCCTCTCTTCCTCCCCTGCTCTCCTTCCTTCCCCAGCTCAGCCATGTCCCCCCGTCCTTCTAAACCCTAGCGGCGTCCACCTCTGCTTCCCTTCGTTCCCGAGCGCGCCGAGGCAGACCAGAGTCCCAGGAGTCTCCACTGCTTCCCCTTCTTCGCCAGGACACGAGGATCCAGCCGTACCTCGCCGGAGCAGCCCCGCCGTCGCCGTGGCCGGAGAGATCTGCCGCTTCTCGCCACGAGCCCGCCGGCGGATCCGTACCTCCCCGAGCCTCGCCAACCGCGCCGTCGAGCTGCTGGTGAGCTCCTCTTCTCCCCAGACAAGCTCCCCTCTCCTCTCGCGCGCCGTAGCCTCGCCACGCTCCGTCGAGCGCTCTGCGTGCGTGCCGCGCGCCGCGCCGACAGACAGCAGCCGCCGCAGCGGTAGATCCGACGAAGTTCCACGTCCTGCCCCGCGCGCTACGGTCCTCCTTCGCGCAAACATACCAAACCAATATTGTAGACCGATGACCCCTCTTCCTTTTTCGTTTTGGCCGCGACGCGTTTCTCCCAGTGGTTCGCTCGCCAACGTCGATCAAACGGCGGCCGATCGCTGTCGCCGGCAGAGCGCTGCGCCGCTGCCGTCCGACAGATTTTGGCCTTTTGCGTTTAGGACCTCGAGTTTTCTCCCGCCTAAACCCGTCGTCCCTCGGTTCCCACCTGTCAGCGTCAGTGATCTTTTGCAAAAAGGCTCCCCAACTCCCCGCAAATCAACCCGCAGTCCCCGCTGAGCCGCGTGGCGGCCCCGCACTCTGCCGCTGGCGTGTGGGTCCGCTTGGGCTCTGGCCCTACCTGTCACTCTCTGTGGCTAGCCAGAGCCGCGGCGACCAACGGTTTCGCTGCGCGCGTGGGCTATGCCAGCTCAGGCCCCATCTGTAAGCGCCTGGGGTCATTTAAGCTGGGTGTAAAAAGCAATTCTGCATTGTCTGTTATTTCAAATCTAGTTTAATTAATTCAAATTCAAATTCAAACCAGAATTCAAATAACTTTTCAATGGTAAGTCCAAATAATGCAAATAATATATGTTTGGAGATCATAAAAATGCCAGGATTTCAAATATGACATTCAAATTGCCTTTTGCACAATTAAAATTCCAAGTTTAATTAAATTACACCAATTGCCACTAGAACTTAAATAATTAATAACTTTTGATTTATAATTCCAAATTTAACAAATGATATGTCTAAAATGATCAGCTCGACGAGACCTTTCTGTTTATGCTATCCATGACTTTAATTGCAGCATGCATCATATGAATATATAGTAAACAGCAATTGTTATGACAACAAAATGTGATCCAAAAACCCCATTAAAATGTTATTACTTGTCTTCCACACCTCACCATGCCATGCTACCTTATTGCCATGTAAATTGTGCATCATTCATCATGGCATGATTGTTTGCTTGTCGCATCTTATTCATACGCTTGTGCTCTATATTCATGTTGGCCTTGTTTGTTTGGTTTTTCTCGGATAGACACTGAGCAGGGGTTATATCAAGAGAACCAGGAGCACTACCCAGATCCGTCCCTCGCTTCAACTGAGTTAACAGGCAAGCACTTCCACATGCTTGCATACATATAGTACCTATTGCCTCTATCTTATTCTTGCATCATTGAGTCGTGATTACATTAAATGGAATCCCAAGTATGCATAGCCTTTACTTTAAACCCCACCAAGCTTGTTCCTCCATCCCATGAGCCATTACTACAGGAGTTGCTTGAGCCATGCGAGTCGTAGAACAGCATGTGTAGGGTATGTGAGAGTCTGTTGGATCACGAGGTACCTAAACAACTTAACCTGAGTAGTAATGGGATAACTAATGAAAGTGGCACCGGTGAGCAACATCTGCTATTTGGTTTTTCCTGCTCACTTGTGTCCCATAAGACCCCGAGTACTTGATTCATGTTCCTTGATTTATCGCGCTATCCACATCCGGGAGGTATATGGGACCCCCCTGGGCCAGAGCTTGATTCCGTCTTATTTCTTGGGGCCACAAACTAGTTTGAGGTTTTATTTACTATCCTGTACTTATGCCATGTTTACTGCTTTCATTAATTTGTGCGACATATAGCACCTGTACTGTTTAGGATCGGGACACGTTTTCGCGGTGTCGACAAGCCCAGTTTTGGGTTCCCAGTCGCTCACAGCCGTCCACCCAAACCTTGAGGCCGTCTCGAAGTCAGCTAACTTCATTGCGGATCTACTTTAAGGGGTGGCCCCCTGAAATATTTCTGAATCCTGTGATTGTTCAGTCGTGAAAGCCTCGTTGGGTTTTGATTTGGTTTTTCCGAGGTTGATCGAGCGTGTGTTGCTATTGGTGCACCCCGGCCGGGTAAAACTTTCTGAAAGCTGTGTCCGCGGATATGGACGACTTGGAGCACAGTTTCTCGATCATAGACAAGCATAACTAAAGTACCGCTTTAATCTGACTAAGTAATTTGACTAGTAAATAGTGCAACACTCACGGAATGGTTAATAAAATTGCCAACGGATGAGGGGGGTTGTTCGTCCGCTTCCTCGTTGGTAAGCGAGGAGGAGGATGGATCTTATGAGATTACCATTACAACTGTTGTTCTCAAATTCACGGACATCCGTCTATCATTGGTTAGGCGGATGGTTAGCGTTTATCTGTAGAACTGCTAGGGTTTATCTTTCGCTGCAATTGCGTCACCCCAGGTTGTGTCCCCTTTAGAGGCATTAAGACTTGCTGAGTACCCTTAGGGTCTCACACGATAAATTATTGGTTCAGATGGACAGGTACCCCCGCAGGACGGATACTGGGTGGAAGAAGCTGATGATGTGGGCAACGATCGTTCGGTGTAGAGATTCCGGGAATGGGGATCTGTGAGACCTGTAGTTGGGATGTGCTTATTTCTATGGCATCTTATGCCGATTTTCTTCTTATCCGTACTCGGATTTTGTTTGCCGCTTCCGCATGATACTCTGATGTGTGTTGTATGAGGAAGTATCCTAAAATATAGATCTATCTAGGTCATTTGAATCTTGCCGTATGGCGTTGCTATATTTCCTTTCTTTCTAGATGGTATGGCTCTGATGTACTCTTGTATGGTGGCTTGCGTACATACCCACTTGTGTACGTAGTTGATCCCTTCGCCTGCCGATTACGCCGCCCGTACAGGTCCCGTTGAGAGGGTAGTGGTTGGGACGTCCGAAAGGACTACCAGTGAGTGGCTTTTGGGGCCCCACCGTACTATTTCAACCACTACCACTCATCCAGGCTTGTATCTAGGAGCGTAATTCACCGAGGTAGTTACACCCTGAGAGGCAATAATAAAGTGTTTATTATGTGTATTCCAAGTATATGATAGATGTTTATTTTGCATGCTATAATTGTATTAATACGGAAACATTAATACATGTGTGTTTAATAAACAAACAGAAAGTTCCTAGTTATGCCTCTCTCATAAACTAGCTCGTTGATTAACAAGATGATCAAGGTTTCCTGATCATGGACATTGGATGTTGTTAATAACGGGATCACAACATTAGTGTAATGGTGTGATGAACATTCATCGGAAGTATAGCATTATGATCAAAGTCATTGAGTTTATATTGCTTTAAGAACTTACGAAGTGATCCTAATCCTTAGACCATGAGATCATGTCAATCACTAACACCGGAAGAGTTTCTTGATAACATCAAACGTCACACCGTAACAGGGTGATTATAAAGATAGATTCAGAACTAATAAAGTGTTATGTTGAGGCTCATGGATCGAGAGTGGACTTTGTTCATCCCGATGACGGATAGATATACTCTGGGCCCTCTCGGTGATATCACATTGATTAGCTTGCAAGCAAGTGATTTGATCACTAGAATGTTATATCACGGGAACGAGAAAAGAGTGCATGTCGGTAACGAGATCAAACTAGGTATGGAGATACCGATGATCGAATCTCGGACATGTAATATATCATGAAACAAAGGGATTAAGATACTAGCGTAAAAGGTTCCGACGATCACAAGAAAGTCATCGTTGAATGTGTGGGAGTCAGTATGGGTCTCCAGATCCCGCTTCTGATTACTGATCCGAGAGGGGTCTCGATCATGTCCGCATTATTCACGAACCGTAGGGTGACACACTTAAGAGACACCGACATCCAATTGGAGCAAAAGTTTCATGCCGAAAGAATGAACAAGCGCAGGAATTTATTTCACTAGATACTGAAACAGGTTTTCGGGTGAAATTGCATAAAGTGGTTATGCATGTGAAATAGAATTCTAGCAAGGGGTTATTTGTGAATGTTTTTCATTAAAGTAATTGACAAAATTCTGAATAAAGTAAAAGAGTTTTTAATGAGAGTTTGCATTAAATTTGGTGGAAATTTAATGGGAATTTGAGTGGATTTTTTAGTGGAGAAAATTGAAGGGCCATTTTGTGAGTGGAGTGTCCACCCACATGAATGAAGGAGGGGAGGGGCCATCCCCCATGTCCGGCGGCCACCCCCTTGGGTGGCCCCCTCCTCCTATAAAAGGAGCCCCTCCTCTCACTTCTCACTCACACCTCCTCGTGAAGGATCTCTCTCCCCCTCCAGAATTTATCCCCCATGGTCTCGGACTAGCGAGATACATGTTCCCGGTGGCTATTCGGCAAGAAAGAGTTGTGCTTCCGCTGCATCGCTGGAGCGAGGAGGCGGAGGTTGCTCGGTGCCTCGAACGTGTGTGCGAGCACGGATGCGCTGCTGATTTGCGGCGCTAGGACTTCCTCTCGATCTTGAGATCGGCAAGAGATCGCCTACATCAACCACGAGTTGAACTCGTTAAGCTTTGTCGGTCTTCAAGGGTATGTTCTCTACGGATATACATCCGCCCGTTGTTTGTATCTAATAGATAGATCTTGGTACATAGTTCACATCGTAGGAAAATTTTTGTTTTCTATGCTGCGAACCCTACAGTGGTATCAGAGCCGGATCTATGCGTAGATGCTTTACACGGGTAGTACACATATGAGTATGTGGGCGATGATGATCATGTTGTTGCTCCTTTGTTGTAATTTTGGATATTGGTGGCATAGTGGGATGAAGCGGCCCGGACAAACTTTACATGTCCTCGCACATGAGACCTGTTCCACGCTTGACATGCAACTAGTTTGCATAAGTGGCTAGCGGGTGTCTGTCTCTCCTACTATAGTCAATATCTATTTTGCAACGAATTGTCAACAATTTGGTTATCCTCGTTGTGGTTCATGTTCGTAGGTAAGAACGGTTCTATCTCGAAAGCCCTAAGCCACGTAAAACTTGCAATGGATAAATTAGAGGCGTCTAGTTTAGATTGTTGCTGGGCTAGTGTTATGATATGGTAGTGTTGTAAGTAGAAGTATGAGATGATACTCTTACAACACACATAGCGTGTAAACTCCATAGACCTTGGATTTACACATATAGGTATGATAGTGATCATACCACGATGCACATGATAGAGATCATCTATGGGAACCATAACATTTCACTAATAAACATGTGATGTTTGATAGCATCTTATATTGCTTGTTTAGCGCTTTGTTAGCATAATAAGATGATCCCTCATTTAAATATCAAGATAAGAATGTGTTCTTCCTTTAGTATGCACCGATTATGTTTCGTCGCTCCAAGACATCACGTGATGATCGGGTGTTCTTGGATCCACGACCATACTTCGGGTGTAAAACAGTTACACACGCGAATACTAAGGTTCTAACTTGGCGAGCCTAGCCTGTACAGACATGGCCTCGGAACACGGACTGAAAGGTTAAGCATGAGTCATATAGTAGATATGATGCCCATTTGATGCTCGCCTTTGAAGCTATACCGACTCACGTGATGATCGGACTTGGTATAGTGGATTTGGTTCATGTAATCACCAAAAAGGCATGAGGGATGTCGTTTTTGAGTGGGAGTTCATTCGTAATATGGATTAGTTGAACTCAATATATCATACACTTAGTCTAAACTTTACAAATTCTGTTGTAGATGGCACCACCTGCTTTTAATTTCAATGTGTTCATGGAGAAAGAGAAACTAGCAACGAACGGTAGCAACTTTACCGAATGGGCCATGAATTTGAGGATTCTCCTCTCTGCTGCACAAAAGCAATACGTGCTAGAAGCGCCACTAGGCCCCCCACCTTTTGAGGATGCCCCTGACGAGGATAAGAATGTCTATCAGACTCGTCAGGAGTACCACAACTTAGTTCATTGCGGCATATTGTATGGGCTAGAGCCGGAACTTCGAAAACGTTTCGAAAACGGCAATGCATTTATACAATGGGTGAGTTGAAAATGATTTTCGACACACATGTTGTTGTAGAGAGCT
Source organism: Avena atlantica (assembly GCA_910589765.1). NCBI lineage: Eukaryota > Viridiplantae > Streptophyta > Magnoliopsida > Poales > Poaceae > Avena > Avena atlantica. The sequence continues at coordinate 444,756,339 of OU342736.1, forward strand.
ACAATGCTTCAGAAAAGTTCTTTAGATGCATGATGGAAGAGCACAGCTCCGTTAGTGAGCATGTACTCAAGATGTCGGGTTACGCCGATAAGCTTGTGTCCTTGGGAATAACGATTCCCATTTACTTAGGCATCCATCGTGTTCTGTAGTCTCTACCACCTAGCTATAAGAGCTTTGTGATGAACTATAATATGCAAGGCATGAAGAAGTCTCTCCCCGAGCTTCTGTCAATGCTTAAAACTGCAGAAGTGGATATCAAAAAGGAACATCAAGTATTGATGATCAATAGGAACACTGGTTTCAAGAAAGACAAGAAGGGAAAACGGAAGGGAAGTAAGGGCGGCAAGCCTGTTGCCGTGCCTGAAAAGAAACCCCGAGTTGTACCTAAGTCTGATACCGAGTGATACTATTGTAAGGGGACTGGCACTGGAAGCACAACTGCCCCCAAGTATTTGGCAGACAAGAAGGCCGGCAAGGAAAACAAAGGTATATATGATATACATGTTATTGATGTGTACTTGACTAGTGCTCGCAGTAGCACCTGGGTATTTGATACCGGTTCAGCTGCTAATATTTGTATCTCGAATCAGGGGCTGCGAAACAAGCGACCGCTAGCAAGGGGTGAGGTCAAGATGCGTGTCGGCAATGGATCAAGCGTTGATGTGATCGCCATTGGAACGCTGCCTCTCCATTTGCCATCGGGATTAGTTATAAACTTGAATAATTGTTATTTGGTGCCTGCACTGAGCATGAACATTGTATCTGGATCGTATTTGATGCAAAGTGGTTATTCATTTAAATCCAAGAACAATGGTTGTTCCATTTATATGAATGAAATCTTTTATGGTCATGCACCGATGATGAATGGTTTATTTCTATTAGATCTCGATGATAATGTTACACATATTCATAATGTTGATGCTAAAAGGATTAAACTTAATGATGATATATCCGCATATATGTGGCACTGCCGTCTAGGTCATATTGGTGTTAAACGCATGAAGAAGCTCCATTCGGATGGACTTTTGGAATCACTTGATTTTGAATCATTTGATACATGTGAGCCATGCCTTATGGGCAAGATGACTAGAACGCCGTTTTCCGGTTCAATGGAACGGGCGACAGATTTATTGGAAATCATACATTCTGATGTATGTGGTTCAATGAGTGTGTCGGCGCGAGGTGGATATCATTATTTTGTTACTTTCACAGATGATTTGAGTAGATACGGTTATATCTACTTGATGAAAAACAAGTCTGAAACCTTTGAAAAGTTCAAGGAATTTCAGAATGAAGTGGAAAATCATCGTAATAGAAAGATCAAATTTCTACGGTCCGACCGTGGAGGTGAGTATCTAAGTTACGAGTTTAGCACTCACATGAAAGAGTGTGGAATTGTTTCACAACTCACGCCTGCCGGAACACCACAGCGAAATGGTGTGTCGGAACGTCGTAATCGTACTTTATTAGATATGGTTCGATCTATGATGTCTCTGACGGACTTGCCGTTGTCATTTTGGGGTTATGCACTAGAAACTGATGTATTCACTTTAAATCGGGCACCATCTAAATCCGTTGAAAAGACACCGTATGAATTGTGGTTTGGAAACAAACCTAAGCTGTCATTTCTTAAAGTTTGGGGATGCGATGTTTATGTGAAGAAACTTCAACCGGATAAACTCGAACCCAAAGCGGAAAAATGCGTCTTCATAGGTTACCCTAAGGAAACTATTGGGTATTCCTTCTATCACAGATCCGAGGGCAAGGTTTTTGTTGCCAAGAATGGATCCTTTCTAGAGAAAGAGTTTCTTGCGAAAGGTGTGAGTAGTCGGAAGGTAGAACTCGAAGAGGTTACTGAACCTTCTCTTCAAAGTATGGTGAGTAGCGCAGCGCCGGAAGTTGTTCCGGAGTTGGCTCCACCTGTTGAAGAGGGAACTAATTATAATGATCATGAAACTCCAAAAGAGAGTACTACCGAACCTCGCAGGTCAAGCAGGACGCGTGCAGCTCCCGAGCTGTACGGAAATCCTGTCATGAATGTCATGGTTGATGAAAATGATGACCCTGCGACGTATGAAGAAGCGATGATGAGCCCGGATTCCAACAAATGGTTAGAAGCCATGAAATCCGAGATGGAATCCATGTATGAAAATCAAGTTTGGAACTTGGTGGAATTACCTCACGACCGAAAGGCCGTGGAGAACAAATATATTTTCAAAAGGAAAACTGATGCTGATGGTAATGTGACCGTCTATAAAGCTCGACTTGTCGCAAAGGGGTTTCGACAAATTCAAGGAGTTGACTATGATGAGACATTCTCTCCCGTAGCGATGCTAAAGTCAGTTAGGATTATGTTAGCAATTGCTGCATATTTTGATTATAAGATATGGCAGATGGATGTCAAAACCGCGTTTCTCAATGGTAATATTGAAGAAGAGTTTAATATGATACAACCAAAGGATTTTGTCGATCCTAAGGATGCTAACAAGGTGTGCAAACTTCAGCGATCCATCTATGGATTGAAGCAAGCATCACGAAGTTGGAATCTCCGCTTTGATGAGGTGATCAAAGAGTTTGGATTTGTCCAAACTTATTGAGAATCTTGTATTTACAAGAAAGTGAGTGGGAGCAATGTGGCATTTCTGATATTATATGTGGATGACATATTATTGATCGGAAATGATATAGATCTTTTAAACAGTGTTAAAAGTTATCTAAACAGCAAATTTTCAATGAAGGACCTAGGTGAAGCGTCATACATATTAGGCATAAAGATCTATAGAGATAGATCTAGGCGCCTAATAGGGCTATCGCAAAGTACATACCTTGATAAGATTTTAAAGAAGTTTAAAATGGACGGAAATAAGAAGGGTTTTAGAGATAGATCTAGGCGCCTAATAGGGCAAGCAAGTGATTTGATCACTAGAATGTTATATCACGGGAACGAGAAAAGAGTGCATGTCGGTAACGAGATCAAACTAGGTATGGAGATACCGATGATCGAATCTCGGACATGTAATATATCATGAAACAAAGGGATTAAGATACTAGCGTAAAAGGTTCCGACGATCACAAGAAAGTCATCGTTGAATGTGTGGGAGTCAGTATGGGTCTCCAGATCCCGCTTCTGATTATTGATCCGAGAGGGGTCTCGATCATGTCCGCATTATTCACGAACCGTAGGGTGACACACTTAAGAGACACCGGCATCCAATTGGAGCAAAAGTTTCATGCTGAAAGAATGAACAAGCGCATGAATTTATTTCACTAGATACCGAAACAGGTTTTCGGGTGAAATTGCATAAAGTGGTTATGCATGTGAAATAGAATTCTAGCAAGGGGTTATTTGTGAATGTTTGTCATTAAAGTAATTGACAAATTTCTGAATAAAATAAAAGAGTTTTTTTTAATGAGAGTTTGCATTAAATTTGGTGGAAATTTAATGGGAATTTGAGTGGATTTTTTAGTGGAGAAAATTGAAGGGCCATTTTGTGAGTGGAGTGTCCACCCACATGAATGAAGGAGGGGAGGGGGAAGCCCCCATGGCCGGCGGCCACCCCCTTGGGTGCCCCCCCCCTCCTATAAAAGGAGCCCCTCCTCTCACTTCTCACTCACACCTCCTCGTGAAGGATCTCTCTCCCCCTCTAGAATTTACCCCCCATGGTCTCGGACTAGCGAGATACATGTTCCCGGTGGATATTCGGCAAGAAAGATTTGTGCTTCCGATGCATCGCTGGAGCGAGGAGGCGGAGGTTGCTCGGTGCCTCGAACGTGTGTGCGAGCACGGATGCGCTGCTGATTTGCGGCGCTAAGACTTCCTCTCGATCTTGAGATCGGCAAGAGATCGTTTACATCAACCATGAGTTGAACTCGTTAAGCTTTGTTGGTCTTCAAGGGTATGTTCTCTACGGATATACATCCGCCCGTTGTTTGTATCTAATAGATAGATCTTGGTACATAGTTCACATCGTAGGAAATTTTTTGTTTTCTATGCTGCGAACCCTATAAATGCGTGGTGTGTTGATCAACGCACCCAGATCCTCTCCGAGAACCGAGTGACCGCCAACCATAACAGTAGCCCGACACCGGCCCCTACTCCGACCTCGATCCTCACCTAGGCCAGCACCACCGTTCCGCCACCAGCGACCCCGGTGGTGCCTCCTACCGCGGCGGAATATCCCCTCCACGTTTTATTTTCGTGTTCCCCGTATGTTTATTTTGATCACTAAAGGACTTGTATTCCGGTGATTTGTGGTGATTGCATCGCCTGAACTATGCAGTGCCCGGTGGCGGCAAACTATGTTTTAAATTTTGGCGACCTTTTGAAACTTTGAATTTGCAATTGCAATTTGGGGGCTATTTAGGGGCGACGGATAGAAGGCGGTGACCCCCGATAGGAGGTGCCTGCGCCGGCACCCCCCCATAAGGCCAAACGCCGGACCTCGTATGGGGGGAGAGTGGAGATGCTCTTAACATAGTGGTTTTATACTAGTTTTGTCATATGCACCCATATATGTAGAAGCTAGCAAACATTCTCTTCTATCATTAAAATTATTGGATCATGAAGAGATAAACAAAACTTTTTCCATACACGGTGAACCCAAGATCTAGCCGAGGTAGAAGGCCACGAGGATTACCACTAGACGCGTGGTTGCGGATTATTGGTGAAACTCATCTATTGATGCAGTGCAGTTTCACGATCCGATTCAATCCCACGATCGTTAAAGTGTTGACATACAACACCTCTTCCAGTATCCACACGTGTGAGGAGGAGCTTCGACGACAGACTGCTAGATCCGGTGCGATGGCTGGACTGAATGGGGTTAGTGTTTCCAACTCATGGAGTGGTTTAACCATGTACTTGGACATCATGTGACCCACTATATATAGGCAGTATAAGTGGCCACCACAACATTTGTGGCCCATACACTACGGTACTATACAGGTCATCGCGAGTCAAAACCTCATCTCAAGACCTTGTCTAACTCACATACCTAGTCCATGTTTGGTTCAGGTCCGGCCTGATCGACATACCTGATCTTGCTCTTAAGTGTGTGACCCCGCACGCTCATGGCGACCGGGACACGATTGGAGTCTGACTCGCAATCGATCAATCGGTAGTGGATTCTAGAAGAATGTGCCGACTCCCAAGTACCAAAGAGTCATGATGACATACCTTTCAATGTGACTTAGGTCTTAGTCCCTTTTGCCTCACGATATACGTTATTGAGCTATAGGCGAATAAATGCCATCTCTTTATTAGCTCAACTTTCTTCTCGATTCATGATATGTGATTCATCCAACTAACTCTTAGTCAATCGCCTCGGTTAACATATAACCGAGTCTCGCATGGCCATGCTTACAAATCATATCACACGAGAGGTCCCAGAGAATATCTCTCCAGCCGGTGGGGAAATATCTCATCTTAGTTATCCACATCACGCAGCTTGATTCTCAGTCGACCCGAAGCAATGCCTTTATAACTGCCTTATTACGAAACAATGTTTCACAAAACCTAAGTTGGTGATCCGCAACTCATATTGTGCGACAATCTCACGTCTACGGATTACATCAATTGAGACATACAAATGATGACTTATTCGTTGTATCTCAATATGGGTTTGTCTGACTCGCTAAACTCTTTAGCCGAATCTGTGTAAGTTCGAATAGCATTACCATGCCTAGAATAAGTGGAACCGAGTCATCAACCGACTTTCATATTGGTCTAATTTTGTGTCCAACATAACCTCAATGGCTAAGGACATCTATTATAAACAACATAAATATATAGTGTTGGGTTTGCAGAATACAAAACAAAAAAATTCCTATGATGGAAATAATATACACCACGATCCATATATATAGATACAATCAATGGGTGGATATACATCCATAGAATACATACCCTTGAAGACCTACAAAGCTTTACGAGTATGGACTCGTTGGTGATGTAGTTGATCTCTTGTCGATCTCAAGATTGTGTGGAAGTCCGGCAGCACCGCAACTTAGCGGAGCATCCGAGATCGCACACACGTACGGGACCCCGACAACCTCCACGACCTCGATCTAGAAGTGCAGCGAAAGCAGTAAATCCTCGCTCCAGAAAAATCCACCAAGAACATGTATCTGTCTAAGCCGAGACCATGGGGGAATAGTACTAGAGGGGGAGAGAGATCCTTCATAAGGACGTGTGAGTGAGAAGGAGGGAGAGGGAGGCCTTTTATAGGAGGAGGGGCAGCCCCTTCCCTTGTCCCGCGGCCAAGGTGGTGCCCCCACCTCTTCCTCCATTCATGTGAGTGGAGCTCCCACTCCCATTTGCCTCTCCATTTCCTCCACTCAAAATCCTACTCAAAATCCATTAAATTTCCACCAAATTTAATGCAATCTCTCATTAAATAAAACTCTTTTATTTTTTAATCGGAACTTTTTCAATTACATTAATTAACAAAAATTCACATAAAACCCCTTACTACATTTCAATTTCACATGCAGAACCAATTTCAGCAATTTCACCCAAAACAATTTTGGTTTCCGTTGAAATAATTCCAGTGCTTTGATATTATTTTCCTAGCAACTCATTTGCTCCAAATATTGTCGATATCCCTTAAGTGTGTCATCCTAAGGTTCGTGAATAATACAGACTTGATCGATACCTCTCTCCGATCAATAATCAGTAGCGGGACCTGGAGATCCGTACTGACTCCTACACATTCAACGATGACTTCTTGTGATCGTGAGAACCTTAACATTGTAACTAAACCCTTTTGTCTCGTGATATTTTACATGTCTGAGATTCGATCATCGGTATCCCCATACCTAGTTTGATCTCATTACCGACATATACTCTTTTCGTGTTCCCGTGATATAACATTCTAGTGATCCCCATCACTTGCTTGCAAGCTATATCAATGTGATATCACCAAGAGGGCCCATAGTATATCTCTCTGTCATTTGGATGGACAAATCCCACTCCTTATCATGAGCCTCTACATAACATTATCGTAGTATTTGAAACCACCTTTATAGTCACCCTGTTACCATGTGACATTTGATGTTATCAAGCTACTCTTCATATGTTAGTGATTGACATGATCTCATGGTCTAAGGACTAAAGTTACTTATAATGATGTTATAGAAATTTAAACATAATGACTTTGATCGTATTACTATACTTCGGATGAATGTTCATCACATCATTCCACCAATGTTGTGACCTCGTTATTAACAACATCCAATGTCCATGATCATGAAACCTTGATGATCATGTTAATCAACAAGCTAGTTTATATGAGAGGCATAGCTAGGAACACTTTATTTGTTTATTAAACACACATGTATTAACGTTTCCTTTTTATACAATTATAGCATGTGAAATAAACATCTATCATATTCATGGAATACAATAATAACAACAACTTTATTATTGCCTCTCGGGCATATTCCCTTCAGTCTCCCACTTGCATAGAGACAATAATCTAGTTTACATTGTGATAAATATAACACCCATTGAGTTTTGGTGTTGATCATGTTTAGATCTGGGGAGAGTTTTATTCAACGGATCTGCTACATTTAGATATGTGTGTACTTTGCAAATATTTATATCTCCATTCTTAACATGCTCGTGGTTGGAGTGAAACCGGCGCTTAATATGCTTGGAATTCTTGTGAGACCTTGGTTCCTTGGCGTTGGCTATGGCTCCATTGTTGTCTCAATAGATCACCATTGGTTCTAATGCGCTAGGAACCACACCCAGTTCCATTATGAACTCCTTCATCCAAACTGCTTCCGATGCTGCTTCCAAAGCAGCAACATATTTCGCCTCCGTTATTGATCCCGCCACCACGGGTTGTTTGGAGCTCCTCCAATTAACTGGTGCTCCATTCATGAGAAATACGTATCCAGATTAAGACTTAGAGTCATCCGGATCGGTGTCGAAGCTAGCATCAACATAACACTTAGCGACGAGCTCTTCTTCACCTCCGTACACGATAAACATATCCTTAGTTCTTCTTAAGTACTTAAGGATATTCTTGACCGCTATCCAGTGTTCCAAACCTGGATCAGATTGGTATCTACTAGTCAAACTAATAGCATGTGCTACATCCGGTCTTGTACATATCAAGGCATAAATTATAGGGCCTATGGCCGAGACATACGGGATCCTATCCATTATTTCTCTTTCTTCCGCCATAGCCGTACTTTGAGTCTTACTCAATGTCTTGCCTTGCAACATAGGTAAGAACTCTTTCTTACTTCCGTCCATTTTAAACTTCTTTAAAATCTTATCAAGGTATGTACTTTGTGATATCCCAATTAGACGTTTTGATATATACCTGTAGATCTTGATGCCTAATATATATGATGCTTCACCAAGGTCCTTCATCGAAATTTTGTTGTTTAGATAACTTTTAACCTTATTTAAAAGATCTATATCATTTCTAATCAATAATATGTCATCCACATATAATATTTGAAATGCCACAAAGCTCCCACTCATTTTCTTGTAAATGCAAGCTTCTCCGTAAGTTTGGAGAAATCGAAACCCTTTGATCACCTCATCAAAACGGAGATTCCAACTCCGGGATACTTGCTTCAGTCCATAGATGGATCGCTGCAGTTTGCATACCTTGCTAGCATCTTTAAGATCTACAAAACCCTTTGGTTGTACCATATACAACTCTTTCTCAATATTACCATTGAGGAACGTGGTCCATCTGCCAAATTTCATAATAAAAAAATGCAGAAATTGCTAACATAATCCTAACCGACTTTAGCATCACTATGGGAGAGAATGTCTCATCGTAGTCAACTCCTTGAATTTGTCAAAACCCCTTTGCGACAAGTCGAGCTTTATAGATAGTCACGTTACCATCAACATCAGTTTTCTTCTTGAAAATTCATTTATTCTCAACGGCCTTTCGGTCGTGAGGTAAGTCGACCAAGTTCCAAACCTGGTTTTCATACATGGATTCCATCTCGGATTGCATGGCTTCTAGCCATTTGTTGGAATCCGGGCTTATCATCGCTTCTTCATACGTCGCAAATGTGTCCACTGGTCATTTCGAAGTTCTATCCACTGCAAATGTGCCTAGAAATGAACAATGTGTGAAATACGCAAAATAATACTAACATGGTCTACATGCACTATATTCTTAAAGCAAGCTTCATTCTAATTCTCCAAAGGGTCCATAACACTCTAGCTATCCCAGCAGCTATATATCAAAGACTAAAACTTCTTTTTTTCATATAAGCCAGAACCCATTCACAAACATCCTCAATTCTAGAAGTTAAATTTTCCACATCCAAAGTACGGGCTACCACATCCCACACATACCTATTAGGTAAAGCATACTCAAAAACCAAATGATTAATTGTTTCTTTGTAGTGGCAGAATCCACATGTTTCTATACCTATCCAACCTCTCTTGACCAGGTAATTATCCTTAGTAATAATACTCTTCCTAAAACAAAGCCAAATAAACACTTTCACTCTGACAGGAATCTTGGCAAACCAAAAATTTCTTATAAGGAATGTCAACATAAAGGGTCTTCAAATCCAAGTACTACATAGATTTAACAGAAAACTGCCAATCTTCTCCAACAACCATCTACAACTATCTCTATTATCATTAAGAGAAACAGATAACTACACAAATATTTCAACTTACTCAGACTATTGATCGATGCAGAGAGTTTGACGTCCATATTCTTCCACATATATACTCCCTCTGTTCCAAATTACTCTGCGTTTTAGGTTTAGTCAAAATCAAACTTTATAAACTTTGACTACAAATATAAGAAAAAATATCAATATCTAAAATATGTAATAAATATAGTTAGACTCATCATAAAACATATTTTTATATTATATAGAAATTATTATCATAAATATTATTATTTTATTAAAGATATTTAGTCAAGTTTAACATGTTTGACTTTGACCAAACATAAAACGCAGAGTAATTTGGTAGAGGGAGTACTACGTAGACCATCACCCTGAATTCTATGGCTGTCATAGCATGCTACACGCAGGCCGCTGATACGTTAATCAGTTCGTGTGTAATTAAGCGCGTAACCGCCAGGGGCTGTGCGCGGACACCGATCGGTCGGGCGGGCCGATGGCTACTAGTAGTGCCTAGTGTAGCGTACGTTCAAAGGGGCCGTAAACGCGAAAGCTACTCGGCGTACGTACGTACAGTAGTAGTAACAGGCGTACGTACTACCTGGCTGGTTCCACTGTGCAGTGCAGTGTATCTGTTCATGTACGTGCTACTCGTGGGTAGCTTAGACTAGAGTGTATGTGTAGGCCAGCAAAGAGGAGAGGACCCACTACTTCCAACCGCTTCACTGTACCGCGCGCACATTCCCGTGGGACGGAACGGGAGAGTGACCGTGCGTTGCGTACTACTATAGGCGATAGCCCTGACAGTATAAATGTAGCCTAGAAGAAAACTTTGACCGGCCTGTGCGTGCCTTGGCACATTTGGCACTGTTTGACCGTCACGTTTACTGTTTCGGAAGAGCGATGGGCGAGATTTTCTTTTTTGGTGCAGCTGGAATTAGTCTTGCCTCTCTTTTTTTTTTTTTTTTTGACGTGGAACTCATCGGTTCCATTTAGAACGATACAGTGGTAACCGTTTCGGCCCAAATCATGCATGGGCTCTGTGGGCCTAACATACTGGAATTGGTCTGGTAGGAGGTGGCCATCGTGAGGTGATATAAGCCACTCCACTCCGTGCGGGAAAAATGTTAAATTTCGCTTAGTGCGCCGTGCGGTACTTAGCGTTGCCTGAAGCCACGGATTCTTGGCTCGGGCACATTTTATCTTTAGTTTTGTTTCTTTCTTTTTATTCTATCTTTTTTTCCTGTTTTACAGTTTAGAATTTCATAAATTTGTTCATGACTTTTATAAATATTCGTGTTTTTACAAAATGTGTTTATGTTTTGTGAAAAATGTTTACTTTTGAAATTTTGTTCATGATTTGAAAACTGTTTATGATTTTCTTTGAAAATATTCCTGTTTTTAAAAAACTTGTTCATGATTTTCAAATTTGGTTCATGGCGTTCAAAATTGGTTAATGATTTTCGTAATTAGTTCATGTTTTTCAAAAAACAATTAATTATTCACAAATGCTCAATTTTTTAGAAAAACTTGTTCACGATTTTCGAATTTGGTTCATGGTGTTTGAAATTGGTTCCTCATTTTCGAATTCCGTTCATGATTTTATGAAATATTTTCATTTTTTTGAAAAATGGTGCTTATAACTAAAAATATTTAGATTTGAAATTCGCTCATATTCAAACATATGCAAATTTGAAAAAATTAAGAGAACGAAAAAAAGAAAAAGAAAAAACAACGTACCTACACATAAGCAAAGGAACCAAATGAAGGGAAGGATCGAACCATGAGAAGGAATAGACAAGGCCATCACCTTTTTTGGCAGGATCTTACAATCTTTTTTAGAAAAGCAGTTCACTACGCGCCCTCACCCCATCATCAGTCCAGTGTTGACCCTAAAATGGTTGTTGACTTTGTATAAATTTGTAGGGCGCACTATAGCAACACAACCACAAGTCCACAACAAATCGAATTAAACAACTTCAAATTTCTTGGATGAAAACCCTAGTTTCCTCATGTCGGGGAGATTGCGCCGCTGTTATCTATGGCCAAGGGCCACATCCCCGCTCGGATGAAGCCGAGCATGATCTTCTGCATGTGGCGGAACCCTTTTGCTGCCCCGCGCGAGATCTCCAAAGTCTGCATCGTCCCAAGTGGCAAGTTCCCCGACGACGATGTGGGCTCCAGGGCGTCAACAAAGACCGAATGCGATGGAGAAGGGCAATGACTTGATTGCGTTTTCTGCATTCTTTCTAAAGTCCTTTCTGCAAGTGTGCCGTTATTATCCTTCATTCACCTCTGACTTGGGATGTCTTTGTAATTATACCCACCGCTTTTTTAATTAAGCAGCTTCTAGAGTCTTCCGGCCCTTTTCCGTTCAAATAAAAACTACGCGCCCCCACCCCATTATACTGTTGACCCTAAAATGGTTGTTGACTTTGTATAACTTTGTAGGGCGCACTACAGCAACACAACCACAAGTTCACAATAAATCGAATTAAACAGCTTCAAATTTCTCGGATGAAAACACTTGTTCCCTCACGCTCACCGCTACTAATGGGTTTCCTTCCTTCAGCTACTTAGATGTTTCAGTTTGCTAAGTTCGAAAAGTCCAAAGAGCATAGACTACCCATGTTAAGCTTGCTGTAGGCAACGCGAGCCGAACATGCCGTGGGAAGCGGCCTATAGCACCTCCCCTCCTTGCGGTCCTAGGAGTCGCGTTGCCCACGAGGGGTATGGTCTGGCCCATACGAGGCTTAGTTCGTTTCAATGCTTTTATCTCTAGATTGTTTGTTGTTTCCGCTGGTATGAACACGTATACTACTGCTTCTAATCGACATGCACGCCACATTTTTTACTTAGATCAGTTGAACAACTACATAAGAAAACATGATAGATTCAAAAAATTGTTAGCATTTATTATTTAGAAATTATGAACAACTTTTGAAAAACAAGACTTTTCACCAAAAATAGAAGACAATTTTTTAAATTCATAAACCAAATTTAAAAATTCATAAACCAATTTCAAAATCATGAACAATTTTTTTGGAAAACGAGTTTATTTTATAAAAAGTAAAAAAATTGGGAAATCATGAAATAAAATTTTAAAATACATGAACCAATTCCAAAATCATGAACCAAATTTTGAAAAACAAGATTTTTTCCAGATATAATAAACCGCTTTAAAAAACCAAAAAAAGAACAAAGAAAAAACCACCACCACTGTGAAATGGGCCGGCCCAACAGGGAGGAGCACATGTGCGGCTGAGGGCATCTCCACCGGCGAGACCCAAACGAACGATCCAAATGGTCAGTTTTGGTCTTTTGGATCGAGTCACCAGCGCTTTTGAGTCATGGTCCGGCCTGTCCGGCCAGCCGCGCGTAGCAGCAGCGTGATCCAAACTGACAAAAACAGACATGTCAGCCCGAAAGAAAAAGGCCCATTATGAGACCGTATCTGGACCAGTCTATGTCCACGTCTATCCGGACAGACGCATCTGTGACCCAGATTTAATTCCGAATTGGTCCAGGGTGCGTCACTCCGAACGAGTGGTACCGTTGGGGACGCCGCGCATGTTCTGTGCATCCGCGTAGATAAATTCGAACACGCTCGGACGTTTAGATAGACCCCTTGAGCCCGGCATTTAACATTTCCGATAGCTATCAGCCTCACAAATTAAAGAACCGCACTTGTATACCTCAAAAAAAAAAACCGCACTTGTCCGCCGCACCCTTGGCTGTCGGCCCGGCTTAGATGCACAAGAAATCTTGCATGGGCTCAAAAAGAAAAGAATGTGATACGAGTGGCGGTACTGCGGGCCTAACATACTGGAATTGGTCTTGTAGGAGGCCTGAAATTAAACGGCCGCACTTCTCTGCTGCACTCGTGGCTGTCGGGCCAGCGTAGACGCACACGAACGTAGTACTCCGTACTGTGCAAGCAGTGCAAGGATTTTCTGTTCTCTACCCAGCGCCGACGGCGGAGAATAGTGGCGTCTCCGTGTAATCTTCCAAGCTGCGTGACAGGACCAAGAAGGAGCGGCTAGATTTTGTGACGTTATTTTTTTCATCCCTTTTTCTTGTTTTTATATTGATTTTATTTCCTTTCCATTATATTTTGTTGCAAACAATCCACTAATCTATTCATAATCCTCAATACTGGTATAAGGAACACCAAAAGTAATAAAAACTATAAACATGTACTTAGAGCACCTAGGAACGACTATAAGCACCCGAGCGAGCCGAAGACGTACCGCCGTCCTCTCCCTCCCTCACTAGAAAGGGCAAAGCTTGTTATTGTAGATCTTACTATGATACACATACGAGACACGAAGTTGTAATGCTAAGGTACTGAAGCATCAACACACGAGACCAACAACCGTCGACAATGAAGAGAAACGTAGATCAACATCAATCAAAAGTAGTGAAATCCGCTAGAGACACACCTCCACCCTTCAACGATGCTAGATACACCGTCAAGACGAGTGCTTAGACACGGAGGGCTTTATTCCATCTGTAGGGAACTGCCACCGGCCCTAAGTAGGACACAAACCCTAACCAAACTGAAAAAATATCAAGTAACGGAGTCCTCCCACTGACCAGGACCGAGATCGACCATGCCTCCACGGCCTAAGGACGGAGGAGGTGAGGAAGATGGGCAATGACTCTGATGAGAGAAAAGAAACCGTATCACGTGTGTCTCCCTAGAGTTCGGAATGGAGGGTGACCTCGTGAACATTTACATTCTTTTTCATTAAATTTCAAAAAAAATCTTATACTATATTTCATATTAATCTTGCATGGGCTCAAAGAGAAAAGAATGTGATACGAGTGGCGGTTCTGCGGGCCTAACATACTGGAACTGGTCTTGTAGGAGGCCTGATATTAAACGGCCGCACTTCTGCGCTGCACTCGTGGCTGTCGGGCCGGCGTAGACGCACACGAACGTAGTACTCCGTACTGTGCAAGCAGTGCAAGGATTTCCTGTTCTCTACCCAGCGCCCAGGGCCGGCTCTGGCCCAGGGCAAGAGGGGCGACGGCCTGGGGCCTGGCCAAGTTAGGGGCCCATATCTGGTACAAACGTAGTACATGCAGAGTAGAAAAAAGAGAGGCCCTTTCGTCTCTGATCACGAGTGGAGCAGAGCCGCCGCTGCTACGGCTCACCTTATACGGTCCAGGGCAGAAAATTGGGGAGATCAACAGGTAATTTTAGGAGTAAACTGTTCAATTAAACTCTGCTGGCTACCTCCATTTCTTTATGTTCTCAATCTAAATTCTCAATCCGGTGACTGATTTGTCCCTTTTTTACAGCAGTTGCGTCAGTCAGTTGCTCCCTAGAGGAGCATGAAGGAGATAGTCAGATTCAGTCTAGTTTTGATGCTTTGAGGTGTGCTAATTTTCTACGACGTTCAGGTATCCTCTTTCCTTTTCTTGGAAAGCATCAATCTAGTTCGCCCATTGATAGAGTTCGCCCTTGGGCCTCCGAAATCCTAGAGACGGCCCTGCCAGCGCCCACGGCGGAGAATAGTGGCGTCTCCGTGTAATCTTTCAAGCTGCGTGACAGGGCCAAGAAGGAGCGGCTGGATTTTGTGACGTTATTTTTTTCATCCCTTTTTCTTGTTTTTATATTGATTTTATTTCCTTTCCATTATATTTTGTTGCGAACAATCCACTAATCTATTCATAATCCTCAATACTGGTATAAGGAACACCAAAAGTAATAAAAACTATAAACATGTACTTAGAGCACCTAGGAACGACTATAAGCACCCGAGCGAGCCGAAGACGCACCGCCGTCCTCTCCCTCCCTCACTAGAAAGGGCAAAGCTTGTTATTGTAGATCTTACTATGGTACACATACAAGACAAGAAGTTGTTCGGCTAAAGTCCTAAAGCATCGACACACAAAAGCAACAATCGTCGACAATAAAGAGAAACATAGATAGGAAGGAACATCAATCAAAACTAGCGAAATCCGCTAGAGATACACATCCACACACACTCTAACGATGCTAGACGCACCATCAAGACAGAGGGCTTAGACATGAAGGGCTTTATTCCATCTTCACGCAACTGCCACCATGCAATCCTAAGTAGGATACGAACCCTAACCAAACTGGAAAAACATCAAGAAACGGAGTGCCTCCATGGCCTAAGGCCACAAGTGGTGAGGAAGATCGGCGGTGGCGCCGATGGGAGAAAAGAAACCGTATCACCTGTGTCTCCCTAGAGTCGGGAATGTAGGGTGATCTCGTGAACATTTCTATTCCTTTACATTCAACTTAAAAAATATCTTATACTATATTTTATATTAATTTTCTTATTTATCTTGTGGGTTTTTTATTCCTTTTGGCCACTATTTGGTTGTTTTATTATATTAGCGTCAATAGCTTTTCTCATAAACAAGTCCTTGCGAAGGCTTCCATCCGCTATGTTTTTTTTATGTTTTGTCCAAATAGTATTTTTTTTATGCTCGGTGTCCATGTGAACTTCTAAATTATGGGTTGAGTTAATTCCACATCACAATATGATATTAGTGTGCCCAAACAATTTTCCATATAGCATTAATTTTTTAATTAGTTATGGATATCAAGTCAACTCATTGCAAAGTGGACACATGTTGCCTCAAAACCAATTATATTTTCTTTTGCTAATAATATGATAGCACAAGGATATAAAATATATGCAGTTTTCAAAGTAGCATGGAGTAAATTGTTATTGAAGCTATCAATTCATATGGTTGTTAAGTTATTTCTCGGTTAATCATAAATTTAGTGATAAAACAAGGGGGTAACTCCAAGGTGAGCTTGAGCCTATGTGAGAAGATTTTTTTCAAAACATTTAACATTTTTCTTAAATAATCACACGTAGGGTGATTGAGAATTATGTTCATCGAAAAAGTTTTTAGCATATTGTTGTATTTTTGTACCATATGAATAGGAACAAGTTTTATGCCGTACATAATATAGTTTTATTACCACCTTATATTTCTCGTTTTAGTAGAAAAGGACCGAAATCTCTCTTTTTCATGAATCTCAACTAGCACGCAAAGTGTTCCATCATTGTTTTTTTTTTGGAATTTAATATTATGTAAAAAATCATACTTTTGTCAAAAAAAATGAACTTTGACATAGTTTTCTATTATACCAGATCAATATAGTCTGGTCATCATGACATATAATTTCATAGTGTATTTGTTCGGTATTATAGAAGTTGTGGTATTTTTCTATAAACTTCGTCAAGCTTTAAAAAAATTGCTTTCAGATAAAAAACATTGTGCACTGTGACATGGCGAGAGTATTAAATAAAGAGTGCGTGTGCTCTCCTAAATATTTGTGCGAAGATGCTATCTCATACGGTAGTTAACATTTAATTATTCATATTTTATAAACAAACAAGCTTTTGGGTAACAGTTATTTTTATCGAATGAACTAACTGTTCCCTTCTCTAAGGATCTACGCATCGAAATAATTTTCTTCCAAAAAAATAGTTAAAGGGGAAAAGTAATTATTCAGATCAACGGGGAGCTTTACTGCATAATATATTCAGCAGTATAGATACCAGCCAGGGAAGTAAGCTGCAAATATAAACTCACTTCAAAGCGAAGCCTGGCTTCGGCCAAAACAGAGCTTGAGTGAAATGTTGTTATTTGTCAAAAAAAAAGAGAGAGTGAAATGTTGTTGTCCTGCTAGGACCTCCTGAATCACCATGCTTATATTGCCCGAGCCCCGAGGTGTGTTGTCTGTACTGTAGATTCTTGATCATCCCAAGACCCAAGGAGTCCTGAGCTACCTGGACCTCTCGGATGTTCAGATCAAAAGCGAGCGACAACACCTCGCTACAAGCCAGAGCTTCCATCATAGCCCGATCAGCATTCAGCAATGCCTTTGATAACCATCGATTATGCATCTCTGTAGACACCATGATCATCTTGGTGCACAGAGGCTACAGTGCCCCTGCCGCCGGAGCGAGGCACAACAGTACGCCGCCAACCGAGTACGCGTCCGAATTAGCTAGCTACAGGTCTGTTAGAAATTACTGAACGAAAGCCATGGAGGGCTCTAAAATCCCTGCTCGTGAACAGCACGCTTCCCAGCCAACGTACAGCCCAAAGTGATACCAGAGCTTTGGTGAAAGCTGTGTGTGCGACAACAACCATAGCTTTGCGTAAGGAATAAGATTCACACTGTAAAATGTTCCGTGTCCGTGGCTTCCACCAGCATCAAAGCCCACGCACAGCGAGCCGAACAGCAACAGTCCGCTGCCGCAATACTGTTGGAATTGGAGGCATACTTGATACTGAGCTTTTGGCCCATAACCAATACAATTCTGGAAAACAAATTGATCTATTATTATGGCAGCTCATATGTGTGCTAGTGGAGCTAAAGTTTAATCTCACATTGCTAGTGTAAGGAAAGTTCGACCACCTTATATAGTAGAGTGTTGCATCACTCATTAAGGTGTGAGAAGAAGAGAAGCCCTCGCGCACTTCTCCTTCGACGCTGCCCGCCTCGCCGGCCCGCACGCCGCGGGTTACGAGAATCTCGCCGAGCCATGGGCTGATGCCAACTCCGGTCGTGTGGGGTCTATGCGGGCAGACGCGAACCCTAGCCGTCACCAGCAATCAGATTGCATCTACCTACCTGCGCATCGGATTCTCGACTCTATCGTCATGTCTCACGAAGCTGCCAAGCAGGCTGCTGCCGCCGCCGGTGGCAGATCCACTTCTGTTGCACCGTTGGTTATATCATCGATGAACTCGTACGTGTTCTTTGTCCTCCTGATATTTCGTATGATGATTACTAGTATTGCAGTATGCGTAGATGTGTTAGGTTTTCACTTGCCTGTATAATGCATGTCTACTATGCGTGTAACATTTCAGCATTAGAGTTTAAAAATAAGTTGAACACAGATATGTGCATTGTATTCATGCATAGAAAATCTGAATAATTTTCGCATTTTTAAATAAAAACTTGTCAAAGTGATTGAAACTTCTCTCAACTTGATGGAATTGAAGTAGATCATCAAGTTGACTGCGATAAGTTTCAATATGACCTTTGTTAAAATCTTATTTTGGGTAAGGGAGATTTGATCTAAGGGTAGATCAAATGTAATAAAAGTTAAATCCTAATTCATTACTTAATGGATTATATTTGATCCTTAGGTGATCATATTATAATATTCATTACACACTCATGAATACCAAGTTATAAATATAACTTAAGTAATAGAAATGTAACGACTAAATCTTAATCTCATTTACTTATACCATGAATCTCATGGTAATACCTAACCTTAACTCTTTAGTGAGATTGAGTAGGAAAGAAACCAAGTCAAGATCATTCATCATATATCTTTATTTCCATATCAATCTTCATCATCTCTAATGAACCCTATCTCAACATTTGTTGTTCATCAATATTGAGTAATCAACTATTGATTCACCAATTCTTAGATTATTAACTATTGGTCTATCAACTCATGTTCTCATCATAACATCCACTTTAAATCCTTTAGAGAAGGAAGTAAGAAGAGGTAAATAGTAATGCTAGCCTTAGATATCATCTATAGGATAATTAATGGAGTTAACTCACTCCTGAATGGATAGAAGGGTTATTTAAAATAAAGATATATGTGGTAACAAAGAGGATTCCCAGAATGAATACTGAAGATAGTTACCAGGAGTAGTCCTATTGGATCAAGTAGGTATAGTTAATGAATTATATCTCTTAATCCAATAGAGCTAAACAAAAGATAATTATAATACAACTGTAATGTTGTATGGATGGAAGCCTTGATTAGCCAACTGAAAACCTACACCATAAAGGATCGGAGGATTATAATTATCATGCCTTATTCACCAAGATTGAATGCTTATATCATGTATAAGTGACATTGGTGGATAAAACATGATTGAACCATAGTATAGATATGTTAATGTAGGTTAACCATTACAAGTCACATTAATATGATGTGAAGTTTGAGTATAAGTTATTGGAGTCAAGTAGAGACAAGATAGTGATCAAGATGATGCTAGAGTAACATTGGATTATAGAAGTAGTAGTAGTTTCCTCATGGGAAATACTAATGCTTGAGGTGAAGTAAAGTTATATATACAGCTACTAGAGTAATGTTAGTGATGGATGATTAAGGAAGAGTATGAATGAAGTTAGAAGTAACCACTTGTTGAGAATATTATTAGCAGTAGAGTAGTTGATATAACCAAGTATGGATACAAGAAGATTATGAAAGCTTTAGTGTCAAGATCATTGGATTTATAAATGGAATTAGAAGAATAAAAGGTGGATAAGAAAATTCTTGAGAAGTAAAGCTCATCATGTGAATTCCTTAATAAGAAGTCCAGAATTATGAATTATGGAAGATAGGAATCCTTGGTAAACCTTAAACCCTAAATATATAATCAAGCTTAACATCCATCTCATCTGATGGATAAATCATTCTATAGGAATATTTTCCTATAGAAAATTACTTAAGCACATCTTTGTCATTTCCAACTATCATGATCACCTGTGCTTAGGAGCTATCTTTATCAATTCTGCCTCATAAGTTAGCCTAGAAAACAATTCCACTATTTTAATTTAAATGGTGATATCATTCAAGATCACAAACATAAAAACAATCTATCTTAGCCATTAATCTTTATTTACATCAATAGAAGAATATAAGTATATTAAGAACCCTAAACCCTAGGGTAAGCATTTGCAATTCAAACTCTAACTTCTATGTTAGACATAATAAAATATCTACATTACTACTTCTTAAATTTATGAGAATAATATTAACCATATTAGTACTTAGAACTTTATGTATCAAATACTTATGAAGAATCACTATATATCAAAGATTCTTTAATATTATAAATCAATAAGAATCAAAACTCATGGATTAATAATAATGCAATCTTTAATAAGTTTATAGATATTAGATAAATTAAAATTTCATATATAAAGCCTTTACAAATTATAATAGGAAAAGTATCTATATTCAGAAAATAAAGAAATATAACATTATATAATAAAAGTCCATAAATTAAATCTAAATAACTTCATGATTGCTGCAAGTATTTAGCAAAGAAATTCCATTAAGAAAAATCAAAACAATTGCTTAAATAAAAGCTATAAAAGAAAACAGAAAAGATAAGAAAGAGAAAAAAATAACAGAAACAAAACTGGCCCACAGCCCATTGCTTCACCTCTCTACCAGACGCTCACGTGCAGCAGCTGACACACTTCGGCCGCTTTACTACGGCCCAGAAACAGCCCAACTCCGGCCCAGTACCCCTTCAGTTCTATTCATCCTTTCTTCCTCCTCTCGCTTCCCCAAGCACTCCATCACAATCAGGGTGAGCTCTTCTATCTTCCAGCAGTCACTGTTGGTTCAATTGCATCCTGTATCGCGATCTCGCCGTGCGCCGACGTGTACCGCCGCCAGTCGTCGTCGTGCCCTGCCTTCCGATGGCCATTTTTGAGCGGCGCCACCATAGCTAGGTTCCTCGCATCATCCTCTTTCCGATACACACAACCGCAGCGGCGCGCGCGAACGGAATCCATCGATCGACAATCGATCTTGGAGGACCATCCATGGATGAGGTCAGCATGACATAATGCTGATGTCACCCCCAGCCCAGTCAACGAATTTGACTTAGTCTTGCACGCGTGGCAGATGACGTGGTCACTGGCCCACTGGTCAGTGACCTTGGGTAGGTTTAGCTTCGGTACCAAAAGTATTTTATGTTTAGGAATTAAATAAAACAATATTATATTCCACAAATGAAATAAAATGATTAAATCTTATAAGTTAAATATCTTTTGTTTTATAAATCAGAAAAATATGTTTAATATATGAAAATTTTCATAAAAATAAAATATACAACTTAAAACTATTATCAAATATTATTATTATGATTATTTAAATAAATATTATTTAATAAAAATTTTATAGGTAATAAAACTTTGATAAATCATATTTTAATCTTAGTAAATATGAAAAATATAAATAAAATACCTAAAATCTTAGAAAAATAAGAATACAATTTAAAATTATAATCATGCATTATTATTTCACTTAATTAAATATTTAATATTTATTAAGTGTTTATAAAGTATTAAACATTGTAAAAATCATATCTTATTATTTATAAATCATAAAAATAAGTGTAATATACCAAAATGATCACAAAAATAATACATATATGTTAAAAATATAATATTCCACTTTTGAGTTAAATAAAAAGTTAAACACTTTAATAACATGAATATAAACCTATTACTTTAGTTAATACTTCATATAAGGATGAATAAAATTTGCTAATATTCTAAATTTAAATAATTAAAATCTATTAAATAGTATTAATCTTAAATATTGATAATAGGAAGTCAAAATGATTTAACACATTTTTAATACAATTTTATTTTATTTATCATTCAACATTAAAGTATATTATTATTCAAATGGAGTTATCAAATATTAAATTCTCAAGGTGATTACTTTGACTTCATAAAGTCTATTACCACTATTTTAACCACAAGTTTACAAATAAATCAAAACATTATAGTGAATTCTTAAGTAATAAACAATATTGTTTAATTATTCATAAACCATAACCACATCCTTATCAGGGAAATATATCCCTTTATACATTTATAATGTAAAGAAACCACTACCAAATAAAAGTAATACCCTTCTTAAGTAACTTTAAAGAAACATTATGAAGTGAACAAGGTATAAGTATAATAAGCATTACACCTAAAGTCCATCTATGCTTTAAAGTTAACTTTAGTCTACCAGACTTTAAGTATAATGCTAAAAACTTTATTATATACTTTATAGTTAACTTTGGTATGTTATAATTAATTTATAAAGTATCTTAATACCAAACCAACCAAGTTAAAGACCAAGATAGATAAGTATCAAATACTAATATTGTCATTATTCAAATGAAGTAAGTCTTTCTTATTTTAAGACTATAATTAGAAAGAACACCTCATAAGGTTAACTTAAAAGCTAAAATGCTTCTGCTTAGTTAAGTAAGATTTTCTTCAAATGTTATTCTTTTTGCCACTTCAAACATCAAATGACAATTAATAATAATCACATCACATTAAGCTTTACTTATATACCTAGGATTGTTAACACTTCAGTTCCTTATAAATGTCATCACTTGTAAGGTAAAACTTGAAGATAAGATAATTCACATATAAGCAGTCCTTGAGTAGCACATCACGTTAGTATATCTTATTATTGTATGCCATTATGTTTACATGTTGTTTCACACACTCACAAGTCTTAATAAGAAGCACAAATGTGAAGCTTATCTAAAAGTACAACACATTCTTAAGAAACCATTTCCAGTTCTAAACCCTAGATCAACTCTATCCCCAGGATTCGAGTTTATGAACTTGCATTATATTACTTATGCATAAAAGCATCTTGCTTCTTTAAACATTAGTCCTTACCGGACCAATGATGCAGATTTCATATATTGGATCTTATATTGTCTTGAAGACCGTGAGTGCATAATCTTGCAATCACAAAAGGCAAGTTCACACTTGCTCATGTACTTTGATTATTTTCTATAAAGTATTTTGCAAATCCAGTGTTGTCATCACCTGCATTTCAAAAGGGTCAGAAAACACTATTTTTGATAATAATGTGAACTATTGGTTACTGATCCAAGGTGATCAGCTAATCTATTAAACCTGGTAGTTGGAATACCACTACTCAGGAATATATCACATATGACTTAACAACCAATGTCGCCAGTGATTCTTGCGCCATAAATTACGTGTTGACCATGAGATTTGGAATGGGACGGAGAAGTCAGTTGTATCCTTTTTATCTCATCGGGAGGCAAGACGACCTTAACGTGACGTTGTGATTCCTTGTGCGGATCCAACATATGGGTGGGCACCCTTACGCCCCACACTTTTGGTGTCTAGATTATCTATGGATGGTGCTTAGTTAATGGACCAAATATGGAACATGCGAGGGAAGCACCAGGTCATAGAGTCTTCGGGTACTCATCATGGTTATAGTCTTCTCGAAAGGGGACTAACGTAGGTGAGCCAGCCCCGAAGGATCGTGCAGACATAAGAGGTCGCGGAGAGGGCAGTGATTGGCTTGGATCTTAGGTTGGGCCTCAAACCATGGAAGTTTGAACAGGAACATAGTCCCGGCCGTGCAACAAAGCTTAAGAACTCTCATGGATAAAGTGACGCACCTCTGCAGAGTGTAAGAACTGTAACTTGTTACTCCCTGTTCCGGGAAGGAGCTGCGAACGTTGCGGGAAAGGAACTCCATGAAAGTTCTGGTAAACCCGTGAAGGCTGACGGACATAACTTTTCAGAATAAAAGCAACCTTTGAAGAAATGTTTACAAAAACTTGCATTGTCTACGACCTACGGTCTGTGGCTGTAGCTGTAGTGCATCAAACACTCATGTTCTAGTGAACTTGATGAGTACGCTCGTACTCAACGTATCTTCTTAACCCTTTCTAGATTCTGAAGCCAATAAGACAATGTCTACATCAAGTTATACTTCAGGAATCGTCACCAAAAGCTAAAGTTCTTCAATAAAGTCAAGAAATTCAACATATACATCAACTCAAGTGAAGACGAAGTTACTGAGTAGATAGGAATATAATCTCTAGCCATAGAACCTATTTCTATAGTGTATTGCAATAGCAGCAATGCTAGATCATCAATTAAGATACTGGTCCTATTAGTATGATAGTTTTGGAATTATTTATTTCTGATTCTTCCTTGTAAGAAGTTTCTTTCTCTCTCTTTAACCTAGAGTGTTCTCTGGATCTTGTGCAAAGAGTTGAGTTGTAACCTATAGTCATGTCTTGGACCTGCTATGTTTCTGTTATACTACCCTGAGGGATGTAATACTAGTGAATGGTGCTTTATTGGTGTTATGTCAACGACTATAGTGTACTACATCATGCAGTGGTATGCTGGGTCACCGCAATGTGTATGCTAGTTAATCTTGAAAACTGTTCTGTCATGATTTATACTTAGATTAAATTAATACGAAAACTACTAATTATTTTAACAAATACTCCAGGTATACTCTACTGATTGTCCATTATTTCTCAAACGCGCCCGTATAGGAGCTCAGGGCTCGCAGTCGAGCTAAATCCTCCCGCCGGCGTTTACGGTCTCTTTAATTAGTAGGAAAGGAAAAAAGCAAAGCAATAGAAAAGGGATAGGAATAGAAAAAGATGACAGGTGTAAAACTTTCTGTCCTTCCTTGTGCATAGAATTCAAATAATGAGGTCTGTGTGAATTTTTCATTTCCTTTAAGTTTTGCCTTGAAGTTAGATCTAGATCTAGTTTTCCCTTATGCCATTTCTATGAATCAAAGAAGTGAATAATGACATCTATGCAAAAAAATTATGGAAATTCATTCTCAGGCCGGTCGTTGATCTGCAAAATTCGGTAAGAGGTGTGAACGCGTGTTGTCAGCCAGCTAAGAATCATATCGAAAATTTAAAATGTCTTATAGATCAAACGGTTTGGCTGATTTAAGATCCGTTTTTACCGTTGAACTAGTCGCGACGAGATCTTCAAAACTAGATCACATGTTGATATGTTTCGAGGAAAAAAAATTGGAGCAAAAAGTTATCCACCCTAAATATATAAGTTATCCATGTCATAATATGTAAATTATCAACCCGCTAACACATAAGTTACCCACCATATAAACATGTTGCTAGAGATGTTCTAGCATACGTATTAAGCAAGTTTAATAGAAACATTGTGACATAATTATTAGGGTACTAAGACTTCATTGTTATTAATGCGTTAGTGTCGACGCGATTAAGGCTCGGTAACCTAACACCCTTCGAGGCTTTGTCACCCGTATTCCACGGTAGCAGTGACAGACGACAAAGTCGAGCCGCTAGATTTCTGGTTGCGTGGTGGGTAAGCATAAGACCTCATTTATTTATATCGTATGCAAAAGAAGGTTAGATTTAATTCTTTTAAAAAATTATGTTTGATGTTTGACACGGTAGCCTTTCGAAGTTGAGTACTTCGTATGCTGTGAGAGCGGCGACGGGCAACGAGACCGAGTTGTTAGAATAATTTTATATTCTATCTATGGGTAAAATTTTATAGTGGTGAATAACTTACATATTATTTGATGGGTAACTTAATGCTAAAGTTTGGAATTACCGATGGGTAAATTGTGGGTAAACAAAAAAGTTACCTATCCTTAACATGTTATCCGTGAGTGAATTTTGTAGTGGTAGATAACTTACATGTTATTGGATGGATAACTTGCGTGTTACGGGTGGATAATTTTTGGTCCAAAAAAAAGTTGTTAGAACATATCAATATGAGATCTTGTTTTCAAGATCTTGTCACGACTAGCCTAATAGTGAAAACGAATCTTAACTCGAATAAATGGTTTAACCTAAAAAACATTTTAAATATTCATATTTGAATTGAGCTGACTAACTAAAAATATCGTCCTTTAGACACTTGCTGGGCTGGAATGTCCGCCATGTTTTAACTTTGTTAGCCGATTCCTATGTAGCAACGTTCAATAATCAACCCTTTATATTTCCTCTAAATTAAAGGAGCCCTAGTGTGAACCAGTATAGGCCATAGAGAAGGGGCCGCCATACCGCGCTGAGCAACAAATTCAATTGTCACAACTTCAGGTGGGTTCATCAGTACAATCCAAAAGGCCCATGGTCTAGATTCTGCACTAGGCCGCACCTTCCCTTAGAGTCTTAGAGTTCTTGTCTCGCAGATCATATTTTCCACACCTATCTGGCCCATGCGCAAAAGCCAAACGGGCTGGGCTTTTTGGCCTGCGGGCCAGGCCTAGGCAGCAGATCTGGAGCCCGTGCTCAACCCGTCAGGCCGGACCTTTTCTAAAAAAATTCAAAACAGAAAAGGTCCGGCATGGAGGCCTAACAATCCGGTGGTTTTCTGCAAGTTTGGGCTGGCCTTGGGCCTGAATTTTTGGCCTGCTGGCCAGGCCGGACACAGGCCTAGGTTTTGTCCCACGGGCATTTTTAGGCCCGGACCAAAAAACGCCCACCGCGCAACTAATTTTAACTGACGCCGTTGTGCAAACAATCGAAGTAGTACTCCATCGTCTGTCGTGCAAACAATGAAGTACTATCCATCTCCCCCTCCACGTCGCACGGATTCGTAAAGAAAACAAAAAAAAATACTACCCATCGCCCACGAATCTACACGACTGAAACAACTGAGCTTGTTGAAGGATGTTGGAGAAGATATCACAAATGTCCGGTACATGTTTGCGCTACTCCACTTCACAAATCACAACGTTTTCTAGGATACTGGCAACCGCTAGCCGCGAGAACGTGGTAAGACAACGTGGTAAGACGAAATTCTGCTCTGGTAAAAAAAAAAAGGTCGCAAGAAGACAACGACCGTAGCAAATGGCCATGTATTTGCTGGGAAACTTGGCCGGTAGAGGCCCACTCGTATGGCCTCTACCAGGCTAGGGTTGGCCCATGTGGGTATCGTATCCCACTTATATAGTCCATAAATAGAGGAACAATCATTGTACGTGAACTTATCGAAAGAAAGTTTAACAAAGTTCCATTTTGTTTCATGTGTCATCTACTTGTGTAATCTGTGTGCCTTCTACTAGTTTTCTTCTCGGATGTGGAACAGCCTCGGGACCGGCCAATCGGCAGGGGGTGTTCCAACACGTTATCAGCACGTGTCTTTCCGTCAAGCCTCCGTCAAGCCATCGTCGAGCCTGCATCACGCAGACTTTCGTTGAAGCTAACCCCAATCTGACCGCAAAAATGGATTCTTCTCGCGATTTCGTTGAAGGTAACCCCAATCTGACCCCAATCTGACCGCATGCCGGTCGCCGCCGCTGCTGCGCGTGCTGCCGCACTCGCGAGCCGCCCGCACCGCGTGCTACTGGCTGCGCTCGCTCGCGCCGCACCCACACGCCCACGCCGCCCACATGCGTGCGCCGCCCGCATGCCCGCGCCACGCTGGCCGGCCGCGCCGCGCCTCGTGCAGCTGGCCCGCCGCGCCGGCCGCTCGCCGCCTGGTCGTTGCTGGCTGCGCGCGCACAGCAGCTGCCGCGCCACCTCCACCCGCCCTCGCCCCGTCGCCGGAGCGGCCAGCTGCCGCCGCCGCCCCACTCGAGAGCACGCTCGTGCTCTGTTCCCCCGTTCTCGGGCAGCGACAGTGTGGGGTGGGCCGGCCCGCGGGAGACCGAGCGTTTGGGACGTTTTTTGGCCCATAGAAAAACACTGGGGCGTGGGAGCACGCGTTCGCTGGGCTGTTGTACCGTTTTTGGGTTTGTTTTTGGTCCGATTTTGCACAAGCTTTTGTAATATGTTTTACTATAGTTATTTATTATCGCATGATTTTAATACTTTGTATCTCATAATTAGCTTGTACCGTTTTTACATTAAATTTTGAAACGCCGTCCTATTTGAATTATTGTATCGATTATCGCATTTATGCAACCGATTACCTACTGTAATCTTACACACTTTGCATAAATTGCAGATGACCGGAATCATCAGCCGCGAGTTCCCGGAGTTGACCCAGGATGGGCTTAACTACCTGACTTGGGCCTCGGACGTTGAGATCGTCCTCGAGGGCCGATGCATCATGGATACGTTGATTGAGGGGACCCCGACGGCCCCCAGCAAAACCATCCCGGCGGACAACACCAAAGCCCTGCACTTCCTCCGCCATCACATGTGTGAGACTCTCAAGAATGAGTGCATGGCAGAACGGAGTGCTTCTGCCCTTTGGACCGCCCTCAACAAGCGGTTCTCTAGGCTGAAGTACACCATTCAGCCACAGGCGGAGGCAGATTGGATTCGTCTGAGGTTTACGGACTTCAAGACGGTGGGAGAGTACAACTCTAGGTTGCACCGGATTTGTACCATTCTTTAGCTGTGTGGGACCAGTACCACCGATCAGCAGAAGATAGACAAAACCTTCTCCACATTCCATCCGGACAACATCCAGTCCTCGCGAAACTTTCGCCAGGAAGGATTCACGGAATATGCAACGCTTATTGATGCTCTCCAGGTGTCCGGGGCGCAGGATAATGTTCTGAAAAAGAACTTCTCCGCGCAACCCTTCGCGGGGGGCCCAAGTCATGAGGCTAATGCCGATGCCTACAAGGTGCGCAAGCCCATCCACAAGAAGAGAGGCAAGAAGGGCCCCAACTCCTCCACCCCGGCCAAGCAACGCAAGGCGGGCAAGGGGGAGGCAAGGCCCCAGGACTGCTTTCGCTGTGGCTCCAAGACTCACTTCTCTAGGCAGTGTTTGGCCCCTAAACACGTCGTGGACGCGTTCAAGGCTAACAAGAAGGCGTACCTTGTCCAGGTTGAGGCACCACTGGCGCCCGGAGCGGCGCCTGTGCAGAACGTCGCGCCCGTAGTGGCGCAGGACGTAGCACAAGTGGCAGCACCCTCGGCGGTTCCCACGAACGCCGATGTGCCCATGGAGGTTGAGCACGTTGTGACCCCCCCCCCCGCCTCAGCTAGACATCTCCGCTGCCTCGATGATGATAGCCAACGAAGAGAAGCTCACTGACCTTGAGATACAAGCTGAGCTTGATGGTTTCTTTGCAGAATTCACCTGAGCTCCTTTTTGTTGTGATGATTTCTTTTCCGCAAATAATCAGATACAATTTTTCGATATGGTTATAAGCTCTATGAGAGCATAACATTTATTTCTTTCGGCGATTGGATGACATTTATTTCATTCATTTATTCCATTATTTGGTTGTGTGATGTTCTGAAATGTTTATGTGTTTTACTTACTTGATGTAGCATCTTCCTCGCTCCATTATATTAATTAGGCACTATATTTTAGAACGCGTGTGGCGCCCAAATAGAGGAAACGTGCCTTGCTGATAGCGGCACCACAAATACCATCTTGAGAGAAACAAAGTATTTTGAGTCCATTACCAAAAACCCTGGTAACATAATGACGTTCGCCGGCTGCGGTCCGAATGTAGTTGGCTCCGGAAGAGCAACTATCATACTCCCAAATGGAACAACTCTGATCACTAAAGAGGCATTGTTGTATCCGGAGTCGACTCGTACTCTCTTAAGTTTTAGAGACATCCGCGCAAATGGTTTCCATGTCGAAACCGATGATGATGAGAATGGAAAGGAGTTCCTACTCATTACCAAGCGCGACGAAAATGGTAAACATGTTGTCGAAAGACTCCCTTCATTAGCTACTGGGTTGTACTACACTAAGATAGTAGCACCACCTATTTACACTACCCTTAAGACTGTCTTTAGAAGCTCCGAACTATTCTGCCTTTGGCATGATAGGCTAGGCCACCCCGGTCTTAGGATGATGAGAAATATAATTAACAACTCAAACGGTCATAATGTTAATGTGAAAAATTTCCCGAATCCCGATGATTTCGTGTGCTCCGCATGCGCTACGGGGAAATTGATCATTAGACCGTCCCCCCTAAAGGTGAAGGATGAACTCCCCGCGTTCTTGGAACACATTCAAGGGTATATATGTGGTCCAATTTAGCCCCTCTCAGGGCCGTTTCGGTACTTCATGGTGCTCATCGATGCTTCCTCTAAATGGTCCAATGTTTGCCTGCTGTCAACAAGGAACCATGCTTTTGCAAAGTTGATCTCCCAGATCATACAAATAAGGAATAAATTTCCTGATTATCGTTTAAAGTCTATTCGAATGGACAATGCCGGAGAATTTACTTCAAAGGCATTCGATGATTATTGCATGGCAACTGGAATCAAACTTGAGCACTCCATACCGCATGTCCACACTCAAAATGGACTTGCAGAGGCATTGATTAAAAGGATTAAATTCATTGCCAAACCACTCCTTTAGGGTTGTAATTTACCAACTACATGTTGGGGACATGCGGTGTTACACACCGCTAATCTCATCAACTTTCGACCATCGGCCTACAACATCCACTCTTCCATCCAACTTGCGCAAGGGTCGGCACCGAAAATTTCCCACCTACATAGGTTCGGCTGCCAGGTATATGTACCTATACCACCACCCCAACGATCAGCAATGGGACCGCTCCGTAAGTCGGGGATATACGTTGGTTATGAGACTGTGTCCATAATCAGGTTCTTGGGCCCCTTGACAGGTGACTGTCACACGACCCGTTTTGCTGACTGCATTTTTGACGAGGATCTTTTTCCGACTTTGGGGGGAGGTAATCAACCCCTGGATGACAAAAGTCGAGAAATCACGTGGAAATCCACGGGGATCCACGCTCATGACCCGCGCACAGTTGAGACTAATAGATAAGTCCAAAAGATACTAGATTTGCACTCCCTAGCGAATCAACTACCCGATCATTTTAGTGATTTAAAGACTGTGACAAAATCGCATGTGCATGCACGCAATGCACCGGAAAGGGTTGAAATACCAAAGAAAAATGATGGTATACCCGCTCCTGCTCCAAGGCCTAAGAGGACGCGGATTCCGGTTTCTCAAATCCCAAGTACCCGGGGACGCCCGAAGAAAAAGGATAAGAGAGATTTATTACAGTATGCCCCTGTTGAGGGGAGCCAGTTGAGACCTGGCACAAGTACGGATATTTCAGTGCACGAAATTCCGGACTTGAACTTTCCTATATCGGAAATACCCAGCAAAGTTGTGTGCGCACACATCGGAGCGGGAAAGCTAAAGGACCTAGCTCCTGGATTGGGAAATCCGGTGGAGCAAGAGGGTGTGCCTGATGCACTCCATGACGAAATGACCATTAACTATGTTAATTCGGGCGAGTCATACAACCGAGCCATGGCAAATGTCGACGTTAAGTTTGCCAAGAAAATTACCTCAATCATAGATCTTGACCCTGAGCCTAACACGCTCGCTGATTGCAAGAAAAGGTCGAATTGGAAAGATTGGCAGAAGGCAATTACTGCTGAATTATTATTGTTAAACAAAAGAGAGGTATTTGGACATGTTTGTCTAACTCCTCCCCACATTCGCCCCGTTGGCCATAAGTGGGTTTTTGTTCGAAAGAGAAACGAGAATAATGAAGTAGTAAGGTACAAAGCAAGGCTCGTTGCTCAAGGTTTCACTCAGCGACCAGGTGTCGACTTTGAGGAAACTTACTCCCCAGTCATGGATGGAATTACCTTTAGATACTTGATCTCAATGGCAGTAAACATGGACTTAAAAATGAAACTAATGGATGTTGTCACCGCTTACCTATATGGTAACTTGGATTCGGACATATACATGAAAGTACCAGAAGGTATCCCTGTCCCGAACCAGGATTGAGCAAACAGGAGCTTATACAGTGTTCAGCTTAAGAAGTCATTGTATGGACTAAAACAGTCAGGTAGGATGTGGTATAATCGTTTAAGCGATTTCCTTCATCAGAAGGGCTACGCGAGCAATGAAGATTGCCCATGTGTTTTTATACGGAGATCCCAGGATGGTTTCTGTATTATCTCGGTGTACGTGGACGATTTGAATATAATCGGTACACCTGCCGATATTGAGGAAGCGAGTTCCTACCTGATGTCGGAATTCGAGATGAAAGACTTAGGCAAAACCAAGTTCTGCCTCGGTCTGCAACTTGAGCATTCCCCTGCTGGGATTCTAGTTCACCAGTCGGCCTACACCCAGAAGGTGTTGGAACGATTTGGATTTGAAAAGGCATATCCTTCTAAGACCCCGATGGTCGGAAGATCTTTGCAGCAAGACAAGGACCCGTTCAGACCTAAAGAAGAGGGGGAGGAAATTCTGGGACCGGAATTCCCCTACTTAAGTGCAGTTGGCGCACTTATGTACCTCGCAAATTGTACACGGCAGGATATTGCATTCGTCGTCAATTTGCTTGCAAGGTACAGTTCTGAGCCTACCAAGAGGCATTGGAAAGGCGTTAATGACATCTTTAGGTATATACAAGGGACAAAGGACCTTGGCTCGTTTTATCAAAAGAACCAAGACCTATCTGTTGTAGGCTATGCAGATGCTGGGTACCTTTCGGACCCGCATACATCCAAGTCGCAGACTGGATATGTTTTCCTTTGTGGTGGAACGACAATTTCCTGGAAATCGTCTAAGCAAACTCTTGTATCAACTTCGACGAACCACTCGGAAATCATAGCATTATATGAAGCATCACGAGAATGTGTATGGCTTCGACGAGTAGTCAGCCACATCCACATGTCATGTGGACTGAACACCGTACAAACCCCAACAATTATCTATGAAGATAATGCCGCTTGTGTTGCACAAGTCCAGACGGGTTATGTGAAGAGCAATCTCACAAAGCATATAAACCCCAAGTTCTTCTATGCACATGAACTGCAAAAGATGAACGGAGTGAAAGTCTTGCATACTAAGTCGTGTGAAAATCTCGCTGATTTGTTCACTAAATCATTGCCAGCATCTTCTTTTGAGAGATGTGTCCGTGGGATCGGCATGATGAGACTTAGGGAGATGCAAGGTTCAGGGGGGAGAATCTTCACAAACTCATCGCTGAAATCTTGATCCCGATGATTGAGTACTTAACTTTATAGTTAAGTGAATTGTACTCTTTTTCCCTTAGTGAGTTTTTATGAAGTTTCTCACCTGAGGTTAGAAGTATACCGTGTGCATTTCTCCATATTTTTCTCACTGGGTTTTTCGGAGTTTTAAGCCATGGTTATACAGATAAGATACCCAGGGGGAGTGTTGGGAAACTGGGCCGGTAGAGGCCACACTACCAGGCTAGGGTTGGCCCATGTAGGTATCATATCTCACTTAGTCTATAAATAGAGGAACAATCATTGTACGTGAACTTACCGAGAGAAAGTTTAATAAAGTTTTCTTTGTTTCCTGTGTCATCTACTTGTGTAATCTGTGTGCCTTCTACTAGTCTTCTTCTCGGGTGTGGAACAGCCTTAGAACCGGCCAGTCGGGAGGGGGTGTTCCAACAGTATTCACAATTTCACTGCACCGCAGGCCTGTGCCATGTCTTCACATTTTCACCGATTCCATTTTCCCCGTTGCTGTCCATCCATGACAAGGCAAGACTCCAAAAATCACAACGGATACCTGCGCAACATTTCCTGGGGAGTTCTGATCCACGACATAACTGCTGGAGCGCTGCGGCTAGGTCTGCATCTCAAGGAATCAAACTCACATTGAATCCCGACGCAATAAACCCGGCAACTTATTACTATCCTGTTTCCTAAAACCCCGAGCACGGCGTAGTACGTGCGTCTGCAGTCAGTTGGACTGCGTGCTGCTGCTGCTACCTGCCCGTGTGTGTGACTGCAGTATCATCATCAATGTATATACTCACTCATACAGTACACCACTGAATAATAAGGAGTAAACAAAGCGGCCAATCGAGCCACAGATGCCCCCTCGCCCTCGAAGCTCTGCTTCTGCAGCAGCGGCAGCAACAATGCCAATCTTGGCCGTCAGCTCGTGCGTTTGGGTGTCATATGGGGTTGGACTTTGGGAGATGAGGCTGGTGATGAGGACAGCTTGCCGCAACTAGTTGTTGTTCAAAGTCTAGGATTAGGGTCCCCAAATACCAAACCTTGGACGTATTTGCTGGACGGCCCGTGATGATCGAAGCAGGTTTCTGCAGCGCTGTCGGAATTTATCTACAGTTGTTACTGAACAACCGGCGTCGCACCCCGCGCACACTACCCGTGCAGAGATATAGGCCGTCCGCATAGGAGGCACCGCTTGGGAGTCTGGTATATTTCACAGCTCCGGTTTTCTTCCCGAGGGATTTAGGTCGTGTACAGCCTATGTGGAATGTAAAACATACCGAGGATCATAGTCTATTTGGATACGCAAAGTCTGTCGGAAACATACAGACGTACAGTCCGGCGAAAGTATTTTAGCCGATACTTACATAAAAATTGAATCTTTAAACAATATATACGAATAATAGGCTCAAACTCTCAAACTTCAGTACATCATACACGAAAAATCTTTAAACATGCACCTCTCAGATTACTTAAATTACAAATAATAGCCATTCAACAATCTTGAACTCGGATGGACTCTTCTGAAGATTTGAACTCGGATGGACTTCGGAAGACTTGAATTTGGCATCCTAAATAAAAGAAATCAATATTAGATACTCCGTTCGTCCCAAAATAGATGTCTTAGATTTGTTAAAATTTGGATGAATCAAGTCACTATTTAGTATGTAGATTCGTCCAAATTTCAACAAACCCACGACATCTATTTTGAGACGGAGGGAGTACTATATTAAGACAATAAACATCATTCTAATCCCAGGGACAGTCATAAATAGACCACAACGATAAGAATGAAAGAACAAAACAGCTTGTTCTATGATTATCGATCATCATTGGCATGACAAATAAACAATAGTAGTAAATCAAATAAAAAACAACAATCTGACATGATAAATAAACAACAAGCTTGTTCTACATTGGCATGATAACAATCCATATAGTTTCCTACAACAAGTGTGTTCTACATTGGTTGTAAAACTAAAAGCCCGCGGAGACGATGGTCAGCTCTAGATGATGTTACCCGCTGAAGTACAGAGTTCAGATAAGAGCAATCTATTCAGTAAATTCAGTCAAATAAACTGAGCTGTGGTACTGAATATAACTACTTCTCTAGAAAACAAGACCAATCGTATCTGAATGACTAATCTTCAATAGTAGCACCTCCAATTATAGTTCCCAGGAGTTTACACACCTATGGTCAGATGTATTGCCAATTTATAACAGAGGAACATCACACAAGTTTTGAGAGTGCACAGTTTAGCCTATCAATTCAGAGAGTACATGTTTTAAAGTCTCCTATGCTAAGTAAGTCCTAAACCTGCTCTAGTGGTTCAGTTTTAGCTCTTACCAACACTGAGGAACCCATAAGTAAGCATGATATATTTACGTGACAGCACCACAGCAGTTCTAACTCGAGCTAGTGTTCCTTTATTTTTAGAGATGGTCATGCATGCCACTTGTTAACACAACAATTAGAAGTATGTGCTAGCAGATAGTGTTCTCACGAGAATAAACAATAGCAGGTTCAGGTATATCGCTCCTTCCCTGATCTTACAGGGTTCTAGCATCACACATAGTTAATCAGGTCCATTTCCATATCATTGGCAAAAAAATGTCATCCAGATGAGGTTACGGATATCTAGTTCAGGCTATCAAGCGGATGAGATATGTCCTCATCAAATGGTCGAAGCCCAAACAAAGGACCATTTAAAAACTAAATCCCACATTATCTAATCATGTGAGCACCTAAGGATATCAGAACACGAGTCAAACAACCGAAGATGCGAAACCGGGAGAATGACGGTGAATCTATTCACCGGTACGTCTCCACTCCACTGCAAGGGTGAATCAATCAGCTCCAAAAGGCCTTCACCATACAGTTTCACATCACCTGTGCAGTGCAAACACATGATACTAAAACTACTGTTTCAGCACAGCTATTATAACGAATTGGGTAACTACTAGTGCTACTTTGGTTTGAGAAAAAAATTGGAGTTACCTGATTCAGTTTTCAAGAACAGTAACTACGGTACTAATATAGAGGTGTATTCTCATCCATGGCTGTGGCTTGGCCTGGATGCAAACAAAGTCATCTTTCTCGGAGAACAAAGACTAGTGATTAGCACTTTGGCTTTTCTAGGGTTATTTCACTCTGGGGAGAATAAAGGAGCCCACTCCACTTTGTTGATTGCACAAGCAAGATACTATGCTCCTACTTGGAATCCCTCCAATGAATTGTAGATTATCTTTTCCCAATTTCCCAATCAGCCAACTGAGATTGCACGAACTGGAAAGGGGATTAGGAACAGGGTTCGAGCGCACTCACCAGTACGCTTGCACAGCTTGCACCTGAACGTGGTCGGCCTGAAGCACACGGCGCAGACCCCGGCCGTCGCCGCTGGTGGTGGCACCGGCGCTGGCGCTTCCGCGACCTCCTCCTATGCTGCCGCCGGTTCGTCGCAGACCTTGCCCCGCCAGACCTCCTCCTATACCACGTAGCCCCCCTCTCAATGCCGGACCTCGCCGTCACTGAGCTGGACGCCGTCTCGCCGGTGCGCCGCGTCGCCCGCGCCCTCAACCGCCGGATCTCCGACCTCGTCGCCCTCCTCTTCCGACAGAAGGTAACCGCCCAGACCGTCGGTTCGTTGCAGACTTCCTCCTGCGCTACCGCCAGGCGCCTCCGCGATAGGGTTGGGAAGGATCATAGTCGACGGCTCTCCTCTGCTGTCCCCTGGAAACTAAACCGATCCCCGCACGTCCGTGGAGTTTAGGCCTGTAAATGGACTGGAAACGATTCAGAGGGAGAAAAAAACGACCAACCAAGTGCCAATACTTGTGACGGTCTGTAATTTAACTAGCTCCGACTAAAACGGACGGTTTAGGCTAAAATACAGTGAAACAAGCAGAGCCTTAGGATGCTGATAGCATTCAGCCATCTAGGATCAAAATTAGGTTTGTGCTTTGTGTCTATAATGGGAAACGACATTCCATGGATAGGGAGGTCTCTATGGTGACTTTGTTTGTCTTATAAAGCTCCAAAACTCTGGGGCCTTTGCGCCGCTTGCGCGCACTCATGTAGTTCTGTAGTGCGGAGGGCTTCATCGTCCTTAGATGTGACGGAATTGGTCGCACAAGTTCCCGATAAACCCCTCATATGGTATCAGAAACAATGGTCTCACCATCCCATAGTTGGCTCTATTAACAGAGTCGCCAACGATGATCCATGGCCACTAGAGAAGAATCAAAATTTCTATTTTCATCGGTCCACATCATCTCCATAGCCGTTTCAGCGATGGGAAACGAATCGAACAACAACGTGGGAGTTATAGTTTTTGTTCCTTCTTTCTTAGGTTTACGTGCCACCAATGGTGGCATATGTGGGACGGAGATAGTGTCAGACGAATAATGTTCCTTGGGCTCCGTCATCACTCAAGAGTTGTCGTCGTCATCTATTCCACGAAGCTCGTGGTTCTCACGATTTCCTACTTTTTGTTGATTTCTGTTTTTTCTTCATTCGTGTTGGGCTACTAAGTATGATTTGGTTAAGATGCCTTACCCTAGCTAGCCACAACGTGTTTTTAATATAACGATCTAATGTTCCCACCTCTTAGGAGGAGTCAATCGCGCAACTCTTCAAAACCCATACGGTTTTTCCATCATGTGCATGTCTGGTCTTATGTTCCTTTTCCCACCAGAGGCCGAGAATTACCAAGATGCAAGCGACTAATCAATGAAATATGGACTTAACTGTCAAGATGAGAGTGGCTAGGCTAGAAATATGTAATCGAAGTATTCTACGAATTGAATAGGTACTCCCTCCGTTCCATAACGAGTGTCTCTAATTTAGTAATTAGCAATAGTTATTTTCGATTCGAGGAGTTCATACTAAATCAGTCACTGACACTTGTTATGTATCGGAGTGGATAGTTTTATTAGAGATTCCTTGAACGCTTTATGGTTTTGTTTCTATGAAATGGAACCGGGACCAATCATTTTTTTCCCCGAAGAAAATGAAGTTTTATTAGGGGTGTTCATTTTCGATTATCTTGTCGTTGCTCAAAAAACACATCTCAACCGCTACAAACAATCACTGACTACTAGGTCCATCAACCGATCCAACTTGGTTCGTGCGATCGTGTAGAGCAACGTTCTGTCCACGGAAGAAACCACCCTCATAGAAGAACTCGTCGGCAGCGGCCAGTTTCCTCTAACGGCCACCAATCCACCATCATCTGTGCAGGGAACGACTTCCCTCAGGCACAGCGTCTGACACGAACAGGGGGGCACGCACAGCGTCATGTAGCGCTAGAATCTTTCCTAGCCGGTGAACCTTTGCTCCAGAATCCCTGACAAAATCGAGCGGCTCCCGTGCCCACCCACACGGTAGACGGTACCCGCCCCTCCCTTTCGAGGCCACCATGCATGTGGCGCCACCGGCGCTGGAGCCCAGCGTCGTACCTCCCTACGCCGCGACCAACAGTGCGATCCACCGATGATGAAATGAGAACCTTGCGTGCGTCGCGAACGGCGCCGAGATCACGAGCCTACGACCATGCGATGCGACAGCGAGCGGCCAGACGACATCGCGGTAGGGGGGATCTTTCTTATCTTAACCAGCTCAAAATTAACGTTGTCGAATTGATCATCATCGATGGCACGGACTGAATGATGGTCCAGAGGAGACAATGAACGCTAAAAGCTAACTCACCCACCCCCGATCCATGGCGGATGGGGCAGGGCAGGGCGGGAGTACAATGCGCGCGCGCGTGAGCTGCCTGCCCGGCCTTCGTGACAGACAACACGGAGGCGTAAATTCCGACCGGTCTCCACCGCGCACGGCACACCAGTCACCCTGGCGAGCACGTACGCCGCCCCACCCGCCTCCTAATCTATACAGCCTGGAACATCTCCGCCCGTGCCGGAACGCCATGCCGCGACGGACGGGCGCGCCGGCCGCGCGGGATCACATGGCGACGTCGGAGCGGCGGCCGCGCCCTCCGCGGCGGTGCCGGTGGTCGCCGCCGTACCTCATCCCGTCCGGGCCGAAGAGGCGCGGGAGCACCCTTGCGTCGCACTCCGACAGGGCGACCGGGTACCGGAGGCGGTCGTGGCAGTAGGAGTAGGACATGTGGCCGCGCCTGAACGCCGCCATCTCCTTGCGCTGCGCGGCGGACAGGGAGGCGGCGGCCTCGTACCAGGGCGTGCCGCACGCCGCTGCCGGGTTGACAGGGCAGCCCTGCATCACGAGGTCGGCGAACTGGGCGACGAACGGCGCGTACTTGTAGTCCACCCTGTAGCGGCCGCCGAGGGTGGCCCAGGCGGAGCCGTCCCAGATGGTGGCGTAGAGGGACATGGGCTTGGAGGGGAACGCGGCGCCCATGGCCTCCGTCCTCGCCACCTCCCTGATCGGCGTCTCGTCCACGTAGAATCTGCACACGAATGTCAGTCAGTGCAACTCGGCGGATTCATCTATTCACGCAAAAATGAAATAGTAAAAAATTATGAATTATTTTCTTCTGTACGAGTATATCTATTAATGTGCGATATCGTCATCGATTCTCTTCGGGGAAAGGAATCCAGGCAATGCGCATCGAAACAGGCGCAAAGATCTTAGAAAGGCCCCAAATTTGCCAAGGTCAGAGGAGGGGGGTGGTGACACAAGCAGCAGCAGGCAGAGCAAAAGAGGCAAAGGAAAAGGAGCGCCAAAGGCAAGGCAGCAAGAAAGGAACACGGAAAGAAACGTTTCCCGTTTCTGCTTGCCAACACTACCAGCGCTCAGGAATCCAAACCCGCACCCAAAAAATCATCACATGATACTTGTAAATTAATGTGCACACTCATTCCTCCTCTCGGAAGTACTAGACCAAGGGATGGGCATGCGAGAAGCAGAGTAAGGGAAAAAAACAGAGTCAGAAACAGAGGAGGAATGCAGAGGAGGATTTGGGATTGGGGAAGAACAGATGGTGGGTGCTCACATGATGCGTCGTTTGGTCCAGAGGATGGAGTAGTGGTGGAAGTCGTCCGTGGGGTCGAAGGGGAGGTCGTAGCGCTCCTCCCGGCCGGTGCCGGTGCTGCCGTTGCCGTACACGTTGGTCTGCACCCGCCAGTCGCGGCCGCGCACGTTGCCGAGGAACTCGAAGTCCAGCTCGTCGTGGGTCTTCTCGTACCTGTCGCCGTTCGTCAGCTGCATGCCAACACACAAACAAACAGAGGAACGAGGAAGCGTTGATTTTTAGATTCGGGGTGATCGATTTCTTCACTGATTATATATCTGCAGTTTTTCTGTTGGGTGGTTGCAGAGAGTAGGGACAAGTCGGTGAACGTACGTAGAAGGCGACGACAACGCCGGCGGCGTAGTCGGCGGGGAGCTTCACGGCGGCGCTGAAGAATCCGTGGAGGAAGAGGTCCTGGGAGGCGAACCCGGCGCCTGAACAGAGAGGAGGAAGACGAATAAGCGGTTTTGCCAAGACCACCTTAAAATTAGTAAAATCACACCAACGCCCTCCCACTGCCTACTGAACGTCTGAACCAAAGGAAAGGGACTGATTCGTGATATTAAAAAGCGCAATGCGCACCCCAGACAGCGCCGAAATAGCATAGAGGGGGCCGTGAAGATGGGGAGTACTCACCGGTGGACTGGTCGAGGGAGAGGTGGACGCGCTTGCCCTGGCCGCGGAGGGCGAGGTTGTTGCTGCCGAAGATCTGGGTGTAGCCCTCGTCGAAGGCCATGGGCCGCACGCCATGGAGCGGCGGCGGCTGCCTGGCCTCGCCGCCGTGGCCCAGCAGTACGACGAGGAGGAGGGGGAGGAGCAGGCGGGATGAGCTGGATGCCATCGTCTCCTTCGCACCTCCGTCCGTCCCTCT
Source organism: Avena atlantica (assembly GCA_910589765.1). NCBI lineage: Eukaryota > Viridiplantae > Streptophyta > Magnoliopsida > Poales > Poaceae > Avena > Avena atlantica. Next base: position 444,797,331 of record OU342736.1, read on the forward strand.
CGGCTCTGTGCCCTCTGAGCTCTCTCGGCTCTGTGCCTCTCTCTGCACACGACGCGGCCGTGATAGGGGGCGGTTTTATTGTGATGGGCCTCCTGCGTCAGGTCTCTCTCTCTCTCGAGCGCCTTTTCCTCGGGCCGCGAGCTGCGAAAGAAACGTTTGAATCAGTCCTTGCGGTCCGGGCGGGCCCAGCGTCCCGTGTCTTGGATTCCTGGGGCGTGGGCCCTCTATCTACCAGTGCATTGAAAAAATAATCCTACCAGTGCTTGCACTCTGTGGTGGTGTTCAGATAGTTGGGGACTAGTATTATGCATCGCTGTTCCAAGTCCTTGAGCGTGTCACGCCGCGGGAAATTATCTTCGCTATCACCCCGTACCCGTAGGGCATAGATACAGACGTTTCACGGTTCGGCCAAATCCTTATTAGCTAGTAACATGCGTATCCATACAATTCTACACTTTCCATTTCAAAATATAAAATGGCTTAGCTTTGTAAATAAATGTATCTAGACATCTTTTATAATGTAGTTTAGGAGTGAACGGCACACTAAAAAGGATCTAGATGCATTCGACTTTCATAGAACATAAAACATCATGAAATAAAGGTAGTAATTAATAAATCGGTAATATGGCATACTAACTAATAAAAAAGGGGAAAGAAAATAACTTAGAGTAACTCCAACAGCTGCGCCTGTCAGTAAAACAGCTAGTTTAGTGCGGGAGCCCAACTCCAACAATGCTAAAATTGCGTGCGCTTAAAGGTTTTGCCATGTGCGGGATATCATAACATTCGGGAGCCGGATATTTTGGGCGTCGGTTTTCACGCGCTATGAACCGAACGCTTGCGCACTCCTCAACCGTCGCTGAAGGTTCACTCCCGCGCCCATATCGCCCGCTGTCCACTCGACAACCGCCTAGACGCCGTGCCAGAGCCCCTCTCCGCCTCATCGAGCGCTTGCTTCTGGCGCTGCCACACTCGTCGTTTGGCTTTCGTGGGGTGCGCGTCCTCCCTAATTGCATGTTCTACGCCGAGATTCACGGTGACGGCGACCGCGTTGTCCTCAGCCCGTTCGAGACGGGGCACCAAGCGGTGCACTCATTCAACGCAACGACTTGGCACCTCGGCTACCCGCTCGCATAGGTGAACTTCCAAGACATTTGTTGGAGTTGCTTTTAGCTAGTTATTATAACATCACACATATCTAGTCAACATGAGTATAATCTAATTAAATAGACCGTGTATGACATCACATAAATACAATTGTCCATTATAAAGGTAATAACATGGCCTAGTAACAAAGTTATGTTACTAGTCCAAATTATTTAACACTATGACAGCCTATTTCTTAGTTAGGAGTACAATAATTCATGAGTAACTCGGAAATCCAGTTACATGGTACTCCGGCAGCTTCACGTGATTATTCTCAGCATAAAGCGATCGAAGCGTTTATTAGCAGCAACACATATAATTCTCGTGTCCTCCCTCTGTGGGAAAGCGAGTGCCTTTTTCTTAACTGCGGACACAGACGGGACACGGCCTCGGGTTGGCTGCTTGCTCTTGGACGTACTCTTACGCCGTGCCAGTGCGCCACTTGCGGTCGCTGGGTCCATTGAGTTACGTGCGAACGGAACCTCGAGGTAAAAATTCCAAACATTTTTGTACAGTACTGCTCTGTACTGATTTTTATTTTGCCAGGAGAGGTAGGTTTAAGAGGGGTACTGGTGGTACACGACAGAGTATCGAGGAGATGTATATGTGCAGCCGGAGTAAAATACTGCTTCTACTCGCATTTGTTCGAGACCAACTTTGAAACGAGAAGTGCTCTCCGGGGCGCACGTACTTAAAAAAAAAAAGCTTGTATTTGAAATGGTATGAAAGTAGAAAAATCAGTTCGGGTCTCGGGCACCAGAGCTTCTGGTGACGAAAATATATTTTAAAATTTAATCATTATCGACATAATCGCTAAAAGAATCCACACACATAGTAATCTGCATGTGTATTTCACCGGTAAATATGTGTAAAATAAATCAAAAGAATGTGACCTGAGGAAACATAAGAATTTTAGGTGTTTTCTACACTTTCTTATTTTTCTTTTTCCACCCCTACTCCTTGTTTTTACAGACAAATCTGCATGCATGATTTCTTGAGAAACTTTTGTGTAAGAATTTATTACAACAATATCTCTACACCATGGGGCACCAGTGCCCGGAGAAAAAAAAACTTGACTCTCCAAGTTCACGTGAGTTTCTATGGAGCTAAAAACAAGTGCAAAAGGGTTTGCAAACTGAAGTGTTGGTGATGTAGAAGGGAATACCTGGCATCCCAAACTTATGGTTTTCACTTATTTCGGACTGTCCTTAGTTAAGTTTTTTTTGTTCCCTATGAAAAAACTCCACCAAAAAGAACCTCTCATTCTTTTCTCTGCGGGAGATATTAGTGCCATAGTATATTTCTGAGCTACTGGACAAACTTCAAAACCACTTCTGTTCAAATATCCATAAGGATTGATTAAGTGAGTATCATCCAAAAATATTTTAAGACCAAAACAGAATAATATTTAAGCTCAAAGACACACTCTTACAATTAAATACATTCTGTGTTTTCAAAAAGAGCAACGTGAAAACGTATTTTTGGGGGCAACTTAAAATGACTGAAAAGTCTAAAATTTTTGAGCATGGAAGGGACTAACATATGTAGCCTACCGAAAGCCTTTTTTTACAGTCATATAGTTAGGCTTGATCCCTTCTTTTTTGTGAATCCATTATCCTAAGAGCTATTCCTTATCTTGATGGTGTCCTTCTTTCTTGTAAAATGGTCCATGCACTTCTTGTGTGAAACTAAAATCTTAGATTCCCCTCTCTAGCATCAACGATAGCACCAAGCCACACGCAACAAAAGACGTTGACGAGGGGCTTAAGATGATGAGAAAATCCTCGGTGATGGATGTTTGCAAGGCGCAATAGAGATCCCAACAAAGGTGCCAAATATAGGCCTTGATGGCATCACACTACATGTACCAATTCGTTGAGACTCCAATCGTGGAGTGTTGTAGCAAGTGTCTATATTTCCAACAAAGATGACTCGGGTGATTATCGAATATAGGGATCTCCTAATGTCTCATTCTCCATTTTCAAACAATGCATGTAAAACACAAACAAGATGTCTTGTATCATCAACTGAATCGTGGTGGTTCTCAAGCAACACCGGAAGAGCATGGGTGTCCCCACATGTGGTTTTGGTAATTATTGAATATCACTATGGACTAATGTTTGCATTGAGTAACCGTTGAAGTTTTTGTCCATATGCAATGCTTGTAGACCATATGTTGAATGCAAGGTAAAAAGATGAAGAATGCAAAGAAGATCAAGTGATTAACATGGTAATATTCAAAAGGAGATCCAAAAATGGTCAAGTGAGACTTAAGCCTATTGCAAGTATGTCTTGGAGAAGAAGTTGAGTGAGCAGTCATGTTTACCCTCAAGTCATCATATTGAATAGAGAAGATAAGATATGGGGTTGATCTAGACAAATTGCAAGTTCAAGGAGGGAATCCCACAAAGATCATATATGATTTAATCTTGTCGTCCATTTGGGGACAATGGACATGTGAATATGTTCCTAAGAGAGGCTCTCCCATAGTGGATTATGGAGAAGCAATTTGCGAGCTTTCACCAACCAAACACAATCAAGAATGATGGTCCATCTTGAGAAAGACAAGATCATAAACATCTAGATCGCGTGGAATACGCAAGGCTATTGTATGATCTTGATAGGTTTCCCATTTTACCTGTCATATGATGTTAGTTGTATCATGATGTTATTTCACAGGCTGGGTTATATAATTGTTAGATGTACTATCAAGAGATCTCAGAGTGAGTATCCTAATCTCATTGTTTGTAGAGAGATCAAACATTTGCGTCCTTGCCATCATATTTATTGGTTTCTATTTGAATCTTACACATGAGAGGATTTAGATCTTTTGGTTATATTCAGAACAAGCCCAAGTTCATCAAAAAAGGGACTTCGAATGAAAAACTTACTGAGTTTTTTATATTGGAGATTTTATGGGTTCTTCACTTAGGGTGGTCTCACACCTCCCTATACTTTGTATATTCTCCATTTTGGTACTTTTTGTTGGATAGTGCTTGTCGTAATCTTTCCAACAAATTTTATTTCATCTTATTCCGAGTTCATATTTTCAAGATATAATAGTTTTGGTTTCAGTTGTTTAAGCAATTTTCCAGCGTGGAGATTCCGGTGTGTTTAGACAGGAGTCTTCGTTGTGCAAACACTAGAGAATCCGGCCCAAACACCTAAAAACTCAATTCTAAAAATTTCATCATCTTATACCCCTGGATGCGTTGTGTAGTGAGACTCATTTTAGTTGGTCGGGAGATTGACCAGAGTTTCGGTACAAAAAGTGGTGAGGTTGGAGTCTTTGGGCCCCCTATACCAGAGTCTCTCATGCAAGACCAGAGTCTCATGTTTCTCTAGTCTGAAGTCACCGGTGTTAGTAGCCTGCAACGGTTACTTTTAGGGGACCTATAATATGCCCCCTTCTTCCCAAGTGGAAGTTGCTTATGCAATTTATCTCTCCTCCATTGTTGAACTTGAAGCTCTTACCCTATCTATCTATTCCTCTAATTATTTTTGCATCTTTTTGGGAGAAAATAGAGATGAGGTATGATGTCTACGCACTTCTATTCTTCTAGATAGTTGTTGGGCCTCCAAGTGCAGAGGTTTGTAGAACAGCAGCAAGTTTCCCTTAAGTGGATTACCCAAGGTTTATCGAACTCAGGGAGGAAGTGGTCAAATGTATCACTCTTAAGCAACCATGCAATCAAGATACAATAAGTCTCTTGTATCCCCAACACACCCAATACACTTGTCAAGTATATAGGTGCACTAGTTCGGCGAAGAGATAGTGAAATACAAGTAGTATGGATGATTATAAGACAACGGTGCCTGAAAAGAGATTTTGACGGGGAGGAAAAGGTTGAAGCTGTCCTGTATATCCCTGGCAACGGCCCCAGAAAAGAGCTTGATGGGTAGGAAGAGACTAAAGGCAAACTAAAATAAGGATGAAAGCAAGCAAACATGTAACATATCTAGTTGAAAATGGTGTTTCAATGTTTAGAAACAAGGCCTAGGGATCATACTTTCACTAGTGAACACTCTCATATAAATATCTTCTCTTCATGATACTACTCTGAACTACTCTCGGTTGGACAACTCTAATCCACGGTAGGGCTACAAAAGCACTCCTTAAAGTTCACAATCCCCATCTAGATAACCCCACACTGTCACCTTGAGCGCTAGATGGTTCCTTCAAACACCACAATTTCATAAAGACATCCAACTCAAAATATACTCATGACAAGTATTTATATAATATTTAACCTAAGTGCCACACGGTGTGCACGCTGTCACTTTCACACACGTGGGAAGAGCCGGGTATCTATTAAAGCACGTGAGTAGCAGAGTAGATCTACTTGATTAAAAGCTTATGATCACAATAAGATCACACATAGATAGAGATATGAACACATAGCTACCGGTAGAGCCCTTAGCCTCAAGGAAGAACTACTCCATCCTCATCATGGGAATCAGCAACGGCGATGGAGACGGTGGTGGAGATCGATGCAGATGGATCTAGGGGCAATTCTCTGTCCCGACAGGGTGCCGGAACAGAGACTTCTGTCCCCTGAATCTCCCCTTCGGTGGTGGCAGTGCTGCGGAACTTTTCGTGGATGTATGCTGGATTCTTCTAGGGTTTTCTCCTCGGGGGCTTATTACAGGCGAATGGGAAAGGCGAGGAGGGGGCCAGGGGAGCCACACCCCTGGTGGCGTGGCCTAGGTGGGCCCGCGCCACCCTAGGGTGTGCCACCGTGGTGCCCTACTCCGTCTCTGCTTCGCGTTTTCGTATTGCTCCGGGAAAATAGTAACTTTGGCTTTTGTCCCGTCCAATTCCGAGAACATTCATTTTTAAGCTTTTCTAAAACCAAAAACAGCAGGAAACGGGCAACTGGCACTGCGGCATCTTGTCAATAGGTTAGTTCCAGAAAGTGTATAAAAATACCTCAAAGTGTATACAAAAAATAAGATAGTTGGCACAAAATAAGCATGGAGCATAAAAAATTATAGATACGTTTATGACGTATCAAGGTCTAGATCTACATTTTTGAATAGATGTCTCTTCTTAGTGAAGGCCATATTGGGATCAAGATTTTGGAGAAAATTGGATTCTTATCTTATGTTCTTCATCTCTTATTCCTTTATATATTTTGTAACCTTTATGGATTTTGAAAGTGTAGGACTTGAGCACTTGTGTTCTTGCCTTTGCATTTGGTGCATCAGTTTGAGTTTTCTACGAGGATTCGTGAAAATAAAAGTTGAGAAGCTTATTATTCTTGGCTCCTTGGACCCTAGATGGCTTGGTGACTTGGTGGCCCTACCGAGCTGAAGGGAAAATGCCCGAGAGGCAATAATAAAGTGGTTATTATCGTATTCCTTATTTATGCTAAATGTTTATTTTGCATGCTATAATTGTATTAATACGGAAACGTTAATACATGTGTGTTTAATAAACAAAAAGGAAGTTCCTAGTTATGCCTCTCTTATAAACTAGCTCGTTGATTAACATGATGATCAAAGTTTCCTGATCATGGACATTGGATGTTGTTAATAACGAGGTCACAACATTAGTGTAATGATGTGATGAACATTCATCCGAAGTATAGCATTACGATCAAAGTCATTGAGTTTATATTGCTATAACAACTTATGAAGTGATCCTAATCCTTAGACCATGAGATCATGTCAATCACTAACATCGGAAGAGTTTCTCGATGACATCAAACGTCACACCGTAACTGGGTGATTATAAAGATGGATTCAGAACTACTAAAGTTTTATGTTGAGACCCATGGATAGAGAGTGGAATTTGTTCATCCCGATGACAGATAGATATGCTCTGGGCCCTCTCGGTGATATCACATTGATTAGCTTGCAAGCAAGTGATTTGATCACTAGAATGTTATACCACGGGAACGAGAAAAGAGTGCATGTCGGTAACGAGATCAAACTAGGTATGGAGATACCAATTATCGAATCTCAGACATGTAATATATCGTGAAACAAAGGGATTAAGATACTAACGTAAAAGGTTCACACGATCACAGAAGTCATCATTGAATGTGTGGGAGTCAGTATGGATCTCCAGGTCCTGCTACTGATTATTGATCAGAGAAGGGTCTCGATCATGTCCGCATTATTCGCGAACCATAGGGTGACACACTTAAGGGATACCGACACCATTCAGAGCAAATGATATGTCAGAAAAAGAAAAGGAAAGCGCAGGAATTTATTTCACTAGACACCGAAACTGTTTCGGTTGAAATTGCTGAAACTGGTTCTGCATGTGAAATGGAATACTGGCAAGGGATTTTATGTGAATATTTGTTAATTAAAGTAATTAACAAAATTCTGAATAAATAAATAAAAGAGTTTTATTTAAATGAGAGCTTGCATTAATTTTGGTGGAAAATTAATGCATGTGAGTGGAGAGGTTTTTATGTGAGTGGAGCTTCCACCACATGAATGAGGAAGAGGTGGGGGCACCCTCCATGGCCGGCGGCCATGCCCCCTTGGGCTGCCCCCTCCCCTATAAAAGTACCCCCTCCTCTCACTTGTCTCACACACCTCCTCGCGAAGGATCTCTCTCCCCCTTTTAGAATTTCCCCATGGTCTCGGATCAGCGAGATACATGTTCCCGGTGCCTTTTTCTAGAAGGATTTGTTGCTTCCGCTGCTTCACTGGAGCGAGGACGCGGAGGTTGTCGGGGTACCCGTACGTGTGTGCGATCACGGATGCCCACTTCTTTGAGGTGCTGGATTTGATCGTGCTGGACCGGATGGACCGGCTGGACCAGATGGACTTCATCACGATCTTGAGATCGGAAAGCGTTCGTCTACATCATCCACGGGTACAACCTCGTTAACGCTATTCGGTCTTCGAGGGTATGTATTCTATGGATGTGTATCCACCCGTTGCTTGTATCTAGAAGATAGATCTTGGTACTTAGATGTTCCCATCGTAGGAATTTTTTTGTTTTCTATGCTGCGAACCCTGCAGTGGTATCAGAGCCGGATCTATGCGTAGATGCTTTGCACGGGTAGTACACATATGAGTATGTGGGCGATGATGATCATTTTATTGCTTCTTAGTTGTACTTTGGATATTGGTGGCATAGTGGGATGAAGCGGCCCGGACAAACTTTACATGTCCTCGCACATGAGACCTGTTCCACGCTTGACATACAACTAGTTTGCATAAGTGGCTAGCGGGTGTCTATCTCTCCTACTATAGTCAATATATAATTTGCAACGAGTTGTCAACAATTTGGTATCCTCGTTGTGGTTCATGTTCGTAGGTAAGAACGGTTCTATCTCGAAAGCCCTAAGCCACGTAAAATTTGCAATGGATAAATTAGAGGCGTCTAGTTTAGATTGTTGCTGGGCTAGTGTTATGATATAGTGATGTTGTAAGTAGAAGTATGAGATGATACTCTTATAACATACATAACGTGTAAACTCCATAGACCTTGGATTTACATATAAAGGTATGATAGTGATCATACCACGATGCACATGATAGAGATCATATGTGGGAACCATATCATTCCACTAATAAACATGTGATGTTTGATAGCATCTTGTATTGCTTGTTTGGCGTTTTATTAGCATAATAAGATGATCCCTCATTTAGATATCAAGATAAAAATGTGTTCTTCCTTAAGTATGCATCGACAATGTTTCGTCGCTTCAAGACATCACGTGATGATCAGGTGTACTTGAATCCGCGAGCATATCTCGGGTGTAAGACAGTTACACACGCGAATACTAAGGTTCTTACTTGGCGAGCCTACCATGTACAGACATGGCCTTGGAACACGGACCGAAAGGTTAAGCATGAGTCATATGTTTTGATATGATGATCATATGGATGCTCGCCTTTGAAGCTACACTGACTCACGTGATGTTCGGACTTGGTGTAGTGGATTTGGTTCATGTATTCACCAAAAAGACACGAGGGATGTCGTTTTTGAGTGGGAGTTCATTTCTAATTTGGATTAGTAGAACTCAATTTATCATAAATTAAATCAAAGTTAATTTGCATAATTTGTTGTAGTCATTGGCATTCGTTCACCACCTTATGCATAGTTGTAATTGAGATAATAGAACTATAGAATTCTGGATTACGAACTGGTATCGTATTGTGTTGAGTGTCAATCTAAAGTTTAAAGTCTTATTGCAAACTTTTAGCAAACTCTGTTTACTCCATGAAGTTTAATAATTGGTATTAAATCGAGAGTAACAATTCCAGTGTTAGTATCTTAAGTATCATGTTTGCCTCCATGATTCTTGATTGTTTTAATATCAAGTTTATCTAGGAGCTGAAAGAATTGTTTCAGAAGCCATCATGTGTGGCACATATAACGATATCTGAAATAATGTTTTGGTTGCAATATGATAGAGTGTAATATATGTTCTCATATTGGATGAGAATTTACAAAGGTTGGAGATGCTAGACATCCTAATCATGCAAAAAGGGTTTTTGGAAAGTAATGTTATACTCACGATTCGCCTTTATAAGCTACAGTAGCTTGATCATGAATGTCATCATGATAAGGGTGAATAGAATATGTATGTAAAGTGTTTACTACACTAAAAGATTACTAAAGAATGGATTTTGAAAGAACACCGATCATTTTGATGATAGTGATCTACTTCAAAGTGCAAGTCTAAAGGTATTATTATTTGAATATACACGCTTTGGACTATGTGTCATGTATATGGTGCCACTTTTGATGTTTATAGATTCTTTTAAAAAGGAAAAGGAAATTCTGAAAGAGAATCTAAAAATATATTTGGTAGAAAAGAAAAGATTGGAAATATCCAATTTAGGTATATAGATGATATACATGTTATGGTTGTATTCTTTGCTTGTTAAACAATGTGGTTCTTGGGTATTGGATACCGAATTGGTTGGTATGAAATTTCATACGGAACAACGCAATTCATGAACCACAATGGCCTAAGTAACTAGCAAGAGAATATGTGATGATGTTCATCGAAAATAAACAAACCGTTGTTTGTATTTCTCGTTGACATCAAAGCTTGACTTCAAGATTTGTATTAATAATTTTTATTTGAATCAGGTATTATAAGAACAAAGGTTGTTCAAATAATTACCGTATTCCATATAAGATGGATGATTTACAAATCTAGTTGGAGAAATCACATCCATAAAACCTAATGCTAAAATGTCGCAAGACAAATAATTGAAAGATCACTTACGAAGTGACATCGCTGTTTAAATTATATTGGAAAGAAAACATGAAGAATCTCCATATTCATGGATTTTTGGAGTCTTTGATTTGATCAAGTGACGCTTGTGAGACTTTCCTCGGGATAATTAAAACTTTGTTCAAAGGCCAAAGAAGAACGAACGACTAAAATATTGGAATTTATACATATCGATGTATGTAGTCCATTATGTATAGTCGTAAGCGATGGGTTTCAACTTCATATACTTTCTCCGGAAATTTGAGTGAATATTCACTTAATGAGAAAGAAGTGTGAAATATTTGAAAATGTTCAAAGACTTTCAAGATGAAGTGAAAATCATTGTAACAAGAAAATAAATGGTTTATGAATTTATCATAAGGGATTTATTTGAGTTACAAGTGTAACAAGAAAATAAATGAATTATGATTTTATCATAAAGGGATTTATTTGAGTTGCAAGTTTAGCAAAACACCTAGATTTACATCTCCCGAAACACCATAGGAGTATGGAGTGTTTGAGATTTGTAATGAAACCTTGTTTGACATGGTTGGATCAAAGGTGTTATTTATAAAACTGCCATTATGTTTTAAAAGATTAAAGCTTTAGAGACTTCCGCTTTTACACTGAAAAGAGCTCCATCTTGATCCGTTGAAATGACACCATGGAAGTTATGGTTTGGGGTAAAACCCAATTTGTCATTTCTTAAATTTTGGTATGCTAAACATAAGTAAGATGTTTACAACCGAAGTCGGATGAGCATGTCTTTGTAGGTTATTTCGAATAACAATTGGTTATTCCTCCATAACACCAAGGACAAAAGGGTTTGTCACTTGAAACGTGAAGTTCCTTGAAGAAGAAATTTTTCATAAATGTTAAGTGGGAGGACAATAGAACTTTGATAAGGTTAACGAATCTTAGATATATGTGCTGAGTTGCGCAGCGCCGGAAATCGTTCCGAAGGCTGCCATAATGCTCATAGCTTATGTGCCTCAAAGGTTGTGGTTACGGAGATCTAAGTTCCTATTGAACCATGTAGGTCAGTTAAACAATCAAATGCTAAGATTTGAGAGTAAATCATTATTGTTTGACAATGATGAACCGAATACATACAAAGAAGCGATGATGGCCCCTAACTCTGTCAAATGGCTTGAAGCCATAAAATCCGTGATAAGTCCATACACGATAAATCAAGTTTTGAACTTGGAAGACCCTCCGGAAAGGTGTAAAAACCTATCGATCGTATTTGGATCTATAAAGAAATAGACATGGATGTTTCACATCTATGAAATAGTCGACATGTCGTAAAGTATTTTATGACAATGTTCAAGGAGTTGACTATGACAAGATTTGATCTTTCATAGCGATATTTAATCTGGACGGATTAAAGTAGCAACCACTACATATAATTTGGTATATGGTAGATGAATAAACAAAACAAAGTTCTTCTAATAGAATGGTTACCTAGGACGTGTACATGACACGATCCAAAGGGTTTTATTAATTCAAAGGATGCTAAAAAGGGCATGCAAACTTCAATGGTTGAAGTAAGCATCACGAAGTTGGAATCTTCACCATGATGAAAAACGAGTTTTTCATCAGGAGACGATGAAGATGCTTGCATTTGCAAGAAATTAAGTGGGAGCGCTAAGACATATTTCTAATACATTATGTGGAGGACATCTTGTTGATTAGAAATGATGTATCTTTTATTGACAAAGGTTAAGAATTTCATTTCGACGAAAGACTTCGGCAAAACCCGAATATTTAGCATGAATGTCTATAGTGGATAGACTGTGACGCTAATATGGTTGTGTCAAACGTACATATATGAGATATTGAAGGAGTTCAATATAAAAACGACTAGAAACAGTTCTTGTCGCATGGAAAGGAATTGAATCAAGATTCAAGTGTATCGACACTTGATAAGTGAAACAAGATTCAAGTGTTTTGACACTTGATGAGTGAAATCACAAGAATGTTTTGATCAATCATACCATGATATGTACACATCCAGATATGTCCTATGCTCTAAGTGTTATGAGCATATACCAGAAAGAATCATAAAATGATCATTGGACGATAGTAAGGATATTCTTATGATCTTTTGGTAGAACTAAAAATATATTTATGTAGAGGTGACAAACAATTACAAATAGTTCATTGTAAATCGTTACATTGATACTAGGTTTACCACAAGATACAAATTAATTTTATCTCAATTTAAACTATGGGTGGCACAATGAAATGGAAAGAAAGTTTCCATGATGGATTTGGATGAATTCCAAAGTTAAGACATTATGACGGATACTACAACAAAAGGCTAAATATATGACTGCTATAGTAGCAGCAAATGAGGGAATTTGTGTCAAGTAGTTTGTTATCAGACTAAGGTGTGGTTCGCAACGGGCTAACACTGACGATATATTATACGACAATAGTATCGACGTGATTTAAACCCAAGGAACTAAAGGTCTCACCAAAAGACCAAATTTATACAATGCCATCTCATTAGAGAATGAGTGATGCGTGGAGACGCAAAGACATGTAAATACACACGGACCTGAAAGTGTCAGATCCATAGATTATGTTAACCACTTGTAATTGCGTATATGGAACACCAGAAAGCCATAGGTGTTCAAGACGCAAAGTTTTCAAACTAGATTATTGTCTCTAGTGCAAGTGGGAGACTGAAGGGAATATGCCCGAGAGGCAATAATAAAGTGGTTATTATCGTATTCCTTATTTATTATAAATGTTTATTTTGCATGCTATAATTGTATTAATACGGAAACGTTAATACATGTGTGTTTAATAAACAAAAAGGAAGTTCCTAGTTATGCCTCTCTTATAAACTAGCTCGTTGATTAACATGATGATCAAAGTTTCCCGATCATGGACATTGGATGTTGTTAATAACGAGGTCACAACATTAGTGTAATGATGTGATGAACATTCATCCGAAGTATAACATTACAATCAAAGTCATTGAGTTTATATTTCTATAACAACTTACGAAGTGATCATAATCCTTAGAATATGAGATTATGTCAATCACTAACACCGGAAGTGTTTCTCGATGACATCAAACGTCACACCGTAACTGGGTGATTATAAAGATGGCTTCAGAACTACTAAAGTTTTATGTTGAGACCCATGGATCGAGAGTGGAATTTGTTCATCCTGATGACGGATAGATATGCTCTGGGCCCTCTCGGTGATATCACATTGATTAGCTTGCAAGCAAGTGATTTGATCACTAGAATGTTATATCACGGGAACAAGAAAAGAGTGCATGTCGGTAACAAGATCAAACTAGGTATGGAGATACCGATGATCCAATCTCGGACATGTAATATATTGTGAAACAAAGGAATTAAGATACTAGCGTAAAAGGTTCACACGATCACAGAAGTCATCGTTGAATGTGTGGGAGTCAGCATGGATCTCCAGGTCCCGCTACTGATTATTGATCAGACAAGGGTCTCGATCATGTCCGCATTATTCGCGAACCGTAGGGTGACACACTTAAGGGATTCCGACACCATTCAGAGCAAATGATATGTCAGAAAAAGAAAAGGAAAGCGCAAGAATTTATTTCACTAGACAGCGGAACTGTTTCGGTTGAAATTGCTGAAACTGGTTCTGCATGTGAAATGGAATACTAGCAAGGGGTTTTATGTGAATGTTTGTTAATTAAAGTAATTAAAAAAATTCTGAATAAATAAATAAAAGAGTTTTATTTAAATGAGAGCTTGCATTAATTTTGGTGGAAAATTAATGCATGCGAGTGGAGCTTCCACCACATGAATGAGGGAGAGGTGGGGGCACCCTCCATGGCCGGCGGCCATGCCCCCTTGGGCTGCCCCCCTCCCCTATAAAAGGACCCCCTCCTCTCACTTGTCTCACACACCTCCTCGCGAAGGATCTCTCTCCCCCTTTTAGAATTTCCCCATGGTCTCGGATCAGCGAGATACATGCTTCCGGTGGCTTTTTCTGGACGGATTTGTTGCTTCCGCTGCTTGGCTGGAGCGAGGGCGCGGAGGTTCTCGGGGTACCCGTACGTGTGTGCGATCACAGATGCACCACTTCTTTGAGGTGCTGGACTTGATCGTGCTGGACCGGCTGGACCAGATGGGCTTCATCACGATCTTGAGATCGGCAAGCGTTCGTCTATATCATCCACGAGTACAACCTCGTTAACGCTATTCGGTCTTCGAGGGTATATATTCTATGGATGTATATCCACTTGTTGCTTGTATCTAGAAGATAGATCTTGATACTTAGATGTTCCCATCGTAGGAAATTTTTTGTTTTCTATGCTGCGAACCCTACACGAGCTCAATCATTATGGTGTAAAATTTGGTGGATTTCTTCGTAGCCTCCAATTAAGTAGCGAAGATTGCCGCAAATTTGTACGGGTTCGGTGACCATCCTCTCTTACTGGATCTCTACATATTGCATTGTCTGTGAGCGCGAGAAGAATACAATGAGCAATCGTGGCGCTTGGGGAGCTTTAGCCTCCACACTGCTCCAATGTAGATTAAATTCTATGGGGAATTCAACTTCGAGTTATATCATCGTCTTCATTTGACTAGTTTATTTCTAGACTAGAGATCTTTACTTATACATTTTACTTTGTGATAGTATTCTTGGTTGAGTTATACACCGCATATGTCTCTCCTTTTCTTCGCACGATCGTGTATTGTGGCATGGGCCACCAAGTGTTGGAAAGTTGTTGCTTCCTCCGAGTATGCCCTAGCAATTATCCAGGACGGTGTGAAACCGTCAACATAGTGTCACACATAAATGTGTCCTTGCACGAAGTCTCCTACATGTTACCATCACACCAGATAGACGAACGTAAAACAAGAGCGTTTTCTCCCCGCCCAGGTTGGCAATTCTGTCTCCGCTCCCACGACCCTAGAATACGTTGTATTGTTGCTCCCAGACTTCTCCTATCGATGTTGTCACTGATCAATATCTTGCATGGCCGTGTCACGGTTGACGCATAATGTGACTTCTAAAATTAAGGTACTTTTTATTTGCATGATTTTCGAAAAGGAGGAATTAGGAAAACCACCGGAATCGGATGATGTATTCTCTTGTATATAACCCTTTAAGTAATAAAGTGCCCATTATAAAAAAATCTTTTATGTCCTATGATATTAGAGAGCTACAGGAATTTGGATAAAGTTTGTGTCTAAATCACAAGAACAATAAAAAAACTAACATGAGGTTGAAGTGGATAAGAAATTAACAAGAGCAATAGCCTCTAACATGAACAAGATAGTATGGAAGACGTATGTACCATCAAATACAAAATTTATTGCAAAATAGATTATGGTCGGCGGACCGTCTTGAGAAACGGGATGGCACAATTGTGGGATGTGCCCTTTATGCAAGCAAACCACAAAGTCGGTTACTCACCTATTTTTCAAGTGTCGCTTCACTAGAAAGCTTTGGTTTGGGGACTCATAAAGATTAGATGAATATTCCGGAAATCTCTTTTTTCTCACAAGTGCATTTGCACCCATTGTGAGAAAACATATTTTAAAATGTTAAAAAATCAGAAAAAATGTCTACATATACATTCAAACATTTCATGTCCGTTTACAATTTTTTAGGATGAAAGAACATTTTATGTGTCATGTATAAAAAAGACAAAAAATGTCATGTGAGTATGACTATTCACATAACATTTTTTTGTCTTTTTTGCATGGGACACGTAAAATGTTATTTCATTCCTAAAACTTGTGAACTAACATAAAATGTTTAAATATACATGTAGACATTTTTTTCAAATTTTTAACATTTTAAAATATGTTTTCTCACAATGAGTTCAAATGCTCCCGTGAGCCGAATATCCAAGTATTCATTCAATTCAACCGACCCAATGGGAAGGCCTCACAATCAAAAGTTGGTGGTCAACTATGGCAGAGCATCCAAGCCCAAACCACGGAGCTATTTCCTCCCTTACTTGACTTATTGGGAAATATGGAATGAAAGAAAAAAATGGTCTTCCACAACAAGCACGCACCTCCATTTGTGCTTGTAGATAAAATTAAGAAAGAAACCCATTTGTGGGTCTTAGCGGGCACTAAGTAGTTGAGTGAAATTATACCGGGAGAGTACACTTTTATAATTTTAGAATCGCTACATTTTTTGTAAAATTTCTTCTCAATTAATTAATTGGGGCAAAGTTTTTGCCCCGGTGTTGAAAAAATTGTGGATGGAAAAAATCTCCAAAGTGAGTGCAAAGAAATCATTTGAAGAAATCTCTAAAGATTGCAATCATTTTGAATCAAACGACTTCTATAGGGAAAAAGTCTAAGGATCCAAATCCTCTAAAACCTTGCACAATTCTTCTAAATCAATTTCGCAAAAAAAATTCTTCTAAATCAAAGGAGGACTAAAAAAGAAGACAACGGATGAATGACCGGCCTCACAGTTTACGTCTCTTTAACGGTTTATGTTTTGCATCCCGGCTAAGTACGATGAATCGGTAGATCATAAGCGTGCTTAAACTCTATGGGCTGCTCCTGTCCTGGGACGATATGAGGGCATACTATGAAGCTAAGGCACCACCTCGTGCATTTCACTCAGTCACGAGGAGTAATATATGCACCTTAATTATTTAGTTTCATTAATTAGTCACGAGGAGTAGCACGCGAAGACGGCCATCATTTGGTTCATTGAATGATGTGTACGTTAATTATGCCAAAATCCTGGTTACGACAGTGTCGCCGCCAATCTCAAAAAAGGGACAGTGTTCCCGCCATTATCAGTTCCGAACATTGCTGCGAATTGAACTGGTTGATTGATCAACCTGCAATTAATATTGCTGAACTCTACACTCCACTTAAAACCTACAAAAGTGTCA
The DNA here is from genome assembly GCA_910589765.1 of Avena atlantica. Classification (NCBI taxonomy): domain Eukaryota; kingdom Viridiplantae; phylum Streptophyta; class Magnoliopsida; order Poales; family Poaceae; genus Avena; species Avena atlantica. The sequence goes on from OU342736.1 coordinate 444,814,557, forward strand.
TATTTGCGTTGTTTTGAAGTCTTCTTGCCATCAAAAGTCAACCTGACGAGAGAGCAGACTTCCTTCCATGCTCTCCTCTATATAAGCGCGATGCTGAAGATACATTCACTCCACACGATCACATTCTTCAGCTCTTGAACCACGAGAAGACACGAGCCAATCTTTTCTTTTCCTTCTCTCAAAAAGCAATGGCGAACGCCGCCCACATTTTCCTCACGGTGCTGGCCACGGCCGCCGTCATCGTCTCTGCCACGGCCACCATCAGCAACAGCCCAGCGTTACCGGCGAGGAGGAGCCGTTTCCTGCTAGTTGGTGGCACTGTCCGCCCTCCTCTGCCAACTTACGACTGCTCCAAGAAGTCGGCGGAGGCATGCCTCACGCCGGGGAGCGCCGGGACGACGTGCTGCAGCGGCCAGTGCGTGGACACCGTCGCCAGCGCCGATCACTGCGGCGGCTGCAACAAGGCGTGCAAGAACGGCCGGACGTGCTGCGGCGGTCACTGCGTCGATATGCTCTCCGACGAGAAGAACTGCGGCACCTGCTCCAACCAGTGCAATAAGAAGTGCAACAATGGATTCTGCGACTATGCGGTGTAATACAAATATAACTACTTCAGCGTCATCGTGTGCTGAGTGTTCTCTTAATAGTTGTTCTGCTACTATCAAGCTATGAAGCTAGTGCTAATTCATAACACGGCCAGCGAGACAGGGTGCCACGCAATCCAAATGATATCCCGGCGCTTAAGTAGTGAAGGCTGGAAGATACAGGATCGGCCAGTTTGCTACTGAATTGTACTCCATTCAACTTACTCTATGGATTCTACTAAAAAAACTTACTTTATGTAATTCTGCGAGGATGCTGTGCAGAAACTAATGGCATGTTTATTAAAGCAGATTATAATTTCGGTAGCTAACTACTATAATGTGCTTCTTCCGTTCCAAATTTTTGGCGCCTTGCAATACGGGCGGTCAAACTTTTACGTCTTTGAATCATTTTCTTCTGGTTGGTAATAATAGTCACTAGATATATTAAAAAAGGAAATCACATTCTTTGTTGTCGTATTGATAAAGAAACAACGGAGAGTTAAGAGTTTCACGAGTGCGATGTTTTTTAGCTCGAGCTACATGTATCTTTAGTTTTTTGAAAAATTCGAAAACAACATTCAGAGTTTCAAAATTCCTGAAAGTGTCTGGATGTAATTAAAGATTTATTTCACAAACATGTAAAATCTCAATACGAAATACCTTACAGATTGAGCTAAAAATTCCTGAAAGTGTCCGGATGTAATTAAATATTTAGTTCACAAACATGTAAAATCTCAATACGAAATACCTTATAGAATGAGATATACAAAAATGACAAAAATGTCGATATGAGTAAAGTGAATGATACACATTTTCAAATCCAAAATATTGTCATATTTGTGTAGGTTAGAGTAGTATACATGCTTACGTACTTCTAGTTTTGTTTTTTCTAATTGAAATAAAATTTTAAAAACTGAAAAAAAAACTACATGTTGCTTGAGCTCCAAAGCGAACTTCTCGAGTTTCCCGTATTTTATAACAAAGCATATGCTAAAAAAAATGTAACTACCAACATCCATATTTGGAAAGGAGTTTGTGTAAGTAGGTGCCCGTCAAAACCATTCTGTGTATTTAAAAAATAATTGAGATGATATATATACACATGTTGGTAAACTCATATAAAAAAATGTGACCAGTTGTGACATAGATACAAAACTTAAGTGAATAGTACTCAAGGGAAAGCATGTAAATGTGGCTCAATAGCCAGATTATCGTAATCCCTCCTAACGAGAACATGTGCTTGGGATTTAACTCTCATCAAGGTAACACATATATGAACTTGAGGTAGCATGAAGCATTATGGTTGGTATGGTGCTTTGTTGCTTTGTATGCTGAAGATTGTACTTTCGGCACTCTAGCGGTCACATGAGTATCACGATTGGGCCAATACAAGCATTCATGACACGAACATACAACCATAATTATGTTCAATGTGGCATTCCGATAAAATAAAAATACAATAATAGTGCTCACCTTGAAATATGGATACCATCTCCCGCTGGTGTGTATCTTCCTTGTGGTGTTTGACCACATCGTGGCCTGATCATCTCTTACCCGAGCTCCCAATTTGCACAGAACACTTACTTGAAATAGTGGGATATTGTCTCTATGAATCTCCTAAATGTTACGTAGATCATTTTAAACCTCCGCTTGTGACCTACAACATGAAAAAACATAGCAACTAAGAGCCTAACTGAGGGAACAAGCCATTTGATGTGGATATAATCATGATTTGAATCACTGTTCGTGACTCGTACTAAGATCCGCATCTCCACATGGTCTGAAAAAATTGCCCTTCATCATGACCAATGACGTCTGTTCCATCAAGTGCAGATCATCACGTATGTACACTAGTGGAAACGAGGTCTTTTGTTGATCCCAAAAAAGGGCTTTAACACCGGTTCTTCTACGAACCGGTGTTAAAGGGAGGCCGTACCAGCGTGGCCCCTGCGGCAAAAAAGGAGCCCCCCTTTAACACCGGTTCATGCCACGAACCGGTGTTAAAGGACCCTGCAACAGTGGCCCGCGCAGCCCCCCTTTAACACCGGTTCGTGGCATGAACCGGTGTTAAAGGGGGGGGGGGTATATAAGACACCACCCCAGCCCACACACACCCCACTCTTCCATTCTTTCACATTTTGGAGCCTAGCAAGAGGGTGTGAAGAGTGCTAGTTTTTTTTCATATGCACAAGAGGTGTTCGGTGAAATGCCCGAGAGCTCAAAATAAGTTTTCTTGTTGCTCTTTCCGTCTCGGTCGAGTTCGGAAACTATCCTTTCATGTGTCATTGATGTACTATATATATAAATGGTCATCTCCCTATTATTTTTTGATATATACTACATATTAATGCAGATGAACCGACAATGGATGTACGGTGATCGCCGCACTTCCGAGTACATTACGGGCCTCCAAAATTTCATCGTTGTGGCTAATGCAAACCGTGGTCACAATGGTTTTATGTGCTGTCCGTGTGTTCACTGTCAGAACAAGAAAGACTACTCAAATACCAGAACCATTCACGCCCACCTGCTTCGATCCGGTTTCATGCCCAACTATAATTGTTGGACCACGCACGGAGAAAAAAGGGTTGTGATGGAAGACAACGAAGAAGAGGATGATGACAACTATCATAATATGTATCCTGAATATGATGATAATGCAACGGGGGTAGATAATGAAGATCAAGAGGGAGTAGATGGGCCCGCTGATGACGATCTTGGTCTGGCCATTACTGATGCAAAGGAAGAATGTGAAACTGAAAAGGAGAAGGAGAAGCTGGAGCAGATGTTAAAGGATCACAAAACATTGTTGTATCCAACTTGCGAAGATGGCCACAAAAAGCTAGGTGCCACACTGGATTTGCTGCAATGGAAGGCAGAGAATGGTGTGACTGACAGCGCATTTTCAAAGTTGTTGGTAAAAATGAAGAATCTTCTTCCAAGAAATAATGAGTTGCCCGACAGTACATACCAAGCAAAGAAGGTTGTATGCCCTCTAGGATTAGACGTGCAGAAGATACATGCCTGCATTAATGACTGCATCCTCTACCACGGTGAGAAGTACGAGAATTTGGATGCATGCCCGGTATGCACTGCACTGCGGTATAAGATCAGACGAGACGATCCTGGCGATGTTGAGGGCGAGGCCCCTAGGAAGAAGGTTCCCGCCAAGGTTATGTGGTATGCTCCTATAATACCACGGTTAAAACGTCTCTTCAGAAATAAAGAGCATGCCAAGTTGTTACGATGGCACATGGAAGACCGTAAGAAAGACGCGATGTTGAGACACCCCGCTGATGGGTCACAGTGGATAAAAGTCGAGCGAGAGTACCCGGACTTCGCACGTGACGCAAGGAACTTAAGGTTTTGTCTAAGTACAGATGGCATGAATCCTTTTGGTGAGCAGAGCTGCAGTCACAGCACCTGGCCTGTGACCCTATGTATCTATAACCTTCCTCCTTGGTTGTTTATGAAGAGGAAGTTCATTATGATGCCAGTGCTCATCCAAGGCCCGAGGCAACCCGACAACGACATTGATGTGTACCTAAGGCCATTAGTTGAAGAACTTTTACAGCTGTGGGCCAAACCAGGTGTACGTATGTGGGATGAGCACAAAGGGGAGCCATTTGACCTACGAGCATTGCTTTTCGTAACCATCAATGATTGGCCTGCTCTTAGTAACATTTCAGGGAAGACAAACAAGGGATACAATGCATGCACACACTGTTTAGATGATACTGAAAGTGTATATTTGGATAAATGTAAGAAGGTTGTGTACCTAGGGTATCGCCGATTTCTTCCGAACCTGCATCCAGTAAGAAAGAAAGGCAATCATTTCAAACGTCTGGCAGAACCCCGGAGGAAGCCTGTCCTCCGTACCGGTGAGGAGGTATTTGGTATGGTCAAGGACCTAGAAGTAATCTTTGGAAAAGGTCCTGGCAGTCTATCTGTTCCGAATGACGATGCCGGACACGCGCCCATGTGGAAGAAGCAATCTATATTTTGGGACCTACCCTATTGGAAAGTCTTAGAGGTCCGCTCTTCAATCGACGTGATGCACGTGACGAAGAATGTTTGCGTGAACCTTCTAGGCATTCTAGGAGTGTATGGGAAGACAAAAGATACACCGGAAGCACGGCAGGACCAGCAACGTCTGAAAGCCCCTGAAGAGCCTATGCATCCTGAGAACGAGAAGGGTAAACGATGCCACTTAACTCCTGCCAGCTACGCTCTTACCAAAGCAGAGAAGGAAATATTTTTTGAATGTCTGAGCAGTATCAAGGTCCCGTCTGGCTTCTCGTCGAATATAAAGGGAATAATAAATATGGCAGAGAAAAAATTCCAAAACCTGAAGTCTCATGACTGCCACGTGATTATGACACAATTGCTTCTGATTGCATTGAGGGGGCTTCTACCTGAAAATGTTCGAGTACCCATTGTGAAGCTATATGCATTCCTCAATGCAATATCTCAGAAGGTAATCGATCCAGAAAGCCTACCAGGGTTACAAACAGATGTGGCCCAATGTCATGTCAGCTTTGAGTTGGTGTTCCCACCATCCTTCTTCAATATTATGACGCATCTCCTGGTTCACCTAGTAGAAGAGATTGCCATTCTCGGTCCTGTATTTCTACACAATATGTTCCCCTTTGAGAGGTACATGGGAGTCTTAAAGAAATATGTTCATAACCGTGCTAGTCCAGAAGGAAGCATCTCCAAGGGCTATGTAACAGAGGAGTTGAGTTCTGTGTTGATTTTATTCCTGACCTTAAGGAGATTGGTGTTCCAGAATCACGACATGAGGGGAGACTGCGTGGAAAAGGCACCCTAGGATGTAAAGCAATGATATGTAGGGACGGGCATTCTCTCAATCAAGCACACTACACGGTTTTACAAAGATCTATCTTGGTTGCCCCGTATATCAATGAACACAAGAATTTAATACGCCTCAAACACCCGGGGCAGTCTGATGAATGGATTATAAGTGAACACATGGCGAGTTTTGGCGGCTGGCTGCAAAGACTTCTCACGAATAACACCACTGTTGGGGATCAGCTGTACTTGTTGGCCAGGACACCATCTTCGACTGTATGTACTTTCCAAGGGTACGAGATAAATGGGAATACATTTTACACGATAGGCCAAGATAAAAAGAGCACCAACCAAAACAGTGGTGTCCGCTTCGATGCAGCAGAAGACAATGGGCAAAATACCACGTATTATGGGTTCATAGAGGAGATATGGGAACTTGACTATGGACCTAATTTTAAGGTCCCCTTGTTTCGATGCAAATGGGTCAAGCTAACAGGAGGAGGGGTTGAGGTAGACAAGAAGTACGGAATGACAACGGTGGATCTCAACAATCTTATGAAGGTAGACAAGAACTTAGACGAACCATTCGTCCTAGCCAATGATGTGGCTCAGGTTTTCTATGTGAAGGACATGTCCTTCAGACCAAAAAAAAGAAAAAATATGCAAACGAATACATCATATGATGAGCCAAAGCGTCACATAGTTCTTTCAGGGAAAAGAAACATCGTGGGAATCGAGGACAAGACAGACATGTCAGAAGATTATAATAAGTTTGATGAAATTCCGCCCTTCACAGTGAAAACTGACCCAAGCATTCCGTTAAGTAAAGAAGATGCTCCATGGTTACGTCTGAAGCGATCATAAGGAAGGACATATGCCAAGAAGTTCATGCTCATATTATGTAACTCTAGTTCATGTTTTTAATATTAATACATGTCTTGAGTGTTAGTCATGTTTTGTGGATGGACCGGGACTATGAGAAGAAGTTGTCCCGATTCGTACTTACCATTAAGATCTGATCTCCAAACGCGCGCGGTCACATATTAGGGAGTGCCTCTATGACCAGTTTCTTGGAGATGCCGGAGGACTAGGCTCCGTCAGCATCTCCCTGAAACTGGCCGTAGTGGTGTCCCTGCTCTCGAAAACCATCTTGCAGCTTTGTAACTTCTCTAACTAGATCAATACACCAGGGAGCTAACTAATTTCACATATTAGGGGGTGCCTCTATGACCAGTTTCTCGGAGATGCCGGAGGACTGGGCTCCGTCGGCATCTCCCTGAAACTGGCCGTAGTGGTGTCCCTGCTCTCGAAAGGAGGTAAGGCATAGCCTCAAACTGGCTGGAGGACTGGATTCACAAGGATGCCTATTTATAGTACAAGCAGCTCGACATAGTGTCGACACTTACGAAATAATGTCGACACTCACCCCTATTATTAGTGCTGACTCGTGTTTTGTCCCGGTTGGTGTCTCCAACCGGGACTAAAGGTTCATCTTTAGTCCCGGTTGGTGACACCATCCGGGACAAGGTACACGCCGCACGACATAATGTCGACACTCACCCCTATTATTAGTGCTGACTCGTGTTTTGTCCCGGTTGGTGTCTCGAACCGGGACTAAAGGTTCATCCCGCCATTTTTTCCCGCCATTTTTCTTCCCGCCATTTTTCTTCCCGCCAGTTCTTCTTCCCGCCATTTTTCTTCCCGCTAGTTCTTCCCTCCAGTTCTTCCCGCTAGTTCACTATATATATATGTAGGGTTGGCCTCCATTGTCATTGCACATCTCTAGACTCATATCTGCAACCTCGTCACTCTTTCCCATGGATTCCACCGTAGCACTAACCCCCAGGGAGGCGGAGGCGCTTTGCGCCTCGAACTACCCCTGCCCGCCGGGCTACTGTGTCCCCGTCGGCTGGATGCTGAGCATCGGAGGCGTGCCGGTTCCTCCTGTCCCTCTAGGTGTGGCGCGCCGGATGGCCATCACGAACCACTACTACTTCGAGCTCACGCCGGAGCAGCGGAGGAATCCCAGATGGCATCCCGACTATTTCCCTACTTGGGAAGCCTTCTTCGTGGATCGGCGTGAGAGGGCGCTCGCCAGGCACGAGGAGGACGGCCCACCTCCTCCTAACTTCAACGAGGTCGGCCGTCGGCTATGGTGGCGCGGTCGGACTCTCCAGAGCATCATGGCCTATGACACTGCCGCCGACTCTAACCCCCGTCTGCGCTACCCTCAAGTCCAGCCCACGCGTACTCTCCAGAGGTTCAATTACGGCGACCCCGACGACGACAGCGATGACGGCGGCGGCGAGAACGACGACTACAGTGGCGAGTATTACAGGTGTAGGCAGGAGCATGACTGAATCACTCCAACATTCCGAAACAAGTTCGGCCGATTGTTACTTAATCTGGCCATGTATCTTAATTTTCAGTTCTTTTATGTATCTTAATTTTCAGTTCCAGTTCGGCTTTATGTAACTTACTATTAGTTGCATTCTCATTCGAGGTTGACAATATGCTATTTTATCAAAAAAACAATGCAAGTTGAGCGAGGCTTGGCCCCGAGCTAAGAATCATCATGCCCATTGTTCGACAAAGTTTGTCGATAGTTTAAAACGGGGATAAAAAATAAAAAAAGATCGAAACAGTGCGAAACCTTCGCGTGGTGTTATATTATGTGACATAGTTGGAAGGAAAAATCTCAAATTTGGTATATTGATTATGTCTCGAAAAAACCTTCACAAAATGACCTATCTCATTCGAGGTTTCTTGGCTTTCGGGTCAAATGACCAATGTTATGGCTAGAATCAAGGCATAGTTTGTGTTATTATGGCCATATTGTGCATACATGTGCATCATGGCATGGCAAACAATGTTGCAAGAGGAAGTTTTCCTTTTTATTGCACCAAAAAGGCATTTTCCATTTTCCGAGCATAAAAAACGGACGGTTTTGTGAGGCAACCACCAAATGGCTAATTCAAAAAACCACCAACACATTTTACAAAAATACTAGACCACCTTATATGCACAATGTACCAACAGGGGGATCTGAAACCTTTCCGTCCACCTCTGGTGAAAAAGACAAATTCCTACCGAATCGGCAGGAAGTGGGTCAGATATGAACTACATGATGCTCATAATTTTTTATAAAAATCATTTTTAGGTTCACAATATGCTATTTTATAAAAAAAACAATGCAAGTTGAGCGAGGCTTGGTGAGATTCAAGTGTATACAAAAGATGCGACATTTAAATATCCAATCAATTCAAAAATGTTAATACAAAAGATGCGGCATTAAAATATAATTTGATCTAATAAAATAGGGTTAGATTTATTTTTAGATACTTAATATTTCTTATGTTCAAAGTTTTAGGATTTAACAATTTATTTTTGTTTGAATTGAATAATCAAAATTTATATGTAAGTGTTTTAATTATTTTGAAAATTTTCATGTAAAGTAAATATAAAATGATTTACATGAATGGATAGATATTATTTTTCTGAAAATTATGATATATTATTCATATTTTTCTGAGTTGAAATGAAAAAGATATGAATTTTCTAAATTCATATCATATTTTTTGAATTAAAAATGCCCCTTTAATGCATGAAATAAATGCCCCCCTTTAACACCGGTTCCAGACACGAACCGGTGTTAAAGGGGGGGCGCATTTATTTTGTTTCACGCGCGCACCCCCCCTTTAACACCGGTTCCTGGCTGGAACCAGTGTTAAAGGGGGGGGGGGGTAATAAATGCGTGCGCGAAACGGAATCCCCCCTTTAACACCGGTTCCAGCCACGAACCGGTGTTAAAGGGGGGGGTATTAAATTCGCCTTCCCCTTCCTTTCTTCCCCCAGAGCCAGATCGAACCGCCACCGCCACCGTACCGCCACCGCGCGCGCGCCAGCGGAGCACAGAGAAGCGCCGCCACCGCCACCGCCCATCGGAGCAGAGAGAAGCCACCGCCGGCCGCCACCGCCCTCGGAGTGAGGGAGGAATCAACCGTGGGTGCCCTGAATCGTCGGCCCTGTCACCCACCTCTCTCGCCGCCACGAATCTCGCCACCGCCTCCTCCATTGTCGAGCGTCGGAGCTCGAGGTCCTCGACGAGGCAGTCGCCCCCGACCCTCTCTTTTCCGTATGACCTCTCCCTCTCACTTGACCACATCGCCCTGACCACCTCTTCCCCGTGCAGGAGCAGCCGACCGCCCAATTCCTCGCTAGAGCACCGCCGACGCCGCCCGTCTCCAGCCGTCTGCCTCTGTCGCCCGAGGAAGCAATCCACCGCGCCGAGGCCACCAACCTTCTCGCCATAGTACCCCGCCCCTCGTAGGCCACCTCGACATCGCCAGAGACCGCCGCATCCGCCACTAGCACCGCCGCCCGACGAGCCCGCCGCCTCCACGTCACCCCACCGGTGAGTCTCGCCTCGGACGCCCTGCACCGTCCGATCAATCTAAGATCCGACGGCCACCATCTGTCCCCAGGTCGAAAGGGTACCAGCAAACTAGAATGCGCCATCTGTCTGCCGCGTTAGCGATGACACAGCGCCGGTCAACGTTGACTCTCCTGAAAAATAGAAGAAAAGATAAAAATTGCAGAAAATTGTATACTCTTGCAAAAATCATATAAAAAGATTCGTAGATCCAAAAATAGAAAATTATATATCAATGAATTCAGACAATTGAGTAGATTATTAATATCATGTTGGATTTATCTTTTACAGTACGTGTTTACTGTAATAATTTAATTAGTTTTAATGGTTTTTTAGGTTAATAAATTCATAGTAAAATATCTACTGGTCCAAAAATCCCAAATAATATACCTATGGATTCACAATTGTGTGTAGATCATCAATATGCAAATGGTTAAGCCAAATAATATAAGGTTTTTCAGCAATTAAATAAATGGTATAATGGCTTATTTAGAGTAATAAATTCATCAGAAAATAAATAATGTTCAGAATATTACAAATAATATGTCCCTGGAATCACAACCCCGTGGGGATTATATATCTGATTTTAGTTTGATTTTTAGACAACAGAAACTATTTAAATGATTTAAAACCCATTAAACACTATTTAAATCATAAGAAAAGATTTGTAACTCTGATTAGGGTGAATCCAACGCCTACTGGTTCGTATTAATGTCCTCTGTCCAGTAAACCCAAGAAAAAAATTTAATTCGATAGTTAGAACAGGCGTTACAACAGAACTATTAAAAACCCTATATTGGCAAGTAATTATTAATAACAAATACTCCATTGCATTAATTGGCCTCTTGCATGCATCATATACTTCAGTATTGTTTAGAGAACTAAATTAACAACCATTGTGACTTATTAAATTGCCATGCATGCATTTGTTGCATTTGTTTGATCTCTATGTGCTATTGTTTATGTTGTATGAAATTGTTTGCTCGATAGATTGCGAGGAGTGCAACGTGTGTGATTGCTACGAGTGCTTGAACGATTCCAACAACTATAAAGCCAAGTAGATGCTACCTTGTTCATGATGTTATCCTACTATTTTCAATGCATTGTCGTGTATTTTGTAGATGCATGTGTAGGATAATACTATCGCTATGCTATGTCCTATTATGAGGTAGGGCTTTCCTTGTAGATGAACCACCGTTGGTAGATGTGCTTAGTCATGCTATGATGGACGAGGGCTGGGTTACATCACTGAAAGTTGTTTCTAAATGTGTTGGTTTGCGAAAACTAAAACAACTTAATCAATGAATCTCCTGGGTGTGATGGGATTGATAATTTTTGGTGGTATCATTGCGGAAAGGCACCCAGGTATCAAGATAAAATGATTGGCTTCTTTATTTTGTAGCTTACGTGTACAACCATGTGCCAATAATGAAATGGGCGGTTGGTTGGACTTAGTAGGTTGTGGTAACTCGAACCCGCGTATCCAGAGATGTAGAATTTTGGTAGGTTGGACCGGTACACGTCGGGATTGGGGAGCTACTTCCCGAACGGTCTCTTCTTGGACTTCTCCCTATCATCACCCAAAATGAGAGTGATGGTACGAGCTGGGCTGGCCAAGTCACATGGATAAAGTTAATAAATGCGCGCGCGAAACGGAATCCCCCTTGACTCATCCTGATTAGGGTTTCGACCCCTCGGAACTCGTTTAAAATGATCAAGCATCCTTAGGGTTTTAATTTCATTTGTGTATTTATTTGTGTATTTTTGTATGAATAATATGTATATTTATGTATGAATCCAAGTCCACTTGAATGTTTACACTCTTACTCTAGATAATACTATTGTTTTAGAAACTATGGATCCACTTAGTAGAAACCTTGAAGAAGAAGAAATAATGGAGAACATTATTGATGAGGACACCTCACAATATCTGAACTTGGAGGGACATGATGAAGACAACTCAAGTACTAGTCATGGAGAAGATGAAGACTCCGGTGAACGCAATTTAGTGGTTACAAAGTCCGGCGAGGTATATGCATTGATTAAGCCTCTGCTGACTTCCACCAACAATCCTCTTCTACATGTATTAATTAACGCTTCTTTATTCTTTTAGCCCTCTGGATCGACCAGCCAGCAACCATCTTCTTCTACGAAAAAGAGCAAGCGAGGCGCGAGCCAGCGGTTGAAATATCGTGCAAAGTTCACGATCGAAGCAGTCCGTGTTGATGGCAGGCCGATGGAGCCCAAGAAGGCCGCAGACAAATTTGTACGTCAGGCTGGAGTTCTTGTTAGGGACCAAATCCCAATCATAATTGAAAATTGGAATAAGCCAAAGAAGGGCGACGGTACCTTTGTCGATGACAGATCCAAAGAAACGCTTTGGAATTCGTTGTTGGTAAATTTCACCCTTCCGCCAGAGGAGGATGAAAACAACCTGGTTATAAAGGAAAAGGTCAAAGAGTGGACTCTAAAGAAGATGGCTGACGCTTTCCGCAACTGGAAGACAAAATTGAACAAATTTGTCAAATCTGGCAAGACTCCAAATTTCGAAGACGCATATTATGCGAAGATAAGACCTCACTGGCCCGAATTTGAGACATATAAAAAAGTGCTATAGCTAAAAAGAGGCCAGAAACCAATACGCTTAATGCCCTGAAGAAGGAATATCACCAAAGGACGGGGTCAGGTGGCTACATATCTCAGAGGCCTAAGTGGGAGGAGGCTGAGAAGGCCCTGCGCGCTAGAGGGATCACACCCCAGACAGATGGGTGGGACCTACGTGCAAAGACTTGGTTCTACGGAATCGGGGCAAGGTTGGACCCAGAAACATGATTGTGTATCTTCCCAACCCTCCTTGCCAAACCCGTCACTGAACTCATCACGGCATACGAGGAAACATCCGCCAGGACCTTCCATCCCGACAGAGAGAATGACCAGCTCACACGCGCCATTGGTAAAAAAGAACACCCTGGACATGCACGAGGCACAGGGGGTATGACGTGGAAGGATGGGTTTGCCGACTGGAGCGACTCTTACAGATGGCGTGGCAGAAAAGAAAAAGAGCGTACAGAGCGGATGACACAGATAGAACATGCACTTGCGGCGCTGCAGGCGCAAGTGAATGCACAACAGAGCCATCAAGCTACCGTCCCATCTCAGCAGCACGAAGAGCCTGCATTGGAAGCTACCGGCGGCCCAGACTCTGCGCGGAAAAGCAGTGTGGCTTCTACGGAGAATGTGCAGCCCACGCTTGAAATGGCGGGTCCTCGATACCCCGTGGATGAAATCACGGAGAGCGAACACCCTGAGCTGCATGTGAGATTAATGGGCTTATCCATTAAGGTGGCTGTCGGCTATGCCTTACCTCCTGTAGCTGGTGGAACTTACCACTGCCGACCGATTCCAGATGGCTATGCTATTGTCGGGGTGGATGAGGTTGTGAAGGAATATGAGGAAGCACAACTTGACCATGCTACAGGTGAAGGGGAAACTCAACTCAAATTTGCAGTGAAAATAACCATTCTTTGGAAGAAGGAACACATTGTGCTTCCAAATTGGAGGTCACTGGCACCCCCGCCGTCTCCGCAGCGTCAGCAGTCTGAGCCGCTTCAGCTATCTCCTGCACGGCAGCCATCTCCGGCGCTTCAGCCATCTCCTGCGCGGCAGCCATCTCCAGCCCGTCAGCCATCTCCGGTGCTTCAGCCATCTCCTCTGCGTAAGCGGAAGAGCACTACCATGAAGAGCATCAGTAGCACTGCCACAAAGAAATCTGCAGGAAACCGTACGCCAAAGAGTTCAAAAAACTACGTCTCGCAGCCTTCCGCCAAGCCATTGCCAGTTTTACCGTGGAATCGCAGCGACGAGGAGACCAATAGGATCTCGGAAGAACAGGTCAAGAAATTCTTTGCACCTAGATGGGCCGAGCCAAAGGAGAAAATAGATCCGGCGGTGGTGGAGAAGTTTTACAAAAATCTTTTGAAACCTGAAACCCCACTTGTGCCGGACTACGAGCGCCAGATTTTGAAGGCGGATGCAAGGCGCCGTAGGGAGACTGAAAGTAGCAGTCGTGAGGCACCCCAGAAAATAGTTCCCATGCTCGGAGAGCAGGAAAACCAATCATGCGCCCCACTCCAAATGTTCGACACACGGGACGCTCCTCCCCTAAATGATTATGAGGCAGAGCTACAAAGAAAGGCCAATGAGATGGGGATGACTTACATTGCATACTTGAACGTCATGGGAGACAACTTGCCCAAATGCGATGCCAACCCCATACAGCCATGGAAGTATGGGAAGAATCTCGTCAAGAAAGAGGAGCTCAAGAATCTACCAACAAAGATGCGAAAATTGCACAAGTGGTACCTTGATTTCTGCAAGACGAGAAAAGAAGAATGGATCACGGCGCATATAAGAGATGAGATTTTCTTCTGCGGAGACGACGGGATCGACTTCAACATTCAAGACTTGCATTTTCTATTCAATCAGAAGGAACTCGACAAAGCTGCCATCAGCCTTTATTGTGTGTAAGTACTATTTCTGTAATTTATATCTCATCTCATTCACTTCATTAATTGCATGTATATATATATGCTCACCATATATGTATATACTATTATGCAGGAAAAAGGTTATGGAATGCAGGAAAGGAGGCCCTTTTGACATTGGGTTCGTTGACCCAAATAGAGTTCATGAAGAAGTGGTAAGAACCAAACCCGGGCAAACAGAAGATTACTTGCTAAGGTCTTTACTGAGACAACAAACCAAAAGGGAAATACTATTGCCTTACAACTTCTCGTGAGTACTATTACCCTCTCTCTTGTACACATTCTATTTTGTCTTACTTGATGTTAAGTGTAACTGATGATGAGTTATGCGTGCGTAGGTTCCACTTTATTCTGCTAGTCATTCAACCCGACTCAGGAAAAGTCCTTGTCATGGACTCGTTACGAAAAGAAAAAGAGATATGGGCAGACTTTAGAGAGATGCTCCAGAGGTAATTTCAATCATATTATCGCACTAGATCGGCAACTTTCGTGACAACAAGTAATTAATTACTCCTTTATCCATTTTCTTTGCCGGACAGGGTTTGGAAAAGGTTCACGGGCAGGGCCGTGGGTGAATGGTCATAAGAACTAAAATTTGTAGACCAAAATGTAAGTAATACTAGCTAGCTAGGTCTGCGTATCTCTTTGATTCTGCTTCCAATTCCATTATATCATGCTTTATTGATTATTATTTTGATTGAACTCTCTATTCTCGTAAAGTGCGCGCATCAGGGACACGGCAATAACTTATGTGGGTACTATGTTTGCGAGTTCATTCGCAACACAATATGTGCGACGGGCCAAGCCGCACTAGAACAACTTAGAGTAAGTAAACAAAGTCCACAACATTATTTTATTACCATCAATTGTGTTGAGTTTTATTCTTATATATATATTGACGGCCCATTCTTCATATATATTCAGATCGAACGGATGTGGGACCAACTCCTACCATTTGAACGCATACGAGCCATTCAAGAGGAACTGGCGGGGTTCATACTTGATGAGGTCATCACGCCTGGCGGAGAACTCTTTAGATATCCACCAAAATGAACGATGACGATGTATGTGCCGATGACGATGTATGTGCCGATGACGATGTTTGTGTATAATAATAGTTGCTTAATTATTCATGTACTCGTATGTACTGATGATGATTTATGTGTATACCGCTCCCGATCGATTCCCCCTCCCCCCTCCCGCAGAAATACGCCCAGAACGGGGCTCTGCCGCGGCAGGAAAACGGCCCAAATCTCTGCCGTGGTAGAAGAACCTTTAAAACCGGTTCCAGCCCCAAACCGGTGTTAAAGGGGGGGCCTGAGGCCCGCGGCAGCCCCACGTGCGCCACCCTTTAACACCGGTTCGTATAAGAACCGGTGTTAAAGGGCCCCCCTCTAACACCGAACCCTCAACATCGGTTGAGGAACCGCTGTTAGAGGGCCCTCCCAACCGGAGTTAAAGGGGGGCTCTGCACTAGTGGTACACAAAAGGGATCCCAATGGTTCCAAGCTTTTGATCATGATATATGCATGTACTCCGAGCTCTGGCGCTATCATGGTTAGAGATCGATCAAGGGCCAAGAACGGCGCAGGGGTAGGAGGACAGGGCGCCCCGGTGTGCAGGGCATGCGCTCGCTTCTCTACACTACACGCGCGGCCGGCCGCGCGCCCGTTGTCCCGGCCATACTCCCGTTCCGTTCCCCACGAAGTCCTTAGAGCATCGTTGGACGAACCGGCTAAAATCCGGAGCAAATTTTTGTCGGACGAAACTTAATTTCAGTCTGAGAACGCCGAGTTTTTTACTCGAGTTTTCAGACCAAGTTTTCGCATTCAGCTAAATTTCAGACGAGTTTGACAAATTCAGGCGAATTTCATTAAAGATGGTCGATTATAAGAGTATTACATCGAATTTAAACTACATTACTAGATAATAAACTAAAACATTAAAAAAGGCAGCCGCCCGCCGCCCGTCGCCTTCGTCGATACCGTTGCCGCATCTACATGCCGAAGTTGCCGTAGAAGTACGTGTAGCCCGGATCGGCCCGGCCATCGTCCTCGTTGTTGTTGTCGTCGTTGCTCGGCGGCTGTGGCGGGTGGGAGCTCCCCTGACCGGCATCGCCGCACCTCCACGGCTGGTAGGAGGGGCCAACTTCGTTGTCATCGTCGAGGACGACGAGCGGCGCGCCCTGGTAGGTGAGAACGCGGCCAGACCAGGCCTGGCATTCGTCCTGCTATTGCAGGCGGTGGACGCGCTGCCGCTCCGTCTCCTTCCAGTCCGCCCTGGACCATTCTAGGACGTCCGGCAAGGACGGATCCACAGGCGGCGGCAGCAGCGCCGAGTCGCGGAGCGGCTACTCCATCGCCATCCTTATGGCGCTAACCTCGGCGGGCGGCGCCGACCAGTCTGCCGGCTCAGGCTTCGTCCGGCGAAGGCGAAGACGTCCAGTGGGAGCCGACTACGCCGGCACACGTGGCTTGCGGATTACGATGTCCCGCGAGCGTGTCCGCGGCAGCGAGCGGACCGGTGAGACCGCCTCGCGCTTGACTAGGCGCAGTGCCGGCGAATGCCCCGTCGACATACAGAGCGGTGGATCCCGATGAGTGGGAGGCTGAGGCGGAGGAGGAGCTCAGGCTGGCCATCCTCCTCGACAGCCAGTTTGCCGGAGGATGTCGCCCCGACCTAGCCGCCGGTGTGGATGTGCGTGGGAAGCCGAGACATGGAGTATTTCCGGCGTGGATGTGCAGCAGAACCGTCGCGAGCGTCCGGCCTGGCGTGCTCCAAAAACGCTGGTGACCCACCGCGTTGTTGCTCTTCGGCGGCTCGTCGGGTGGCCCCTCGTGGAGGGCGAGCTCCTGGGCGCGGCGGTCGGCGAAGAAAGTCTCCCAGTAGAGGAGGTTGTTGAAGGGTTTCACGGCATAGTGAATCAAAATTTTCTACGGATGCGAACAGAGGGAAGCCAAGATCTAATCTAGGAGATGCAAACAACGAGAGAGATTGGATTAGATCTCTCATACCCTTGAAGATTCGCACAGCGGAACGTTCGTCGGAACGTGGGTGATATAGTCGTACTCGCTTCTCCTCCTCGTGATCCGATCCGATCTAGCACCACAAGTGGCGATGCCTCCGTGAGATGCACACGTGCAGCACCTCGACGTCTCCTCCTTCCTTGGTCCAGAAAGTATGGTGGAGAGATGGGTTGGATCTACAACGCGACGGCGTGGTGCAATTGGTGGAGAGTTTCTGCAGCAGGGCTTCGCCTACACGCAGTCGGGAGGGAGAGAGAGGAGGGCAGCAGGGCGACTGGCTTGAGGGGAAGGTGTGGGGGTGGTGCGCCCCCAGCCCTCTTTATATAGAGGGGTGGGCGGCAGCCCTAGCCCCTCCCCCAAGTCCAAAACCGGCGGCCAAGGAGGAAGATTGGGGGGCAAGGAACCCCCCCCCTTCTAGAAGCTCCAATTTAGGGTTTATCCCTTCTTGGCCGGCTGGGCCCTATGGGGCCTTGTGCCCCTGGCCCAATGCGGCCAGGGCACTCCCTCATAGGCCCATGCCCCCTCCCGGAAGGTGGGGCCACGTTGGTCCCCTTCCGGAAGGTTCTAGAAGCTTCCAGTACAATACTGATTAACCCGGAACAATTCCGAACTCCAAAAACGGCACTGCCTTATATGAATATTATTCTCCGGACCATTCCGGAACCTCTCGTGATGTCCCGGATCCTATCCGAGACTCCGAACAAAAACTCATAAACCAATTATCCAATCTATCCTAGCGTCGAGACACGTTAAGTGTGTGACCCTTCGGGTTCGAGAATATGCAGACATGATCTTCTATCAATAATCAACAGCGGGGTCTGGAAACCCATATTGACTCCCACACATTCATCGATGATCATATCGGATGAACCACGATGCCAGGATTCAATCAATCCCATATATACATTCCCTTCGTCTCGCGATATTTTACTTGCCCGAGATTTGATCGTCGGTACCGTCATACCTAGTTCAATCTCGTTCACAGCAAGTACTTTACTTGTTCCGTAATCCGATATCACTTTGTGATTAACTCCTTAACCACATGCTTGCAAGCGGTGTTGATATCGATTACCGAGTGGGCCCGGAGTATATCTCTCCGACTTGGGAGGGACAAATCCCATATCGATACATACAACCCAACAGGTACTTTCCGATCACCTGAGAGACACCTTTATGATCAACCTCTCATAGGATGACGTTTGATGAACTCAAAGCTTTCTTCCGATACCAGGGAGTTGTATTATCTCATGGTCTAAGGAATACAATATTTGACATAAGAAAAGCTTCGCAAAGATGAACACGATGACACGATCTAATTGCTTCGCTTAGTTTGGGTCTGTCCATCATATCATTCTCCCAATGATGTGATCTCATTATTAATCGACAACTCATGTCCATGGTTAGGAAACCTTAACCATCATTAATCAATGAGCTAGTCCATAGAGGCGTACTAGGGACACGGTGTTGTTCACAAACCACACAAGTATTAAAGTTTCCGCTTAATACAATTCTAGCATGGAATATAAACATTATCATGAACAATAATTATAATAATAACATCTTTATTATTGCCTCTAGGGCATAATTCCAATAGTCTCCCACTTGCACTAGAGTCAATAATCTAGTTTACATTTGGCAACAATCTCACACCCATGGCACTGAGGTGCTGATCATGTTTTACACGTGGAAGAGGTTTAGTCAATGGATCCGCGACATTCAGATCTGTATGTACTTTGCTAATCTTCAGATCTCCATCTGCTATATAATCTCGGATTATATGAAACTTGCGGTTGATATGCTTGGTCTTTGGATGATATCTTGGTTCCTTAGCGAGTGCTATGGCGCCAGTGTTGTCACACAATATCTCCAGTGGGTCCAATGCACTTGGAACCACGCCAAGCTCAGTGATGAAGTTCCTGATCCAAACTCCTTCACTTGACGCTTCTGCAGCAGCCATGTATTCCGCTTCTACTGTAGATCCCGCGATCACGCTTTGCTTGCAGCTTCTCCAGCTCACAGCTCCTCCATTCAAAATATACACGTATCCTGTCTGAGATTTAGAATCATCCTTGTCGGTGTCGAAACTAGCATCGACGTAACCTTTTACGACGAGCTGTTCATCACCTCCATAGACTAAGAACATTTCTTTAGTCCTATTTAGGTACTTTAGGATGTTCTTCACGGCTGTCCAGTGTTCCACTCCTGGATCACTTTGATATCTTCTCGTCAAACTAAGAGCATTGGACACATCCGGTCTAGTACACAGCATGGCATACATGATAGAACCTATGGCCGAGGCATAAGGCACTTTGCTCATAGCTTCCCTATCATTTACCGTAGCTGGACACTGAGCCTTGCTCAATATCTTACCTGACAACATAGGCACTAAACCTTTCTTTGCCTTATCCATTCTGAACCTTATCAGAACCTTGTCTAGGTATGTACTCTGGCTTAAAGCTATCAGGCGTCTTTGTCTATATCTATAGATTTTGATGCCCAATATATAAGCAGCTTCACCTAGGTCTTTCATTGAAAAACACTTGTTCAAATAACCCTTCACATCGTTAAGCATGTTAATGTCATTTCCAATAATCAATATGTCATCCACATATAGTACCAGAAATGTCACCGAGCTCCCACTCACTTTCTTGTAGATACAAGCTTCGTAGCAATTTGGAACAAATCCAAAGCTCTTGATCACTTGATCAAAACGAAGGTTCCAACTCCGAGATGCTTGCTTCAGTCCATAAATGGAACGCTGAAGTTTGCATACCTTATCAGCATCCTTAGGATCGACAAAACCTTCGGGTTGCATCATATACAACTCTTCATCAATGTTGCCATTGAGGAACGCAGTCTTGACATCCATCTGCCATATTTCATAATCATGAAACGCAGCAATTGCTAATAAAATCTGAATGGACTTAAACATCGCTACGGGAGAGAAAGTCTCATCGTAGTCAACGCCTTGAACTTGTCGAAAACCTTTCGCGACAAGCCGTGCCTTATAGACGGTAACATTACCATCCGCGTCCATTTTCTTCTTGAAAATCCATTTGCACTCAACGGCCTTTCGGTCGCTAGGAGGGTCCACCAAAGTCCATACTTGGTTTTCGCTCATGGATCCCAATTCGGATTTCATGGCTTCTAGCCATTTCTCAGAGTCTGGGCTCATCATCGCTTCCTCATAGTTCGTAGGTTCACTGTCTTCTACTAACAAGATAGTCAAGACAGGGTTGCCGTACCACTCAGGAGGGGCACTCGACCTTGTCGACCTGCGACGTTCAGTAGCAGCATCGTCCAAAGCTTCACGATCCTTGTCATTAGCTTCCTCTATTGTTGGTGCAGGCGGCACTGGAACAATTTCAGGTGCTGCGCTACTCTCCAACTCAAGAGAAGGTTCAATAACCTCGTCTAGCTCTACTTTCCTCCCACTCACTTCTTTCGAGAGAAACTCCTTCTCAAGAAAGGAATCGTTCTTTGCGACAAACACTTTGCCTTCGGTTCTGTGATAGAAGGTATACCCAATAGTTTCCTTAGGGTATCCTATGAAGACGCATTTCTCCGCTTTGGGTTCGAGCTTGTCCGGCATCAACTTCTTGACATAAGCTTCGCATCCCCAAACTTTAAGAAACGACAAATTAGGTTTAGCACCAAACCATAGTTCATACGGTGTCGTCTCAACGGATTTAGATGGAGCCCTATTTAAAGTGAATGCAGCGGTTTCTAATGCATAACCCCAAAATGATAACGGCAAATCAGTAAGAGACATCATCGATCGGAACATATCTAATAGGGTTCGGTTCCGGCGTTCAGACACACCATTGCGGTGTGGTGTTCCGGGTGGCGTGAGTTGTGAAACGATTCCGCTTGCTTTAAGATGCGTGAGAAAATCATAACTCAAATATTCACCTCCACGATCGGATCGTAGAAACTTAATCTTTCTGTTACGATGGTTCTCCACTTCATTCTGAAATTCCTTGAACTTTTCAAATGTTTCAGATTTATGTTTCATTAAATAGATATACCCATATCTACTTAAGTTATCGGTAATAGTGAGAAAATAGCGATATCCACCGCGCTTCGAAACACTCATCGGCCCGCATACATCAGTATGTATGATTTCCAACAAGTCCGTTGCTCGCTCCATCATACTGGAGAACGGGGTTTTGATCATCTTGCCCATGAGGCATGGTTCGCATGTGTCAAATGATTCAAAATCAAGAGACTCCAAAAGTCCATCAGAATGGAGTTTCTTCATGCGCTTTACACCAATATGACCTAGACGACAGTGCCACAAATAAGTAGTATTATCACTATCTACTATGCATCTCTTAGCTTCAATTTTATGGATGTGTGTTTCATCCCTTTCGAGATTTAGAAGAAATAAACCATTCACAATAGGTGCATGACCATAAAAGATGTTACTCATATAAATAGAACAACCATTATTCTCCGATTTAAATGAATAATCGTCTTGCAATAAACAAGATCCAGAAATAATGTTCATGCTCAACGCAGGCACATAATAACATTTATTGAGGTCTAAAACTAATCCCGAAGGTAAAACTAAGGAGAGCGTGCCGACGGCCATCACATCAACTCTTGATCCGTTGCCAACGCGCATCGTCACCTCATCCCTCGCAAGCCGCCGTCTATTCCGTAGCTCCTGTTTCAAGTTAGAAATATTAGCAACTAAACCAGTATCAAATACCCAGGCACTACAACGAGGGATAGTAAGGAAAACATCAATAACATGTATATCAAATATACCTTTGATGGTGCCAGCCTTCTTGTCCGCTAAGTACTTCGGACAGTTGCGCTTCCAGTGACCCTTGTCCTTGCAATAGAAGCACTCAGTGTCCGGCTTGGGACTAGACCTGACCTTCTTCTCCGCAGGGGCAACGTGCTTGCCGCCGCCTTTCTTGAAGGGCTTCTTTGCACCCTTACCTTTCTTGAAGGTGGGGGGCTTGTTGACCATCAACACATGATTATCCTTTTTGATGTCCACCTCCGCAGCCTTCAGCTTTGCGAAGAGCTCGGTGATCGTATCAGTGGAACCAATCTGATTATGAGTCACTACAAAACTTTTGTAGCTGGGAGGGAGTGATTGCAGAACCCTGTCAATCTTGAGATCCTCTGGAATCTTGCAGTCCAGTTGCTCAAGGCGTTGAGTGTAGCCCGACATCTTAATGGCGTGCTCGCTAACGGAACTCCCTTCCTCCATCTTGTAGTTAAAGAATTTCTCAGAGATCTCATATCTCTCAGAACGGGCTTGAGTCTGAAACATGGTTTTTAGCTCCTCGAGAATCTCAAAGGGCCCGGGATAGTCTTCAAAATGATTTTGAAGGTCCGATTCCATAGCAAACAACATGGTGCTCTTAATCACACCATAATCATCTTTGCGCGACTGATAGACAACTTTCTCATCAGCCGGCGCAGTACCAGCAGGGGCGTCACCTAACGCATTCTCAAGGACATAGTCCTTTTGACCGCCAGAGAGAATGATTCTCAGATTGCGGAACCAATTGGTGAAGTTAGACCCATTGTTTCTAAGCTTTTCCTTCTCAGCAAAAACGTTGAAGTTGAAGTTGGACTTAGCCATTTGATCTACAATATTTGCAAGTACAAATTAGACTATGTTCATGATAACTAGTTCAACTTTTAATAAAATTACTAGATGAACTCCCACTAAATTCAACATTCCTCAAGTTGTTTAGTGAACACGATCCAAATTCACCAAACCTAATCCGATCTTCACGAGAAGAGATGTGGTTTCAATGGTGGACAACGAAGTGTCGATCATATCATTCATATGACTCATGCTTAACCTTTCGATGTGTTCCGAGGCCATGTCTGTACATGCTAGGGTCGTCAAGTTAGACCCAAGTATTTCCGCGTGTGCAAAACTGGCTTGCACCCGTTTTATGTGAGCGTAGAGTCTATAGCACCCGATCATCACGTGATGCTTTGACACGACGAACTTTCGCAACGGTGCATACTTGGGGAGAACACAGTTTTTATCTTGATCTTTAAGTGAGGAATCATCTTATAATGCTACTGTCGCGATCTAAGCATAATAAGATACATAAAAGGATAAACATCACATGTATATAACTTTATGTGACATGGTATAGCCAATCTTCGTGCAATGATCTCCATCTTGTGCGTGCCGGCATGATCTCCATCACTCCACCATGATTGCCTCCACCACGAATAGCAACTACAACTATTGCTAACTATTTAGCGATAAAGTGAAACCATTACATGGCGTATAAGTTGACACACAGGTCATACACAATTATAAAGAAAACCATATGGCTCCTGCCGGTTGTGTACTCATCGACATGCAAGTCATGAAACATTGCAAAACATGATCATCGCATACATTATACACATCACATCTTGGGCCATACCATATCACAGAAAACACTCCCTGCAAAAACAAGTTAGACGCCTCTACTTTGTTGTTGCATGTTTTACGTGGCTTATGGGAGTAGATGCTAAGAACGATTCTTACCTACGGAAAGCCACAACGGTGATATTATGGTTGCCAAACTCCGGTGTAAATCCCATGACAACTATAGTGAGAGAAACTGGCATCCACCAGCCGCATGTGTGGAACAAGCCACACGTCAAGTGCGGAGCCGGTCCCGCGAACGACGTCGCGTAAGGTTGGCCTGGACCGCTTCAATCTCACTATCCCGCGTCATAAGAAGAACACAAACAAGAGGCTTGCAACAGAAAACATCAACGCCCGCAACAACCATGTTGCGTTCTACTCGTGAAACACATCTACGCATAGATCTAGCTCTAATACCACTGAAGGGTTTCACAGCATAGTAAATCAAAATTTTCTACGGATGCGAATAGAGGGAAGCCAAGATCTAATCTAGGAGATGCAAACAACGAGAGAGATTGGATTAGATCTTCATACCCTTGAAGATTCGCACAGCGGAACGTTCGTCGGAATGTGGGTGATGTAGTCGTACTCGCTTCTCCTCCTCGCGATCCGATCCGATCTAGCACCACAAGTGGCGATGCCTCCGTGAGATGCACACGTGCAGCACCTCGACGTCTCCTCCTTCCTTGGTCCAGCAAGTATGGTGGAGAGATGGGTTGGATCTACAACGCGACGACGCGGTGCAATTGGTGGAGAGTTTCTACAGCAGGGCTTCGCCTACACGCAGTCGGGAGGGAGAGAGAGAGGAGGGCAGCAGGGCGACTGGCTTGAGGGGAAGGTGTGTGGGGGGGCGGGGTGGTGTGCCCCCAGCCCTATTTATATACAGGGATGGGCGGCAGCCCTAGCCCCTCCCCCAATTCCAAAACCGGCGGCCAAGGAGGAAGAGTGGGGGGCAAGGAACCCCCCCCTTCTAGAAGCTCCAATTTAGGGTTTATCCCTTCTTGGCCGGCTGGGCCCTATGGGGCCTTGTGCCCCTGGCCCAATGCGGCCAGGGCACTCCCTCATAGGCCCATGCCCCCTCCCGGAAGGTGGGGCCACGTTGGTCCCCTTTTGGAAGGTTCTAGAAGCTTCCGGTACAATACCGATTAACCCGGAACAATTCCGAACTCCAAAAACTGCACTACCTTATATGAATCTTATTCTCCGGACCATTCCGGAACCTCTCGTGATGTCCCGGATCCTATCCGAGACTCCGAACAAAAACTCATAAACCAATTATCCAATCTATCCTAGCGTCGAGACATGTTAAGTGTGTGACCCTTCGGGTTCGAGAATATGCAGACATGATCTTCTATCAATAATCAACAGCGGGGTCTGGAAACCCATATTGACTCCCACACATTCATCGATGATCATATCGGATGAACCACGATGCCAGGATTCAATCAATCCCATATATACATTCCCTTCGTCTCGCGATATTTTACTTGCCCGAGATTTGATCGTCGGTACCGTCATACCTAGTTCAATCTCGTTCACAGCAAGTACTTTACTCGTTCCGTAATCTGATATCACTTTGTGATTAACTCCTTAACCACATGCTTGCAAGCGGTGTTGATATCGATTACCGAGTGGGCCCGAAGTATATCTCTCCGACTTGGGAGGGACAAATCCCATCTCGATACATACAACCCAACAGGTACTTTCCGATCACCTGAGAGACACCTTTATGATCACCCTCTCATAGGATGACGTTTGATGACCTCAAAGCTTTCTTACAATACCAGGGAGTTGTATTATCTCATGGTCTAAGGAATACAATATTTGACATAAGAAAAGCTTCGCAAAGATGAACACGATGACACGATCTAATTGCTTCGCTTAGTTTGGGTCCGTCCATCATATCATTCTCCCAATGATGTGATCTCATTATTAATCGACAACTCATGTCCATGGTTAGGAAACCTTAACCATCATTAATCAATGAGCTAGTCCATAGAGGCGTACTAGGGACACGGTGTTGTTCACAAACCACACAAGTATTAAAGTTTCCTCTTAATACAATTCTAGCATGGAATATAAACATTATCATGAACAAGAATTATAACAATAACATCTTTATTATTGCCTCTAGGGAATAATTCCAACAGTTGTCGGGGCTCTCGGCGTCGGAGGGATCGTCCATGGCCGTGATGAAGTCCTGGATCTCGTCGGGCAGTTCGTCCGGCATCGATGTCGGCAGGATTGGGATGCCGCCGATGCTAAGCTTCCACCCCGGAGGGTTCCGCGTGTCCTATGGCGCCATGTAGCCGGCTTCGTAGAGCATGCGTGCCTCCCAAGGCTGGACGTGCGACGGCCGAAGCCGTTCGCCGCTGCACCGTCGCCGGGAAAGCGCTCGGCCATGGCTAAGTGGGAAAGGAGAGCTGTGTGTTCGCCAGAGTGTTGGTTCGTCGGAGTTGTGGGCTGGGGGAGCTATGAGAGAGTGTGAGGAACTCCGGCGAGGGGTACGACTTTCATAGGCCGAGATGGGCGGCGAGTGCGGGAGGGGTGTAGCGGCGAGGGCGGAAAAAGGGGAAACAACGGGAAGTTAGTGCCCGCCGGTCCGTCACGGGAGCCGAGGCGCGGCAATTTGCGACGTGTGGCCGACGCGACTGGCAGTTATTTTCTGGCGATCGCCGCGTGGTTCCGAGGATGACGATGACTCGGCTTCCATCACTGACTTGGTGGGTCCACATGCTTCGTCCTACGTTCCCAAGGCGTTTCCGGAATCCTGGGAATGGCCTGGAAAGTCCGGACCGAAGTTGGCCAAATTCGGACGAAAAGAGGTTCTGGGAATACGTCTGGGCTAATTTTCGGCGTCCAGATATGGGTAGCCGAGGTCCAGCGTGCTGGGGGCTTGGCGGCGCGGCTGTGGGCGGCGGGGCAGCAGCGGCAGGCGGAGCACGAGCTGGCAGGGCCATGGCGGCCCAGATCGGGCCCCTTTGGGCCCAGATCTGGGTAGGGCGGGCCGGTTGGCTCGAAAATGACTGCTTTGCAGATCATGGCGGGTAGGAGAGATGGGATCCGCGGTTTGCTCGGCCAGCCTGTTGTAGCGCGGTTGCGGACTTTACGGGTCCGTCGGGGCCCGGCCGGACCGCCATGGGACTGGTTTGCCTCCGCGGAGGCTTTACGGGTCCGCTGGACCTAGCCGGACCTATGGAGGACTGGTATGTCCGCGGTCGCGTCCGGTCAACTACCGCCTCCGGCAGTGGAGGAAGTTCCCTCCCGCGCGGCCACGGTATCGGGGGCCTTATTTTAGTTCTACCTCTGTAGTGATGTTGCAGACCTCGCGACGGCTTGCTCGGTGAGACGACGGTAGTGGATTCGGGACCGGAGTGGCGCATGTTCGTGGGTGGCAAGTTTGGTGGTGGTGAGGCCTTCCCTCGCGGGGCTCTCGTGCTACGCCTCGTCCGGGGGTTGTGGATAGGGTCTTCGGGAGAAATCCTTGTCGGCTCGTCTGACACTGACGCGGTGCCGCCCGCGGGTGGCATCTTCCTTCCTGGAGGGCATCGTGGCTACCCTTCATCCACTTCCCTCTGTGTGCCGGGGGAAACCCTAGGGCCAATTGGCCCGGGCAGTAGCGGTCGCTTCCCTCTTGAGGGTGCTGCTTGGTGCTTGACGAGTCGGGGCTAGTAGTGGGGTGGACATTCTTTGGAGGGTGCAGCGGTTGCGGTTTTTTTTAGTCTAGTTGATCCGTCTTTGTCTTTATTCTTTTTTGTTTTTCCTTGTTTTAGTTTGGGCGTGTGTGTGCTGCTGCCCCAGCATCATGTTTGTCGTGTTTGGGCGTTGTGCCGTCTGACCCAGCAGCGGTCTCACCTGTGTGCTTTATTTATAAAACTGGACGAAAGCCTATTTCAAGAGTACCCTAACATTGACCCACTTGCATCACTAGCTGGGTGAACTGCCTTCGTCCGGGTGCTGGACTCAACTTAGGGGATCTACCATGTTTTTTTTCCAAACACTTCTATATCCTTCCCTAGTTACTTTCTATGAAAGGAGGACAAAAGGTAAGGAGAGCGGAGTGCTCCGACATGTAGTAGTTACATGTCGAGTATTTCTCGACGCACGTGTCCGGACACCATGCGTGTATGCAAGCCTGGTGCATGGCGGACTCTGCGCTGGGCTTATTGTCCCGTTCATGGTCAGCATGACCGGGTGGGTGGGGGATTCTCGACCATTCGGGCTTACATACGTGAGGCAAGAGTGGTTCCTGCGGGGCTATCGCCCACACACCTCCCAGGGCCCCGTGTAAAGCATTGACGGGGAGGAAGAGAAACTACCCCTACACTAGAAGATCAACAATGCTACACCTATAGGCAAACTGTTACGGGATTTTCTTACGCGCACAGGTGAAATCAAGTCATTGGAAGAAAAGAGTGAGGCAGTTCCAGACTAATCTCTCACGGCAATTACGTAATCGGCAATCAAAATCCCGTAAGCATTATTGCTAGAAGATTGAGCTTAGTCCTCTTGTCTTTCGAGCCGCCCCTACGCCACGTGGGAGTGAGGGGCCCTTGGTTCACTTACTCCGACAACGTCTCCTTCATGTTACCATCACACTAGATAGACGATCTTATTACCAGAGCGTTTTTGCTCCCCGCTAAGGTTGTCCCTTCCGTCTCCGCCACCCACAACCGGGGAAAACCTTATATGCTTGCTCCAATTCTTATTGATATGGACCACACCCTTGTCGGGACGACTGTGCTACCAAGCTAAATCTAATGCTTAGGTACCCCGTTAAACAAGTCCCATCTATCTACTATTGTCTTCTTTTATCGATGTTTTCATTGATTGATATGTCTCATGGCCATGTCCCGGTTGACACATAACGTTACTAGTGAACTTAAGCAAACATTTGATTTGCATGATTTTCAAAACACAGAAATAGGAAAAATAAAAAAAATTCATTCAAAAGAGAGTGAAAAGTACCATTTGAAGAAATTTCTTAGGATTGTAATCCTTCTGACTCAAATGACTTTCATAGGAAAGAATTCTAAGGATCCAAATCCTCTAAAACCTTACATAATTCTTTTGAATCAAAGGAGGACTAAAAAGAAGAAGACAACGGATGAATGCACTAGTGGGAACAGCCCCATTGGTCCCGGTTGGTAAGGGGCATTAGTCCCGGTTACCCAACCGGGACGGGGCAATCGGGACTAAAGTCCCAACCTCTAGTCCCGGTTGCCCCACCAACCGGGACAAAAGGGGGTACACGTGGCCGCGGCAGAGAGAGAGGGGGGTGGAGAAACCGTCCCGGTTCGTAACACGAACCGGGACAAATAACCTTCTGCCGCGGCAGAGATTTGGCACATTTCTCTGCCGCGGCGGCAGAGAATTCATTTTGGCAACTTTTGTTGCCGCGGCAACATTTTGGCCACTTTTTGTGCCGCGGCATAGAATTCATTTATGTTGTGTTATTGTTTATTTAGTGTTTTGCACTCATCAATGAAGGAACCATTATATTACACAAGATCATCATGACAATATTACATTCGATACACGGATCGAGTTCATGCACTACATACAAAAGTTCCTCTTTGTATAATCCATATTGTTTATACACACCCGAATAGTATTCCTCTTTTGGGTTTAGGACTTATGAATCCAAGAATCCCGCCAATTCCTCCTGAATTGCTCATACGCGATCCTTTGGCAGAAGACCGTCCCGTAGACGTTCTATCTGATTTAAAAAGGGGGTCAGCCTATATGAATGAAACTAAACACAATTTAATGGTAATTAAAAACTATAGAAATTGTTTACGTACGTGGAATTGCTCTAAATTTCTGCCCTTCTCATCGCACGTCTGCCGGATGAACTCACAAACATAGTATCTGTAGGGATTCGTAGCATGGAAAACAAAAATTTTCTACCGCATGCAAACAAACAAGCCAAGATCTATCTACTAGATTGTAGCAACGAGTCGATATAGGAACTCACCCTCGAAGATTCCAAAGCG
The DNA here is from genome assembly GCA_910589765.1 of Avena atlantica. Taxonomy (NCBI): domain Eukaryota; kingdom Viridiplantae; phylum Streptophyta; class Magnoliopsida; order Poales; family Poaceae; genus Avena; species Avena atlantica. Next base: position 444,844,354 of record OU342736.1, read on the forward strand.
GTTAACGAGAGCAGATTCTCGTGGATGATGTAGTCGTACACTTCCGATCTCAAGATCGCGTAGACGATCCTTCCGGCGCTGCGTTCCGGCAGCGCTTCCACAGTCGGTCACACGTTCGGTACTCGATAAAGACCTTCCTCTCCCTTGTTCCAGCAGGCAGCGGAGGTTGTAGCACTCTCCTCGCGATTCCGGCAGCACGACGGCGTGTTGTCGGAGGGGAGATCTCGCAGGGCTTCGCCTTAAGCCGGAGCGAGTATGGTGGACTATGAGAGAGGCCTTGGTGGTCTAGGGTTTAGAGGCACCAAGGGGTTTAGAGTAACCCATAGCTAGGGATTAGCTAGACGGCGGTTTAGAGGAGATCTATGGCAGCCGCATCTAGAAGGGGTGCGGCGGCTGGCCTAGGGTTTAGAGGGGCGCCGGCTAAGGGACAAGGTGTAGGGAGAGGGGGTGCCCCTCCCTTTCTTTTATAGGTGGGAGGGGCGGCTAGGGCTAGCCGAGTCCTCCCCCAACTCCCTTGCTGGCCGGCGTTTTGGAGGAGAGAAGGGAAACCTTCTCTTCCCAGGTTTCCTTCTCTCCCTCCACCTCACAAAATAGCCGTTTGACTTTTCAAATTGGCGTTTGACTTTTCAAACTAGGATTTGATTAAACCCTTTATTTTGTTCAGCGATGACACCTAGTACATGATGCAATCATTCCAACTTGATATGACACATTCATGTACCCTTCCCCTCCAGAGTGCCGGACATTCCGGAACCTTCTAGAACATTCCCGATGAAAACACCGGAACCATTCTTCAACCCCGAAAAAGGACTTTCCTTATATGAATCTTATTCTCCGGACCATTCCGGATCTCCTCGTGATATCCCGGATCCCATCCGAGACTCCGAACAACATTCGGTCTCTTACTCATCATTCCATAACTACTCAACAACATCGAATCCTTAAGTGTGTCTCCCTATGGTTCGTGAATTATGCAGACATGATCGAGACACTTCTCCGATCAATAACCAATAGAGGAATCTGGAAATTCATATGGCTCCCACATATTTATATGATTACTTTGCGATCGAATGAACCACTTACATACGATACCAATTTCCCTTTGTCTCACGATAGTTTACTTATCCGAAGTTTTGATCGTCGATATCTCTGCATACCTAGTTCAACCTCGTTACCGATAAGTACTCTTTTCTCGTTCCCGTGATATGTGATCCCTTGTGAGCCAGTCACATGCTTGCAAGCTAATTGGATGACATTCCACCGAGAGGGCCCGGAGTATATCTATCCGTCATATGGATGGACAAATCCCACTCTTGATCCATGTGCCTCAACCCATACTTTCCAAACACTCAATGCCACCTTTATAGCCACCCAGTTACGGTGTGGTGTTTGATGTCATCAAAGCATCCTTCCGGTGATGGTGATTAACATGATCTCATGGTCGAAGGAATTAGGTTACTATGTATCAGAAAGCTTATAGCAAATAAACTATATTAAATGACTTGATCTTTATGCTACGCTTAACTATAGGAGTATGTCCATCACATCATTCTCCTAATGATATGACCCTGTTGTTAATAACATCTCTATGTTCATGATCAGGAAACCATGATCATATATTAACCAACAAGATAGTTTAACAAGAGGCTTTACTAGGGACTCTTTTATGTTTACAAATCACACAAGTATTAATGTTTCCTGTTAATACAATTATAGCATGGTATGTAAACATTTATCATAAGTATGAAGATATGATAATAACCACTTTATTATTGCCTCTTGGGCATATCTCCAACAGTCTCCCACTTGCACTAGAGTCAATAATCTAGTTTCAAACCTTTGTGTATTCAACACCTATGGCTTTCCGCTGTTGTATGTACACGTTTGCAAGTGGTCAACTGATCTCCGGATCTGACACTTCCAGGTCCGTGTGTAATTGCATGTCTTTGCGTCTCTACGCATCACTCGTTCTCTAATGAGATGGCTTTGTATAAATTTGGTCCTTTGGTGAGACCTTTAGTTCTTTGGGGTTAAAACATGTTGATAATATTGTCGTACAATATATCTTCATAGTATTATCCCGCTATGAACTACACCTAGTTTGATAACAAACTACTTGACACAAATGCCCTCTTTAGCTGCTATAGTAGCAGTCATATACTTAGCCTTTTGTGGTAGTATCTGTCACAATGTCTTAACTTTGGAACCCATCCAAATCCATTATGGAACTTACTTTACATTATATTGTGCCACCCTTAGTTTAGATTGAGATAAACTTAATTTGTACTTTGTGACAAAACTAGTATCAATGTAATACTTTTACAATGAACTAACCATCTATTTGCCACTTCTACAAAATAATATACTCTTAGTTATTCCAAAAGATCATAAGAATATCCTTACTATCGTCCAATGATCATCTTATGAATCATTCTGGTATATGCTCACAAAATTTAGAGCATAGGACATATCTGGATTTGTACATATCACATTATGATTGATATAAATACTCTTTGTGATTTCATACATCAAGTATCATTCTATACTTGAATCTTTGTTTCACTTACCCAGTGTCAATACACTTGAATATATCATCAATATTGAACTCATTCAATCCTTTCTGTGTTACAAGAACCTTTCTTGTAGTTTCTATATTGAACTCATTCAATACATCATCTATGTACTTTCGGCACAACCATATTAGCGTCTATTGATGCCAAATATTTGGGTTTTGCCTAAGTCTTTCATCGGGATGAAATTCTTAATATGTGTTAATGAAAGATACATCATTTCCAATCAACAATATGTCTTCCACATAATGTATTAGAAACATGTCTTAGTGCTCCCACTTAATTTCTTGCAAATGCAAGCATCTTCATTGTCTCTGATGAAATTAAACTCTTTTAACAGTTTCATCATATTGAAGATTCCAACTCCGCGATGCTCACTTCAACCATTGAAGTTTTCATATGCTTTTAGCATCCTTTGAATTAACAAAACCCTTCAGACCGTGTTATGCACATGTCCTAGGTAACAATTCTATTAGAAGAACTTGTTTTGTTTATTCAACTATCACATAACAAAATTATATGTAGTGGTTGCTACATTAATCCGTCTAGACTAAATATCGCTATGAAAGATCAAATCTTGTCATAGTCAACCTTTGAACATTGTTGTGATCTCTTTCCCAACATGTCGACTATTTCATAGATGTGAAACATCCATGTCTATTTTACAGATCCAAACACAACTGTAAGGTCTTACACCTTTCTCGAGGGTCCTTCAAGTTCAAAACTTTATTTCTCGTGTATGGAACTATCACGAATTTTATGTCTTCAAGCCATTTTACGGAGTCAGGGCCCATCATCGCTTCTTTGCATGTAGTCGGATCATTATCGTCAAATAATGATTTAACTCTCAAATCTTGGTATTTGATTGTTTACCCGACCTTCTTGTTTCAATAGGAACTTAGTCCTCCGTGACCACAACCTTTGAGGCACGTGAGCCATGAGCATTGTTGCTGCCTCTGGAACACTTTCCGGCGCTGCGCAACTTTGCACATATAGCTAAGGTTCTTTTAACCTTATCAAAGTTCTATTGTCCTCCCACTTAACTTTTCACGAAAAATTCCTTCTCAAAGAAACTTGACGTTCTAAGCGACAAAGACTTTTGTCTCCGGTGTTTATGGAGGAATACTTAACAGTTATACAAAGACAGGTTCATCCTAATTTGGTTGCAAACATCTTTCTTATGCATAGCATACCAATGTTTAAGAAAGGACTACTTGGGTTTTATCCCAAACCATAACTTTATATGGTGTCATTTCAACGGATTATGATGAAGCTCTTTTCAGTGAAAAAACGGTAGTCTCTAAAGATTTTAATCTTTAAAATATAATGGCAGTTTTATGAATTACACCTTTGATCTTACCATGTCAAACAAGGTTTTAATTACATATCTCGAACGCTCCATACTCTTATGGTGTTTCGGGAAATGCAAATCCATGGAACGATTCCTTAAATCTTAGGTATTATGCTAAACTTGTAACTCAAATATCTTCCTTTATGATCTTATCATAAACTATTTATATTCTTGTTGCAATGATTTTGCACTTCATCTTGAAAATCCTTGAACTTTTCAAATGTTTCATACTTTATCCTTATTAAGTAAATATTCATATATTCACTCAAATTTTCGGAGAAAGCATATGAAGTTGAAATCCATCGCTCTTGACTACACATAATGGACTTCGTACAACAATATGTACAAGTTCCAATAAGCTAGTCATTCGTTCCCTTTTGGCCTATGAATGAAGTTTTAATTATCTCTAGGAAAGTTTCACAAGCGTCATTTGATCAAAAATCAAAAGACTCCAAAATTCCATCCACATGGAGTTTCTTCATGTTTTCTTTCCAATATAATTTAAACGGCGATGTCACTTCCTAAGTGATCTTTCAATCAATTTGTCTTTCGACATTTTTAGCACTAGTTTTATGGATGTGATTTCTCCAACGAGATTTGTGAATCATCCATCTTTTATGGATTACGGCAATTATTTGAACAACCCTTTTGTTCTCATAATACCCGATAAAACAAATCTTGAAGGCAAGCTTTGATGTTTAACAAGCAGCACAATAACCCTTTATTTGTTCTTGATGAACATCATCACATATTCTTTTGCTAGTTACTTAGGCCATTGTAGTTCATGAATTGTGTTGTTTCGTATGACGATTCCCACCAACAAATTCAGTATCAAATACTTAAGAACCACATTGTTTAATAAGCAAAGAATATAGCCATAACATGTATATCATCTATATACTTAAACTGAACAATTCTAGTCTTTTCTTTTCTGCCATATATTTATGAGATTCTCTTTCAGTATTTCCTTTTCTGTTTGAAAGAATCTATCAATATCAATAGTGGAGTCATACATATGACACATAGTCCAAAGCGTGTATAATTAAATACCAATGTCTTTGGACTTGCACTTTGAAGTAGATCACCATCATCAAATGTTTGGTGTGCTTTCAAATTCCATTCTTTAGTAATCTCTTGGTGTGGTAAATATTTTACCTACATCAAATATTCACCCTTATCATGAAATTATTCATGATCAAGCTACTTTTAGCTTATAAAGATGAATCGCGAGTATAATGTTGCTCTCCAAAACCTTTTGGAGGATTAGGACAACTAGTGTCTCCAACCTTTTGCAAATTCTCATCAAATATGAGAACATGACTTTTGCCATATTATACTCTATCATGTTGTAACCAGAACTTCGTTTCAGATATCACAATATCTTCCACACATCATGGTTTCTGAAACAACTCTTTTAGATCCTAGATAACCTTGATATTAAGACAATCCTTTGAATATCAAGAATCATGGAGACAAACATGATACTCATACACTAATACTTGGAATTGTCACTCTTGTTTTAATACCAATTATTAAACTTCATGGAGTAACCGGAAGTTACTAAAAGTTTGCAATAGGACTTTTAAACTTTAGATTAACACTTCAAAACAATACGATACCAGTTCGTAAAGTAACTAACCAGAATTCTATAGTTCTATCATCTCAATTAAAACTAAGCGCAAGGTGGTAAACGGATGCCAATGACTACAACAACTATGCAAATTCACTTTGATTTAATTTATGATAAATAGTTTTCAACTTTTAATCATATTGCCGTTGAACTCCCACTCAAAACAATATCCCTCACATTGTTTTAGTAATCACACGAACCAAATCCACCACATCAAAACCGATCATCACGAGAGTTGATGTAGCTTCAATGGCGAACAATCAACATGTTCATCATATCTACTATATGACTCATGCTTTACCTTTCGGTGATCCGTGTTCCGAGACCATGTATGTACATGCTAGGCTCGTCAAGATCAAACCTTAGCTTCCGCATGAGCAAATCTGGCTTGCTCACGTTGTATACACTCGCAGAATCTAACACATTCGATCATCATGTGGTGCTTCAAACAACGAGCTTTAGCAATGGTGCTTACTAAGGATGAACACTTTAAAACTTGAAATTGTGTGCTTGAGGGATCATCTTATAATGCTACCGTCGTTAACTAAGCAATACAAGATGCATAAAAGGATTAACATCACATGCAATTCATAATATGTGATATGATATGGCCTTTCTTCTTATGCTTCTGATCTCCATCTTCAAGCACGAACATGATCTCCATCATCACCGGCATTGCATCAAGGTCAATGATGCTGCTCCATGGTTGTCTTCCACCAGCTTCAACTATTACAACTACTTTGAATAGACACGCGGGTCTTAACAGAATTTAAAGACAACCATATGGCTCCTGCCGGTTGCCAACTTACAATAAGGAATATTGCATACATCAAATATAATCACAATCATGGCCATATCACATCACAACACACCCCTGCAAAACAAAGTTAGACGCCTCTAATTTTCTTTGCATATTTTACGTGGTTTGGGGCTTTCAATAAGTGTCGTTCTAACTTACGAACAAGAACCACAACATTGATACTAGTATTGTCAATCACCCATTGTAAATTGAATCTTAACTATGTTGGGAGAAACAGGCACCCGCAAAGCCACTTATGCAATACAAGTTGCATGTCAAGCGTGGAGCAAGTCTCATGAACGATGTCATGTAAGGTTAGCCCGGGCCGCTTCATCCCACCATCCCGCAAGATGCAAAGTACACAAGAAGCAATCAACAACAAAAGCATCAACGCCCACAATGACCATTGTGTTCTACTCGTGCAACAGATCTACATATAGACACGGCTCTGATACCACTGTAGGGATTCGTAGCATGGAAAACAAAAAATTTCTACCGCATGCAAACAAACAAGCCAAGATCTATCTACTAGATTGTAGCAACGAGTCGATAGAGGAACTCACCCTCGAAGATTCCAAAGTGGTTAACGAGAGCAGATTCTCGTGGATGATGTAGTCGTACACTTCCGATCTCAAGATCGCGTAGACGATCCTTCCGGCGCTGCATTCCGGCAGCGCTTCCGCAGTCGGTCACACGTTCGGTACTCGATGAAGACCTTCCTCTCCCTTGTTCCAGTAGGCAGCGGAGGTTGTAGCACTCTCCTCGCGATTCCGGCAGCACGACGGCGTGGTGTCGGAAGTAGAGGGGAGATCTCGTAGGGCTTCGCCTTAAGCCGAAGCGAGTATGGTGGACTATGAGAGAGGCCTTGGTGGTCTAGGGTTTATAGGCACCAAGGGGTTTAGAGCAACCAGCAGCTAGGGATTAGCTAGACGGCGGTTTAGAGGAGATCTATGGCAGACGCATCTAGAAGGGGGGCGGCGGCTGGCCTAGGGTTTAGAGGGGCGCCGGCTAAGGGACAAGGTTTAGGGAGAGGGGGCGCCCCCTCCCTTTCTTTTATAGGTGGGAGGGGCGGCTAGGGCTAGCCGAGTCCTCCCCCAACTCCCTTGCTGGCCGGTGGTTTGGAGGAGAGAAGGGAAACCTTCTCTTCCCAGGTTTCCTTCTCTCCCTCCACCTCACAAAATAGCCGTTTGACTTTTCAAATTGGCGTTTGACTTTTCAAACTAGGATTTGATTAAACCCTTTATTTTGTTCAGCGATGACACCTAGTACATGATGCAATCATTCCAACTTGATATGACACATTCATGTCCCTTCCCCTCCGAAGTGCCGGACATTCCGGAACCTTCTAGAACATTCCCGATGAAAACACCGGAACCATTCTTCAACCCCGAAACAGGACTTTCCTTATATGAATCTTATTATCCGGACCATTACGGATCTCCTCGTGATATGCCGGATCCCATCCGAGACTCTGAACAACATTCGGTCTCTTACTCATCATTCCATAATTACTCAACAACATAGAATCCTTAAGTGTGTCTCCCTACGGTTCGTGAATTATGCAGACATGATCGAGACACTTCTCCGATCAATAACCAATAGAGGAATCTGGAAATTCATATGGCTCCAACATATTTCTATGATTACTTTGCGATCGAATGAACCACTTACATACGATACCAATTTCCCTTTGTCTCACGATAGTTTACTTATCCAAAGTTTTGATCGTCGGTATCTCTGCATACCTAGTTCAACCTCGTTACCGATAAGTACTCTCTTCTCGTTCCTGTGATATGTGATCCCTTGTAAGCCAGTCACATGCTTGCAAGCTAATTGGATGCCATTCCACCGAGAGGGCCCAGAGTATATATATCTGTCATATGGATGGACAAATCCCACTCTTGATCCATGTGCCTCAACCCATACTTTCCAAACACTCAATGCCACCTTTATAGCCACCCAGTTACGGTGTGGTGTTTGATGTCATCAAAGCATACTTTCGGTGATGGTGATTAACATGATCTCATGGTCGAAGGAATTAGGTTACTATGTATCAGAAAGCTTATAGCAAATGAACTATATTAAATGACTTGATCTTTATGCTACGCTTAACTATAGGAGTATGTCCATCACATCATTCTCCTAATGATATGACCCTGTTGTTAATAACATCTCTATGTTCATGATCAGGAAACCATGATCATATATTAACCAACAAGCTAGTTTAACAAGAGGCTTTACTAGGGACTCTTTTATGTTTACAAATCACACAAGTATTAATATTTCCTGTTAATACAATTATAGCATGGTATGTAAACATTTATAATAAGTATGAAGATATGATAATAACCACGTTATTATTGCCTCTTGGGCATATCTCCAACAGTATTCACATAGATTGTTACCAGGTCACTGCGTCAGACACTTTACAAGAACATAGTTCAATCAAAATAATAATCAAGCATGATAATAACGGTATCAAAACTAGAATCAAAGAGATGCGTGGATATAGCCAGTGGTGCTTATATCTAGTGCTTGAAATGTAAGCTCCGCTTTCCAAACACCCCTAGCCTTGTTGGTGAACCGTTTCCAAGCACTGCCCGGCGAAGAAAACGAATAAAAGAAGTTATTAATTACTTGATATCATAAAATTCACGAACGTTGCCGATATAGTTTCGTAATGATTAGAATTACCGCTGGAGAAGCATCTGCATGTCCTTCCACTGCTCAAGGGGTTTATGGTTCGAATCCATGACTAGTACACGCCCTTTGTCAAGTTGAATGATTAATAGAATATATTGGTAGCTGCGAATGCATAACTAATCAATTATATACTTAACATCGAGTAAGCGAAATAGAAGTGTATACAAGACAATAACACTCACTCGAAGTTGTAAGTCCCTTCTGGTTTCTTGAAACCTTAACGCGTGTACTATATTATCCTCCGTATCCTGGGGGCTTGTTTTGAGATTAGCTTGATGAACCCAATATGGGTCAATGAAGCCAATGTCATAGATTTGTCCTCTGCTGCATTCGAGAATCTTCATTCTGCATATTATAGTATGATTATATACATGCAATAAACAAGGTGAGATAGTTGGAGACTAAATTAATTACAAAATTAGTACTTATAGACAATAAGTACTGATGATCGATTTGTCCAAAGCGTCTTGATTGAATAATTGAAATAGTTCATCAAATTCAATGGATATCATGTCATCTATTTCTTTCCCATAATGCTTTTTTGTAACCTTCAGCACTATCCAGTTAGCCCCGGCCTTTGTGGCATGCATGTACCAATTATGCAATCTTCGCATTTTTGTTGGAAGATTATTTACCTCCTCAGGTTTGACGAGAGGTTTTTCGTACTGGTATTTGTATGCTACTTCACTCACGGGGAAGTACTCTAACTGGGATAAGTACTGGGCAATACTTTTACCTTGAGCAGCGGCAGCTTCTCCGTATTGTGCAACTACCTCTGGATCATACTGCTCTTCGGCCCCATATTTGCTCGACCCCACATGGTATGGGAAATCACCTTGAGAGGGGCGCAAGACTGTTTTGCTTGTTCTCCGAGCTGGGCAATAGATTTCTCGCTTGCATCAGTACTGCTCTTCGAGGCTTGTTGTGCCGCATGTGACTTGAGAATAGAACGCTCATAGTCTGATGACAGCTTTGGCTCGGGTTGATGAAGAGTCTTTAGCATTTTCAACACTCTGGCTTTTTGTTCTTTGGTGCTGGGGAACTCTGGCTCTTTCGGCCGCCTCAGCTTAGCGAAAAACGCTGTCGTTTCCGCATCAATGATCGTCGTAGTCTCCTCTTCAGTACAATCATAAGCTCTCTTGGGAGGAACCTTTGATACTTTTGGAAGAGTCTCTTGTTTACGTTTCGGAGATCGCTTACCACGAAGCAGAGTAGCGGTACGCTTATGCTTTTTATCCTGAGGCGCCGGCGATGGCTCCCGCGGCTATGGCTGCGCCGGAGATTGGTGAGGCGACGGAGCCGGGTGAGGCGACGAAGACGGCTGCCGCGGCGGCGACGACCTCGCTGGAGACGGGTGAGGTGGCGGTGAAGATGGCCTTGGCGTGTGATTTCGAAGCACGATACATTTCTTTGGCCATAGAATGGTGACGTTTGTTGCGTCTCCCAGTACAGTCACATCCCCTTCACCTGCAGGGTAGTCAAGATCCAAAACTTCAAAGGTGGGCATGATTTCATCCACCCCGACAACAGCGTAGCCCTCTGGAATCGGACGACAGTGGTAAGTTGGTGTGGGTCCAATTGGTAAGGCATAGCCGACCGCTCACCTTCATTTATATGTTCACAACTTGACATGTAGCTCGCAGTGTGTCATCTCTATGATATCATCCACTGGGTAGCCAACAGGAGCCATCGTCGGTGCACCATCGTCATCATCATTGTCATCACCCGGGACCTCGGTGGAAGCCACACTGCTTTCTCGATTATTCGATAGGCCGGTAGCATCGAATATAGTGTGCTGCTGAGATGGGCCGGTAGTACTTTGCTCTTTAAGTGCGTTAATTTCATCTTGTTGTTGCTTTATTCGTTCTTCAATTATACGCATTCGCTCTTTCTGAATATCTGCTTCAACTTCCGCCTTGTCCTTTCTCCTCTGATGGCTTCTATCAGGATATTTCTTCCTCTCTTCAGGAAACCCTGCCCTCCATGGTTTGGAGCCTATTGTGCCTCGTGTTCTTCCATCATGTTCCTTATTTCCAAAGGCGAGTGTGAGCTCATCATTCTCTCTATCGGGAATGAAGTCCCCATCTTTAACAGCCTTTACTGCTTTTCTCATCTTCTCGATTGGCAAGGGGTCTTCTTTATGTCGTATGTTATATATACACATCCCTTCCGAGTCCAACGTGCCCCCATGCCCGTAAAACCAATTCCTTGCATGTTCTACCCAATCGTCTGTCTCTGGGGTGATCTTTTTAGCACGCAGTTCATTCTCAAGTTTCTCCCACTTAGGAATGCTAGCCCTGTAGCCACCTTGCCCCATAGTATGGTGATACTTCTTGTCAGCAGCATTCAGCTTATTCGTTGCAGACATTTTCTTAGATTTTGCTGATGTCTTGTAATTCACAAACTCAGCCCAGAATGGTTTTATCTTCTCAAACTGAATCTTCTTGAAATCCGGAGTCTTCTCTTTCACGACATAGTCAAGGTGCAATCTTTTCTTCCAGTTGGTGAAACAACGGGCCATCTTCTTCATAGCCCACTCCCTGACCTTAGCCTCCATGGCTCTCCCATGTTCTAAGGCGTCCTCAACTGGATCCTCCGCATTTGGATCCAGCTCTATCTTTGGTAGTTTGAAATTAAGCATGAGCCTCTTCCACAGTAAATCTTTGGCTTTCTTAGGGACAAACAAACATGTTCCCTCTTCTTCCGCATCAGCAGGCCTATTCCAATTTTGAATGGTGATCGGGATTAAGTCCCTAACGATTACTCCGCATTGTGCCACAAATTTGATTGCGACAACTTCGAGAGCCGTTGCCGTCTTCAGTGATATCTTCGATCCTGAACCTCTCATGGTCTTCCAACTTTTTGGTTGGGCCTCGTCCGCTCTTTTTAGTAGATTTGTCGATCCGAAGGGCTAAAAGAAGAAAGATCGTCGTTACTATTTCTATATAGATAGCAGATGATTAATTAATGAATGAATTATATTACATGCACCTCGCCGGAGCGGTCGTCTTCTCAATTACACAAGGCATCGCCTTCTCCCTCGTGGAAGGCATCACCTTTAACCTCAAACAAGTCGTCTCTTCCGGCAAAAAGAGGATCACCCTCACCGGAGTTGTTCAGAAACATCGATACATCTAATTTTTCTTCCCCGCGGATCACACCTTGGATCAACTCTTCCTTTTCTTCGTCTCTGTCGTGTGGGTCCCTATTTTCTACATAGGTGGAAAAACGGATAAGTCAAAGCGGCTAAGGGAGAATGTTAGGTACGGTGTTGAGAGATATAAACCCTAATTCAGAGAAACCCTAATATATACATACACAATAATACAAATGAATTTACAATATCAGAAACCCTAATTCGGAGAAACCCTCGGGCTCGGATCCTATCGCGAAGAACCAATACCAGAAAGAAAGGCGGCAATCAATACATGGCATAATACAATGTGCACTCAATATGTACATCAGAAAAGGGGGTAGTTTTTCATCGGGTCTGGGGCTACCCACAGTGACTGACCAGTGGGGCCGAAGACTAATAATACCTAACTAATTAATAAAACTAATAATACCTAACTAATAATAAACCTAATAATCCAAACTAATAAACCCAATAAACCTAATATGCTAGGAGCAGTGGAACAGGTAATATAAGCTCAAAGGGAGTAATGCAACAGATAGGACACTCTATCTATCGATAAAAGACCATAGTAGAATCGTATGCATTATGGCAAGAATTGAAATGCTTTAAAAATCATAGGATTATATCATGGTGGGGCTATGCTTGCCTTTGCCTGTTGATAGCTGAAAGCAGAGCTTCAGGATCCTTGTACTTGACTTGATTACAATTGGTCAAGTATTTGTCTTCGAGCTTCGACGGTGTTGATCTCTGACTTCAATCTCGATCTCGATATCGTATTCTACCGGGAAGAACCAAACACCGAAAAGAAAGGGAAACAATCAACACATGGATCGATGCAATGCTCAAGCAAGTATGATGATATGACAAGTTAATTTGCATTGGAATGTAACCCTAAGACATGATCAACGATTTAATCGGGGTTCCGAGAGGTGAAAACCCTAACTCGGGGAAACTCCGGAACATATGAGAGGGGTGCATTTGTTCTGCTAATTATACTTGTCATTTAAGTTGTTGAACAATGCATGATTATAGGTTAAATAGATAGGTTTCATTTTTCTGAACAATTTGATATATTGAACATATTTTTCTGAGTTATAATGAATTACTTATTGAATTTACAAGATTATTACATTTTCTGGAATTGTTTAATCAATTTAAATGGAATTATTGCATCACTGTGACATCGGCATAGGGGTGAGGTCATTTGTCACCGTGGCAGAAGCTACCCCCAGCCACTGACGACTGGGCCCCATGTTATATTGCCTCATGCTGATGTCAGCATGACATCAGCAATGGGGATCCTCGGGTGGGCGACGCCAGTGCCGATTGCGGGCACGCGAGCGAGCGAGACTAGGCTCGTTCGATGCGGCTCATCGAGGGGGACCACAAATTGGCGGCGCTGGACCATTTGTTCGAGGGACTCGCCGGAGGCGAGCACAACTGCGGCAGCGGGGTGAGGCGTACGATGCGAGCTCGATACAGAGAGCATGGAGGAGAACGGAGGGGTGCTTGAGCACCAGCAGCGGGTTGGGAAGGCTCGGCGTGGTTCGAGGGCAGCCGAACCTATGCCAGCGAGCATGAACTGTGGCGACGAAGTGCGACGCTCGACGCGGATCGAAACAGAGCGAGAGGGCGGACGGGAGAGGGTCCAGGAGGAAGGAGAGCTCACCACAGGACATCACGAAGGCGGCCGGGGCGGCGGCGAGCTCGGGTAGCCTGCCGGCGTCGGGGGCGGTTCCTGTGCGCACGTCGATGAGAAGCAGAGAAGTGAGATGGGGAAGAAGAAGAGGAGGCGAGCCAGTTATAACCAAAGAACCTTTTGTCCCGGTTGGTGGCTCCAACCGGGACTAAAGGGTCATACGTCCCGGTTGGAGCCACCAACCGGGACGTATACTCCACTTTTTTCAGCAGACCAAGGGTTGGCGCGCGCAGGGTCTTTAGTCCCGGTTGGTGGCTCCAACCGGGACATATGACCCTGTTTTCAAAAAAATTCAGGAATTTTCTCTCTGTTCCCGCCTTATTTTTTATTTTGGGGTTTAAATTTGTAATGTTTTTTAAATGATAATTACTTTGGAATTTAAAAAATTTTAAACATAAAAAGTGTTTGAATTTGAATAAGTAATTCAAAACCATTTTCTGTTTTTAAAAATAATTAATGTAACCATTTAATCTTTGAACCATTAAAAATTAAAAATGAATTAACTTATACTTTTTGAATAAAATTTGGAATTTAGAAAAACTTTAAACATAAAAAGTGTTTGAATTTGAATAACTAATTCAAAACCATTTTCTATTTTTAAAAAATAATTAATGTAACCATTTAAACTATGAATCATTTAAAATTAAAAATGAATTAACTTATATTTTTTGAATATTAATTTGGAATTTAGAAAAACTTTAAACATAAAAAGTGTTTGGATTTGAATAAATAATTCAAAACCATTTTCTGTTTTAAAAAATAATTAATGTAACCATTTAAAATATGAACCATTTACAATTAAAAATGAATCAACTAATATTTTTTGAATATTAATTTGGCATTTAGAAAAAACTTTTAACATAAAAAGTGTTTGGATTTGAATAACTAATTCTGTTTTAATTTGGATTTGAATTAACTTATATTTTTTATATATTAATGGGCGGGAAAAAAGTAAGGGAAATAATGGGCGGAAAGAAAATTTTATTAGGATAGAACTGGAATTAAAGTACATAACGCAACTAACACAAAGTTACATAGAAGAACTGAAAATTAAGATACATGGCCAGATTAAGCCACCATCGGCCGAACTTGTTTTGCAATGTTGGAGTGATTTAGTCATGCTTCTGCCTACACCTGTAATACTCGTCACTGTAGTCGTCGTACTCGCTGCGGCCGTCGTCGTTATCGTCGTCGGGGTCGCCGTAGTTGAACCTTGAAGGCTGAGTACGAGTGGGCTGGACTTGAGGATAGCGCAGGCGGGGGCTAGAGTCGGCGGCCGTGTCGTAGGCCATGACGCTCTGGAGAGTCCGGCCGTGCCACCACAGCCGACGGCAGGCCTCGTTGAAGTTCGGAGGAGGTGGGCCGTCCTCCTCGTGCCTGGCGAGCGCCCTCTTACGCCGATCCACGAAGAAGGCTTCCCAAGTCGGGAAATAGTCGGGATGCCATCTGGGATTCCTCCGCTGCTCCGGCGTGAGCTCGAAGTAGTAGTGGTTCGTGATGACCATCTGGCGCGCCACACCTAGAGGGACAGGAGGAACCGGCACGCCTCCGGCGCTCAGCATCCAGCCGACGGGGACATAGTAGCCCGGCGGGCAGGGGTAGTTCGAGGCGCAAAGCGCCTCCGCCTCCCTGGGAGTTAGTGCTACGGTGGAAGTCATGAGAAAGAGTGATGAGGTTGCAGATATAAGTCTAGATATGTGCAATGACAATGGAGGCCAACCCTACATATATATATAGTGAGAAATGGCAGGAAGATAACTGGAGGGAAGAACTGGCGGGAAAAACTGGCGGGAAGAAATGGCGGGAGAAATGGCGGGAAAAAATGGCGGGAAGAAAAATGGCGGGAAGAAATGGAGGGAAGAAAAATGGCTCATTTAGAACTTGCATTGGATCTCTGAAGAAACCACATATTGCGAGTCTAAAAATGATTTTTTCAAAAAATCACGGGCGATAGATCATGTACCTGTAGTACAAACCGGACACACTTCCTACAAATTCGGCAAACATTTGTCCTTTTTACCTGGGATGGACGAAAAGGTTTAAGATGTCCCGGTTGGGAGATAGTCCATGTAAGGTGGTCTAGTATTTTAGGAAAATGGTGGTTACTTCACAAAACGACCCGTTTTTTGTGCTCGGAAAATGGAAAATGGATTTTCCGTGCGATAAAAAGGAAAACTTCCTCCTCCAACATTGTTCTCCATACCAATGTTCACATGCATACATAATATGGGCACAACATCACAAACTATGTCGTGATTCAGCACATAACTCGGTCATTTGGACCGAAAGCCATGAAACCTCGAACATGATAGGTCATTTTGTGAAGGTTTTTTCGAAACATGATCAATACACCAAGTCTGGTATTTTTCCTTTCAAATATGTCACATAATATGACACCACCCGAAGGATTTTCATTGTTCGGATTTTTTTGAATTTATTATGCCTGTTTTGAATTTTTTGAATTTCTAACTATGGTCGAACCGGCGTGCATGAAGATAGGGGATGAGCATTGTTAGAACTTGCATTGGATCTCTGAAGAAACCACATATTGCGAGTCTAAAAATCGATAGATCATGTACATGTAGTACAAACCGGACCCACTTCCTACCGATTCGGCAGACATTTGTCCTTTTTACCTAGGATGGACGAAAAGGTTTGAGATGTCCAGGTTGGGAGATAGTCCATGTAAGGTGGTCTAGTATTTTAGGAAAATGGGAAGGTATCATTCTAAAACAGCATTTTGGTGGTTACTTCACAAAACAACCCGTTTTTTCGCTCGGAAAATGGAAAAGGGCTTTTCCGTGCGACAAAAAGGAAAACTTCCTCCTGCAAAATTGTTCTCCATACCAATGTCCACATGCATGCATAATATGGGCACAGCATCACAAACTATACCGTGATTCAGCACATAACATCGGTCATTTAGACCGAAAGCCTTGAAACCTCGGACATGATAGGTCATTTTGTGAAGGTTTTTTCGAGACATGATCAATATACCAAGTCTGGTATTTTTTCTTTCAACTATGTCACATAATATGACACCACGCAAAGGATTTTCATTGTTCGGATTTTTTTTGAATTTATTATGCCGGTTTTGAATTTTTTGAATTTCTAACTATGGTCGAACCGGCGTGCATGAAGATAGGGGACGAGCATCGTTAGAACTTGCATTGGATCTCTGAAGAAACCACATATTGCGAGTCTAAAAATTATTTTTTCAAACAATCACGGGCGATAGTCATGTACCTGTAGTACAAACCTGAAGGGAATATGCCCTGAGAGGCAATAATAAAGTGGTTATTATGTGTATTCCAAGTATATGATAGATGTTTATTTTGCATGCTATAATTGTATTAATACGGAAACGTTAATACATGTGTGTTTAATAAACAAACAGAAAGTTCCTAGTTATGCCTCTCTCATAAACTAGCTCGTTGATTAACAAGATGATCAAGGTTTCCTGATCATGGACATTGGATGTTGTTAATAACGGGATCACAACATTAGTGTAATGATGTGATGAACATTCATCCGAAGTATAGCATTACGATCAAGGTCATTGAGTTTATATTGCTATAACAACTTACGAAGTGATCATAGTCCTTAGACCATGAGATCATGTCAATCACTAACACCGGAAGAGTTTCTTGATAACATCAAACGTCACACCGTAACAGGGTGATTATAAAGATGGATTCAGAACTAACAAAGTGTTATGTTGAGGCTCATGGATCAAGAGTGGAATTTGTTCATCCCGATGACGGATAGATATACTCTGGGCCCTCTCGGTGATATCACATTGATTAGCTTGCAAGCAAGTGATTTGATCACTAGAATGTTATATCACAGGAACGAGAAAAGAGTGCATGTCGGTAACGAGATTAAACTAGGTATGGAGATACCGATGATCGAATCTGGGAGATGTAATATATCGTGAAACAAAGGGATTAAGATACTAGCGTAAAAGGTTCCGACGATCACAAGAAAGTCATCGTTGAATGTGTGGGAGTCAGTATGGGTCTCCAGATCCCGCTTCTGATTATTGATCTGAGAGGGGTCTCGATCATGTCCGCATTATTCACGAACCGTAGGGTGACACACTTAAGAGACACCGACATCCAATTGGAGCAAAAGTTTCATGCCGAAAGAATGAACAAGCGCAGGAATTTATTTCACTAGATACCGAAACAGGTTTTCGGGTGAAATTGCATAAAGTGGTTATGCATGTGAAATAGAATTCTAGCAAGGGGTTATTTGTGAATGTTTGTCATTAAAGTAATTGACAAAATTCTGAATAAAATAAAAGAGTTTTATTTAATGAGAGTTTGCATTAAATTTGGTGGAAATTTAATGGGAATTTGAGTGGGTTTTTGAGTGGAGAAATTTGAAGGGCCATTTTGTGAGTGGAGTGTCCACCCACATGAATGAGGGAGAGGTGGGGGCACCCTCCATGGCCGGCGGCCATGCCCCCTTGGGCTGCCCCCCCTCCCCTATATAAGGAGCCCCTCCTCTCACTTCTCACTCACACCTCCTCGTGAAGGATCTCTCTCCCCCTCTAGAATTTATCCCCCATGGTCTCGGACTAGCGAGATACATGTTCCCGGTGGCTATTCGGCAAGAAAGAGTTGTGCTTCCGCTGCATCGCTGGAGCGAGGAGGCGGAGGTTGCTCGGTGCCTCGAACGTGTGTGCGAGCACGGATGCGCTGCTGATTTGCGGCGCTAGGACTTCCTCTCGATCTTGAGATCGGCAAGAGATCGTCTACATCAACCACGAGTTGAACTCGTTAAGCTTTGTCAGTCTTCAAGGGTATGTTCTCTACGGATATATATCCGCCCGTTGTTTGTATCTAGTATATATAGATCTTGGTATATAGTTCACATCGTAGGAAAATTTTTGTTTTCTATGCTGCGAACCCTACAGTGGTATCAGAGCCGGATCTATGCGTAGATACTTTACACGGGTAGTACACATATGAGTATGTGGGCGATGATGATCATGTTGTTGCTCCTTTGTTGTGATTTTGGATATTGGTGGCATAGTGGGATGAAGCGGCCCGGACAAACTTTACATGTCCTCGCACATGAGACCTGTTCCACGCTTGACATGCAACTAGTTTGCATAAGTGGCTAGCGGGTGTCTGTCTCTCCTACTATAGTCAATATCTATTTTGCAAGCGAGTTGTCAACAATTTGATTATCCTCGTTGTGGTTCATGTTCGTAGGTAAGAACGGTTCTATCTCGAAAGCCCTAAGCCACGTAAAACTTGCAATGGATAAATTAGAGGCGTCTAGTTTAGATTGTTGCTGGGCTAGTGTTATGATATGGTAGTGTTGTAAGTAGAAGTATGAGATGATACTCTTACAACACACATAGCGTGTAAAATCCATAGACCTTGGATTTACACATATAGGTATGATAGTGATCATACCATGATGCACATGATGGAGATCATCTGCGGGAACCATATAATTTCACTAATAAACATATGATGTTTGGTTGCATCTTATATTGCTTGTTTAGCGCTTTGTCAAGCATAATAAGATGATCCCTCATTTAAATATCAAGATAAGAATGTGTTCTTCCTTTAGTATGCACCGATTATGTTTTCGTCGCTCCAAGACATCACGTGATGATCGGGTGTTCTTGGATCCACGACCATATTTCGGGTGTAAAACAGTTACACACGCAAATACTAAGGTTCTAACTTGGCGAGCCTAGCATGTACAGACATGGCCTCGGAACACAGACCGAAAAGTTAAGCATGAGTCATATAGTTGATATGATGCCCATTTGATGCTCGCCTTTGAAGCTATACCAACTCACGTGATGATCGGACTTGGTGTAGTGGATTTGGTTCATGTAATCACCAAAAGGACACGAGGGATGTCGCTTTTGAGTGGGAGTTCATTCGTAATATAGATTAGTTGAACTCGATCTATCATACACTTAGTCTAAACTTTACAAATTCTGTTGTAGATGGCACCACCTGCTTTTAATTTCAATGCGTTCATGGAGAAAGAGAAACTAGCAACGAACGGTAGCAACTTTACTGAATGGGCCATGAATTTGAGGATTCTCCTCTCTGCTGCACAAAAGCAATATGTGCTAGAAGCGCCGTTAGGCCCCCCACCTTTTGATGATGCCCCTGACGAGGAGAAGAATGTCTATCAGACTCGTCAGGAGGACCACAACTTAGTTCATTGCGGCATATTGTATGGGCTAGAGCCGGAACTTCGAAAGCGTTTCGAAAACGGCAATGCATTTGATACAATGGGTGAGTTGAAAATGATTTTCGACACACATGCTGCTGTAGAGAGCTACAATGCTTCAGAAAAGTTCTTTAGCTGCATGATGGAAGAGCACAGCTCCGTTAGTGAGCATGTACTCAAGATGTCGGGTTACGCCGATAAGCTTGTGTCCTTGGGAATAACGATTCCCATTGACTTAGGCATCCATCGTGTTCTGCAGTCTCTGCCACCTAGCTATAAGAGCTTCGTGATGAACTATAATATGCAAGGCATGAAGAAGTCTCTCCCCGAGCTTCTGTCAATGCTTAAAACTGCAGAAGTGGAGATCAAAAAGGAACATCAAGTGTTGATGATCAATAGGAACACTGGTTTCAAGAAAGACAAGAAGGAAAAACGGAAGGGAAGTAAGGGCGGCAAGCCTGTTGCCGCGCCTGAAAAGAAACCCCGAGTTGGACCTAAGTCTGATTCCGAGTGCTACTATTATAAGGGGACTGGCCACTGGAAGCGCAACTGCCCCAAGTATCTGGCAGACAAGAAGGCCGGCAAGGCAAACAAAGGTATATATGATATACATGTTATTGATGTGTACTTGACTAGTGCTCGCAGTAGCACCTGGGTATTTGATACCGGTTCTGTTGCTAATATTTGTAACTCGAATCAGGGGCTGCGGAACAAGCGACCGCTAGCAAGGGGTGAGGTCAAGATGCGTGTCGGCAATGGATCAAACGTTGATGTAATCGCCGTCGGAACGCTGCCTCTCCACTTACCGTCGGGATTAGTCATAAACTTAAATAAATGTTATCTGGTGCCTGCACTGAGCATGAACATTGTATCTGGATCATGTTTGATGCAAAGTGGTTATTCATTTAAATCTGAGAACAATGGTTGTTACATTTATATGAATGAAATCTTTTATGGTCATGCACCGATGATGAATGGTTTATTTCTGTTAGATCTCAATGATAATGTTACACATATTCATAATGTTGATGCTAAAAGGATTAAACTTAATGATGATATATCCGCATATATGTGGCACTGCCGTCTAGGTCATATTGGCATTAAACACATGAAGAAGCTCCATTCAGATGGACTTTTGGAATCACTTGATTATGAATCATTTGATACATGTGAGCCATGCCTTATGGGCAAGATGACTAGAACGCCGTTTTCCGGTTCAATGGAACGGGCAACAGATTTATTGGAAATCATACATTCTGATGTATGTGGTCCAATGAGTGTGTCGGCGCGAGGTGGATATCGTTATTTTGTTACTTTCACGGATGATTTGAGTAGATACGGTTATATCTACTTGATGAAACACAAGTCTGAAACCTTTGAAAAGTTCAAGGAATTTCAGAATGAAGTGGAAAATCATCGTAATAGAAAGATCAAATTTCTATGGTCTGACCGTGGAGGTGAGTATCTAAGTTACGAGTTTAGCACTCACATGAAAGAGTGTGGAATTGTTTCACAACTCACACCTGCCGGAACACCACAGCGAAATGGTGTGTCGGAACGTCGTAATCGTACTTTATTAGATATGGTTCGATCTATGATGTCTCTGACGGACTTGCCGTTGTCATTTTGGGGTTATGCACTAGAAACTGCTGCATTCACTTTAAATCGGGCACCATCTAAATCCGTTGAAAAGACACCGTATGAATTGTGGTTTGGAAACAAACCTAAGCTGTCATTTCTTAAGGTTTGGGGATGCGATGTTTATGTGAAGAAACTTCAACCGGATAAACTCGAACCCAAAGCGGAAAAATGCGTCTTCATAGGATACCCTAAAGAAACTATTGGGTATTCCTTCTATCACAGATCCGAGGGCAAGGTTTTTGTTGCCAAGAATGGATCCTTTCTAGAGAAAGAGTTTCTCGCGAAAGGTGTGAGTAGTCGGAAGGTAGAACTCGAAGAGGTTGTGGAACCTTCTCTTCAAAGTATGGCGAGTAGCGCAGTGCCGGAAGTTGTTCCGGAGTTGGCTCCACCTGTTGAAGAGGGAACTAATGATAATGATCATGAAACTCCGAAAGAGAGTACTACCGAACCTCGCAGGTCAAACAGGACGCGTGCAGCTCCCGAACTGTACGGAAATCCTGTCATAAATTTCATGGTTGATGAAAACAATGACCCTGTGACGTATGAAGAAGCGATGATGAGCCCGGATTCCAACAAATGGTTAGAAGCCATGAAATCCGAGATGGAATCCATGTATGAAAATCAAGTTTGGAACTTGGTGGAATTACCTCACGACCGAAAGGCCGTGGAGAACAAATGGATTTTCAAAAGGAAAACTGATGCTGATGGTAATGTGACCATCTATAAAGCTCGACTTGTCGCAAAGGGGTTTCGACAAATTCAAGGAGTTGACTACGATGAGACTTTCTCTCCCGTAGCGATGCTAAAGTCAGTTAGGATTATGTTAGCAATTGCTGCATATTTCGATTATGAAATATGGCAGATGGATGTCAAAACCGCGTTTCTCATTGGTAATATTGAAGAAGAATTGTATATGATACAACCAAAGGGTTTTGTCGATCCTAAGGATGCTAACAAGGTGTGCAAGCTTCAGCGATCCATCTATGGATTGAAGCAAGCATCACGAAGTTGGAATCTCCGCTTTGATGAGGTGATCAAAGAGTTTGGATTTGTCCAAACTTATGGAGAAGCATGTATTTACAAGAAAGTGAGTGGGAGCAATGTGGCATTTCTGATATTATATGTGGATGACATATTATTGATCGGAAATGATATAGAACTTTTAAACAGTGTTAAAAGTTATCTAAACAGCAAATTTTCAATGAAGGACCTAGGTGAAGCGTCATACATATTAGGCATAAAGATCTATAGAGATAGATCTAGGCGCCTAATAGGGCTATCGCAAAGTACATACCTTGATAAGATTTTAAAGAAGTTTAAAATGGACGGAAGTAAGAAGGGGTTCTTACCTATGTTGCAAGGCAAGACATTGAGTAAGACTCAAAGTCCGGCTTCGGCGGAAGAAAGAGAGATAATGGACAAAGTCCCCTATGCTTCAGCCATAGGCTCTATAATGTACGCCATGCTATGTACAAGACCGGATGTGGCACACGCTATTAGTTTGACTAGTAGGTACCAATCGGATCCAGGTTCGGAACACTGGATAGCGGTCAAGAATATCCTTAAGTACTTACGAAGAACTAAGGATATGTTTCTTGTATACGGAGGTGAAGAAGAGCTCGTCGCTAAGTGTTATGTCGACGCTAGCTTTGACACCGATCCGGATGACTCTAAGTCTCAATCCGGATACGTATTTCTCATGAATGGCGGAGCGGTTAGTTGGAGGAGCTCCAAACAACCTGTGGTAGCGGGATCAACAACGGAGGCCGAATATGTTGCTGCTTCGGAAGCGGCTCAGGAAGCAGTTTGGATGAAGGAGTTCATATCCGAACTAGGAGTTGTGGCAAACGCGTTGGACCCAATGGTGATCTATTGTGACAACAATGGTGCCATTGCCAATGCCAAAGAGCCAAGGTCTCACAAGCATTCCAAGCATATTAAGCGCCGGTTTCACTCCATCCGCGAGCATGTCAAGGATGGAGATATAAAGATTTGTAAAGTACATACGGATCTCAATGTAGCAGATCCGTTGACTAAAACTCTCCCTAGAGCAAAACATGATCAACACCAGAACTCAATGGGTGTTAGATTTATCACTATGTAACTAGATTATTGTCTCTAGTGCAAGTGGGAGACTGAAGGGAATATGCCCTGAGAGGCAATAATAAAGTGGTTATTATGTGTATTCCAAGTATATGATAGATGTTTATTTTGCATGCTATAATTGTATTAATACGGAAACGTTAATACATGTGTGTTTAATAAACAAACAGAAAGTTCCTAGTTATGCCTCTCTCATAAACTAGCTCGTTGATTAACAAGATGATCAAGGTTTCCTGATCATGGACATTGGATGTCGTTAATAACGGGATCACAACATTAGTGTAATGATGTGATGAACATTCATCCAAAGTATAGCATTACGATCAAGGTCATTGAGTTTATATTGCTATAACAACTTACGAAGTGATCATAGTCCTTAGACCATGAGATCATGTCAATCACTAACACCGGAAGAGTTTCTTGATAACATCAAACGTCACACCGTAACAGGGTGATTATAAAGATGGATTCAGAACTAACAAAGTGTTATGTTGAGGCTCATGGATCAAGAGTGGAATTTGTTCATCCCGATGACGGATAGATATACTCTGGGCCCTCTCGGTGATATCACATTGATTAGCTTGCAAGCAAGTGATTTGATCACTAGAATGTTATATCACAGGAACGAGAAAAGAGTGCATGTCGGTAACGAGATTAAACTAGGTATGGAGATACCGATGATCGAATCTGGGACATGTAATATATCGTGAAACAAAGGGATTAAGATACTAGCGTAAAAGGTTCCGACGATCACAAGAAAGTCATCGTTGAATGTGTGGGAGTCAGTATGGGTCTCCAGATCCCGCTTCTGATTATTGATCTGAGAGGGGTCTCGATCATGTCCGCATTATTCACGAACCGTAGGGTGACACACTTAAGAGACACCGACATCCAATTGGAGCAAAAGTTTCATGCCGAAAGAATGAACAAGCGCAGGAATTTATTTCACTAGATACCGAAACAGGTTTTCGGGTGAAATTGCATAAAGTGGTTATGCATGTGAAATAGAATTCTAGCAAGGGGTTATTTGTGAATGTTTGTCATTAAAGTAATTGACAAAATTCTGAATAAAATAAAAGAGTTTTCTTTAATGAGAGTTTGCATTAAATTTGGTGGAAATTTAATGGGAATTTGAGTGGGTTTTTGAGTGGAGAAATTTGAAGGGCCATTTTGTGAGTGGAGTGTCCACCCACATGAATGAGGGAGAGGTGGGGGCACCCTCCATGGCCGGCGGCCATGCCCCTTGGGCTGCCCCCCCTCCCCTATATAAGGAGCCCCTCCTCTCACTTCTCACTCACACCTCCTCGTGAAGGATCTCTCTCCCCCTCTAGAATTTATCCCCCATGGTCTCGGACTAGCGAGATACATGTTCCCGGTGGCTATTCGGCAAGAAAGAGTTGTGCTTCCGCTGCATCGCTGGAGCGAGGAGGCGGAGGTTGCTCGGTGCCTCGAACGTGTGTGCGAGCACGGATGCGCTGCTGATTTGCGGCGCTAGGACTTCCTCTCGATCTTGAGATCGGCAAGAGATCGTCTACATCAACCACGAGTTGAACTCGTTAAGCTTTGTCAGTCTTCAAGGGTATGTTCTCTACGGATATATATCCGCCCGTTGTTTGTATCTAGTATATATAGATCTTGGTATATAGTTCACATCGTAGGAAAAATTTTGTTTTCTATGCTGCGAACCCTACAAAACCGGACCCACTTCCTACCGATTCGGCAGACATTTGTCCTTTTTTACCCGAGATGGACGAAAAGGTTTGAGATGTCCCGGTTGGGAGATAGTCCATGTAAGGTCGTCTAGTATTTTAGGAAAATGGGACAGTAGCATTCTAAAACAGCATTTTGGTGGTTACTTCACAAAACGACCCTTTTTTGCGCTCGGAAAATGGAAAAGGGCTTTTCCGTGCGACAAAAAGGAAAACTTCCTCCTGCAACATTGTTCTCCATACCAATGTCCACATGCATGCATTGAAGGGAATATGCCCTGAGAGGCAATAATAAAATGTTTATTATGTGTATTCCAAGTATATGATAGATATTTATTTTGCATGCTATAATTGTATTAATACGGAAACGTTAATACATGTGTGTTTAATAATCAAACAGAAAGTTCCTAGTTATGCCTCTCTCATAAACTAGTTCGTTGATTAACAAGATGATCACGGTTTCCTGATCATAGACATTGGATGTTATTAATAACGAGATCACAACATTAGTGTAATGGTGTGATGAACATTCATCCGAAGTATAGCATTACGATCAAATTCATTGAGTTTATATTGCTATAAACAAACTACAAAGTAGTCCTAATCCTTAGACCATGAGATCATGCCAATCACTAACACCGGAAGAGTTTCTTGTTGACATCAAACGTCACTGCGTAACTGGGTGATTATAAAGATGGCTTCAAAGCTACTAAAGTGTTATGTTGAGAATCATGGATCAAGAGTGGAATTTGTTCATCCCGATGACGGATAGATATGCTCTGGGCCCTCTCGGTGATATCACATTGGTTAGCTTGCAAGCAAGTGATTTGATCACTAGAATGTTATATCACGGGAACGAGAAAAGAGTGCATGTCAGTAACGAGATGAAACTAGGTATGGAGATATCGATGATCGAATCTCGGACATGTAATTTATCGTGAAACAAAGGGATTAAGATACAAGCATAAAAGGTTCCGACGATCACAGGAAAAGTCATCGTTGAATGTGTGGGAGTCAGTATGGATCTCCAGGTCCCGCTACTGATTATTGATCGGAGAAGGGTCTCGATCATGTCCGCATTATTCGCGAACCATAGGGTGACACACTTAAGGGACACTGGCATCCAGTTGGAGCAAATGTTTCATGCCGAAAGAATAAACAGGCGCAGGAATTTATTTCACTAGATACCGAAACAGGTTTTCGGGTGAAATTGCATAAAATGGTTATGCATGTGAAATGGAATTCTAGCAAGGGGTTATTTGTGAATGTTTGTCATTAAAGTAATTGAAAAAATTCTGAATAAAAATAAAAGAGTTTTATTTAATGAGAGTTTGCATTAAATTTGGTGGAAATTTAATGGGAATTTGAGTGGACTTTTGAGTGGAGGGAATTTAAAGGAATTTTGTGAGTGGAGTGTCCACCCACATGAAGAGGGGAGGGCAAGGGGGCAGCCCCCATGCGCCGGCCACCCCCTTGGGGTTCCCCCCTCCTCCTATGGGTGAGTTGAAAATGATTTTCGACACACATGCTGCTGTAGATAGCTACAACGCTTCAGAAAAGTTCTTTTGCTGCATGATGGAAGAGCACAGCTCCGTTAGTGAGCATGTACTCAAGATGTCGGGTTACGTCGATAAGCTTGTGTCCTTGGGAATATCGATTCCCATTGACTTAGGCATCCATCGTGTTCTGCAGTCTCTGCCACCTAGCTATAAGAGCTTCGTGATGAACTATAATATGCAAGGCATGAAGAAGTCTCTCCCCGAGCTTCTGTCAATGCTTAAAATTGCAGAAGTGGAAATCAAAAAGGAACATCAAGTGTTGATGATCAATAGGAACACTGGTTTCAAGAAAGACAAGAAGGGAAAAACGGAAGGGAACTAAGGGCGGCAAGCCTATTGCCATGCCTGAAAAGAAACCCCGAGTTGGACCTAAGTATGATACCGAGTGCTACTATTGTAAGGGGACTGGCCACTGGAAGCGCAACTGCCCCAAGTATTTGGCAGACAAGAAAGCCGGCAAGGCAAACAAAGGTATACATGATATACATGTTATTGATGTGTACTTGACTAGTGCTCGCAGTAGCACCTGGGTATTTGATACCGGTTCAGTTGCTAATATTTGTAACTCGAATCAGGGGCTGCGGAACAAGCGACCGTTAGCAAGGGGTGAGGTCAAGATGCGTGTCGGCACTGGATCAAGCGTTGATGTGATCGCCGTCGGAACGCTGCCTCTCCACTTGCCGTCGTGATTAGTTATAAACTTGAATATTTGTTATCTGGTGCCTGCACTAAGCATGAACATTGTATCTGGATCGTGTTTGATGCGAAGTGGTTATTCATTTAAATCCGAGAACAATGGTTGTTCCATTTATATGAATGATATCTTTTATGGTCATGCACCGATGATGAATGGTTTATTTCTTTTGGATCTCTAAAATAATGTTACACATATTCATAATGTTGATGCTAAAAGGATTAAACTAAATGATGATATATCCGCATATATGTGGCACTGCCGTCTAGGTCATATTGGCGTTAAACGCATGAAGAAGCTCCATTCGGATAGACTTTTGTAATCACTTGATTATGAATCATTTGATACATGTGAGCCATGTCTTATGGGCAAGATGACTAGAACGCCGTTTTCTGGTTCAATGGAACGAGCGGCAGATTTATTGGAAATCATACATTCTGATGTATGTGGTCCAATGAGTGTGTCGGCGCGAGGTGGATATCGTTATTTTGTTACTTTCACGGATGATTTGAGTAGATATGGTTATATCTACTTGATTAAACACAAGTCTGAAACCTTTGAAAAGTTCAAGGAATTTCAGAATGAAGTGGAAAATCATCTTAATAGAAATATCAAATTTCTACAGTCCGACCGTGGAGGTGAGTATCTAAGTTACGAGTTTAGCACTCACATGAAAGAGTGTGGAATTGTTTCACAACTCACACCTGCCGGAACACCACAGCGAAATGGTGTGTCGGAACGTCGTAATCGTACTTTATTAGATATGGTTCGATCTATGATGTCTCTGACGGACTTGCCGTTGTCATTTTGGGGCCATGCACTAGAAACTGCTGCATTCACTTTAAATCGGGCACCCTCTAAATCCGTTGAAAAGACACCGTATGAATTGTGGTTTGGAAACAAACCTAAGCTGTCATTTCTTAAAGTTTGGGGATGCGATGTTTATGTGAAGAAACTTCAACCGGATAAACTCGAACCCAAAGTGGAAAAATGCGTCTTCATTGGATACCCTAAGGAAACTATTGGGTATTCCTTCAATCACAGATCCGAGGGCAAGGTTTTTGTTGCCAAGAATGGATCCTTTCTAGAGAAAGAGTTTCTCGCGTAAGGTGTGAGTAGTCGGAAGGTAGAACTCGAAGAGGTCATTGAACCTTCTCTTCAAAGTATGGCGAGTAGCGCAGCGCCGGAAGTTGTTCCGGAGTTGGCTCCACATGTTGAAGAGGGAACTAATGATAATGATCATGAAACTCCGAAAGAGAGTACTACCGAACCTCGCAGGTCAAGTAGGACGCGTGCAGCTCCCGAGCTGTACGGAAATCATGTCATGAATTTCATGGTTGATGAAAATGATGACCCTGCGATGTATGAAGAAGCGATGATGAGCCCGGATTCCAACAAATGGTTAGAAGCCATGAAATCCGAGATGGAATCCATGTATGAAAATCAAGTTTGGAACTTGGTGGACTTACCTCACGACCGAAAGGCCGTGGAGAACAAATGGATTTTCAAAAGGAAAACTGATGCTGATGGTAATGTAACCGTCTATAAAGCTCGACTTGTCGCAAAGGGGTTTCGACAAATTCAAGGAGTTGACTACGATGAGACATTCTCTCCCGTAGCGATGCTAAAGTCAGTTAGGATTATGTTAGCAATTGCTGCATATTTCGATTATGAGATATGGCAGATGGATGTCAAAACCGCGTTTCTCAATGGTAATATTGAAGGAGAGTTGTATATGATACAACCAAAGGGTTTTGTCGATCCTAAGGATGCTAACAAGGTGTGCAAGCTTCAGCGATCCATCTATGGATTGAAGCAAGCATCACGAAGTTGGAATCTCCGCTTTGATGAGGTGATCAAAGAGTTTGGATTTGTCCAAACTTATGGATAAGATTGTATTTACAAGAAAGTGAGTGGGAGCAATGTGGCATTTCTGATATTATATGTGGATGACATATTATTGATCGGAAATGATATAGATCTTTTAAACGGTGTTAAAAGTTATCTAAACAGCAAATTTTCAATGAAGGACCTAGGTGAAGCGTCATACATATTAGGCATAAAGATCTATAGAGATAGATCTAGGCGCCCAATAGGGCTATCGCAAAGTACATACCTTGATAAGATTTTAAAGAAGTTTAAAATGGAAAATAGTAAGAAGGGGTTGTTACCTATGACACAAGGCACAACATTGAGTAAGACTCAAAGTCCGGCTTCGGCGGAAGAAAGAGAGATAATGGACAAGGTCCCCTATGCTTCAGCCATAGGCTCTATAATGTACGCCATGCTATGTACAAGACTGGATGTGGCACATGCTATTAGTTTGACTAGTAGGTACCAATCGGATCCAGGTTCAGAACACTGGAAAGCGGTCAAGAATATCCTTAAGTACTTGCGAAGAACTAAGGATATGTTTCTTGTATACAGAGGTGAAGAAGAGCTCGTCGCTAAGTGTTATGTTGACGCTAGCTTTGACACCGATCCGGATGACTCTAA
The DNA here is from genome assembly GCA_910589765.1 of Avena atlantica. Classification (NCBI taxonomy): domain Eukaryota; kingdom Viridiplantae; phylum Streptophyta; class Magnoliopsida; order Poales; family Poaceae; genus Avena; species Avena atlantica. The sequence continues at coordinate 444,874,654 of OU342736.1, forward strand.
GTCTCAATCCGGATACGTATTTCTCATGAATGGCGGAGCGGTTAGTTGGAGGAGCTCCAAACAACCTGTGGTGGCGGGATCAACAACGGAGGCCGAATATGTTGCTGCTTCAGAAGCGGCTCAGGAAGCAGTTTGGATGAAGGAGTTCATATCCGAACTAGGTGTGGTTGCAAACGCGTTGGACCCAATGGTGATCTTTTGTGACAACAATGGTGCCATTGCCAATGCCAAAGAGCCAAGGTCTCACAAGCATTCCAAGCATATTAAGCGCCGGTTTCACTCCATCCGCGAGCAAGTCAAGGATGGAGATATAAAGATTTGTAAAGTACATACGGATCTCAATGTAGCAGATCCGTTGACTAAAACTCTCCCTAGAGCAAAACATGATCTACACCAGAACTCCATGGGTGTTAGATACATCACAATGTAACTAGATTATTGTCTCTAGTGCAAGTGGGAGACTGAAGGGAATATGCCCTGAGAGGCAATAATAAAATGTTTATTATGTGTATTCCAAGTATATGATATATGTTTATTTTGCATGCTATAATTGTATTAATACGGAAACGTTAATACATGTGTGTTTAATAAACAAAGAGAAAGTTGCTAGTTATGCCTCTCTCATAAACTAGTTCGTTGATTAACAAGATGATCACGGTTTCCTGATCATAGACATTGGATGTTGTTAATAACGAGATCACAACATTAGTTTAATGGTGTGATGAACATTCATCCGAAGTATAGCATTACGATCAAAGTCATTGAGTTTATATTGCTATAAACAAACTACGAAGTAGTCCTAATCCTTAGACCATGAGATCATGCCAATCACTAACACCGGAAGAGTTTCTTGTTGACATCAAACGTCACTCCGTAACTGGGTGATTATAAAGATGGCTTCAAAGCTACTAAAGTGTTATGTTGAGAATCATGGATCAAGAGTGGAATTTGTTCATCCCGATGACGGATAGATATGCTCTGGGCCCTCTCGGTGATATCACATTGGTTAGCTTGCAAGCAAGTGATTTGATCACTAGAATGTTATATCACGGGAACGAGAAAAGAGTGCATGTCAATAACGAGACCAAACTAGGTATGGAGATACCGATGATCGAATCTCGGACATGTAATATATCGTGAAACAAAGGGATTAAGATACAAGCGTAAAAGGTTCCGACGATCACAGGAAAAGTCATCGTTGAATGTGTGGGAGTCAGTATGGATCTCCAGGTCCCGCTACTGATTATTGATCGGAGAAGGGTCTCGATCATGTCCGCATTATTCGCGAACCGTAGGGTGACACACTTAAGGGACACTGTCATCCAGTTAGAGCAAATGTTTCATGACGAAAGAATAAACAAGCGCAGGAATTTATTTCACTAGATACCGAAACAGGTTTTCGGGTAAAATTGCATAAAGTGGTTATGCATGTGAAATGGAATTCTAGCAAGGGGTTATTTGTGAATGTTTGTCATTAAAGTAATTGAAAAAATTCTGAATAAAAATAAAAGAGTTTTATTTAATGAGAGTTTGCATTAAATTTGGTGGAAATTTAATGGGAATTTGAGTGGACTTTTGAGTGGAGGGAATTTAAAGGAATTTTGTGAGTGGAGTGTCCACCCACATGAAGAGGGGAGGGCAAGGTGGCAGCCCCCATGCGCCGGCCACCCCCTTGGGGTTCCTGTTGGAGATATGCCCTAGAGGCAATAATAAATGTAGTTATTATTATATCTTTGTGTTTATGATAAATGTTTACATTCATGCTATAATAGTATTAACAAGGAAACATTGATACTTGTGTGATTTGTAAACTTAATTTGAAGTCCCTAGTATAGCCTCTATACTTCACTAGCTTGTTGGTTGATTAATGATTGTGGTTTCCCTATCATGAACATTGAGATGTTATCAACAACAAGATCATATCGTTAGGAGAATGATATGGTGGACATACTCCTATAGATAAGCGTAGCATAAAGATCAAGTCATTTCATTAGTTCAATTGCTATATGCTTTCTGATACATAGTAACCTAATTCCTTCGACCATGAGATCATGCATATCACCTTTACCGGATGGATGCTTTGATGACATCAAACACCACACCGTAACTGGGTGGTTATAAAAGTGGCATTGAGTGTTCGGAAAGTATTGGTTGAGACACATGGATCAAGAGTGGGATTTGTCCATCCACATGACGGATAGATATACTCTGGGCCCTCTCGGTGGAATGTCATCCAATTAGCTTGCAAGCATGTGACTTGGTCACAAGGGATCACATATCACAGGAACGAGAAAAGAGTACTTGTCAGTAACGAGGTTGAACTAGGTATGCAGAGATACCGACGATCATAACCTCGGATAAGTAACATATCGTGAGACAAAGGGAAATTGGTATCGTATGTAAGTGGTTCATTCGATCGCAAAGTAATCGTAGAAATATGTGGGAGCCATATGAATTTCCAGATTCCTCTATTGGTTATTGTTCGGAGAAGTGTCTCGATCATGTCCGCATAATTCACGAACCGTAGGGAGACACACTTAAGGATTCGACGTTGTTTGAGTAGTTATGGTATTATGAGAAAGAGACCGAATGTTGTTCGGAGTCTCGGATGGGATCCGGGATATCACGAGGTGATCCGGAATGGTCCGGAGAATAAGATTCATATAAGGAAAGTCCCGTTTCGGAGTTCGGGAATGATTCCGGTGTTTTCATCGGGAATGTTCTAGAAGGTTCCGGATTGTTCGGCACTCCGGGGGGGGAGGGGTACATGAATGTGTCATTGCATATTGGAATGATTGCATCATGTACTAAGTGTTCTTGCTGTCCCAAATAAAGGATTAAATTGAATCCCAAAACAGAAAAGTCAAATGTCCAGTTTGAAAGTCAAACTGCCAAAACAAGAAACTGTGGGAAACAAGCAAGAGGAGTTGGAACCAACTTGGAGGAGGAGTCCCACTCCTCCAAGCCGGCGGCCAGCCCTAGGCCGACTTGGGGAGGGACTCCCCTCCCCTGGCGCGCCAGCCCTCCTCCCACCTATATAAGGAGGGGCAGAGCTCCCCTCCTAGACACAACTTTCACCTCTAGATCTCCGGTTTAGAGCCGTTTTGGTTTAGAGCTTCTAATTGCTTTAGCCAACGGTTTAGAGCCTTCTAATTGGTTTAGAGCCTTCTAATTGGTGTGTCTAATTACTAGACCACTAATAGCCTCTCTCATAAGCTCCACCATACTCGCACCGGCTTAAGGCGAAGCCCTGCGGGATTTCCCCTCTACTTCCGGTACCACGCCGTTGTGCTGCCGGAATCGCGAGGAGAGTGCTACAACATCCGCTGCCTGCTGGAACAAGGGAGAGGAAGGTCTTCGTCGAGTACCGAACGTGTGACCGACTGCGGAAGCGCTGCCGGAACGTGGCGCCGGAAGGATCGTCTACACGATCTTGAGATCGGAAAGAGTACGACTACATCACCCACGAGAATCCGCTCTCGTTAAACGCTTTGGAATCTTCGAGGGTAAGTTATACCATCGACTCGTTGCTACAATCTAGTAGATAGATCTTGGCTTGTTTGTTTGTATGCGATAGAAAATTTTTGTTTTCCATGCTACGAACCCCTACAGTGGTATCAGAGCCGTGTCTATATGTAGATCTGTTGCACGAGTAGAACACAATGGTCATTGTGGGCGTTGATGCTTTTATTGTCGATTGCTTCTTGTGTAATTTGCATCTTGCGGTATGTTAGGATGAAGCGGCCCGGGCTAACCTTACATGACATCGTTCATGAGACTTGCTCCACGCTTGACATGCAACTTGTATTGCATAAGTGGCTTTGCGGGTGCCTGTTTCTCCTAGCATAGTAAAGATCCAATACACAACGGGTGATTAACAATACTTGTGTCAACGTTGTGGTTCATGTTCGTAAGTTAGAACGACACTTATTGAAAGCCCCAAACCACGTAAAATATGCAAAGAAAGTAGAGGCGTCTAACTTTGTTTTGCAGGGGTGTGCAGTGATGTGATATGGCCATGATTGTGATTATATTTGATGTATGCAATGTTCCTTATTGTAAGTCGGCAACCGGCAGGAGCCATATGGTTGTCTTTAATTTATGTTAAGACCCGCGTGTCTATTCAAAGTAGTTGTAATAGTTGAAGCCGGTGGACGACAACCATGGAGAGGTGTCATTGACCTTGATGCAATGCCGGTGATGATGGAGATCATGTTCGTGCTTGAAGATGGAGATCAAAGCACAAAGAAGAAAGGCCATATCATATCACATATATATTGAATTGCATGTGATGTTAATCCTTTATGCATCTTGTATTGCTTAGTAGACGACGGTAGCATTATAAGATGATCCCTCATGCACATGAATTTCAAATCATAAAGTGTTCACCCTTAGTCAGCACCGTTGCTAAAGCTTGTTGTTTCGAAGCACCACGTGATGATCGGGTGTGTTAGATTCCGCAAGTGTATACAACGTGAGCAAGCCAGATTTGCTCATGCGGAAACTAAGGTTTGATCTTGACGAGCCTAGCATGTACAGACATGGTCTCGGAACACGGATCACCGAAAGGTAAAGCATGAATCATATAGTAGATATGATGAACATGACGATTGTTCGCCATTGAAACTATATCAACTCTCGTGATGATCGGTGTTGATGTAGTGGATTTGGTTCGTGTGATCACTAAAACAATGTGAGGGATGTTGTTTTGAGTGGGAGTTCACCTAGTTTAATTACATTAATTAATTTGAACTCAATTTATCATAAACTTAGTCTAAACTATTGCAAATATGTTGTAGATCAATGGCAGCCCCTACCATCAATTTTAATGCGTTCCTAGAGAAAGAAAAGTTGAAAAACAATGGAAGCAACTTCGCGGATTGGTTCCGCAATTTGAGGATTGTCCTCACAGCTGGTAATTTGACCTATGTGCTGGATGCACCGCTGGGTGACCCACCTGCAGCTGATGCTCCCGATGAAGTAAAGAATGTTTACCTCGCTCGGAAGAATCAGTACTCCATAGTTCAGTGTGCTATCTTGTATGGTTTGGAATCGGAGCTTCAGAAAAGGTTTGAGGATTCAGACCCATATGATATTGTCGAGGATCTCAAATTGATTTTTAAGACTCATGCGGCAATTGAAAGCTATGAAGCTTCTGAAAAGTTCTTTAACTGCAAGATGGAAGAAGGCAGCTCCGTCAGTGAGCATGTGCTTAAGATGTCAGGGCACGCAAACAAACTTCAAAGCTTGGGTATAGTGATTCCTAATGCTTTGGGGATTTACCGTGTCCTCCAATCACTACCACCAACTTACAAGAACTTTGTGATGAACTACAACATGCAGAACATGAACAAGACGTTGCCAGAACTCTTTGCCATGTTGAAATCTGCAGAAGTGGAGATCAAGAAAGAGCACCAAGTGTTGTTGGTCAATAAGACCACCAAATTCAAGAAAGGCAAGTCTAAGCAAAAGGGACACTTCAAGAAGGGTGGTAAGAAAGCTACCACGCCGACGAAGAAGACCAGGGCTGGACCTAAGCCTGATACTGAGTGCTTTTACTGCAAGGGAGAAGGTCACTGGAAGCGGAATTGCCCAAAGTACTTGGCGGATTTGAAGAACGGCAACATCAAGAAGAAAGGTATATATGATATACATGTTATTGATGTGTATCTCACTAGTACTCGTAGTAGTGCCTGGGTATTTGATACTGGTTCGGTTGCTCATATTTGTAACTCGAAACAGGTGTTGCAGAATAAACGGAAGCTAGCGAAGAACGAGGTGACGATGCGCGTGGGAAACGGATCAAAGGTTGATGTGATCGCGGTCGGCACGCTACCCCTTCATCTACCATCGGGATTAGTTTTATACTTAAATAATTGTTATTTGGTGCCTGCGTTGAGCATGAACATTATATCGGGATCTTGTTTATTGCGAGACGGTTACTTGTTTAAATCCGAGAATAATGGTTGTTCTATTTATATGAGTAATATGTTTTATGCACATGCACCTTTGATAGATGGTCTATTCTTATTGAATCTCGATAGTGGAAATACACATATCAACAACATTGAGGCTAAACGATTGAAATCAAGCGATAATTCGACCTATATGTGGCACTGTCGTCTTGGTCACATCGGAGTGAAACGTATGAAGAAACTCCATTCCGATGGACTTCTTGAATCACTTGATTTTGAATCACTTGAAAGATGCGAAGCATGTCTGATGGGAAAAATGACTAAGACTCCATTTTCTGGTATGATGGAGCGAGCTACAGACTTATTGGAAATCATACATACCGATGTGTGTGGTCCAATGAGTGTAGCATCGCGCAGTGGTTATCGTTATGTTCTTACCTTCACGGATGACTTGAGTAGATATGGGTATATCTATTTCATGAAACATAAGTCCGAAACTTTCGAGAAGTTTAAGGAGTTTCAAAGTGAGGTAGAGAATCAACGTAACAAGAAGATTAAATTTCTACGTTCTGATCGTGGAGGTGAATATCTAAGTTACGAGTTTGGCGAGCATTTGAAGAAATGCGGAATACTTTCACAGTTGACACCGCCGGGAACACCATAGCGTAATGGTGTGTCCGAACGTCGTAATCGAACTCTCTTAGATATGGTTCGTTCTATGATGTCACTTACAGATTTACCGCTATCATTTTGGGGTTATGCATTAGAAACAGACGCATTCACTTTAAATAGGGCACCATCTAAATCCGTTGAAACGACACCGTATGAATTATGGTTTGGGAAGAAACCTAAATCGTCGTTCCTTAAAGTTTGGGGATGCGAAGCCTATGTAAAGAAGTTACAGCCGGACAAGCTTGAACCCAAAGCGGAAAAATGCGTCTTCATAGGATACCCGAAGGAAACTATTGGGTATACCTTCTATCATAGATCCGAAGGCAAAATCTTCGTTGCCAAGAATGGATCCTTTCTAGAGAAGGAATTTCTCTCGAAAGAATTGACTGGAAGGAAAGTAGAACTTGACGAGGTTGTCGAACCTTCTCTCGATATTGCGAGTAGCGCAGCACCGGAAGAAGTTCCTGTGGTGCCTGCACCAATAAGAGAGGAAGCTAATGATGGTGATCATGAAACTTCGGTTGAAGTTGCTACAGAGCCTCGGAGGTCAACGAGAACTCGTACCACTCCAGATTGGTATGATTCCGTTATGAATGTCATGGTGGTGGACAACACCGATGACCCCGAGACATATGAGGAAGCGATGATGAGCCCAGATTCCAATAAATGGCAAGAAGCCATGAAATCCGAGATTGGATCCATGTACGAAAACCAAGTATGGACTTTGGTGGACTTACCGGATGGCCGAAAGGCTGTCGAGAACAAATGGATTTTCAAGAAGAAAACAGATGCTGATGGTAATGTTACTGTCTATAAAGCTCGACTTGTCGCAAAAGGGTTTCGACAAATTCAAGGAGTTGACTACGATGAGACTTTCTCACCGGTAGCGAAGCTAAAGTCTGTGAGGATTATGTTAGCAATCGCTGCATATTATGATTATGAGATATGGCAGATGGATGTCAAAACAGCATTCCTCAATGGAGACATTGATGAAGAGTTGTATATGATGCAACCCAAAGGTTTTGTCGATCCTAAAGATGCTAACAAGGTATGCAAACTTCAACGGTCCATCTATGGATTGAAGCAAGCATCCCGAAGTTGGAATCAACGTTTTGATAAGGTAATCAAAAGTTTTGGTTTTATACAAACTTATGGAGAAGCTTGTATTTACAAGAAAGTGAGTGGGAGCTCTATAGCGTTCTTAATACTATATGTGGATGACATATTGTTGATTGGGAATAATGTAGACCTTCTTAATAGTGTCAAGGAATATTTGAATAATAGTTTTTCAATGAAGGATCTTGGCGAAGCAGCTTACATATTAGGCATAAAGATTTATAGAGATAGATCGAAACGCCAAATATCATTGTCACAGAGTACATATTTGGACAAAGTTCTAAAGAGATTTGGAATGGAAGAAAGCAAGAAAGGGTTCTTGCCCATGTTGCCCAATACGACCTTGAGTAAAACTCAAAGTCCGACATCGGCAGAAGATAGAGAAAGGATGAGTAAGACTCCCTATGCCTCAGCCATAGGATCTCTAATGTATGCCATGCTATGTACTAGACCCGACATTGCATATGCTGTTAGTTTAACTAGCAGATATCAAAGTGATCCAGGAGTGGATCATTGGACAGCGGTCAAAAACATCCTTAAGTACTTAAGAAGAACTAAGGATATGGTTCTTTCTTATGGAGGTGATGAACAGCTCGTTGTTAATGGTTACACCGATGCTAGTTGGAACACAGATCCGGATGATTCTAAATCGCAATCCGGATACGTATTTATTTTGAATGGTGCAGCAGTTAGCTGAAGGAGTGCAAAGCAAAGCGTTGTGGCGAGATCTTCAACTGAATCGGAATACATGGCTGCTTCGGAGGCTTCACAAGAAGCGATATGGATGAAAGAGTTCATTACAGAGCTGGGTGTGGTTCCTAGTGCGCTGGACCCAATGTCTATCTACTGTGATAACATGGGCGCCATAGCCAATGCGCAAGAACCAAGGTCACACAAGAAGCTGAAGCATATCAAGCTGCGTTTTCACGCTATTCGAGAACATATCCAGGATGGGGATATAAAGATTTGCAAAGTACACATAGATCTGAATGTGGCGGATCCGTTGACTAAACCTCTCCCGAGGGCAAAACATGACCAACACCAAACTGCCATGGGTGTTCGTTATATTACCATGTAATCTAGATTAGATGACTCTAGTGCAAGTGGGAGACTGTTGGAGATATGCCCTAGAGGCAATAATAAATATAGTTATTATTATATCTTTGTGTTTATGATAAATGTTTACATTCATGCTATAATAGTATTAACAAGGAAACATTGATACTTGTGTGATTTGTAAACTTAATTTGAAGTCCCAAGTATAGCCTCTATACTTCACTAGCTTGTTGGTTGATTAATGATTGTGGTTTCCCTATCATGAACATTGAGATGTTATCAACAACAAGATCATATCGTTAGGAGAATGATATGGTGGACATACTCCTATAGATAAGCGTAGCATAAAGATCAAGTCATTTCATTAGTTCAATTGCTATATGCTTTCTGATACATAGTAACCTAATTCCTTCGACCATGAGATCATGCATATCACCTTTACCGGATGGATGCTTTGATGACATCAAACACCACACCATAACTGGGTGGTTATAAAAGTGGCATTGAGTGTTCGGAAAGTATTGGTTGAGACACATGGATCAAGAGTGGGATTTGTCCATCCACATGACGGATAGATATACTCTGGGCCCTCTCGGTGGAATGTCATCCAATTAGCTTGCAAGCATGTGACTTGGTCACAAGGGATCACATATCACAGGAGCGAGAAAAGAGTACTTGTCAGTAACGAGGTTGAACTAGGTATGCAGAGATACCGACGATCATAACCTCGGATAAGTAACATATCGTGAGACAAAGGGAAATTGGTATCGTATGTAAGTGGTTCATTCGATCGCAAAGTAATCGTAGAAATATGTGGGAGCCATATGAATTTCCAGATTCCTCTATTGGTTATTGTTCAGAGAAGTGTCTCGATCATGTCCGCATAATTCACGAACCGTAGGGAGACACACTTAAGGATTCGACGTTGTTTGAGTAGTTATGGTATTATGAGAAAGAGACCGAATGTTTTTCGGAGTCTCGGATGGGATCCGGGATATCACGAGGTGATCCGGAATGGTCCGGAGAATAAGATTCATATAAGGAAAGTCCCGTTTCGGAGTTCGGGAATGATTCTGGTGTTTTCATCGGGAATGTTCTAGAAGGTTCCGGATTGTTCGGCACTCCGGGGGGGGAGGGGTACATGAATGTGTCATTGCATATTGGAATGATTGCATCATGTACTAAGTGTTCTTGCTGTCCCAAATAAAGGATTAAATTGAATCCCAAAACAGAAAAGTCAAATGTCCAGTTTGAAAGTCAAACTGCCAAAACAAGAAACTGTGGGAAACAAGCAAGAGGAGTTGGAACCAACTTGGAGGAGGAGTCCCACTCCTCCAAGCCGGCGGCCAGCCCTAGGCCGACTTGGGGAGGGACTCCCCTCCCCTGGCGCGCCAGCCCTCCTCCCACCTATATAAGGAGGGGCAGAGCTCCCCTCCTAGACACAACTTTCACCTCTAGATCTCCGGTTTAGAGCCGTTTTGGTTTAGAGCTTCTAATTGCTTTAGCCAACGGTTTAGAGCCTTCTAATTGGTTTAGAGCCTTCTAATTGGTGTGTCTAATTACTAGACCACTAATAGCCTCTCTCATAAGCTCCACCATACTCGCACCGGCTTAAGGCGAAGCCCTGCGGGATTTCCCCTCTACTTCCGGTACCACGCCGTTGTGCTGCCGGAATCGCGAGGAGAGTGCTACAACATCCGCTGCCTGCTGGAACAAGGGAGAGGAAGGTCTTCGTCGAGTACCGAACGTGTGACCGACTGCGGAAGCGCTGCCGGAACGTGGCGCCGGAAGGATCGTCTACACGATCTTGAGATCGGAAAGAGTACGACTACATCACCCACGAGAATCCGCTCTCGTTAAACGCTTTGGAATCTTCGAGGGTAAGTTATACCATCGACTCGTTGCTACAATCTAGTAGATAGATCTTGGCTTGTTTGTTTGTATGCGATAGAAAATTTTTGTTTTCCATGCTACGAACCCCTACAGTTCCCCCTCCTCCTATAAAAGGAGCCCCTCCTCTCACTTGTCTCTCACACCTCCTCGTGAAGGATCTCTCTCCCCCTCTAGAATTTATCCCCCATGGTCTCGGACTAGCGAGATACATGTTCCCGGTGGCTATTCGGCAAGAAAGGGTTGTGCTTCTGCTGCATCGCTAGAGCGAGGAGGCGGAGGTTGCCCGGTGTCTTGTACGTGTGTGCGAGCACGGATGCGCTGCTGCTTTGCGGCGCTAGGACTTCCTCTCGATCTTGAGATCGGCAAGGGATCGTCTACATCAACCACGAGTTGAACTCGTTAAGCTTTGTCGGTCTTCAAGGGTATGTTCTCTATGGATATACATCCGCCCGTTGTTTGCATCTAGTAGATAGATCTTGGTACGTAGTTCCCATCGTAGGAATTTTTTTGTTTTTTCTATGTTGTGAACCCTACATGCATAATATGGGCACAGCATCACAAATTATGCCGTGATTCAGCACATAACATCGGTCATTTGGACCGAAAGCCATGAAACCTCGAACATGATAGGTCATTTTGTGAAGGTTTTTTCGAGACATGATCAATATACCAAGTCCGGTATTTTTCCTTTCAACTATGTCACATAATATGACACCACGCGAAGGATTTTCATTGTTCGGATTTTCAGTATACTAAAGGTTCATCTTTAGTCCCGGTTGGAGGGATTTCGGCAGGCTGGGCCAGGCAGCACTAATGATAGGGGTGAGTGTCGGCATTATGTCGTGCGACCTGTACCTTGTCCCGGATGGTGTCACCAACCGGGACTAAAGATGAACCTTTAGTCCCGGTTGGAGACACCAACCGGGACAAAACACGAGTCAGCACTAATAATAGGGGTGAGTGTCGACATTATTTCGTAAGTGTCGACACTATGCCGAGCTGCTTGTACTATAAATAGGCATCCTTGTGAGTCCAGTCCTCCAGCCATATTGAGGCATCTCCAATATTGTTTTCGAGAGCAGGGACACCACTACGACCAGTTTCAGGGAAATGCCGCCGGATCCCAGTCCTCCGGCATCTCCAAGAAACTAGTCATAGAGGCACTCCCTAATATGTGAAATTAGTTAGCTCCGAGGTGTATTGATCTAGTTAGAGAAGTTACAAGCTGCAAGATGGTTTTCGGGAGCAGGGACACCACTACGACCAGTTTCAGGGAGATGCCGCCGGATCCCAGTCCTCCGGCATCTCCAAGATACTGGTCATAGAGGCACACCCTAATATGTGAAATTAGTTAGCTCCCAGGTGTATTGATCTAGTTAGAGAAGTTACAAGCTGCAAGATGGTTTTTCGAGAGCAGGGACACCACTACGACACGTTTCAGGGAGATGCTGCCGGATCCCAGTCCTCCGGCATCTCCAAGAAACTGGTCATAAAGGCACTCTCTAATATATGACCCCGCGCATTTGGAGATCGGATCTTAATGGTAAGTACGAATCGGGACAACTTCTTCATAGTCCCGGTCCAGCCACAAAACGGGACTAACACTCAAGACATTTATTAATATTAAAAACTAAGACTACAAAACCGGGACTAAAGGCCCCCTATATATAGTCCCGGTCAAGCCACAAACCGCGAAATATATCCTTCGGTCAAGCCACAAACCGCGAAAGACATGAACTAGAGTTACATAATATGAGCATGAACTTATTGGCATATGTCCTTCCTTATGATCGCTTCAGACGTAACCATGGAGCATCTTCTTTACTTAACGGAATGCTTGGGTCAGTTTTCACTGTGAAGGGCGTAATTTCATCAAACTTATTATAATCTTCTAACATGTCTGTCTTGTCCTCAATTCCCACGATGTTTCTTTTCCCTGAAAGAACTATGTGACGCTTTGGCTCATCATATGATGTATTCGTTTGCATATTTTTTCTTTTTTTTCGGTCTGGAGGACATGTCCTTCACATAGAAAACCTGAGACACGTCATTGGTTAGGACGAATGGTTCATCTCTATAACCAAGATTGTTGAGATCCACGGTTGTCATTCCGTACAACTGGTCTATCTTTACCCCTTCCCCATTCAGGTTGACCCATTTGCAACGAAACAAAGGGACCTTAAAAGAGACTCCATAGTCTAGTTCCCATATCTCCTCTATGTAACCATAGTATGTGTCCTTTTGTCCATTCTCGTCTATTGCATCAAAGCAGACACCACTTTTTTTGGTTGGTGTTCTTTTTATCTTGGGCGATCGTGTAGAATGTATTCCCATTTATTTTGTACCCTTGGAAATTCAATACAGTAGAAGATGGTGACGCGGCCAACAAGTATAGCTGATCTCCAACAGTGGTGTCATTCAAGAGATGTGTCCGCCAACCACCGAAAGACTTCATGTGTTCATCTGTAATCCATGATTCAGGCTTCCCCGGGTTTTTGGAGCGTACAATATTCTTGTGTTCCTCGATATACGGAGCTGCCAAGGTGGAATTATGTAGAACTGTGTAGTGTGCTTTAGTGAAAGAATTCCCGTCCCTACATATCATTGCTTTATTTTCTAGCATGCCTTTTCCACTTAGTCTTCCCTCATGCCGCGAGTCAGAAACACCAATCGGCTTAAGGTCAGGAATAAAGTCAACACAAAACTCAATGACCTCCTCTGTTCCATATCCCTTGGAGATGCTTCCTTCTGGTCTAGCACGGTTATGAACATATTTCTTTAAGACTCCCATGAACCTCTCAAAGGGGAACATATTGTGCAGAAATACCGGACCGAGAATGGCAATCTCTTCCACTAGGTGAACTAGGAGATGCGTCATAATATTGAAGAAGGATGGTGGGAACACCAACTCAAAACTAACAAGACATTGTACCACATCCTTCTGTAACCTTGGCATAATATCTGGATTGATTACCTTCTGAGATATTGCATTGAGGAATGCACACAGCTTCACAATGGGTACTCGAAAATTTTCCGGTAGAAGCCCCCTCAATGCAATCGGAAGCAACCGTGTCATAATCACGTGACAGTCATGAGACTTCAGGTTTTGGAACTTTTTCTCTGCCATATTTATTATCCCCTTTATATTAGATGAGAATCCAGACGGCACCTTGATACTGTAAAGGACTTCAAAAAAGATTTTCTTCTCTGCTTTGGTAAGAGCATAGCTGGCACGACTTAAGTGACGCCTTTATCCGTCTTGTTCTGTGTATGCATGTTCTTTGGGTCTTTCATAATTTGTTGGTCCTCCCGTGCTTCTGGTGTATATTTCGCCTAGGAATCCTAGCAGGTTCACGCAAAGATTCTCCGTCACGTGCATCACGTTGATTGAAGAGCGGACACGCAGGACTTTCCAATATGGCATCTCCCAAAATATAGATTTCTTCTTCCACATGGGTGTGTGTCCTGTAACGACGTCGTTCGGAACTGATTGACCGCCGGGACCCTTTCCAAAGATTACTTCTATGTCCTTGACCATACCAAATACATCATCACCAGGAGGGAGTTCAGGCTTCTTCCGGTGATCTGCCTCACCTTTGAAATGCTTGCCTTTCTTTCTTACAGGATGATTGGTCGAAAGAAATCGTCGATTCGTCAGGTACACAACCTTCTTGCATTTATGCAAATATGTACCTTCAGTCTTATCTAAACAGTGTGTGCATGCCTTATATCCCTTGTTTGTCTGTCCTGAAAGGTTACTAAGAGCAGGCCAATCATTGATGGTTACGAAAAGCAACCCTCGTAGATCAAATGGCTCCTGTTTGTTCTCATCCCACGCACGTACACCTGGTTTGCCCCACAGCTGTAAGAGTTCTTCAACTAATGGCCTAAGGTACACATCAATGTCGTTGCCTGGTTGCTTCGGGCCTTGGATGAGCACTGGCATCATAATGAACTTACGCTTCATGCACAACCAAGGTGGTAGGTTGTAGATACATAGAGTTACGGGCCAAGTGCTGTGACTGCAGCTCTGCTCCCCAAAAGGATTCATGTCATCCGTACTTAGACCAAACCATAAGTTTCTTGCGTCACCTGCAAAGTCTGGGAAGTCTCTCTCGATTTTTCTCCACTGTGACCCATCAGCAGGGTGTCTCAACTTCCCGTCTTTCTTACGGTCTTCTTTGTGCCATCGCAACAACCTGGCATGCTCTTTGTTTCTGAACATGCGTTTCAACCTTGGTATTATAGGAGCATACCACATAACCTTATCAGGAACCCTCTTTCGGAGGGGCTCTCCCTCAACATCACCAGGGTCATCTCGTCTGATCTTATACCGCAATGCATTGCATACCGAGCATTTATCTAAATTATCATACTCCTTACCGCGGTAGAGGATGCAGTCATTAATGCATGCATGTATCTTTTTCACATCTAATCCTAGAGGATAGAGAGTCTTCTTTGCTTCGTAGGTACTCTCGGGAAGTTCGTTATGTTTTGGAAACTTTGGCTTCATTATTTTCAGCATATTTTCAAATGAGGAGTCAGTTAGACCACACTCTACCTTCCATCGCAACAATTCCAGTGTGGTACCGAGCTTTGTGCTGCCATCTTCACAATATGGATACAACAATTTCTTGTGATCTTCTAACATGACCTCTAACTTCAACTTCTCATTTTCTGTTTCACAATCTCGCTTTGCATCAGAAATGACCCTACCAAGTTCATCAGCCGGCTCATCTGATGCCCGTTCTTCACCTCCTTCCTCTCTATTGTCTTCCATTGCAGTATCACTATATTCAGGAAACATATGATGATAGTTGTTATCATCATCTTCTTCTTCACCATCTTCCATCATAACCCCTCTTTCCCCGTACTTGGTCCTGCAATTATAGTTGGGCATAAAACCTTTCATAATCAGGTGGCCGCGAATGATTTTCGAGGAAGAGTACTCCTTGTTGTTCCGACATTGAACACATGGACAACATATAAAACCATTCTCTTTGTTTGCCGTAGCCACATCGATAAATTTATCCACGCCTTTCATATACCCGGGTACACGTCGGTCACCGTACATCCATTTCCGACCATTCATCTGCATCATATAAGTAAGTTTATCAAAAACAGGACATCATAAATAGTGAAATGACCAATTTACATCGACACATGCATTGTATCAATGACAGAGAAAAGATAAGATTGCTAACCTCGATTGAGGGAAATAAAGAGGAGAAAGCTCAAGTGCGTCTCGGACACCTTCTATATTTTTGTTCTATGAGAAATTGAACGGGATCATTCACTCAAACATTTCATCAAACACCTTGAATGCACGCATATATAGGGAAAAAAAACTAGCACACCCCTCACACCTTCCACCAAAAAAAAACAGAGAGTGGAGGCAGAGGATTGGGGCGTTGCATTTATAGAGGGCGGGAGCATACGTTCCGGTTTGTAACACAAACCGGACTAAAGGTGCTGGCAACGCCATGTGGTTGACGCCAAACAAACCGGGACGTATTTCCTCCTACCAACCGGGACGCATGCCTTCGGGCCCCGGGCCCGCTCGAACCGGGACGCGTGCCAGCATTAGTCCCGGTTCGTGGCGGAACCGGAACTAATGTTGTTAGGGTGCACGAATAGATAGTCTTTTTTCTAATAGTGATGACCGGCCTCACGGTTTTCGTCTCTTTAAGGCCTTGTTTGGTACTAGAGTATTTGTGGGGATTAGAGGGGATAATCCCCACTAAACCCCAAATCCCCACTTACTTTAAATATATGTTTGGTTCTAGAGTATTTAACTGATTCAATCCCCCCCTAATCCCCACTAATCCCCAAGTTCTAGTGTATTTTTCTCTAAATTCAATACACTACTCCTACCTAGTGGATTGGTGGGGATTGGGATTTTATGGGGATTGGAGAGGTTTGGGTGTAGGTGGGGGTTTCACCCAAACCCCTTGGGGATTATCCCCTCTAATCCCTATTAAGACACTAGTACCAAACAAGGCCTAATGGTTTATTATGTTCTGCATGACTGCATCCCGGCTAAGTACCATGAATCGGTAGACCATACGGGCGTCCTGCCTGCGGGATATGAGGGTATACTGCAGAAACTAAGGTACCAGATGATGCATTTCACTCAGCCACGTAGGAGTAGCACGTCTAGCACGCCAAGACGGCCATCATTTGGTTCACTGAATCATGATTATTCCAAAATCCTTGTTATGTGGAGATTTAATGTTACGACAGTGTTGCCGCCATTATCAGTTCCGAACATTGCTCCGAGCTGGTTGATCAACCTGGAATTAATATTGCTAAACTCTACACTCCATGCAACGTTGTACGAAAGTGTCTCCTTCGCGTTGTTTTGAAGACTCCTTGCCATCAAAAGTCAACCCGACGAGAGAGCAAACTTCCTTTCCTTGCTCTCTTCTATATAAGCGCGACGCTGAAGATATATGATGCATTCACTCCACACCATCACATTCTCCAGTTCTCCAACCACGAGAAGACACCAGCCATCCTTCTTTTCCTTCTATCCACAATGGCGAACGCCGCCCACCTTTTCCTCACGGTGCTGGCCGCCGCCACCGTGATAGTCTCTGCCACGGCCACCATCAGCGCCAGCCCAGCGCTGCCGGCAAGGAGGAGCCGTTTCCTGCTAGTTGGTGGCACTGTCCACCCTCCTCTGCCAACTTATTACGACTGCTCCAAGAAGTCGCCGGAAGCATGCCTCGCGCCGGGGAGCGCCGGGACGACGTGCTGCAGCGGCCAGTGCGTGGACACCATCAGCAGCGCCGAGCACTGCGGCGGCTGCAACAAGGCGTGCAAGCACGGCCGGACGTGCTGTGACGGTCACTGCGTCGATCTGCTCTCCGACAAGAAGAACTGCGGCAGCTGCTCCAACCAGTGCAATAAGAAGTGCAACAACGGCTTCTGCGACTACGCGCAGTAATACAATACTGCTTCAGCGTCATCGTGTGCTGAGTTTTCTCTTAAGACTTGTTCTTCTACAATCAAGCGATGAAGCTATTCCCTCAATTTCAAAATATAAGATATTTTAGATTTTGTGAAGCAAATATATCTAGACTACTTTTAGTATATAGATTCACTAAGGTTTTAAGTGAATATAGACACTAAAACAAGTCTAGATACATTTTCTTTACAAACCTAAAACATCTTATATTTTGAAACGGAGGGAGTAATAATGAATAACACGGCCAGCGAGACAGGGTGCCACAAAATCCAAATGATATCCCGGCGCTTAAGTAGTGAAGGCTGGAAGATACAGGATCGGCCAGTTTGCTACTGAATTCTACTCCATTGAACTTACTCTATGAATTCTACTCCCTCCCTCCAGGAATAACCGACTTGGGTTTAATTACATTTGAACGTATCTAGACGCATTTTAGTACTTCCTCCGGTCCATATTAATTGACTCAAATTTGTCTAAAATTAATAAATCTAGACACTCTCTAGTATATAGGTTCATCCAAATTTTAACAAATCAAAGTCAATTAATATGAAGCGGAGGAAGTACAGAGATACATTTGAATTTAGAAAATCTCAAGTCAGTTATTTTTAGACGGAGGGCGTACTAAAAAAAACTTACTTTATGTACATTTAAGAGGATGTTGTGCAAAACGAGTGGCATGTTTATTAAAGCAGATTATAATGTGACTAGCTAACAACAACACTATAATGTGCTTCTTCCGTTCCAAAAAATTTGGCGCCTTGCAATACAGGCGGTCAAACTTCTGGTTGGTACAAATAGTATCACTAGATATATTAAAAAAGGAAATTGCATTTTTTGTTGTCGTATTGATAAAGAAACAACGCACAGTTAAGAGTTCCACGAGTGTCAGAGCGAGCACCGCCATTATCTCTAGGGGGATGGGGTGATGTTTTTTAGCTGAGCAAAAAAAAAAAGAGTTCCACGAGTGTGATGATTTTTAGCTCGAGCTACATGTATCTCTAGTTTTTTCAAAAATTCGAAAACAACATTCAGAGTTTCAAAAATTCTGAAAGTGTCCGGATGTAATTAAATATTTATTTTACAAACATGTAAAATCTCAATACGAAATACCTTATAGACTGAGCTAAAAATTCCTGAAAGTGTCCGGATGTAATTAAATATTTATTTCACAAACATGTAAAATATCAGTACGAATACCTTATAGAATGAGCTATACAAAAATGACAAAATGTCGATATGAGTAAAATTATTAGAGTATAGGTCGGTGCGGCTAGGGCATCGGCCGCCTCTCCCCTCCCTATTCGAATTGTAACTCTATCTCTATTAGTCTTGGAGTCCAAGTCGGTTGTAATCTATATAAACGGCCCACCGTGACTGAAATCAATACAAGTTATTATTCTCTCAAACTATCATGGTATCAGACGCCTAAGTTTTTCGCACCTGGGATGGCGCCTCCACCTGCGCCGCCAAAGTCGCCGCCGCTCCCAGCTCGGCCCCTCTTTTCCATGGCCGAGTTCCGTGCTGCCGGTGTCCCTCCCTCCCCCTTTTCCTCCTCTACAACTACAACCACACATCCACCACCTCCCCAAATTCCGATGATCTCTCTAGCCGACTCCATCACCGATGTCTCCCCCTTCAGACCGATCTCGCTTGACCTCGGCGCCCACAACTACTACCACCGGCGCCACCTCTTCACCATCCACCTCGGCCGCTGCAGCCCCCGTCACCATATAGATCCCTCCTACCCCCCGCAGCCCGCCGATCCCCGCTGGGTCAAAGATGATATCGCCATCATCTAGTGGATCTACACCCGCATCTCCATGGAGCTCTTCAACCAGGTCTCCTCCGACGACGCCACCGCTGCCGATCTATGGGCCTCTCTCCAGCAGCTGTTCCAGGACACGCATCAATGCGCTCAACACGGAGCTTCGCACGACCACCCAGGGAGACGCCCCGGTCACCTTCTTCTGCCAGCGTATCAAGGCCATCGGCGACGAACTTCGTGAGCTTGGTGATCACGTCGACGACCGTACCCTCATCAACGCCCTCCTCGTCGGCCTCGGAGATCAGTTCGAGAAGCAGCAGTCTTTCATCCCCATGTTAAAGCCCTACCCCACCTTCAAGGAGGTGCGTTCCCTCCTCCAGCAAGAAGAGAAGAATCAAGATCGCAAGGCACAACGGGCGCCACACGTCTTCCACACCACCTCCCCTGCCGCGGCAGGGAATCCTCCCTCTAGGCTGCCGCGGCAGCCGCCCGCGCAACCACCTTCTGCCGCACCAGCCACGGCCCCGACCCCGCCTCCTGGATGGCGCCTGAGCCCTAATTACAGGGGAAAGAACCCTATCTACAGGCCTCCCACGATGCGCTCCTCCGGCCCTGCACTCGCTTTGTCATCGACTGCTCTTTCGCCGCACGCGCCACCGTCCTGGCCTCCTCAGCACGACCCTTGGACTGGACTTGTGCAGGCTTGGTCGATGCCATGGTTGGCCCCGTCTCCGTATGGTGCCCCTCCTGCATACATAGGCGCATGGAGTCCCGGTCTTTGTCCAGCCACGGGCTCTCCCGGCCTCCTCGGCCCTCGGCCGCCGGCTCACGTCTACACCGCGACTGCTACACCACCATCCGGCGTGCCCTACTACCACATATCGTCCTCCTACGGCACCATGCAAGCTCCGTACGCGTACAACCAGCTACCACCCCTCCCCTACGTCAACATGCAAGGTCATGGCTCCTCCCCAGCATCCGACCTGAGACCAAGCCGCCTTCATCAACGTCATGAGCAACTTTACACTAAATAACGAAGGTATGGATTGGATTTTCGATTCTGGTGCATCCTCGCATATGTCTTCAAATATGAATTTGTTGTCATCTTGTTTCCCCTCTTCTTTTTCCACAGTCACTACTGGCGATGGCTCCACAATTCTTGTATCTGCGCCGGAAATTCTCACATCTCTTCATCTTATGCTAATTTACTTCTACGTAATATTCTTGTTGTTCCTTCCTTAATCAAAAATCTTATTTCTGTTCGACAATTCTGTATTGACAACAAAGTTATTCTGGCTTTTGATCCTTCTGGTTTGTCTGTGAAGGATCTGAAAACGGGGGAGGTCCTCGCTCGGTACAATAGCACGGGCGATCTTTATCCACTTCATGGCGCGCCCACATCCACCCCCCGCGCCATGCTTGCATCCGTTGATTTATGGCATCGTCGTCTAGGCCATCCCAATAAAACCACTCTATCATCTTTGCTTCAAGAATTTTGTATACCTAGTTCTAGTTCATCTCATAAACCATCTCTCTGTAATGCCTGTCAATGCGACAAACATGTTAGATTACCTTTTGGTACCTCAACTACTGTTAGTACTTTTACGTTTGAGCTTCTTCATTGTCATTTATGGACCTCTCTAGTTCCTAGTGTTTTTGGTTATAAATATTATCTTGTGATATTGGATGACTACTCTCACTATATTTGGACTTTTCCTCTTCGTGCAAAATCTGATGTGCATACAATTTTCACAAATTTTTGGCAGTATGTTCTTACTCACTTTGGCTTTCCTATTCGATTTATTCAATGTGATAATGGATGATAATTCTACAACACTCAAAACCACAGTTTCTTTATTTCTCAAGGAATTCTTCTTCGTTTTTCATGTCCTTACGCTTCTTCTAAACGGTAAAGCTGAACGTTCTCTTTGTTCCATAAATGACATTCTTCGTACTTTACTTTTGCAAGCCTCTCTTCCCTATCGTTTTTGGGCTGAAGCTCTTCGCACTGCCACATTAATCATCAATGTTCGCCCCACCAAAACATGTCCTCTTTATTCGCCCTTTCAATCTTGTTTTTATCTCACCCAGACTATTCTTTCTTGCGCGTTTTTGGTTTCCTTTATTTTCCAAACATTGCCTCTACAACCTCCAATAAACTCGAACCACGTTCCCTACCTCGCATTCATCTTGGCCTTTCTCATGATCACAAAGGATATCGTTGTTTTGATCCCTCTACTGGTCGTGTTATTGTTTCTCGCCATGTTACTGTTGATGAAAATAATTTTCCTTATGCTGCCACCAAACTCACTCCCCAAACCGAACCACTAGTCCCTACCACCACCAAACCACCCTTCGTTCAACCCACTGTTGCCCCTGCCGCGACAGACTTTTGCCCCATTTCTCTGCCGCGGCAGGATTTTCGTCGGTTTCTCTGTCGCGGCAGACTTTTCGCATGTTTCTCTGCCGCGGCAGAACTTTCACCCGATTCTCTGCCACGGCAGGAGCCTGTCTCCACCCCCACCACTGTAACATCCAAAAAATATTAATCAAGGTTATCATTTCCAATCACCCAAATTTAGGGTTAATAGAAACTTTTATTAATTAAAATCATTAGGAATGCATGTGTGTATGTGATAAATGTATGAATGCATGAACATGAATGGACTTATGTGATTGGAAAGGAATGGTTTAAAAATTAAAACAACATCATCTAAATCATTTTCAAGCAGAATCAATTCAAGAGAAATTCAAAAATGAACAAAATAAGCAAATGGTCATTTTTGTAAATCTTGCTCACTAGGCCACTTTGAGTGTTTCTAGTCCAAGATTTCAAACAGAAACAAATCCATTTCATTTCACTCCTTGTTATACCAAGTGAAAGTGAACCCAAGCCCACTTTGCAAACCCATAGAAACATTTGGCAACCCTATTCAAATGACATTTGAAAATTAAATCTAGTTCATATGGGAAGATCACCATTTCCCAAAACCCAACCAAACTAGTGCACCTTGACAAATCCAAGCAACCATAGACTACCTAGTATGTGACCATTGCACCCACCAAGTTTCATCCAAAAATTTGAATTTAAATCTCTTCCGGTCATTTCATCAAACATCTTCTGAGCACAAATCAAATTAAACAAACACTATTGTGAGCAGTGTATGTGCCAACCTTGTCCCCTTCTCTAGCTCTCACTACAATCTCAGTAGATCATCTAACTTGTTTAAGCAGCTCTAGCTCACTGTGAACTCGATCATGCCATCAATGGTCACCATGGCCGAGCACACTTGCCACCCCCCCCCCAACGTCGACAGCATGCTACAAGCCTAACCAGCCTTGCCGACCGTGTCTAGCAAGCACGCCACCATCCACCGCCACCCCCTATCCAGCTCTCGAGCCCTACTAGCCACTCGACCACCCAGAACACACGCGGCCATTTTCTCTGCGACCATGCCAAGAACACGCCAGAGCGCCGCGCTCGACACGCTCGCATAGACCGCGCCCCGCCTTCTCCGCTCGTGTACAAGATCACCACCACCCCAGGAACCTCCCAGACAACCCCGTTCACCTCCGCGTGACCCGTAGCCATTGTGTGCCATTAAAACTGCCATCGGTGCCGCTCAGAGCGTCGACGTGTTCTGACCGAACCGAACCGCACTGCCCCACGCCTCGCCATCAAGCCGTTGAGCTTCGCCAGGAGGTAGTGAACCGTCCCCTACCTTCGGCCATGCCAGTTAGCTCACTGTGAAGCCGACCCCGACGAGCTCAACCCGCACCCTTCGGTTCCCTTGTCGCACTATAAATAGAGGCCTCCCCCGTTCGAATTCAGCACACCATTCTACTCCCCACCTCTCACTGATTGTGCCCACTTCTTCTCGGAGCAAGGCGAGCGCAACATCGCCAGAATTTGGCCGGAGCCTGCTGCTGCTGGAGGAGAAGGGCGTCGCGGATTGGAGCCACCCCAGGAGAAGCGACCAGTACCAGGAGGATCGTCGTCGCCGACTTCGTCCTTTTCCCCCATCGCCGAAGCCCCGGTGAGCCGCCACTGACCCCTACCGGCCGCGCTAGGGTTCGTGCTCATCGCGTTCTGTTCAGATGTGGACGACGATCCTCAGCCATAGATCTTACTTCTAATCCTACGGTTGTAATTGCCCCGTACCCCTTTGCACCCTCCTGTCTCACTGACTGGTGGGGACAACAACTTAAACTGCCCGCGTGTGTGCTGTGCGCAGTGGGTCGGCCCAGTTAATTTTCCCGCGTGATCCAGTTCGTTTGAAATTAGGTTTATCTATTTAATTTCAAACTTAGTTCTGGCAGTAGAGTCAAAAATCATTTCAGAGAGATTCACTGAACCAAATTGCATGAAACTAATTTTGCTAGAAAGTTACTGAAATTCTTAATCCAAGCCCGTTGGATTTAAATCATTTGGAATTATAAATAACCTATAGTAAAAATAACAAGGCAGAGGCTTTTCTGCATTCAAACATTTTTCAAAATTCAACCATAAAGGATTTTGAGTTGATTCCAACTCTCAAAAATCACATTTGGTAAGACCTTTCAGAATATATAAAAATAACTAGGTGTACATGCAGTAATAATGAACAAGTAATAAAAGAATGCCTCATAGGCATTTCTAGTCACTTTAATTAATGAAAATAAAAAGGTTAAACCTTATTAAACTGTGACACCACTTTAAATCACATTCCCAAGTACTGAAATATATGGTGATGACATGTGTCAACATGATCCCATGCTTTAGTTGGAGAATATTAAATCTTAATTAGTTTTTCAATGAGTAGAAATTACTTTTCTAAAATAAAATAAATAGGACTTTTGCCTTAATCCTTGTGATGATTGTGATGATGCTAGATCATCTAGTGTGAGACTTTGTGTGCTAAATAGAAGTAGTTAAGTATTATTTGGTGATTGTGTACCTCGTATTTATTTAGAGACGCTAGTATCGAGCAAGGATACGAAGAGGAAGGAGAATACTACGAGGAAGAAGCAGAGGAGAACTTCAACCAGTGCACTACACAAGGCAAGCTAACCCTTGCAACTATGAAAGCTAAATAACCTATGCAATGTATTAGGCATGCCTTGGTTATACCAATTGACGATACCCAATCCCAGTTTTACTTGCAAGCTTAATTATTTTTATTTCTTTATCAAAGCTTTTTATTTATGTTTACTTAGTGACTTGTAAGTTTTGGAAAGATATTAGAGGTAGCATAAAGAGCATAAAACTTGGCCTAAGTTAGATAAATTTTGATGTCATCCTAAGGCATGAGATTGAACTTAGATAAGTCACACTTGATTATCACCCCCATTAGTTTTACCCCCACTTGTAGTTTCTAGTGCTAAGCATAAAACTTGATCACTTTAGATGGGAATACTTGGTGAAAATGATTATGAAAACCTTAGAGTGATGAGTCATTCTAATGAAATGTTTTGACATGTGCTATGAGCACCAGATGATTTTGATGATGAAAATGTTGAGGCATGAGCCTTAGCCCTTTTAAAAAACTGATGGTTGTGTCTGGATGCGATGCCATTCCAATTTTACCATACAACCACAATACCTGAATTTGGGTAGGGCTTGACTGAAAGTTTATATACCTTAGTATGGGTTCCCTTGCGGCCGAGGTTTGAGTTGAGGCTACCTCGTGAAGATTGACCACCTATGCAATTCCCAAGATGACAGATGGTCATGGTTGGGAGGCCCAACTCATAGGAGAGGTGCCTATACTAGGGCGTGTAATTGAAATGTTAGGATTGATTATCCGCATACCGAGTATGGTGAATTCAGGATTGTTCCTGACGGATGTATCGAATATTGTGGTGAAAGCGTACCACCTCTGCATAGTGTCAAACTATTCGAATAGCCGCGTCCACGGTTATGGACAGTTGGAGTGGCCATACTGTTCCGTCGTCGGATGTTTTCAAAATAACTTGTGAATGAATTATGACTTTGACTTGACAACAACAGGGTTGTGAACATGAAAACTAAGTTCCCACTTAGGTGTTATAAAACTTTAAACTAGTTTTCTTCGCTTCTGAACTCAGTTAAGGTAAACCTGGCTTTTTGCAAAACAACCTAGAGCCTAGTATTCCTACTCAAACCCCTTACTTGTTAGTCTTAGTTTGCGAGTACTTAAAGAGTACTCATGGCTTTGTCCCTGGCTATTCCCGTGGCCAGACTATGAAGAGGACTATCAGGAGGATGGACCGCAGAAAGGTTACGACAACTAGGATCATATCTCATCTTCAACATTGCCTGTGACTATGAAGATGGAGTTACGCCCATGCTACTGTTATTATATTATTCTGCTGCTTTGATTGTACTAAGACTGGATCAGGAGATCCTTTATTTGTTATAAGACCTTATGTATGGTTTGTAATGGATGATGTACTATGATATCTAATCTGTTATGTCTCGCAAAAATGATAATCCTGGGATTGCGATGTATGGCATAACAGGCATCTGGGATTAAAAATCTGGGTGTTTACACCACTGTCGTGTCCACCCCTCGTAGCACCACTTCCCCTATCCCTACCACCGAACCATCTACCCCATCACCCGAACCACCAACACCTACTATCGAGTCTTCCTCCACACCCCCATTACTAAATAATGTTGTTCCTATTCAACCACCTACAAATGATCATGTCATGTGCACTCGTGGAAAATCGTGGCTTTCTTCTCCCTTCTAAACGTCTCAATCTCATAGCCACAACCACAATTTCCCCTATACCCACATCCTACAAACATGCTCTTCTTGATCCTCCTTGGTTTTCAGCTATGCGTGATAAATTTGATGCTCTTTAATAAAACAATACATGGATTCTCGTTCCCAAACCTTCTGGCGTTAATGTTGTTTCTAGCAAATGGGTTTTTTGACACAAATTTCATTCTGATGGCACGCTGGGTTTGTCGCGGTTTTTTACAACAACATGGCATTGATTTCGATGAGACTTTCTCCCTTGTTGTCAAACCAAGCACTATTCGCGTTGTTCTTAGTCTTGCAGTTTCTTCTTCATGACCGATTCGTCAACTTGATGTTAAAAAATGCTTTTCTCCATGATACTCTTAATGAAACTGTCTATTGTCAGCAACCCTCTGGTTTTGAGCATCCCTCTTCTCCAAATCTTGTTTGTTTACTCAAAAAATCTCTTTATGGTCTCAAACTGGCTCCTCGTGCCTGGTTTCAACGTTTTGCTACTTTCATTCAAACCATTGGCTTTATATCTTCTAAATATGATTCTTCTCTATTCATTTTTCGTTCCTCCGAACATACTGCATATCTTCTTCTTTATGTTGATGACATCGTTCTTACTGCTAGCTCTGACTCTTTTCTCCAACATATTATTTCTTCTCTTCATCGTGAATTTTCCATGACTGATTTTGGGCCTCTTCATCATTTTCTTGGCATTAATGTTTCTCGCACAAAATCCTCTCTTTTTCTTTCTCAACGACAATTTCTTTTGGATTTGCTTTCACGGGCTGGTATGTTCGATTGTCAACCTTCTCGCACTCCGGCCAACATAGGTGCCAAACTGTCGGCCGATGGTGATCCTGTTTCCGATCCCACTTTTTACCGTAGCATCACTGGTGCTCTTCAGTACGCCACTCTCACTCGTCCCGACATCTCTTATTCGGTTCAGCAAGCCTGTCTTTTCATGCATTATCCTCGTGCTCCTCACCTTGCTCATGTAAAACGAATTCTTCGTTATTTAAAAGGAACTCTTGATCACGGTCTTCTTCTAAACTCTTCTTCACCTACAATCTTGACATTTTATTCTGATGCAGACTGGGCAGGTTGTCCAGATACTCGACGGTCCACATCCGGATTTTGCGTTTATTTAGGAGATAATCTTGTTTCTTGGTGTTCTAAAAGGCAGGTAAGAGTTTCCAGGTCTTCTGCTGAGGCTGAGTGTAGGTCGGTTGCCCATGCCGTGGCGGAGGCGGTGTGGCTGCGTCAGCTACTTGTCGAGCTTCATCGACCCCTCGAGCGAGCCACCATTATTTATTGTGACAATATTTCTGCAGTCTACATGGTATCCAATCCCGTTCAGCATCGGTGCACGAAGCATATTGAGATTGACATTCACTTTGTTCATGAGAAGGTGGATCTTGGTGAAGTTCGAGTTCTTCATGTTCCTACCAGTGCTCAATTTGCTGATATTTTTACTAAAGGACTCCCCACTTCATTGTTTACAGACATTCGCTCCAGTCTTAACATCGTTACTCCTGACGTTGAGACTGCGGGGGGATATTAGAGTATAAGTCGGTGCGGCTAGGGCACCGGCCGCCTCTCCCCTCCCTATTCGAATTGTAACTCTATATCTGTTAGTTTTGGAGTCCAAGTCAGTTGTAATCTATATAAACAGCCCATCGTGGCTGAAATTAATACAAGTTATTATTCTCTCAAACTATCAAAAGTGAATGATACACGTTTTCAAATCCAAAAATATTGTCATATTTGTGTAGGTTAGAGTAGTATACATGCTTACGTACTTCTAGTTTTGTTTTTTCTAATTGAAATAAAATTTTAAAAACTAAAAAAAACTACATGTTGCTTGAGCTCCAAAGCGAATTTCTCGAGTTTCATGTATTTTATAACAAAGCATATGCTAAAAAAAAGGTAACTAGCAACATCCATATTTGGAAAGGAGTTTGTGTAACTAGGTGCCCGTCAAAACCATACTGTGTATTTTAAAAACAATTGAGATGATATACACATGTCAGTAAACTCATATCAAAAAATGTGACCATGTGTGACATAGATACAAAACTTAAGTGAATAGTACTCTAAGGGAAAGCATGTAAATGTGGCTCAATAGCCAGATTATCGTAATCACTCCTAACGAGAACATGTGCTTGGGATTTGACTCTTGTTTTTAAACTATATATTTTCACATATGAAGGTAGGGTAGAACCCAGACCTTATAGTTGCAGTAGAGTTAGGATTTGGTCGTGTGGGGGTGGGGGGAGTAAAAGAAGGCCTAAGGTGTTATAAACTTTTGTTTCCACTCCGTCAGCTTCGTTGATCCCGTGGCCCAAAGTGCCAGGGTGTTGGCGATGTTGTTGAAAAGGATCCGTTTTGTGAGGCACCTATTGTTAAATATCATGTTGTTTCTAGCATGCCATAGCTCGAGAAAGCATGCCGCTATAAGAACCGGCCAAGTCTTCTGATATTTGCCATTTATCCCTGGCTCCATGAATTTTTTCAGGTATTTGTGCTTGCTGCGAGCTGTGTGATTTGTAGCTTTTCCCATACCCAGCTCGCCTATCGACAGTGCAGTGCAATATGCTAGAAGGATTCTATCGCCGGGAAATATGCCATATCTTGGGATTTGACTCTCATTCGGGAGTATATGAACTTGTGGTAGCATGAAGCATTATGGTGGGTATGGTTCTTTGTTGCTTTGTATGCTGAAGATTGTGCTTTCGGCACTCTAGCAGTCACATGGGTATCATCGATTGGGCCAATACAAGCATGTCATGGCATGAACATACAACTACGCTTATGTTCAGTGTGGCATTCTGATAGAATGAAAATACAATAATTATGCTCACCTTGAAATATGGATACCATCTCCCGATGGTGTGTATCTTCCTCGTGGTGTTTGACCACATGGTGGCTTGATCATCTCTTACCCGAGCTCCCAATTTGCACAAAACACTTGCCTGAAATAGCGGGATATTGTCTCTATGAATCTCCTGAATGTGAGGTAGATCACTTTAAACCTCCGCTTGTGACCTACAACATGAAGAAACATAGCAACTTGCTCTTTCACAGAGGTGTGGATGCTATCCTGCAACAATCTCCCCTCTCTAAACTTTTAGATAAGTTCATAGAAGTGCCATGTTTCATTCTAAGCATTTGTACATCTTCTATATCGTTCAAGTTGTGAATGTAGTTTAGATTGACAATCCTCTCCTAATCTCGGACTAGCATAGAACTATATGTTATTGATGGATAGGCAACATACTTAACCGCTCTCTTGTGAAGGAGCGGGGTCCGATTTGAACACCTCTCTTATCCGAAAAGGATTGGTCCCGTAGAGATGCCCTAAGTCTGCCTGAAGGCCCGTGGACGCAGCCCAGTTTGTAAGCGTTGGTTGCTATAGCTTTTGGTACCATCTCATTTCTTTATTTATCATCGATCGATTGATGGAACTTGGCAATGGATTTTTCTCATCGATCCTGTCCTGTCACTTAACAGAGACGCGATGTTCCTGTCTTGACCCTCGGATTTGCCCGACTTGTTTATTCTAGTAATCTGATCGATGCATGATACAGCTCGTGATG
The DNA here is from genome assembly GCA_910589765.1 of Avena atlantica. Classification (NCBI taxonomy): domain Eukaryota; kingdom Viridiplantae; phylum Streptophyta; class Magnoliopsida; order Poales; family Poaceae; genus Avena; species Avena atlantica. Next base: position 444,904,356 of record OU342736.1, read on the forward strand.
CGTGGAGGCTAGCATTAGGTCGGTAAGTGTTAGTACTTCTTCCGATCCATATTATTTCACTTGGATTTGTCTAGATTTAGAGGTATATAACACTAAAATATGTCTAGATATAAATCTACACAAATCCAAGTCAACTAATATTGGTGAAAGGGAATACTGTACTTGTGTCGGTTCCTTGTATGCATTTCTCTATTATATACAGTATATCAGATGAGGGTATGTCCGTATTCGAGTTCTTGAGATTTTGCTCCCCAAAATGCCGACGAAATATGGACTAGATATCCAACAAGAAGTCAATACTCTGATTAGGGGCACTCTTATTATATAATCCAGCCAAAGGAAATGATGTGGCTAATATACTTGTCCAGTCTAACCAACTTCATAGATAGTAGCAGTATTTATATTAGTTCAGTCTAGTGCAAAGGTTCATGTGTTTAGATTCTATAATTAACTACGGGATGCGCACCCGTGTGAGTTATCAAATGTGGGCACACATAAAAGGGCACTATACCTTTCCGTTTTCCGGGACCTCGGTCTCTGATGTGCGCCGCTTTATTAAGACATGATGCTAAGAGTCCACGTGATCAACTGATTCATTCGGACAGTGTCATAATGGGATCAGGCGCAAGGGGATAGAATGAGATCCGCTGATTTCTACGGAGTACAACTTACTATTCAGCGATGCGAGCTTGTGAGTGAGGTTGCAGCAGGATCCTATGATCATTCGCACGAGTCGTTGCTGCAAGAAATGACTCGGTCGATTGTGCCCATTCGCACTGTTCTGCCATCCTGTTTACTTGGTGTTTACCCGCCCTGCTAGCTAAGTTATCCACATACTATTGAGTGTATGTAACCATATGGTTACCAAGGTGAAATGGCATCATTCCAACAGCAATGATACGCTGGGATGGCAATCGAGTGCCATGCCTTGTTCTGGTCATGATTTCAGATATCGTGTAACTGCAAACCATATACAGTACCTTCTCATGGCCATCGAGTGCAGATCATCGCGTATGTACACAAAAGGATCCCAATGGTTCCAAGATTTCGATCATGATATCTCTACTCCGATCTCCGGCGCTATATCATGACGATCGATCGATGGCCTGAAATGCCGCTTTTTGTTTTGGTTTCAGATAAACTGCTGAACTGGAGTAACTATCCCACCACATACCACCTAACCTATTCAGACTTCAGCATCAGGAGGGACACAGGGTAGCAGGCCCGGGCGCCCCGATCTGCAGGCCATGAGTTCGATGAAACTGCCGTCAGAGTGTGAGACTCATTCGATGAGTTTTTATGGGCTTATGGTCATTCGACCCAGCCTGCATCCGGGAGGGGTAACTGGCCCTGCATGTTAGCACGGGCGGCGTATTTCGCAGCCTTTGGGCCCATAAGCTGAGAACAAATCAAGAACGCAGTGATGTTCGAGTGTATCCAGTAGGTCTTGCCAGTAGTATTCATCAGCGAGTAATCCGGTTTGGAAAGTTCTGTGGCAGTTGAGAAGTCTATGGAAAATAGAAGTGTTCGTATGGCGTTCACTCCATGGTATTGTACCATTGAAATACATCTTGGTGAACCGCCATGTGGGGATAAGCGGCCAGTGTCCAATCTGTAACCAAGCACCTGCAGATCTCCTTCACTTGCTTTTTCCAGTGCAATACCACGAGAGAAATGTGGACTTTATTTAACCTGAACACAGTAACCGAGGAGGCCACATCATTCGATCGTTCGGGTTCAGCGGTTCTGGAGTTCTTGCTACGATAGGAAGCCACTCGTTGCTCCATGGTTTTGATAGCATTACTAGTGGCGGATCCATCGGCAATGCACTCAGGATGAACCAGTTCCAACGTTGCACCAATGCAGAATGCCAATACTAGCTATGACGGCTAAGGTCACGTACAATGCGGTGACGTTAGCCTTTCCTTATGCTCGCCACGTTGAATTTTTGCTTAGTTGGAGGAGTGAGAAACAAGAGAGAGAGGGTTGTCTTCTCTTAGCTAAGGGATGATCTCTTAGCAATAAGAGAAGACTATTTTTCTCCATTGTACCATATGTCTTCTCTTAGTCAACCAATTTTTTACTAAAAATAGTTAATTCTATTAATTGCTAGAGATAGCAATAAGAGATAATGCATTGTACAAGTTATATATTGTGTCTTCTCTAAATGATGTGGAGAGCTAAGAGAAGTCATGCCTTCTCTAGCCTTGTACATGCCCTAATGCGGCTATGGCAATGTCTAAACCAACCATTACACGGCCCCATTGGAGTAGTCCGAGTTCTCGACAAATTAAAGTAAATGTGGATGCCTCTTATAACCATGATGTTTTTGCAGCGATTCAGATGGACGCTTCATTGCGGCGTCTTCATCCCGAACTTAGCATCGGTGCCAATGGCCACGGGAGAGGGGTTGGCTCTTGCTAACAACATTCAGGCGGAATCTACTCAACCGACACCGTTGCAGCTTGCTCAGGTCAAGAAGCATGGTGGGATGAATCCTCTGCCTTTTTTGTTGATTGTGTTGATTTGGTCTCACTTAGGCCTTGTTTACTTCTAGGTGGTATTTCAGGGGATGAGATGGGATTATTTTGTATGGCGGAATTTCCCCGATAGGTTGTTTACTAGGCCTGATTTTGAGGGGATAATCCCGGAATATCCCCACAAATCCCATCCACACTAGTGTATTTTTGGCTAGATTAAAAACTCTCCATCATGGTAGAGTATTTTCGGGGAAGGGATTTGAGAGGATTTGAGAGTATTGGGCGAACACCAAATCCACGCATATCCCGCGTCTTTTGTGGATAAAAATACCGGAGAAGTAAACAATGCCTTATTGGGAAGGTCAAGTTCAAGCATTGTCTTGGGAAAGCCAACGAAGTTGCTGCTCATGATTTCGTGTACTTGGGTCGATGAACCCGTGGCTTTATTCTTAGCAAACTTGTTAATGATGTTAGTACTATTGTTAGCAATTAATAAAATACCACAACAGAGTCTTGTTGCCCTCAAAAAGTAATACAAACCGGTACAGTAATACACGTGAATCTTCCAACTGATGGCGCAAAGGTTCGGCTTGCGACGGAGGGCCTGAACATAGCGGTAATACACTCTGAATGATATGTCATCATCATCTGCACTAGAAGAGTCGAAGTGGCAACTGTGCCTATGCGATTGAGTATTGACTCACGTGCAACAGGAGAAATTAGTCAAAAGTGACAAAAAGAAAATGTCAGCTGACAAAAAATTGCGCATCCAGGGAATCGAACCCTGGTCAGTACCGTGGGAGGGTACTATGATACCACTACACCAGATGCGCTTGGTGACGGAAATGCTAGATCTATTATATATATTCACGAATCATAAAACTGGCACAGGAGGGAGAATCATTACTTGCTCCACTGGTGCACTTCCAACCAGTTTACCATACCACTTAACACCACTGACTGGATCGGTTAACCCAAGCAAGAAGAATCATTCCCAGATCCAGACGAATTCTTTCTTCGATCGAGTCATCATCGACTAAAGCGTACGTACGTGAGCAAACCATGTCGACACCTCCTGTTCACAGACCCACAACTTACCGAATAGCACGATCACGCTAGAAGTAGCCCCACTGTGGCACTTGCTCTCCCGCCAGAAGATCCCCAGGGATCACAACGGTACACGCGATACAGGACAAACCGCGCTGCCATACCATGCGTTCATCCAGACCGCCAACCGAGCCACGTTGATGATACATTGTTTAAGCAGTACACCACGCGCCGAACGCGGACTGACTCGCTCGGGCCAACTGCTCCACGCGCCATGAATCATGCCGCGATCGGGAAAAGCAAGAAGCATTGAGGAAGAAAAAGTATTGCCGTGCGGCCATGTCACGGCCGGCCCCTGGCCTCATGCGCCCCGCCAGCTTGTGCCCGGCACACGCAAAGGGGCGAGACACATATCCGTAGCCTTTTGTTTAGACTTGCAGTTGGCCAGTGGTCACTCGCTCCGGTAGCTTTAATAATTCCCTGCTTGATCTGTGACTCCAATAGTCCGATGCACGGCCATTTCGCGTGTGAGTTCCTTTCAGATGTCAACATGCACAGCACAAGGCGCACGGCCGTGAGCAGGATATCCATGTCTCAAACATGGGAAAAAATTGTTGCAATGGCTGGCAAATAGATAAACTTTCGCCCGCCACGATCACAGTGTGGAATCTGCAGTGCGACAGCGGCAAGTGGGCGTCAACGTTCGACTGCTGAGACGAGAAAGAAAGCCGCTTTGGAGCCAGCCGGACGCTTCCAAATCCTCCAGCTCAGCATCGCTCGTCCGTTTCGCGTTGTTGGCTTGCTCTTTCTCTCCCCAAAAGCGGCGGTGGGCAGGTCTGGTCACCTCATCATCACCAAATTAAAAGAAGATAATAGTATGCAGGAGGACAAGGGCGTGAAGGCGCGCGTGTGGTTGCCACACTCCCCTACTGTACTGGCCTAGATCAGCTCCGACGTCCCCTGTCCCCTCGTCGCTAGCAACGGCACCCACCCCCACCCAAATAATTCAAATCCCTTTTGTGATCCCTTGGTCTTGATCTTTCTTGTAGTAGTGATCTGTGTTCATCCTTGGGTCCGTGAAGAGGAAGAAATCAGATGGAGTATGATTAGCTACTAGATATATCTTCGTGGAGCAAATCAGTTGTAATATGTCGTGGACGTATAACATGCAGCACTGATCAACCAAACCCTGTTTTCTTAATTGCAAGAAATAAACTTGAGAGACCTACATGACTCACTAAGCAAAATTGGATAGCCACCGAATACCACTTATATCTGTCCGTTCAGATGCGTGACCTAGGCATTCGTCTCTAGCTTCCCCCCGTGACCTGCACACCGAAACAAACGCCATGGCGTGAGCACATATAAACATAGTAATTTTTGTCTACTAGTTCTTCACGGTAATCCAGTAGCAGCTGGACTAATTAGGCCGGCCTGTGGCGGCCACACGCAAAGCTAAGGGGCGGGCGGGACATCTGAAAGATGAGCTGCAACAACCGCGCGCATGGTGACTCACCGAGCTTATTTTGGAGTTTCGGGCCGGAGGGTTGCTCTTGGTTTGGCCTTTTTTGCTATACTTTGCATTTTTTTTCTCTTAGAAAATGAGTACCTTAGCTTTCACAGTCTTCAAATGGCTTTTATTCCTCGAGATAGTACAAGGAAGATCGACTGATTGCCTATCTCACTAGTGCAGACCCACCCCCCCCCCCTTTAACTCCGGTTGGGAGGGCCCTCTAACAGCGGTTCTACAACCGTTGTTGAGGGTTCGGTGTTAGAGGGGGGGGCCCTTTAACATCCGAACCGGTGTTAAAGGGTGGCGCACGTGGGACTGCCGCAGGCCTCAGCCCCCCCTCCCCCCCTTTAACACCGGTTCGGGGCTGAAAACGGTGTTAGAGGTTCTTCTGCCGCGGCAGAGATTTAGGCCGTTAACTCTGCCGCGGCAGGAAAACGGCCTAAATCTCTGCCACGGCAGAGTTCAGCCTCTGCCCCGTTCTGGGCGTATTTCTGCGGGAGGGGGGGAGGGGGAATCGATCGGGAGCGGTATACGCATACATCGTCATCGGTACATACGAGTACATGAATAATCAAGCAACTATTAGTATACACAAACATCGTCATCGGCACATACATCGTCATCGTTCATTTTGGTGGATATCTAAAGAGTTCTCCGCCAAGCGTGACGACCTCATCAAGTATGAACCCCGCCAATTCCTCTTGAATGGCTCGTATGCGTTCAAATGGTAGGAGTTGGTCCCGCATCCGTTCGATCTGAATATATATGAAGAATGGGCCGTCAATATATATATATAAGAATAAAACTCAACACAATTGATGGTAATAAAATAATGTTGTGGACTTTGTTTACTTACTCTAAGTTGTTCTAGTGCGGCTTGGCCCGTCGCACATATCGTGTTGCGAATGAACTCGCAAACATAGTACCCACATAAGTTATTGTCGTGTCCCTGATGCGCGCACTTTACGAGAATAGAGAGTTCAATCAAAATAATAATCAATAAAGCATGATATAATGGAATTGGAAGCAGAATCAAAGAGATACGCAGACCTAGCTAGCTAGTATTACTTACATTTTGGTCTACAGATTTTAGTTCTTCTGACCATTCACCCACGGCCCTGCCCGTGAACCTTTTCCAAACCCTGTCCGGCAAAGAAAATGGATAAAGGAGTAATTAATTACTTGTTGTCACGAAAGTTGCCGATCTAGTGCGATAATATGATTGAAATTATCTCTGGAGCATCTCTCTAAAGTCTGCCCATATCTCTTTTTCTTTTCGTAACGAGTCCTTGACAAGGACTTTTCCTCAGTCGGGTTGAATGACTAGCAGAATAAAGTGGAACCTACGCACGCATAACTCATCATCAGTTACACTTAACATCGAGTAAGCCGAAATAGAATGTGTACAAGAGAGAGGGTAACAGTACTCACGAGAAGTTGTAAGGCAATAGTATTTCCCTTTTGGTTTGTTGTCTCAGTAAAGACCTTAGCAAGTAATCTTCTGTTTGCCCGGGTTTGGTTCTTATCACTTCTTCATGAACTCTATTTGGGTCAACGAACCCAATGTCAAAAGGGCCTCCTTTCCTGCATTCCATAACCTTTTTCCTGCATAATAGTATATACATATATGGTGAGCATATATATATATATACATGCAATTAATGAAGTGAATGAGATGAGATATAAATTACAGAAATAGTACTTACACACAATAAAGGCTGATGGCAGCTTTGTCGAGTTACTTCTGATTGAATAGAAAATACAAGTCTTGAATGTTGAAGTCGATCCCGTCGTCTCCGCAGAAGAAAATCTCATCTCTTATATGCGCCGTGATCCATTCTTCCTTTCTCGTCTTGCAGAAATCAAGGTACCACTTGTGCAATTTTTGCATCTTTGTTGGTAGATTCTTGAGCTCCTCTTTCTTGACGAGATTCTTCCCATACTTCCATGGTTGTATGGGGTTGGCATCGCATTTGGGAAAGTTGTCTCCCATGATGCTCAAGTATGCAATGTAACTCATCCCCATCTTATTGGCCTTTCTTTATAGCTCTGCCTCGTAATCATTTACGGGAGGAGCGTCCCGTGTGTCGAACATTTGGAGCGGGGCGCATGATTGGTTTTCCTGCTCTCCGAGCATGGGAACTGTTTTCTGGGGTGCCTCGCGACTGCTACTTTCAGTCTCCTACGGCGCCTTGCATCCGCCTTCAAAATCTGGCGCTCGTAGTCCGGCACAAGTGGGGTTTCAGGTTTCAAAAGATTTTTGTAAAACTTCTCCACCACCGCCGGATCTATTTTCTCCTTTGGCTCGGCCCGTCTAGGTGCAAAGAATTTCTTGACCTCTTCTTCCGAGATCCTATTGGTCTCCTCGTCGCTGCGATTCCACGGTAAAACCGGCAATGGCTTGGCGGAAGGTTGCGGGACGTAGTTTTTTGAACTCTTTGGCGTACGGTTTCCTGTGGATTTCTTTGTGGCAGTGCTAGTGATGCTCTTTGAGGAAGTGCTCTTCCGCTTATGCTGAGGAGATGGCTGAAGCACCGGAGATGGCTGACGGGCCGGAGATAGCTGGCGCGTCGGAGATGGCTGAAGCGCCGGAGATGGCTGCCGCGCAGGAGATAGCTGAAGCGGCTCAGACTGCTGACGCTGCAGAGACGGCGGGGGTTCCAGTGGCCTCCAATTTGGAAGCACGATGTGTTCCTTCTTCCAAAGAATGGTTGTTTTCACTGTAAATTTGAGTTGAGTTTCCCCTTCACCTGTAGCATGGTCAAGTTGTGCTTCCTCATATTCCTTCACAACCTCATCCACCCCGACAATAGCATAGCCATCTAGAATCGGTCGGTAGTGGTAAGTTCCACCAGCTACAGGAGGTAAGGCATAGCCGACAGCCACCTTAATGGATAAGCCCATTAATCTCACATGCAGCTCAGCGTGTTCGCTCTCCGTGATCTCATCCACGGGGTATCGAGGACCCGCCATTTCAAGCGTGGGCTGCACGTTCTCCGTGGAAGCCACGCTGCTTTTCCGCGCAGAGTCCGGGCCGCCGGCAGCTTCCAATGTAGGATCTTCATGCCGCTGAGATGGGCCGGTAGCTTGATGGCTCTGTTGTGCATTCACTTGCGCCTGTAGCGCCACAAGTGCATGTTCTATCTGTGTCATCCGCTCTGTACGCTCTTTTTCTTTTCTGCCGCGCCATCTGTAAGAGTCGCTCCACTCGGCAAACTCATCCTTCCACGTCATACCCCCTGTGCCTCGTGCATGTCCAGGGTGTTCTTTTTTACCGATGGCGCGTGTGAGCTGGTCATTCTCTCTGTCGGGATGGAAGGTCCTGGCGGATGTTTCCTCGTATGCCGTGATGAGTTCAGTGACGGGTTTGGCAAGGAGGGTTAGGAAGATACACAATCCTGTTTCTGGGTCCAACCTTGCCCCGATTCCGTAGAACCAAGTCTTTGCACGTAGGTCCCACCCATTTGTCTGGGGTGTGATCCCTCTAGCGCGCAGGGCCTTCTCAACTTCCTCCCACTTAGGCCTCTGAGATATGTAGCCACCTGACCCCGTCCTCTGGTGATATTCCTTCTTCTGGGCATTAAGCGTATTGGTTTCTGACCTCTTTTTAGCTATAGCACCTTTTTTATATGTCACAAATTCGGGCCAGTGAGGCCTTATCTTCGCATAATATGCGTCTTCGAAATTTGGAGTCTCGCCAGCTTTCACAAATTTGTTCAATTTTGTCTTCCAGTTGCGCAAAGTGTCAGCCATCTTCTTTAGAGTCCACTCTTTGACCTTTTCCTTTATAACCGGGTTGTTTTCATCCTCCTCTGGCGGAAGGGTGAAATTTACCAACAACGAATTCCAAAGCGTTTCTTTGGATCTTTCATCGACAAAGGTACCGTCGCCCTTCTTTGGCTTATTCCAATTTTCAATTATGATTGGGATTTGGTCCCTAACAAGAACTCCAGCCTGATGTACAAATTTGTCTGCGGCCTTCTTGGGCTCCATCGGCCTGCCATCAACACGGACTGCTTCGATCGTGAACTTTGCACGATCTTTCAACTGATGGCTCGCGCCTTGCTTGCTCTTTTTCGTAGAAGAAGATGGTTGTTGGCTGGTCGATCCAGAGGGCTAAAAGAAGAAAGAAGCGTTAATTAATACATGTAGAAGAAGATTGTTGGTGGAAGTCAGCAGAGGCTTAATCAATGCATATACCTTGCCGGACTTCGTAATCACTAAATTGCGTTCACCGGAGTCTTCATCTTCTCCATTACTACTTGAGCTGTCATCATGCCCCTCCAAGTTCAGATATTGTGAGGTGTCCTCATCAATAATGTTCTCCATTATTTCTTCTTCTTCAAGGTTTCTACTAAGTGGATCCATAGTTTCTAAAACAATAATATTATCTAGAGTAAGAGTGTAAACATTCAAGTGGACTTGGATTCATACACAAATATACATATTATTCATACAAAAATACACAAATAAATACACAGATGAAATTAAAACCCTAAGGATGCTTGATCATTTTAAACGAGTTCTGAGGGGTCCAAACCCTAATCAGGATGAGTCAGAGCTCCACAGCGACACCCCCAAGAGGGTAATCGTTGGCAGGATGAAAGTTTGTATACAAGTGGGGCGGGTTTGCGGACAATTATTTAGTCTCAGACAGCTACACCTACACGCAGTCCAATTTGTATACAAGTTTTAATCTATGCATGTAGTACAATTTATATTAGCCGGTGAAACTATCTTGCCCGCGAACCCGCCCCGCTTGACACCCCATCTATACTACTACTCCCTCCATAATTACATGCCATCTTAGTTTCGAGTTTCCTGATTTTGACCATCAAGTTCACCACCAACACTAAGTAAACAATATTATCGATGTTACAACATTAGAAACTTTACACAAATAAATACACGACTATATCTTTTATACATCACACATATTCCACCAAATGATGGTCAATATTTGTGGACGGATGGAGTACAAATGTAGTATTTGAGATAAATATATGCCCATGGTTTATTTCTCTAGCTATTTCTAATCGGATTGATTCAAAGTCTATTCATCTTGTTTTAATGTAATTTCTTTCTACAAAGTTTCACTATAAATAAGTAACAAAGACATGTAAAAAAAGTAACAAAGTTTCACTACAAAAAAGTAACAAAGTTTCACCACGAGCACGGCGGCTTCGGTGGCGGTGGCGGTCTTGGCGCGCGCGAGGGCGAGGGCGGCTCTGACGGCGAGGGCGAGGGCGGCGGCTCCGACGGCGAGGGCTGGACGCGCGGCGCTGGCGCGTCTGCTCTCTGCTCTCTGCGCGCGCGAGGGCGAGGGCGGCTCCGACGGAGAGGGCGAGGCCGGCGGCTCCGACGGCGAGGGCTGGACGCGCCGCCGGCGCGGCTGTTCTCTCCGCTCTCTGCTCTCTGCGCGGCGCGCGCGCGGTGGCGGTGGCGGTCTTGGCGCGCGAGAGGGCGAGGGCGGCTCCGACGGCGAGGGCGAGGGCGGCGGCTTCGACGGCGAGGGCTGGACGCGGCGCCGGCGCGGCTGCTCTCTGCTCTCTGCGCGCGGCGGCGGGCGGTTCGATCTGGCTCTAGGGGGAAGAAAGGAAGGGGAAGGCGCATTTAATACTCCCCCTTTAACACCGGTTCGGGGCTGGAACCGGTTCGGGGCTGGAACCGGTGTTAAAGGGGGGGATTCGTTTTGCGCGCGCATTTATTAACACCCCCCGCGCGCACCCCCCCCCCTTTAACATCGGTTTGTGTCTGGAACCGGTGTTAAAGGGGGGGCATTTATTTCATGCATTACAGGGGCATTTTTAATTCAAAAAATAGGATGTGAATTTAGAAAACTCATATCTTTTTCATTTCAACTCAGAAAAATATGAATAATATATCATAATTTTCAGAAATAATATCTATCCATTCATGTAAAAACATTTTATATTTACTTTACATGAAAATTTTCAAACTGATTAAAACACTTACATATAAATTTTGATTATTCAATTCAAACAAAAATAAATTGTTAAATCCTAAAACTTTGAATATAAGAAATATTAAGCATCTAAAAAGGAATCTAACCCTATTTTATTAGAGCAAATCATATTTTAATGCCGTATCTTTTGTATTAACATTTTTGAATTGATTGGATATTTAAATGCTGCATCTTTTGTATACACTTGAATCTGACCAAGCCTCGCTCAACTTGCATTGTTTTTTTGATAAAATAGCATATTGTGAACCTAAAAATGATTTTTGTAAAAAATCATGAGCATCGTATCATGTACCTGTAGTTCATATCTGACCCACTTCCTGCCGATTTGGCAGGAATTTGTCTTTTTCACCAGAGGTGGACGGAAAGGTTTCAGATCCCCCTGTTGGTAGATTATCCATATAAGGTGGTCTAGTATTTTTGTAAAATGTGTTGGTGGTTTTTTGAATTATCCATTTGGTGGTTGCTTCACAAAACCGTCTGTTTTTTATGCTCGGAAAATGGAAAATGCCTTTTTGGTGCGATAAAAAGGAAAACTTTCTCTTGCAACATTGTTTGCCATGCCATGATGCACATGTATGCATAATATGGCCATATTATCACAAACTATGCCTTGATTCTAGCCATAACATTGGTCATTTGACCCGAAAGCCAAGAAACCTCGAATGAGATAGGTCATTTTGTGAAGGTTTTTTTGAGACATAATCAATATACCAAGTTTGAGATTTTTCCTTCTACCTATGTCACATAATATAACACCACGCGAAGGTTTCGCACTGTTTCGATCTTTTTTTATTTTTTTATCCCCGTTTTAAACTATCGACAAACTTTGTCGAACAACGGGCATGATGATTCTTAGATCGGGGCCAAGCCTCGCTCAACTTGCATTGTTTTTTTGATAAAATAGCATATTGTGAACCTAAAAATGATTTTTTTAAAAAATCATGAGCATCGTATCATGTACCTGTAGTTCATATCTGACCCACTTCCTGCCGATTCGGCAGGAATTTGTCTTTTTCACCAGAGATGAACGCAAAGGTTTCAGATCCCCCTGTTGGTACATTATCCATATAAGGTGGTCTAGTATTTTTGTAAAATGTGTTGGTGGTTTTTTGAATTAGCCATTTGGTGGTTGCTTCACAAAACCGTCTGTTTTTTATGCTCGGAAAATGGAAAATGCCTTTTTGGTGCGATAAAAAGGAAAACTTCCTCTTGCAACATTGTTTGCCATGCCATGATGCACATGTATGCACAATATGGCCATATTATCACAAACTATGCCTTGATTCTAGCCATAACATTGGTCATTTGACCCGAAAGCCAAGAAACCTCGAATGAGAAAGGTCCTTTTGTGAAGGTTTTTTTGAGACATAATCAATATTCCAAGTTTGATATTTTTCCTTCTAACTATGTCACATAATATAACACCACGCGAAGGTTTCGCACTGTTTCGATCTTTTTTATTTTTTTATCCCCGTTTTAAACTATCGACAAACTTTGTCGAAAAACGGGCATGATGATTCTTAGCTCGGGGCCAAGCCTCGCTCAACTTGCATTGTTTTTTTTGATAAAATAGCATATTGTGAACCTAAAATGATTTTTGTAAAAAATCATGAGCATCGTATCATGTACGTGTAGTTCATATCTGACCCACTTCCTACCGATTCGGCAGGAATTTGTCTTTTTCACCAGAGGTGGACGGAAAGGTTTCAGATCCCCCTGTTGGTACATTGTCCATATAGGGTGGTCTAGTATTTTTGTAAAATGTGTTGGTGGTTTTTTGAATAAGCCATTTGGTGGTTGCTTCACAAAACCGTCCGTTTTTTATGCTCGGAAAATGGAAAATGCCTTTTTGGTGCGATAAAAAGGAAAACTTCCTCTTGCAACATTGTTTGTCATTCCATGATGCACATGTATGCACAATATGGCTGATGGGAATATGCCCTGAGAGGCAATAATAAAGTGTTTATTATGTGTATTCCAAGTCTATGATAGATGTTTATTTTGCATGCTATAATTGTATTAATACGGAAACGTTAATACATGTGTGTTTAATAAACAAACAGAAAGTTCCTAGTTATGCCTCTCTCATAAACTAGCTCGTTGATTAGCAAGATGATCAAGGTTTCCTGATCATGGACATTGGATGTTGTTAATAACGGGATCACAACATTAGTGTAATGGTGTGATGAACATTCATCCGAAGTATAGCATTACGATCAAAGTCATTGAGTTTATATTGCTATAACAACTTACGAAGTGATCCTAATCCTTAGACCATGAGATCATGTCAATCACTAACACCGGAAGAGTTTCTTGATAACATCAAACGTCACACCGTAACAGGGTGATTATAAAGATGGATTCAGAACTAATAAAGTGTTATGTTGAGGCTCATGGATCGAGAGTGGAATTTGTTCATCCCGATGACGGATAGATATACTCTGGGCCCTCTCGGTGATATCACATTGATTAGCTTGCAAGCAAGTGATTTGATCACTAGAATGTTATATCACAGGAACAAGAAAAGAGTGCATGTCGGTAACGAGATAAAACTAGGTATGGAGATACCGATGATCGAATCTCGGACATGTAATATATCATGAAACAAAGGGATTAAGATACTAGCGTAAAAGGTTCCGACGATCACAAGAAAGTCATCGTTGAATGTGTGGGAGTCAGTATGGGTCTCCAGATCCCGCTTCTGATTATTGATCCGAGAGGGGTCTCGATCATGTCCGCATTATTCACGAACCGTAGGGTGACACACTTAAGAGACACCGACATCCAATTGGAGCAAACGTTCCATGCCGAAAGAATGAACAAGCGCAGGAATTTATTTCACTAGATACCGAAACAGGTTTTCGGGTGAAATTGCATAAAGTGGTTATGCATGTGAAATAGAATTCTAGCAAGGGGTTATTTGTGAATGTTTGTCGTTAAAGTAATTGACAAAATTCTGAATAAAATAAAAGAGTTTTATTTAATGAGAGTTTGCATTAAATTTGGTGGAAATTTAATGGGAATTTGAGTGGACTTTTGAGTGGAGGGATTTTAAAGGGCATTTTGTGAGTGGAGTGTCCACCCACATGAATGAAGGAGGGGAGGGGGCAGCCCCCATGGCCGGCGGCCACCCCCTTGGGTGCCCCCCTCCTCCTATAAAAGGAGCCCCCCTCCTCACTTGTCTCTCACACCTCCTCGTGAAGGATCTCTCTCCCCCTCTAGAATTTATCCCCCATGGTGGACTAGCGAGATACATGTTCCCGGTGGCTATTCGGCAAGAAAGAGTTGTGCTTCCGCTGCATCGCTAGAGCGAGGAGGCGGAGGTTGCTCGGTGCCTCGAACGTGTGTGCGAGCACGGATGCGCTGCTGATTTGCGGCGCTAGGACTTCCTCTCGATCTTGAGATCGGCAAGAGATCGTCTACATCAACCACGAGTTGAACTCGTTAAGCTTTGTCGGTCTTCAAGGGTATGTTCTTACGGATATACATCCGCCCGTTGTTTGTATCTAGTAGATAGATCTTGGTATATAGTTCACATCGTAGGAAAAATTTTGTTTTCTATGCTGCGAACCCTACAGTGGTATTAGAGCCGGATCTATGCGTAGATACTTTACACGGGTAGTACACATATGAGTATGTGGGCGATGATGATCATGTTGTTGCTCCTTTGTTGTAATTTTGGATATTGGTGGCATAGTGGGATGAAGCGGCCCGGACAAACTTTACATGTCCTCGCACATGAGACCTGTTCCACGCTTGACATGCAACTAGTTTGCATAAGTGGCTAGCGGGTGTCTGTCTCTCCTACTATAGTCAATATCTATTTTGCAAGCGAGTTGTCAACAATTTGATTATCCTCGTTGTGGTTCATGTTCGTAGGTAAGAACGGTTCTATCTCGAAAGCCCTAAGCCACGTAAAACTTGCAATGGATAAATTAGAGGCGTCTAGTTTAGATTGTTGCTGGGCTAGTGTTATGATATGGTAGTGTTGTAAGTAGAAGTATGAGATGATACTCTTACAACACACATAGCGTGTAAAATCCATAGACCTTGGATTTACACATATAGGTATGATAGTGATCATACCACGATGCACATGATAGAGATCATCTGCGGGAACCATATAATTTCACTAATAAACATATGATGTTTGATAGCATCTTATATTGCTTGTTTAGCGCTTTGTTAGCATAATAAGATGATCCCTCATTTAAATATCAAGATAAGAATGTGTTCTTCCTTTAGTATGCACCGATTATGTTTTCGTCGCTCCAAGACATCACGTGATGATCGGGTGTTCTTGGATCCACGACCATATTTCGGGTGTAAAACAGTTACACACGCGAATACTAAGGTTCTAACTTGGCGAGACTAGCATGTACAGACATGGCCTCGGAACACGGACCGAAAGGTTAATCATGAGTCATATAGTTGATATGATGCCCATTTGATGCTCGCCTTTGAAGCTATACCGACTCACGTGATGATCGGACTTGGTGTAGTGGATTTGGTTCATGTAATCACCAAAAAGGCACGAGGGATGTCGTTTTTGAGTGGGAGTTCATTCGTAATATAGATTAGTTGAACTCAATCTATCATACACTTAGTCTAAACTTTACAAATTCTGTTGTAGATGGCACCACCTGCTTTTAATTTCAATGTGTTCATGGAGAAAGAGAAACTAGCAACGAACGGTAGCAACTTTACCGAATGGGCCATGAATTTGAGGATTCTCCTCTCTGCTGCACAAAAGCAATATGTGCTAGAAGCGCCGTTAGGCCCCCCACCTTTAGATGATGCCCCTGACGAGGAGAAGAATGTCTATCAGACTCGTCAGGAGGACCACAACTTAGTTCATTGCGGCATATTGTATGGGCTAGAGCCGGAACTTCGAAAGCGTTTCGAAAACGGCAATGCATTTGATACAATGGGTGAGTTGAAAATGATTTTCGACACACATGCTGCTGTAGAGAGCTACAACGCTTCAGAAAAGTTCTTTAGCTGCATGATGGAAGAGCACAGCTCCGTTAGTGAGCATGTACTCAAGATGTCGGGTTACGCCGATAAGCTTGTGTCCTTGGGAATATCGATTCCCATTGACTTAGGCATCCATCGTGTTCTGCAGTCTCTGCCACCTAGCTATAAGAGCTTCGTGATGAACTATAATATGCAAGGCATGAAGAAGTCTCTCCCCGAGCTTCTGTCAATGCTTAAAACTGCAGAAGTGGAGATCAAAAAGGAACATCAAGTGTTGATGATCAATAGGAACACTGGTTTCAAGAAAGACAAGAAGGGAAAACGGAAGGAAAGTAAGGGCGGCAAGCCTGTTGCCGCGCCTGAAAAGAAACCCCGAGTTGGACCTAAGTCTGATTCCGAGTGCTACTATTGTAAGGGGACTGGCCACTGGAAGCGCAACTGCCCCAAGTATCTGGCAGACAAGAAGGCCGGTAAGGCAAACGAAGGTATATATGATATACATGTTATTGATGTGTACTTGACTAGTGCTCGCAGTAGCACCTGGGTATTTTATACCGGTTCAGTTGCTAATATTTGTAACTCGAATCAGGGGCTGCGAAACAAGCGACCGCTAGCAGGGGTGAGGTCAAGATGCGTGTCGGCAATGGATCAAGCGTTGATGTGATCGCCGTCAGAACGCTGCCTCTCCACTTGCCGTCGGGATTAGTTATAAACTTGAATAAATGTTATCTGGTGCCTGCATTGAGCATGAACATTGTATCTGGATCGTGTTTGATGCGAAGTGGTTATTCATTTAAATCCGAGAACAATGGTTGTTCCATTTATATGAATGAAATCTTTTATGGTCATGCACCGATGATGAATGGTTTATTTCTATTAGATCTCGATGATAATGTTACACATATTCATAATGTTGATGCTAAAAGGATTAAACTTAATGATGATATATCCGCATATATGTGGCACTGCCGTCTAGGTCATATTGGCGTTAAACGCATGAAGAAGCTCCATTCGGATGGACTTTTGGAATCACTTGATTATGAATCATTTGATACATGTGAGCCATGCCTTATGGGCAAGATGACTAGAACGTCGTTTTCCGGTTCAATGGAACGGGCGACAGATTTATTGGAAATCATACATTCTGATGTATGTGGTCCAATGAGTGTGTCGGCGCGAGGTGGATATCGTTATTTTGTTACTTTCACGGATGATTTGAGTAGATACGGTTATATCTACTTGATGAAACACAAGTCTGAAACCTTTGAAAAGTTCAAGGAATTTCAGAATCAAGTGGAAAATCATCGTAATAGAAAGATCAAATTTCTACGGTCCGACCGTGGAGGTGAGTATCTAAGTTACGAGTTTAGCACTCACATGAAAGAGTGTGGAATTGTTTCACAACTCACACCTGCCGGAACACCACAGCGAAATGGTGTGTCGGAACATCGTAATCGTACTTTATTAGATATGGTTCGATCTATGATGTCTCTGACGGACTTGCCGTTGTCATTTTGGGGTTATGCACTAGAAACTGCTGCATTCACTTTAAATCGGGCACCATCTAAATCCATTGACAAGACACCGTATGAATTGTGGTTTGGAAACAAACCTAAGCTGTCATTTCTTAAAGTTTGGGGATGCGATGTTTATGTGAAGAAACTTCAACCGGATAAACTCGAACCCAAAGCGGAAAAATGCGTCTTCATAGGATACCCTAAAGAAACTATTGGGTATTCCTTCTATCACAGATCCGAGGGCAAGGTTTTTTGTTGCCAAGAATGGATCCTTTCTAGAGAAAGAGTTTCTTGCGAAAGGTGTGAGTAGTCGGAAGGTAGAACTCGAAGAGGTTGTGGAACCTTCTCTTCAAAGTATGGCGAGTAGCGCAGCGCCGGAAGTTGTTCCGGAGTTGGCTCCACCTGTTGAAGAGGGAACTAATGATAATGATCATGAAACTCCGAAAGAGAGTACTACCGAACCTCGCAGGTCAAACAGGACGCGTGCAGCTCCCGAGCTGTACGGAAATCCTGTCATGAATTTCATGGTTGATGAAAATGATGACCCTGCGACGTATGAAGAAGCGATGATGAGCCCGGATTCCAACAAATGGTTAGAAGCCATGAAATCCGAGATGGAATCCATGTATGAAAATCAAGTTTGGAACTTGGTGGAATTACCTCACGACCGAAAGGCCGTGGAGAACAAATGGATTTTCAAAAGGAAAACTGATGCTGATGGTAATGTGACCGTCTATAAAGCTCGACTTGTGGCAAAGGGGTTTCGAAAAATTCAAGGAGTTGACTACGATGAGACTTTCTCTCCCGTAGCGATGCTAAAGTCAGTTAGGATTATGTTAGCAATTGCTGCATATTTTGATTATGAGATATGGCAGATGGATGTCAAAACCGCGTTTCTCAATGGTAATATTGAAGAAGAGTTGTATATGATACAACCAAAGGGTTTTGTCGATCCTAAGGATGCTAACAAGGTGTGCAAGCTTCAGCGATCCATCTATGGATTGAAGCAAGCATCACGAAGTTGGAATCTCCGCTTTGATGAGGTGATCAAAGAGTTTGGATTTGTCCAAACTTATGGAGAAGCTTGTATTTACAAGAAAGTGAGTGGGAGCAATGTGGCATTTCTGATATTATATGTGGATGACATATTATTGATCGGAAATGATGTAGATCTTTTAAACAGTGTTAAAAGTTATCTAAACAGCAAATTTTCAATGAAGGACCTAGGTGAAGCGTCATACATATTAGGCATAAAGATCTATAGAGATAGATCTAGGCGCCTAATAGGGCTATCACAAAGTACATACCTTGATAAGATTTTAAAGAAGTTTAAAATGGACGGAAGTAAGAAGGGGTTCTTACCTATGTTGCAAGGAAATACATTGAGTAAGACTCAAAGTCCGGCTTCGGCGGAAGAAAGAGAGATAATGGACAAAGTCCCCTATGCTTCAGCCATAGGCTCTATAATGTATGCCATGCTATGTACAAGACCGGATGTGGCACATGCTATTAGTTTGACTAGTAGGTACCAATCGGATCCAGGTTCGGAACACTGGATAGCGGTCAAGAATATCCTTAAGTACTTACGAAGAACTAAGGATATGTTTCTTGTATACGGAGGTGAAGAAGAGCTCGTCGCTAAGTGTTATGTCGACGCTAGCTTTGACACCGATCCGGATGACTCTAAGTCTCAATCCGGATACGTATTTCTCATGAATGGCGGAGCGGTTAGTTGGAGGAGATCCAAACAACCAGTGGTAGCGGGATCAACAACGGAGGCCGAATATGTTGCTGCTTCAGAAGCAGCTCAGGAAGCGGTTTGGATGAAGGAGTTCATATCCGAACTAGGAGTGGTGGCAAACGCGTTGGATCCAATGGTGATCTATTGTGACAACAATGGTGCCATTGCCAATGCCAAAGAGCCAAGGTCTCACAAGCATTCCAAGCATATTAAGCGCCGGTTTCACTCCATCCGCGAGCATGTCAAGGATGGAGATATAAAGATTTGTAAAGTACATACGGATCTCAATGTAGCAGATCCGTTGACTAAAACTCTCCCTAGAACAAAACATGATCAACACCAGAACTCAATGGGTGTTAGATTTATCACTATGTAACTAGATTATTGTCTCTAGTGCAAGTGGGAGACTGAAGGGAATATGCCCTGAGAGGCAATAATAAAGTGTTTATTATGTGTATTCCAAGTATATGATAGATGTTTATTTTGCATGCTATAATTGTATTAATACGGAAACGTTAATACATGTGTGTTTAATAAACAAACAGAAAGTTCCTAGTTATGCCTCTCTCATAAACTAGCTCGATGATTAACAAGATGATCAAGGTTTCCTGATCATGGACATTGGATGTTGTTAATAACGGGATCACAACATTAGTGTAATGGTGTGATGAACATTCATCCGAAGTATAGCATTACGATCAAAGTCATTGAGTTTATATTGCTATAACAACTTACGAAGTGATCATAATCCTTAGACCATGAGATCATGTCAATCACTAACGCCGCAAGAGTTTCTTGATAACATCAAACGTCACACCGTAACAGGGTGATTATAAAGATGGATTCAGAACTAATAAAGTGTTATGTTGAGGCTCATGGATCGAGAGTGGAATTTGTTCATCCCGATGACGGATAGATATACTCTGGGCCCTCTCGGTGATATCACATTGATTAGCTTGCAAGCAAGTGATTTGATCACTAGAATGTTATATCACAGGAACGAGAAAAGAGTGCATGTCGGTAACGAGATCAAACTAGGTATGGAGATACCGATGATCGAATCTCGGACATGTAATATATCGTGAAACAAAGGGATTAAGATACTAGCGTAAAAGGTTCCGACGATCACAAGAAAGTCATCGTTGAATGCGTGGGAGTCAGTATGGGTCTCCAGATCCCGCTTCTGATTATTGATCCGAGAGGGGTCTCGATCATGTTTGCATTATTCACGAACCGTAGGGTGACACACTTAAGAGACACCGACATCCAATTGGAGCAAATGTTTCATGCCGAAAGAATGAACAAGCGCAGGAATTTATTTCACTAGATACCGAAACAGGTTTTCGGGTGAAATTGCATAAAGTGGTTATGCATGTGAAATAGAATTCTAGCAAGGGGTTATTTGTGAATGTTTGTCATTAAAGTAATTGACAAAATTCTGAATAAAATAAAAGAGTTTTATTTAATGAGAGTTTGCATTAAATTTGGTGGAAATTTAATGGGAATTTGAGTGGACTTTTGAGTGGAGGGATTTTAAAAGGCATTTTGTGAGTGGAGTGTCCACCCACATGAATGAAGGAGGGGAGGGGGCAGCCCCCATGGCCGGCGGCCACCCCCTTGGGTGCCCCCCTCCTCCTATAAAAGGAGCCCCCCTCCTCACTTGTCTCTCACACCTCCTCGTGAAGGATCTCTCTCCCCCTCTAGAATTTATCCCCCATGGTCTCGGACTAGCGAGATACATGTTCCCGGTGGCTATTCGGCAAGAAAGAGTTGTGCTTCCGCTGCATCGCTGGAGCGAGGAGGCGGAGGTTGCTCGGTGCCTCGAACGTGTGTGCGAGCACGGATGCGCTGCTGATTTGCGGCGCTAGGACTTCCTCTCTATCTTGAGATCGGCAAGAGATCGTCTACATCAACCACGAGTTGAACTCGTTAAGCTTTGTCGGTCTTCAAGGGTATGTTCTTACGGATATACATCCGCCCGTTGTTTGTATCTAGTAGATAGATCTTGGTATATAGTTCACATCGTAGGAAATTTTTTGTTTTCTATGCTGCGAACCCTACAATGGCCATATTATCACAAACTATGCCTTGATTCTATCCATAACATTGGTCATTTGACCCGAAAGCCAAGAAACCTCGAATGAGATAGGTCATTTTGTGAAGGTTTTTTTGAGACATAATCGATATACCAAGTTTGAGATTTTTCCTTCTAACTATGTCACATAATATAACACCAAGCGAAGGTTTCGCACTGTTTCGATCTTTTTTTATTTTTTATCCCCGTTTTAAACTATCGACAAACTTTGTCGAACAACGGGCATGATGATTCTTAGCTCGGGGCCAAGCCTCGCTCAACTTGCATTGTTTTTTTGATAAAATAGCATATTGTGAACCTAAAAATGTTTTTTGTAAAAAATCATGAGCATCGTATCATGTACATGTATTAATATTAAAAACATGAACTAGAGTTACATATTATGAGCATGAACTTCTTGGCATATGTCCTTCCTTATGATCGCTTCAGACGTAACCATGGAGCATCTTCTTTACTTAACGGAATGCTTGGGTCAGTTTTCACTGTGAAGGGCGGAATTTCATCAAACTTATTATAATCTTCTGAAATGCCTGTCTTGTCCTCGATTCCCACGATGTTTCTTTTCCCTGAAAGAACTATGTGACGCTTTGGCTCATCATATGATGTATTCGTTTGCATATTTTTTCTTTTTTTGGTCTAGAGGACATGTCCTTCACATAGAAAACCTGAGCCACATCATTGGCTAGGACGAATAGTTCGTCTAAGTTCTTGTCTACCTTCATAAGATTGTTGAGATCCACCATTGTCATTCCGTACTTCTTGTCTAACTCAACCCCTCCTCATGTTAGCTTGACCCATTTGCATCGAAACAAGGGGACCTTAAAATTAGGTCCATAGTCAAGTTCCCATATCTCCTCTATGAACCCATAATACGTGGTCTTCTGCCCATTGTCTTCTGCTGCATCGAAGCGGACACCACTATTTTGGTTGGTGCTCTTTTTATCTTGGCCTATCGTGTAAAATGTATCCCCATTTATCTCGTACCCTTGGAAAGTACATACAGTCAAAGATGGTGTCCTGGCCAACAAGTACAGCTGATCCCCAACAGTGGTGTTATTCGTGAGAAGTCCTTGCAGCCAGCCGCCAAAACTCGCCATGTGTTCACTTATAATCCATTCATCAGACTGCCCCGGGTGTTTGAGGCATATTAAATTCTTGTGTTCATTGATATACGGGGCAACCAAGATAGATTTTTGTAAAACCGTGTAGTGTGCTTAATTGAGAGAATGCCCGTTCCTACATATCATTGCTTTACATCCTAGGGTGCCTTTTCCACGCAGTCTCCCCTCATGTCGTGATTCTGGAACACCAATCGCCTTAAGGTCAGGAATAAAATCAACACAGAACTCAATGACCTCCTCTGTTACATAGCCCTTGGAGATGCTTCCTTCTGGCCTAGCACGATTATGAACATATTTCTTTAAGACTCCCATGTACCTCTCAAAGGGGAACATATTGTGTAGAAATACAGGATCGAGAATGGCAATCTCTTCTACTAGGTGAACCGGGAGATGCGTCATAATATTGAAGAAGGATGGTTGGAACACCAACTCAAAGCTGACAAGACATTGGGTCACATCTGTTTGTAACCCTGGTAGGCTTTCTGGATCGATTACCTTCTGAGATATTGCATTGAGGAATGCACATAGCTTCACAATGGATACTCGAACATTTTCAGGTAGAAACCCCCTCAATGCAATCGGAAGCAATTGTGTCATAATCACGTGGCAGTCATGAGACTTCAGGTTTTGGAATTTTTTCTCTGCCATATTTATTATTCCCTTTATATTCGACGAGAAGCCAGACGGGACCTTGATACTGCTCAGACATTCAAAAAAGATTTCCTTCTCTGCTTTGGTAAGAGCGTAGCTGGCAGGAGTTAAGTGGCATCGTTTACCCTTCTCGTTCTCAGGATGCATAGGCTCTTCAGGGGCTTTCAGACGTTGCTGGTCCTGCCGTGCTTCCGGTGTATCTTTTGTCTTCCCATACACTCCTAGAAAGCCTAGCAGGTTCACGCAAACATTCTTCATCACGTGCATCACGTCGATTGAAGAGCGGACCTCTAAGACTTTCCAATAGGGTAGGTCCCAAAATGTAGATTGCTTCTTCCACATGGGTGCGTGTCCGGCATCGTCATTCGGAACAGATAGACTGCCAGGACCTTTTCCAAAGATTACTTCGAGGTCCTTGACCATACCAAATACCTCCTCACCGGTACGGAGGACAGGCTTCCTCCGGGGTTCTGCCAGACGTTTGAAATGCTTGCCTTTCTTTCTTACTGGATGCAGGTTCGGAAGAAATCGGCGATACCCTAGGTACACAACCTTCTTACATTTATCCAAATATACACTTTCAGTCTCATCTAAACAGTGTGTGCATGCATTGTATCCCTTGTTTGTCTGCCCTGAAATGTTACTAAGAGAAGGCCAATCATTGATGGTTACGAAAAGCAATGCTCGTAGGTCAAATGGCTCCCCTTTGTGCTCATCCCACATACGTACATCTGGTTTGGCCCACAGCTGTAAAAGTTCTTCAACTAATGGCCTTAGGTAGCCGGGTTGCCTCGGGCCTTGGATGAGCACTGGCATCATAATGAACTTTCTCTTCATACACAACCAAGGAGGAAGGTTATAGATACATAGAGTCACAGGCCAGGTGTTGTGACTACAGCTCTGCTCACCAAAAGGATTCATGCCGTCTGTACTTAGACCAAACCTTAAGTTCCTTGCGTCACGTGCGAAGTCCGGGTACTCTCGCTCGACTTTTCTCCACTGTGACCCATCAGCGGGGTGTCTCAACATCGCGTCTTTCTTACGGTCTTCCATGTGCCATCGCAACAACTTGGCATGCTCTTTATTTATGAAGAGACGTTTTAACCGTGGTATTATAGGAGCATACCACATAACCTTGGCAGGAACCTTCTTCCTAGGGGCCTCGCCCTCAACATCGCCAGGATCGTCTCGTCTGATCTTATACCGCAGTGCAGTGCATACCGGGCATGCATCCAAATTCTCGTACTTCTCACCGCGGTCGAGGATGCAGTCATTAATGCAGGCATGTATCTTCTGCACGTCTAATCCTAGAGGACATACAACCTTCTTTGCTTGGTATGTACTGTCGGGCAACTCATTATTTCTTGGAAGAAGATTCTTCATTTTTACCAACAACTTTGAAAATGCGCTGTCAGTCACACCGTTCTCTGCCTTCCAT
Source organism: Avena atlantica (assembly GCA_910589765.1). Taxonomy (NCBI): domain Eukaryota; kingdom Viridiplantae; phylum Streptophyta; class Magnoliopsida; order Poales; family Poaceae; genus Avena; species Avena atlantica. Next base: position 444,928,922 of record OU342736.1, read on the forward strand.
TGCAGCAAATCCAGTGTGGTACCTAGCTTTTTGTGGCCATCTTCGCAAGTTGGATACAACAATGTTTTGTGATCCTTTAACATCTGCTCCAGCTTCTCCTTCTCCTTTTCAGTTTCACATTCTTCCTTTGCATCAGTAATGGCCCGACCAAGATCGTCATCAGCGGGCCCATCTGCTCCCTCTTGATCTTCATTATCTACCCCCGTTGCAGTATCATCATATTTAGGATACGTATTATGATAGTTGTCATCATCCTCTTCTTCTTCTTCGTTGTCTTCCATCACAACCCCTTTTTCTCCGTGCTTGGTCCAACAATTATAGCTGGGCATGAAACCGGATCGAAGCAGGTGGGCGTGAATGGTTCTGGTATTTGAGTAGTCTTTCTTGTTCTGACAGTGAACACACGGACATCACATAAAACCATTGTGACCACAGTTTGCATTAGCCACAACGATGAAATTTTGGAGGCCCGTAATGTACTCGGAAGTGCGGCGGTCACCGTACATCCATTGCCGGTTCATCTGCATTAATATGTAGTATATATCAAAAATTAATAGGGAGATGACCATTTATATATATAGTACATCAATGACACATGAAAGGATAGTTGCCGACCTCGACCGAGACGAAAAGAGCAACGAGAAAACTTATTTTGATCTCTCGGGCATTTCACCGAACACCTCTTGTGCATATGAAAAAAACACAAACTAGCACTCTTCACACCCTCTTGCTAGGCTCCAAAATGAGATAGTGAAAAAATGGAAGAGTGGGCTGTGTGTGGGCTGCGGTGGTGTCTTATATAGCCCCCCCTTTAACACCGGTTCATTCCACGAACCGGTGTTAAAGGGGGGGGGCTGCGCGGGCCACTGTTGCAGGGTCCTTTAACACCGGTTCGTGGCACGAACCGGTGTTAAAGGGGGGATCCTTTTTTGCCGCAGGGGCCACGCTTGTACGGCCCCCCTTTAACACCGGTTCGTAGAAGAACCGGTGTTAAAGCCCTTTTCCAAGATCAACGAAAAGCCTCGTTTCCACTAGTGTCTATAGCCATCCTTGCCACATGCAACATACCTTGGAAGAATTGAAGGATTTTGATATGGTATTTGAATGCCGGGGAATTGGAAATACTGTTTTTCTTGCAGCTTTGCCATGTTTATAGTGACAATCCCAATGTAAAACACAACCCCTAACAAAACAATAATTAGATCGTAACTCTCCTAACAAACCAACGTGGTGCAAAAGACACATGTTAGTTACTGATTCTGTGCTGGCAAGGTTTACTCAGTTTTCTCATAAGAGAAAATACAAAGTCATGATGCATTGAGATCGAGGATTGGGGACGGTGGCGCCAGCGGACGAGATGTTGCAATATGGCGGCGAGCTTTACGGGCCCGATCTAGGTCCAACCGGATCCTCTTGGGACTCGTGTGCCCTCGCAGGGGCTTTACTGTCTGCTGGTTCTGGTTGGACCAATTGGGACTGGTATGCCTAGTTGTAGGGGTGAAGGTTGTTTCCTCCCGCTTGGCTACATCACTATTGGCCCTGATTTAAGCTTCCTTTCACCGCCATCGTGCAGGCCTAGTGACGATAGCTTAGATGAGATGATGATGGCGGGTTTCATGACAGTATTAGCGTATGCTGGTTGGCAACCAATTTGGTGGTGTCGAGGCCTCGACCTCGCAGGGCTTCTTTGCATGAGATTGTCTGGGCGTTGCGGTGGCGTTTTTTCGGGACAAATCCTTGTCATCTTGACCGACGACGTGGTGACGCCTTCGGCTGGCACCATTCGTTTCTAGAGGACGTCGTGGCTACCTTATATGCTCCCTCTCCGTGCGACCGGCGAAATCCTAGGATCAGTTGGTCTAACTAGAAATGTCTCGCTTCTCTTATTGAAGGTGTTGCTTGGTACTTGACGCTTCGATGCTAGGAGCATGGTGGAACATCGAGGATGTAGCGATTGCGGGTCACCGTCTCTTAGTTGATCCGCCTCGGTCTCCACTTTGTTTCTTCTCTTCTTTTGGGCTTATTTTGGTGTCTCCTTAGCATCGTCTTGGGCCTACCGGAAGGTGTTCATGCTGCGTGTGTTCGGTGGCCTACCTGTAGTGGCGTGCTCCCGAAGGAAATGTCGACTTTTAAGGCGGCGATTGCCATCTTCTTGACGTGTCTTCTTTGGTGACCTTTTCCTAAAGCTTGCGTCTTTGAGATGGTTGGTGGTGTGGCCCACGAATGTCGTTGTGTTGCTCCTATGCAGAGGGTGTTTGTGCTCGATGTTATCTTTCTTAGCAACTAGGGTGAGCTATTGTGCCTCTTGATGGTACGACGCCCTTCGAACCAGGGCAAGAAGGCAGGGGCCTTCTTCGGAGGTGGTGACGGATGTTGACGATGGCAGGACTTTCTCCGGTGACGGGTCTATCTGCACGGCGTCCTCTCCTATCTCCCGATCATGCTGATGATCAATGGCCTCGAAGCCCAAGCTGTAATTTTTTGTTTTCATATGCTTGCTTATTGTTTGTTGCCGGTGAGCTGATCTCTCGTCACCATCTACCTGTTTTTTTAACGATAAAGACCCCGAAGGGCCTGGAATCTGCTTCATTACGGCGGAGGGTGTACAAATACAAGGGGGTTCCTGGAGAAAAGAAAAATAACAAGTCCACCCTGCATTCTTACAAACAACACCCTACAAAGAAAGATGGAAAAGCAATCAGGTCCAATCACATCGCCGACAAACTTTGACGGCCAGCCCCGGCCACCGCTAGCACCTCCGGGGACGAAACCACTTGGAGGAGCAGCCGCGTTCTCCGCCACGACTGGAACCGCGAAGATCCTCCTCTTTAGGAGGTTGAAGATGCCCGAACTAGCTGAGTTCTCGGGCTCTGCAGGGCCAACGCCATGGCCAAGGATAGCGGCAGCACATCGCTGACGCTTGGGAGCTGCAGACGAGGGCGTAGATTCCAACGCCCGCTGCGAAGCCGCATCAGGAGAGGCGCACTCACCCACTTGTCCGCCAACACCATGTTGGCAGGAGAAGCGGGAGGGCACCGCCAAGCTCCGATTCACCGCGCAGCAACCAGACCACCATCTTGCCATGGCAGGGGAAGGCGCTCTCCACCACTTCTCCTCCTCGCCTCCACGGCCGGCCAGGAGAAACAGCAGAGCCTCGCACACCACACCTCTGAATCTCTCTCCCTCGCCTCCACGGCAGGCCAAGAGAAACCCGGAAGCACAGCACCCACGCCACACCAGATGGTGAGCGACCTCTAACTTATTCAGGGAGAAGGCGTTCCCCTCCGACTCCAGCAGCTTCGACCGAAGGAGCAACGATAAGAGGAAGAAGAACCCTAAAAAACTCTGGACCTGGCCGCCGAGATTCAGAGCACCTCTCCATCTACTAGGCATAAAGCCCAAACCTAGCAAGCAACTAACTACCCTACATCTACTACCTATACTACTACAGCCAGAGCGTCGCCTCAGCCACTCTCCGGCGGCGGCGCCGCCGGGGAGGGCCTCGGCTCGGCTCGGCCCTGAGAAAGGAGCTCTCAAGCTACTGTGTATAGGAGAGAGAAAGGGAAGGGGGGAAATGAGACCGATCATCACCATCTACCTGTTGTTTTGGCGTTATTAATTTAAAGCAGGGCTTCGGCCTCTAGTTTAGAACATGAGCTGCCATGTGCTCATATAACAACAGAGGGGGAGACTGCAAGGGCTAAAAAGTTGAAATCCCAGCTCAACAAAAGATGCCCTTCCGGTTCTTCCAAAAGGCATTAACCATTTCATTCACTAGAGTGCATTCATGCGATTAAAACAGACACGATTAGTACACAAAACTGTGGCACGGTTCAATTCAGTCCATCCCTCCCGCGAGGGGGCTAAACAGGACAAAAAGTTCAAATTGGAACCTTGTTTGGGATCTCTGCCTGTCTAGGTGCAATGTATTTTAAGTGCAGATTTATCCAAGATTCCCAGCCGAAAGTTTGGCAAAGTTGGTGCGGGGAGCTAACCAGAGTCAGTGCGCCCACCCCACGGCGCGCGTGGCGCGTGCGACGGCGGCAGCTGCTAGCGACCCCGCCCCCCGCCTTTCCGGACTCCACCTTTTGTCGTCGCGGCTCGTGCCCGGCACACGACAGCCCGCCTGCGTGTCACCGCCGCGCCCACGCGTCCGGCTTCCGGCGCCCGATCGCGATCGGCGGCCTCTATCACCAGTCACCACCCTCTTGGCCTCTTGGACGCACATGGGCGTCTGCTGGATGCCTGGACGCATGCGTTAACTTCTGAAACCCTTTTGTTCGGTTGCCCTTTTGATCCATGCGTTAATTGATTGCTCGTGAAGCTTAGCACATTCGGTTAACTTTGCTGCTGTCCTGTTACCGTGATGGCTCCTGTCAGCAGATGGGATCACCATGTCAACATGTGGTACATTCAGACTCAGACCCAAAAGTTAGGCTAGGATGCGGGTATGTCGTGTCCATCTTTATACTAGTGGCTAGCAAATCCGTCTCGCCGCTAGTCTAGGTTGCTGCTAGCACCGATATTTTTCGGGTGAGGGTCATAGGTTGTGTTTCTGGTCTAGAGTCACTAGGGAGCATTAAGCGTGTGGTAAGCACGCTCTGATCGTAGCAAGGAGTGAAAACCTTCTCCAGAGCATGACAAACGATTGGGACCTGCTTGTCTATGTACTTCCTCCGTGCTCAAAAGAAGTGACAGATTTAATTAAATTTGTATACTCCCTCCATTCCGTATTATTAGGCTAAATTGGGGTTTGGAGATATTCCTATAAATTAGGCTGAATTATACATTAAATGCCCCAATTAAATCGGCCGCATGGTATGATGACATGGGACAGACTAGCCAGGCGTGGAGACTTTCTATTTTCTCGCCTCTATGCATTGATCACAAGATAATTTCCTCAAATTGATTGGCTAATAATCCAGATCAAAAATATTATCTGGCCTATCGCCGCATGCCTTGGTTATAGAGTTTTGCTAATTTTGTCTAATACTTTCTCTGTTTAGGATTATAGGTCCGACAAGTATACCTATGTCGTTAATTTGACTAATAAAATATAAATTATATAGCATAAAAATTATACCATTAAAAAATATAGCATCTAAAGTTTCTAATGGTATAATTTTTATGTTATTTTATTTATATTTTATTGATTAAATTGGCAACCTAGTTAACCGTGCGTGACCTATAATCCTAAACAGAGGAAGTAATCGGGATTGGAGGGAGTATATCTAGATATAGGTTTTAGTGTTCAGACATAGGCTAGTTCTAGTGAGAGTATCATAACTAGTATCATGCATGTCATATTGACAAAAATTTGATATGGCGTAACAATTAATAAAGAAAAAGAGATTTAGAATATCAGTAGGTAGATACCGTATCATAGCATATAAAATAAGAAATTCTAATGCATGTAAACCTTGTACACAAATTTACATTGAGATTTTATAAATCATTAAATATAGTTCTATTATGAGTATTACCATATGATATCATGTACTATAAAGATAATATCATACACTAATATCATATGCATGATAGTAATAGTATGATACTCCCACTATAACCAGCCGTATACGATTTAGTTAAATCCATGATATTATTTTCAAGATAGAGGTAGTAGTAAATTACTGATTCGCGGTCTACACCACTTACGTCAAGCTTGTGTCAAACTGACGTAACACGTGTACTAACTTATAAGCGCTCCTTTGATTCTCCTGAAGAAAAAGTATAGAAGTATGAAATATATAGGATTAAAATGTCACGTCTACCTAAAATACTATGGACAGATAAAGTTGTTTTCATCGTAGCAAAGGAATTTTACATGAGGTCTCAGCTAATGCTATATTTCTATAAAATTTATAGTTGGGGCCTCTTTGATTCCCAGGGTAGGAAAATCAAAGGTGCAATACATTTCGTTCTAAAAATGATGTCACAGATTTGTTTAGATTCTTATGTATCTAGACACTAAAGCGTGTCTAGATACATGGGGCGGATCCGGCTGTGGTGCTAATGGTGCTGTAGCACCGGTCCAGCAGCCGACTCCAACAAGTATGTGCTACATTTCAAGGCTATAAATTTGACCAGTCTAGGTAATTAGCACCATTAAGCTAGTATTAGCACCAGACAGAGGCTGTTTCCGGCTCCGCCCCTGTCTAGATAGATACAAATCTTTTTAAATAAAAATGTGTCTAGATGCTTATGAATCTATTCAAATCTATGACATCCTTTTCAACCGAGAGAGTAGTAAATTATTACACGGCTCGTGATTCGACAAGGGAAACTTCGAAGCCTACATCACTTACGTCAAACTTGTGTCACACACATATTGACTTGTAGGGGCTTCTTTGTTTCGTAGGATAGAAGATGTTGGAAATATAAGTAATAATCCATATGGTTTAATCCGAATAATAAACTGATAAAGCATGATCATACAAACAGTAGTAAAACCAATCATGCAGATCAATAAAGTAGATGAACAGATTACATCTATACAAGATAAACCTATCACATCTACACCAAACTCTAGAACAAAGAACTCTAGCATAATCCGAAAGAGAGAAATCGAGATC